>HG992011.1:0-2500000 GCA_905220435.1 Amphipyra tragopoginis | reverse complement strand
TTTAACCGATTTCCAAAAAGAGGTCCTCAATTTGACATGTTTTTTTTGTCACGTTTTTTCAGCAATATTATCGCCAATTGTGAACCGATTTTTAAGGTTCCGTACCCAAAGGGTAAAACGGGACCCTATTACTAAGACTCCGCTGTCCGTCCGTCTGTCACCAGGCTGTATCTCATGAACCGTGATAGTTAGACAGTTGAAATTTTCACAGATGATGTATTTCTGTTGCCGCTATAACAAAAAATACTAAAAAAACATAATAAAATAAATATTGAAGGGGGCTTCCATACAACAAATGTGATTTTTTTGCCGTTTTTTATAGATAACTAGCGACCCACCCCGGCTTCTTACGGGTGCAATGTATTATACATATAAACCTTTCTCTTAAATTACTCTATGTATTAAAAAAACCGCATCAAAATCCGTTGCGTAGTTTTAAAGATCTAAGCATACATAGGGACAGACAGCGGGAAGCGACTTTGTTTTATATTATGTAGTGATGGTACGGAACCCTTCGTCCGCGAGTCCGACTCGCACTTGGCCAATTTTTATGTTTCTATTTATATTTGAAAGGGGATTCCCGCGGTGTTTCAAATTTGGTCAAGATCTGATGAAAACCTTTGGAGAAAGACAATGGAACTCTTTAATGGATAACAGCAAATCACTCGCGATTGCTGTAATAACATGTTTATACACCGTGGGTACCCGAAAGATTTTAACCACGCCTTGCTGATGGTATTATGAGTCAAATGATAGGTACATCAACGAAAGTCCAATTGAGCTTTTTTTCTGTATTTAATAAATCAGTTAACTTTAGTACTTCCTTGTAGACAATACCTTAGGTTGAACTGGCAACATTAATAAATTATCGTGTGAGTGGATAAGAAACTTCTCACTTCACAACCCTCCCCGACAAACAAGACATACGGCGAGAGGGGAATGCTATGATAAAAGTCGCAACGCCGCGTTCATAGGATTTGTTACCACAGATATTTTTCGATTTGTGAATTTCCGTAAATGATGAATATTTCGAAAATTAAGCTTTATTCAACAAACTATATCCTAGCTTTTCGTCTCCAATTATTCGGGTACCTCGGGCCCACTGTGTATATATTGTTTCTTCTTCTTCCTGCCCTTATCCCACGTTACTTGGGGTCGGCGCAACACGTTTTCTTCTTCCATTCCGTCCTGTCACCCGCCATGATATCACTGACATAGTGACACCCTTCTCTTTCATATCATTCTTCACACTATCCATCCATCTTTTCTTTGGCCTCCCTCTTCCTCTCCATCCATCCACATTTATATTCATAACTCTTTTCGTCACATGTGTTTCATCTCTCCTCTTCACATGCCCATATCAAGACAAACGGTTCCCTTTCAACTTTTCTGTCACTGGCGCTACTTTCAAACTTCCTCTAATATACTCATTCCTGACCTTATCCATTCCGGTCACTCCACACATCCATCTCAACATTCTCATCTCCGCTACATGCAATCTTTTTTCAGCCGTCTTCTTCACGGCCCAACGTTCCGATCCATACAGTACGACAGGTCTTATCACGGACTTGTAGATTTTCCCCTTAAACTTTTATGCCACTCATATTAGAAAAATAAAATTACATAAAATAACGCCTGTATTTCCCGAAGGTTGGGCAGAGGTGTATCCTACACCCAAATTTCGCCGTTATGTTAAAGTTCCATGTAATATGGGGCGAGCCTATTGCCATCAACCGGGCACAAATCCAGACTCCGGACTGCTACTGAGAAATCACTGAGAATCCATACGGAAAAACCCAATACCACTCTGTCCGACCTGGGGATCGAACCCAGGACCTAGCAGTTGCGCTTGCGCAAACTAGACCAAAGAGGCAGTCAGTCAGCCAGAAAAATAAAATTACTTTAACACAAAGAAAAACCGACTGCAACTTAAACCTTTTTATTTTACTTTGTCGCGTTTCGTCGCACGGGTCGCACCTGGGGGCCTACTCTTTAACTCCGTCAACGAAGTAAGTCGCCCGTCCGAAAGTAGCCCGAAACGTAGGAGTGAACAAAACAAGTGTCAAGTTCAACTTTTCGGACGGGCAAAAACACATCTGTAGTAGGGACAACTATCAAATGAATCGTGTTGTCCGTGTACCACCTTCACCACGTGGAAGTGCTCCCAGCTTATGTTACAATAAATTTTAAGATAATTTTCGCATCAAGTAATGGTCATCACGCTGAATAACTTTAATTTCTACATTTCTGGAGCGTATAGTTCAAAAACGGTTGGGAATATGGAAAATGTGTACAGAATTAAAGTTATAGAAAATTTTATAAGCTTTCATTTCATGCTAAAATATTTTTCGCTACAACGCGCCGTTTTTGAGATATTGGCGAAAAGCATAAAATTGAGACCTTTGTCTCCCCCCCCCCCCCCCCCCCTCCGGCTCGCCTCCTAGACGTCAGGACTTTAGGACTAATCATCCTGAATAAGTTTCTGAAGAAATCGCTTAGGTTCTCGCTCACGCACTCTACAACAACTATATTGATTGGACTTATTTATTGTACTGCGTGTAGATAGTCTTTACGGAACGTTTCTACATAACTGGGCGGGACCTGAACGGTCTCGGCCAATGGTGGGGAACTACTAGCAACAACAACACTAAGGGCGACCCCTAGTGGATCTTGGACCTCGGCTTAGGGCGCTGCTGGCGGGGGTTTAGAATTGTCGGTGTGTTTTTCGTATCGTGTCAAAGGTTCATTAAATAATCCCTGTGCATCATGGATTTTTATACGTCCATGCTGTGCATGAAAAGAGTCTCCACGAGTGACGATACATAAGTATGTCCGGCGCACCCTGGGCAGTCAGCCCCGCTACCAACCTTGCTGACTGGCTAATCTTTTCACCACGGCGTGAGCTATTCCCGTATAGCTCGTGCCGACACGATAGAAGAAGAATAATCCCTGAATAGTTTGTAGCCTCATCAATAGCGTTAGGAGGAGTGTCCGCGCAGAGATTGTCCCTCGTGCAGATGTTCGAGCACAAAGGACACACCAGCAAGTGTGAGATGGATTGCTCTGCATCACCTCCGTCATATTGAGCAAGATCGGGATCGCATGAACACCCATTTGCACATATTCCCCCTTATTACAAAAGATGGTCTAAGAAAAACCTTTGTTTTGATATAGCCCCGTCTCTTTTTGTTATATGACATAAGAAAGTGATGGGTATATTTTAAACCTGGGTTTACCTTAGTCTTGGTTTAAACCATCTCTTGTAATAAGGGCGATTAACGGCCGTTTTCAATAATCTATCTATCGGCTGTTTGCTCTACTAAAGATAGTAATTTGACATTATTTCTACGGAGCTTATGTCAAATTTCTATCTCTAGTAGGAGAAAACGTCGATAGGTTATTGAAAATTACCGATTTAACGATTTACACTCTGACCACTGTAAGTCGTGGCCAGGCAGCAGCTTCTCCTGTGGAGTCTTAAAGTCAGTAGGTAGAGGTGATAGGTTATTGAAAACTACCTACAAATAAATTAAGTCAGCATCCTAATTGTTCAAAACACTCGTAATCGGGGCTTTGATTTCGACAATACAAGAATATTCATTGCGTGGAACATACCTAGTTGTGGAGAAGTCTGATTGTTAACATACGTTACTATGGAAATTGTTGACTGTCAAAATCAAAGCCATAGCGATTACGAGTGTGTTGCGCTATAGAATGCATGTCAGTTTTGTACGTACCTCTAACCTTTAATAAATTCACTGTGATAATCGTCTGCAACAATCATTACTCACATTTCTCGCATCTTCTGCGATCCTGGTACTTGTGTGACGCAACAATAAGTTATTTTAAACGTCCAGTAGTTCGCTAAGCTTATGTTGTTTTGTTATCAATACATAGAATATATTAATTAATGAACAGTAATTAATAACCGACAATCGATCATTAGTTAAAAATTAACTGTCGATCCCTGTCCGTAGTAAGACTATGTTTTAAATGACTCATGTCGTCCTTATGAGGGAACCGACATACAGTGTGGTTGGTCTTAATATGAATGGGACTACCTTATTACTTTCGGCAATGTGTCATTCCCATTAATTTGTTTTTATGACCGTTCGACTCGCGACCTCACTGCGTGTTCAGCTCATGATTAAGGGCTCCGTTTAGGTCCAAAACTAGCCTAGCCTAACCTGTAAATAATTATAAACATAAATGTGTCTCACAAAAAATGGAATGCAAATATGTTTTACGTTATTTTTATTTACTTTTAATTATTTACCTAGGTAAGTACCTACTTCTAGGCACTACGAAAAGTGCAGAAAATTGGTGCCCGCCAAGCCTCAAGCACTGTTTAAATAACTATCTTATAGGAATAGTGGAGTTATACCAATATTTTGATATTAAAATTGAAAAATCGGAAGTAGGATTTCAACTATCATCGATCCCATGATAATATTATGAATAAAAATGTTTTTAGTGAAATCAAAAGTAGCTAGGCAGTAGCTAAAATTAACTAGGCACCTATTCCATTTAAAATAGCATGGCAACCTATAAATACGTTCCTTGGTTTTCGAACCTCTTTACGGAGATCACCACATAACGACGTTTTTCTAATCGAAATATTAGCAACGTGAGAAACGATTAATTAGTTGTAGAATTAATAGCAACACGACGACCGTTTCTGAAACGGGAGTCGGGGTTGACAGTAATATTGCATTTATTTGTCATACACCCATATTTTAATACTAAGTCCCATTTAATAGTTACGGGCAAGCCTATAAAGACCTAATACGAAAATGATAAAAAATCCCAATGCGATAACCCGATCTTAGTTTCTTGGTCTATTTAGCGCCATCTAGCATCTGATAGCAGTATTATAGATTACAGCGACATCTATTATCGAATAGTACTCATTAATGTTAACAAATTATGTCGTTTTACAGAAACTTTAAACTAATAATATTAACAAAGTCATGAACTAGAGCGTTTTTTTAATTGAATTTATCCAGACATTGATAAAATAATTTGATTAATAGAAAGAAAGTACTACAATCTTAGAAACCAAGTAATGAGACAGTTCATCACATGTGTCATAGATGGCGCTGTTTTCAATTATAAATTGGGGTAATGGTTTTGAATTTCCATCCAATGATCCTTGTTCCGTTGCCCCGTTACCAGGAGCACATAAATACAGCGGTTCATACGTTCTACTAAGATATAATAAAATTAGTTATTTAAAATAAAAAACCAGCACTTTCTTAACTTTATTTATTAGTGCCACCAATATAAGCAATAAAGCTCTCAACACTATCACTGTTGTCTTCCTTACTTGCCCTGTGGGAAAACATCTCGTCGCTGTGATCATTCAACATAACTTCATGCAAGGCCAGGGTCCTTAACAATATATCAGATTCAGTACCATCACCATCCTCGAGAATTCTATCGTTAATCATATTAGTTAGATTAATTTCATCCATCGTTTTATCATCAAGATTACTCACGTTTATCGGGTCGTCATCTATAGTCCTTCTTGTGTGAAACCCTGCTTCTTTGAGCTTCTTTTTGGCTAATTCTATGAATGTTGGTGATTTCAGAGTTTCTCGGAGCCAGGATTTGATTTTATTTTTCTTGTCTTCTACTCGTGCTTTGAATCTGTAATAGGTAAATATATTTGACGTCACGGTTGGGTTGGACCCGGGAACCATGAAATTAAATTGGGGATGTAAAAGCAAATACAAATAAAAGTTTATAGTAGGTACACACTTCAAAAATAAAGCATTCCACAACTAAATTAATGGTTCGCACTATAATCAATCAAAAACCATTTGTTTCTGAACGCAGGTAAGTTCAGAAACAAATGTTTTTTTTACTTAAACGAATGGTGGAAAGTGATCGGCGAAGCCTCGGACCTATTATGTGGCCCGAGAGCATAGCGAGTCGTTTTTGGTTACAGATCTGATATAATATAAGTACTTTATCGTACACCAGAGGTTCTCAAACTTATTTCGTCTACCACCCACTCTGAGAATCAATTAGGTATTTACTAGCGCCCCCTATTTTTTTTAACATTGCCACATTTTAGAAATTACTTTCGCAATCATTACTTTTATCGCCCTACACCGCCCCCCTGTAGACCTCTAGCGCCCACAAGGGGGCGTTATCGCCCACTTTGAGAAAGACTGTCGTACACCATAATAGTCCACAGGAACTACCTTTCACAACCATGCACGTGCCGAGCATTGGACGGCGGATATGCTAACCCGACCCCAGGGTTGCCAGGCGGGCCAACTGAAAGACTAGTACCAAAGAGAAGGTAAACCACTGCAACTATTTTCCAGAGCACTAATAACGATACCTTCCAGACAGAGGCGGAGTTCCCATAAGGCCGACTAGGCCCGGGCCTAGGGTGGCCAATTATGAGGGGGCGGCCAATCGCGGAATCAAAATCTTAGCTCAGTAATAAGAGTTGAGAAAGGGGCGGCTGTTACTTCACGACCTAGGGCAGATAGTAACGGCTGTTACTACGCGGCCTAAGGCGGCCAAGACTGCTAGTCCGCCTCTGCTTCCAGACAACCTTTGAATGAATAAGGAAGACGTGAAAGATAGTTATTAAGAATTCAACTTTAACATAATAACTAACCCTAATTCTAATTTATACTTACTTCTGCATTTCCTTCTCCCTTTGCCTCGCCTTCTGGATCTTGGGCAGCAGTTCAGGCACAGTGTTAGCTTCGTTGTTAGTGATGGTTTCTTCGACCCACTCGGTGATCTCGGAGACGCGGCTGTAGACCCCAGGGGATCGGGGGTCACCGCATTGCCTGCCTCCGAAGGAAACGATGCCAAGAAGAACGCCATCACGAACTGCGGGGCCGCCGGAGTCGTGCTGAAGATAGTTCAAAGATATGTAAGTAGTGTACGTTTTGGAGATATGGTGCTGAAGAAGAATGCTTGGTATATCGTGGACCGAGTTTTGTACACTTACGTTTCTATACACCAAGAACTCGGCATCAAGCAGCGTCTTTCAACATTAGTACACACTCGCATACTCAAGTTCTTAGGACACGTTTCAGGGAGGGAAAATGACTCCATAGAGCGTTTGGTCGTACAGGGCAGAGTGAGAGGCACCAGACCGCGCGGAAACTCACTCATGCGATTGAACGACCAAATAAAATCAGCCGTAGGTGGCCCCTTGTGCGAGTGTACCAGAATGACCACCAACAAGGACAGATGGCGAGACATCGTGAGACGAGCCGCGCAATTGTATTATAATAAACTTATCTTACTATAGTAAACTTATCCTACTATTCTATCCTATTCATATTATAAACGTGAAAGTTTGGATGTTTGTTAATCAATCACGCCTTACAGGTGGTCTGTGCGCTAGAACACTAGTCATTAAAACGCGATTTAGACGTACGCCGCGCCCCATCTCCCAGACTCCTTACCAGCTAAAGGCTTTTCTCTAAAGTAAGTTTTATTGAATTGTGTATTCAAAAAAACTTATTTTAGAGAAGAGCCTTTTAAGTTTACATTGTTGAAGAAATTTGTAGCCAAAAATTTAAAAAATACCAATGACATTTTGTGATGCCACTTCGTAATTCTTAACAATATGAATATGAGTTTTATTCGGAAAAAATAAGTGCTAAGTATTTTGAATTCCGCTGTCTCCTCATCTAGTTTGAACATTTTGGATTGTGTGGTTATTCATGCAAAGCAGCGACCACAGATGAAAACGTGATACTTAAAAGAGAGAGTTCAAAGTGAGAGATAGAGTTCAAGCCAGAAGTTGCTCATCTTCAAGTCGCAAGTGCACGGTAAGGGCTGCACGGATTTGAATGAAATCTGGCACACAGGTAGACCATGACCTGAGTTAAGACATAGGATACTTTTTATCCGTGTAAATAAATGATCGCCCATACCGCGAAGTCTCACCGCGCTCAATGCCCTTCTGGACGCCAGACCGAATTTTGGTCTGTTTGCGGATGAATGGAGGGTGATTTTGTCGGGATTTCAGTAGTAATGCGAGAGGAAAGCAGCATGAATGAGTGAAAGAATATACCGTCAGAAGTATTGTAAGGGATTTATGAAAGAGGTGTCTCTAATTATTATGTCCTTTATTCATTAAAATACATATAAAATTACATTTTTAAATATTTCCATATAAAAAAAAACAAAAACATTTAAAAATATAGTAGCCCACCGGCATCGGGAACTGGGTCCAAGCTACCGGTGGTCAGGGCCTCAGAGAGAGGAACTTCCTAACAATACGCGCCGTGTCGAGAAGTATCGCTTTCTGTATCAGGCCCTTGATCCAGCCGCCCAACGAGAGCGTCTTTAGGTGTCGGTCGAGGCTCTGAGCTATTAAGCCATTCGCCGTAGTGTAGTGAATCAACATTAATTATTATTATTTTTTCATTTTTTTCTTTCCTTTTGTTGTATGTATCTTCTTCCATTCTTCTTCTTCTTCCTATCTTTAATTTTTGTAATTGGTCTAAGACCGTTTAAATTGAAGTAAAATAAATGAAGTAGTTCCACTAAGATGCGAGTAAAACCGCGGGCAACGTCTAGTCTATCTATATATATATGTAATATGTTGTTTTATTGAAACAAAAAGCGATGTTGTTGCTCTGTGAAGAGAAATTTATTCATAGAAACAAATTACAAATTATTTTGCAAACGTAACTTACATATAGTACAAATTTGTTATTTACGAACCTGTGAAGAGAAACAATATTAAGAGCTATTGCTTCAACTATAAATTTATATTTGATATGTTTCTCTTAAAAACCTCGTGAACCTTTTTATTGTAAGTACAAAGCCAGCGTGAAATATAGAAAGAACATAGAGCAAAGTGCTGCCACCATAGACAATACTTCGACGTATAAAGTCGAAGTTAATGCGCGGGAAATTTAAATTGAATGAAGAGCCAAAAGAGCTTCATTTACATATACAGTGGTGGACATATAATTAGAAACACCAAGTATGACTTCTATTTTTAGTACAATTTAACTTGATAATTAATGTTTTACGTATCATAGAGGGCTTATACCTATTTATCTATAATGTATCCACATCATGAAGTATTACTATGTCAGTTTTGGAAATTTCATACAACCGTTTATGTAAAAACTGGTATACTTATTAAATAAAATGAAGCAGCACAACGTACTAGGTGGACAACAAATTAGAAACAGAAAAAAAACATTAGCATAAATATGAACAAAGGTAACGAAACAATAAATAATGAAGTTAAATGGTACAAACGTTTTATAATAAACAATTAATGTTTGGTTGGGAAGCCTCTGCTGTCGATTACAGCTCTACAACGACGTGGCATTGATTCTATCAATGTTTCATACATTTCCAGGGAATTTTTCTCCAAGCTTCTACAAATGCGTCTTAAAGTTATTGTAGTATGATACTAGTAGTAGTACAATATTAGTGATATGTTTATTGGACAATGTTTTCTTTACAATGTACCACAAATTTAGATTTGATTCAAATCTGGACTATTTGCAGACCACTCTAACACCGACACTAATTAGGCTCTTAGAAATGCTTTAACGTTGTTTCTTTGGTTTGGATTATTGTAGTGTCGGTGTTGGAGTGGTCTGCAAATAGTCCAGATTTGAATCAAATCTAAATTTGTGGTACATTGTAAAGAAAACATTGTCCAATAAACATATTCTATACTAATATTATAAAGAGGTAGAATTTGTTTGTTTGTTTGTTTGTATGTAGGAGGTAATCTCCGAAATTACTCATCCGATTTCAAAAATTCTTTCACCAATAGGAAGCTACGTTATCCCTGAGTGCTACAGGATATATTTTGGGATCAAAAAATTAGGGATCCGTAAATTAACGGGAGCGAAGCCGCGAGCAAAAGCTAGTCACTAATATCGCACTACTACTAGTATCATACTACAACAACTTTAAGACGCATTTGTAGAAGCTTGGAGAAAAATTCCCTGGAAATGTATGAAACTTTGATAGAATCAATGCCACGTCGTTGTAGAGCTTTAATCGACAACTGAGGCTTCCCAAACAAACATCAATTGTTTATTATAAAACGTTTGTACCATTTAACTTCATTATTTATTGTTTCGTTACCTTTGTTCATATTTATGCTAATGTTTTTTTTCTGTTTCTAATTAATTGTCCACCTTAATACGTTGTGCTACTTCATTTTATTTTATAAGTATACCAGTTTTTACATAAACGGTTGTATGATATTTCCAAAACTGACATAGTAATACTTCATGATGTGGATACATTATAGATAAATAGGTATAAGCCCTCTATGATACGTAAAACATTAATTATCAAGTTAAATTGTACTAAAAATAAAAGTCACACTTGGTGTTTCTAATTATATGTCCACCACTGTATATAAAAATGAATCCCTATTTCCCTTGGTCACGGCATCACGCGTGAGCGGCTGGACCGATATCGCTAAACTTTTTTTTGTTGTGTTCGTAATTGTCAGGAGAAGGTTCTTATGAAAGAAAATTTGGATACCTTTTATAAAACAAAAAAAAACGAAATTTTCTCAGTACCTTTGTCCATATTCTTCATTTGTTTACCGCATGCATGAAAATGGTTTTAACTTTTTGTTACTATTTTGATTTTGTTTCTGAAGGTAGGTAGTAGGACTTACATATGTAAGTAAGTAGGAAAAAGTGCATTGCACGCCGGGTACAGCTAGTAGTAAATATTTCTCACTTACATTGCAAGCATCCTTGCCTCCGGTAGCGTAGCCTGCGCACATCATCCTGGGTGAGATGTAGAACCGGTACGACTTCTGGCAGTCCTGCTGCTGCATTACCGGTACCGGCACGAACCGCAACCGGTCCGGAATGTGCCCGTAACCGGATTGCTACTCAGAAATACATAATACTAATCAACGGGATATTATGTTATGTTATGAGATGCGGTTTCCGCACTTAGTCCTTTAAGTGGACCATTGTACGTGGGCCATGGCGGCCATCATTCCAACCAGTCCACCTCCTTCCAGACGCAGATTAGGGCTCTCAGTCCGCTCAGAACATTTGCGAGTGATTTCGGTGCACCAAAGATAATCAACGGGATGTAACAGAAAGTTGCAATACTAGGCAAAAAAAAAGCTATTCCGTACATTTTGATTGAAACGGCATCGATATTTCTAATGGTGGATCCACACAGCCGCCGCGGCTTTGCCAACGGCTTGACCATAAACAAAGCCGCCAGAGAAGCCACCGGCAAGTGCCGAAGTGCTGTGGCTTTGAATCGATATTCGCAGTTATCAAAAACAAACGACACACTCTAATTGAAAGCCGCGAACGAACTGTACCCCCGCTGCCGGCGGCCTCGGCGACAACATGGCCGCCGGCTTTGTTGCAACTGCCGCTCACAAAGCCGGTGGCCAAACCGGGCGGCACGACCGCAGGCTCATGCCGCCGGGCTGTGTGGATCCACCATTAAAAGTATCTCGACGTTCCCTACGAATAATCCCATAACTGCAAATGACATTTTTTTACAAGAAAGCGCTTCAAAGTTTCAAACACGTGTGTATCATGTTCTACTTAACCTAAAGTCATGTTTGGTGTTAAGGTTTAATATGCGATATATTTTACTAAAAATAAAAATAAGTATAGGTCATAAAATCCAATTTTAAACTATTATACGTCACTTATTTATACATCAGAATTATCCCTATTGCGAATAGCTTAAGCGGTACTTATTGACTTTTACGTGTTAATTTTTAAATTAATCAAAGCTCCTCCTGACAATAGATACATAAAAACTTAAATTAGCCCAGTCGCCATGTCGTAAAAAAGGGGTTTACCTTGCAGAAGGTCGGTCAGTTCTACATTTTGGATAATATGGTTATGTTGGTGAACCCCTCTTTTTGCGTCGAGGGTTAAACATAGGCTTAAAACGTACGACATACCTATCTCTTTTTGAGGCGGGAATTAAAAATAAATAAATGTTTAATAATTGTGAATTGTGTCTACTTTAAAGCGCAATATGTCGTAAACTGTTAGCTATACAGTGTATCCGGTCATGGACTAACGATATTCTAGGTACTTATAGCAACTATTCCAGTACACAAATACACTACACACTAGGGTCCAATCCACTTCCCCGCTATTTGGCAGCCATTTTGCTTTTTTGTTGAGATATTCTCTATCCTAAAGTTATGAAAATTTGAAGCTATGGTATCGTAATGTAAACGATGGACAATATTGTTGCCCTCCGAATAAGCCTACTTTTATCTCAGTAGGACCAAAACGTTGAGAGATATGACTTTTTTTGCACACACGTACAGAATATCTCAACAAAAAAGTGAAAGTGGATTCGACCCTAGTGTATAGTGTATTTGTATACTAGAGTAGTTGTTATACATATAAGTACCTATAACATTGCTAGTCCATGACCGGACACATTGTAGTAAAGGGAAGGGAATTTAGTTTTCTACCAAATTGGTCGTATCTGGTTAAATTAGAATTTTTGGTAAAGGCTAGGCAGATAGATTGAATTTAAGTTTTTGTGTATCTATATTGTCAGCTGTGAAGTTACCATAAATACAGCACTTACATCTGTACTCCCCCACCCAGTGACGATAAGTATATCGTTGCTCTTCATAGTATAGAACTTTGAAGGCAGGTTCAGCACGGCGATGTTCCTCCCTATCGGCATCGGTCGGTCGAGGCGTAGCAAAGAGTAGTCGTAGTCCGCACTACCCGGCACGTACCCGTGGGGGAAGAACACCTGGAAAAGGTGGAAAGTATGAGTCTAAGAGAGATGGATGGAATGTGTAGAAGTTGATTGGCTGTCCCATTTCAAAACCTAGTAAGGGCTTAAAACGAAATTTTACAGGAGAGCACATAAACGTTAAATCGGTCAGCCTTTGAAAAGTATTTATGTTAGGTAAAACCATGTGGCTAAAGGGACTTACTAGGTTTTAAAATGATCAGAGGCAGTGAATTGCACTAACTAGGTATCGATGCTTAAATATATCTGCTTATTATTTGAGTTTTCAACGCTGGTGTTTTTGTATTTGGTAGAGACTTTCTAGGTTAGCAAGATTATGCAATAAAACGATTTTTATAGTAAGTGTCCCTTACTAGGTTTTGAAATGGGACAGCCGAGATGATATGGTTAAAAAATTAAATTACCTTAAAACAAAACAAAAACCATATTCAAAAAAACTAAAAAAGTAAATAATAATCTTATTATAAAATTAATAGCTTCAGAAGTCGCTGCCTTCAATTTGGTTCAGCGTGTATTAGCACCCTAGTTTTTTTGAAGTGTTTTTTTCTTTTTCTATTTTAAGTGGCATAGACAATACATAAACATGCAATTACAGCAATCGCGGGTAATTTACTGATATCCATTGAAGAGTTCCCTCGATTTCTCCAGGATCTCATCATCAGATCCTGACTTGATGACCATGGGACCACCTGGGAAGCATGCCCTTTCAAACAAAACAAGAATTTTCCAAATCGGTCTAGGCATCTTTGAGTACATGTATGAGTTGGGGAACATACGTAAAAAAAGATTCCGATGACGACACGTTTGGCGCAGTGGCTAAGCGATTGGCTTCTGCGCTACGGGTCGTGGGTTCGATTCCCACATGGAACAAAAATGTGTATGGCCTACAGATGATTATTTCGGGTCTCGGCGTTTGTTTGTGAGATTTGTGTCTGTAAACGCACCCACGATACAAGAGAAATCTTAGTGTGGGGCAATGTTTCTTTAAAAAAAAAAAAAAAAATTGATAACGTCCTCCTTTTTTTGAAGTCGGTTATAAAGAAGTAAGCACTGAGATGACGGTTGATGGAGATGTATGGAAGATAAAAACAAGCTGCACAGACCACAAATAAATTGTTTTATATTGATGACGGTTAGCGCAGACAGGGTCCAAAGGTGAACGCACACTTATCCGAGCCGAACACATCGAACAAAACGAACTTTAGAATTATGTGTATGAAATCTTATGGAACCTCGCACACTTACCCGCGTCGAATCGTCCGAATCTGGAAGAACCCCAGAAATCCCAGACAAATTCGGATTACGTCATCAGATTCGGCGCGGCTTATACGGTCTACTCGATCGATGCGCTTGCTCATTCATCTTACACCGGTTGCGTACCGCCCGTCGTCCCAGGATGACACTTAATTGTCTTATCTATTGTGTCTATAATTACCGTGCTTGAGGTTTTAATAAAGTCACCTTATTAACTCTCGCCTGGTAACCTCCTCGATTGTGGAACGAGCTCCCAGCTCTGATGATAAAAGGCTGCAGTTTTGACTTTTCTCCATTGAACGCACTGCAATATAAGAATAATTAACCGTTTATTAGACAGTAGAAGTAGATTAGCCGCTCACGTGCAAACGGGATCTGCGGTTCCCAGTTCCTAGTTGCCGTAAAATGCAGATGGGATCTGTAGTTCCCAAGCGGGAAAATTTCGTAGTGATTTCAATTTAGTCCTTGTTGCTTCAGGATTAAGTTGTATATTCTACATATTTCTATGCATTTAACTTAATACGTTTTTAAACTAATAGACATTTAACTTCGGGAGATTCTTTGTATGAAGAAATGATTCATAATGTCTATATTACATTATCATATATCTATGACTCATAGATCTATGATCCTAGGCATATGATAGTATAATATTTATCTTAAATAAAAATGAAACGTCAAAAGTCCCCATCGATCCCACTTCTGCAATAAAAGTTGTTCGATGTTCCTTAGCGGTTTAAGTTGTGCGAGAATCTTACATTAGCACTTGTTCTTTATGTACTTAGATGATTTTTCCAATTCTTAAATCGCTGTCTCATAAATGATAATTATAAAAACCAGACCTGTTTTGTAGAGAATCGCTTAAGCTACAACTTTGTCTCAACTTTTATGACAATAAGGCTAAGTTCATATGACCGTGCGGTACCGCGCGGAACTACTAACCGCGCAGTGCAAGATCTTGCACACGAGACGGAGCGCGCCGCGCTATGACGCGCGTTAATGTAGACGATAGACATTATTTAGTTTGATCTTGTTCCGCGCGGTTAGTAGTTCCGCGCGGTCATATGAACTTAGCCTAACACTTACAAGAGATATTTACGAATAACCGATTTCTTTGACGTTTGACATTAAATAACTTTTTTTGCAGATGTGGGATCGATGGAGACTTTTGACATTTCATTTGTACCGTTGTTGTTGTTGTGGTCCGGTACCAATTTTCAGCTTTATGCGAATTATTTCGAAACATAGGATTTTTTGTCTATTTTTTCTAGACTAGGTACATAGATTATTAAATAGATATTCGACTCACCTCTCCAAGCAATGTCCCGCAGTAAACACCCACTGCTCGTCGATGATGCAGCCTCCACACCAATGCTTCGCGTTCCTCGAGATGGCCACGTTGTACGGATACATGCTGATAGAAGTTTCCATACCGCCCACGATGCGACGCACCGCATACGCGCGGAAAGCCCAAGCTAAGTGACGCTCGTCATCATTCTCAGGGAATACTAGGAGAATATAAAATATAAAGAGTTTTCACAATAGCCCTACACTGGGATTTCATATGCAGGCGGTGAAGCCAAGCCTTTGACCGACGAAGCTCTGACGACCGACACACCTAATTCAACCGACATAATTTCAGGAAATTTGTACTAGGAAATTATAAATGCCAAGGATTCACTCTTAGCTAAACAGTTGGATTCCCTGAGTCTGCTGGCCAACAAGGCTTTGATGACTGACAGATGTTGAAACATCCTTGCTAACCAATGACGTTGTGGTCACTCACTTGGTGACTACCGGACATGTCAGAGGCTCAATGGTTGGTAGAAAGCTAAATTAATTCATTAATTTAAGTTAAGCAGGGCGATCCATCGCGATACTGGATCGAAAATAATATGTTAGATAATATACATAATACAGTAAGGAAAGAAGAGACTCCTGGAAGCCAGAAGTCTACTATTGGAAGTTGGTGCCGATTCTCCTGTTCATCACTTATTTTACTTACAGAGAGCGCTAGAAAAGGACGGTGATAGATAAGAACTAAGTTATAGATGTCAAACTAGTTTACGCCTTAAACTTCACCGTGTTTTTAGACGCCAAGTTCTGACGTGTCGTCTAAAAACGTCGTCTAAAAATTTCATGGTAAAAAAAACGTTTTAAAAACAATCTTTTATTTAATTTCCCTAAAAAGAAGTAAATAAACTTTAAATTAAATCAAACTAAGTTACTGCTCATTTTCCTTTCATTTCATCCTTGCATTTCATTACAAAAGGGTTAATAATTTAAACTAACCTGGATAAGTTTCTGTCTCCTCACGAGTTATCTTAAACCGTGTAGATGTCTCATCATTCTTAAACTTATATTTCTCTTCCAGAAGAGCTTTTATATCATCTTTATTTGCATCCTCTTCTTTCTGCCTCAAAATACTCTTCTGTATCTCAAATGCCGGCCGTTCACCGAAAATATTAATAGTTTCCTCCGTTGATTCATCATTTTTGTCATATAAATCATGTTCTTCTGTAGATAGGTCTAAAGCTTTTATCCTAAACACATTGTTCACGACTATTGAAATAATAACAGTTTTAATTATGTCTTCGTTAATGTGTTTAATCATTTTGGTTTCATCTTACATTTTTATTCCAAGTTACTGTTTTTCATTTGTAATGACTTTTTGTGTACTTCGATAACATGTTTTATGCCTGCATTTTATGACTGCGTCGTAAAGACAGATGGGATTTGTAAGAAAATTATGTATTTTTTCTCTCTGCCTCAGAATTTTGAATAATTCTGTCGTTTTGAAAATGTGTGGAGATTTTTATTAATATTTTTCTTTCTTACAGCCCTCGATGATCCTCAAATTACATTCGTATCGTTAGTTATGTGTTTAAAGCCACGTGTAGAACTAAATGCCAGTCAGAGGTTAATCTTGATGGTAACTATGGGAAATAATTGAAACAGCAATAAAAAGTGAATGTTAATCAAGTAAAGAATTTGAATTTCATTAAATAATCGTGAGCAGATTTTGCCGAAATGTTTTATTGTGTTTCATACTGATAATTTTGTAGTTTGGTTATAATATTTTTCTATAATAACTTTTGACTTATACATAATTATTATGTCATGTATTTTAAGAGCTGAAGTACGTTAAGCCCATTACCTATTTAATCTTTGGCAGATTAAATAGGTTGCCTTGCGATAAACTTACTTCCGTTACAGATATTTCCAAGACAAAAACGCAGCTGACGGGGACTATACGGGTTCATTTAATACGTACCATAACCATAACATCAGCCCGTAATTGGACCTCCAAATAGGTACAACGACCAGGAGGGCATAATGGGGAAAGATATGTTAAGTGAATAGGCAGCAATTAAAGGCTTATTACACTACTCTGAATTTAGGAATCCTAATTTAGATTTGGAAAAGGAAATCAGGAAATAAGGTAAGTGTGCTAAGATTTGAGATGGTTAGGATCTTAATTAGATGAAGAAGGTTCCTGCCTTCAAATCCTAAGTAGGATTTCTAAATTCAGAGTTAGTAGTGTAATAAGATTTTTACAAATTAATAATCCCTTAGTCACTTTTTACGACGCTTACGGATAAGGGTAGAACGGTAGAACCATTTAATGTGGAAGTTAGAGGTTTTTTTTAATTTTTTTATTGCGCGATACACCTTTTTCATCATACGCAGTTGGTAAGATATTACTGGTTGTTAATACGAAATCGAACGAATCCTTTAATTTTTAACCGACTTCAAAAAGGATGAGGTTCTCAATTCGGTTGTTTTTTTTTTGTGACCTTAGTACTCCGTTATTGATTGAACGATTTTCGGCTTAACAAGATAGAATATTAAAATCAAAAATACAATAACAAAATTTTTTAAACAAGAAATAGTACATTGTTGCACCGAGCGCAAAGTTAGTCATTAATGCACGAGTGTTATGTTGGTGCCCGAGCGCAAGCGAGGGTACTAAATTAACACGAGTGCATTAATCACTCACTTCAGCAAGGTGCGTAATCTACTTTTCTTTCAACTACCAATTTACCTACCGTGATAAAATATACCTACTCAAAATAAAAACTCAAGTTAATGAAAACAAGGTTATCCTGCGACTTTTGCGGCAAAATATTGTTAACAATTTCATTTGCAGCTGTTTTTATACTTTCTGGACTTGAATTCATATCGCTATCTATTTCCATTTTTTAAAACTTTTCTTGCTAATTAAGAAGTATCAAAGTTTTACAATGGTACAAAATGCGCGCCATTTGTTTTTTTTTTTTTCACCAAGTCGGTTTTATTCAGCCGATTTTTATTTTCAGCCAGTATTTTTTGATCTTAGGTATATGCTCTAAGGATCTAATGCATAAGAATGCATACATTTAATATTAAACTTAACGGGAGACAAAAAAAAAAAAAACTAAACCTCTGTGGTAAATTTGTATCTAAATAAAAAACTGCATTAAAGAAAAATAGTGCAGTAATGAGATTTCATACAACATTTCTGCACTGTTTTGCAGTGCAGTAATGAGATTTCATACAACATTTCTGCACTGTTTTGCTTCTAAGCAAAAAATACGTATTTTTTGATCGGTTTTGTAGCGATTAATGATAACATTACTACGTAGTTGAAAGAAAAATACTTTTTTTGTTTGAGAGGTTATACTTCCCGTTTGGTCCCATACAAATGTTGTTATGATTAGACTATGAACTTCAGAGATATGGAACGGAACTCCTCATCGGATCAAAGCAAAATTCTCAAATAACTAATATTGCTTTGTTTATATGTGTTGTTGGTAACTAACTACTGGAAAAGAGAAGGGGGTGTGTCACCCCCCCCCCCCCCCACTTTTCGGAATGTTCGAATTATATCGTGTAACATTTGTGGCACTAAAAAGTAAGTAGCAGTTTCAGAAGTCGGTGTAATTCTACGTTGAAACAAATGAATGAACTGTTAATTTTATAGTATGGTTATTATTTTATTCCTTTTAGTTTTTTTTTGAAGTGTTTTTAAATTTTGTTGAAGTTTTTTATTAAAGAAATCTTTCGATTGTACGGAAAACTAAAGGAAAAACAGTTTTTACGTCATATTTTCTATTTTTACTTACTTAAACGAAAGGTAATCAAAAATTTAGTAATTACAGGTAAAAGTTTGTTTTACTCAAATCAATAGCTATAGAATATTTTATTTCGTGTCGTTCCTATTTTTGTACTAGGCGTGTATGATTTAAAAGCGGTACTATTGATTTGTATTGTATGATACAAATATTTGATCTAGTTCGATGATTGCTGGGTTATGTCCTTTATTGATAATTTTTTTGATTATTACTGTTTCTTCTATTTTTTATTAAATGTGATTACGATTAAAATGAACATGGAAGAAGAAATCCAAAGATTGAGTGAGACTTGTGGCGATATGGGTGTCCCATAAGTGGAGCCATACCCAACAGTATTTTTTCGATTGTTCCAAAGTAATAAATTCAATGGTCTAATTGAAATAAATGCTTTGATTTATACTGCGCTCAACGCGCCATAGTTATAGCAGGAGTTATTTATTACAAAAGACCCATTTTCACAGATGACATCTACGGGTTAATATGTCGCCTAGGCAGGGACTGAACAAAGTAATGAGAAATCGCATCGCAACAAAACAGTGCAGGTCTACTAAGGCAACAGAAATATGTAGCCTCTAGTCCTCTAGTCGTAAAAGTTTACAGCTTGCACGTGTTTTAACCACCTGGTACTTCTGTTTTCCTAGTACTGCCATCCTACCTTGAAAACAACATTTATATACGTGCCCACAATGCAAGTGGGGTTCACCGCCTAAATTGACTATACACCCATCATGGATTGCACCAGCGCCGAACCACTGACTAGGAGTCAGAAGTTATCACCATGACCGTAATTGATCGGAGAAGGCGGTGTTACAGTCCGTCAGTGACGGTACTAAATCCCTTGTGAAGAATTTACCAGGCCTATTATAATTATAAATACAGGGAACACACAAGTTGTAAGGGAACCGTTTGTCTTGGTATGGGCATGTGAAGAGGAGGGATGAAACACATGTGACCAAAAGAGTTATGAATATAAATGTGGATGGATGGAGAGGTAGAGGGAGGCCAAAGATAAGATGAATGGATTGTGTGAAGAATGATATGAAAGAGAAGGGAGTCAGTGATATCATGACGGTTGACAGGACGGAATGGAAGAAGAAAACGTGTTGCGCCGACCTCAAGTAACATGGGATAAGGGCAGGAAGATGATGATGATGATTAAAATTATAAACACGGGCCGCTACTTAACTATGGTGCCCGAAATCAACGCCTGGGTGTATATCACAAGTGCAGATGTGTTTTGAAATGCTGGCATTTCGGTCCGTCACGATCTCGGCCGAGTTCTAGTGGCAGCGCCGATTTACTGACAATCTCGGTGGCCGAGATGACGGCGCTCGGATGACGGACGTGCGGTGGACACGCAGTCATAGTAATGTATGTATCGCTACTTCGGCAACGTCATCTCGTTCTCGGTGACGGCGGGCAGCGGTGGGCAGACGGCCTAACGACCGTGACAACGGGGAGCGACGGCTTAACGTGCTATCTGAGGCACGGAGTGGTCTTAAATACAAACCAAATTAATGTAGTGTTATCTGCAGGCTAATTGCACTACATTACGTGCATTATATCTTGGTCGCCGTAAACTTTGTGCAGGTGATTTCGCAATATATTTTTAAGTACAAATGGCTTTTAATTAACATTTAATTAACACCATCTTAGGATGGACCATTAGTTAAGCCGAGTTTATTTAATACTCTTCACAGTAACTGTTTCCTTTCTGAGTATACATGCGCGAAAGTTCAGAGAGCCTGTGTTCAGGGCGGCTAAGATAAAATGGATAAAATGTTAACTTCAAACTACATTTTTCGATTTTTCATGGTAAAAAGTTTTTATGCAGATAGGTACTAAAAAGGTCTTATCACATTAGAGCATCGTGATCGACGACTAGACTCATTGGTGGTATCGTTGCTCTATGCTTATCACGCATACCCATCTAGTCTAAGAATCCACTTTAATAAAAAGACTCAATAAAATTACTATAAAGAAAAAGAAAAACCGGCTTCAAAAGAAACTGAAAAGAACAAAATAATTATCATATTATAAAATATTAACAGTTTCAGAAATCGATGCTAATCCACGCTGAATCAAATTAAAGGCACCGACTTCTGAAACTGTTAATTTTATAATTTGGTAGGTAATTATTTTACTCATTTTAGTTACATTTTTTTGAATGACTTGTTCAATAGGTACATCAACGTGCGATTACAGCAATCGCGAGTGATTTGCATCCATTAAAGATCATGTTATCCTTTGAAGAGTTCCATTGTCTATCTCCAAAGGTCTTCATCAGATCTTCAACAATTTTCTCGGGAGACTACGCTTTCAAACCAAAACAGAATCATTAAAATCGGTTCACAGTTGGCAAAGAAATCGCTAAAAAATACAAAAAATACACGTCGAATTGAGAACTTCCACTTTTTTGTTGAAGTCGGTTAAATAAACTTGAGAACTCAGAATGTCATTCCATTCATAAACGATTATTTTATCAATGTGTCAATCATAGACAGCGTTTTACAAAACGTCACTGTCATTTCAGTTTATTTATTTTTGTTATGTATTTTTTAAATATCAGTTCTATGACCAGCACAGTTTCTCTTATGGTGGCTTTCTCTCTGCTTATAAACGAAATACACATATTGTTTGACCGTTAGTACCTATCAATGTCTATATTTCTCCTTGTCCTCCACGGTACGTCTAGCGTACTCTGAGCAGTGAGTCTCGCTACCAACCTCGCAGACTGGCTAATCTTTTCACCACGGCACGAGCTGTTCTCGTATAGCTGGTGCTGACATGAGCGAAGAATCTATGATGATAACTGCCATGATAACAATACACTGCGATCACTCTAATCCGTCTGCCAGGCATGATGGTAATCGTAATACCCAATGACCATTCCTTCAAGCAGTCACTAGGAGTACTAGGACCTCATAAGTCACAGTGGTTGTCACGTTGAACCAACATCATAGTACCCAGAAGTGAAAAGAAAAGTGCCTTGCCTTTTTCCAACTACGTTAGGGTCAGCTTCTAATTAGATGCGGCTGAATACCAGTATTTTACAAGGAGCGAATAAAATATCGGAATTTCTCTTCGACCTAATGCCGATGTTCGTGTTCGTTCTTGCGTATACGGCTTCAGACTATTCTCTTTATTTGTTGCAGCAAGTATATTACGAAACAATTTCTTCACGTCGAACCTGGTGTACTGTTTAAGTGTATGTTTATTTCTTCGAGAGTTTCAGCTGCTGCCTCAGGTGCTATGGAAAAAATGTTCTACAGCATGCTACATGTTAGAAGTAAGTTCAACATCTCATTTTCTGATTGGAATGACTGTCAAGATTGGAATGACAACTGGAGCTGAATTTGAGGGTCCCAAAGGAGATGTTTTGATAATGGAATTCAGGAACGGTCACCCCTTGGCCTCATGATTGTTACAAGCTGGTTAATCTGCCAGAAACTCTTCGAACAAAATCCACACAATATTTCTTGCTACCTATTTGCTTTTGTGCTGCTTTTAAATGGTCCTTGCGGTCAATTTGTACGTAACCGGGCAGTTATTGGCGAGATTTGAAGGGTATCCAGCCATTGGGAGGAAAAGTAAAATACTTAACCTTTTTTTTTTGTCCGAAAATCCTCATGGATACCTTTCGCCCGGGGAAGGCGAAGGGTTATTCCGGACTTTTACCGGCTAAAAATCCACGGTGTTCCTTCTCCTGACCCTTGGCCGGGGTCGCGGGATTCGCAGCTGAATACACCGCGACCCCGGCAGGCCTCGGTCCGCCAGCTCCTGGCGGACCTCTCCTTCTGGGTGCGCAAGGAACACTGCGCGCCGCCTTCTAAAATACTTAACCTAAGCTAAGTACTTATACTGCACTAAAATCATGACTACAACAGCACTAAGGGCAACCCCTAATGAGACTCAGTACCTCGGCTTAGGACGTTGCTGGCGTGTGATTGGAAGGGAGACAGCTTGATGAGGGCTGAATTATCGATGTCACTAATAGTGTTATCGTTCAGGCATTTTTATAGTATTCAAATTCTGTTACAGGTACCAGTCTCAATGATATTGCTAGAAAGCTTCCTGTTCTACATATGGAATTGCATTCAAGATTACCTCGTCTCCAACGCTGATAGTATCATGGTATATTTAGCTGAGGAGGGCGGCTTGGAGTGGCTCATCTGTCATCTGTGTTGTGGACACAGCAATTGCTCTAGTATTTTTGTTGACCTAGTACTTAAGTTCTTGAGCTTCGTTCTTTTGTTATCTGTTTGTTGTTTTATCAAGAATAAATAATATTTTTACATGCGAAACATATTTTAAATCATGTAAGTGCCTAGCCATTACCCTACTACATTAGAGTCAACTTTCAGTCTAACCAGACGCGGCTAAATACCAGTATTTTACACGGAGCGACTACCATCAGACTTCCGCAACCCAGTTACTATACAATGCCGATATCCTAAAGTTGGACAGGATGTCAGTCTTTCGGGCTTCTGACTACCCGTAACGATTGTCATAGGTATTCGTATGACACCCGGCCGACGGTTTATCGTGCCCTCCAAGGTACAGAGAGGTCTCGACGTATAACAAATGGTCACCCAATCATGGACTGATCGCGGCAAGCGCAGCATAATAGGGGATTTACCGTCTAAATAACAACTCGACTAGGCCGCAAGTGACTAAAATCGCAAGCCCCAAAGTTGAGTGCCATCCGACTTTTGCCGTGCGGCGACAAGCCGCATGCGGCGGGTGACTAAAATCGACCGTGTATGGTCAGTTGCAGGCGATCGCTGTTCCGCTAGAAATGAACAAGTCGCATGCGACTTTTGTCGACCGGTGTAAATGGGGTGGCGATTCGATTTTTACAAGTGATGCGACTGGTGACTTGCCGCACGGCTAAAGTCGACCCGTGTAAATCCTCCATAACCTTGAAAATCAAATGATCAGCGTGGTTGTTAAGTGCTACGTAGGTAAGTACACGTATCTTAAGTAAATTTATGCCCTGTGGTTCCCAGCATAGAAACCACTCTAATTCTCTACATGTCGGTGTCTTAGAACTCAACTAAGGGATTATTACTTAGTCAAGAGGATGAGAAGAAAACATCGTATTTGAGCGCCCCTGCCAATTTTTAAAGAGTAGTAGAGGTCCTTGTGAAAGAGTTCGTCCGGAGAAGTACTACCACACTTCCACTTCCACACCTATTTCTGCCGCCAAGCAGCATTGCTGTGTTCCAGTTTGAAGGGTATGGGTGCCGGTGAAATTACAAGGCATATGAGACTTTCTTCCTAATGTTGGCAACGTATCAGCAATCTTTTTAGTGCTGTAGATGTATAGGCGACAGTAACCACTTACCATCATGTAGGCAGTCGGATTGACAGCAAAGAAAGGATGAAAAAAATAATACAACGTTCTCCAATGCAAGAGTGGTCGATTTATTGCATTATTCCCTCACGTTCATTAGAGCGGTGTACTAGGAAACCATGTTTACCAGAAGATGTCTTCAGCCTTCCAGTTATGAGTAAGGCACGTATTTGAAATTAGGGTCGCTTTTATTTTAAAAAAAGAACTGATTGCACAATTTTAATATTTAAACTCCACTCGTTAGTGCCACAGAATATTAAAACTAAGAGCTGACGACTAATTTTGTGACTTCAAAGGCTTAATTGCTCATTTCGCAACCAAAAGGCTGACTAATTTCTTGCAATAGAGAAAGGAATGAATGTGGACTACATACGCCCTTGTATATTTGCGAAAATAGCTACTTTTTTAAATAGCAATATTTTGTTTAAAAGCTGCATTATAGAAAGATTTCTGTGAATATAAAAAAGATGTATGTATCGATTTACTAAATATCAGTCAAGAATCAGCACTAGTGCCTGATTCACCTAACTAAGGAAGTTCAGTTGCAGTGCAGTTGCAGTTAAGTTTCGATCAAAACAACGCTGAGATTACGTGAATTAGCCTCTGGTCTGACACTGTTGTTGTTGTATACTATCATATTTATTCAGCGCTGACCTGTGGTTAGAGATATCTTGTGTGAGTCCATTCCATAGCCGAATAATAAGCTGAGTCTACTACGCTCGTAGCAGCTATGTTGGGAGCAATTTTCAACTAGTCTTCGAGGGGGTTCATATTCTTCAGACGACGTTTATGGTGCTAATTATAATGATGAATGTCTGTTTACCCAGTACAAGGACAAAGCTTGAATATAATAGAACGTTATATACCAGGCCTTCATAAACGCGCAGTAGGGATGCGGAAGTTGGCACAGTAACGCGACACTGGGTGGGCCTTTATCAATTAGTTTTATGAGCGTCATTCGAGCATAGAAGTAATAAGTTCTATATAAAGTCCTTGCATTCGAGTACTTTGTAAACAACACCCCTTTAGCTAATATGGTGTCCTGGTACATGGATTAAAGAGGATATTGTTTGGTAATAAATAACCATGGTAATCAGACGGACTGGTGATCAGGAGAGGTCAATTATGCTGCCAATTTACCTGATGTCATCAGGCCTATCTCCAGCAGTGGACTGCTATAGGCTAATAATTATGAATTACCTAATCACTAATTTAAATATCTTCTCGGTGAGAAATGGCCTCTAATTAGCCAAGAATCACACAGCCACAGAACAGGGTAGTTAAATAAAAAATAAGCCTTTTACTTTGTGCCCACAGACACAACTAGACAGTTAATTAAGATTTAATTATTTATTTAAGCCTTAGTTAGTTCTCTCTTTAAGTCTATACCAGATGAACTTTCTTACTGCCTGGAAAAAAAATGGGGATAATAGCTGAACGGAATAAAAGGCTAGTTTTTTATTTTTTATTAGCGTGTAATGAAACTGATAGACTATCAATAAATATTACTAATTTGAAGTAAACTTTCATACTAAAAAAATAAAAACAAATGGTGAAATAAATAAATAGATTAAATATGTAAATTCTATACAAGGTTAGTCAGAAAGGGGGTACTAATCCGAAAGGGTGTTAAAGTACACATAATAATGAATAACTTTTGTTCTACAAATTTTCCCAAAAGTCAATACTTTAAGAGAAACAAATGTTCAAAGATCTCAAAAAAAAATGTCTAAAATCTATGTATCCCCAGTTACGATCAGCTGTGTTTACATTTTAGGTCATATTTGGGGTCATGAATTAGAAGCATCATTTTCTGAATTTGTAACTAAAGCAGGGATGAAGATTTTTTGAAAAAACTAAAATAAAAATCATTTTATTTGGAAAAAAAAAATATCGAATTTTAAAATTTTAACACTTGCTTTCAAACAGTCATCAGCGATACTATAAGTGGGCTTCGGATTAGTACCCCCTTTCCGACTAACCTTGTATATTGAAAGATCAATTTCATTCTAAGTTAATGAAAAATAAAAAATATCTGTGTCCTAGCCTTCTACTTCGTTCACCTATTATAGGAACCCATTTTTTTCCAGACGGTAGAAAAGTCATCTGATATATAAAAACCGGCCAAGTGCGAGTCGGACTCGCGTACGATGGGTTCCGTACAATCTATAAAAACGGCAAAAAAATCACGTTTATGATTATTTACGGTTTACTCACGTGCATTTTTCGGGATTGCCCAACTAGTTTCGGACCCAAACGGAGCCCTTAATCATGAGCTGAACACGCGGCGAGGTCGCGAGACGAACTGGCGCTGCACCGCGCCGCGTAGCGTTGCCCCCGCGACGAGAGGGGCGCGCTCTGTGTCGGTATTGCTCGTGCGTCTTCGTCACTTGTCGTGTCCGGGTTGATACATGAAATAGTACCGGTGCATGCCGCGCTAACTGTGTCGCAATCCCGAAAAATGCACGTGAGTAAACCGTAAATAATCATAAATATGAATGTGTCTCACGACAACAAACGTGATTTTTGTATTATAACTTATAATACAAAAATCACGATTGTTGTATGGGAGCCCCCTCAAATATTTATTCTGTTTTTTTGTATTTTTTGTTATAGCGGCAACAGAAATACATCATCTGTGGAAATTTCAACTGTGTAACTATCACGGTTCATGAAATACAGCCTGGTGACAGACGGACAGCGGGTCCCGGTTTACCCTTTTGGGTACGGAATCCTAAAAAGACTTATTGTTCGTTTTTTGGTCGTAAGAACAACCTGCTACCCAATCCGATTTTCAGATCGCGTCAGATGTTAATTTTCCGATTAAAAAATTTCTTCATTACGCCCAGTAAAATGGTAATTAGGCTGACCCTTTTATGGGACTAAATACCCATTGTTCGTATAATTTCCGGCATAGAATAGAAAGAGGCCTTTTCTTCCCGTGGTTATCGAAAAAGGTACCTTTGGAAATGACTGTATGCCGATAGGCACCTGACCGTTTTCCTATGCTATTACGAAATAATTATTTCTTATCGACACATTCATTATAGCAGTCTACCCGAATAACTCCCATGTATGTTTCGCAGTTTTTTTTTGTATTCAAGTTATGATTTTTTTCATGTTTTATCCAAACTCTGATTTTAATGCAATTTTTGATCATAGTGACGTGAATAGTTTTTTTTTTCTAAATTAATCGAATATAGGCACTATTTAAAAAAAAAAAAACACGCATTTGTCTCAGGCGTTCATGAAATTATGATCAAAAAAGTTATGTCATGAAAAAAAAATATAACTCGAAAACTATAAAAATCGCGGAATATACAGGGGGTTATTCGACTATCTCTAAGGATACTCTATCTCTATATTGCTTTCACGGTAAGTTGATTAATTTGGCAGATGTCAGTTCATGACATGAAAATAAATTGTAATGGCACTTGTGTATGACAATTTAATTCAACAAGTTTATATCAATTTAAAATGTTAGTAAAGCGTTACCCAAAAGGTTGTTTTAAAATCAGAAACATTGAAACAATATAGTTATATGTGTTTAACGCCATAATTATATATTAAATAAATGATTTTGAAAAAACCCCGACGCGTTTTCAAACTTGCGTCAGATGGTACCAATTGCCAGAGACGTGCGTATCGATAAAATAATTTCGATAAATTTATATTAACAGAATGAATATTTTGACCATCGTAATAATCATAGACGATAGGCTCAGTTGATTGAATAATTAAAATAAGGCTCATTATACTGCCGTCGTATCAGAGAACACAGTAACTTTGAAAAAGCCGTTTCGAGAAAAACGCGCCTAAAGTTTTTTTGAAACTATGTTCGATTGTGACAAATTTATGAAAGTTAGCAACCTAACTAGAATGTAGAGTGATGAAAAAAACGTTGCGCTATTATATGGCTATTTTTATGTTTTATATATATTTAAATATTTCGTTATAAATACATAACTGTGTTCTTGTTGGTAGAAAAAAATAAGTAAAAATTGTTGTACTAGACTAAATGACAGTAACTGACACAGATACTGTGTACTAGCTAAGATTTACGAAATACTGTGATTAAGCTATGTAAAGATGCTGTTTAATTCTTTACTTCATCACAGTAACTGTTATTTTGCTGTGTTATAATCTAATTTACTTAACGAAATTTAGTTAACCGTGGATCTAGTAAGTCAAATTACTGTATTTTAACTTAAACCGATAAAAGTTAGCGATGATTGTCTAATCCAGTATTTTTGATTACTGTGTTATAGACTAAACTTTGCAAATTTTTGTATTAAAAATGATATAATTTTCTTTACTAAAATGTATCGAAACAGCATGAATATGGTCCAGGTAAATGAAACGAATAATTACTAAATGTTAAAACAGCTAAACTAAACAAATCCGTCTCAAACTGAATGCCTTTCTAGGCTTTAACATTAAATAATAATCTTATAAAAGTATTTTTAATCACTTTTCGGAATAAGCAATGACTACAAAAAAAAAAAAAATTAGCAAACTTCTAACAAATTATAATTATGTCTAGTTAAGACTTTACTTAATAAACAAATGAGATCAATCAGTCATAACATTTTAAAATAATTATAAAAACAGTTACGTAAGAAATATAAATAACACGAAATCTCTTATTTGGTAGCTCAGCCTTTTATGTTACGACTTTTTAAAACTAATATTGTTCGTACAAACTAACTTTACTTATTACGTGATGAAGAGACGATGGTATTAAAATTCTTTAGTTTTATGGAGTGAACTATCACTCAAGAGATCTTGCATTATTTACATAATTAGATAAGGCTTTCGAAAAACAACAAATTAATGTTTAGATAAACTCAACAAAAGATCCAGTTTACAAATACAAAATTATCTAAAATTTCACATTATTAGGGAATCTTATTCACAGCCATCTTCAATTTCTGTACACAGATCCAGAGCCATATCATTTGTGGGTAATTCACTCCAAAATATAAGGCGACTAGAAGGCATGAGTGGTTCCAGTTTGCCAATACCAGCATTTTTTAATTGTGTGCTAATTCCTCGCGGGGAAGATTTTAAGACAGGACAAGGAACACCACTTTTTTCACAGTTCGCTTTCAAAAACTGTAATTCAGTATAATTGTCTTCTTGAAATCACTTTTTAATAGGTATACATATAAGCTGTAAGAATTTCGTTTCTCTTGTACTTCTACCAATTCACGCAAATAAATTCTAGGACATAGTTTCTTGGGGCGTTGAGCAGATGAAATTAGCGAAATTGTTAACGGTCATAACCTTGACGTCGACTTTTCCAGAGTTGGATGATTTGACAACATTCTCAAAATCATTAAAATCGTATATTTATGGTTTGCGCTTCAGTAAAAGTTCCACTTGGTGATGGAAGGAATCAGCTGACATGAAGCTGTGCCCTGACTCGAAGTATTTGAAGGTTTTAGTCTTTGTGGATATTTCATCGCTGTTGATTATGTAAATTAAAAAACAAAATAGCATCCATAGTATAGCATATTTTGAGAAGCACAGTTATCAGTCCAAATAATTATGTTACTAACATCTCTCTTGTATTTAAAAACTGGTGGAAAGTGCTGGTTATCTCTTGTGCTCTACGTCCAGACACAGCTTCATGCCAAATGACGGCAAGTGGTTTTAAATTTGCTTAATTGCCAACAGGCAAAACCCAGCTAAAACCCAGTAAATATTGTTTCCGCGCTCGAAAGGTCTAGGCAAAAAAACAGTAAGTAGTTAAATACTGTTATTTTGTCAAGGAACTTAAATAATCGTTTGCCAGCATAATTCTCTTGAAATCTTGAACTAATCTATAACACAGTATTTGGAAAAAATGCTGTGTTTTAGACTAGCAAGAGCGTTTTACTGTGTTCTTATCTAAAGTTTATTCCTTACGGTATTTATTGTTTGTTACCATTAACACAGTAACCTCTTACTTACTGTTTTCAAGTTATGTAATACCTACATGCTGTGTTTCGTTCTATTATTTGGTCTTAGTTTGTAAAAGTTACTGTGTTTTTAGTAATCGTATCTCTGGAACCAGAAGTGCTAAAAATACACCGAAAATTTTGCCGGGTAGAGTTCAGTCTCGTTGTTACGGTAATAAAAAAAAAGTGAGAACACAGTAAGTTAAGATACTGTGTTTTCTATTACGACGGCAGTATAGCCCAGTTGCCTTGCAAAAGGTCGGTCAGTCCTAAATTTTGGATACGTGTTAAGGATATGTGTTCTTATAAAAATTACAAATTTTGTACCTTGAGTGACCTCGGCGCGCTCTGCCATCTTGGGTTAAAGAACCCAAAAATGAGTTTTTATTAAATAACTCCTTATGGGTTTAATGCCAAAAATGATTCACATCAATTTTGTAGAAAATTAAATTCTTATTTTTCATTCCCGACTCAAAATCAGAGGTATTTTATAGGTTTGAAGCCCATCTCTGTTTTTCTGTTTGGCTGTCTATTTCTCTCTCTGGCTGTGTGTCTGTTTGTGGGCTTTTCATAAAAACACCTAACATAACACATCCAAAACTCAGGACCGACGAACCTTTCGCAAGATAAACCTCTTTTTCGCGACCCGGCTACTGGGCTTATTATTGGTGATAAATAAACATTTATTTTCACTCATCCCATACCTGCTGGATTCATTATCACATCAGCACGTAATCGTCTGTTGTTGAAGATATGCATGCTAATTGACTTAATCCTAATTACTTAAATCAAAAGTATTTGAAATGTACATAAAATCACATTACAATAATTTGTCAAATTCTCGCTGAAATTTTACAAATTTTATCGATAGTTGAATCGACTACAGTCACATGTCTAGCAACTCCTATTGACATGTGTCATTTTAATCTTCTTATCGTGAAAACAATATAGACTTCCGTTTGACATTATTTTTTGGAACATCCCCTGTAGATTGATAAACCCAATGGTCTTCATATCAGGGAGCTTACTATGACCTCTTAAAGCAGGACAAAAGTTGCCTGGAAGTTGAACTGCCCTTCTTTTTTGTACTATGACATCGTTAGAGCAGGCCTGCGGCAGGCCTGTTACGTTTTTTGCATAGACTTTTCGTACCATGAACAAGCATTACCGTTCAACTTGGTTCAATAGTCGTTCACCTTTAGTACTGTCATGGTACGATTTTTAGCGATTCAGAAGCAGGCCTGTTTTTGAACGGAAGTTGACTGGCTAGCATTTGAACGTTTTCATAAGAGGTTATAGTAAGCCCCCAGCCATAATCGCCTGTTACGACATTCACATGATGATCGTATTCTCCTACAAACACAAAGAGTGTCTCCATTTATCCATTTTTGCAGGATTACATAAAACATTTATAACGCACATGTGTATAATTCTCGCGCGGTTCTAAGCTGAGTAAATCTAGCAATAAATATCATTTGTACGTGACGCTCCTACCACATCGCGAGCCTTATGCCGTTCCCCGCCATTTAACTCTGCCGTTGGAGTTAATAGGTACTTGGGATCTAGATTCCTTTTACCGTTTTCAAGTGTTAGTATGCGCGGCTGTCGAAGATGAAGTACCTACTGAGTTTGATGTCCATGTCGGGCGTACATGCACGTACAATTGGCGAGGCGTAAGCTGAGCTTTGCATTTGAAGGGCACAAGGCTTAAGCCATGAAAGTCCTTCTGATATTATTATGAGAAAACTTAAATTATATCTTATATCTATAAAATGGTTCAAGATAAATCTTAATTTAGTTATTAAAGTTCGTTTCAAAATCCTTGAGACTGAATTGACATGCGCGAAACGTCAAATTTGAAAAAAATGTTCCTAAAATTAACAAGTTTCACATTTGCGCCTGTCAATTTTGTCTCAGGGGCCTAATTCTCCTAAAATAAATCTTGATAAATCACAACCGAACCAAGGCCGAACCGTTCATTCAGACAGTTCTCAATTTCAAAAGCTATCAAATTGTTTGACACAAAAAACAAAATCAATCATTTTGAAAGTTTTCGAAAACAAAAACTGACTGACGGTTGTGGTTCGATTGCGTTTGGCAACAATTTATTTTAGGAGAATTCGGCCCCAGGTATTTTGAAACGAACTTTAGTTAAGCTTTCAGGTGAAATTATTTTATAATTTTATAGATGATAAAATTTATTAAAAAAATAAATAAAAATATGACAAAGGTGATTTGCCATTTGTAAAATCATTGGAAGTCCAGGACTTTCATTGTTTATGTCTGCAAAAAATGTAATGATCATTAGCATTAATTTTCATGATCTCTTACATTATTAGCATGAGGTAACTATCATAATATTCCCTGCCTGGTTTAGAATTCTGACCTAACTTTTTTGTCAATTTTTATGGACTTTCATTGTTTTAGCGTTGAACCACTACTGTGACTATCAATGTTTAAGCCGTGTTCGAAGAATGATTTTCTTCAAATAACTTGTGTCTGTCATAGTTTTAGCCACAGTTTTAGCTAATGTATGTTAAGCCAAAAGGAAGAGATATCAAAGACCTACCACAGACAATTTATATCACACAAAACCATTTTTTGGACTTTCAGGGCCTTATTACATAAGATGGTTTAAACCAAGACTAAGGTAAACCCAGCTTTAAAATATACCCAACACTTTCTTATGTCATAAAACAAAAAGAGACGGGGCTATTTTAAAACCTAGGATTTTCTTAGACCATCTTTTGTAATAAGGGGGAATTGGTTTAAGCCTTGTGCCCTTCATTTGTATGAATGCACATATAAACGATTACCAAAAAGCAGTATAAATCAGTTTAAACCAAGCAAAGGACGCGTCTGTATTCATTCTCATACAAATGCAAAGCTCAGCTTAGACCTCGCGGACTGTACCTCATCATCTGCCTAGCCTTTTCCCAACTATGTTGGGGTCGGCTTCCAGTCGAACCGGATGCAGCTGAATATCAGTATTTTACATGGAGCGACTGCCTATCAGACCTCCACAACCCAGTAACTGGGTAATACGATACTCTTGGTAAGACTGGTTGTCAGACTTTCTGGCTTCTGACCAACAGTAACGACTGTCAAAGATCTACAAATGACAGCCGGGACCAACGGCTTTACGTGCTTTCCGAGGCACGGAGGAAACTCGCTATGGTAAATGGTCACCCATCCACAGACCAACCTCGGCAAGCGTGGCTTAACCCAGAAGATCGGTCTATGCGGCCGTAATTATTTAGCCACGAGCTCCTCCCTCGCGGACTGTACCTATTCCCATTAATTGGGTACAATTCTTAACGCCACGCTTTTGCATAGGTATTTAGCCTATTACTACCCCACTGCTGGGCACAAGCCTCTTCTAATGAGAAGGATTTAGGTCTTAGTCCACAATGCAGGCCTGGTGCGGGTTGGGGGAATACACACGTGTTCGGGCGCCTTCGAGGATCTTCGGCCGGCGGCGAGGCATCGGCGGGAGGCGGCACCAGGCGCGGGCGCGCGGGTCGTGGGGCTAATGAATGAACTACTACTTCGCTACCGATCTCCATCGACAACACGCGCGCGCATTCACACATTCACTCAATATCGTACCTATTTTATATTATTACAAGTCATTATTATACAGTCCATTGCTTTAATTTAAAGTCCTGAGATAGGTCCCTAACACACGCCACCAAGAACTTTTTGAAGCCCTCTCAGATGTGCAAGTTTCCTCGCATGTTTTCCTTCACTGCTAACGCAAGTGATAATCAAATTCTGATCCGCATATAATTTCGAATAGTCAGAGATGCGAACCGGAATCGACTTACATCCTCCTCCATGGAGGGCGAACATTCAACCGCTAGGCTGTCACTGCTTTTTTGAGTCGCTGCGCAGGCAATTAGGCCCGGTATCAACCAAAACGGAGAGGAGAGGAGACAAGAGGAGATGCGCTGCGAAACTGGCAGGTTATTTCCATTAAAGCGGAGAGGAGATGCGTAGCAGAGAGGAGATGTGAGCTGTGAGAGCTCTAAATCAGTCAGTTCGGGTGTGCGAGGCGCGGGGAGAAGGCATCGTGGAAAGGGCCGGCGCCGCCCGGCCGCCCGACTACACACATCTCCGCTCTGCCGCGCCGCTTGCTCGTTCGCGGCACAAAATTCTATAGAAAAATGAGACATCTCGTTTCTTCTCCGCTTGATCCATTTCCACCGAAGCTAAGCGGAGAGGAGATGTGGAAATAACGAAATCTGATTGGTTATTCAAAACACATCTCCTCTCGTCTCCTCTCCTCTCCGCTTTGGTGGAAACCGGGTCTCACAAAGGCTGTTACTGAGAATTTCCTAATAGAAAAACCTATGTCACCACGCCGAACTATCCGACTCGGGAATCGACGCTCTGCAATTACGCTTGCGACTATAAAACCAAATGAGGCAGGCAGTCGAGCAAAAGTTTAAGTGTTCTGTCTATTTGAGAATGAAAGATACGTTAATGAACTTTAAAAATAATAGTTCCCACTTTAATTTTATACTTACTTCTAACTTTAAAAGTCTTCTGTATAAATAACTAGCTTTTGCCCGCAGCTCCGCTTGCGTGAAATTTTGAGCCCTCGTTAAGCCCCTTTGTTAGGGGCAGTTAAAAAATCTTTCATCCCATATTTCACCACTTACGGGTAGAATTTCCAAAAACCCTCAAACACATGTATATTTATTTCGCACCAAGAGCCTACATTTTTAATTCCATGCTTCTTACTTCAAAAGTAACAGATTCCTCATACAAACTTTCAACACTTATTTCACCCCCTTAGGGGTAGAATTTTTAAAAACGCTTAAACACATGTAGCTTTATTTCTAACCAGAAACCTTAATAATAAATTTCATGCGTCTTACTTCAAAAATGACGAACTTACATACAAACTTTAATCCCCTATTTCACCCCCTTAGGGGTTGAATTTCGAAAAATCCTTTCTTAGTGGATGCGTACGTTACAAAAGGAACCTACTGTCAAAATTTCAAGTTTCTAACCCCAGCGGTTTAGGCTGTGCGTTGATAGATCAGTCAGTCAGTTAGTCAGCTTCTCCTTTTATGTATATAGACTAGCTTTTGCCCGCGTATTCGCTCGCGTTAATTAAGCTCAAAAAAACTCTCAACACACTAGTAAAGTTTTTATTATATTAGTATATTCAATCGTGATTCAAAAGACACGTGGCGCCATCTATGAACGTTATTGTTGTTTTCCTCGGGAACAGTACTTTTTTTCGGGATGAAAGATACCCCATGTCCGTTTCTAACGTTTATGTAAAATTTCAAGATGATCGGTTCAGTGGCTTAGGCGTGAAAAGGTAACAAACAAACTTATTTTCGCATTTATAATATTAGTGAGGAAGTTAGGATTAGGATAGTTTGCACTATCATATAACACAAGATAACACTTAAATACACTTTTGCACACACTAGTACATACAGGCACAATGCCATTTCCTTTATCTACTATAATTTAGCATAATATTCCTTGAAAACTTTTAGTTCTGTTGTTGTTTTCGGCCATTTTGATATTTTATTCTTGTATAATCAAGTGACAACCGGTCGGCGCCTGCGCCGATTCCATTGTCGTTTGTCTATGGATTCATAGACAATCCATAGACAAATGATGTGGATGCGCCGAGCGATGGATTCGTCCGTATTAGATTATTTATTTTTCTGGCTAACGTTTATTTATTTATTTTGTTTAATATTATTTAATATTACTACACACACACGGAACACATATGTTGATGATAAACTATTTATTGTTTTTATCTATTAGTATTTTAATATTTACAATAATGTATCTATTTGTTTCGTTATTGCCCGTGGCATCACTAAGGTCCTGTCAGAAAACCAGCGTTGCGACATTTTGTTTTTTTTTAAATGTCGCAGCATTATGCTGAGATAGGAGCCTTTTCTGGCCTCGTGCAGGTAGTTTTAAATGTTTATCCTTTTTCCTTTTGTATATTGTTTTTGTTCTGTTACTGCCTGTGTGAGTCCACAATAAATATTTTTTCTTTCTTCTTTCTTCTCTTTCACTATAATTTTAATACTTTTAGCTTCAAAGTCCCCCGGAATAAGAAATAAATTTACGAACGGCTGAAAGGTTGGTTACCTAGGTCATTTTAGAACTGTGACCACTCAACGCACTAACCGAGCGAGCGAAGCGATCGTTACCGCAGCAGGGTTAGGGGGAAACTCGTCTCTCGTCCGCGGCCCAAATTACACGCAGTAGGAACAGTAGTGGAAAAGTTGGCCGAATGCGTGGGCCAAAATACCACGGGAAAAAAGTATCGTAGTTAAATCGACCCGTTCGGATTTAATTTCAATAAATTAAAAAAAAAACTTGCGAAATAAAACGTAAGTATCAAAATATGGGGTATTCCTCGAAGCGCACCATCGATGAAACATGGAGAAGAGCATGAAAGGATATCGAGAGGCGAGTTTCCCCCTAAGCCTCGCAGCAGCGGCCGGCGAGTAGCAGAAAAGATTCGCTTCACTGATCAATTTGTATTATACATAAGCAACGCGGTCGATTTCCACCGCGTTGCCATGCTTTGCATCAATCGTTTAATGGGTGCGTTCCGAACCACATGGTTTTTGATTAGTGCAACACATAAATTTTGTAGTAGAAAGCAATATTTGTGTAGTGGAAAGCATTATTTGTGTAGTCAAAAGCATTTATTGTGTAGTGGAAAGCATTATTTGTGTAGTTAAAAGCATTATTTGTGTAGTGGAAAGCATTATTTGTGTAATGGAAAGCATTATTTGTGTAGTGGGAAGCATTATTTTTATAGTGGAAAGCATTATTTTTAAAGTGCTTTTAAATTATACAACCCTTTGAGAACTAGGGCCCAATCCTCCTAAAATAAATTGTTGCCAAACGCAATCAAACCACAACCACGGCCACAACCGTCAATCAGTTTTTGTTTTCGAAAACTTTCAAAATGATTGATTTTGTTTTTTGTGTCAAACAATTTGATAGCTTTTGAAATTGAGAACTGTCTGAATGAACGGTTCGGCCTTGGTTCAGTTGTGATTTATCTATCAAGATTTATTTTAGGAGAATTAGGCCCCTGATGGTAAGAAAGTCATGCCTAACATTGGACACAGTTTGTTCCGTAGGTCTTTAGCAGTTTATTGCAAGGACATAACGTCGCGTCGGTGAAGTTCTAACCTTGTTCTAACAGTGCGTAAGTCATTTTGTGACAAAAACTGACGACACTGTGAAAGTGACAATATTACTTGAAATGAAAAAGATAATTAGGATTTTCAAAGGTTTAATAAATCATCAAAGAGTTTATCTGTAATGATAATTCAAACAATATTACGTTCAGCGTAGGTTACGCTCATTTTAAATAGTTTTTTCACTCTCTCTTGTAAAGTAGCCATTTTTGACTTCCGCACTGTTAGAAGTTCACTGACGATAGGCATGTTCCAAGTTACTCGTAATGTAATACATAGAACTTAATTTCTGGAGAAATCATGAACACCGCCGATCCGATTTCAGTTGGAAATCTTTTGTTGATACTTGACACTGTAATTCACTGAAATTCAAATAAGACATGGTAACTCAGGACCATGACCGAATGTTCTCGCAATCTTGGGAGAGCCAAGTGGACACGCATCACAAGTGCCGCTACTTCAGAACCGAGACCCGACATAACCACGACCACTCTACCGAGAGTGCACGAATAAGAAGAAGAAATATACAGGGTGAAATGGAGCCGTGACGGCCTACCTTGATCGATATAGCTACAGGAAAACGTTCTACGGAGACTTTCCATATTTTTAGAAAATATTTCGAAAGGCAAGAAATTTTGAAAAAAAAAACTTTTTATTAAACCAGCTTTAAATTGTTTTTTTTTTTTTTTTGTTTCGTAATTTCATGTTTCTAGTTATCTAACCTCAGTGGGTCTGAGAATTTGATAGATTGGCATCATAAAAATGTTTTGTGAGAACTGTCCATTTTCTCGAAGACTACAGTTTTTTTTTTAATCTTTTGTTGCTGATTGTAATAGTTTCAAAAATTATGGACAGTCTCCTAAAAACATTTTCGGTAGCCACAACGATTAAGATAGCTATCCCATCAGTTTTTTTTTTTTGTGATCTCTGACGTTTCTAGTAATCCAACCTCAGTTGGTCCAGCCGTTATTTAATTCTTCTGGGAAATAAGATCGATTAGCGTAATAAAATGTTTTATAAAAATTCCCCTTTATCTCGCTGACTACTTTTTTTCGAAATCTGTAAATGTAGTGCGAAATATTTTCAAAAACCATGGATAGTCTCCTCAGAATGCTTTCCTGTAGCTACAACGATAAGGTAGCAGGGGTCTAATTCTCCTAAAATAAATTGTTGCCAAACGCAATCGAAACACAACCGTCAGTCAGTTTTTGTTTTCGAAAACTTTCAATATGATTGATTTTGTGTCAAACAATTTGATAACTTTTGAAATTGAGAACTGTCTGAATGAACGGTTCGGCCTTGGTTCGGTTGTGATTTATCAAGATTTATTTTAGGAGAATTAGGCCCCTGCTGCCTTTACTGCGCCATCTCAAATTTCCACCCTGTATATAACGTGCTAACTGCTAACCAGACATGACAATTAAAAAAAGTTAATCGATGCCTTCAATCAAATGAGTTTCTAAAACAACCCATCAAACATAAATGGGTCACTTGGTACAGAACATTTCTTTAAAATGCACTCTACCTACCCTCTATTATCTGAAAATAAAGTCTAAATTCGATTAGCACAGCGGTAAATGGTAATGGTTGTAGCAGCATCCAATGTTATACGACGAAGATGGGTCGCCTCTATCTGTGAGATAATTGTGTAAGTGTGAGTGACAATTTATATCGGACGGATAATAGGAGCTTTTGCTGCGAGCTTCAGTGTTGCTAGCCTCGGAAAGTCTCCCAGATTGGTAGGAATATTTTGAAAACCATCAAACGGTGGGCGATGACACATTTGAGTAGAAACACACGGACCTCGGTCCGAACCGAATGTAAACTAAAACGCGAAAATGAAGACTAATTTGCGTCAATGAGTGCAATCGAATCTTCGTATGGTTGTAAGCTAAATTAGGCATTGTGATCACGACATAGAATTTAAATTAGTTTGTTGGTATTTGTAAGTTTATATGGCGATTTGTCTTTGCCCGCGCTCTGGTTGTGTATCGAAACTTAGGACACATTTTTCGTGAATTGTGCACAGTCAGTCATGAATGTCATGATTTGTTTGCATAGAAGTATTTGAGAAATGAGTGTTCAGATGTAATTGTATTTGTTGAGAGTGTGGAATTATTTGAGTACCTGCTTCTATACAAGATGTAACATAAATAAATGTACAACCTCATATGGGGTAACTGTACTCATCATTATGAACAACTTTTACAGTGGGACGAAGCTTGAAATCGCGAAAAAAAAATCTGCTGTTCCCTACGTTTTGACGAGTTATACGAACATTAATGTAAGGAACAGCAGATTTTTTTTTCGCGATTTCGTCTTTTGTTCCATAGTGAAAGTTGTTCATAATGATGAGTACCTACAGTGACCCTTTAAGAGGTTGTACACTTGTTTATGTTACACCTTGTATATCTGCTGTTGACTGTACTAGATCCTTGGTTTATGTGCTTCTACATCAATGCACTTGTTTTTAATGAACGTCACACATTAATTAAAAAACAAGTCATTGATAAAATAGGCCACCGCGTTTATCAATGGATAGCAAAAAGATGACTTAGTGCTCTTATAGTCGAGTGGCATTTGGCCGACGACGCGGTGAGGGGGCTACTGCAGCTTTCTTTGCTTGTCAATGGCTGCTGTCGACTCCTGGACGGCTGCCGTCGATACGTCAGCGTCTGAGATAGTATCCGGCACAGTACAACTGCATGTGTCGCCGTTGGTCAACGGCTGCAGTTACCTCTGTCGTAGGCAAAGTGTCACAATAGACAATGAAACTCCTGAATGACGAACATAACTCGGACATACATTTAAGCACCTATTTGGATGACCTTTTTTTTTTAGTTTGAAGAAATTATGTGAAGATCTGATAAAGAACATCAGAGATAGACAACGGAACTCCTCAATAACGAACAATACACATAAAGTAATTTGTAACGAGCAGCGACTTTCGTAGGCCTAGGTAACCATTTTTTAAGACCACTAAACTGAATTAAAACTAAAGAAAAAAAAACCGACTTCGCAAAAAATATTTGACGACACGTTTGGTGCAGTGGCTAAGCGATTGGCTTCTGCGCTATGGGTCGTGAGTTCGATTCCCACATGGAACAAAAATGTGTATGGCCTACAGATGGTTGTTTCGGGTCTGGGCGTTTGTGTATGTGAGATTTGTGTCTGTAAACGCACCCACGATACAAGAGAAATCTTAGAGTGGGAAAAAGTGTATAAAAAAAATGTAAAATAATTATCATATTATATTTTAACAGTTTCAGAAGTTGGTGCTAATTCACGCTAAAACCAAATTAAAGCACCGACTTCATAAACTCTTAATTTTATAATATGGTAATTATTTTATCTATAGAAAATCTGTCAAGTCCTCAAAATAATTTAAAGTCATCACAATTTATTATTCCTCTCAACGAGTCTATTTTCGCCTTTTTACGACACCCACGGGTGTATAGCCTATTCTTGACCATGAACGACAAGCTTTTAAATCAAAGTACCCTTTTTCATCGGAACGCTTTCTAACCTACTTACTAACTAGCTACAATGAAGTGTAACAATTAATGAATATTTGACGAAGTGTGGCAGTTCGTATGGCAACCCCTACTAACTGTTGCTGGGCGGCAAGTGGCTCGCTCCCGCCCCGCGCTAGCGATGGGAAATATATAGAGCTGTTGGGTAAGCTAATAAGCGAGATATAGATCTTCTGAGACTAGATTTAAGATGGGAAAGCTACTGTAAGTATTAAATGCACTGTTTAATACTTGGAAATTATGAGATAGAATGATTTAATTCTTTATCATACAGATTAAGATGCATTAATTATTTCGGGCTCCTTTATAATAGCACTAATTTCAAATGTAAGTTTTCTCTAACAGTTCAGCCCTAAGTGAAGGAACGAGGATATTATGGGACAGAAGATGGTGAAAAAATATATATTTTCCAAGGAAAAAAAAAACAAAATAATGGTGAAAAAAATTATATCGCCTCAACATATTAACAAAACAATCTATAAACTATTTTTGAACCGACTTCAAAAAAGGAGGAGCCCGTTCTCCATTTGGTGCTTATGTTATTTTGATAGTCTGTTTGCAACTAGATTTCAGAATGGGCGTAGAGCGTTATTAATAGCACGATAGCTTGGGCATAATTAGTCCACTGCTGGGCATGGGCTTCTTTGCAGAAAGAGTGTAGGCTTTAGTTTACCACGCTGTCTTGGTGCGGGTAGGCGGACAACACACCAACAAGAACTTTTTTTAGAACCCTCATTTGTCCAGATGTCCTCACGATGTTTTTTTCCTTCACCGTACATGAATTCGAAATGTAGGTGCGGGATTAGATCTAACTCTGACCCTCGGCCGCTAGACTATCACTGCTTTGCCTGAGCATATGTAATTAAATTCATTTGTCACTCAAATCTAATTTAAATCATTATAATCATGGAGTAGGTACTTGTCCCCTCTGGGTTTTGCATTCCGGATCACGTATTCACAATAAATCTTCACAAAACGGGACCAAGAGTCTCCCATGGTCCACCTCTTTCTACAAGTACGAATAATACATAACATTTCGTATTAACAGCTCTATATACACCTAGACCACCCTTAACTAACCAACAGGCGACAGTGTGCCCCCGACCGTGCGATCGCTAACACGCGTACCAGGACGCCAGCACAGCGCGGGAGATGCACAGGTACGACAACATTTATTTATTTCTAACACACAAACAAACCTCCTCATCGGTACTATTTACTTAGTACTTTATCGACAAGCACGAAAGGGATTAATTAGTGTACGAGTATCAGAAATGGAAGAGTGATCTTGTTGAAAGCGTCTGATATTGAGATGAATTGTGCTCATGTCTGCGCCCTAAGTGATTTATTTTACGGTTTTGGTGTTAGATGACTATGATTTATCTCACAATTTTGGGAAAAAAGAAGTGTTTGCTGTGATTCTACAAAGCATCGAGCTAGAAATAATTCAAGCGGTTGATATTTCTCTGAATTAAATGCAAATAAATCTATGTTGGTTCAACTATTTCATGGAAATATTCTATTGTGAAGTTTCAATGAAATCCATAGCTGGAAATCATTGTTGTTTACTCAGTCGGTTCTAATTCAACATAACCTTTAACCTATTCAGTATTACGTGCGTTAGGTACTGATGATAACATCAGTAAATATGAACAGTTAGCGACATAAGCTGGTATATAAACTACTTTATTCTACTGAAAATAACAATAGAAAGACCTGTTTTAGCAAGGAAATGTATGAAAAGCAGGAATTCAACACGGTTTTATGCTTTTGTGAATCTTAATAGCAATCAAGATGAGCTGAAACTCTAGTTGAAGAAATGGTTGCCTTTGTAGGAACACTTTTGTCTAATGTTACAATGTTACACACAACATACAAAGTTGTCTAAAATTGCTATTTTATTGTCAATTTTCGTAGAGGTCTGGAATTTAATCAACATTTTACGCGTTACATTGTCAAAGAGGTATTACGACGAAGGCTGATTGTAATTGAGTTTCCAGACAATGTAAACAAACTCATGCTGGTTGATATTACCTACAACACAATTAAATAAAACTTATTTAAGAATTCTGATACGTTGATGTTTGAGGGCAAATTATTTATACAGCCATGCCGTGATGGGATTACTTCCATATAAACTTCCAGCCTCTATTTAACACCGTTAAGGAACGAATTTTCAAAAATCTTTATTTCTTAATGCTCACCAATGTTATACAAAATGTTACAAAAAATTGTGTCAACCGGAAGTTCAGAAAATTAGAGCATGCTTAGAGGTACTTCGCCCGCGATTATTTATAGTTTTAGAGTTATGATTTATTTTCATGTTTTAACCAAACTCTTACTTCAATGACATTTTTTTATCATAGTGACGTGAATAGTTTTTTTTTCTTCTAACTAAGACGAAAAGAGAAACTAATTTAAAAAAAAACATGCGTCTTTTATACTTGATCTTAGTTTTTCTCACGACACAATGATCAGGGGCCTAATTCTCCTTAAATAAATCTTGATAAATCACAACCGAACCAAGGCCGAACCGTTCATTCAGACAGTTCTCAATTTCAAAAGCTGTCGAATTGTTTGACACAAAAAACAAAATCAATCATTTTGAATGTTTTCGAAAACAAAAACTGACTGACGGTTGTGGTTCGATTGCGTTTGGCAACAATTTATTTTAGTAGAATTGGGCCCCAGAAATGTCATTAAAATCAGAGTTTGGTTAAAATACATCAAAAAATTATAACTCGAGAACTACAAAAAAACGCTGAACATACATACATGGGGGTTATTTGGCCACCTCTAAGGATGCTCTACTTCTGGACTTCCGCTTGACACTGTTTTTCTGGACACTTGTATAAGGAACTCCTGTGCAGAATTTAATGATTCTTTGAGTTGTCGCAATCTGATAGGTCAAATTTGACGTTTGCATAAAAGCTCAAAATATATGTGAACAGTTGCACGCCTTCGATCTAAAATTAATTCGCCTTTTTATTTATACAACTTTATTTTTAGTTACAAAAACCGTGACACCCCAACAAGATTTTCATCAGAACTGCCTAAATGTGTTTTTTATTAATAACTCTCCATGTTACCCCATAGTTTATGTCGCGTTAAGTTCCCTAGTAAAATCTGAAATGCCTGAGATGTGTTATGCAGGGGTTGTCTAATACACGGAAACTGACCGAGCGGACCATCTCAAGCCTCAAGGTGTCTATTCCCGTCAACTTTTATGGGTATAAACCTACTGAAACAAAGTTGAAAATTAAGAAAAAAAAATGTGGTGTAAAAAATATGTCAATCGATTCTCCTAGTGATTCTGAACAAACTAGTTTTAGGTTTAGTATATACTAAGCTTGTATAAGCATCGCGCACCCGTTTTATAATGAAATTGAACGCCACGCATTGGAGTAATTATTTACTAGTGTTGACATCACTCCTAGTATTTTGACAGGTGTCAAATACGACACATTAGATTGCGACAACTGTACTTAGTAAAATTCCGTTTTTTATTAATTATCTACTAGCTATGTAACGACTCCTTCCGCGTGGAAGTCGGAAACCAATAACGTGTCGCAATAATAAATATTCTTCTTGAACTTTAAATTTTATTATCTTTTGATTGAGCGAACCGATTACGATGAAACAAAAACTAAATGTTACTCCAAGATACGCACAATATTTGTCTATAAATGTCGCCCGCATTGAATCAAAACTTTTTCCATGATGCGTGCACAAACAAACCGACAAACAGACAAATGTTCCCAAAATTATCGAAATATTCTACGGTTATCCTTTACCCCACCTTATTTTTGTTTAAATATTTCCAGTGTACAGGTACGCCGAATCTAGAGATTTATTCCATACATCCAAAATTTAAGTGCTGGGGCCCAACTCTCCTAAAATAAATCTTGATAAATCACAACCGAACCAAGGCCGAACCGTTCATTCAGACAGTTCTCAATTTCAAAAGCTGTCTTATTGTTTGACACAAAAAACAAAATCAATCATTTTGAAAGTTTTCGAAAACAAAAACTGACTGACGGTTGTGGTTCGATTGCGTTTGGCAACAATTTATTTTAGAAGAATTAGGCCCCTGGTCACTTGCCGGTACGTAGCAATCTCCACCTTTCTCTATCCAGAGCCAATTCCTTGACTTCTCTGTATGTTATCATTTCTGTCTTTTCCTTCAATTGGTCTGTATACTTTCTTCTTGATCTACCTGATTTTCTCTTTACTTGTAATTTGCCTTTTACATAATAGCAATATTTTTGATAACTTTCAAGTCGCCCTACTTGCATACTACTTACTGTTTACTTGCTATTATACTACTTACTGTTTACTTGATATTATCCTACTTACTGTTTACTTGCATACTAGGTACTTACTGTTTACTTGCGTCTTATTCCATAAGCATTTTGTTATTGTCATGTATATGTACTAGGTATTGAATGTTCTACATCATTCTTTACAACTGGTGTAGCAGACGTGCTCAGGAGATCCTAAGGCCGTCTGTTACATTACAGTTTTGATGTTAGTTATAAAGCTGTCGTGTCGCAGTAAATGACCAATCATTTTCCCCCTTCTTCTTTCTATATGTTCTAGAATAAGTGTTTTCAAAAGAACAGATTTACTTTATGTATTAGATTTAAGATGATACGGAACGCCGTGGTCTCTGTGAGATAGGTATTTAGGTAATTATTTACCGTCTTGTACACCCTGCCTCCCGACCCGATTTGCGAGAGATGGAGAGTTACCAGTTTCTGAAGATGATCGATTCATTATTGCCGTAGAATTATTGTTATAGACGCCCACGTTTCTATGACTTCTTAACCAAATTCAATACTTTTGATCTTATTATGCGTACGGTGCGTAGTGCTCTCCTCAACCGGCGTGCGTGTATCACAAGATGTAGGTATGAACGTGGAAGCGAAAATAATATTTAAGGTTAACAGCATGTGGCGTTCTGTAGTTTCTGCCTACCCCCAGTTAATGTATGTATGTATGTGTGATCTTATTAATATTTCAATCAAAGAAAAAACTATTTGTAAACAATATTTCTTGATTTTTAGTTTTTTCTTACTATAAACCCTTTATGTAAGGTAATGGCAATATTTTCGCCACTAACTTTTTTGGAAAATGTCGCGAAAGTTCGCGAAAGCCTCCTTGTTACATTTTTATTTATATTCCTGGCATATTTTTTTTAACTAATTATTTTCTTTAACACAAATAACATGAAAACTTTTCCTAACAAAGTCGCTTCCGTCTGTCTGTCCCTATGTATGCTTAGATCTTTAAAACTACGCAACGGATTTTGATGCGGTTTTTTTTAATAGATAGAGTAATTCAAGAGGAAGGTTTATATGTAGGTATAATATATGCATATTATAGTAGAGAAAAACGCGGAATACGCGATACATCCACGCGGGTGAAGCCGCTGGCGACCTCTAGTCGATTATAAAAAAAAGCTTTTTATTAACTTTTCCTAAAATCGTCTGCCTTATAAAGGTATAAACAGTATTTTGAACTTAAGAGCAAAATGACGAGAAAATATTGAGCTTTAAAGCTAAAAGAGGATCCAAGCCGCATACACAGCAAGTGCAAGCAAGCAATAAAAAGCTCACTTATGTATGATGTTCCATTAGAATATTGCCATTCCTAGAAATTGTTGTTTGAAAATATTCGCGGCAAAATCCCATTGTTCCCCACAAATATTTTGTAGTATCTAAATAGAGGAATATTTCTAGCTAGAATAACAATAGATTCATATTGAATTGAGTATCGTTCGTAGAAATATTTGCGCCTTTCTGATATTCCCGGGGACGGCATCTCGCTATTACAGATTGCTTAGTATATTTTGACAGGCGTTCAAATACAAAACGAAAAGAATGAACTGGATTTTAACGTTCTGCCTAGCCATTGCAACAAGGCTATGCAACATTTTCAGGGGTGGATTTGATAAGTTGGCTGCTCTAGGCCTATGAAATATTGCCGCCCCCTACTCGCTGTAAATCACGAAAAATTTAATTAACTATAGGAATTAAATTAAAATAAAAAACAACGAAAGTCAGTAAATGATAAAATTATCTCAATCAGTGTTTCAAAATACTGATGCTTACCATTTCTATTTTTAAGTAACAATAAATCGTTATTCACAAATTGTATTCTGATTGAGCGGAAAAAAAATTGCTACGGGTCCATACTAAAGGATGTATTCCCTCCCCTTTGTTGGGGTCAACTTCCAGCCTGACCAAATGTAGTTGAAGACCAATATTTTACACAGAGCGACAGCCATCAGATCTCCGAAACCCGTGACTGAGTAAAGCTGATATCCTAAGGTTAGACCGGTTGTCAGACTTTCGGGCTTAAACCCTTTACGACTGTCAATATTCGTATGACACTTGGGACCGACGGTTTAGAGCCCAAATACACGTCCGATACTTGCCTCCGATATTCGGTTCCGATAGTCTGATCAAACTATGTGAAGGCCTCCGCGTCATACATTTGCTTGAACATGAATTACACGTACGACCAGACTATCGGCGTCATCGTCGTTCAGAAAAAATCGGACACGAGGATCGTACGTCTATTTCATGAATCCGATCAGATAGTCGGAACCGGCTCCCGGAAGCAAGTATCGGACGTGTATTTTGACCCTTAACGGGCTGTCCAAGGCACAGAAGGGTCTCGATGTGTAACGAATGGTCACCCATCCACGGACTAACAGCGTCAAGCGGAGCTTAACCTTGTTGTTAATTAGCCACGAGCCCCTTCGACGTAATTGCTGACAATTTATTTGCAAGCAACGTCGGTATGACCTGCTAAAATTGTACTAGGCGCCCATAAACACTCATTGGTTACTTATGCAGGGCCTAACTTAATCACTGGATGAGGCGAGTAATTTGTTGCCGTGATTCCGGTTACTAACAGGCCTGTCCCTTCCCGTGGGAATCGTAGTTATAAGGGATTACACGGGTGGCCAGTAGGAGCCTTATGGGATGCTAATAGCTAATATAATACGACGATATAAATCCCGTTACTAAAATATTAGGTATGGCGATGTCCAATGTAAGATTTATTAAGGTGCGTTTTGATTGGTAGAGTAATACTAAACTAATAGGAACGGTAACACGGTATAACACTGTCAGTATTACTTATTGTCTTTATTCATCAAATACGCCTAAATAAATTACATTTTTTTAAATATTTCTTTAAAAAAATATAAAAAGTAGTAGCCCACCGGCATCGGGAACAGGGTCCAAGCTGATGGCGATCAGGGCTCCAGAGAAAGGAACTTCCTCACTATGCGTGCCGTGTCAAGGAGTACTGCATTCCTTATCAAGCCCTCAATCCAACCACCCAATTTGAACCTCATAAGGTGTTGATCGAGGCTCTTGGCTATTAGGCCATTCGCCGTAACGACTATCGGGACAATGACTGCTGAGTCCACATATGCTGACAACCTCGTGTGCTAAATCAAGATATTTTATTTATCTTGATCTTTCTCAGCTTTAACGAGGTTCTCTTCATGAGGGACAGTGATATCAACAATCATTTTGCGGCGCTGTGATCAATCTATTACCACTATATCAGGCTTAGTGGTATTACTAGATAACACGTTAGCATAACGTTTTTCTCTTTCCATTCTTCCAAAGGTTGTCTGGAAGAGATCGTCTTGCGAATAAGACCGCCCATTGTGCATTTTTGTGTTTAAATTGTTTTTCCTTGTTGTGTTAACCTGGTGTAATGTACAATAAAGAGTATACAAATAAATAAACAATTTTAGCTCAATATACACGCTCTGGGCTAATTCATTTACCTAGACTAAACACTACCAATGTCAATTGAGCCTTTTTGACTAGGTATTACAGCACTCTACTAGCCGTAGGTAATAAATAAAAACGCCACGTTACGACTTATTTACAATGAAATAGGAAGCCTTGTATGATTTAATTTAAAACTTTGTAAACAAGTTCCTTTGTTTTGTTTGACGAATTCCTATAAAGTTCTGACAAACAACGGTCTACAGGGAACAAAGTGCGGCTAGGCTTCCCACACTGTTGTAATGAGTGATTTAGTAAAATATTGAAATAAATACAAGCCTATCTTTCCTAGTCCTAGGCGTACCAATGAAAAATGGCGCCTAGGGCGTACATCGCAGTTCGCTCTCGGTCTTCGTAGATTATCTAAATATAAAATAAACAAATACACAAAAAATAGGCTCGAAGAGCCTTTATATTTAAGGCAGCATTATGAAAGTTTAAACTAGGATAAAAGAGCTGCTGTTGAACACGGTCAATAGAAGCGTTCTCGCTTCTACTCGTATTGACCGTGTTCAAAGGCGGTATTGTTCCAAAATCCTAACAAAGTCAGAAAATCGTAGGAAGCGCCAGGGTATAACCGAATTCGTGTAATTCCTTCAAACCGCGTGATCTACTAGTGTCACAGATTGACCTAGCACTAGTATTTGTCAGAAAAAGCATTATTATTTAAAAAAAAAACATCTTTACTCTTTGTGATCATACATACATTGAGACAACACCAGGTTACCGAGATAAAAAAAGCTCATTTTCTGAGTCATTTTAACGATCCGAGTTAACTGACTGCACGAAGCGATATCGCCCTAGTCGTGCCCGCCAGCTGTGTCGCCATGCTTTCATAAATTTATGCCTGGCATCGAAATGTAATATCAAAAAAAAAAACAAAAGTTTTTTTACAACAATTGTTAGTTCTTTTTTTATTAAAGACGTTTGGTTTGATTTGCGAATTTTGCGCCCTCTTTTTAAATGGCGCCCAGGGCACGCGCCCTACAAGGGCAGATGCCTCGAACCATAAAAAAGAAGGAACATAATATACCTATTCATAAATAATACAGGTTAAAGATACATTTAATGTTTGTTTATACAACAAAAAAAATATCGTAAACTTCTATCGCTGAATAAGGAAAATAATCTGCAACTATACTCAAGTCGTCGACAAGTCGCTATTGTATTTTCTACAGGCGCAATACCACCCAATACAATCGTTAGAAATTTTCTCTTTAGCCGCAGACTACATTTCCTTTGTACAATGCTATTACTTGGAACACTAAAAGCCTTGAAGAGCCTTCGGATTGAAACGCGATATCGTGACAGCGCGAATTCAATCTCAGATAGCGGGAATGTAATTTCAAACGTGTGTAGGTGAAGATTTTGACAATATTTTTGAACTAGAGTGGAATGGAATAAAATATGAGGATAGTGACAATTAATTGTTGTTTTATGTAGATAGCGTCAGTTAATTTCTAACAGTGCGTAAGACATTTTGTGACTGTGAAAACAGACAACACTGCGAAAGTCACAATTTCACTTGAAATGAAAAAGATTATTAGGATTTTCAAAGGTTTAAATCATTAAAGAATTCGTTTGTAATGATAATTAAAAACAATATTACGTTCAACGTAGGTTACGCTAGTTTTAAATAGACTTGGGAGCAAATAAATCGAGCCACTTCTATTTTTCACGTATAATTATTATTATTTTTGGTATTAAGGAACAGATCAATTCGAAACTTATATCGCCTAAAAGGTTATTTGATAACCTTTACAATGAGGGAAGTTTTTTGCCAACTTAGTCCATGAAAACAAAACTAATAACCAGGACACGTGAAAAAAGAGTGGCTCGATTTTTTTGCCCCCAAGTGTAGTTTTTTTAATGTCTTGTAAAGTAGCAATTTTTGACTTCCGCACTGTTAGAACTTCACGGACGATAGCCGTTACGTCACCTACATTTCACACCGATTTTGACGACACTTGGTACAGAAATAATCTGGAATCTGGAGGGTGACATAGGCTACTTTTATCCCAAAAAATATGGAATGTCTATGCGATAAACCAACAGACGAAGCTGCAAGCGACCTCTAGCGTGAAATATGTTGGATAGTCATAATCATGTTGTATATTTGCATGCAAATTTTTGTATGCCTATAATTGGCTGATCATAGAGCAATTAAAACTTTAATACCATCCAAACAACATTATAACTACGTATCACAAATAAATCAAAAACTAATTCAGATTCTAATAAGGTTTATTTGACAATACAACACAAAATAAAACACATCACAATACAAAATAAATACATTTTGTAGATTGCATCTTAAATACGAGCTTGAGTTAAAAACTCATTTATTCATTAAATGAGTATCCATCCAAACTCATGAATAATCTCTAAAGTTTTAACATCAACAGCAGTTCTGGCTAGGGGTGCCAAACGTACGTAAAGTATTGTACTGTAGTTCGAGTTTGCGTACCTACTATACTATACGAAATTAAATAGGGTGTTAACGAATTCGTGTAATTCCTTCAAACCGCATGATCTACTGGTGATATAGATTAATCCTAAAAGGGAATTTTTGAAAATCAACTAAAAAAAAATTGAAAATAAAATCTTAGTTTTCTATTTCTGAGTAATTTTAGAGCCCCGAGTTAACTTATGTACTGCAACGAGCGATATCGCGTTTGTCTTGCCTGCCAGCCGCGTGGCCGTGCTTTCATTCATTTAAGCGTGGCATCGAAATGTTCAAGCGAATGAAATATTTTTTTTTTTGCAAAAAAAAAGAATAATTTTTCACTGAATCATTATTAGGTGGTTTAGATACGATCACTTACTCTACCGCATGAAAAAAAGAGTTTTTTTTTTTTTAATATGGCTAATTCCCGTGCGGGACCAATCTTTACCAGTAGTAGATCATGTGGTTTTAAGGAATTACACGAATTCGTTAACACCCTGTATAGACGTATCCTAAAGAGAAATATAATAAAAAAAGGTAATTAAAAATCAAAAAACCCACCTGCATAAAAAGCGAACTAAAAAGATGTAAACAAGACGTACTTCTAATCATAACATACTTATCATAATGTGAAACTTGCGTAGGTTTTTAAAAAATCATGCTATCAAATCGTCACATGCAGTCGGAGCCCTGTCTTTGATGTCGCGCAGTCGGGTAAAAAAATTGCCTAGATAAGTGTTAGATACGAATATAAGATACTTATATTTTTGTATAATTAATAGTTCGACCATTGTACAGAGAGTCAACGGTTTTGTGGGGCAAAGCCATATTTGTATGTGTAAGTACCTGAATGTATCATTAAATAAATAATAATAGAACGCAAAAATACTATGTTTCAGTTGGGTGGATTAATCTTTATTTTGCACCAATAAAATGAATAACAAACAAATCCCTCACTATGAACGTACTTTCGATTTTTCTTTTTTAACTCTTTCCATGAAATAGGTACAAAAAAAAATTGAAGCGTACTTTTTTATACCTTACTCTAAATCATACTACAATAAGCCGAAAAAATATTGGCATCCCTAGTTTTGGCACTAAATATTAAAAGTTATTTATTTATATGACCTAACAGTCTCCTGTAGGTACGTTTCGTTCGCTTAAACAAGTTCTCAGTCCAATAAAATATTTCCGGAACATTGAATTGTACCGATAAATAAAACGGTATTGATGACATGAATGCACCCATTGTTTGTCCTTTAAAAAAACATTTTAAAAAGTATATCTGATGTATTGAGCAGAGATAACCTAGCGGTTGAACACTTGCCTTTGATGCAGGAAGGTCTGAGTTCGAACCCGGCCCGCACCTCAGAATTTTTCGATCTGTAGATCAGAATTTGAATGTCACTGGCGTCAACGGTGAAGGGAAATGTCGTAAGGAAACCTGCACACCTAGGGCTATCTAGGGCAATCTCTAAATATCTGCAATCTTTTTTTTTTTTTTTTATGGATCGGAAATCATCATATGACTCCTTCCGCTCTGACCAGAGTGTCAGACTCTTACTGACTAAAACCCATCCGTGTTCCTTCTAATGCCCTTTGCGTTCCAGGGCCGCAGTAACTCTTTCGAATAAATTCCGCAACCCTGGCAGGAAATATCTGCAATCTAGGACTCTTAAAAGTTATCGATGTGTGTAGTGTGTCTAATCCGCCAACCAGCACCTGGGGACCTATTCTGAACTACGAAGTTTCGGTTGACGGATTGCTGGTTTTCCAACCACAGAAGTGTTTCGGATCCGACGATCGGTTCGATTCTTGCGATTTGACGTTTTTTATTTCGTTCATCCTATTCCCAAATGATAATTGGCATCTAGTAATTCGTTGTTTGACAATACTTTGATCGTATATTAATAAGTTCAATGATCGTCGTTGTTTCGTTTCGATCCGAAGCTTCGGCGTTCGATTTTCGGAGCTCTACTACTAGTAGGTTCCGTGAACGTATTCACCGGCAACCTTACAGTCCTAGAGTCAAGTTCAATATAATAAAGATCTGTGGTTCCTCCAGTTGGATTTAACAAAGTACGCGCACGGGGACGAAAAGCATCTATTGAAATTGCTATCGAGATGTGAGAATTGAATTCCATTTCGATTCGATTCCGAAGTCCAAGTCTACAATGCAATAAGCTGTGATCGAATGTGATTGATTCGATTTTATTTAAGAATTTTCTTCTTAAATAAACTTTTTAACTAAACGGAAACTGAACTCTCTACAGGGGTTGTCGTAGCTAGGGTGCCCATTGCAAGGATCAAATTTTGCGCCCCCAGAAATACACGCTAAATATAAAAAGGCATTTAATTATAAAAATCAAAAAACCCGACTGCATAAAAAGCGAAAAAGCGAACTAAAAAGATGGAAACAAGACGATAAGATAACGTCGGTTTTCAAAAAATCATGCTATCAAATCATAACATGCATTCGGAGGCTACCTACGAATTATGTAATTCGAAACCTGACTGGCCAAAAACATACGTATATAACCATAGCACGGCTTAGAAATCAAACATTAAAATCCATCCAGCCGTTGTTGGGATGCTTCGAGGGTATAAAGAATCCCATATACATATTTAGATACGCGTGAAAAACATAACCCTGTCTTTGCTGTCGCGCAGTCGGGTAATTAAGATTTTTTGTAAAAATTTACTTTTCGGGTATTTTCCGAAGACATTTTGTCATTTGCATAGGTAAAATCATTTTTTTGGCAATATTGGTATTCAATGCTTTTGCAGTTTTGCTATGCTGAAAGCATAGATAATAGTTTAGATAAAGTTTATTAACTTTTAACGTAGTATTATGACAATAAAACTTACCGTTTACGAATAACCGATTTTCTTGCCGTTTGACATTGAATAACTTTTTTTGCAGAAGTGGGATCGATGGGGACTTTTGATATGTCATTTGTAATGATGTATTTAAGTTCTGTACCAATTTTTAGCTCTATGCTAATTATTCCGAAGTATTTTCGTCTAATTTGACTGGACTAAAGCGAAGTTGCTTGTAGAAGCTAGTTTTCATATAAATATTAGGCCCCCCTAGGTTCTGCGCCCCTGGTAATTGCCCCTATATAACCTATCCATATGGGTGATAAACATAAACACAACTTTTATCATCACAAAGAAACCAAAGAAAAATTCAAACTTTTTAAAATTCAACTCAAACATCCACATCATTCTCTAAACAATTAGCTAAACGCTCAAAAAATTCACTCAAAGAGAGGAACTCGAAAACTCTAAACAAAGCGTTCTCGGTGTTTTAAAAGCTCCTTTAGTTTTGTGGTTTCGTGCAACCCGCTGTGGTCGTGTTGACGTTACCTAAAAACCTCGCTTAGCAAATAGCGTTGTAAATGCTTTGTTTAAATTGAAAACACATAGCTGTTTTTTGTGACATGAGAGCGGTTGAAATTAGGGGTAGGTGTGTTGGTATGTTTGTGTCGTATTTTTGTCGAGATGTCGGTTAGGCTGATCGTACACGATTGGCAATTAACTTGTTCGAGACGCAGTTGAATGGCTGTGTAGCTACGAAATCGAACCGCAAATTGAGTGACCACTCTTGTTACCATTGGGCCAATAGGGCAATTAAAACTTCAGTGTAATTGCAAAAGCATTAATTAAGAAACAAAACAAAATCGGCACAGGAACATTTATATTTATCCTTTTCTTTCTTGTTTGAAATGTCAAATGAATGGAAAGTTACATATTATAGAAAAAATTACCTCTATTACCGCCATTGTACCCTTCAATAATGAATGATATTGTATAAGAGCTGTGTTACAATTTTGGTGTAAATTAAAGTATATTCTATTCTATTCTACCTCTTCTTGGTGATATTTCCGATCATTAGTGTAATATTTTAACCTCATATTTGTATTTTCATAGGTCAAAGGTCAAAGCCTCTAAAATATTGAGGACGAAAACAAATAAAGAAACTAAAATATCATCTATTTGACATCGTCCAGTTCATTCCAATATTTATATGCCAAGGAGATGAAAAAAAATAAAGTAGGGACGAATTTTGTCCTAAAAGTTTTCGGAATCAATTGGTGTGACATCAAAATGCTACACGGATGAAACTTTTTCACCCCGTAGGAAAAATTAAATTCATACATCTATAATATAAAAATGAATCGCAAAATGTGTTGGTAAGCGCATAACTCAACAACGCCTGGACCAATTTGGCCAAATCTTTTTTTAAAATGTTCGTTGAAGTTCAAGGATGGTTTTTACGGCGAGAAAAATTAGAATTATTGCTGGAAAAACCCTAAAAATAGCCCTTTTCTTTTTCCCATACAAATGATTTCTAACTAAAACGTAGTCAATTTGAGCTTTATTGCTATGGTATAAAGTTCATATTAAATTACAAGCACTCACTGTTGTCTAAGCAATGTAGGTGTGTTCCTAACGTAGGTAGGTAGTAGGTAGGTAGTAGGTAGGTAGTAGGTAGGTAGTAGGTAGGTAGTAGGTAGGTAGTAGGTAGGTAGTAGGTAGGTAGTAGGTAGGTAGTAGGTAGGTAGTAGGTAGGTAGTAGGTAGGTAGTAGGTAGGTAGTAGGTAGGTAGTAGGTAGGTAGTAGGTAGGTAGTAGGTAGGTAGTAGGTAGGTAGTAGGTAGGTAGTAGGTAGGTAGTAGGTAGGTAGTAGGTAGGTAGTAGGTAGGTAGTAGGTAGGTAGTAGGTAGGTAGTAGGTAGGTAGTAGGTAGGTAGTAGGTAGGTAGTAGGTAGGTAGTAGGTAGGTAGTAGGTAGGTAGTAGGTAGGTAGTAGGTAGGTAGTAGGTAGGTAGTAGGTAGGTAGTAGGTAGGTAGTAGGTAGGTAGTAGGTAGGTAGTAGGTAGGTAGTAGGTAGGTAGTAGGTAGGTAGTAGGTAGGTAGTAGGTAGGTAGTAGGTAGGTAGTAGGTAGGTAGTAGGTAGGTAGTAGGTAGGTAGTAGGTAGGTAGTAGGTAGGTAGTAGGTAGGTAGTAGGTAGGTAGTAGGTAGGTAGTAGGCAGGTAGTAGGCAGGTAGTAGGCAGGTAGTAGGCAGGTAGTAGGTAGGTAGTAGGTAGGTAGTAGGTAGGTAGTAGGTAGGTAGTAGGTAGGTAGTAGGTAGGTAGTAGGTAGGTAGTAGGTAGGTAGTAGGCAGGTAGTAGGCAGGTAGTAGTAAGGTAGTAGGTAGGTAGTAGGTAGGTAGTAGGTAGGTAGTAGGTAGGTAGTAGGTAGGTAGTAGGTAGGTAGTAGGTAGGTAGTAGGTAGGTAGTAGGTAGGTAGTAGGTAGGTAGTAGGTAGTAATTGAATAGAATAACACACTTCAACCCATCCATATTGCAAATAAATTATTCACCCAATGCCAAAACCCTTTGACACGAAAAGATTTTCTTTCACAAGCCACTAGATTCAAGTACTAGGCTCTCAGATACCTATTGGAGTTAAGTGGCTGTATTTTAAGGCCGGAAGAAGCTTCGACTGCTCGACACTTTCTTTAGATATTTTTTTAATGATAGAAAATTGAGTGGTTTATCTTTTCAATGTTATTATAGCCTGGTACTGGTGGGATATTTCATTTGTATTCTGTATGCTAATGCACGAATGACCTAATTTAATTATGCTGATGTTTAAAGCTGTACTCTCAAAGTATGGAATCTATTGTCTCAAAAATATCCTAGGAGAAAATAGCGATAATACTTTTCCCGACTCAAGAACTGAAACCGAGACTTTTCGCTCAGCGCCTGTATTTGTGACCACTATGAAGTACGGATGGTTAGACAAACTGACATGACTCAAGGAATTCCAAAAAAAAGCTTTCTACCAAATTTAATCCGGCGCGGAAGGTTCACGAAATAGGGGTTTTATGGGGACCCCAACGTTTTCGTTAGAACTGGCATAAGATTCCAAATGACTGGCTGGAATATTTTTATAAAAAAATACAGCTTGTAGAATTCAGCAGGTACGTTTTATGTAAGGTTTTATGTAGACGTAGACGTCCTCTGACGTGAACGCGCGTTTAATCTAAACAGCCTCAAGGGAAAATTGCCATAATCAACCACGTTTCACAAACAAAACAGGCACACCCCATCGCATATTTCTATCAAATCTCAAATTGACGACGAAATAACACACAACAAAGGGTTCAATATCCTTCCGTCCTTTAAAACATGTTACCAGGGCAACATAAAGTAAAATGTGTATGGATATTACTTTAGAAACTCGATGAAATCAGACCGGGCAGCTTCAGGAAGATTCCGTACAATAGCCAACAATAAATTAAACCTTTTCAGCTCTGTGATTCCGGGCTGTGCGAAATTACACTTCCTCTAAGTTTAAAGTTTCCTAGTAGCTAATAACTAGTTGGGTCCGTGAATTTACTTGTGGTGTAGAAATGGATTTTCGTGAGGAGATCCTTTGTATATTGTTTTGCAAAACTAGTTCTGATATCAGCGTGATTGAATCTTTTGATATTTGCACTATCAAAAAGGATCTTCATATGGTGGCTGATTAATATTACCACAGTAAACTCGTAAATTCATACCTGATTAAGATTGAAATTGAGCTACGTAATTAATTATTCAATAACCCACCCACCATACATACGTTCGAACATTCTATCAATCAATCGCTGCACACGATCAATTTATGCTGTCAGTTAATTTGAAGATTCAAGATTGATGTCTAAACCGAAGCAGAATAGAAGAAGTCTTGAAAGGAATATGCAATCGATAATTATTATTACTTTTTAGAAAGTCTCAAATTGTATCTACCTTGGTTTATGTGTTTTTGGCGATAGGCGGAGTTGATGTTGAAGAAAATTAGAAATGTCAAGTCAATCGGACGAAGCGTAAGTGAAATAAATAGCCATTGTCAGGCTGAAAAACCTACACCAACTGTGAAAAGAGCTGGTCATTAGCCTATAACCATAACAATTAAATCAGCTTTTAAGCAAAAAAACCGTATTGGAATTAGTTGGTCCGTTTTGGAGCTACGATGCTAGGATGCCACATACAGATATAGGCTTCAAACTATAATACCCAGTGGCGTAGCTTGACCCAGGTCCCTTCATCAAAATTTGTCGTGGGGCCCTTATACCCAACTGCGGCGAAGCCCGAATAGAGAGTAAAGGACTCACCAGGACCTTACTGTCCATTCTCTTAATATAATCCTTTGTCACCCTTCACAACACCCATGGCTAGAGAGGGGGTAGCCCTATCTTCTACCAGTAACTAGAATCTATATTCACTATAATTTATGCAGCAACCAGTTGCCTTTGCTCATGATAGCCGTTCATATCGTAACAAAAGGAATTCTGGCAAAAGTCCAGGATACCGTTTAGGAGTAAGATTTATTCATAATTTTCGTACTCGTAATTCAATTTCATAAGCATATTCTGTGGTTGTCGTTTTATATCCAATCTGAAATACCAGTTTAATTAAATACGCCTCGTTGGTTTAGTGATCGCAAGCGCGACTGCTGAACGTGAGGACCTTGGTTCGAATCTCAGGTCGGGCAAAATGTTATTGGGTTTTCCCGTGTGAAAATTTGTCAGTAGCAGCCCAGAGTCTGGATTTGTACCCGTTTGATAGCAATAGGCTCGTCCCTTATTGCATGGCACCTCTGTTCAACCCTTCGAGGAATGCAGCTATGGATGTTATGTAGTTTCTACAGCTTTGTCCTAATTAATCAGCGTATCTTATTGCATCGTCTTAATATAAAACCACCATTTTTGTATCTATTTTTTTTTTGTATCTCTTTCTAATTACGGCTCATCTTCCGTGCGGAAGATGTCCGGTCCTTTGGAAGGCATACAGGAGACACAGGTCCAACGCACAGATGGCCCTTTGAGAACTTTAATCTAAAATGGGTGGGGCACCAACCGGGGACTATCCACGGCTGCTCTATGTGAGTACAGTAGTACAGTCATGGACCGACCCAGATGGGTGCAAGATATTGTAAAATATGGTAAAAAAAAAACTCGTCTATGGTAATGATGAGTGTTAAGTGGACTGGTTAACTTATATTACCGGAAGAAAACGGCGTCTGCCTTTCAAATTTAAAATTGAACTGTGTTGGCAGACGGTGACTCGCCAGCTCACTAGCTGGGCCCCATGAAAAGCCGCTAGTACATAGGCGAAGGGGGCCATATGTATTATTAGAATTTGATTCACTTTCGTTCACGGTGAAGGAAAAACATCGCAAGGAAAAGAAGGAAACAGCACCAAAAAACATGTCTCCATGGTGTGTAATCCGCCAACCTGTACCAGGCGAGCATGATGCACTAAGAAGTGTTTAGGCCCTTCGCATTCTGAAAAGAGGTACGGGTCTCGCAGTGGGAAAGTACTAAGCTTATTTATATTCTTTATGTTTCACGCGTTTTTTACAGATGCTACGCGCCGGGCGCCATTTGTTCTAAAGACTCGTTGGGGTGTGATACGGGACGAACACAGCGCTCATTCTTTATTGTTATTTGAGTCAAATGGGGTAATAAAAGGCGAAGTAGCTGAGACCTGGCGTGGACCATCAGCCCTTTTAAACCTTGTACTATTATTTATTTTGTGTCTAAACTTCGTTTAGATGTCGTTTTATGGTGCTTTTTAAACTACCAGAGATCAGAATAGGTACTCTGTAAAACGAACGAAGTTTTGTCGAAACGAAACAACGACGAACATCGAACTTATAAATATACGATCAAACTATTGTCAAATAACGAATTACTAGATGTCAATTAATCCTAATTGTAGGGTTAACGAAAGACAAAATGTCATGAAATCATCAAATCGTCGGATCCAAACACTTTCGTAGTTGGAAAACGTGCGATCCTTCATGTCCGGTACGTAGTCCTCGCATTTGTGTAATTATGTCCATGTCCAGCCTGGCATTCTCAGAATGCATAAGAAAATACACATTTCTAGAAAACAGAAATATTTGAAGAATATGCTTTCTTCCAGAATACCCACGAAGATTTTTAAAGCTAAATTAATGTTTCACAATCAAAGGTTTGTTTACATTTTATTCAAAACTTGAAGAACCGTACTAGGATAGAAGGAGTGTAAGAAGTATGCACGGATCGTAACACGTGCAGTTTCGTAGTTGCCCTTCACGATCCACCAAGCTCTCACGTCGTAGAGCCGGGTGTCTCTTCAGATTCCGAGTCACACCAATCATTCAACCCTCAACAATCTATCTCTCTCCCAATCTGCCAGTAACGCCCTGAGCCGAGGTCCGAGTCCCTTTAGGGGTCGCCCTTACTGCTGTTGTTGCTAGTAGTCATGATGTTAGTGTAGTATAAGTAGTTAGATTAGGTTAAGTAGTTTACTTCCCTGCCATTGGCTGGAGACCTGCTCTCTTCAATAACTGCCCGGTTACAAGACAACAAGTTTTGACAAAAATTCCAAGAGAAAAAAAAATGTTTTGCTTGGCCATTGTTATAATGTGTAACGTTATATGCTCCCGTCGGATTTCAAACAAACACCGTTAGGCCGCTTATACACGCTAAGAAAATTCACCGGGCCTATGCAAGAATTCGTGTCGTTTCTACACACGAACTATGTACACTACTTCGGCGCTGATCAAGAAAAAATCTTGCCTGCGCTAGTCACAACGCGTGAACGTTGCTGCGGTGCGGTGGGGGGCGGGGTAGGATAAGGTGGTTCACCCGTCGCCCGACCAGTAACAGGCCCGAGAAGGCGGTGCGCAGTGTTCCGTGCACGCCTCTCAGGAGGACGTGGGGCAAGGCCCCACAGAAGGAGAGGTCCGCCAGGGGCTGGCGGACCGAGGCCTGCCGGGGTTGCGGTGCATGCAGCTACGAATCCCGCGACCCCGGCCAAGGGTCAGGAGAAGGAACACCGTGGGTTTTTATCCGGTAAGAGTCCGGCATATCCCTTCGCCTTCCCCGGGCGAAGGGCATCCATGAGGATTATCCCACGAAAAAAAAGGGTAAATTGGTTCGGGTAGTTTTTGTACGTTTGTTTGCGTGGACGTAGACGCACGACTGCCCGAAAACAATCTTAACGTTTACACGTTCCTATTCGTCTTGTCTGCAGTAGACACAAGAAGTTTTCGTGCCTAGATCCGACAAAATTCTTGTCGTGTACATGACAAATTGGTCTCTGCAGCAGACACGGTGAAATTTCTTAGCGTGTACAAGCGGTCTTAAGTGACAATTTGTCAAATTTGAGTTTTACACACTACGTAAAAGCGCAACTTTTTCTCGACCAGTCTGGTCCGTATTTTTCTATCATTTGTCAGTTACGAGATCCAGAGACTTTTGTAAAGACATTAATATTGTAGATGGTCACATTTCTTTAAAAACAATATTAGTCATTATCACTAGAAAGAAAGAAAGAGAAAGAAAGAAACGCTTCCCGCTGTCTGTCCCTATGTATGCTTAAATCTTTAAAACTACGCAACAGATTTTGATGCGGTGTTTTTTAATAGATAGAGTGATTCACGAGGAAGGTTTTAAACTATAAAACGTACCTACACGTGCGAAACCGGGGCGGGTCGCTAGTTATAGTATAAAAGTTATAAAACGAAAGCTTAAAAAAAAAAGTTGCCCAATAATTTGATTAAATAAAAACAGCATCATATGTCATCCATCAGTCATCATTTGTATGTCTTCAGAATTTCTAGGGACAACATTTTCCACGTTTTTGTTCGTAACTCAAAATTAGGTTTACTGACGGCCTTTCAGAAATCGGACAGCAGTATGTAGGTATTATGAATTACGCACAGCGCTATCCATGTACGACAAAGAGTAATTGTGTTGTCCCACTCAAACCCTTGCTAACCAGTCAAAGGATAAATTGTGTAGGTGGACTTAGCTTGTTATCCTATCGCCCACGAGTATTATCCAACGCTTTAGGGTTGAAGTAGGTTGACCCCTAGCGCGGAGGGCAAGTTGTTCCAATACCTATTTTTTATAAAATTTTACGAAGTAACTGTTTTTTTATACTTTCCAGTGTTAAAATCTTACATACCTATACCGGGAATTCACGTAATTCCTTCAAACCGCGTTATCTACAAAAGATTGACCAAGCACTGTTTTTATTTCAGATTCAGCAAAAAACATTTTTCATTAGAAAAACCTGGTTTTCTGTTTCTAAATAATTTTAGCACCCCGAATTAACTGACTGTACGGAGCGATATCGCGCTAATCGTGCCCGCCAGCAGTGTCGCCGTGCCTTCATTAATTTATGCTTGGCATCGAAATATTCTCTCATACGATTAATATTTTTTGCAAAAAAATATTTTGCTTGTTTTTTCGTCGAAACCTTGTTTAAGTGGTTTAGACTAGAAAACTTTCGGAACCGCAAGAAAAAAATTATGAATCTATCTAAATCCCGTGCGGGACTAATCTATACCAGTAATAGCTCATGTGGCTTTAAGGAATTACACGAATTCGTTTACAGGGTGTAGAGAATTACAGTTTAAAAAATACGTCATCATTTTCGATGTCGTGACACCAGAAACTGCTAAATCAATATGTATTTTTGAAATCTTCTTCTTAGCCTTTTCCCAACTACACTTCTCATCAAAAAAATCGAAACACTTCCGAAATTATATTTGTGGCGACAATTAAACAAAAAACAAGCATTAATTCATTATAGAAAAAACATAATTTAGTAGCTGGAAGTTTGGCCTTTACAACGGTGTACGAAACTTCCAAAAATTTGTTTTTTTTTTTTCAATTTTTATCCTATAAATGAATGGAACATTGTTTTGAGATAAACGTGTGTTTAGAGTTGGAGTACATTTGTCGTGCAAAAAACGCAAAATAACGCATTACTTTAAAATTTTCTGTTTGTAATTTGTTGATTAGGCTCTGTGACGTCTGTTAAAAAGATATTTTCTAACACACATGCATACTTCACCCGCAGCAGCCGCCCAAGAAGTGGCATTGCTGGATTCTGGGCCTAGTCAGCGTGTTGTGGCTGCAATCTTGCATCTAAGCCTCTTGTCTGTTCATAGAGTGTACCAACGCTATCGGGAGACTGGTTTATTTACGCGCCATCCAGGATCTGGTAGGAATCGGGTCACTTCTGCGTGAGACGGCCGGTTTATTGCAACCGTTTGTTTGCGAAATCGACGCCTTCGCGCTTTTCAACTGCAGCAGCAGTTCCGAGTAGTTCTAAGGGTGACTGTAAGTGGCTCTACGATTTGAAGAAGATTGAAGGAACGTAGACTGGTACCACACAAGCCAGCCAATAGGCCGAAATTAACAACAGACCATCGAAGAGCGCGCCTTAACTTTGCACTTGTGCACTTAAATTGTTCAAACCTACAAATGAGCAAGGATCTCTTTTCTGACGACAGTAAAATTATGGAACATCAACATAAGGAATTCTAAACCTTATGCTACCTACTACTAAATGGCATTTAGTATTTATTAAAAAAAAAAAACATGTTTTTCTAATAATCCATTCAAAACAAAAACTTGCGAGGTGTTTCGATTTTTTTTGGTGAGCTCTTCGATGGTCTGTTGTTAATTTTGACTCATTAGCTGGCTTGTGTGGTACCAGTCTACGTTCCTTCAATCTTCTTCAAATCGTAGAGCCACTTACAGTCACCCTTCGAACTACTCGGAACTGCTGCTGCAGTTGAAAAGCGCGAAGGCGTCGATTTCGCAAACAAACGGTTGCAATAAACCGGCCGTCTCACGCAGAAGTGATCCGATTCCTGCCAGATCCTGGATGGCACGTAAATAAACCAGTCTCCCGATAGCTTTGGTACACTCTATGAACAGACAAGAGGCTTAGATGCAAGATTGCAGCCACAACACGCTGACTAGGCCCAGAATCCAGCAATGCCACTTCTTGGGCGGCTGCTGCGGGTGAAGTATGCATGTGTGTTAGAAAATATCTTTTTAACAGACGTCACAGAGCCTAATCAACAAATTACAAACAGAAAATTTTAAAGTAATGCGTTATTTTGCGTTTTTTGCACGACAAATGTACTCCAACTCTAAACACACGTTTATCTCAAAACAATGTTCCATTCATTTATAGGATAAAAATTAAAAAAAAAAAAAAAAATTTGGAAGTTTCGTACACCATTGTAAAGGCCAAACTTCCAGCTACTAAATTATGTTTTTTCTATAATGAATTAATGCTTGTTTTTTTATTTAATTGTCGCCACAAATATAATTTCGGAAGTGTTTCGATTTTTTTGATGAGAAGTGTATGTTGGAGTCAGCTTCCAATCTAACCAGATGCGGCTGAATTCCAGTATTTGCATGGCACGACTGGCATCAGACCTCCGCAACCGAGTTACTGGGGGGTGGGATACTCAACTTCAAAAACCAAAATGTCAACAATCGAAACATCAACACCATATAATCAACAGTTTAATTTTTCAATGAATCAGATTAACATTAGCTTTAAACATAAACGATTCCGACGACGAAACGAACATTTTGAACCGTTAATGTTTTAAGCTAATGTTATTCTGATTCATTGAAAAATTAAACTGTTGATTATATGGTGTTGATGTTTCGATTGTTGACGTTTTGGTTTTTGAAGTTGAGTATCCCACCCAAATTATGTTACGGCTAGTAAATTCTTCCACAAAAATACTAAAAAATACTATTCCATTTTAAGTTCTACTAAACGTGGCTATTTGACAACCCATACATAATAAATAGACTGACCGTTTAAACCCCAACCTGCTATGTACCAGGCAGACATAAATAGTGAAGGACTATTCACCTTAATAATTCAACGTGACAGAACTGTACAGCTGTTTTTGTAGAATTTCCATGCTTAGAATCAGATAAAGTAATGCTTAATGTAATTTTAAGTGGCCTTCGAGTAATAAATGATGTTGGTAAGTAGGACATTGTTCTAGTGATCACAACCGTGTTTTCCAAATCGGGCGGGCATAGTGATTACTTAGTGTGCGTCCTGAGTGACGGCGCACCGCGCAGGCGGAATGAACGGCGCATTAAATAAATATTCGAAACGTTTGAATTTTGATATCGACATTATTAAAACCAAAGTTGTTTTTTTGTTTGTTTTGTTTTTGTTTTTAAAATTAAAATAAACACACGCGCGTACGCGTCAACTTTCCCGCGTGCACTAAGGACAGATATCGACAGTAAAGCCACGGTAAAGCCGCTCCGCAATCCGCAATACGCCGCACAGTGGGTCCATACTGAAAATTAGTGGACATAGGCAACAAAGTTCCAATATCGATGCGATTTTTTTTTGTGACGTTTTGTGATATTCCTGACAACTTTTGTTCTAATAATTTCTTCTAAAGTTGATAGTTTGTCTTGTGTTCAATAAGAAAAAACATTTACAGCAAAGGCTTTGGTCTAGCAAAAATGTTACTCAAGGTATTGCGAGTACAAAGTCCTGAAAAAAAAATGATATTTCTGATAGTTTTTTTAAATGTTTTTTTTTTTCTTTGCGTGGTACTAGGAGAAGAGACTGAAAAAAAAAATTGGTCATAACTTTTGAACCGTAAAAAATTGTACCGACATTCTCAGGATTAAAAAGTTTAGAAATGCCCACGCCCCTATTCGATTTGATCCATACTTCCCTGTATGTATCCACCACCACGGACACCTATTAATCTAAAATTCGATCTGACCACAGACACCTCTCAAATCAACTACGAACACCAAAATAATGTCCGATGGTCAGATTAATATAATATGTAACAACCGATCTGACCATGGATATCTTTCCATAAATTTCATAATTATGCGATGTTAACAGTACCTATCTATTTAATAATAATATCGAGCACACTGCTGTTTGCCTAGGTTTAATTCCCCAGCGAGCCTTGAACAATGGCTAATTAAATATGCGTAATGGAGTATAATTACTAGTTTATGCACTATTACGGTTATAAACTTGATACTTTATTATGCCAGAGACATCAGAATAGCAGTCATTTTGCACGTATCTGTACTAACAGACATCGTTAACGTTGATGAACCATTATCTTACTTATGGGTGCTATTCTTTGCAATGGGGTAATACACTGGGGAACTAATGGCGCTACCATCGCTGGTACCAAAACAATTTCACTGGTTAAAGTTTGGTTGACATTATTGCTCGTGACAATTTAAGGCGCTTCCCCTAGCGAAAGCATAATTTCTGTCAACACACAACATATTGAAAGGAGGATGGGCGTTTTGGTACTCATGTCCAATCAAAATGAATTTACCATCGTTGGATAGCTCTTTTCAAGAGTACAAAAAACTACTATGGCAAGAAACCCGTATCAATTGTCCGTTTTGAAATATAGTCATACAAACTCGATTTAGTATTTTTTCAGTTAGGGGTGATCTATCTATTAAACAAATCGGACGCGTTTTTTTTATGCCTAAAAATAAAAGTCGTTTCCCAGCAATTATTTTTGGTCAATGTAAGTTAGTTTGATGTACAGAGTGCGTAGATTTCGGCTATTCGGGTCTTTTTACACACTGTATACTTACATACAATAAATGATACATACTTCGAACTTGTTTTATTTACTAGATAATGAAAAATATTAATAAAAATTATTGTAATAGGTACCATGCCAACATGGAGAAAAATGGCAATAAAAGTATGTGTACTTATATTGCTTTCACGGTAACTTGATTAATTTGGCAGATGCCAGTTCATGACATGAAAATAAATTGTAATGGCGCTTGTGTATGACAATTTAATTCAACAAGTATTAAATCAATTTAAAATATTAATAAAGCGTTACCCAAAAGGTTGTTTTAAAATCAGAAACATAGAAACAATATAGTTATATGTGTTTAACGCCATAATTATATGTTACATAAATGATTTTGAAAAAACCCCGACGCGTTTTCAAACTTGCGTCAGATGGTACCAGTTGCCAGAGACGTGCGCATCGATAAAATAATTTCGATAAAGGAGATGGACAAAAATTGTATAGGCCTGTACCCCAGGCGGTACAGAGATGAAATCTATGTAATTTAAAAGTACATTTCGTCTATAAAAAGAATGTGAAAGGTACATGTAGCTCTGCAGATTTGGACAAAAGTTATGAAGGTTTAAAAATGTTGGTTTTGTCACTTTGATTTTACTATGATTTTTCTACTACTATTCTTTTGTAGTATATTACAGACTGAAAATAAAACTAAGTGCACTGTTTTTTGCATTTTACATTTAATATGATTAGTTACTACCGTATATTATAATTATGATCATGATCATCAATACTTTCTTGGTATATCTTGCCCATCTCAAGTACCACAGGTCCATTTTCCTTATTCCATTTCACTTACAACATTGTTTATAATAAGTGGAGTAGGTACTCGTGTGGAACTACGACTCTATAATATAAAGGTGAAATAAAATAATAACACAAACAAACACCAATGACATTTTATAATTTTAGTTCATAATATCATTGACAAACACGAAGCCAAAGAACCGAGAAACGGCGCAGAATCGAGTATAAAGCACGAAACACATGAGTCGCGATCGCGACTAACGGACGCGACTGGCGGTTGTGAAAAGTGTGCACAGTTGTTTCCGGGCACCCTGCTATATAAACCTAATAGTAATAGGGTCTAAATCGGTTACACTCAACTGAATCAAACATCCGAAGCAAACGTTATAGAGTGTACTATTGCTATAAACGTAGGGTTCATATTGCGGGGCGTCCGAAACCGATCGTACAGACTGTTAGTCACGATACGACAGCGAGTCGCGTCCGTGTTTCGCGCTTTATTAGTTTGACAGTTTTGACATTTGGTTTACTTTTTTACTTTGACACTTGCAGCATAGAGTAAAGTGGTATAGAATCTACTTATAGAATTATTGAGTGTTGCTGGTACTAAAGTCAAATAGTCCTGTCCGTAAGCGCACTTTAATATTTTAATAAATAAACTAATCAATAGAAGGTTGTTTTTACAGACAACCTATAATAAAAAGTATTCTTAATATATTTTAGGTTATCAATACTTTCCTTGTTAGTTTCTGCCAAGCTTTTAGTTACTATTTTTTCCCTACTCTGATTTTTGTTAATATTATATGGCAATATTTATGGTAGTTTAGAACTGTTTGAAATGAATTTATTATGGAGAAATCATTAAAATACTTTTAATTTTGTATTTTTTTTTAAATCTGCTATGAAATGTAAATAGCTATTCAAAAATCTTTTTTTATTTTGTTTAAATTAACTGCAATACTTTTATTTCTGTACTACTTGGGGCACAATTTGGCCATCTCCTTTATATTAACAGAATTAATATTTTGACTATCGTAATAATGATAGACGATAGGCTCAGTTGATTGAATAATTAAAATAAGGCTCATTATAGCCCAGTTGCCTTGCAAAAGGTCGGTCAGTCCTAAATTTTGGATACGTGTTATGGATATGTGTTCTTATAAAAATTACAAAGTTTGTACCTTGAGTGACCTCGGCGCGCTCTGCCATCTTAGGTAAAAGAACCCAAAAATGAGTTTTTATTAAATAACTCCTTATGGGTTTTAAGCCAAAAATTATTCACATCAATTTTGTAGAAAATTAAATTCTTATTTTTCATTCCCGACTTAAAATCAGAGGTATTTTATAGGTTTGAAGCTCATGTCTGTCTTTCTGTTTGGCTGTCTATTTCTCTCTCTGTCTTTGTCTGTTTGTTGGCTTTTCATAAAAACACCTAACACAACACATCCAAAATTCAGGACCGACGAACCTTTCGCAAGATAAACCTCTTTTTCGCGACCCGGCTACTGGGCTTATTATTGGTGATAAATAAACATTTATTTTCACTCATCCCATACCTGCTGGATTCATTATCACATCAGCACGTAATCGTCTATTGTTGAAGATATGCATGCTAATTGACTTAATCCTAATTACTTAAATCACAAGTATTTGAAATGTACATAAAATCACATTACAATAATTTGTTAAATTCTCGCTGAAATTTTATAAATTTTATCGATAGTTGAATCGACTACAGTCACATGTCTAGCAACTCCTATTGACATGGTGTCATTTTAATCTTCTTATCGTGAAAACAATATAATAGGATGTAATATAAAAAATAAACTTTAAAAAAAAGTAAAAACCGACTTCAAAGAAATACTAAAAGGAGTAAAATAATTACCATAATATAAAATTAACAGTTTCAGAAGTCGGTGGCTTCTATTTGCTTCAGTGTAGAGTTGCACCGACTTCTGAAACTGTTAATTTTATATTATGGTAATTATTTTACTCCTTTAGTATTTCTTTGAAGTCGGTTTTTACTTTTTTTTAAAGTTTATTTTTTATTAAATACGTTTTAGTGTCATAATTTAAACCCCCTCCTTCACAACCCTTCTTTTTGGCTTTGACGTAGTCGGGCATAAAAAGTCCTTTCAAATGATACCTTACACGATATAATGAAACCATTCCAAAGGGGGGGAGGGAGGGATACGCACCCCCTCCTCTTTTCCAGTAGTCAGTTCCCAACAACAAATATAAACAAAGCAATATTAGTAATTTGAGAATTTTGCTTTGATCCGATGAGGAGTTCCATTCCATATCTCTGAAGTTCATGGTCTAATCATAAAAAAATTTATATGGGACCAATCGGGAAGTATACCCTTTCGAACAAAAAAAGAATTTTTCAAATCGGTTCATAAATGACGGAGATATGAGGTAACAAACATAAAAAAAAAAATTAAAAAAAATACAACCGAATTGAGAACCTCCTCCTTTTTGAAGTCGGTTAAAAAAAAATGCAACCGAATTGAGAACCTCCTCCTTTTTGAAGTCGGTTAAAAACTAAATAACTTTCAAGCAGGATTACTTCAATCGGACAGTGAATCGGAACTATCGCTATGGTTATTCATAATCTACACAAAAATGCCTTTCCAACGGTATATCATTTATTCCGATTGGTGCCAGTACCAGACTCCATACATTTGTGCCTTTGTAAAATATTTTATTCAAGTGTTGTAGAAATTTTCGAACACCAAATATCAACACTGGTGCAAGCGCTGGGCCATCGGCGTGTTTGCCAAACTACATATAAAACGTCGCTTTAATAGTGTTTACGGCAACACTTGAACTGTTTTCATCTATAAAAAATAAACTTTAAAAAAAGTAAAAACCGACTTCAAAGAAAAACTAAAAGGAGTGAAATAATTACCATAATATAAAATTAACAGTTTCAGAAGTCGGTGGCTTCTATTTGTTTCAGTGTAGAGTTGCACCGACTTCTGAAACTGTTAATTTTATATTATGGTAATTATTTCACTCCTTTTAGTTTTTCTTTGAAGTCGGTTTTTACTTTTTTTAAAGTTTATTTTTTATTAAATACGTTTTAGTGCCATAAACTTAACCCCCTCCTCTTCATAACCCTTCTTTTTGGCTTTGACGTAGTCGGGCATAAAAAGCCCTTTCAAATGATACCTTACACGATATAATGAAAACATTCCAAAGGGGGAGGGGGGGGGACATGCACCCCCTCCTCTTTTCCAGTAGTCAGTTCCCAACAACAAATATAAACAAAGCAATATTAGTAATTTGAGAATTTTGCTTTGATCCGATGAGGAGTTCCGTTCCATATCTCTGAAGTTCATAGTCTAATCGTAACAAAATTTATATGGGACCAATCGGGAAGTATACCCTTTCGAACAAAGAAAGAATTTTTCAAATCGGTTCATAAATGACGGAGATATGAGGTAACAAACATAAAAAAAAAAATAAAAAAAAAAAAAAAAAAAAAAAAATACAACCGAATTGAGAACCTCCTCCTTTTTGAAGTCGGTTAAAAAGAGATATTAAAGCACGATTTTATGAAAAACCGCTCTAAACTTTTTTCATTATTTAATTTTCGTTTTGTCATAATGCCAGTAACACACCGACAAAGTTTTAGTTCTCATATTTTACGTGCTGTGTACAGACTCACATTTTTAGTGCAGCGGCAATAATTCAACTTTGTTTTTAACCAACACGGCTTTGTTTTTCGAAGGAGGGGGAGTACACAGAGATTTTTTGTTAAGCTGGGCGTGCACAGATTTCCGTTTTCTTCCACTAAGGCGTTAATTTTTAAAATAACCGTTTGTAATGTGCTGTTTCGCTATAGAATACAACGACTCTCCAAATTTCAAGTTTCTACCTTTAGCATTAAGCTGTGCGAGGATCTTACATTAGGACTTGTTCTATAAGATGATTTTTCGTATAATGATGCTTCGTAGGAAAAAAAATTAGAATCATTTTTGTAGAGAATCGCATAATCTACAACTTTGTCTAAACTATTAAGTCGATAACACTTACCGTTTAAAGGCTCCTACACAATGCCGCCGGCTTTGCCGCCGGCACTGCCGCGCGGCTTGCCGGCGGGTGTTTAACCATGCCGCCGGGTATAACGCCTATTAACTTACACCCGCGCAACAATAAGCCGGCGGCAAAGCGGGCGGCATGTATGTAGAAGCCTTAAGAGATATTTACGAATATCCGTTTTTTTTTTGACGTTTGATATTGAATAACTTTTTTTGCGGATGACTTTTTTTGTTGGGGATTTATATAGTTCATTTGTAAAAAAATATGTACCTATTTAAGATCTGTGACAATTTTCAGCTCTATGCGAATTATTCAGAAGTTAAAAGTCTATTATGACTGGACTACAAACCCATCCTTTAGCTGGCTTTAAACGCTTTAGTTGTTACTAAAGTTCGTTTCAAAATCCCTGAGACTGAATTAACGTGAGCGAAACGTCAAATTTGAAAGAAAAAACCTAAAATTTATTAGTATCACATTTGCGCCTATCAATCAAGTACGCTACAACAAAGGCGGTCGAAAACGCGATTATAATAATATTGGTACCGATTCTCTTGTTCACCAACTAAACTAAAATTAAAGAATTGCTATCGTTTACTAGACAGCGCAAGAAGCGGTGATAGATAAGAACTAAGTTAGAGATTTCAAACTAGTTTACGCCTTGAACTTGACCCTGTTAGTCGAAAGTTTCTGACGTGTCGTCAACTACATTTGACAGCTCTAATTTACGTTCGTCTCTTTCTTATTTTATCAGAATGAAAAAGATGGCAATGCCTAAGTTAAATTTAGTCTATGCACAACAGAATCAGCACCTAAACTTATGACAGTTAAGTTGTGAATTTCGCTCCATGTTTCCAGAGAAAGGGAAAAAAAGTTTCCCAACTTCCCGACTTAAAAAAAGGCATAGAACTTCACGATTTATTAATGCAAAAACACAATCTTGCAACTTTTGTGAAAAGGCCTAAAAAGTTTGAAGCGGTCTTAGTACCAGGAGTTCAGATATATGAGAGAGATATGTAAGAATTTTCTTTCTTTAAAATTCTTTCTGTAGATGGCAAAAAAAATCTATAGCTGCTTAGGTACTCGATTCTTGTCGACCGTTATGTGTTTAATGAATTGAGTTTGACTGATTACTTCTAATAAATTTATTTGATTACACTTTCACAAATAATTCGTCAATCGACTGTTTAAATCTGTACGCAAAATCGACAAAATCAAAGTAGTTTGGGATGCCCCTTAGGATAGGTGGAGCGACAATCTTCACGAAACAGCTGGTACCAACTGGAAGAGAGAAGCCGAAGATCGAGCTCCGTGACGTACACCTGGAGAGGTCTATGTCCAACAGTGGACTGCTATAGGCTGGGTGTATTTTTTATCAAAATACCAAGGAGTTTGGAGAAGTCTTTTAGTACCAGGAACTCAGATAATATGAAGATAAACATAAAAAAAATGTTCAATCGACTTAAAAATATTTCAATTCGTTAAGCTGGAAGCCAAATCGTTTCTTAATACTAGCAGTATCAGGTAACTTGGCAATGCACGAAGATAAATTACTCAAGAGGAAATTAGATTTTAAGATCCCAAGTTGATATCAATAGCTAGTTAACTTCGTCGTCCATCGCCAGGAAGTCCGATACGATCAATTTCCTACCAATTTGCACGGGATAATAAATGGTCAGAAATTGTGTTAGAATTGTTATCTAATTGGAGTGAAGTTCTACATTACTGGCATCGTATTACAGTGGATGTCTTGTGAAGTTTATTTAATATAGTTAGGAGTTCATAAAATTTACAAGTCCATCATAAGACCTATTGTATTGTATGGATCTGACCGTTGGTCCACCAAGGAGACGGATAAAAAGAGAGTGCATGCAGCGGAGAAACGAATGTTGGGTTGGATGTGTGGAGTGACAAGAATGGAATGAGTATATCAGAGGAAGTTTGAAAGTAGCGCCAGTGACTGGAAAGTTGAGGAGTAATAGGTTAGCGTGGTATGAACATGTTATGCCAAGGGAAGGAAGTCATGTTACCAGAAGAGTGTTAAATATGAATGTGGATGGATATACAACTAGAGGTAGACCAAAAAAAATAAGGACGGATTGTGTCAAAGATGATATGGGCAAGAAAGAAGTGGGTACTAAGATGACGGTTGATATAGTGAGAATTGAAGAGGAATACATGTTCTGCTGACCCCACCTAGAGTGGGATACGGGCAGGAAAATAATGATGACGTTTAGGAGATCATAAACTTTGCTACTTTGCGACGAGAACTGCGACACAATAAAGCAATTAAAACAAATAATGTATTCACGTGTGTGGTTACGTTATACACCAAAAATGGTTGTAGTGTCTGGTAAAGCCTCATCATCCTCATCACCAGCCTATAGCAGTCCACTGCTGGCCTCTTCATGTGCACGCCACTGAGCTCGATCCTCGTCTTCTTTCATCTCGCTACCAGTCGTCTCGCGGGGATCGTCACTCCACCTAGCCTGAGGGCACAGTAGATATATAACATCAACTACCTATAATCGCCTGAATTTACCCACTCACACAGACACGCACTGTATAATGCAAAAAAAAACAGCTGTTCCCTACATTTTGACGAGTTATGCGAACATAAATGTAGGGAACATCTGTTTTTTTCTCACACAATCCATCCATATTTTCTTTGGTCTCCGTCTTCCAGTGAAGCCTTATACGTGAATATTAATTACGTTATTGTTTTAATCGCTTATGTGTCGCAGTTCAAGTGTAGCCTCAGCCTAAGTACGGTCAGCAACAAAAGTAGCTAAACATTTGAGTTTTTAAACTTTGCATTAATTACCTAGATCTAATTGATAGGAAACAAAAACTTTAATAGATACCTAGATCTACTAGATACAGCTCTAAGTATGTCTTAAAGTTTTTGTTTCCTATCAATTAGTTATCTAATTAATGCAAAGTTTAAAAACTCAAATGTTTAGCTATTTTTGTTGCTGACCGTACCGAGATAAAAGGTGCAATTAATTAGCAAAAATTATTCAATCAACCAGAATGATTTTGTCAAGGGTTAATTATAATAGACCTCGCCAAAGTTGTTACAATATCCTTTTTTAACACCTTTCGCGTATAATTTACCCCAAATTTTGTTGGGTTATTTTACCTATTATTTATTTATATACTCTTTATTGTACATACACCAGGATAAAATAACAAGGAAAAAAACAATTTAAATACAAAAATGCACAATTATTGGTCTTATCAAGCAAGGCAATCTCTTCCAGACAACCCTTGGATGGACTGGAATAATGGAAAAAGAAAAACGGGCAGTCATATGGTTATGTTGCTCATTTAAAATTCAAACACAGATTCAAGATTTTTATTTCAAATAGGCGGAGTACAGAAACGTCTTGACAATTTAGTAGCACGGTTCCAAAAAGTTGGTCCTATGGAGAAGGGCCGGCAAGAAACTCCATGGATACTCTTTTTAAATATGATACCCTAGTATTTACAATGTTGAAATAAAATTACGTGACAACAATGTGGTTATGTTGTGTGAAATACAACGTGTATCATAAGAAACGCAAACCCTAAAAAATGTTTGCTAAGAATCGGCAAATGAATTGGTTTCAGCCATGTTTGATTGTGTAATTTTTTGTTGCATATCATTCGTTTAATAAAGAAAGAAGAAACTATAAAGAAAATCGAGCTGAAAAGAACTGAATTTTAAATGCAATAACAATGAAAACACTGTATGTATTATGATGATTATAACTAAATATCCTAATTGGGGCGGTTGAGCATTGCGTTATTCCTGTTACATGTTGAATATGTATTTGCATGATGAATGTATCAGTCAAGTACATTACGGAAGCGCGACAGTACCAAGTTCGAATATAGCTAGCTGGTGCGACAAACCTTTAGCGCGAACCACAGAAGACCGAATGCTCGCTGGTTCGAAGAACTGTAGCTCGACTTCACTCAAGTGCGAAAATATATCACCGATATTTTTATAGTTCAACTCCAAAATATTTGAGTAATTTATTTACTCATAACATTTTCGAATGTCAATAACGTTTTAAGATTTCTTTTTGTTTTTTTTTTCTAAATGCTCAACAAACATAATATAACCTCGCGCCTGTATACGCCGAAGGGTAAGTCAGAGGTGTATAGTACACCCACATTTCGCCGTTATGTTTTAAGTCCCATGTAATAGGGGCGAGCCTATTGCCATCATCATCATCATCTGCCTAGCCTTTTCCCAACTATGTTGGGGTCGGCTTCCAGTCGAACCGGATTCAGCTGAATATCAGTATTTTACATGGAGCGACTGCCTATCAGACCTCCACAACCCAGTAACTGGGTAATACGATACTCTTGGTAAGACTGGTTGTCAGACTTTCTGGCTTCTGACCAACAGTAACGACTGTCAAAGATCTACAAATGACAGCCGGGACCAACGGCTTTACGTGCTTTCCGAGGCACGGAGGAAACTCGCTATGGTAAATGGTCACCCATCCACAGACCAACCTCGGCAAGCGTGGCTTAACCCGGAAGATCGGTCTATGCGGCTGTAATTATTTAGCCACGAGCTCCTCCTGAGCCTATTGCCATCAACCGGGCACAAATCCAGACTCCGGGCTGCTACTGAGAAATTCCATACGGAAAAACCCAATAACACTTTGTTCGACCTGGGGATCGAACCCAAGACCTCATGCTCAGCAGTCGCGCTTACCACCACTACAACGAGGCAGTCATTTATTCTAAATAAACTTTAGATAATAAACAATAATTAGGAACCCAACGATAGGACACTCAACGCTATCATTAGTAAGATTTAACCGAATTAACAACCTCGTTTCTAAAAGAAGCATTAAGGAACATTAATCAATCTACACAAAGACTATTAAATAGCGCAGCCCGGTTCCCAGTTCGGCTGAATCTCAGAGAAGCTATTACACAAGTTTTCACATCACAACCACGGAGGTTGGCGCCGCTGGCTTGCCAAGTAATCACATGCAGAAGGTATGGAGCAGAAGATTCATTGCACTAGATTAATTGGTTATGTGATTAAGATAAGCATACAACTCGTTACTGTCTCAATGTTGTGCACGAGGCTCTTCTCAGAATGGAAAGGGCTATGACCTTAATCCACCACGCTGGCCTATGAAACTACGAAGTTTCGGCACCTTTTCCAACCACGAAAGTGTTTGTGATCGATTTTCGCGATTTGACATTTTGTCTTTAGTTCACCCTACTCCCAAATGTTAATTGGCATCTAGTATACCGTGTAATATCGTGACAATCGATACGGGTAGAAGCCCGAAAGTCTGACAACCGGTCTAACCGTAGGATATCTGTATTGCCCAGTAACTGGGTCGCGGAGGCATGATGGCAGCCGCATCTGGACTGGAAGCTGACCCCAACATAGAAAAGGCTCGGTGGAAGAAGAAAACAGAAATTTCAGATTTCTAAGAAACCTTTTTTTTTGCGTCTTTTTTTTTAAATTAGGTACTTTAATGACGTTTAGTTGGTCCCCAAAATCATCAGCACCATTGCCCAAAATGGTAGACACAGACTTTAGCTGGTTAACTTTAACCAACGAATTATTCCTGAATTCACAATAACTTCAGAACCAAGTCACCCTTCTGTAACATATTATCTGGTGTGTGGTGATGTTGATAAATATCTCGTCGTATTGTTTCGAGACGAGTTGGGCACAACTATGACGCGGCATCCGTTGGGCTCTGACACAGAATGTGAGTCGGGTAGCTACGCCGATTTTAGGGCACGACAGCTTCAAAATTTTCGTGTTCTGGTTAGTTTGACTGAAGATTATTGTTTTTAACAAAGAGGGGTGTTATGAGTTTTATCTGTCCGTCACCGTAGCTCCTAAACGGATGAACTGATTTCATTCTGTTTTTTTTTGTTTGGCAGCTGTTTTAATAAGACGGTTCTTAGCTGTGTTTTGTGATAATTACTATAGCTATTTCACTGTAGCAGATTTTATCATTTTGTTAATTTAAATAATGCATAATGACGTGAAGGACATTTACAGTTACCCCACAGTTTTGTTTATCCTGTATCGTGGGTGCGTTAACAAACATTTAAATACATTCACAATCAGCCAGAGCCGAGACAGGTATTTGTAGGCCGACCCCGTGACGCGTACCTGCGTACCGGAAAAGCTACCCACGTGTAAGTACCGAACTCATAGGTTGGACCGGTCCGTTGTCCAACGTTGTGTAACGACTGTATTCGTATGAAAACCGGGAACGAAGAGGGCTTGACGTGTTCGCCGAGACATGGAAGGGTCTCGACAAATCTTTATACCTTACCCTTACCAGTTACCGGGTACATTTATCATGGCACGCTAGTACGTTCGGCATTCCCTGGGAAGTCAGCCCCGTTACCAACGTCCCTGACTAGCTAATCTTTTCACCATAGCATGAGCGATTCTCAATTAGCTCGAGTAGACACGACAGAAGATCATGTACGGTGGTACGTAAGCCGTTTAACTCATCTATTTAGCCACATTCGCCAGCCTCTCTGGTCAGAGTGGTTGCAAGCGCGACTGCTGAGGTCTTGGGTTTGATACCCAGCGTCTGTAGACAAATGTCAATCGATGATCGCTAGAGAATAGAAACGACAATAAGATGTACTGGATTGACATAAGCTTTCGACCGGTCAAGCGATCTGTTATGTCATTTCCATACATTTAGGCGATTCGCACACTACCCCACATCACGCAGCGTAGCGCGGGAGGGCGTTTTCATAAGTTGTTTGCAAGTATCTGTATTTGTATCAACATAAGAACACGCACTCCCGCGCTACGCTGCGTGATGCGGTGCAGTGTGCGAATCGCCTTAATTAGCGTATATGCTCTCTGCGATCGTTGATTGCCATTTGTCTACAGAAGCTGGTCGGACAAAGTATTATTGGGTTTTTCCGAGTGGAATTTCTCAGTAGCACCTCGGAGTCTGGATTTGTGCTCGGTTGATGGCAATAGGCTTGCCCTAAGGCTCGTAATGAAGGTGTACTGTACACCTCTACCCAACCCTTCGGGGAATATAGGCGTGATGCTATGTTATTTAGCCATAAACCTCTGTGACTCGAGTGAACGCAATGTTCTCAACAATAGATGGCTCGAATAATCTTGATCCACTCTAATTGGCTGTCAGTCAAAGTAAAGAGGTTTTTTCAGGAACCTTCCTCGTTTAATCTAATCAGTGCGGTTTTTCTGTTCGTTTTTTGTGCCCGCTTTGCCTGTGTAAGCGTATTAACTCCAGTATAGGACCGATCCTTACTAACAAGAATGTTACTACATGAAAATATCGTTAAAATTGTTCCGGTTATTTTAATTTTAGACATTCATTCATTCTATCTATCTGTTTCTAGTTGAAATGTAGCCAGAAGCTCGAAATTCTGACAACCGGTGTAACCTTAGGATATCGGCATTGCCCAGTAACTGGGTTGTAGAGGTCTGATGGCAATCGCTCCGTGTAAAATACTGATATTTAGGCGCATCTAGTTAGACTAGAAGCTGATGTTTTTTTTTTTAATTTGTTTATTGGCCTGCATTTGTCTGCCATCTCGCCTGATGTTAAGCGATAATGCGGTCTACGATGGAGCACGCTTATCCAGAAGAAACCGATTCACTCGTGACTTGAAGACACCCAGATTGTAGCTGTCGGGGAACACCCACTCAGGCAGCAGCGCATTCCACTGTTTGGCGGTTTTCACAATGAAAGTGGAATCAAAGCGCTTCGTTCGGGTTTTTGGTATATCAACAATGAACCGATGGCGCTTTTTTATGCTTCTAGCCGTCCGATAGAAAAAAGGGCATGGGGAAATTAGATCAAACAGATCTGAAGCATACTCTCCGAAATGTATCCGATAAAAAACCGATAGACTAGCAACTTTGCGCCGATGCTCAAAATTTTGGAGCTTGCTCTGATCAAGGGATATTTTTTATATAAATTTTCCCAACATAGTTGGAAAAAGTTTAGGCAGATGGATAGATAGTAAATATTATATTCATTGTAAACAAGTTAAAAGGGTGTTTTAAGTTTGATCTCCTTGTCTTTCTGTGGCACTGTAGCTTCCAAACGGATGAATAGATTTCAACGCTATTTTGTTTGTTTAAATGCTGGTTTAAGGTCACAGCTCATTAGAGCCACCCAGCATCCGCCCCGCATCGCCTCGCCTCGTGCGGCTAGTATTATTTATATGAACTTGTATGGATGTGCGTATGCCGTCCACGCGCGGACAACGAGTTGACCACTCGGTGACAACTCGCTGCTCGCATGCTTGCCTTGCGTTGCTGCGCATTGCCAACGCACAAGTCCCGAGTGAACCACGCGCTGCCATCGAGTGGACTCCTCCGACGACTCCTCTCGTTGACCACGCGACGTTTACTGGTGATAACGCGGCGTCTACCCGTGAACCACCTGCTGACAACGAGTGGACGCCGAGCGTCGAGGCGATGCGGGTCAGGTGCCGGGTGGCTCTAATGAGCTGTGACTTTTAATCGCGATCGTTCTTAACTATGTTTGATGAAAACATAGTTTAGTAATAGGGGGTTTTTAACATAACATCACGCCTGTATTTATTGAAGGGTTGAGCAGAGGTGTATTGTACACCCTTATTTTGCTGTTATGTTTATATCCCATATACTAGGGGGCGAGCCTATGGCCACCGACCAGACACAAACCCAGACTCCAGGCTGCTACTTAGAAATTCCACACGGAACAACCGAATAACATTTTGCCCGACCTAGGAATCGAACCCAGGACGTCACGCTCAGCAGTAGCACTTGCGACCACTTGATCAACGAGGCAGTCATTTTTGGGGTTCTTTATTTTTTATAAGTTTTAGTTTTAGTTTATATACAGGGTGTAAAAAGACCCATCACATAGCCGAAATCTACGCACTCTGTACATCAAACTAAACTACACTGACCAAAAATAATTGCTGGGAAACGACTTTTATTTTTTGGCATGAAAAAAACACTTTTTTTTGTAGCGCGCAATGTGTGGTTGTGGCGATACCGCGCGTTTGTATGCGTACAGCGACCACACAGCTGAGCCAAGGCGATCGTGTGCGTTTGATATTCATTGTGTTTTTGTAACTTCAAATGCGTAATTTGTGATGAAAAATTGAAAATTTTGATAAGGTTGTTTGGAAGAAAGTTTAGTATTATCACTTAGAATACGTTTTTGGAAAAAACAAAAAAAAAATGTTGACTTTGACCTTCAACAAAACCAATGGTTTCCCAGGTATAGTCTGGTAGAAAAAAATGATCCCAATCATCATCATCACCTGCCTAGCCTTTTCCCAACTATGTTGGGGTCGGCTTCCAGTCGAACCGGATGCAGCTGAATATCAGTATTTTACATGGAGCGACTGCCTATCAGACCTCCACAACCCAGTAACTGGGTAATACGATACTCTTGGTAAGACTGGTTGTCAGACTTTCTGGCTTCTGACCAACAGTAACGACTGTCAAAGATCTACAAATGACAGCCGAGACCAACGGCTTTACGTGCTTTCCGAGGCACGGAGGAAACTCGCTATGGTAAATGGTCACCCATCCACAGACCAACCTCGGCAAGCGTGGCTTAACCCGGAAGATCGGTCTATGCGGCTGTAATTATTTAGCCACGAGCTCCTCCCAAGAAAGAAAAAATGATCCCAATGATGGGTAGAATATGTGGTTTTCGTTATCGTTAAGGGTCTTTTTACACCCGATATGTGGTTAAGAAGCCGATTTTTAACATACTTACGAAGGCTAAGATGAACACTGTCATTTTAGAAAAGGCTAGAGCGGTGATGAGATATAAAAACTACATCTGGTACTAAAGAAGAACTGGAGCACCATTTATTGACCATATTCTTTGACGCTCGACCTCTGCTCACCCTCCGGGGAATGTAAGATAAGTGCCAAGTTTACAACGTTCGCGACACTCAAGTAAACTATACAAGTTAGTAGGGATGGCTGTTGATGTATTAACTTACTGTTCCGAATCGAAGATAAGGTTTTATAGGCGTTTACGAAAGGAATTGTTGTTTTATCACAGACTAGCTTTTGCCCGCGGCTTCACTAGCGTTAATTTATAATAAAAAAAAACTCTTCACACACCACTAAAGTTTCTTTAATAATGTAGGTAATTCAATCATGATTCGAAAGACACGTGGCGTCATCTATGAACGTTATTGTTGTTTTCCTCGGGAACAGTACTTTTTTTCGGGATGAATGGTACCCTATGTCCGTTTCTGTACACCTGACAACGTATATGCAAAATTTCAGGATGATCGCTTCAGTGGTTTAGGCGTGAAAAGGTAACAAACAATCAACTTACTTTCGCATTTATAATATTCTTGAATGTATATGAATACATTGAAGAAGGCAAAGATTCTTGGTTATAATATTTTATTCCTTGCTATAAAGATAATTATAATTTACATGGTTCTTCTTCTTCGTGTTATATATTGAGAGTAACGACGAAAGGCCGACGTACAGCCACAGATCGTAGAATGTGTAGATTATAAAGACTTATAAGATTATCTATACTTGTACAGTGCGCCCAAAATGTTACAAGTAAGTAAGGATTAACTTTTATTTGACTTGGTCGCGTTTGATCTTAGGCACACCTGATGGTAAGCGCAGACAGGGTCTATCTAAGATGGAGCACACGAATCCAAGTAACAGATATATATGTAGAGGGATTCCCCTATACCCCTCTGGCTCTCTGGCTATAGTATTTTATTTTTTTACTTTTTATTGACTTAAAATAACCTGTACATTATTTTATCAATTTTCATTTTTCTTTTTAATTCAAATTTTAATAATGCATTTTAATTTTATTATTTATTGTATGATACTCTGGCTAAATAGTTTGATTTTGTTTTATAATTATTACTTTGATAATATCGCTTTATAAGGCTTGTATTCCACTGTAAAGTATGAGCATCATGCAGCAATTAATGATACACCTATAATCATGTCATTTTACTGCCTATTGTCTGGCAGTATGAGTCTGTCATGCTCACATAAATGTTCTGCTGATGGTGGCGTTGTATATCCGGTCGTTGGGTTCCCTACAATATGGTTGAGCTAAGCGATGCTGATGTGCACGTCATACTCGTGAACGGGTGCTGTCTGTCGGGACTGGTCGGCTCTTAACTGCTACGACAATCCTAGAAGGCATATTTTTTCTATTTGTTACTCTTATGTGAGTTTATTTGTTACGTTAACCTGCATTATTCTCATTCTATGTCGCACACTACTGTAATGGAATTGTCATGAATAGTCATGATCTACTATTTTTAAAAGAGTATTCATGGAGTTTCTTGCCGGCTCTTCTCCATAGAACCTACCTTTTGGAACCGTGCACCTAGTTTTGACGTTTTACAAGTGCCTGTAATCTGGTCTATTTGAAATAAAAAACTTTGACTTCTCACATACACACATCAAAAAGAGTTTGCGATCACTAGCATAATTATGTATGTGAAGATTCCGAATTCAAAGTCCAACTGAAATCTGATTTATATTTATCTAGATAACTATCAATCTATATCTATCATGATAATTATCGCTTTGAATCCCGATTAGAAAATTCGGCTTCAAAAAGGCTACATAATTTTTCAAAGTGATCGCAAACTTTTTTCGATGTGTGTACACACGATTGAACACAGTAAACTGCTTGGCGCCGAACTTTAATGTTTATGTGGTAGCTAGCCAGGCGGACCGTTTAGATCCTACCACGAAGCGTGCTGGGTTTTATTGAATCTAACAACAATATTTTTGCTTTGTACCTGTAGCAACGCGAGGATATCGCTGCGCTGTTTGTTCACTGTTTCGCGAATCGCGGTGGTCGGCGTGTGTTGATGTGCGCTTTCATTATTTACGCATGTAAATCATTTGAAATTTAACTTTGTTTGTCGCCTCTTTGTATTCCGAACGCCATCGATCAAAACTTCTCGTGCATCTGTTACCGATAAAGCCTGATTCATACGGGGATAATTCTCGAAGCAAGACTCATTTTATCTCCATTTCTATCGTACGAATGTCGCTTCGAGAAACTATCCTCGTTTAAATCAGCCTTTACGAAGTGATAGTCTTCCATCCATTAGTATTAGGATGCTTTTCCACCAGAGATGTGCTATGCAACGTTGCTATGGATGCGTTTGATATCCACCAATCATATTCATTGGTCCACATAGCATTGCACCGTTGGAAACTGATTCAACTAAGCCACGTTTTTTATATGGAAGGATGTGTGATGTGGATGCGTGCTATGGATGCGAGCTATGGATGCGTGCTATGGATGGTCGCAAGTGGTGTAGCTATGCCCGCCGCTCCCCGTGCCTTCCCTATTGTCGATACGTCGCATAGCTCGAGATGCGCATCTTTCTCGCACAGCTACATAGCTTAGCATCAGTGGAAACGGTCACATAGTTTCGTAGCTTAGCTTTTACATTCTCGAAGCATAGCTGCATAGCACATCTCTGGTGGAAAGGCACCCTTATCCACAAGTTCAAATTGGCTTACGAGTAATAGGGTATTTGACTACGTACTATTATTATGAAAAAATAAATAAAATTGATGAAAAAATTGTGGAGAAGTCGGATCGCTTTAGAAGTTTGTTGAGAAAGCATTTTCTGTCTTTGTCACGCGAAACGAATGTTGTAAAGAGTGATGTCAAGTCACTATGAAGTGTTTTAAGGTATGACGTCATATGGTAGTAGTGTTGTCTCTGTCTTGTGAACGATTTTAAATCGTTTATAACTTGGGCATTTTATTAAATATTTCATGGGTTTTTTCACTGTTGCTTATTATTTTGTAATAGTTTTGAGATTCCTAATAAAATAATAATATTCAAATACTATCCTGCCATCGGTAGCTTTATTTTAATATTGAAAATATAAGCCGGTTTAACATCACTGTACCGCTACCTACACACGTCTAAATAGTTGGTTCATCCGTTCAGAATTACCTTTACCTTCCGGCCAAAAGGGACTGGACATAAATATGAGTAGTTACATAACGTACCTACCTAACATTACGCAAGCGTCCGTCTTAAAAGCATCAGTCAACACAAAGCTAGAAAGTGCAGAAAATCCGCTCCTAACGACAATCTATCAGAGCTCAAACAACCACGTTTTTTTCAGGCGCCGTCGACGCGCGTTTCGCTATCGCGCGTTGTCGGCGCTGCTGAACTTGAAATAGGCAGATTACTTGCGATTGCATCGCTGCAAACTCACAAGAAACGCGCTACAGACGCGCGTGAGCAACTCTCCTTGCAAAATAAAACGCGTGTAGCACGCGCGCGAAGGAGCGTGTATCGCGCTACAGACGCGCGTGAGCAACTCTCCTTGGATTAAAACGCGCTGTACGTATGTGTTTGCAGCTAAAGAGACGCGCTGTAACAGCGCGTCTGTATCGATGTAACTCCGCGCTACGAGCGCGTCGACAGCTCGCGAAAAAGTCGTCGTCTGCATAGTACAATTTTATGAACGTGTGAATAGGTAAATTGGTTGCGATAACATCGCGTTTGCAGCGCGTTATAGTTGCGTGCGACGCGCGTCGACAGCGCCTGAAAAAAACGTGGTGTGTAAGAGCCCTAAGGAAAGCGTAGTTGGTATCGGGATCCCCCAGTAACTCACAAATGTAGAATTTATTGCCGGCAATACATGTTAGCCATAGCTTACCCATATATCGCATAGACAGCCCATTTATCTAGACTCGCCGTTGCTCGTCATCGCTCACCTAGCTGTAGAGATGGATAGCTGTTCTAATAACTAGCCAAATAGCGGCTATTCAAAAAACAGCCACGGCTATGATATCCGTCAACACGATAACTAGCTACTGGCTAGCTAGAGTAGCTAGAATATCCGACAAGTTTACGGCACAGCGGGAAGCCACCAGAGAGTATAAAACAACTGCGTTTTGCTTGCAGCCGCCCCGGTAGCCGATAACTGAGTAGTTGGCTAGCCGGAGTAGCCGGACTAACTACGTCCAATTCTAGCCGAAAGCTTGTTTTTTTTAGTTAAAACCATACGAATAACGACGGAAAGAAATTTCTTAAAAAAAAGTATCAATATAAACGAAATCATAACAATAAAGTTGGATGGCTCGCCGTGCAAACAGAACCAGGTCCGGGTCGACGGCGCGCTGTGTTCCACGCGCGCCTCAAAGAGATGTCAGGTTAGTAGATGGGGCCGCTAGGGCCAGTGCCTGCCAGGGTTGCGGAATTTGTTCGAAAGAGTTACCGCGGCCCTGGAACGCAAAGGGCATTAGGAGGAACACGGATGGGTTTTAGTCAGTAAGAGTCTGACACTCCCTTCCGCTCCGCCCAGAGCGGAAGGAGTCATGTGATGATTTCCCATCCTTAAAAAAGGTCTATTTGAAATGACAAACTTTTGACTTTAATGTATGGACCTTCTAAACTTACATTTGTCGTCATAATTCGCAGCCCAAAGTTATATTAGCCGAACTGGTATTTTATTGCGCGCCTCATAAAACCTACGTGAGGGTACAACGTGATGCGTGGTAGATTTATAAGACTTCTTTAAGACACATTGAAGCTAATATGACTGCTATTGTTGTGTCTTTATGTGAATATAAGTTTATACTTTATATTTCTATGATTACTGTTGGTATTAATACTTAGAAAGAGTTATTTTGTTGGAAAATGTATGCTTATACAAGGTTAGTTGGAACGGGGGTACTAATCCGCGGACCACTTATAAGGCCTATCCGCACACAACAGTGCCGACACAGTGCCGACACGGGCCGATCAGCAACGTATCGATCAGTGTCAGTGAAATATGATATTGTACCATACATTTTGTATGACGCTATCCGTACTCGTCAGTGACAGTGACGTTCCGGCGAATGTCGGCGCAGCACTGACAACACTGAACATCACTGTCACTGACGAGTACGGATAGCGTCATACAAAATGTATGGTACAATATCATATTTCACTGACACTGATCGATACGTTGCTGATCGGGACGTGTCGGCACTGTGCCGTCACTGTTGTGTGCGGATAGGCCTTTAATGTATCACTGATGACTTTTAATACACGTGTTAAAATTTCAAAACTCGATCATTATTTTAATTTTTATTAAAAACTAGCGACCCGCCCCGGCTTTGCACGTGTACGTTTTACAGCTTATAACCTTCCTCTTGAATCACTCTATCTATTAAAAAAAACCGCATCAAAATCCGTTGCGTAGTTTTAAAGATTGAAGCATACATAGGGGCAGGCAGACAGCGGGAAGCGACTTTGTTTTATACTATGTAGTGATTCTTCATTTTAAATCCGTCATCAGTGATACTTTAAGAGAGCGTTTACGGAGAAGCGATTTTACACGCGTTTACTTGAAATGCAGGCGGAGCCCGCGGATGGCATCGACCAGCTATTCCTGCAATTCTCCGTCCACTGTAAAACGTAGCGTCAACCGCGGCAGTGCCCGAGGTGTTGCACGCGCCGCATCTTCATAAACAACATCGTACAATGCCATACGTTTGTTTTTGCGCGTGTGATGATGCGGGCCGCTGCACGCGCCGCCGCGCCGCTCCGTAAACAGAAAAATCGTACGACGCACCGCGAGACGCCACGCCGCACGCGACGCGCGACTCCCCGCGTCTCCGTAAATGAGGCCTAAGTGGTCTGTGGATTAGTACCCCCTTTCCGACTAACCTTGTATAGTTAGTGACATAATAGAATGTTATCTTAGTCGTAGTAGAAATACTGTTGTTGTGATCCAAATTAGTGCTATTCAAATTAGTGTGATAAATGGAATACCTCCAAAATTTACTGCGACTGAGATAAACCCTCAATATATCATATTAATTTATTTCAAATAGGTGCGCTAAATGGAAACCCTCAAATATTGCAGCAGCTTCAGTTTAAACTAATCAGAATTCAGCCAGCGCAGTTAGTAACTACTTAATTACTGAACTAATACCTACTTGCGTTAATTTGAACTGTACACTAATAGCTTAATCCTCTCACACCATTCCGCAACTAACACTGCATGCTAACTACTGAGATTATGGTTTGAGTATCCAACTATCTCTTTTAGGCCCGGACTCCACCACCAAAGCGGAGACGAGACGAGCGGAGCGGAGATGTGTTTTAAAAAACCAATAGAATTTCGTTATTCACACATCTCGTCTCCACTCAGCTTAAGTGGACACCACTGAGCGGAGATGTATCATATTTGTATGGCGCGATGGAAGCGGAGATGTGAGCTGTTCCTCGCTGGGATTGAGCTGGGCGGCATATTGGACCCGCAGCGCGCTGATAGTCCGCTGAGTATTATTGGTCCACAGACTGCACGTGTAAAATACTTGGCAATAAGCTTTAAAAAGCGTTATTTTAACTTGTTTGCTACAACGTGCAAACCTGTGTACCAGCATGGTTACATCAAACTGCCATCGCCCTACGTTCCCTCTTTATATCCACCCGGCCATCAAAAGGTCATCATCAATAAAACATACCTACACGTCACGTTATTTGTCAAAGAGGGTAGGCAGCTACAGCACGCCCACACAATATTGCGAATTATTTAAAAACATGAACTATCACGTCTCGCTATAATCTTCATACGATTCCGATTTCGCGATATTTTTTATTAACGTCACATCCATCGACTGCTATATGCAAATGTCGCACAATTATAAGGCACGGCCCGCAATGTAAAACGTGCAACGCATACTTATCGGTACATCTCGGTTTTTACTTACAAACCCATCGATATGGGAGTTGGAATATATCGGCTGTTATTCAACCTGGATTTATAGGAGTCAAGGGACGGTTTGGGTATAGTTTTCTCTTTCTTTCAATGGATTATACCGTTGGGAGGAAAGAGAAAGCAATACCTATAAGCAATCTAAAAAGGTTTAAATCGTTTCGACCTCTTTTTTTGTTAAGGACTGAATAAAGCGATGCTGAAAGGATTTGAGCTATATAAGAGAACTTCAAATCAACTGGCGACACTGCATAAGTTTACTGGGAATCGTTAATAGAGTATGACAAATAAAACTAAATATTCACACTAGTCGCTAGAATTGAAACTTTGTAGCTTACCAGACTATAGGTAATTATAGATCATTCGAATACCTATAAAGCCATTACGCAATGTCGACTGATCGCCGGAGACTTGGTCTCTCGGCGACCAAATAGAAAGACACAGTCGCCGTCGACCAAGACTTCGGCGACCAGTCGACAGTGCCTAATTTATTTATTTATTTATTTACTTAAGGATCTCTGACAAAGGATATACACAAAAAGATAATGGTAATAATTCGCTTAGATTATATAGCCAGTGTTCTCCTTCAATTATGAGAGACCACAACATGCAAAAATTATACAAAACAATTAAAACTAATATTATGTTACTGGCAAACAAGCAATAAAATTAAAGGTAAACAATAATGTTTTCGATATGTAAACGATTAAAAATTAAATTAAATTTTAATTAGTTACATTAGGGCCTCATAGACCCTTTTTTTAAACTTGGTTAAAGAGAAAGTGATATCAATATCACTAGATTTAGCCAAGACATTATAGCACCTACACATTCTAGGCACAGCAGCGTTATATCTAAGATTTGTTTTAGAGTAAGGAATGTGAAATAGTTGGTATGCATTTTTTCGAGGTAAGTGAGACGGGATATTTAGCTGCAAAGTATTCAAGAGGTCACCACAATCATAAGTTCCGTCAAAAAGTATGTGAAGAAAGACTAAGTCAGATTTTTTTCTGCGATTTGCTAGTGTGCACATGTGGTAATGTTTTAAAAGAGAAAGTGATATCAATATCACTAGATTTAGCCAAGACATTATAGCACCTACACATTCTAGGCACAGCAGCGTTATATCTAAGATTTGTTTTAGAGTAAGGAATGTGAAATAGTTGGTATGCATTTTTTCGAGGTAAGTGAGACGGGATATTTAGCTGCAAAGTATTCAAGAGGTCACCACAATCATAAATTCCGTCAAAAAGTTTGTGAAGAAAGACTAAGTCAGAAATTTTTCTGCGATTTGCTAGTGTTCACATGTGGTAATGTTTTAATCTTTTACTGTAACTAGTAAGTTTTTTGGCTAGATGGTCATTATAGCTAAGGTGGTAAAGGAATCTTCTTTGAACACTCTCTAGTCGTTTAATATAATGGCTGAGGTATTCGAATGACACCCGGTACCGACGGCTTAACGTGCTCTCCGAGACACGGAGGGGCCTCAACGTGTTACGACGGTCATCGGTCACCCACCCATCCAAGGACTGACCGCGGCAAGCGCAGCTTAACCTCGGTTGATAATCAGCCACGAGCCCCTCTCATTGTGTCCTAACACTGGTAAAACCAAATTACCCAACCTGTAAGATAATAGTACAAACGTTTGACACACACACATACCAGGAAAACATGACCCAAAAGAGATTCCTATTGAAGACGCAACGAGCAACGAGCCGAGACATACTCACGTTCGCATTTATAATATTAGTTGGGTTGAAACATTCCTTCGCCTACTACTTACCACCCCTGGAGTATCGCCCTTGGCCTTTTATAACACGCACGTTTTAGAATACGCGCGAGATGATAGTCGATAGATGTATTTATTTCGTTTTCAGCTGGCCTTATTTGTCAGTCACGATGTAACCTTTGATTTGTGTATTACTCTATCCAAGAAACGAAATAATCAAAATAAAAACAACATATATTTCAAAACGATAATTTGTAACAAAAGGAAATTATGTGAATTTAATTTACTTAAAACACTTTTCTCTCTGTAATAAGTTTTGAATTTTTAATAGCCTAAATTCGTATTTCACTAATAGAAGACATGGACATTAAGATTGTTTAAAAGCCTTTTGATTCCTTGATTATGGTATATTCTTTTTATTTCACTAATGCTGAGATAAGGATTAGGTATCTATGCTAACCTAACTCAAGAACCAATTTTTAATCGTTTGAAACAGACCTACTCTTTTCACCCAAAGATGAGTTCGTTAAGCTCGGTCATTTCGTAAAGGAGACTGCTGTCGAAAAAACGTAAACGACATCATCAAAATCCGTAAAATAGCTATACTTATTATAATTATAATGTTTTTTTTTTTTATATTGTTGTTCTTTGTATGGTAACGTTTTGTAGAGAAACAACTTACGGTGAAAACGGTAGTCACTACATAGTATAAAACAAAGTCGCTTCCCTCTGTCTGTCTGTCCCTCTGAGATCTTTAAAACTACACAACGGATTTTGATGCGGGTTTTTTTAATAGATAGAGTGATTCAAGGGAAGGTTTATATTATGTATTATACATGCATAATATAGTACAGAAACACTGATAATTTTAGAGGTTTCTAATGTGATGTCGTAAATAAACACATTTTTATTGCGCTTACATTGCAAACGCTGGCTGAACCCTACGAGATAGATCAAAATAATGTACTACAGTATTGTACACCTTAAAAAGGTCTACAAAAGGTGCCTGTATGCCTATCTCTTAGGGATAACCCACAATAACCATTTTTTATCTTTTACTTTTTACGAGAAATAAAGACCTTCTGTAGTATATTTAGTATCAGCATTGCTCCCGTGCGAAGCCGGGGTGGGTCGCTAGTATAGTATAAATTCCAAAGTCTGTCTATCTCTCTGTTTGTTTTTACGTCTTCGAAGCAAAACTATAGAAAAAAAACATAAAAGATAGAGAGAAATAAATCCGGAAAAGGACACACGGAAACTTTCCTTTCCTCCTTCTTATGCCACGTTTTCTTTCCTCTCGAGATTTTTTATCTCACACATTGGACTTGTGGGCCTATCTACTTGAACATAGGTACACTTGAGAGCAATGAATCCGGATCACTAACATTAACCTTAATATCTCGAAAACTAACAATGATAGCATAATCAAATAAAAAGGATTTCATACAGGATGTAAACGAATTCGTGTAATTCCTTAAAACCACATGATCTACTACGGGTATAGATTGGCCCCGCACGGGATTTAGCTTGATTATTAATAAAAAACTTTTTTTTTCATGCGGTAGGTTTAATTGGTCATATCTAAACAGGATTCAGTTAAGTAAAATATTTTTTTTTTGTAAAATAAATATTTTATGTGAATGAACATTTTGATGCCGCGCATAAAATAATGAAAGCACGGCGACGTGGCTGGCGGGCTCTACTAACGCGATATATTATATAGCTCTTTGCAGTCAGTTAACTTGGGGCTTTGAAATGACCTAGGAATAGAAAAAAAAATGTTTTTCTTCATTTTCAATAATATCTATTTAGGGTTAATTTGTGTCACCTTTAAATCTCGCGGTTTGAAGGAATTAGACGAATTCTTTTACACCCTGTAGACTACTAGAGGGCGTCCGCAGCGTCGTTTTCGGGATAAAATTAGCCTATGTCCTTCTTCGGGTTCCAGACTATATCTGTACCAAGTTTCATCAAAATCGATTCAGCGGTTTAGGCGTGAACGCATAACAGACAGACAGTGTTACTTTCGCATTTATAATATTAGTCTAACAGGGATTTAATACTACTACTAAATAAAACTAATAGTCTATAAAATACTTTTTATTTGAATAAGCTAGCATTCTCAATTTCTGAGATATTTAAGATTGCTTTCGAATGTAGAATGATTACACTTAATGCGTTATGCAACGTTTAGTTCTTAGCCTAACTAAAACAGTTAGCAAAACGTGTTTGTTGTGGTTTCCGCCGTAAATCAACCTCTCTCCGCACCGGATGTCGTAAAAGTCTAAGGGATTACGTTAAGAGCCTCGTCAGAAGCACCCACCTATCTCCTAATAAACACAAACATTGATCACCACTAACTAGGAAAAACAAGTTGAAGTGCCCTTATACTACCTTGCGACTGCGAAGACTGTGAAGCGTGTAGCAAGAAGCTGATCGCGTTATCGCGTGAGCCAGTGTTGCGGATCTCCGCATAATAAATAATAAAATAAAAATCATTTATAACAGACCACTGAGTCCATAGTGTTAGTAACAGAAAAACTTACAACCTATGTTAGTGGGCTACACGAAAAACAAAATACTAAAAACAGAAGCTACTTAATAATAGCGTCGATTCACTAGTTCACACCTCTCACATGCAAATCAATGAATCGACTGAGGATAACTGAGTCCAGTCTATCTGCTATCATCTTTCAAGATTCCGTTGCCGCTCCTCCGCATACCTTGCATGAGAGACGCGGTTTTCTTGCGCATGCTCGCATAAAAAATTTTCACATGCGCATCTACAAACATGCCTGAAGCACTACAATAACGAGGGAGCCGCAACAGAGCCCTGAAGATGTTAATAATAATAATGTCACACGCGCGATAGCACTGCGTGGCACTTCTACTTGTTTCTTTGTATTCCGTGTTGATCACCAATCCGTCTGATCACTAAGCAGGGACGTAGCTACCGCCTTTTCAGCTGTATCGATGATACGGGGCCCCCTGCCTAAAAATTCTATAAAAACAAAGTAAATATTTGAATTGTTTGGCAAGTCCAATTAAGACAACTTTTTTTCTTATTATTATATATCAGTTAACTTTAGTACTTCCTTGTAAAAAATACTTTAGGTTGAAATGGCAACATTTATAAATTTTCGTGTGAGTCGATAGGAAACTTCTCAGTTCACAACCCTCCCCGACAAATAAGACATACGGCGAGTGGGGTATGGTATGATAAAAGTCGCAACGCCGCGTTCATGGGACTTGTTACCTTAGAAATTTTTCGAATTGTTAATTTCCGAAAATAATGAATACTTATTTCGAAAATTAAGCTTTATTCAACAAACTATATCCTAGCCTTTCTTCTCCAATTAGGCATCGGAATCGATGGTTAAAATCTTTCGGGTACTTCGGGCCCACGGCGTACCTACATGTATTTTATGCAATGCAAGCATTTTTACTTCATTTGTGAAATATCTTTACCCTCCATTTGGGCTTCGCAGCAGTCGGGTAGAAGGTCCCTCCGTCTAATTTTGATACAGGGCCCAAAAGCTACGCCACTATCACCAAGCGTGGTGATTACGGCAGTTCTTCTTTGACTGTTAATTGGAAAGCCTGTGTTCAGTAGCATGACAAGCAAAACGTAAAAATACAGAATCTATATCGACTATTTCTCATTCCGCGCAGATTCTAAAGCGCGCGTATGACAAAGGCCAAGGGCAGAGAGGCGGGGGCGGCAGAGGGCCGAGGCTTTGTCATTCATTCACTCATTCATCCCTAATTAACACTGGAGGGTTGAGTAGAATAGTAATTGCTTTTAAGGTGGGTTTTTTTCTCTCGTCACGATTCGTTGGATTCATTAGTACCTACCTAATATTTATTTCTTACAACCTAAACTAAAAGTTACCGTGATAAACCGACTTGCGATTTTTTCAAGGGTAGTGAGCGATTTCCGTGCTAAGTAGAGTTTTTTTTTAAATCCTTGAATGTAGTGTTTGATTGTTCTTAAATCGCTGCAGTTCCTATAACTTTCTCTAGCTGTATGTACTAGTTTAAAATTTCTCCCAATTACTCATCTCAATTAATCACTCTGTATACAAGGTTACTAAAATGGGTACTAATTTGAAAGGGTATTAAAGTACCCATAATAATGAATAACTTTTGTTTTGCCACTTTCCTCAAAAGTCAATAGTTTATGAGAAATAACTGTTCAAAGATTTCATCAAAATACACTAAAATGTAATCAGCTATGATTAGCTGTGTTTTCAGTTTAGGTCATATTTGGTGTTGGATACTTTATTTTTATTTTATTTTTAGGGATTGGATACTTTATTTTTATGAATTTTGTATTCGTACTTACGAATAGAAGAATTCAGAAAATAAAGCATGAAGAATAAAAAAAAACTAAAATGAAAATAATTTTGCTTGGAAATAAAAATTATCGAGTTTTGAAATTTTAAACTTAACATCACGCCTGTATTCCCCGGGGGGTTAAGCAGCGGTATTTAGTACACCCTCATTTCACTGTTATGTTTAAGTACCACGTAATAGGGGGCGAGCCTATTGCTCGCCTATAACCTATCAACCGGGCACAAATCCAGACTCCGGGCTACTACTGAGAAATTCCACACGGAAAAACCCCATAACAATTTGCCCGACCTGGGAATCGAACCCAGGACCTCACGCTCAGCAGTCGCGTTTGCGACCACTAGACCAACGACACCGTCAAATTTTAATACTTAGTTTATAACAGTCATCAGTTTTTTTTTTTTCTACTGGACTGCTGTAGGTTGTTCTAGGGGACCCTTCCTACGTAACCGGACAGTTATTGGCGAGACCTGAAGGATCTCCAGCCAATGGGGGGGAAGTAAAATACTTAACCTAAGTTAACTACTTGTACTACACTAACATCATGACTACCTGCAACCACAGCACTAAGGGCGACCCCTAGTGGGACTCGGACCTCGGCTTAGGGCGTTGCTGGTGGGGACTTAGGGGGGAGGGAGACAGCTTGATGAGAGCTGAATTATCGGTGTGACTGCGGAGTCTGAAGAGACGACCGGCTCTACGACGGGAGAGCTCGGTGGATCGTGACCGGCATAGTCGTCAGTGACACTTTAAGTGCATTAGTACCGTCCGCGAGGCCTAAGCTGAGCTTTACATTTGTGTGAGAATGAATGCAGACTCGTCCTTTGCTTGGTTTAAACCGGTTTATACTGCTTTTTGGCAATAGATTCTATGTGCACTTACACAAATGCAAAGCTCAGCTTACGCCTCGCCAGTTGTAGTACCCTCTTTCGGAATAACCTCGTATACAATGTGTCCTGTCATGTACTAGTGATATTCTAGGTTCTTATATAACAACTATTCTAGTACACAAATACACTTCACACTAGGATCCAATCCACTTCCCCGCTATTTGGCAGCCATTTTGCTTTTTTGTTGAGATATTCTCTATGTATAGTAAAGTTATGAAAATGTGAACCCATTGTTTCGTAATGTAAACGATACACAATATTGTTGCCCTCCGAATAAGCCTACTTTTATCTCAGTAGGACCAACACTTTGAGAGATATGACTTTTTTTGTACACACGTACAGAATATCTCAACAAAAAAATGGAAGTTAATTGTACCGTAGTGTGTAGTGTATTTGAGTTCTAGAATAGTTGTTATATAAGTACCTAGAATATCGCTAGTCCATAACCGGGCATTGTATTGTATGATAATTTACTTCAAAAACACTTCATTGTTTTAATGATAGCAACCATAACTACTGATTTTGCTGATCCATTCATCATACTATAACATATTTCAGCGTCCTAGGTACATTAGTGAGAACACATAGCTGTTATACTTTTATCGGAGACATTGTTAAATAATACATTGTGCTACATTTTAACCGGCTCTTCTCAATAGGACCAACTTTTAGGAACCGTGCAATTAAATTCTCGACGTTTCTTAAGAGCGTGTACTGTACAGTCAGTGACGTAACTTAATAAACAAGTAGATGGAGACAATTTAATCAAAGGTAATAATGTAATATAATGTAATGTGTGTGAATATGTATGTTTTCGGTGGTGGGTAACTTCTAAGTATATCGGGTGTAAAAAGACCCTTAACGTTAACGAAAACCACATATTCTACCCATCATTGGGATAATTTTTTTCTACCAGACCATACCTGGGAAACCATTGGTTTTGGAGTTATTGAAGGTCAAAGTACACATTTTTTTTTAGTTTTTTCCGGAAACGTGTTCTAAGTGACAATACTAAACTTTCTTCCAAACAACCTTATCAAAATTTTCAATTTTTCCTCACAAATTACGCATTTGAAGTTACAAAAACGCAATGAACATCAAACGCACACGACCGCCTTGGCTCAACTGTGTGGCCGCTGCACGCATGCAAACGCGCGGCATCGCCACAACCACACATTGCGCTCTACAAAAAAAAGCGTTTTTTTTAATGCCAAAAAATAAAAGTCGTTTCCCAGCAATTATCTTTGGTCAATATAGTTTAGTTTGATATACAGAGTGCGTAGATTTCGGCTATGTGATGGGTCTTTTTACACCCTGTAATTATGAATGATGGTATGTGACTGTGGGGCAGTCCGGAATAAACTCTTGTGACGAAATGTTGTTTCAGCTTTCGTGGAACCTTCTAGAATACCACATGTCACACTTAGTGGGTTAAGAGTGGCTTGAGGAGTCAGCCCTTAACGAACATGTGCACATAAAATCAGAAAGCTACTAAGAAGTTTAGCAGGAGCTTACAAAATAATAATGAAAACACTTTTAACCATACAATATATATTTTAATAAATCAGTACAAAATTAGACTACAGGGCGTGGTTCTAGAAGATACGATACGAGGAGTCCAGGGTTTTCAGGTGTAGGTTGACTTAACTGGCGGCTGCTGAGGCGCGAGAGAGGACGCAGCGTGCCGGCCCTTTTATAGGCGCATCCCGCCAGTCGCCACCACTAACACCGTCACGCACATACTCCAAAGAAGTATAATATATTTTCAAATTATAAGAGTCTTGATGAACTCTAAGTATATCTTAAAGTTTTATATCAATTCGTTTTCCAATTAATACCAAGTTAAAATGTTCTAATGTCGCTGGCCGTACTTATTTGGAATAAAAAATCTTGAATCTTTCGGGGCCTTGTTTCAATTTTCCGGTCGAGCAAAGCTGTAGAATTTTTCTGAAAGAAAATTTCTAAGTTGCTACATAGGGCTTGATTTTTATCCAGTAAATGGCAAATTCAGCCAACAAAATTGTAGCAAAACCGCAAACGAACCACAACTGCCACTCAGTTTTAAAACTGTCAAAATGTTTGGTTTTGTTTTTGTTATCAAACGGTTTAATAGTTTTTGTAAACGAAAACTGTTTGAAGGAACGTTTTGGCTTCGGGTCGGTTGCGATTGATTAAAGTTTACTACTGTTAGTAGAATTAGCCTCTACTGAATGCCCAAAAGTACTAAATGTACCAGAAAGTTTTATTATCGCTCGCTTAGTTCGTAAAATTTACATAATTCAAATGCGCAGTAAAAAAAACTACGGTAAGGATTTTTGTGTGAACTTTATAAATTCTGAGCTTTAAAATTAACAGTTTGCACTTTAATACACGTAAAGTTAAGATTTTCTTTAAAAAAATTGTTTGTTCTAAAACGTATGCTTAGATATGTAAAGTTGTGTTAGAACTGTGATCACCTGTACCCCAAGTGTGAGTTTTTTTCGTTAACTACTGTAGTTGCGTCACGCCAAAAATGTATGAAAATTTAGGCAGCGTCTCTAGGCGCACCGTTCAATTAACGCGCGAATATTAGTTAGTGAACGATGCGCCTAGAGGCGCAGCCTAAATTTACATACCTTTTTGGCGTGACGCAACTACAGTAGTTAACGAAAAAACTCACACTTGGGGTACAGATCACGCCAAGCACGAGCCGAGCGAGCGAAACGAGCGGTGCCGCGGCAGCGGCCGGCGCGGCGAGTCGCAGAAACAAGTTTTTGATTGATTATAGTGCGAACCATTAATTTTGTAGTGGAAAGCATTATTATTGAAGTGTGCTTTAAACAATTTTTGTTGTTATTTTTGTTAATTTTAAAGTGCTTTTAAATACATCCCTAAAACTTTGTAGTGGATTTGGCGCTTAATATTACGCTTTTCAGCGTCAGTATCAGTTATATAATCTTCGAATAATAGTAATATAGCGCATCGAACAATAACAAAAATACTTATAATTATACATTTTAGTGCGGCCGTCACGAACACGTTAATGGTCACCATTGATGTTCAATTATTTATTATTAATTACTTCTGACAATCATACGGAATAATGTCGACTTTCACATGACGAACTAAATATAGAGACATTTAAAGGTTATTATTTAATAGTTCTATCGATATATTTGATTTATGATATGTTATGTTGTTCGATTTAGAACTCCCTTACATGAAACATCAGCATTCTAATTGTACAAAACACTCGTAATTGCCATGGCTTGGAATGGAATGGAATTAGAATGCTATAAATGACAGTTGACAGTACAATGTTATGTACATTACAACACAACTAAGAAGTTACATCGATGTACCTGATCGAACTACCAATGGCAGTCGCTCATTGAAGTCGCACTCAGTTCGGAAGTGATCGGTTTTACGAAGTTTGCCGATGCGAGTTCTTCTGGTACTAGTATTGTTTTCAATTTTACAATAAATATTCAGGCTGTATCCGAATTCGTGTGATTCAATCATACCTCGTAGTCTGGTGATACATATTGACAATGCTTGCGATTTTTTTGGGTTTCAACAAAAAATATTTTTCAAGTAGAAAACATTATATTAGCACCCCGAACTTACTGACTGCGCAGAGGGATACCGCGCTAGTCGTGCCCGCCAGCTACAGATTGACTCTGCTTTTTTGGGTTTAACCGGGATTTTTATGAGTTCAACGAAAAACGGTGTATACATAATTTTGACGACACGTTTGGTGCAGTGGCTAAGCGATTGGCTTCTGCGCTACGGGTCGTGGGTTCGATTCCCACACGGAACAAAAATTTGCATGGTCTACAGTGGTTGTTTTGGGTCTGGGCGTTTGTGTTTGTGAGATTTGTGTCTGTAAACGCACCCACGATAAAAGAGAAATCTTAGAGAGGGACAACGTTTAAAAAAAACCGAGTTAACTGACTGCGCCGAGCGATACCGCGCTTGTCGTGCCCGGCAACTGTCTCGTCAGACTTTCATTAATTTATGACTTGATGATGACTTTCATTTAATTTTGATTCACTCTAGTTTCATAATACATTCAGCAAAAGCAGCCTTCTAAAGTTTCTAGCCCTGACTGAAATACTAAACAACTCATTCAAAGTTTACGATTGCCTTTCCAAGTTGAGATTAGGTATAAAGTACTCAAACTCAATCGAGAAACAAAAGTAAATAATACAAGTACCTATATTACTTTTGAAAAGCCTCTTGACCGGTGTACTCGTAGAGGTATCTTCAAAGTTATGAGGTCAGTAGGCCAATAAACTAACAGAAACGTTGATCAATCGCAACTGAACCGAAGCTGAACCGTTTATTCCTCAGAATATTAACTATTTCTACGCTTTAGTTATTATTTTGAGGTTTAGAGCTCTTACACACCACGTTTTTTTCAGGCGCCGTCGACGCGCGTTTCGATGTCGCGCGTTGTCGGCGCTGCTAAATTTGAAATAGGCAGATTACTTGCTATTGCATTGCTGCAAACTCACGAGAAACGCGCTACAGACGCACGTGAGTAACTCTCCTTGCAATGTAAAACGCGTGTAGCACGCGCGCGAAGGAGCGTGTATCGCGCTACAGACGCGCGTGAACAACTCCGACCGATTAAAACGCGCTGTACGTATGTGTTAGCAGCTAAAGAGACGCGCTGTGCCAGCGCCTCTGTATTGATGTTACTCCGCGCTACGAGCGCGTCGACAGCTCGCGAAAAAGTCGTCGTCTGCATACTACAATTTTATGAACGTGTGAATAGGTAAATTGGTTGCGATAACATCGCGTTTGCAGCGCATAGTTGCGAGAGACGCGCGTCGACAGCGCCTGAAAAAAACGTGGTGTGTAAGAGCCCTTATTCAGACAATTTCATTAACAAAAACTGTCTAATTGTTTGACAACAATAACAAAACCATACATTTTGGAAACATGTTCTTTTTTCCATAAGAATAGAAAAACTGACTTAAAGATAAACCGAACAGAGTAAAATAATTACCTTATTACAAAATTAACGGTTTCAGAAGTCGGTGCTAATCCACGCTGAACCAACTTGAAGGCACCGACTGTTAATTTTATAATATGGTTATTATTTTACTCTTTTCAAGTCCTTTTTTAAGTGGTTTTATTTTTGTATTATAGCTTTCGTGAGACACATTCATATTTAATGATTAGTTAAGGTTTACTCACGTGAATTTTTCGGGATTGCCCGACTAGTTTCGGACCCAAACGGACAGTTCGACTCGCGACCTCGCCACTCAGCTAATATATTAGCGTGTGAGCGATATATTAGCGTGTTCAGGGGCCCAATTCTCCTAAAATAAATTGTTGCCAAACGCAATCGAACCACAACCGTCAGTCAGTTTTTGATTTCGAAAACTTTCAAAATGATTGACTTTGTTTTTTGTGCCAAACAATTTGGTAGCTTTTGAAATTGAGAACTGTCTGAATGAACGGTTCGGCCTTGGTTCGGTTGTGATTTATCAAGATTTATTTTAGGAGAATTAGGCCCCAGCTCATGATTAGAGGCTCCAGTTGGGTCCGAAACTAGTCGGGCAATCCCGAAAAATGCACGTAAGTAAACCGTAACTAATCCTACAAGTTTTATTTTTACGTCATTATTTGACAAATGTTACGCTTACTTTTTGTCTCGGTCTAACTTCACGTTATTTTCTATGCTTGTCTCTCTCATTTCTTGCTTACTACGGATATTCGTAAACCTACTCTGACTGTCCCATATTATTCCAGTTTACACTTTTCAATTCGGAGGTTGCGTGAAAGTAATTGCCGCGTGCGATAAGGTCGCCTTTGTACGTTTTTCTTTTTCTGTAACGCTATTGTACAAGTATTTACAATGAAAACACCGCCGCCGTGCATGTTCAATTAATGTTTGTCAACGCACGCACGGTACCAGAGAATTTTTTTTGGGGTAATGTTTCTTAATACTAATAAAAAGATACAGTAGGCTAATTCACCTAATTAAAGATGTTCCATTGAGAAGAAGCAATAGGCATGTTGACAGCATAAACGAATTGTAAATCTAATTAGTCTGCCAGTATGAGTTTTGAAAAATAATGGACACGTATTTGTTCTTTTGTTAAATCTATGAATATTTGGAACGATAAAACGCATCAAAATACAAGAGTGGGGGCTTGTGACGTCAGAAGCAAGTAAAAATTGTACTTGCTTGTGACGTTTTGCCAATTTTAAAAGTGTCGTATCTTCGTCAAATTTGGTTTACGCAACAAAAGAAAAAACACGGATCAATTTTTTTTTGATTATCTATTAATTAGATTATTTCAGTCAAATACCTACCCTACTGAGAAAAGGGATGCATGAAAAGAGCCTCCACGAGTAACGATACTTAAGTAGATCCGGCGCACCCTGGGCAATCAGTCCCGCTACCAACCTTGCTGACTGGCTAATCTTTTCACCACAGCATGAGCTATTTTCGTATAGCTCGTGCTGACACGAGAAAAGAAGATTGAGAAGAAGAAAGAAAGACAGAAAACAATATTTGTTCGTACCAACATTTTGACGACACGTTTGGTGTAGTAGCTAAGCGATTGGCTTCTGCGCTACGGGTCGTGGTTCGATTCCCACACGGAACAAAAATTTGTATGGCCCACAGATGGTTGCTTCGGGTCTGGGCGTTTGTTCGTGAGATTTGTATCTATAAACGCACCCACAATACAAGAGAAATCTTAGTAACGGGCAACGTTTTTAAAAAAAAAAAAGAAATAGAAAAGAACTTGACATAAAATAGAACTATACAAAAAACCAAAAAGAAACTACTGGGAAAAATGTCAGTCTCATCCGCGTAAAACAGCCATCGCTCAGAGCCGCAGCGCTGGTTTTCAGCGACTGCCGGCGTTGACATGATAAACTCAAACTATTTATTTGCACACTAAGGTTATAATAGTACAGGTCTTATTATATAAAGTAGGTACAGCTTAGCAACCTTTTCCAGGTGTTGCAATATTTGAGGGCTCTAATTAGATAAAAGTATACATATTTATTAATTTACTTATGTGTCTACTTAGTACATAGTTCCTAATTTTTGACTATTGTTATATTTAAACACAACATTTTTAATTATGGATAGGTACTAGAACGAAAATAACATAGTTTATCGAGTAATTCGTTATCGAGTATATAGGTATTGGTATAGGTGTATTATAAGTTGTATGTTTTATTTATTTAGGTGATGACGTGCAGCAAGTAAAAAGATATAAATAAATTCAATTTAAGGAAAATTAATAAATACGCAATAAATAAGGAACAATGTAAAACTGTATGATATACAAGGTGTAACTTAAATAACTCACAACCTCTTAAGGGGTCATTGTACTTATCATTATGAACAACGGGTTACGCTTGTTTCATCGAAAAACAATTGCCAAATTTTCACTTGCCAAACAAGTTTCTGCATAATTTCATTTGCCAAATTACTACTTAGCAAATAAACTCTTCACAAATAAATTGTAACGCAAACCTAATGTTTGGCAAGTGCACGTTTAAACAATAACTTGCTTACCAACTAGTACTTTTACCAATTTTAATGTAGTCAAGTATTTCAGTTGGTATAACATATTTTACGCAAAATAAAAAAATATGTTTCTAGTTGTGTGGTCACGGTTCTAACCTAACCTAACCTAGCTGTTTCGATTTAAAAAAGATTTAGGCGTGTTATAATAATTTGACTAAATGTTTATTGTCTAAAGATTGTTTGCTGTAATAAATCATTTGATTAACGACCAAATGACCAATTAATGCCTTAATGATATTATCCTTGATAATATTCTGCCAAGTAAAAATTTTACCAAATGAAAATGTGCGTACTAAAATCATTCCAAAATGTTGCATTGGTATAAAAAAAGGTTGCTAAAATCAGGGCTCGGAACCGGTTAAGAAATACCGGTTAATATTGTTCATAAAACCGGTATAATACCGTTCATCCATTAACCGGTTAATTAGAAAAACAGTTTCGGCTAAACCTAAATAATTTTGGTTACCGGTTATTACAGAGAATAGAATTTTAAAACTCGCGCTAACCTGAATTAACCGGTTTTACTCAGCAGACGCACGCCCGCGCCGCCGCCGTTTTGTTATACTCTTACGCACGTGCTTACTTGTTTGTGTTTAGTTTTCTTTCGTCGTTCGCCGCAGAGAGAATTGGGTTCGCATCTTTCACGAAAGTGTCGTGCGGCCGCTACTTAACTCGAGCATTTTATAATAGTAGATACAGTACTATAATAAATAACATTTATCATGGGAAGAAAGAAGGAGAATAAAATGTATTCTATGTTCAAGTACAACCAAGAGACGAAAAAGTCTAAGTGTTTGACGGAAGGTTGCAATCCCTACATCAAGTTAAGTTTTAATGTTTATTAATTATTGCCGGGTATGGTAGAAAGGCTTACGAATTAACTAAACAATTTTAAGTGATTTTCACTAGTTTAGTATGGATTTAGTGTCACGAAAACACCGTATGTCCGCAGAATACCCTTTCATTTTCGGCCCAAAAGTCAAAGTGCCAACGAAAAAAAACATTTCAACACTGTTGGGGAAGTCAGTCCGAGTATTTTTTACTATGGCACTAAGTCTCTACAATCATTATTTCAACAGATTTTTTGGGTTGAAAAATCTGGTTTTCCGTACGTTTTATTTGACAAAAATCTTTTCATCTGCTGGCGAAAAAGTGATATGAGCTTGTTGGGATGATGACCTTGAACAAGTATTATCATGTATGATAACAAACCGCTGTGAATATTATTTAACCATTAACTGAATATTAAGTTGAAAAAAAGAACAAGACTTTAGTGTTAAAAAGTAGGTTATAGTGAGTCAAGTTAGTACAGACTAGACCATCTACTGACATACAGCTTGTTACTGTAAGTACTTAAATCTTTTTTATACGAGTACCAACGCCATTGCACTTGGCCTACACTATACACGATGTGAAATAAATGGCGCTTAGATAAATATTTTTTATTATTTGCATCATACAATAATGTCCCATCCAGCACTATTGTAGAGAGCTACGCGTATCCAATGCACGGACCAGTGGACTACAAATCCAGTCACGGAGAGAGGCCATGGTCGAGCGCTTGAATTTGTCCCTTAAGGCATTCTCCGACTGGGGCGATGCCAAGCTGGTGAAGTTCAATTCAGCTAAGACCCAAGCATGTCTGTTCTCTGCCAAAAAGAGGCCATTTCAGCTGGCTCCTACTTTTCGAGATGTGTCTATACCGGTAACTGACCATCTTGAGCTCTTGGGCGTTACTTTGATGTCAATCCTCAACTAATATCGGATGCTAAAAAGCTGGGTAACCACTCGAAGGTGCGGCGGTTCTTCACATCGGAACAGTTGCTTCTATTGTACAAAGCACAGGTTCATTCGTGCATGGAGTACTGCTCGCACCTTTGGGATGGCTCAGGCAAGTACCAGCTTGAGGCGCTGGAGTCCATTGAGAAGCGTGCCAAGAAGCTCATCAGCAACGACTCCCTTGTTCAGACCAAGCTCCAAAGTCTTGAGCATCGGCGCAAAGTTGCTAGTCTATCGGTTTTTTATCGGACACATTTCGGAGAGTGTGTTTCAGATCTGCATAATCTAATTCCTCCCTATCCTTTTTTCTATCGAACGACCAGAAGCACGAAAAAGTGCCATCGGTTCATGGTTGATACACCAAAAACTCGGACGAATCGCTTTGATTCCACTTTCATTGTGAAAACCGCCAAACAGTGGAATGCGCTACCTGAGTGGGTGTTCCCCGACAGCTACAATCTGGGTGTCTTCAAGTCACGAGTGAATCGGTTTTTTCTGCGCAAGCGTGTTCCATCGTAGAGAGCATCATCGCTTAACATCAGGCGAGATGGCAGTCAAACACCTTTTATCAAATATAAAAAAAACACAGCGGTTTGTTGTCATACATGATAATACTGGTTCAAGGTCATCATCCCAACAAGCTCATATCACTTTTTCGCCAGCAGATGAAAAGATTTTTGTCAAATAAGACGTACGGAAAACCAGATTTTTCAACCCAAAAAATCAGCTGAAGGAATGATTGTAGAGACTTAGTGCCATAGTAAAAAATACTCGGACTGACTTCCGCAACAGTGTTGACATGTCTTTTTTCGTTGCCCGGCACTTTGACTTTTGGGCCGAACTTTGTATGAACCGTGAATGATCTCCTTTGCTAGTCGATAGTGCTGTCGAGTAGGTTAGGTTCTAAGGGGATGACAGGATTTTTATTAGCTTCTTCTTCTTCTTAGCTTTTCGATGACAAATTAATTATATTAAAACTTAATTATATTACTGTGACCCAGAACTTGGCCACTTGGACTGCGTTGTCATTGGCAACCATTAAGTCTTCCTGCGTGCAGCTGTTAGGGCTCGCACGGCATGATGTGAGTTGGGCCATATCGTATGGGTTGTACCGCACAAACAGCTAAAATCGGTACTTTCACTGAAACCCCACCTAAACATGTTGTCTTTGCTCCGACCGACCTGAGTTCTCGAAGTTTATTTAATGACTTCCAGATCGGCCATGGCAGTTCATGTCCAGGCGGAGGTCTCTTCACAGGTGGCACGAATGGGTTTGGTAGGGAGACCCCATCTCTCCAAAGGTTGCACCTCTCTCTTGGCAACTCCGAGACCAGAGGTTCGACACACTTATGGAAATTCTTGGGGCTTTTCAGCTTTTGTGGCACTGGAATACAGCCATGCAGGGGTGCCGTGTGTCGTTCATCTTTGCCTTCTCGGAAGAGCTCGAAACGGCCCCTACGGACATCTGGTGGTGCAATACCGGCAAGTGGTATTGCACCACTTGGAGGCTGAGTCACCCTCGTCCGTGGGAAAGCACCCTTAGTTCGAAACCCCACACGTGGTCTCCGGGTGGTTCCAATCAGGTGACAACCTTTCGCTTGGTGGTAGGATCTTTACGGTCCGCCTGGCTAGCTACCACCCTCACATTAAAGTCCGGCGCCAAGCAGTTTACTGTGTTCCGTCGTGTGTATGTGAGAGCCAGAGAGGTATAGGGGAATCTCTCTATATCTCTGTTACTTGGATTCGTGTGCTTCATCTTAGACCCTGTCTGCGCTTACCATCAGGTGCAACGAGAGTCAAATGAGACCAAGTCAAGGAAAAAAAAAAACTGGGTACGGCAGTTTTACCGGGGTTGGTTTAACGCAACCCGTAATGATCCGGCAAGTTTCATTTAAGGCTGTGTCCACTAGCTTTGCGTGGGCAGATCGGCTCCACACTGGGCATGCGTACTCACCAGTAGAGAACGCTAGCGCCAACCCAGACGTCCGCATAACTTGCGGAGAGGCTGCCCACTTGGTGGTAGTGAGACGCTGTAGCAAGTTGTTGCGAGCGAGCACCTTCTTTTTAATGATGTCATAATTTCTTCCGAAAGTCAGAGACCTATCCAGTACGATACCCAAGTAATTAGGATGGTTGTTGTGGGCTATGGGCACACCTTGCCTCATGATGCGAAGCTGACGACCCGCTTGGTGGTTGCAAAGATGGAAAACTTAGGACTCAGTCTTTGATGAGTTAGGCTTAAGAGAGTTTTCCTCGACTTAGGACGTTAAGAGCCGTGGTAAGATTGGCCTCCACTTCTTCAAAGTTGGTATCTTGAGCAGGTAGTACCAGGTCATCAGCGTATAAGAAGCGGGATGTATTTGGGCTAGCCGATTGGTCGTTGGTGTATATGTTAAAAAGGGTCGGGGCCAGAACGCTGCCTTGTGGCAGACCGTTCTTTTGCGATCTCCAACGACTACGGTCTGAGAAGAGATTGACTTGAAAGCGACGGTTATGGAGAAGTTCCCGGAGTGTGATGACAAATTTTTGATCGCCGGTCATGGTTTCCACTTTCCATATCAGTCACCTGACGTTCACTGTGTCATAGGCCGCTGAAAAGTCCACAAATACAACGCTAGTTACCTTTCCCAACTCAAACCCATCTTCTATGTGCTGAGTAAGTTTGAGTGTTTGGTTTGAGCATGACTTCACTGGTCTAAAACTCGCTTGCTCTGGTATCAAAATTGGGTCAATAAGGCCTGTGAGCCTGGGCAGCAGCAACCGCTCGAACAATTTATATGTATGGCACAAGAGTGCTATAGGCTGGAAGTTTTTGGGATTGTCTACTGCCTTTCCCGGTATGGGTATAGCTATTACCTTCGCCTTTTTCCAGAGACGGGGAATAGAGGCGGATTCCATACAGTTGTTACAGAAAAGCAGTAACCATGACACAGCATCTGGGCCAAATTGCTTTATTTGCTCCACAGATATACTGTCCACTCCTGAGACTTTGCCACATTTAAGATTTGGAATGGCTAAAACAATGTCAGTCAGGATGAATGACTTATTTATCCGGTCTCATGTGCTTGTGAGGCTACTTCGTTTTGGGACGTTCGCAAGGTGGCCTGATGACTTTCCATTCAAAATGAGCTGGTGGGTGATCTGGTTCGCGGTGACTTGACTGGGTAAGGATAGTGTAGGTGGATCACCGTTAAGTTTCCGGATGGTGTTCCAAGATTTCTTGCTGTTATGCGTCATGTCAATTTTGGTGACAGTATTGATCCATTTTTCCCGACGGGATTCACTGATCTGCGATAGCAGCTCCTCGCCAACCAAGGTCGACTCTTCGGAGAAGGGGTCGTGGCTATACAAGGATCCGTACTCTTTAAGCAGTTCTGCAGATTTTTCCGATAGCCCTGGGATGTAGGATGTTTGTCAGGCTCTAGGAATACTGTCCGGAACCTTCTCGAATAGAGGCGGCACCGGCGACGGCGTCGGCGGGGGCACGGCGGAGCGCGGGTGAAGATGCGCTCGCGCCGGCTATCTCGGATTCATAGGCTTGAACCGCGACGGAGCAGCCACACACATTATTGTATTTCCTCGAGCATTGTACGCGTCGTCAAGTAATTATTGTAAACTCAGCAATAAAATATTGAAACCAGTACTTAATAAATAGCATCATTGAATACAGTCCTCAAACTCCCTAACAAATACATTTACGTGATATTGTTGAGACGATATCAACAAATTGGTCGTAATTTTGAGGAATTGGCTGGGTTTTCACTAGATCTCCATCTATCAACTGTGAGAACTGTGTCCAGTTAGCATTGGAGTAGTTGAACCGGCGCTTCAGAGGGACACTTAAAGGACGAACAACGGGCTGAATCGTACACATGATCGGTCTGTGCTGTGTACGAGGTATTGGGGAGCAGATAGTCTTACTACACTGCGAGCTAATACTTTCGCTGACAAAGATTAGATCTGGATTAGAACCACGTTTCCACCGACCACTATTAAATGAGGCCGGTTGTTTCGGATTGTGTATCAGCATCAGATCGTTCGTCTCAGCCCACTCTTCAAGCGCTTGCCCACATGTTTCCGTAGCGTTGTAGCCCCATCTCATGCTGTGACTGTTGAAGTCGCCGATCACAATTTTGATGGGTTGGTCCTGGAAGTTTTCAGGAGGTACAAACTGGAATGGGGTCTTAGGAGGTTTGTATACGTATAGAAGTGACGGTACAGTTACCGATGTCAATGGTGATAGCCTCAATGTCGTTGCGGGTTGAACATTTGGTTGACTTTATGATTACGACGGGAGCAGCAAACACTGCGTTACCGTGCTTCGGATGACAGATCTCGGCGACAAGCGTGAGTCCAGGTGTATGTGGTCGGTACTGAGTATCACTTCTAAGGGTTTCCTGAACACACAAAACGTCACAGTGTGTCATGCGATATAATACAGAAAATATTCCTGATTTATTTTGTGAGAAACCCTCGATGTTAATAGAGACTACACACAGCGCCGGCTTTAAGACTGGACTAATGTTAGTATTTGTCATCGTGGTGAATGGATTGGCCAATCGGCGTTAGTACTCGCTGATTGTTGCCCAGGGTGCACCAGACGTATGGGGTCAGAAGTACGTCATTCGGGGAGGCTCCTTTCATGCACCTTTGTTCGCTCGTAAGCTCGACAGGCTCACTCTTGCATCCGTAAAAAAGTAGATTTTTTCGATACTTATTTAAAATAAAACAATTCTATAAAATAAAAATGGATCTACGGCAAAAAAAAATGGTAGTGGATAGAACTCCCAAATAACCTCACATTCTTTCTAGAGAGGCGGCACGTCCCCAGTTACGTATCAGATATTCTATCCTCCATAACATTCACGAATATAGTATTAACCTAAATTAAAAAAACAAACAAAAATGGTTGACTATCCGGTAAACCCTTCATGTGATAATAATAAGGATTCATTTTATTTTTTTACGATCTCAATCACAAACCACAATATACAACTTATAAAACAACACAATTCATGAAATTCAATTAGTGTTTTGTTGCACGCACGTCACACAGAACGAAACAACTCAGCCAGCAACGCGGTCGAATACAATCTGCTTGTGAGTGCGTATTTGCGTATTCGTTGGCGCAGAGCGAGAGCTTTGTTATCGTAGGTATAAGAGAGATGGAACTCGTTTATACCGCCGAAACTCAAATTAACCGGTTAATTTTGTTCAACAGAATCGGAATGTGTAAAAAACCGGTATCGCCCATTAACCGGTTAAATACCGGTAACCGAAACCTAAAACCGCTATCGATTCCGGTTCGAGGTCAATGACCAAAACCGGTTTGAAAAATTAACCGGTTTCCGAGCCCTGGCTAAAATGCGTTTGGGTAATGAAATTTGGTCAAAATAATTTTGGCAAAACGGCAGGCTCCCATGAACTACTTTTACTATTTTACTATGGGACGGAACATGAAATCGCGAAAAAAAAACAGCTGTTCCCTACATTTATGTTCGCATAACTCGTCAAAATATACGCACATACATATTTCTGCCGCAAAGCAGCATAGCTGTATTCCGGTTTGAAGGGTGCATGCCAGTGAAATTCCAGATACATGAGGCTAAACAACTTTGTCGCTAAGGTTAGCAACGCATCGAGGATTGCCCGCGTGGTGTTCTAAGTGTATATAGGGTGTATCTGAGTTCGTGTAATACTTACAAACCGCGTGATCCACTGTTCACACAGATTAACCCTAGATGGTTTGTAATAAAAAAAAACAAAAAAAAGAATATTTATTTATACAAGGTTAGTCAGAAAGGGGGTACTAATCTGAAAGGGTGTTAAAGTACCCATAATAATGAGTAACTTTTGTTCTACCACTTTCCCCAAAAGTCAATAGTTTAAGAGAAATAGCCGTTCAAAAATTACACAAAAACATGCTAAAATCTGTCTAACCTCAGCTATGAATATGATCAGCTGTGTTTACATTTTAGGTCATATTTGGGGTCACGAATTAGAAGCTCCATTTTCTGAATTCGTAACTAAAGAAGGGACGAAGAATTTTTGAAAAAACTGAAATAAAATTAATTTTATATGGATATAAAAATTATCGATTTTTTTGTTAAATACGTTTTAGTGCCATAAACTACACGGTTTAAGACTTCAAATTTAAATGACACGGTTGCGTAATATTTCCAGCAACTAGGTAGTTTTCTTTAAGAATAAGTATTAATGTGTAATTATCATGATCCTTACAAATACAAACAATCTTCTTTGTTCTCGGCTAATGCTTCTGTGATGACAGTTAAAACAGAAATTGAAAGTCCTCACCAAAACTTTTGCTGAAGGGAACCACAAATCAAAACGTCATCTAAGTATTTTTTTTGAATTATGTTGTTTTTTTTTTTCCAAAAAGCGCTGGACCACCTCTGAGGTATTGCCTACCAAACAAAAAAAGAATCTTCAAAATCCATAAAAAAAAACATTCAGACGACTTGAGAACCTCCTTCTTTTTGGAGTCGGTTAAAAATAAAGAAAAAAACGTCAGCTATCTCATTGCCCGCATCCAGACAATCCAAGTTTAATGTAACCTCGTCTCTGTTTAACATTCAAAGCATTAAAGTTTATCCGTTTCACACAGTTCGTTTGATATTATTTTCGCAGTAAGTAGAACTAATTCCGGAACGCAACAAAGTTAAGCTCGTTGCTGATGTTTGTATCTCTATGCTGCACGAACTTGCCGGATTTAAAGGCGAGTTTACAAGGCCTGGAGATTCACGGACGCGCTTCTGGAGCACTTGTGACGAGTTGATTTGAATAATACGATTGTTAACTATGATAATTTGGTTGTTTTGTCACTTAAAAACATCTATAGACAATAATCCACAACAGAAATGTCGTATGTCGGCGATGAATACTAATCGTAGTGCGATCGGAGCTCCTGTCGTGTGCGCGGGGAATCGAAAACCAACTCGTCACAAGTGGCGCCCAACGTGGGACCTATATTGCGTCCCGTCATAACTCCCTACGTCCTATGGCGAAGAAAAACATAGTGAGAAAACCTAAGAAGCTAATAACGTCACATTTGGTGAATCATAAATGCAAAAAGACTGCATATCCAGTCGTAACTGTAAACTATGAAACTGCCAATGCAGCTTGAAGGCAATTAGAATGCAGTCAGTGCAACTGCATGACAACTGCCGTGCCGTGCAGCCCACTTGCAACTATGTTTACGAATATGAAACGAAATATGTTTCACCAAATGTAACGTTATTACCCCCTGGGATTTCTCATGATGTTTTTCTTCGCCGTCGTATTTACGGATTTATGACGGGACGCAATATAGGTCCCACGTTGGGCGCCACAATATAGGTCCCAGTTTGGGCGCCACTTGTGATGACTTTGTTTTCGATTCCTCGTGCATACGGGGGCCACCCTTGGACTTAGGTCTGACATTGCCAACACGTACTGAGCAAGCTACGTGAGATGCTAGTTCCTTCGCTGTTCTCTCGACCAATGTAAACGCGACCTAACAAATAATACTCTAACTTCCCCGCAGCTGACTAAATAATGCATTCAGAGACCTCTTTCATTCATAAATGAGTAGGATAATGGTACAAATCTCTTTTACGATGGGCATATTTAGATAATATGAATATTAAGGATTATGCAAAGAAGATGGGGAAGCAGCGTTTTCCAGTGTGCTAATAATCACCGATCCATTTACCAAGCGGTAGAGGAGCGTAAGAGGCTCATGGCTAATTAACAACTGCTGGTTAAGCTGCGCTTGCCGCGGTCAGTCCGTGGATGAGTGACATCGAGATCCCTTCGTGCCTCGGAGAGCATGTTAAACTGTCGGCATCGGCATTGCCCAGTAACTGGGTTGCGGAGGTCTGATGGCAGCCGCTCCGTGTAAAATACTGGTTGGTATTCAGCCGCATCTGGTTAGACTGGAAGCTGACCCAACTAAGTTGGAAAAAGGCTGGGCAGAGAACATTTACTAAGCGTGATGATTAGGGCAATATTTTCTAAGAACCATTACTTTTGTCCAGTAGTGGACGTTCATCATCACTGACTAGTTCTCCCGATGACCGCTACAATGAACGGTCAAAATGAATTACCGTAAACACTGAGGATGTAAATATTCTTTGACCGATGTACCAGGAGTTCATGAAGCACGAACATCCATTCAATTAATTACGTTTGCTGAGTCCAAATTACCCAAACATATTACACAAATTACAAAAACATTCTTTGACCGAGGTACCAGGAGTTTATGAAACACGAACATCTATTCAATACATTACGTTTGCTTAGTTCAAATTACAGTCCCATACCATTCAAATATGTTCACAATATTGATTGATTACGCACGCCTCACCTGTGACTTGGAGTTTGATAAATTGGGCCTCTCTCAAAGGTATGTACTAACTGATATTACATTACGATATGGAAAGGGTCCAAATAAGTTTCCTTTGTCATGATTTATTTGGGTAAAGATAAGATTACGTGTGTTTTCGACTGTGTAGGTTCTTGCTAAGATTAGATCTTCATTTCTCGGTGTCAATATCGCAACAACGGTTGGGCAGTTATTCATCCCTTATTTTATCATGAGCTTGCAAAGGTCACTATGTAAAACGAAGGCGATTAAATAGGTTTTAGAACTAACCAAATATTGTCGAAATAACGCTACGTTCCGAAGAGGGTTGAATATCAAACGTTTCTAATTGTACCGCTTATGCAAAACACGTGTGTAGATACCCCCATAACAAAAGATGGCCTAAAAACACAGGTTTTAAAATAGCCCCGTCTTTTTTTGTTATATGACGTTAGAAAGTGATGGGGATATATTTTAAATCTACTACTATTTGATTTTAAAATAAACCATTTATCATTTTAACGGGGCATACAGTTTCAAGATACCAGGAACACATGAATAGCTGGAGGTGTTCTAATCTGTACCATCAACAAGCTTATTTGACAATGATATATGAATGACATACACTTTATCATCGGATTTCCCGCAACCGGGACGCAGAGAAGGCACTTGCGTCTCTCAAACTTATGATCTCCTTTGATCTTAAATCATAATAATGAATTTCGAAATCTGGAGAGAGGGGCCTCCTCGAGTGGATGATACTTGAGTACGTTCGTCGCACCCTGGGCAGTCAGCCCTGCTATCCACCTTACTGATTGGCTAATCTTTTCAGCACGGCATTCTTAATTCTCAAATAGCTCGTGCCGGAGAAGAAGAAGAACAATTATAATGTAAACAGTGGTGTTACCTAACTATCGATTGTCTATCGATGGGTTGTCAATACTACCGCGACTTCGAAAACTAATAACAATATCGATAGGGGTATCGATAGCATTGGAATTTAACATTACTATCGATAGTATTGTTAAATTCCAATGCTATCGATAGTAGTATATATACAGGGTGGTAATTTGAGATGGGGCATGAAGGGCAACTACCTTAACCATTGTAGCTACAGGAAATCGTTTTTAGAAGACCACCCCTAACTTTTGGAATAATTCCAATCGGCATTCACAGATTTTGAAAAAAAAAGTACAGTCAGCGAGAAAAAGGGCTGTTTTCAGAAAACTTTTTTATGTTGCCAATCGATCCCATTTCCCATTAGGATTAAAACACTCTTCTGGACCAACTGAGGCTTGAGTACTAGAAACGTCAGAAATAACAAAAAACTATTTGAGATGGGTTAGTTGTAAGGGCAGCTACCTTAATCGTTGTCGCTACAGAAAATTGTTTATAGGAGACTGGCCATCATTTTTGACATTATTTCATACTGCATAAAAATATATTTAAAAAAAAATTGGTACAGTCAGCAAAAACATGGTAAGTTCTCACAAAACTTTTTTTTAATGTCAATCGATCATATTTCCCTTAAGGATCAAAATACTCTTCTGGACCCACTGAGGTTACAGTACTTTGATTTTCTTTGATCTAATATTTAATTATACTAATATTAAATTATTACTAGTTTTCGAGGTCAAATATCGATAGTTTCCCTATCAATAGTTTGGCAACACTAGTAAACAGTGCAGCGATACAGAGTTCCCGGCTAGTGGTTTCATTACATTTCAGATTAAAAAATTCCAATGCCTCCGTTGATTGGACCATGTTCCCGCTTGTTCTAGCTAGCTTTTACCCAGCTATGTTGACGTCAGCTTCCAATCTAACGAATTACGGCTAAATACCAGTATTGTACACGGAGCTACTGCCATCAGACCTCCGTAACTCAGTTACTGGGCAATGCCGATATTAAATTAAACCGGTTGTCAGAGTTTCAAGCTTCTGAATACAAAGTGGATAAACACACTATGCCGAAGATACGCGACCGAAGTTCGGCGTCTATGTTTTTTATATCGTCGCTCGGTGCGCTTGCCAAAACTTATTGCATTTTATCAACTTTTCAGGAAGCAGACTGTTTTGTCTGATAACTAATAAGTCTAAGAAAAGTCTAATAATTCAAAACGCTAGAAAAACATCTTGTTTTTACACTGTGATAAAATTGTTGTTTTAGTGTTATTTTATAAGCTCAAAATATAGTATTTTTTGTATTTTTCTTGCACATGTGAGATTTTTTAGCCATGCACATATAAGTTTTGGCAAGCGCACCGACGAATTATACAGGGTGCAAAAAGACCCATCACATAGCCGAAATCTACGCACTCTGTACATCAAACTAAACTACATTGACCAAAAATAATTGCTGGGAAACGACTTTTATTTTTTGGCATAAAAAAATGTTTTTTTTTTTTTTGTAGCGCGCAATGTGTGGTTGTGGCGATGCCGCGCGTTTGTATGCGTGCAGCGGCCACACAGCTGAGCCAAGGCGGTCGTGTGCGTTTGATATTCGTTGCGTTTTTGTAACTTAAAAAATTGAAAATTTTGATAAGGTTGTTTGGAAGAAAGTTTAGTATTATCACTTAGAATAAATTTTTGGAAAAAACTAAAAAAAAAATGTATACTTTGACCTTCAATATCTCCAAAACCAATGGTTTCCAAGGTATGGTCTGGTAGAAAAAAATGATCCTAATGATGGGTAGAATATGTGGTTTTCGTTATCGTTAAGGGTCTTTTTACACCCGATAGGTAAAACCCGACGTAATTCGGGTAATTTAAAAAGCATTGCAGGCGTAATCATGCCGAACTTCGGTCGCGTATCTTCGGCATAGTGTGTTTAGATACTAACGATTATCATAGGTATTCAAATGACACCCGGGACCGACGGTTTATAGTGCTCTGGGGGTCTACTCCCTAAACATGAAGTCCGTGGTTTCGGCCTTAGTTACGAGCGTTTCCTACTCCCTATCACCTACGGACATACGATTATTTCGGGGCCTGAACTAAGAATGAATGATAACACGATTTGACAGTTGTCCCTACTACCGATGTGTTTTTTCCCGTCCGAAAAGTTGAACTAGACACTTGTTTTGTTCACTCCTACGTTTCGGGCTACTTTCGGACGGGCGACTAACTTCGTTGACGGACTTAGGGAGTAGGCCCCTGACGTGTAAAGAACGGTGACCCATCCTCGGACCGACCGCGGCAAGCACAACTTAACCTCGCAAATCGTATTAATCCGTGCAGTTGTTAATTCGCCACAAACCCCTCATGATACTACTCAACCCCATCAAAAGACATGTCCTTTACCCAGAGTTATATCCGTAAAGAAAAATAAACTTCAAGTTCACAATAAAATAATATACCTTCCTGTTTTGTCACAGAGACTCTTGTTAACAAAGCGAAACAAATTGCTATAAAGCAGTCGTGAGAAAAATTCTTAAGATATTTTTTTCCCGCTAAACATTGTGCTGGCTGCATACTCTCGCTGAGACAGCTCGAGACTTATGCATGGTTTATACCAGGGGTTCCCAACCTTTTCTTGGTCAGGGACCACTTTTATATTATTCTTGTTAGCAGGGACCACTATGTAGGTATAATAAAAATAAACTGTAATAATCAAACTGAAACTTTAATTAAAAACTCAATATAAAATCATTCGCGGACCAGATTTTGGCTTCTACGGAGCACTGGTGATCCACGTACCACTGGTTGGGAACCACTGGTTCATACGATGGCAGTCGATGGAGATGGTCTCGTGTAGTGCCGGACTTAAAGAATAGCATTACCCCATCTCTTCCCGTGGGTATCGTAAAAGGCGACTAAGGGATTTTTTAGAGGATGGGCAGTAGCGTTCTCTGAGTATTTTAACAACCATACTGTGATCGCCAACCCGCCTGCTAAGCATGGCGCTTACGGCCAACCCTGCCCCCTTTTGGGGGAGGCCTCTGGCCAGCTGTGGACGTCGTTGGGCTAAACGATGATACGATGGCAGTTACGTGCCTGTAAACCGGTCCAGCGCTGACATACTACTGACCTCGTGTAGAAACTAATTTCAACCCAATCCAGCGGTGACTTAGCGGTCGCATGTCAGTCCAGCTGACTAGTCTCTCGTTCTATTTTTCGGACTCAGTAGCGTCCCCAAGCACGCGCCAATGTCAAAAATTTAAAGCAAACTGACTTACTCACACATCACGTCTACATGTATCCAGTGACAGGCGCTGATAATGCGAGTCACTGGGTCCAGTCACTGCCATCGTATAATCCAGCCTCTAGAGCGAGATTCACTTAGATTTTACTATGCTAAGTAAAAGTTTCATACGAATAGGTACCTATATACATTAAACGTATAGCACTAATGTTCATATTCATATGAAACGCTTATTCACAATCATTTATACGAATATGAACATTATGTGTATTAGAATAAAGTTCATATTACTCTGAAACGCGTTCTTACTTAGTGTAGTTTTAATATAAACTCAGACGTATTTAAAGAAAAGTTGTCAAATGTATGGAATTCTACTTTATGGTAGCTGCTGTTGTAAGATCTCTTAAATGTGTTTATTAATACGGGCCTTAGATGTTGTCCTTTGCTATTTGATTTAAAAGTTAAGGATAGAGATAACGCCTTGGGCTGTCGCAGCGAGAGTGTACAGCCGGCATTACCTACACAGTTCCGTTGGGACAACATGAAATATAATTTTTCTTAGTTATTCAATTATGTTGAAATAAGTGTGCAATGAAATCTCCTCTTCATATCTTTCTGACATAATTAGAGTACAATTCTAGAATATACTCAGCTGTATTGTCTGGAACCGTGTACTAAAGAATCAGCCCTTTACTGTCCCACTATTGGGCACATGTCTTTTCTCAGAATGAGAAGTTTTAGGCCTTAGGGTGCCTTTCCGCCAGAGATGTGCTATGCAACGTTGCTATGGATGCGTTTGATATTCACCAATCATATTCATCGGTCCACATAGCATAGCACTGGTGGAAACTGATTCAACCAAGCTACGTTTTTTATATGGAAGGATGCGTGCTGTGGATGCGTGCTATGGATGCGAGCTATGGATGCGTGCTATGGATGCGTGCTATGGATGGTCGTGAGTGGTGTAACTATATGCAGAGCACCACGCCGCTGCTCCCCGTGCCTTGATATTGTCGATACGTCGCCTAGCTCGAGCTACGCATCTTCCTCGCACAGCTACTTTGCGGCGGCGTATTTTTATAGCAAATCTTACTCGCTCCGCTACATAGCTTAGCATCAGTGAAAACGGTCACATAGTTTTGTGGCTTAGCTTTCACATTCTCGTAGCATAGCTGCATAGCACATCTCTGGTGGAAAGGCACCCTTAGTCTGCCACGCTAAATACGCGCTTAGAGTTTAGACGTGGAGTTGTGGACATCAGTCCGATGTACCTTATAGGTACCTTATAGTCCACTACGCTGGCCCTTTGCGGATAGGCGAACTACACACACCATCGAAAACTTTTTGAAGCCCACTCAGATGTGCAGGTTTCCTTATAGTTAAAGCAATGGTGCGTAATTTCAGCCTGAAATTAGCAACCGGACGAATCTTGGTATTTGAGTTCCTGAGGCAATTTGTAAACTTTTTTGTCTAGTACCTCCTAACCCCAAAATAAACGGAATCGAAGAAAAAGGAGGGGGTCAAAATGTAAAAAAAAATTGTTTAGAAGGCGAATGGAAAGGCGGTAGCATTAAAGTACGCGTACTCACTATTTTTTAAAAAAAATTGTCATCCGAAACGTACAGACGGTTTGCGCGAACGGATTTTATTAAAATCGAAAAAAAGAAATCGTGTGGCAACCGGTTGCACATTTGAGGAAAATTCTTGTTTTTGTGTAGAGATGCTATAAAAAGATTGTCATCCAGACAGTTTTTGAGAAATTAAAGGTTAAAGTTGTGAAAATTTTCGAATTTTCACTAGCTTTTTTCAAAAGTCGTAAAAAAATTGTTAAAATTGTTAAAAACGGATGAAGTTTTTTATAATGTTTTCAGAGGGTCCAACTATGTTCAGTATCAATGTTATCCGTTTTTATAACATTTAAACCCATTTTCAACCCCTAAAAGGATATAATAGGGGGCGAGCCTATTCCACTGTTTACCTTCACTGTTAACGCAGATAATAATCAAATTCTGATCCGCTCATGAATTTGAAAAGTCAGAGGTGCGGGCCTGGATTAAACTCAGACCCTCTATATAAAAAGGTAGGCGTACAATAGCTAGACAGCAATCAATCGCGGTATGCCGTTTTGATTGATTTGTAGGAGCAGAAATAGCAATTCGATTTTAGAAATTCAGCATGTTTGTTGCTGTTTCCTTATTGTATCTATTTTAGGCTGCCAAATTGATTTTCTCAGTTAGAAATATTTACTTATCTATTGCTATTTAACGTGGTAATGCCAGACTTCTGGGCACGCTTCCAGATGACAGCGATTTGGAGGAGTACTTTGGCGTGCTCGTGTAGATTTATTTGTGTATACTATAACGAAATAAAAACAGAAATAAAGATTTATTTGCGTCTTCAGGTGACGTAAATAACTACCAAAAAATAACAAAAAGTAATAAAAATTACAGCAAACAAATAAACATGTGAAGATATCCTTCACATCCGGGCAAATTAGCCATCTACTTTATGTTTATGCTTATTTTGTATAGTAAGTAGTTTAGATTTGTGAATATTATTTTAATAAATATAAAAAATGTTAATTGCATAAACCGTCGGTTTCTGAAAAGCTGATCAAATTAATCTGTTAATAACGAATGTGATTGGTCAAACAAAGTCTTAACAACTAATAACCAATCACAGCACTTAACAGATTGATTAGTTCGTTTTTCTGTTGATCAGCCTTTTAGACCGGTATTTCATTAACGTTAGGTAATTACGTTTTTCTTTTTTTTTTATTAATTTATCGTCCGCTGACATTACGTCCGCGCTCTTTTTTATAATATTAATTGCTTACAGATTTTCTTTTTAATGTTATTGTTACTCTTGTATCGGTCATACAGTGTAGATATTAATGCTACTTAATGCTAACTTATGTGCTATGTGAGTCAAACACATTTTTATTATTTATCTGTTTAAACAACCGCTTAACGAAAATTCTAGTAAATTTTTCGTGTAAATGGAAAATTGGTGAACACCGAGCCTTAGAAGCCGGGGGTTAGTAAATACAAAACAATGTTCGCTTCATTCTTCCATTTGTCAAAAAAATCGGAGTTCCCAAAACAATAAAACAGAGATATGACACGTGTACGATCGTACCCCACTGTTCTGTCGACAGTGTTATATCCCATGAGACATGGGACAATTTCCCGGGCACGATTCCAATTCCGGGCTATAACTGGGAAACTTTCAACAGTAAAAACAATAGCGGTTACCTGACCTGATCAAACTAGACCGAATGTTTGAGAGCAACGCCATCTAGTGAGCTACGGGAGACGGTTTGTTATCAGTAGATGAGATAGCTAACTCAGTGCAATTATTAACGCGTTTAGTTCAACAACAATCTTTTCATAGTGAATATCATAACCTTATAAGTAACTTGCCGGTAAAATACAAAAATGATAAACGTATTAATAAAATATCGGGATTAAATATATTTCTTGATACAAATATTATTCGTGTAGGTGGTAGATTGTGTAATTCACAGTTTACTTACGCTAAAAAACATCCTGTGTTGTTGTGTCATAAACATCGCTTCACCTGGTTATTGTGTTTACATGAACATAGGAAATTACTCCACGCTGGACCTCAACTTCTTGTGTCCACCATGCGTGATACGTGGTGGGTGCTGGGAGCCAGAAATTTAGCTAGGCAAGTAGTACATAAATGTGTCACTTGCACACGTATTAAGGGGAAGACGTTAACGCCAGTTATGGGTAATTTACCAGCAGAACGCCTTGAACCTACTTTTCCGTTTATGAAATGTGGTGTTGATTACGCGGGACCTATGTTAATGTTGAACCGGAAAGGCAGGGGGTCTAATTTAACTAAATGTTATATCTGTTTATTTATATGTTTTACGACCCGAGCCTTACATTTAGAATTGGTTGGTTCATTATCTTCACAGGATTATATATTGGCTCTAAAACGATTCATATCGCGACGTGGAAAACCTTATCAAATATTTTCTGATAATGGAAAAAATTTCGTAGGAGCTGAAAGAGAGCTTTCAGCTGTATTTCAGAATACAAAAGATATAATCGAATTTACTAGTAATCATAACATTCGTTTTAGTTTTATTCCACCTTATGCACCTCATTTTGGCGGTTTGTGGGAGGCGGGAGTAAAATCGTGTAAATATCATTTAAGGCGTGTCGTTGGTAATGCTCGATTAACGTTCGAGGAGTTCAGTACGGTATTGACACAGATCGAAGCCGTCTTGAACTCCCGTCCCATGTCACCTCTGTCCACAGACTCCAATGACTTTCTTCCGCTCACACCTGCTCATTTCCTTATTGGCCGACCGTTGACTGCGCCTGCCTGCGAGGATCTGACAACGACAAACTCCGCTCGCTTGGGACGTTACGATCGACTGGAACAACTGAGGCAGCACTTTTGGCAACGCTGGTCAAAGGAATATGTCTCAGAGCTACAACGGCGAACAAAATGGGTGGCCAACAAAGATGACATCGCATCCAACAGCCTCGTCTTAATAAAGGACGACAACGTTCCACCACTCAGATGGAGAATGGGTAGGATAATTCGTTTATACCCTGGAAAGGATGGAATCTCGAGGGTTGCAGACATACGCACCGCAACAGGCGTCATCCAACGCGCTTGCTCCAAAATCTGTCCGCTTCCTGTACTCACCGAGTGAAGAAGACGTAACCGAAGATGACAACAATTGGAAGAAGATGCTACTTCCAAGGCGGCCGGCATGTTTGAGAGCAACGCCATCTAGTGAGCTACGGGAGAACTACGCGCGCGAATGAACTGAACAAAAGAAATGTTATCGTACGTGGATTCATTCCCAATCTTTATAAAAACGATCTGAATGTGTTCCGGTATTAATTCGTTACATTGCTTAAATCTGTCGCCATCGCTGTACCTTACTTTTGCCATTCTGTTATAAAAAATAAATGATTTACAAATTGTTAATAAAATAACTCATTGAAATTCAACACAAGTACCTATATTGCAACACAAACTAATCGCTACCAAACACCGAAGAAATATATATTTATTTACAACTATACATATACAGGGTGTAAACGAATTCGTGTAATTCCTTCAAACCGCGTAATCTACTGGTGACACTGATTGACCATGCATAGGTATTTTAAAGCGTGAACAAAAAAAAGTTTTCAAAAAATGAAACATGGTATTCTGTATCTGAGTAATTTTAACGTCCCATGTTAACTGACTGCGTGAAGCGATATCGCACTAGTCGTTCCCGTTAGCTGTGTTGCCGTGCCTTCATTCATTTATGCACGGCATCGAAATTTTCTGAGATAAATTTTTTTTTTGGGAAAAAATAAAACTTTTATTTTTAATTTTTAATCGATCTAAATCCCGTGCGAGTTTAATCTGTACCATTAATAGATCATTTGTGGTTTGAAGGAATTACACGAATTCGTTAACAACCTGTAGGTATAACGTCGTATGCACACTCCCGCCGCAAACCGCAAAAGCAACCACATCAAATGTTTTGTAGTTAATGGTCCGGCACACGCTAAAATTTATTTGTACAATTTCACGTAATTTGTGTAAGCATGCACGTTAAGACGTCAAAAGGTTTGCGCAAACATTATTACTTACGTAGGCGGTTCAAAGCGACGCGAATTGCGAAGCAATCCGATGCGGTGACACGGAAATTCAATACGATGCGGTGCGAAGCGGCGGCTTTGTCCTACGAGCTCGCGATCCGCCCGCCGCGCGCCGCCGTCATTCAGTAGCACTGTGCGGCACCGCATCCATTTCGCGCGAAAATATCAAGCCAACTGATCGCGTTCGCTTCGCGCCGCGCCGCACCGCACCGCACTTCATGTGCGTTTGGTCACGTAGGCCATTTCAATAGGTATCGACTGTTTGTTGTTTTCGCGTCGCGCCGCGCCGCTTCGCGTCGCTTCTAGATCGCTCACGTAGGATGACGCGTTACAATACCGTCTGCGCAAAGTTTGCACAAACCGTTTGCAAATGCAAGTCAGTGCGTATAACCAGACCATGTATGAAATAATTTCGCAAATCTTAGATCTTTCTGTTAATTCATTTGATTTCTTATGCTTGTCTCTCTTAACTGTAAAGTATCGCTATCGTTTCAGTGGAACTCGTGGAATCCTTTTAACACGATGCCACTTCCGCCGCTGTTATTTGGATAAGATTCCGCTGTTAACCCCCAAATCCACTAGCAAGTTAAATATTGAAGCAAATTCTTGGTAACTAACCTGTTTACACAGAAAACAATTTTTGTTGAAACTTTCACGGGCAGCTTGCGGCAAGTCGGTAAACCTTCTAGAAGTCGACTTGCTGCGGGTATGTCCACAACGAAAGTCAGTTGCGCAAATTCACTCGCTAATGGGTTTAGCGCTTTAGATTGCCGTTTCGCGCATCGCGACAACCAGCGATGTTGTACATAAGGCAGGCATAACCATTCCAAATTTTAACATGTGCTATTAGGGATTCTAAGGGGCCATTTCACCAACCTATCAATAAGTAGTCCGTGATTATTCACCAGATAAGCTAAATGTGACCTATAAATATGACGTTTATGTGTTTAATAATCTTGTGATTATCTTTGTATTATAACTTTCGTGAGACACATACATATTTATGATTATTTATGGTTTACTCACGTGCATTTTTCGGAATTATCACTTGATGATCACGGTTCATCTTCCGTGTGGAAGATGTCCGGTCCTTTGGAAGGCATACGGGGGACACAGGTCCAACGCGCAGAGGCCCCTTTGAGAACTTTAATCTAAAATGGAGTGGGGCACCAACCGGGGACTATCCACGGCAGCACTATTGGAGTACAGTCATGAGCCGTCCCAGGTGGGTGCAAGACTATTGTAAAAATGGTGATAAATATTTGGTCTATGAGAAGGGGTGTTAGGTGGACTGGACAACTTCTATTGCCGGAAGAAAACGGCGTCTGCCTTTCAACATTTAAAATTGAAAAGTGTTGGCAGACTGATTGACTATTGATATGGTGGTGAAAAGCAAATGTTGGCTATTGAAAAGTTTAGAGACCGAATTAACTTAATGAACAGTTAATGACAGATTGGTGAAAAACCCCCTAAGTGTTTTATCCATATTATAAAGTTGTCTTCTCTTAAGAGTTTTCCTTGTCTGTCCGGCTAGGACAGACAAGGAAAACACTAGGATAGGTAGGATCTCTTAATATTAACTCTTCCTTATAGCTGGTGTGGCAGACGTGTCCCTAGCTCAGGAGATCCTGGGGCTGTCTGCTACATTACAGTTTGATTACAACACTTCCAACTATATCCCTATCTTATTCATTGTTTTCCTGTTCATCCAAAGGTTGTCTGGTAGATATCGCTATCAGCGATAAGACCGCCATTGTACCCTTCACTAAATTATATTGTATAAGAGCTATGTTACAATTTTGGTGTACAATAAAGTATATTCTATTCTATATTTGTTTGTGTAAATCTCAAAATACTAGCGAGAATTTTATAATCCTTTCTAACTCTGTCTTGAAGCAATAAAAAGTTTTTTTATGAGATTCGCGAATCCCATTCCCAATTGAATTAGTTTCTGCTAAGAATTGTAGGTACCTAAGGTAGCCAAATGGCCTCGACATGTGACATATTTCAACCTAATGTTTTTCTCCAGTAACTTTCTATTTAGGTCTAGGTTTTTTGTTCCAATTATACAGAGTGACTGGTAATTCGATCTATTCCTTAAAGAGGGTTATACTAGAGATCATTGGGAATAAATTAACCTCCATCAACTGTGGGTCGGATCGGAAATTTTTTCGACTTCACTATTCAAGGTTAGTCCGAAAGGGGGTACTAATCCGAAGCCCACTTATAGTATCGCTGATGATTGTTTGAAAGCATTTTTTTCCAATTATAATGATTTTTATTTTAGTTTTTTCAAAAATTCTTCATCCCTGCTTTAGTTACAAATTCAGAAAATGGTGCTTCTAATTCATGACCCCAAATATGACCTAAAATGTAAACACAGCTGATCATTACAGGGGATAGATAGATTTTAGAGATTTTTTTTTTGAGAATTTTGAGCAACTGTTTCTCTTAAACTATTGACTTTTGGGAAAAGTTGTGGAACTAAAGTGATTCATTATTATGTGTACTTTAACAGCCTTTCGGATTAGTACCCCCTTTCCGACTAACCTTGTGTAATATAAAACAAAGTCGCTTCCCGTTGTCTGCCTGTCCCTATGTATGCTTAAATCTTTAAAACTACGCAACGGATTTTGATGCGGTTTTTTTTAATGGATAGAATAATTCAATAGGAAGGTTTTAAGTTATAAACCGTACACGTGCAAAGCCGAGGCGGGTCGCTAGTATCACATATTACTTACCCGTTTGAAATCGCACTCAGTTCGTAAGTGATCGGTTTTACGAAGTTTGCCGATGCGACTGATAGTTTATATGTATAATACATTGCACCCGGGCGAAGCCGGGGCGGGTCGCTAGTATTATTTATTAGCTTTTGCCCGCGGCTTCGCTCGCGTTAATTAAGCTCAAAAAAACTCTTAACACACAACTAAAGTTTCTCTAATAATATAATTCAATCGTGATTCGAAGGACACGTGGCGCCATCTATGAACATTATTTTTGTTTTCCTCCGGAATAGTAGTTTTTTCGGGATGAAAGGTAACCTATTTCCGTTTCTGTACACCTGACAACGTATATGCAAAATTTCAGGATGATCGGTTCAGTGGTTTAGGCGTGAAAAGGTAACAAACAAATAAACTTACTTTCGCATTAATAAAATTAGTTAGGATTAGGATAGTTAGGATTATGAAGTTAGGATTGAGATATACATATATTGTACGATGAAATCATACACCTTAATGCACTAATGTTGATTCGTGCATTTTTACCTCATTTTCACTAATTAATATTAGCTAAGCATTCAGTACCTGACTAGCGGTCATCGCGTGTGCTCCCTCGCTCCTTTATATCACTCAACCTTTGGTCCGGACAATATCTTTAATTTGACATAAGCAGCAGTATTATTTAACCATCTTCTTCCAAGCTTTTACATATATTATCATTTATTTTCTTATCGAAAAGCTACACAGGAAATGTGGTCGGGAGCGCACGCTTTTTTTGTGATTTTACCTAAATTATGGAGTAGTAATTTATGCAATATTGAGTCATAATGTGTTTGAACAATAAGTGTACAAAGTACTAAAGTGGAGTGAACCTATTTCGGATTTTTTATTCGCGAGTGCAATATCGCGCGTGCAGAGAAAGCTGAGGTAAGCTCTTCCTCACCTCGGGTGAAAGAGAGGGGCTGCGCACGACAAATAATTCGTCCTTGTCGCACTACAGCGAAGCGTGGAGCGCTCGGCAGTTACACTCACACATCGACGTATGATTGTGAATAAAATTCAAAAAATATGTCCAACGAATGCAGCGCTTGTTGTTCTCCAATAATAGATAGCTCTTTCATGGAATGCTCAAATGTCAAATGCTTAAAAAGATATGACTTAAAATGTCTTAAGATTACAGCAGGTGCCTTTAAAGCATTTACCATAGCATATAAGAAGAAATGGGTATGCCCGGAGTGTACTTGTTTGTATCCGAAATGCGGAAACATTGAAACGCCTGTAAAAGTTGATACATCTGACTTGAACCTATCCACCACACCCATAAGTAATGTGAACACCCAGCGCGGGAGTAAGGCTCAATTCTCACCGACAATAATAGATGGAGATGTTGATACAGCATTACTTAATGAACTACGACAATTTCGTTCAGATATGATTGCCCGATTGGACAGTCAAGCAAATGCAATTACACACTTGCAATATCAATTCTCTCAGACAAAAACTGATCTCGACAATTTAGTCAAAATAATGACGGTGATAGAAAAAAAAGTCAATTTTAAATTGACTCTTAATAACCAGTCCCAGGAACTAACAAAGGAGATATCTGCGAGCTCTCCCTGTACATTTGCTGAAGCCGTTAGCCAAAATACCAGGGCTAGTAAGCCTAAAAAGAACACCAATAGCCAACAAACTGCAAAGACGCAAAATGTAAACATATGTGGGGCCACGAAATCTACTATACTCCAGGCACAGACGAGTATTAGCCCACCAGCGTCTATTGAACCACCGAAGCAAGAGGAGGAACTTAACCAAAACAGCTGGACTACGGTGCAAAATAAGAAAAGTAACCGTTTGTCTAAGGACGTGACCTTTGGAAAAAATACCGAGTTAAAGGCAATACTAGCTACCGAACGAAAGAAATACCTACACATATGGCGTTTACATCCGGAAACCACTTTAGATGCTATGACTGATCACGTTAAAAGTGTATGTGGCCCAGAGGTGATTATGAAAATTGAGAAAATCAAGCATAAAACAGAACGAGATTATTCATCTTTTATAATAGGTGTACCTGAAAAAGTATATGACAATTTAAATAAAGCAGAAATATGGCCACTGAACGCCGAATTCAATGAGTGGATTTGGTTTCGTAGACCACCCAAATAAACGTTCACCGAACAATAATAAGATAGAAATATTTTACCAAAACGTAAGGGGTCTTCGAACAAAATTGGACACCTTTAGAAACAACATAGTGTCATCTAATTCGGACTTATACGCCATCACCGAAACAGGCTGCAACGAATCCATTCAAGATGCGGAAATCGTCCCTCAGGGATATAAAATATTACGTTGTGATCGAGCGGATGGTCGGAAACAAGGCGGCGCGCTTCTCGTGGCCACACACCGGTTCGAACTACGGCAAGTACTTGTCTCGGACGCATCGATAGACACCTGCGTTTTTGAATTGGTTTGTGCAACGGTTCATTTGAATAATAGATTTTTGTTTTTGTGTTGTGTAATTTATATTCCACCAGGTAGTTCGGAGGATGATTACATGATTTTATTTAGATTAATAGAAAATTTTTGTGATAGGTATAGAGAAGTAATTGTGATTGGAGATTTTAATTTATATTCTTGTCCTGTAAATATTAGTAATTATTATGAATGTTTTGTGTCATATTGCGAGTTCACTCAAAGTAACACGGTGCCCAATTGTCTAGGTCGTCAGCTGGATTTGGTTCTGAGTACAGGTTTTAGCGGAGAGGTGTCAGTAGTAGCAGCAGACGAGGAGCTCGTGTCTGTAGACCCGCACCACCCGCCGCTCGCGGTGAGAGTGCACCACCACGCGCCCGCGGTCGCGCCGCCTTCACCCGCCGCCGACGCCGACGCCGTCAGTAGCAGCGCACACAGTATTAGACCGCAGTGGAATTTTTATAAGGCCGATTATCATTTATTGTATTCTATGCTAACTTCCACTGATTGGAGTACAATGTATGAGATGAATGATTTGGACGAGATCCTGAATTTCTTTTATGATAAGCTTAACCATATTTTAGATAAAAGTGTACCTAGGAAAAAGCTTTACCGTGAAAATTCACGGTACGTATACCCCGAATGGTACACTGGGGATATTATTAAAGATATAAAGCTTAAAGCCAGACTTCATAAGTATTTCAAAAAAACCAAGCTCAATAGTTATTATTATGAATTTGCTAAGTGCAGAGCCCGTATTAAAAAGTCGATAAAAATTGCACTCAAAGAACACAAAAGTAAAATTCAGTGTCAGTTCGCAAAAGATCCAAAATCATTCTGGCAATATATTAGGTCAAAGAGGAGTAGAATTAACAGGCAAAATATCATAAAAGATGGTCAATATCTTACGGATGATGAATGTGCAAGGCAATTCGCGGATTTTTTTGAGTCAGTGTACACTAAAGAACCACCGCGACTAGACGCACGGGCGGCGGCGTCGGCGGTCGACGCGACCAGTGCACGTGTGTATATAGAGAGTCCGAGTCTTGAAGACGTAAAGGAAGCGCTTGTAAAGCTTAAGCCAAAACGTTCATCTGGCCCGGACGGTATACCAGCGTTTCTGTTCAGAGACTGTAGCAGGGTACTAGCAGAACCACTACATCACATCTTTAACATCTGTTTAAAACAAGCGACGTTCCCGGTTCGGTGGAAGGTCACGCGTGTTATTCCGGTTCCTAAAGGAAGGTCAGGTCCAGATGTCAGTGGCTATAGACCAGTGGCTGTGCTGTCGACGCCAGCAAAAGTATTCGAGTCCGCCATCCAGCGTTGCGTGCAGGGACAGGTACGCGCACAGCTGTCGGATGCGCAGCACGGGTTCCGGCCGGGGTGCAGCACTGCCACCAATCTACTCAACTTCATGACACAGGTGGTACCGGCAGTCGATGCCGGCGTACAGGTAGACGCTGCATACTTTGATTTTAAAAAGGCATTCGACACCGTGGACAATGACGTTCTATTAAGGAAGCTTGCGAAAATTGGATGTACACCACACCTATTACATTTCTTCGTCAGCTACATGAAAGACCGGCAACAGTATGTTGATTACAATGGGTACGAGTCCGAATCATACTACACTAGATCCGGCGTAAGCCAGGGCAGCAATTTGGGGCCTCTCGAATTTATTATAATGATAAATGACTTACCGGAGGTCGTCAGACATGGTTCATGTTTATTGTTTGCAGATGACCTTAAATTGCTGCTCGAGGTTAAGGATAAGACGGATTGTGAACGCCTGCAGGATGACATAAACAGAGTGGTAGAATGGAGCCATGAGAATAAACTCTATTTCAATATTGCCAAATGCTCGGTGATAAGTTTCACTCGTGCGCGGACCCCTATGCGCTACGAGTACACAGTAGAAACGGCACCGATGCAACGAGTATCACAGGTACGAGATCTAGGGGTATTTCTCACCCCGGAACTAACGTTTCGTGAACATATCATTAAGATATGCAAAAAGGCGTACAGAAACCTAGGTTTTGTACTGAGGCAATCACAGGGGTTCACAAATATTACCACACTGAAGGTGTTGTATGATGCACTAGTCAGGAGTCATCTTGAACATAGTGCAGTCATATGGGCTCCACATGAAGCGAAATACAGTGTCATGTTGGAGCGTGTCCAAAATAAATTCACGAGACACTTGTATTTTAAAATGTACGGAGTATATCCCTTCTACCCGCTAATGTACCCTACACTATTTGTACTTGGTATGGTCGGGTACAATGAACTCAGGGTGCGCCGGGACTTTGCGCTCGCTGCGTATGTTGTAAAGCTGTTGCGTGGTGTAACGCATAACCCGGGAGTACTACGCCACCTGAAACTTTGCGTGCCGGACCGATACGTATGGAGGCGGCGGCGCCCGCAACTGATAGCTGTGCCCGTAGCCAGAACCAATCTACTGGCGAAAACACCCCTCACCCGAACAATCCGCGTAGTGAATGAGGTTCATGAAAGGGTTGACATATTTTCATGCAATTTGAGTGAATTCGCAAAAGTTGTTTTATATGTAGTTAGTTATGCAAGTTAAATGTGTCAAGAAAATTATTCTAGTCTTATGTTTAGTTAATAAGATTGATTGTTTTCTGTTGTTAAGTGTATAAGTATATTATGTTTACGGTTAATACATAGATAATAACTAAGTAGTAGTATGTAAGTATTTTTGTATTTTTTATTGAGTGGTTGCTGTGTCTTGCAGTGATTTCTATTTGTTCATTCAGACAGTCTGTATTTTCGGTATGAAATGTAAATATTTGATAGCCACACTATCGTATTAGGTTAAGACCTGTAAAGATAGTTTTAAGGAGGATTAAATAAATAAAATAAAAAAAAAAAAAAAAAAAAAAAAAAATACTCATTTCTGGGCGCTCAATTGCTACTTTTCTAAAAGCTGGTAAACTAGCAATCACTTTAGATAAAAGTGCCGGCACAAAATACTCAATGTCTCGGAAATAAGAGCTCTTAAGTGATAAGACATTTTATTTTCACTTTTTTTTTCGACCCTCCTTTTATGGGGGTTTTGTTGCCAATGATCTCTAGTATAACCCTTTTCAAGGAATAGGTCGAATTACAAGTCACCTTGTATACCAAGAACAATTTAGTGCTGGGACGTGAACAATTGCGCACGCCTTGCGCATCTTCGAAGTAAAAGGTCGCGCATACCTATCCTACAACCATTCGCGCTTGCAGAAACGGAATCAGAGAAGACTACTAACTTAGCACCGTAAGGGATCGTCCATTAATCACGTGAGGCTGAGGCTCGAAGGAGAGGGGGGGAGGTTCGGAAAAAATCACGAAATATCACGGGAGGGAAGGTGTAGTGAGGTATCACGTGTATTTATTTTTTCGTTACTTTTATGCCAGTCAGAAATAACCTGCAACCTTAATGGTATGTCTACACCAGTGCGCTTTCATGCTCATCTTGCGCTTTCAACTTTCAATTCCTCTTACGTCAAGCGCATGCAATATTGATTGCCATAAGACGCATGCAGCTTATCGTCTACACCGGTGCGCCTCGGTCAGTCGTCAGTCGACATACAATAGACGGATTAGCGTGCGCTAGGGGCATGCGCTTTTGTCGAACTAGTATGCTTAATTTTCCAGAATTAAATTAGATTTTTTGATAGATAGATAGATATAGATTTTTGGTAGGGGGGGTAGTCTAAAGGTCTCTACACACCAAAGCCGCCGGCCCGGCGGCTTCACCCGGCGGGTTATTGCCAGCGGGTTATTGCGATCAACTAAGCGAGCGAACATGACGCAAATCAAGCCTGGCGGACCTCACTGATTGTTTTGCGTCATGTTCGCTCGCTTAGTTGATCGCAATAACCCGCTGGCAATAACCCGCCGGGTGAAGCCGGCGGCCAGGCCGGCGGCTTTGGTGTGTAGAGGCCTTTAAACTTTATCACGTACTTATACCCAGGGAGATGACCCCTAACATGTAGGAGGATTGCTCCTAATGTCCCTAAAGTAGGTCAACTAGACCATGGCCCACCTTTTGTCCTGGGCCGCATGCCCTGTCACCTGCACACGTGAGGACCAAATGACTGCGTCAGCGGATGGTGTTGTCGTGGCTGAATTTTGGTCGAAATAAAATTTTTACAAAATTATATTTTTTTGTACTTAGTATTTACGTATAATATTTGCTATAAATACGCTAAGAAGGAGAAGATGTAGGTCAACTTGCGTTATCTATGTACCTCTATAATGTATCTGTGGTCACAGACATGGCGGCAGTTATGGTATTGTAACCCATTAGAGCGAAGGTATAAATTACAGTGAAATACCTTTGTATAAATGGATGACACAGATATCGGTACATTTTAAATGGAATGGTGCCAAATATGCTTTCTGCAATTTGCAATTAACTAATGATATATTTGATCGTAGATAAGATAATGTTTGTCATAATATCTTTATTGGGTAACATTTCGAAGGCTCTATGGACCAAAGTAGAATAATTGCTGTTTCCGGTTTATTACGTAAAATTTTAACCATATTTTATTTATAACATTAATACTGCCTCACTACACTACATCACCGTAATTATAGACACAATAGTTAAGACAATTAAGTGTTGTCCTGGGACGACGGGCGGTACGCAACCAGTTAATACTGCCTCACTGGTCTCGCGACTGCTAAGTGTGAGGTCCTGGGTTCGATACCCAGGTCGGGTAGTAGTATTATTAGCAGTGATCGGAAAAAGGTGATCTAATTTACCTAAACTTCAAAGAACAGAGGCAAAAAGTGGAGACTTCCTTACGACAACATTTTTTTTTCGGGAATATTAGCGCATGCTTCGGGACATCACTAAAGTACATTTAATATTAATGTTATTAATAAAGAAAACAATTGAATTCGTTTCCTATTTTTTTTCAAAATTTACACAAAACCAGTTGACACGTTTTATATTGTTTTCAAAAAAGAGATTTTTTTATTGTTTTCAAAAAAGAGGTTGTCTTTTATTTTTTTGAAAACAATAAAAAACGTGTCTACTGGTTTCGTGTAAATTTTAAAAATTAGAAAATAAAATGTTGTCATCATGAAGTCTCCTCTTTTTGTTTCTGTTCTATGAAGTTTAGGTAAATTAGCTCACCTTTTTCCGATCACTGATTATTAGGCTATTCCGTGTGAAAATTTTCAGTAGCAGACCGGAGTCTGGATTTGTGCCCGGTTGGTGGCAATAGGCTCGCCCCCTATAACTTGGGACTTAAAACGTAACAGCGAAATGAGGGTGTACTATACACCTCTACTCTTATGTTATAACATTAATTACTTTAACAAATAACAGAAATATTATTACATAATTTTTGTAAAAATATACTAGTGGTATTTTTATAAAAATACCAACTGTTGCAATGCACTTTTTCCTACTTACTACCTACATACTACTTTCCTACTACCTACCTTCAGAAACAAAATCAAAATAGTAACTAAAAGTTAAAACCATTTTCATGCATGCGGTGAACAAATGACATACTGATATGGGCATACTGAGATAATTTCGTTTTTATTTTTCTTTCATATGAACCTTCTCCTGACAATTACGAAAACTTGTAAAATGTACGAAAAATTCCTCCGTTAACTCCGTGACCAAGGGAAATAGGGATTCATTTTTATATACGTTGACTGATGGTGTTTTTTATAAGTCATGGTCACATTATAAATTATGGGCATAACATAATAAATCAGAAATGAAAAATATTGATAAACTGGTTACAACATCAGTGATACTGTGATCTTAAATTCTTACACGTGTCAGGACAAGACCGATGCAAAAACTATGTTTGAAACCTTTTCTACCCATAATTAAGAGAAAAAAAAAAACAAAGATACTTCATTCTTTGTCAAGTGAAAACGTTGATAAGTTTTAATTTAAATTAATAAATGGTACCTACTATAAAAAACGATATTGCAAGCACCGTTTTTAACCTATTTGCTTAAATTATCTCAACCTAATTTAACGCGATTTCAAATATTCTAATTAGATAAAAAATTGCCAGTAAGAACTAAAATCGCTCGCAGCACTCGGGCCGTTCGATGTGTAATTTTTCATATTGTTTTTTTTTGGTTCAGTCTTTCCCTGAAGATACATTAAAATTCAATCAATTCTGCATCTTGAAAGTTCTCAAAACGATGCAATATAAACAATGTTGAACTGCCAACGCGATGGCTAGTTAGGTACCAACCTCGCTGGCTAGCTAATATTTTCACCACGGCATGAGCTATACGTATAGCTCTCGTGCCAACACCAGAGATGTAGTATACGCTATGGCGTTTGCGACAGTATAACTCAATTAGGAGGGTAGTCTGTGCCAATCGCTTCCACTTGCAAGTGCCAACACCTAATTGCCGGCTCTCAGCAACAATTTAAGAACGCATTTACAAAATGTAGATAATGTAAAGTGTAGGATGGTACGGTCCAGGGTTGCGGAATTTGTTCGATAGTGCTACTGCGGCCCTGGAACGCAAAGGGCATTAGGAGGAACACGGATTTAAGTCAGTAAGAGTCTGACACTCCCTTCCGCTCCGCCCAGAGCGGAAGAAGTCATATTATGATGATTTCACATCCTTAAAAAAAGATGGTACTGTCATCATACGCGTTCAGTACGCGTATAGCACGCGGTAGATACGCGTATAGAACGCGGTTGATATGCGTATAGAACGCGATTGATACACGTATAGAACGCGGTTGATTCGTTGCAGTGGTCATAGTAGTAAATGGAGCGTTGTTGCCGTGCAAACAGGCGTAACAGATACGAGATTTTACCTGTTACAACCTAGTCCTAGATTGAACTCAGAGGCAGTCAATTGGCGAAAATGTATTAGTCCGCTTATTGGTGCTGTCAATCGATTCGAGTCCACTCACAACGATAGCTGACAGGAAAGAAAACACACCTTAATTTCACACAGTTAAGGTTCAGCAGTAACGTCAGAAACAATTTTTCTTTTTTTCCGGTGCGAACGCCCAACATTTTCGGTTTTATTCTTGTACGTTTAAAGTTTTAATATGTGTCTGCTAACGGTATTGTTTTTTTATTAATGCTTTGGAGTTGTTGACAAATATATACTGAAACTCGCCCTATTTTCGTTATTTTCGTGGGAGGAGGTTACGGAAAATGCTAGGAAAAATCTTACTTATTTATAGCAGATATGTCCGCCCAATACTTTATAAAGAAAGAATAAAGAAAACAGATTTATTTGCATCTTGAGGTGATACAAATAACTATAAAAATCATAACATAACATCAACACATTCAAGTTCACCTCACTTTTCGTAGAGTTCATAAGCCATCCTGCCATACATATTGCTAGTGGATCTTCCAGGATGGTCCTCGGCATTACGTTTGCGCTAAGAGTGAACCATCGAAGAGAGTTCTTGGCATTAGGTTAAAAACCGTGTCATAAAACACGCTACTACGTCGTAAAATAGGTGTTTCCTTGCTTCATGACGGTATATTTTCCAAGAAAAGCCTATACTCCACGAGGGCACCCCGCATGGCAAATGCGACTACAGGGTGCCCTCCTGGAGGGCACCCGGCACTGAACGTGTTAAGCCGTCGGTCTCGGGTGTCATACGAATACACCAGTCGACAGTCATTATATGTAGTCAGAAACACGAAAGTCTGTCAACCGGTCTAACCTTAGGATATCGGCATTGCCCAGTAACTGGGTTGCGGAGGTCTGATGACAGTCGCTCCGTGTAAAATTCTGGTGTTCAGCCGCATCTGGTTAGACCCCAACATAGCTAGGAAAAGACTAGGCAGAACATAGTCTACCTATCTATATAAATAAAAAGAAAAGTTCTGACTGACTGACTGATTGACTAACTCATCAACGCCCAGCCCAAACCCTTGGACCTAGAAAGCTGAAAGAACAATGGTCACTCGGCTAACATGCTTGTACTAGTAAAATCTAACAAAACTTAACTTGATGAAACATATGTCGTTTCATTCGTCTACATACATATAACTAAGTACAGCCTTCAATACATTTTTAAAAGGTCGGAGAGACAAAATATTTTGCCACTTCCAATATCGGATTCAAAACGTGATGCGATTCCAAGTACATAAAACGAATGCCAAGTCAACAAGAGTAGAAGATCAATCAGAGTCTGTGAGCAATGCAAAGATATAAAAAAAACAGGAAAATAATATAAAATCGCACAGAACACCAAAGAATATTGTAACAATATGGGAGGAGAACACAGTCGTCGCCGAAACTACAACGACACGGTTACCATGGATACGGTCAGCGCAGAAAACCGTCAATTTATTTTTACTTGTCAAGAATAGGGAGGGACGTAATCGATCGATTTATGACAGTGTCAATTCACGGCTTTATTAAAACAATTTACCACGAAGTAACATCAAATTCTATTAGTGGCTAAGCTTAGTATAATATTAATGTGAGTTTATACGGTTGACATTGCCTGGGATTTTATTTCGATTTATGAAATAAAATCATAATAGACTAGAAAAAGTATGGACTTCTCTAGTAACGTACGTAATTACGGATGCGTTCGAAGTTAGATATTTTATACAGCGTTCTGATAAATAAAATAGTATTTTTAAAATAAGATTATCTATATTTCCCCAGCTTTTAAAAATAAACGAAGACATCCAATAAATACACTAACAATGCACTAATATATTGGTGACAGTTTCATCTCGGTAACAATTTCTGTTTTTTCCTAGTCCAAAGTGACCATTGTTCTTTGCACAGAGGTTACCTTTATAATGTAGACAAGGAACCAGAAAGAATTTTTCGAAATTCAACCCTTAATGAAGTTAAATAGGGGATGAAAGTTTGTATGGAAAAACGTCACTTAACAGGTTCAAAATTTCACGCAAGCGAAGCTGCGGGCAAAAGCTAGTAATATTATAAAATGTTCCGACAATTACTTAGATTGACTATCAAACGTAAACCACTCAAGCATCATGTTAAAATGATTACTAAGCTAACAGACGATGTTTGATCGTGAATTATTGATTGATCAATTTCATACATTAGCTGTTAAACGTGAAGTCGTACGATTTGATTCCTAGATAGAACAATTAAAATTTAAGTTGCATTCTTAGAATCAACTAGTGACTCGCCCCGACTTTGTATGGGTTGGTAAAGCGTAGTTCAGAGTATACTATAATATATAGCAAATACTGTATAGCACAACGATATCGCTCAGCATACATTTTGTATGGACACGTTCACACAACGCTACACTATAAAATACTGGCTTGTTGTACGCGATAAACCTGAACGAGTCTCCGGTCCCCGCCCTGCCTCACTGCTACCCCGTCCGTCGCCCGACGGAGCGCCATCAAATAACTTGCTATACATAGTAGACCGGCTTGCGATATAGCGTATACTGTGAACGTCATGCTATATATTTATAGCTTATAATGCAATATGCTTCAATATCTAGCGAAGTGTGAACTGCTGACTTAATTGTGTGTGTAAGTTTTTTTTTTCGATTTTGTTTACAAACATCGTCATAGCTCAGGTAAAACAACAAGTATGTAAATTATAAACAAACCTTTCCCGAGAATCAATCTATCAAACTGCGACAACTAGAACAGAAACCGTTTACTAGTTACGGAGAAAATCGCGGACAAACAGACAGACTGACGTGACAGGGGACTTGGTTTTTATAATATTACTAGCGACCCGCCCCGGTGTCGCTCGAGTACGTTTTATGGCTTAAAACGTTCCGGAAGAAAAGAGTTTTATTAATTTTATTTCAGAAGTATAAAATAGTATACAGGCTGTTAACGAAATCGTGTAATTCCTTCAAACAGCGTGATCTACTGGTGACACAGATTAACCGTAAATGGAAATTTTCGAAAAACCAAGCAAAAAAAAATTCTATTTTTTTTTTTATTTTCAATTTTTGAGTATTTTTAGAGCCTTGAGTTATCTGACTGCAAAGAGCGATATCTCGTTAGTCGTTCCTGCCAGCCGCGTCGCCGTACATTCATTAATTTATGCGTGGCATCGAAATGTTCACAAAAATAAAATATTTTTTTTGCAAAAAAAAAAATATTTTTTTACTGAATCCTTATTAGGTGGTTTAGATACGATCGGTAACAAAGCCGCATGGAAAAAAAGCATTTTATTTTTTTATTTTTAATCAAGCTAAATCCCATGCGGGGCCTGTCTACACCAGTAGTAGATGATGTGGTTTTAAGGAATTACACGAATTCGTTAACATCCTGTATAAAATACTTTTTATTAGATTATGATATCACTCTTAGTTTCAGAGATATTAAGGTTTATGTTGGTGCCCCGGATTCATTGCTCCAACTGTATAAAAATATACTCTCCGTCCTTCACTAACCTCCGGTTTCTGTATTGAGATTTCTAGGATAAGCAGTACTTAAGTAACATTTGAGTATAGAGTTGTCAAAAAAATTACGGATTTTAAAGCATTTTTTTGACAACTCCGTACTCAAATACTACGTAAGTACTGCTTATCCCGAATTCTCAATTCAGAAACTGGGGGTTAGTCTAAATTCGAAGCTAAAATTAAATAAAAACCCATACTAACAGTTTATTATTGGATAGGGGAGCCCTCTGCCTCAATTTGATTTTCCCCAGCGAGGTGGAACGATTTCCGTCTGCGCGGAAAACGGATATTGAATGTTGAGTATTTCCAGCCATATCTAGCTCATATTGGGTATATTTTGACACGCAAACACTTCGAATGTATGATTGCCTGGTATATGGATACGTGGCTTCATGGTATTAATATGCTACACCTTCCCACGATGGCCCAATACTACGTCACGAAAGTCACAATCGGTGTTGCCATTGATACAATTAAGGAGATTTTTAATTCTTAATGAATAAGAAATAAATTGCTAACTAGCTTAACTATTTCCTATCTCGTGTTATCTAACTATTTAGATAAAAAATAAGCTGTTTATACAGCGTGTTTTTTTTATATCCCATAACTCTAGGGTTATAATTATTTAAGTAAAAAGAACACAAAATCTCCTAGAATAGGTGGTCCAAAAATGCATAGTTTCGAAGATACTCGTATAATCAATCATAATTAAATTATAGGTATCTAATTTTCATTGATAAATAAGAATAATTCATTTTTATTCAAACCAATCATTCATATTTTAAAGCTAAGAAAATGCGACGTTGTCATATTTCACGTAAGGGTGTTTTACATTAAAAATCGCGACTTTGTCGAATTATTTTGTATGAAAAATGAAAACAAAAAAAAAAGATGATTGAAGAATAATTCGTAAGCCAGTTGGTTCTTTGATATGGTCTCAATCATACCCTAGAGTTATTGGATGTCAAAAAAAAACACCTTGTAATTATTAAGTAGTTCAAAATTGCTTCTTACAAAAGCAAGTAAGTGACAAATGCTCGGGTTATTAACACATAATAGTGGCAGCACCGACAGCTGATGACGTAGTCTTGGGCCAATCACGTTACCTAGCTCTCACGGGAAGAGAATACCTGGCGTGGCATATTTATTATACGATGGCTCATACTAATTTTAAATCGCAAACTCCTCGAATTCATGATTGCCTGGTAGGTGGGTACGTGACTTGATGTACAAGCTGCTGTTTGAAAAGCAGCACCCACAGCTTATGACGTAGTATTGGGCCAATCACGTGATGCTGTCGCACGTACCATATTATTATACCATGGCTCATACTATATTTTGAATCGCAAACACCTCGAATTCATGATTGCCTGGTACGTGGGTTCGTGGCTTGATGTACAAGCTGCTGTTTGAAAAGTGGTTAAGTTCGATTCAATCCAGAAAATTGGACAAGAAAATTGGAAAGCTTGGAAAGATATGGTGCTTTCGGTTTTATTAGGAATTGAATGGTACACATATTTTACAGAGTGGAATTTCCAATTTACTTTTACGGGTTTTGTAATAAAAATCAAATGTAAATTGTTCTTCTTCTTAGCGTGTCGATGACAATCTACACCGTGTCGGCCCAGAACTCAGCAACGAGTTTAGCACTATCCGTAGCGTCCAATTAGTTCTTGAGGTGTACAGTACACAGGGCAGGCGGGGCATGATGTTAAGTGCGCCATAGTTTGCGGAACGGCACCACATTTACACTCAAGGTTCGAGTTACCCGTAAATTTCCACCTGAGCAGGTTTTCCTTGCTTCGACCAACCTGAGTTCGAAGTCTATTTAGAGACTTCCAGGTCAGCCAAGGCAACTCATGCCCAGGTGGGAGATCCTCGGAAGGGGCAACAAATGGAGTGGGTAGAGAAGCCTTATCTCGCCACAGCTGGACTCTTGCCTGTGAACGTTCGCCAGTGAGTGGGAGGACACGCTGTGCAAAGCTATTACGGCTCTTAAGTCTTTGCCGAACGGGGATGTTGTAGTGCAGAGGGTGACGCGTATCGCTTTCCATTTTAGTTCTTTCGCTAGAGCTAGCTACTGCTCTACGAACTTCTGGTGGCGCCATTCCTGCCAGTGGATACAGCATTTGAACCGGGGTCGGTTTGAGGCAACCAGTGATAATCCGGCACGTTTCATTTAGTGCTGTATCCTGTGTGTACCTATATTGTAAAAAAGAAACACCGTTATGGTGCGACTTCGTCCGTCCGTTCTTTCGGCTGTCGTGAAATTTGGAATAGTTTAAAAAAAATGCTTGTTCGTCAATATTGCAAGGGAAATAATTGAAAAAATATTTTTATTTTTATTTGCAATAGGACCCGAAATGGGGAGTTGAGATTTTAAAACGGGGTGACTAGATTAAGTGTGATATCATATGAAAGGTCTTTATTTGCATAATATAATTATATTTTAGTTTTAATTTACGCCGCATAGTTTTTGACTTATGATGAAAAATGTCTGTAAAAATACCACTTATCTCCGAAGTTTGCAAAGTGAAAAATCTAGAATAAATCGTGTTGATAGAGGTTTATGTAAATATTACAGGAAAAATAAAACGATTTCTGTAACTAGACCAGTTTTTTTAGAAATCAGCAAAAATCCTTTACAAACAAACTTAATTGTCCTAGGACTTATAGTATTTCAGGCGGTCAATGACATAGCATCATGACGCCTGTATTCCCCCAAGGGTTGGCAGAGGTGTTTAGTACACCCACATTTCGCCGTTATGTTTCAAGTCCCATGTAATAGGGGGTGAGCCTATTACGTGTCAATACATCAACCGGGCACAAATCTAGACTCCGGGCTGCTACTAAGAAATTCCACACGGAAAAACCCAATAACATTGCCCGACCTGGGGATTGAACCCAGGACCACACGCTCAGTATATGCGCTTGCGGCCACTCCAACGAGGCAGTCGATGAATTTAACTAAATAATATACGTTCCCTTCTAACTTACGGAACCCACCCGTCCGTCCGACTCGCACTTGGCCAGTTTTATAATACATCATCAGCCACAAAAGCTTATAGAAGTTTATATAGAAATATTTATTTTCCCGCAACATGGTATAATATTATCAATGTATGTACATACTCGTAGGTTTTAATCCATTAAAGATAAATGTTTGATGCTTACCAAATTTAAGGCGCTTCCCCCAACTTTTACTATGGGACCAAATAAGAATCGCGAAAAAAAAATCTGCTGTTCCCTACATTTTAACGAGTTATGCGAACATAAATGTAATGAACAGCTGTTATTTTTTTGCGATTTCATGTTTGGTCCCATAGTAAAAGTTGTTCATAATGATGAGTACAGTGACTCCCTAAGAGGTTGTGCGTTAATTAAGTTACACCTTGTATAGATCTACAGATTTATTATATGTATAGATAAAGACCTTTTATGTATTTAGAACAATAAACGTTAAAGTGCCCCACTATAAAGGGCAACACACAAAGACCCTTGTCACTTGACTCAAATAACACAGAGTGACAGGACTCACACTGTTTTTCTTTCATCATTACTTCAAAGATACCCTTTAAGTGCCCATTGCTTTGAGCCTTCACTAAAAAGAGACAAAACATAACAATACTGAGACGGCAATACCAATGTTACCCGGCGTCCAGGTTTTGGCAGGACGTCTCGTTTTCCAGCCCTCTCAGAACGCGCCTAAAATCCCACTATTTCTCCTAAGTAGGTAATAATTGTACCGTAATATAAAAATAATGATTATATTATTAGCATCGTCCTTTTAGGGGTTTTGCAGACTATTTATTGATGTGGTTGTAGATATACACTTCTCATCAAAAAAATCGAAACACTTCCGGTTTTTTTTTTCTACAAGCAATTAATCCTCTTTTTTGATTAATATAGTAGCAAGAAAAAAAACAAGTTCTTCTTTTTTTTGATGAGAAGTATGATTAAGTATAACACTGTTTACTCAATCTATTTTTATTATTTATGTGTATAGGTACAGGGTGTTAACGAATTCGTGTAATTCCATCAAACCACATGAGCTGTTAATGGTATAGATTAACCCCGCACGGGATTTAGATTGACTAAAAATAAAAATAAACTTATTTTTTCCCAAATATTTTTTATGTGATAGGAAATTACGATGCCGTGCATAAATGAATGAAGGCATGGCGACACAGCTGACGGGCACGACTAGCGCGATATTGCTCCACGCAGTCAGTTAACTTGGGACGTTAAAATTACTCAGATACAGAATGCCATGGCTCATTTTTTTTAAACTTTTTTTTTGTTGTTTCTGAAAAAAACCTATGCAAGGTCAATCAGTGTCACCAATAGATCATGCGGTTTGAAGGAATAATTACACGAATTCATTAACCCCCTGTATAAAAAATAACTTAACCTAACCTACGAAACATCGCCATAACTTTTCTCACACAGAGCGTTTGAAATGAGCCGCCATATTTTGCAGTATATTAAATTACCTATCTAATGACCACAGAACTTATAATAAGAGGAATAGAAATGTTACTTCAGCTAAAAGCGCGAGGCGCCTATCTGGTTGAAAAGCCAGATGTTTGATTTACCGGGCTCAGTCTGAAACGAACCGTCGTCATGACAACTGTTCAATAAAATGGGTTATTGTAGCGTATCCAACTGTGGAAATTGTTCAGCAAAGGGTGACTGTGCTTCTAAAAGGATTACATTCCACTGGTGAATACCGTAATTTAAAAAATAACATAATATTAATAAAAACAACAATTTTGCGGACAAATTTAAAAACAGCACCGAATGTTGTTACTACCAAGTAATTCGATATACGTTGCTTGTTTAAGTTCGAAACACAAAGTAAGCTACGATTGAGACACCGCAATGGATTAAAACAATAAACGATATTTTCTCACCCACAACTATGCCATAGTACGGCCGCTGTTGGCAGACGTGAGTTAGTGCTGTGATATCAGTGTTTCCCAGTTATCGATATATCCACAGTAGTCAAGAAATTTTGATTTGTTAAAATTCCAGTGATAATATTATTTTATTATCTTATTCCGTTTTTGGTGTCATTTCATTTCATAATTTATTTTAATCCAAATCTAAAGTCAACAAGTCAAGTCAAAAAATTTAAATGGATTTAAAAATACTACAATTGATGCCCAAACTATTCTATTCCTTACGTCCGTGTGGTAACGGACGTAAAGAATAGCACTACCCCATCTCTTCCCGTGGGTGTCGTAAAAGGCGACTAAGGGATTCACTAGAGGATGGGTAGCAGCGTTCTCTGAATACTTTAACAACCATACTGCGATCGCCAACCCGCCTGCCAAGCGTGGCGATTATGAACCCCCCCCCCCCCCTCCCAACATTGTTTGGGAGACGCCTATGTCCAGCAGTGGACGTCATTCGACAGAATGATGATGCGCAAATAGGAAGAAATTTAGAAAAATTTAAAAATCATGTGTCAGCTAAAGCTTAGTATCATTTCGTAGGTATCAACATTTTTAAAGAAATTTATTTTCACCAATTTGACCAAGGGCCCATGGACAATCATGTAATTCTATTAACAAAATGTGTAATGGAATGGTATACAACGTGTTACAAAAATACGCCTAAAGCCGAAAGGGGATTAAAAGGTCCCTTGTAAAGAGTCTATTGGCAATATTTTAAAAGAAAAGCAAGACGCAAAAAAAAAATTGACGAATCATAAAATAAAATCATCACTGAAAAGCTATCCTGAAAACATTAAAATAAAGAGTAGACTACCCAGAAAGTTATTTACATTCTTACCTAATTTCCTCTGAGAGGTAAATCTGCTTCTCTATTTATATATAGCTATTTTCGTATAGCTCATGCTGTGGTGTAAAGATTAGCCAGGCAGCAAAGTTGGTAGCGAGGCTGACTGCCCAGGGTGTGCCGGACGTACTTAAGTATCGTCACTCGTGGAGGCTCTTTTCATGCACCCCGAAAGGTAAAAGACCACAACCATAAAAGACTACTTGATTAACATTTTCTTTTTTAAGCGGAATTATGTAACACGTTGTATAGATATCCGCCTACATTACCTTATGAAAAATTCAACGCCAAAAATATCAAAAAGACAACTTTTAAACAAATACCTTCACTTCACAGGGTAATAAGTATTTTTAAGCAACCCAAAACAGCAAATAGATATTGAAGCATTAAGCAACTCTAATTATTTTGACAATTTTTGTAAATAATTTTGTGATTTGTTAATCAAGACTTCTACATATAACTTTATTTTTAATATAACCAGTGGGTGCCGGAAGACGGGCGTCGTCGCCGAGGGAGGCCTGGGAAACGCTGGCGTGATGATTTAGAGTCATTTATGGGAGATTGGCCAGAGAAGGCAATGCATAGAAATGAGTGGAAGGCTATGGGGGAGACCTTTGCCCAGAAGTGGGACAACATAGGTTGAAAAAAAATGTAAATAATATTAAAATTAAATTAAAAAGTTTTTTTCAAATATATCTTTCATCAAAGAACACAAAATAAATTAACACACAGTGCAAGATAATACACAGTACAATTGAAACTTATAATACTGATTTTCGTAAAGGATATCTAACACATTCTACAGATACACATACACACATCTTACATCATTCTTCAACACACGCAATTCCATAGACGCAGCCAAACATGTCACATTCCAATACTATTGGACTATGATGTAAATCGTCACTAATTATAATTATGTATCAACCTTCTTCGTGGACTAATTTCCATCCACACCAAATAAAATTAATCCTTTAATATTAGAAATCCCCTAGCGACTGCATCTGCAAATTGTAACAATCGATAACATTTTATCTTGCGTCAAGTACTAGCGTAAATGTAAAATAATTATATATGTGTGAGTATAATATGCGGTAGGTGTTTATTCAACGCTCTTTCTTAGTCTTAAGGTTCATAATTGTAAGTAGTAAATGTACAAGTAATTGTGTGCGTAATTGCGTAGTTATGGTTCTAGTTTTTTCTATGTATGAGTTAGAGGTAAAAAAGCGGCGACATCGGTTCCCGAAGGAAAAACAATTGATACCATTTCTATTCTCTTATTATAAGTTCTGTGCTAATGACACATACAGTGTGGTTTTATTGGTCATGTAGAACATTTTTTCCGGTCCTCCTTTGTCAGTGATTTTGTTTAGGAAGTCTTACTAGAATTAATGGATTTCAACCATTGTTATGCTTTTCTTCTACGTCCCGATTTTATTTTACTCCCGGTATTTGTATAAACGTTTCTGGCAACACTTGACGATACAGACAGCGGTCCCAAGGAATAAAATTAAATGTACCGTTCTACGCAAATGGGTAGCCCTCAAATAATTCCGAGGAAATTACATTTTCAGTCGAAATCCCTCCGCGTAGAGAATGTATGAAGATATTACTGTTATTTAAATGCGATACCGCGATCAAACCGACCCGATACCGCGAATTTTTACCGCTTTATTTTATGGAAATAACTGTATGTAAAACTGTTGTACCTTTTTTGTAATATAAGGATAGCATAAATAAGCATAATCAGCTCATTGCTGGTTCAATGTTGGGTGTAAAAGGATTTTAAGGCCTGGTGCAGGTTGGCGGAATACAGACACCATCTAAAACTTTATGAAGCCCTGGTGTGCAGGTTTCCTCACGATGTTTTTCTTCACGAATAACGCAAGTAATAATCATATTCTGATCGGCACGTTGTAGTATCACCTTCATAGTCATTCACCTACCTACTGGCCATTTTTATATTTTATACTTTTTTATGGATGACAGATAGGGGAATTCTAATTTGGATTTTGGATTGTTTTACACCATGGTGATGTTTTTCTGATACAATATATTTTCTATTTATTTTATATTGATATAAATATTATAAATTCAATCTACTGACTGTTTAATTATGTGGCATGCCACAGCAACCCACCTTGAAGCACAATATTTGCCTGGGGGCAATGAGCTTATATAATACTAGAGGAGCAGCGTCCTTATACCAAATTCAGAAAAACGTAGCCACTTACGAGTTTAAAGTGGTAGCTTTGAAACGGATACATAAATTATGTAAATATGTCAAAATACTATATTTGTCTCATTTCTTCTTCCGTCAAACTAATTATGTTGGAATGAGACAAGACATTGTTATCGGAAAAACGGCCAGAGTTGCCAATGATCTACATAATTTCCCCAGAATGAATGAATGTGTTAATTAAATCAATTACTACGAAAGGTCGAATTATGTACATTAAGTGTTGAATTATATTTAATTTATGCAAAAATTAATTTACAATTAAGTATAAATTATTTAGTTTATTTTCCATCAACAAATTATATTATCAAAAGTAAAACAGTTTAAAAAGTAAATCAATACGCAACCAATTTGACAGTCTATAAAACAATATTATTTTGTAATCTGTCATCGTCGTCACTCTGTCTCTGACTAGTATATAGTTATCTGTGCTCTGTCTAACGAACTCGTAGTGAACAGACGTATATCAGATTCCTAGTGTAATTATAATAAACGTTATTATTCAATTCAAAGTTTGTTTCTATTTTAATCCTTAACTATGTCAATATGTTTTGACCTTTTGTGATTAGTTGAATTATTAGCTACGCTAATACAGCCGTTATTATCTTCAAATGTAACAATATTAAGTAAGAAAAAAAAATGCGTCATCATAAATATAATATTTATTTTTTATTAATTATATTTCAATAATTTAGACTTAAAAGGAACATACATTGGTCATACACTAAACTCCCAACAGTCTGGCAAAATCAAAATCGTTTTTACTGGTAACACTGACGGCAAAAACAATGTTTGATAAATTTATTTGGTCTCGTAATGTTTTTTTTGGATAATCTTATGAAAAATTAGCACCAAGTGCTTTATTAATCTTTTCAGATCGTGACATGCAAATTTTAACTGCACATTTCACCATTTTAATATTTTAATCGCTAAGCAATCACTCACTTGACGTCAAGCTGACAACTGAAGTCAGATATGCCTGCGGACATATACGAAGTAGTAACGCGTTGGTGCTGTACACTGCTGATCTAGTCCTATATAACATCATTGCCTGGGGGAGTCCGTTTCTACACAGTGAGACAGTAGTCAGGGGTGAGGCAGTTCTAATCTTATCCCTGGTTGATGAAACAATAGGCTAATGAGGAAAAGCTATTGTGGATTATGCACGCAGCCGAGTCTGCGTCTCGGCGATCGAGTCCGAGTGGTTAGCCCATGTGGCAATTGTAATACGCGCTTGCTGCCGCCGGTTTCTATCAGATGGCTGTGTGGGCCATCGATGGACGCCGTGAATTCAAGAAGGAACTCGCTGACTACTCCAAGGGACGTGACGCTGTCCTGTCTCTTTTCTCTAACCATTTTTTATTATTGTTGTTATGTACTAGGTATGGAATGCCCTACACATTCTGTACAACTGGTGTAGCAGACGTGCTCTCAGGAGATCCTAGGGCCGTCTGTTACATTACAGTTTGGCGCCCAACTTTGTCTGAACCCCTCCCTTTCCTCTAAATTCAAAAATAATTCAGCTACGAATTGTATAGTTTGGATATTCATTCGGCTTCTATTATCTCTATTTGTACTCTATTATTACTCTTTTCCCTCCCTCCTAACCCTCTGTTAACATTTACTTGTCTTTTCAGAGATATTGTGTTGCATTCTGGTGAGCCTACATACTCTACGCTCTACGTTTCATCTTGCTATCCTGTAAGGTATCTTTTAATATTTTTGCTGTAGATGACTATGCTTTCTACCTTGTTGGTTGGTTGTAGTAAACCCAAGTTGTAGCAAACTGTAATGTAACAGACGGCCCTAGGATCTCCTGAGAGCACGTCTGCTACACCAGTTGTACAGAATGTGTAGGGCATTCCATACCTAGTACATAACAACAATAATAAAAAATGGTTAGAGAAAAGAGACAGGACAGCGTCACGTCCCTTGGAGTAGTCAGCGAGTTCCTTCTTGAATTCACGGCGTCCATCGATGGCCCACACAGCCATCTGATAGAAACCGGCGGCAGCAAGCGCGTATTACAATTGCCACATGGGCTAACCACTCGGACTCGATCGCCGAGACGCAGACTCGGCTGCGTGCATAATCCACAATAGCTTTTCCTCATTAGCCTATTGTTTCATCAACCAGGGATAAGATTAGAACTGCCTCACCCCTGACTACTGTCTCACTGTGTAGAAACGGACTCCCCCAGGCAAATATTGTGCTTCAAGGTGGGTTGCTGTGGCATGCCACATAATTAAACAGTCAGTAGATTGAATTTATAATATTTATATCAATATAAAATAAATAGAAAATATATTGTATCAGAAAAACATCACCATGGTGTAAAACAATCCAAAATCCAAATTAGAATTCCCCTATCTGTCATCCATAAAAAAGTATAAAATATAAAAATGGCCAGTAGGTAGGTGAATGACTATGAAGGTGATACTACAACGTGAATTTGAAAAGTGCAGGCCAGGATCGAACTTAGACCCTCCTGCAGGAAGAGGCAAGCGTTCAACCGCTAGGCTGACACTGCTTTTGGAATATACAGGGTGTAAACGAATTCGTGTAATTCCTTAAAACCACAACTGGTATAGATTAAAAGCGCGAAGAATTTAGCTTGATTAAAAATTAAAGTAAAAAAATATTTTTTCTTGCAGTAGGAATAAGTACCTAATCGTATCTAAATCTAGGTGATTAAATCACTTAAGTAGGATTCAAAAATAATAATAAAAAGAAATTGTAAAAACAATGTGTTAGAACATTTCGATGCCACGCATAAATGAATGAAAGAACGGCGGCACAGCTAGCGGGCGCAGCTAGTTTGATATTCAGTCAATTAACTCAGTGCGCTAAAATGACAAAGAAAAACAAGTTTCAATAAAAAGACAAAAAAGAAACTGAAAAAACTCACACATGGTCAAGGGCCGTTCAGACTACGCTATAATATATAGCAAATATTGTATACCACAGCGATATCGCTCAGCATACATTTTATATGGACACATTCACACAACGCTAAACTATAAAGTATTGGATTGCTGTACGCGTTAAGTGCAGTCCCCGTGTCGTTGCACTTGTACTCGTAGGTTGTAGGTACCCCGTCCATCGCCCGACGGATCGCCGTCAAATAACTTGCTATACATTAGACCGGCTTGTGATATAGCGTGTAGTGTGAACGTCATGCTATAAAGTTATAAAAATTCTTCGTCCCTACTTTAGTTACGAATTCAAAAAATGGAGCTTCTAATTCGAGACCCCATTTTTTTTTTTTTATTCTAGGCCTGCGTTTGACCGCCATCTCGCCTGATGTAAAGGGACCTAAAATGTAAACACAGCTGATCATAGCTGACGATAGATAGATTTTAGCATGTTTTTTTTTTTGTAATTTTTGAACAGCTTTTTCTCTTATACTATTGAGTTTTGGGGAAACTGGTAGAACAAAAGTTACTCATTATTATGGGTACTTTAACACCCTTTCGGATTAGAACCCCCTTTCTGACTTACCTTGTAGATATTATGTTCTCAATAAACTCATAACTAGTTTAGCCTTTCACTAAGCTATTAGCAGTTTAGTCAAAGCGCAGCCATTTCACCTACGGAATACGATTACAGGCAATACCGATATTCTAAGCTAAGGTATAACCGAATATTGCTACTACGTTGTAAATGGTTTTAGAATATCCGACAGCTTGTATTTACTGACTGTATTGGTACTACGACTGGGACTGCCCTGGGGCACAAAGGAGTCTCGATGTCCGGAAAACAGTTATATCAATCAAATGGCCGTAACAAGACTTGCAATCTGAAGCGGAAAATCAATATACAAGGTGTCCCTAAACACAACGGCGCCTTACGCCAAAATTAAATGTCGTTTTTTGGTAAGCGCATCACTTGAGAACGGCTGGAACGATTTGACTATTTTGTTTTTAAATATTCTTACTTTTCCGAATTGGTTTTTACGAAAAGATTTTTTTTAAAGTTACCCGATAAATTGGCAAATTCAGGAAAAACTGAAAGTGTTTTTTTTTCTATGGGATTTTTGTATTTATTTATTTATCCATTAACAACAATATAAGCTTACAGTCTAGACACCAGAACGCTTATCTGCTAAAGAGAGTAAAAAAGTACAAAAATCTCCATAAATAAAATCATAGAGCAAAGCATTACCTACACATTGAAATTTCTGCTATGTATGAACTCAAGACCTCAGATTCAGACCTCAAGACCCAAGAAATTGATTGAAATTTGGACAAGTCAACGTCTGTCGGATCAGCTAGTATTATAATAAAGTTTAATCGTTTTCGAATTTAAAAGTTACCATAAATAAAATGTTACCTCACAGAACTAACTACATACTAATTGTTTAAAAAACACACACACCTATACACACTTTCTTTTTCTATACCTATTCACACTATATATACACTTTCTTTTTCTGAACCGTCATTAATTGCCTATCATTTGTTCCCGGCAGCTTGTCGTTAAGTTTCAGGACACGCTGTGTATTTAAAATACACTAAACTTGCTAATTGCTTTCTGAACGTCAAATTATAAAACACAGCCTCCAAAAAGTTCTCCATCGCCTCTTATTTGTTAGCAATATAAAAAAAGGGCACAAAAAACCTATAATCCTATTGGACATTGGACTTTATTATACCTTAGGTAAAAACCGCATTCACAGTACGTCTAACGTTTAACGTCTAATGAATTGCCATACTTAGTTTTTTCGTATTTTTCTCTTCTGATTAATTTCACTGTGGCTTCCTACGTTTAATGAGTTCCGTGGTGTCGTAGCGAGCGAGATTGCTCTGTTTTTCGTTCAAGACCATTCTATACTCCATTTCATATAACATTAGATAAAAGTGGTACGAATATCTTTTGCACCATTTCTTCAAGTAGAATTTCAGTTCATTTTCATTGACCATTAAGGTCCATAAAAGCAAAATACTGTGTTGAATCTCTGCTGGAAGTAAACATAATAGACGACACGTTTGGTGCAGTGGCTAAGTGATTGGCTTCTGCGCTACGGGTCGTGGGTTCGATTCCCACACGGAACAAAAATTTGTATGGCCTACAGATGGTTGTTTCGGGTCTGGGCGTTTGTTTGTGAGATTTGTGTCTGTAAACGCACCCACGATACAAGAGAAATCTTAGTGTGGGGCAACGTTTTTAAAAAAATAATAATAATATTACATAGATTAAAGTTCTCAAAGGGGCCTCTGCGCGTTGGACCTGTGTCCCCGTGTATGCCTTCCAAAGGACCGGACGTCTTCCGCAATACGGAAGATGAGCCGTGAATTTAAGCGAGATACAAATATTACAAAAAATAAAACTGACTTCAAAAAAGCGAATGAAATAATTAGGTACCATATTGTAAAATTAATAATTTCTGAAGTCGATACCTTCAATTTGGTTCAGCGTGCGTATATTTGAATGCAGTTCGAAATATTTTCAAAAATTATAGACAGTCTTAAGAACATTTTCTTGCAGCCACAACGATTAAGGTTATTACTACCCCATCTCAAATAAGGTTTTGCGTTTTCTGACGTTTCTAGCACTCCAACCTCAGTTGGTCCGGAGAAATCTTTTGATTCCTATGAGAAATAGGATCAAATGACATCATAAAAATGTTTTGTTTTTTCTCGATGACAATTTTTTTTTTCAATATCTTTGAATGCCTATTGAAATTACTCCAAACGTTTATGGTGATCTTCTAAGAACATTTTACTGTAACTACAATGGTTAAGGTAGCTGCCCTTCATGCCCCATCTCAAATTACCACCCTGTATACAGACGAATACAGAATCTCCTCCTTTTTGAAGAAGTCGGTTAAAATATGTAGGTTTTGTTTCTCTAACGTTATTGAATGCGACTATTTCATGTCTATTATTGCGTTGTATGTAGGGTTACCATTTCGAAATTTGAAAGGTCCGGACAAAAAGCCGGACATTTGCCAAAAAGTCTGGACATTTCAAAAAAAGTCCAGACATTTTAGTCACAAAATGAAATGATTGATTGTTTTAAATTGAGATGATGAGACTGATTAACTAGTTGTATGTAGTATTAGTATGTAGTTTTATAAAGATTGATGACTGATTTAATACTCGTTTTATTTTTAATTAATTTAATGCGAAAATTGAACATTAATTTAATTTTTTCCATCTAAGCCAAAAATCCGGACAAATTAAAAAGATGAAAGGCTGAAAGTCCGGACATGTCCGGATAAATCCGGACGGATGGTAACCCTAGTTGTATGGAATAACAGTGATATAAAGACAGTGTCATAACATTATTTTATAGCCACACATAATGTTTCATGTTGTGTAATGTTGCATTGTATTTTATTGATACAGACCTTTTATCGGAAAATAGAGTTATAAGACCGACGTTTTCAAATAGCTTTAAGTCTGAAAATTTCGTTCTGCTTGGCCTTTTCCCAACTATACAGGGTGTAAACGAATTCGTATAATGTAATTCCTTCAAACCACATAATCTATTAATGGTATAGATTAGATTTAGATTGATTAAAAATAAAAATAAACTTTTTTTTCCCAAATGAAATTTTTGTGTGATAGAAAATTTCGATACCATGCATAAATGAATGAAGGCACGGCGAGACAGCTGACGGGCCCGACTAGCGCGATATCGCTCCACGCAGTCAGTTAACTTGGGACGCTAAAATTACTCAGATACAGAATACCATGGTTCATTTTTTGAAAGCTTTGTTTTTGTTGATTGTGATAAAAACCTATGCAGGGTCATTCAGTGTCACCAGTAGATCACGCGGTTTGAAGCAATTACACAAATTCGTTTACACCCTGTATAGAGGTCAGCTTGCAGTCTAACACGTCATCCTACATGAGCGATCATAGAAGTAATAAGTACTACGTTCTATATAAAGTCCTTGTGAGCGATCTACAAGTGACGCGAAGCGGCGAAAACAACAAACAGTCGATACCTATTGAAGTGGCCTACGTGACCAAACGCACGTGGAGTGCGGTGCGGCGCGGCGCGGCGCGAAGCGAACGCTGTCAGTTGTGCTTGATATTTTCACGCGAACTGGATGCGGTGCCGTACAGTGCTACTGAATGACGGCGGCGCGCGGCGAGCGGTCCGCGTGCTCGTAGGACAAAGCCGCCGCTTCGCACCGCATCACGTGTCACCGCATCGCATCGCTTCGCAATTCGCGTCGCTTTAAACCGCCTACGTAAGACGTCGCGTAACCAGATACGGCTGAATACTAGTATTTTACACGGAGCGACTGCCATCAGACCTCCGCAACCCAGTTACTGGGTAATACCGATATTTTAAGGTTAAACCGGTTTTCAAACTTTCGGGCTTCTGACTACCCGTAACGACTGTCATAGGTATTCGTATGACACCGGAACCAACGACTTATCGTGCCCTCCGAGGCACGGAGGGCTATATGTAATGAACGGTCACCCTTGTCTGTCAGTCCCTGTCTGAAAAATCCATGCTTTATTTCTGAAAATAAACAACTAGAATCTTTTTCCATCATTTTAGTGCTAGTCCACTTTGTTATATTGAAAACAGAATTAGTGTGCTTTTAAGAAGTTTATTTCCTGACTGAGAGTAAACACGGTACTAACAAGAAAACTTTATCTGAATGTGAAGTAGGTACGAGTAGAAAGAAAAATGGTTTCGTTTCTTTTAAGCTTTGTCTTGTTACCAGAAAAAATAAGGCTCTTTTCCTATGAATATAATTTAAAATGAGGATAAAAGTGCGAATTTAAGATTTATACTGGCAACATCAATATTATCCGTATGCACACTAATAAGGACATACTGCGATCTACCTATCCAATCATAAAACGTGATGATTATGGCAATGGCTTATGATAATCATGACTGATCCGTCTTATTCTTCTCTCCACGAGCTATACGAGAATAGCCCGTGCCGTATTGCGAAGATTAGCAAGTTTAAATTAGCAAGTAAGATTAGCAAGTAGTCTGCAAGGTTCATAGCGAAGCTGACTGCCCAGGGGGAAGTGTTCCGTACCATCACTACATAGTATGAAACAGAGTCGCTTCCCGCTGTCTGTCTGTCTCTATGTATGCTTAAATCTTGAAAACTACGCAACGGATTTTGATGCCGTTTTTTTTAATAGATAGAGTGATTCAAGAGGAAGGTTTATATATATAATATATGCATAATATAGAAGAGAAAAACGCGGAATACGCGATAAACGACATCCACGCGGGCGAAGCCGCTGGTGACCTCTAGTTATCTATAAAAACGGCAAAAAAATCATGTCTGTTGTATGGGAGCCCCCCTTAAATATTTGTTTCATTTTAATTTATCTAAATTATTTACTTTTAAATTGAATATGTAACTAAATATTCTGTGAATATTTGAAGCGTCTACCTGTTGCCGTTATTAATATCGAGCAAAAACGAGCAAAAAAATCACGTTTGTTGTATGGGGAGCCCCCTTAAAATATTCAGTTTATTAGTATTTTTTGTTATAGCGGCAACAGAAATACATCATCTGTGAAATTTTCAACTGTCTAACTATCACGGTTCATGAGATACAGCCTGGTGACAGACGGACAGACAGACAGACGGGAGTCATAGTAATGGAATGATTTGTTAATTTTTAGGGTTCCGTATCCAAAGGGCATGTTCAATAGTGGAGCGTTTACGGGCTAATCACATCAACGCCGAAAAACCCATACACCTAATCCTTTGAAATCCCGTATCAAATACCAGGATGACATCCTTGCTCGGAGCTAATTCCATCTGTGCCCGAAAACTTGTACCAAATTAATCCGTTCACATTCTGTATTTAAGTACCAGGATAACATTTTAGCTCGGAGCCAATTTTGTCTGTGCCTCTAAACTGTGCCTAAAAACTTGTACTTAATCCTTTTACATTCTGTATTCAAATACCAGGATAACATCCTTGCTTGGAACTCATTCGGTCGCTTTCAAGTAGTATCGATCGATCGCTAAGCGTTCCTATTATTTATTCAAGTCAAGTGACCCATGAGAACTCGTGCGTTAGTTGTGCGAGTCCTTTCCAATGAGCATAGATAACTAGGTAAACATAAAATAAAGGATATACCGTTCACTTCGTCTGACTTCTTTGAAAATTCCCCAACGCTGGGTCATAATATCAGTATGCTAAACACGACATTATGGGGACGTTTGGAAGACGAATTGGTTTTTGAAGTTGTTGTTATTATAAGAGCGGAAGATGCTGTCGCATTTCACGCATAATAATTGGGCAAAATAACTCCTCTTGTAGAACTTTGGATAGCTCCTATTCATTTTAAATCAATTTGAGCGCCTTTTATCGCTTGTCAAAACACTGATTGACAAAGCACTGACAAAATATAAAAAAACCGGCCAAGTGCGAGTCGGACTGACTCACTAAGGGTTCCATACCACCACAAATGTCTGTGAAATGACTTTTTTTTACTATAGAGTATGCACTACATTCATACCATGTTTCACGCTTGTCTATATTACCGTTATTTAGGTTTAAAAAGTAGTATTTTTTTCGAGGTTTCTTGTATTTAAACTTATTTAGTTATCGTTTATTCATTTAAAAGACATATATAAAATTATGTTTTTTAAGTATTTCTATGGGAAAAAAAATTTTTAAAACATAGTAGCCCATGTCGGGGCCAGGGTCGAAGCCACCGGTGTTCAGGGCCTCAGAGAGAACGTAACATTAAGTGCCGTGTCGAGAAGTACCGTTTTCGGTATCAGGCCCTTGATCCAGCCGCCCAACGAGAGCATCTGATGTTGGTTTAGACTTATTTTCGTAGATTCATTTTCAATACATATAAATTATATTTTTAAATATTATATATATATATACTTATATCTTAAAAAAAAAACAATATAGGTACATTTAAAAATATAAAAATAGTAGCCCACCGGCATCGGGAACAGGGTCCAAGCTGCCGATAGTCAGGGCTCCAGAGAAAGGAACCTCCTCACTATGCGTGCCGTGTCAAGGAGTACTGCTTTCTGTATCAAGCCCTTGATCCCGCCGTCCAACGAGAGCCTCATGGGGTGTTGATCGAGGCTATTGGCCATTAGGCCATTCGCCGTAACGACTATCGGGACAATGACTGCTGAGTCCACATCCCACATGCCGCCAACCTCGTGTGCTAAATCAAGATATTTAATTTTTTTGTAGACTTATTTACATATTATTATTATTTAATATATACCCCCTTTGGACTCAGACTTTTTAATACTCGTATTTGCCATGATAGAAGCCGTAGTAATAGATATTCAGTGAAAATTGCAACTGTCCCTGGGGGCCTACTCCCTAAGTCCGTCACCGAAGTTAGTCGCTCGCGCGCCCGTCCACAAGTAGCCCGAAACATAGGAGTGAACAAAACAAGTGTCAAGTTCAACTTTTCGGACGGGCAAAAACACATCGGTAGTAGGGACAACTGTCAAATCGTGTTGTCATTCATTCTTAGTTCGGGCCCCGAAATAATCGTATGTCCGTAGGTGATAGGGAGTAGGAAACGCTCGTGACTAAGGCCGAAACTACGGACTTCGTGCTTAGAGTGTAGATCCCCTGTGACAGACGGACGGAGGGACAGACAGACGGCGCCGTAGGCTTAGTAAAAGGGTCTCATTGGCACCCTTTTGATACGGAACCGTAATAAATACCGTTTATAGACTTTTATGTCGAACTGTACGTAGAAGTCGCTAAAGGAAAGCATAATTTCCAAGCTATATAGAAGCTCGCATAATTCCGAGTAGTACCGGTAAACCGGGGTTACTTTCAATTACAGGGGCGACATTGATAGTTACTAAAAATATTGCATTTGGTCAAATATCTCTGTGAAAATGGAACTTATGCATTTAAATTTAATATTGTAGGGAACATTGACAGTTTTCCTATTTTACCATTCGGTATACACGTGTCTGCGATGTTAGATGGCGAAGATAAAAAATATTAAATTACACCCCTGATTATGTAAAAAAATCGATTTTTAGATTTCTCGATTGGGGCTACTTTGAAACTCAATGATAGAATAGAGATCATCAAAGTAGAAGCTTTACGGTCCAAGTTTGATAAGGAACATTTCTCCTTTTTTTCTCGAAAATAATGCTCTGTTATTTTTTTTATTTAGCCTATTTTGTTTTCTATATATCTGTTAAGTCAGTTTATATAAAAGATTTTTGCTGTGGCATCTAAAATCAAAAATAAATAAGAAATAAACACATGAAGCTCAAAAATTAATCAAAGTAACCCCGTTCTACGGTACTAGAGAACACACAATATAGATAATCATAGATTGTGCTGCATTATACGTATTTGCTGCAGCTGCTTGAAGTCCCATGCGCATTTGAAAACCCTATTTACCCGTTAGGGCTTGTCCAGACGACGATCGGTTTTCCTTATAGAATTTTACTTAATAAAATTCTAACACTGTGTGACTGACTGACAGACAACGCACAGCATAAGCCGGTGGGTCTACAAGCATGAAATTTTGCACAGGGGCCTAATTCTCCTAAAATAAATCTTGATAAATCACAACCGAACCTAGGCCGAACCGTTCATTCAGACAGTTCTCAATTTCAAAAGCTGTCGAATTGTTTGACACAAAAAAGAAAATCAATTATTTTGAAAGTTTTCGAAAACAAAAACTGACTGACGGTTGTGGTTCGATTGCGTTTGGCAACAATTTATTTTAGGAGAATTGGGCCCCAGGAGTGCCTTATACGGTGTGTAAACTAATTCGTATAACTCCTTAATTAAAACCACATGATCTACTACTGATGTAGACTGACGAAGCACGGGACTTAGTAAAAAAGAACTTTATTTTGTTCCGATAGGGTATTTAAACCACCTACTAAGGATTCAATAAAAAACAACCAAAAATGTGAGTGAACATTTCGATGCCACTCATATATGAATGAAAGCACGGCGACACAGCTGGCGTGCACGACTAGCGCGATATCGTTCTTTGCAGTCAGTTAATTCGGGACTCTAAAATTACTAAGAAGTAGAAAATTACGTTTTTTTTTTTACTTATGTTGTAAATATTTTTTTTAATAACTATTTGGTTTTAATCTGTGTCACCAGTAGATCACGCGGTTTGAAGGAATTACACGAATTCGTTTACACTCTGTGCAACGAGGGTGAGCACTAAGAAATAATTTTTGAAAATTCATTCCCTTCTTTTTCTTCTCTCGTGTCATCAAGAGCTATACGAAAATAGCTCATGCTGTGGTGAAAAGATTAGCCAGTCCGCAAGGTTGGTAGCGGGGCTGACTGTCCAGAGTGCGCCGGACGTACTTAACTATCGTCTCTCGTGGAGGCTCTTTTCATGCACCCCAATTCATTCCCTAATTGGGTTAAATAGGAGATGAAAGATTGAATGAAAGTTCGTAATTTTTTAAGTATATGGGAAATCCCATCGAGCACACGGCTAGTCGCTTATAAGCTTTTATTGAATAAAAGACTATTCCTACGTCTGCGTTCCGCGCCGAGACCAGGCCGGGCTGAACGACGCTTACAGTTACCATCAGTGAAGAGCCCCGAATCGCCAGAGCTCTTGTTTCGGTACAAAATGTATGTTACGTTGAACTCCGGGCTAGGTCCAGGCCTGTATCGGCACGGATGTGTGTAGACAGACCTTAAAACAGTGGTAGAGAACTAAGAACCTCCTCGTCGCGCCTAAGTATAGGCCATCCAAGGACTTTAAATTTCCTACGTAGTATCTATTACTTGTATGAGGCCATCAAAGAAGCAGGACATTAAAATCAACGTATATAAAAAGTGAACGGCGATTAACAAAAGGAATTTATATGGCGGATGTCAGTGGAAACGCCAGTACAGGACGCCCTAGAAGGACATACATCGATGTTATTGGTGATGTTCTTCAAAAAGGAAAAGTGCGTACTTAGTACTCTCAACCGGCGTGCGTGTATGACAAGATGTATGACCGTGGACGAAGCGAAAGGAGTATATAAGGATCGTAGTATGTGGCGTTTTGCAATTTCTGCCTACCTCCGTAGGAATAAGGCGTGAGTTTATGTATGAAACGGTAGGACGGCATCACATACCTTTTGAACGAATCCGGAAAACTGTATTTTCTTCGAATTTTTTATTCGACACTCTTCCTATTCAAAGTACAAAGTTTTATTTTATTTTAAATACGAAGTTTCAACACGAACACCGAGTTGAAGACATGAAACTCTTCGGAGTTAAAAGGTTAAGTTGTTCACTCAACGTCCATGCGGGAAAATTCGTCGACAAAACTTTTCTGCGTTAGGGCGTTTGTGCACTACAAGGAATTTTACTGTCCGGCAGTCCGATTTTTACGGTCCTATGTGGCATGAAAAAATGTACTACTTAATTAATTTACTTTTGTTATCACGGTGCGATGTATTGTCGGCTTTAAAATGTATTTTGTAGTATGAGATACGATCGCCGTCTGAACGAGCCTTACATGTGTAAACAACAATTCTATTTAGGTATACCAAGAAGTTGGTATTGGCCCCGATTCTGTTAAGCGTCGACTAAACTTAACCAAACATAATGCTATCCTTTACTTGTAGATACAACAAGAAAGAGCTAGAAAAATATTAGAGTTGTCTAATTAAGTTGAATAAAGTCGCTTCCCTCAGGGAAAATGGCGCCACTTCAGAAAAAAAACATAATTTCTGTCAACACACAATAAATTGAAATTTCGTGCGTATACAACGTTTTAGTCAAGTTATGTAGAAATTTAAAAACACCAAAAAACAACACTTGACATCCTAGGTTAGAAGTTTTAGTAATGAATGCTAAAAACAACTGTTTTTTGGTACTTATCGCTAAAAGTTCGATTCCAGAAGCGTAGTGTTGATATTTGGTGTTCTAAAATTTCTACAACACTTGGCAAAAATGTTGTGTGTTCGAAATTTCAATATTATGTTGTATGTTCACAAAAGTATTTTTTTTTTTCTGAAGTGGGGAAGCGCCTTAAAAGAATCATGCCAAGACCCATAGACTGATTTGAACAAAGAATATTTTTTCAGAACATTTGGTTTTGTTTATAATTGATTTTTAACCGACCTCAAAAAGGAGGAGGTTCTCAATTCGGCTGTATGTTTTTTTTTATGTTTGTTACATCATATCTCCGTCATTTATGAACCGATTTGAAAAATTATTTTTTTGTTCGAAAGGGTATACTTTTCGATTGGTTCCATATAATTTTTTTTATGATTAAAGCATGAACTTCAGAGATATGGAACGGAACTCCTCATCGGATAAAAGCAAAATTCTCAAATTACTAATATTGCTTTGTTTATATTTGTTGTTGGGAACGAAAAGAGGAGGGGGTGCGTGTCCCCCCCCCCCCCCCCCTTTGGAAAGTTTTCATTATAGAATATTTTGAATTAGAACAAAATTATTATTATGTGTTGAAAGAAAAACACACAGCGTCGATATGAAGATGATTTTGTGAACGTACTTATAAATCCCTGCTCTATGGTATTATACCTGTTTGTCACCTGCGAAGGAGCCAATATTTTTTCATATTTTTATGTGGTATGTATGGCAACCCTTTTGAACTGTCATAGTCTCTTCACCAGGAAGATATTCCTGCGACGCTGTGTGTTTTTCTTTCAACACATAATAATAATTTTGTTCTAATTCAAAATATTCTATTATGTGTTTACTTAAAAACACACAGCGTCGATATGAAGACTTGTTTGATATCTGCTGGTGACAAACACAAAACGCTATGTGATAGAATAATAAATGTTTAAAGAAGCACAAGAGAATTACTTGTATTAAAGTAATCTTACTGTTGATGTTCAATCAGTCTTAGAGAGAATAAATCTCTACAATTTCTTAACAGAAATGTCTTGTAATAATTATATATCATAAATCAAACATTAAAACAATTTAACTTCTTCATTAAATCAACACATGACTCAATTAATCCTTCAGAATATGAGAAAGCTGAAGATTCTCAAAGAGCAATAAGGTTCCTTTGTAGTCATTCCTATTTCTTTACAATAGGATTTCCTGAAAATTTGTTAACTTCCAGTTTCTCCTACACTTAAGACATATAGACATCATATCATGTATAGGACGGGTCTCTATCCAGCCGGTTGAGGCTACTGTAGACCTGAATGATCCTAAGGTAGCTGCTACTCCTATATCACTCAAAACAGGTCTTTACCAATCCCTCGCAACAGTTTAAGAGGTAGAGACTAATTCGCCAATTATTGTAATATATAAGTCATACTGTAATCTTTGATACATTTAACTGGGTAAACCTGTTGTATTGGGTGTTAGCAATAGCCATCCTGACTGGCTATGCCAAGCCAAGCTAGTCCTAGAAGCTAATACTAGCCTTAGGATTATATTATTTGCTGAAAGAAATATAGAATTCTTATGTTTTTCAAGTAAGGTGAGACCATACGCTTGTCTTTTAAATACTAAAACAAGAAAAGCTACATTGAAGACAACTTGAGGATGACTGGTGGCTTCAGGTTCAGTAGTTGTGCTGTGGCTGTAGCCTTATTATTATAAAGCACTACTTGCTTCAGAAGTGTATGATCTTCTGCTTGTTCTTGTTTCATCTGACAAATATAAAAAAAAAAAAAAATTGTCGATTTATGTGATGCCAACTGAATTATGCATGTGTAGCTAACATTGTGCTGTAGGCATGATCTGTGCATGTAAATAGGCAAGAAATCTAGCTATCTGTTGTATCTGTGACTCTTTGAGTATTGACTTCATCATCAACACATCCAATCACCAACCTCTAATGGCTGGATAGTAGGTGTCAATTATCCATGCCTCCATCTGGTATTTAACAGCTGTTTTTCTATCTCTGACCAACAGTGGTTTTATTCTCCCCACCTCCAACTAACCTAGCCTGAGGGGTCAGTTGGTGTACATAAGCTATGAGCTGGAGGTAAGCCTGATGCTGGGTCTATTGGACTCTCCGAAAGTCTTTCTATGGTCACTGGCGGCTCTAGGGCTAGGCTTTCGTGACTTCATATCCGCTGCGCTAACCAATAGGTTTATTCCCACAGTGGTAATAATAATAATATTGGTCTTTGGCATTGTTTAGTTGCGCTATAACTCGAGGAGTGAAATTGGGGGGAGGAAATGTCCCCCCCTAGGCGAAATTTCCAATTATGAATGACGGAATTCGCGAATTCAAAATTCATGTTAAGTGATGTCTGCAATCTAGCAAGACGTATCTGTTGAACACGGTTGTTTCTGCAGACGAGAAGAGATCTGCGTCTGAAGTGCCCCAACGATGTAATAATCGGTTTGTTGCAGTGGGAAACAGACTCCACTTAAATAGCCGTTGTCTTGAGAGGCAATCGGCTGTGCAGTTGTACCCCTCCGAGAGGTAATGAGCTGATAGAAATCTGATTTCCTTGTTAACTTCAACAACTTGCCATTTATATTGAGAAAACTCAGGGATCTATTCCACCTTCGATCCACACTGTCCGAATATCAGACTGGACTAAAAGGTTATAACAATCAAACAAAAAATAAACATTACAGACCAAACGATCGATTCCGAATCGACACATACACTGCTAACAGCTCTTTCCAATTAAAAAGGCTATTTACCCTGTTCTCCCATTCAGATGCCTGACATCTGAGTATCGATCAACTGGGCGTCCCAAACCCGCGTCCGCTGCGACATTTGTCAAGAAGAGAAGGCATGGCCGTTGGTGTAAAACCGTCGGTCTTGGCGGCCTAAAATTGTCTAACACCTTTGGTGGCAACACTCGACTCATTCTATGGTTGCGGAATAAGCATCTCGCTTGAAGCATCCCAGGAAAATTTTAAGGTACTGACAGTGTAGTCAGCCCCTTGAGGACCAAAAACGGCGAAATTCAATTGAATTAGTAAATTTTTATTTACTTTAGCATAAATTCTCTTCAGAGTATCGCTTAATAAGCCCTATCTTTCCATATTTTTTCTTCGGGCAATGCTATTTGGTTTATTCTGGTATTCCATTTGATGTACTAGTTTCAGTATCAATTTTGGGTACTTTAGTTGCCTTCCCAGTCATTCCAAGAGTCTGAAGACTTCCACAGTCTGACAGATCAACTTGCACTGGTTCATTCCAAGAGTCTGAAGACTTCAACAGTCTGACAGATCAACTTGCACTGGTTCATTCCAAGAGTCTGAAGACTTCCACAGTCTGACAGATCAACTTGCACTGGTCCATTCCAAGAGCCTGAAGACTTCCGCAGTCTGACAGATCAATTTGGACTAGTCCTGGTGGACCAAGGAGAAATCTTTTAGATAGACTAAAGATTAATGGCAAATTGGCATGAATTTTCTTATGAGCATTACGTACCAATTCATCGCCCAAAAGGGAGAAATGAAATTTGTAGTAACTCACCCTGGTAAAATAATACTATGTGTTAACAAGGGGATTTTGCTCTTGGCATGTAAATAATATGCATTGGAAATATCCAATTCCACTATGCAAACTTATGCCTGCCAAACCTCTGATATTACGGCATGAAAAATTAGTCAGAAATTCTTGGTATGAATGAACATACATGTTCAGTACACGGAGGTCGAAAACAGGGCGGAGGTCACCGCTGCTCTATGGTACTAAAACATTTTCAACAGGAAGCGTAGGCTTGCCAGTTTTTTATTTTCTGATGCCGGTCTGTGTGGGTGTGCACCTGTTGCTCCTTCAAGTATTTTTATCTGTGTCATTTCCGGTGTGACTTTGGTACTGTATCACCTTATTATACTTGTGGATGGATATATTATTATCAGAGGGCTCATTCAAGAATTGAATGTAAGAACCAGGGAAAAATTATAATTATAAAGCAGTCTGTTCCTAGAACTATACATGCTGTTTTTCTTCCCCATAATATCTAAATACTGACAGTAATTTCTTATTGGAAGGAAAGGACTATTATTCTTATTATTAAGTCTGGTTTCCTTTAGGAATCTCCTATGGAGTCTTGTTTTATCAGTCTATAGGTTATCCTATCTGAGTTGCATTGATGTAGGTGGGGTAGGCTTGTTCTCCGGTAAAGACTTTATATTGTTTACTTTCTTTCAGTAAGTAGTCATATTGAGTTAGGTACTTGTACCCCCAAGGATTGCATAACTGATGTTAATGTACAAAATGTGCCAAATCACAATGCAATCAAAGAGATGTTCTACAGTTAGAACTCTTCTCATACCTTAGAAGTTACCTATGTATTAGGTACATCCACAAACTACCTAATTGTAAAAGCTGATCAAAGCCAAACAAACTTATTATTTATTTATTTTCAAAATAAATTTCTTTACATTAATTTGCCAAGTGAGTTGTTGGCTCAATTTACCATTTTTATGATTCCAATTAAATAGTCCTTTCCCCAATTGAGAAGACAAAACTCTTTGTTTAACTTCAGATCTTTGAAATCTGTCTATTAAGTCCACACTTTTGAACATTTTAGTTCCATCCAATCATAAGTACTTATTTAAAATTTTAAAATTAAGATTTCAATACTAGACCGCTGGTCCACTGACCATTAACTAGAGAACTCAGAACTCTGCTACACTGACTTTTTGTGTAAAAAGTGTCTGAACAATGCTTGGAGTTAAACTTTTGATTATCTTTGCAGTATTGGTCACCATCTCGTGGTTTTCTTAGTCCAGTTGCCCAGAGCTAGGATTGACTAAAAACTCCGCCGTGGAGCATGACGGTACCGCCTTATAAGAAACGGTCAGAGTGGATGTCCACTCAGATATTAAGTGAGATTTAGTTTGCATAATTTTATGGGACAGAATATTGCAAATAATTTGAAATCTGACTTACTTGGTGGTTTGACTTACTATTCGTGAGTCAAATATGTCCTATAGTGGTTTTTTCTTGTCCTCTAGCTGGGCGGGAACGGCTTACTTACCACCTGAGGTCCTGACTGTAAGTTTGCCTCTCCATTGACCTGATCTAATGTATCGGGACTTTACTTCTCTCCGAGAGAATACGATTCGAAGTCACGAATCGTCGCATTTTCACTTATTTTACTAACATATCCGTAACTTTGCACTTCCGCACTCCAAAATTACGTCGATACGTACGGGAAAACTTAACAAAATTCACTTTTGCCGAAGCGAAAAAAGTTTTCGACCGGTAAGCGGGAATTTCACAAAACGCTATGACAGTTCAAAAGGGTTGCCATACATACCACATAAAAATATGAAAAAATATTGGCTCCTTCGCAGGTGACAAACAGGTATAATACCATAGAGCAGGGATTTATAAGTACGTTCACAAAATCATCTTCATATCGACGCTGTGTGTTTTTAAGTAAACACATAATATCGTGTAAGGTATCATTTGAAAGGGCTTTTTATGCCCGACTACGTAAAAGCCAAAAAGAAGGGTTATGAAGAGGAGGGGGTTAAATTTACGGCACTAAAACGTATTTAATAAAAAATAAACTTTAAAAAAAGTAAAAACCGACTTCAAAGAAAAACTAAAAGGAGTAAAATAATTACCATAATATAAAATTAACAGTTCCAGAAGTCGGTGCAACTCTACACTGAAACAAATAGAAGCCACCGACTTCTGAAACTGTTAATTTTATATTATGGTAATTATTTTACTCCTTTTAGTTTTTCTTTGAAGTCGGTTTTTACTTTTTTTAAAGTTTATTGGTGTCTCAAGAAGAGCTTTAGGTATTTAAAATATAATAAAACCCCACAATAAAAATATAATTTATGTTTCCTAAGTTATAATTGGGCTAGTTTCTGAACGCGACAAAATTGTCAATTAATTAGTATGACACGTTCAGAAATTAACTCAATTTCAAATGACTTGGTCTGGAATATTATATTTTATTCCAGGGGTTCTAAAATATTTTAAAAGCCAGAAGTTATTATTTACGGATTAAGGGTCAATAGTAAAACTATTGCAACTTCTCTAAAAATCTTTATTTTTTTGTGTTCTGCCATGATTCTTTCCAAACAGATTTAGACGACACTTCAGCATATTAGGCGGTCCTAAAAGCATGGTGATGTTCAAAAACTACTTAGTTTAAAAGCTCTAAAAATGTTCTCTCTTTCTTATTCTCCCTGTTAATAGAAGATAGCAATATTTTTCATTATTATTAGCCTGTACGGTCCCACTGCTGGGCAATAGCCTCCTTCCGTTCCTTCCACTTGTCGCGATTCTGTGCAGCTTCATGCCAAATACCAAATGCCAAAAAAGGAAAGGCATCCAAGTCGTTCCGCCATCTTCTCCGCAGTCTACCGTGACGCCCGCGACCCCGTCTCGCTGTGTCAGGGCTCCATTCTTGTGCTGTACAACTTTATAAACTTAATTTATAAACTTTTACAAAAAAGTGTACAGATAGCCGCAGTAGTATTAGTAAGGTCTTATGATAATGGTTATATTAATGTCTAAGTCAGGTGCATGAAAAGTTAACTCCAATAAGAATCATATGTAACGACCTACCCGATCTAGGATTATTCAAACCTGTGTTTCAGGCCATCACTTTACAATAAAGTTTAATGGGACAGTAATTTATGTTAAGTAAAACTAATACGTAAATTCCAACTTGTTATTGCGAGAATAAACAAACTGTAGTAATTAAAAACTATAAGTAGTTTAGTTTAGTTGGTGCGTAAATGAATAGGCCTCCATTGGGTGACTATAGACTCATTACTAAAGAATAGAGTTGTGTAAAGAAGTTTTATAACTCTTCCACACTTAGTTACAAGAGCTAATAAAGTCTAACACATACACACTGAACCTGAACATGGAACGCTAATTGACTGTTAAAAAAACTGGCCAAGTGCGAGGCGGACTGGCTCACTAAACGTTCCGTATCACTACTATAACAGTTTGCGATCTTTTTTTTTTGTTTGTCTATAGGTAGAGTATGTACAGACGCCAGCAGGACAAGCTACGCCGAAACTGTAAAATTTTCTCGATCAAAATTGAATCTAATACTTTCGCGATAAAAATGAAAATCTATTAACGAAAGGACAATGCTCATTGATGTATGGAGTCCCGTACCATGCTGCATCAAAATCAAACTTGGTTTTTTATACACTAAATTTATCATATTAACTCCTACAAAAGTTCTTTTTGTAAACGAAACGCGAGTTTCGGAGATTTTAGAAATAATCTAAATAACCTGACAATGTGGACATGTCATACACAATTTATTATTGCTCTAAAAAACAGTAATCCGCATCTATTGCATTCTACGTCTCTATGACCGGCTGTGAATAGCCAATTAACCATACCTAGATAGAAAATGATAATCGTTTAAATAAAAATTGTAATCTATTCTAGTTGTTTTCAATTAATGTAGAATCGGCAAATTAATTTTTTTTATATGTTTTTGAAAGATGTGATCACGATACTTTCAATATTCAAGATAATAGTAATCATAAATCATGTGAAACGGAACGTCATGTAAAGGGAATAAAACAATATCAACACTTTTTTACATTAAATTAAGTTCCCTGTTCAAAAATCAAATCCCTGACGCGTAATGTCGTAAAAAATTATGAAAATAATTACTATAATATTTTGATCTTGATGCATGAGACTTTTTGGTACCACTTTTGGTCGTTCTCCTTTGACAGATTGTAGTAGGTTGATGTGCTGGCGTCTGTACTACAATCATACCAAGTTTCACGCTTAATGTAATACCGTTTTTAAGATAGATCAGAGAGCCAACTGACTAACAAAATTGTTGCCAAACGCGAACGAACCACACAACCCTCAGCCAGTTTTTGTTTACGAATCAAACAACTTGACAGCTTTTGAAAACGAAAACTGTCTGGATGAACGGGTCAACCTTGGTTCTGTTGCGATTTATCAATATTTATTTTAGGAGACTTTCGTCGCTTTGGACCAAATTGTTGAAAAAATGCATTTTTTTTGTCTTTTTTTTGTTTCATATATTTGCCACGATAGAGGCCATAGTAACACATATGCTGTGAAAGTGTTAACTGGCTACCTAAAAGACAAAGATACATAAATCCTAACTTAATATTATAAATGCGAAAGTAAGTTTGTTTGTTTGTTACCTTTTCACGCCTAAACCACTGAACCGATCATCCTGAAATTTTGCATATACGTTGTCAGGTGTACAGAAACGGACATAGGGTTCCTTTTATCCCGAAAAAAAGTACTGTTCCCGAGGAAACAAACAATAACGTTCATAGATGGCGCCACGTGTTTTTCGAATCATAATTGAATGATTAGAAACTTTAGTAGTGTGTTAAGAGTTGATTGTCAAATTCTAAATTAACGCGAGCGAGGCCGCGCGTAAAAGTTAGTAAGATAGTAAAAAAATACAGTCTAATAGCAGACAGATGGACGGACAGACAGTGTAGGCTTAGTAATAAGATCCCTTTGGCACCCTTTAAGTATTGAACCCTAAAAATGATTCCGTTCCTTTTGAGAAAAAGGAATTAAACTCAGAAGCTCGCGTGACGTCATTCGACTATTAGACCTACGGTGATTACTTGCAAAATGTTTAAATAAATTGTAAACGTAACGTGAATTCGTTGCACACAGCACGTCGCGTGCTACATTGCAACATGCATGCATTCTGCATGCCATGCACGCGACCCGGATCAAACTTAGTTTCAGTTGCCTCATTATAATTTACTTTTTGAAGAATTAACACTGTAATTATGGTTTCTTAGGCAAAAAAAAGCCTTTTTTTCATGTATAATGTTTAGGCGCACGACATTTCACTAAATACAATTACCGCTAAACATAATTTAGCCCAGTCGCAAAAAGGGGGTTCCACTTGAAAAGGTCCGTCAGTCCTGAATTTTGGATATGTGATATGTTTAGGTGTTCTTAAGAAAATATCAAGTTTTCGCTTTTGAGTGACCTCGGCGCGCTCCGCCATCTTGGATTAAAGACCCCAAAAATGAGTTTTTATTAAACAACTCCTTATCTATGGGTTTTACGCCAAAAATAGTTCCCACTAACTTTGTAGACAATTAAATTCCCTACAAGTTTTTGCTGATGTATTTTTTTCTATCGCTAATAGTTTACGATATATTGCGCTTTAAAGTAGGCAAAAACACTATTTTCAAGCATTTTTTAGTTTTCATTTCCGACTCTTAAACTCTTTTTGAGTCGGTTTTATACGTTGGAAGCCTATTTTTAACCCACGACGCAAAAAGAAGGATGATTTATAAGTTTGACACATTTATCTGTAAGTCTGTCCGTCTGTCTATATGGCTGTCTGTTTGTTTGTATATCTGTCTGTCTGTTAGTGGCAGCGTAACTCCGAAACGGTTGACTCGATTTCGTTAAGATTTTTTTGCTCGAAAGCTGGTTTAATCAGGATAATTATAAGCTACGTTTGATGGAAATCGGTTCAGCCGTTGCGTAATTATCAGCTGTTGTCTCAGTTAGGTTAGATAGGTGTGCATTGCACGGCGTTGCAGCAGTTGCAAGATCATGGAAGTGAATTTGCTACTTAACTTTACTATTTAGCCATTCGTTATGCAAGCGGGCGTATAGATTTTTGGCAAAGCAAGTATTCGATTCGATGAGCTTTCTTGCTTTCATTATTATCATATCACTCAGTCATAAACATTGCTTTTACCAACAAGCATCGTCATAAAAATGGCCTCCCAATGAACGGTTAAGGGAAAATTACTCTAATCACCACGATTGACGAATAAATTGGTGATTTCAGAAGATCAACGATGATCGTCACGAACCCCTTGGAAATAAATAAATATATCCACGCCATGCAAACGCAATTTTCATTGTGTTTTTTATCTATGTTTTCTACGTTGGGTATTCATCCCGCGGCTTTTTATGACACTCATGGGTGTGACAGGGGTGGACTATTCTAACCCGGTACCACACGGAGCTGACTAAGATAGGGTTGGGAAAACCACGGCCAACTCCGGACGCGAAGGGTTTTAAACCGGCCTGGGGGCTTACTATGATCTCTTATGAAAACGTTCAAATGCCAGCCAGTCAAGTTCCGTTCAAAAGCGCCTGCTTTTGAATCGCTAATAATCGTACCATGACAGTACTAAAGGTGAACGACTATTGAACCAAGTTTAACGGTAATGCTTGTTCATGGTACGAAAAGACTATACCTACAAAAAATTTTTTACGGATTTCGTAAACGTCAACGTAGCAGGCCTGCCGCAGGCCTGCCGCAGGCCTGCTCTAACGATGTCATAGTACAAAAAAGCAGGGCAGTTCAACTTCCAGGCAACTTCTGTCCTGCTTTAAGAGGATGTAGTAAGCCTTCTGACCTCCCTTTCAGAGCAAGATTGATAGAAGAGAGCCTTAATAAATAGCCGTAATAAAAAAAAAAGTTTGTCCACCCCTAAACCAAGAACTTATAGTAACGTTTATTTACTTATCTATTTAATTTATTTGCTAATAAACTAAACTTTGCTAATCCCTACTATCCCTGCTGATATTATAAATGCGAAAGTAACTCTGTGTCTGTCTGTTACGCTTTCACGCCTAAACCGCTGAACCGATTTTGATAAAAATTGGTACAGAGATAATCTAGCATCTGGAGAAGGACGTAGGCTACTTTTATCCCGAAAAAATACGGAATACACGATAAACGACATCCACGCGGACGAAGTCGTGGGCACAGATAGTCTTCCATAAAAACATCATAAAAAGTTATGAAGTACCAGGCGTGCATAAAACGTAAGCGTACACATTCAGCAATTCTCCCAAGAGCAGCGATATATCTTCGTAAATCGGGATTACCTTACAGTTAGACTGAATTTATTACCCCAGATCAATTTAAACCCTTTCTAAATAAATAGGGTGACGGTGACAGTTATCAACTCTGTAGGGACTGGGGATCGGATAATGTTTATTTTTTTACGATCGTTTTACTTTTCAGTACCTACTTGAACAGTTGTTAGCGCCCAGACCTCGTTCTTGTATTTGCATATTTTGTTTAATTTAAGTAATTAATATTTTGCTCATCTATTTTCATCCATCTTAACAGCTGCTGTAGTTAAAGAACGCCTTTTTTTTCATTTATTCTTAAAATAGACAACTGTTGCTTAGGGAAATATAAAAATATAAGGTGTAAATGAATTCGTGTATTTCATTGAAACCACGTGATCTATTACTGGTATAAATTAATCATGCAAGTGACTAAGGTTGATTAAAAAAAAAACTTTTTTCTTGCGGTAGCGATAATTGGTTGTATCTTAAAACCGAAAATGGTTTCATAAAATATTTTTTTTTAATGTTAAATTATGTTTTGACGACACTCATTAATTAATGAAGGCACGGCGACACAGCTGGCGGGCACGACTAGCGCGATATCGTTCTTAGCAATCAGTAAACTAGGGGCTCTATAATTTCAGAAAGTTTTTTAAGCCGTGCTTTCGGCGACACAAGTCACAGGCACGACAAGTATAATATTTCTCTGCGCAGTCAGTTAACTCAGGGCGCTTAAATGACTCAGAACAACGAAATCAAGAATTGCGTTTAGAAAAAAAAAAAATTCTTTCTTGTTTTTTCGTTCTGAAAAAAATCCTCAGCATTTGCAATCTGTGAAACGCGGTTTGAAGGAATTACACGAATTTGCATACACTCTATTCGTAACCTAGCCCAAAAATCATTTCATACACAAGTATTTAAATATAATAATAAATGTTGAATAAGCAAGTCATCTCCGCTTCTACAAACATTTGTGAAGTTAATAAATAATCAGAGAGATGTTAGTGAATTTATGAACGTTGTCTGGAGCTCTCTGGTCTAAGTAGTACGTGTTCCACTAGGATTTATCGCGCTAATGTAAGTGGAAACATGATCTTTATCTAAACTACATATACAGGGTGTACTGGAACATAACGTGAAGTCGGAAACAAATTACAGGGTAGCTTATGACTGTTCAGTTTTTTTTATTTAAGTTTTTTATTTATTTAATTAGTTAAGCTATGTCTACACCAGTGCACTTTCATGTTCATCTTGCGTCTTCGCCTGAAGCATGTGTGAAGCGCCATAGCGCATGCAATAGCGCATGCCTTAATATTAGTTCGACAAAAGCTCATGCCCCTAGCGCACGCTAATCCGTCTTGTATGTCGACTGACGACTGACCGAGGTGCACCGGTGTAGATGATAAGCTGCATGCATCTTATGGCAATCAATATTTCATGCGCTTGATGCAAAAGGAATTGAAAGTTGAAAGCGCAAGATGAACATGAAAACGCACTGGTGTAGACATACCATTAGACTTATGAGGTAAAATTTTATTCATGGTAACTTTGAAACTCGAAAACGATTAAACTTTTTTCTTCTCAACTGTCATAAACTGCCGTATTATTTGTTTCCGGTTTGATTTTGAGTTTCGGAACACTAAGTGTGGCGTCACACGATGCCGAAATTACGCTACCGAACTTCGGCGTCTATATTTTTATATGGGTAAAACGCGACGTAATTTCAGCCTGGTGTGTCGCAGGTAATTTAAAAAGCATTGCGGACGCAATCACGTCGAAATTACGTCGCGTATTTTTGGCATGGTGTGGCGCTATACTAAGTGTCCAAACATGCTATGCCGAAAGTACGCGACCGAAGTTCCGCGGCTGATTTTACGTTCCGACGTATTCGGTTGATATGACACACCATTAGTGTCGAACTTACGCGGCAGAAATTAAGTTGCGCAAACTTGTGGACGGTCACTCGGAGCGCGGGCATGCCTGCCTCCCGCTGCTCCCCGCCCCGGATCTTCGTCGTCAATCGAACCGAACTTCGGTCGCGTATAATGTGTGCTCTATAGAATACGTTGCCGCCGAATTGTCGCTGAACTTACGCCCGACCGAAGTTTGGCTGTACGCAATAACGCAACGTAATTTCGGCATAATGTGTCGTCAGTAATTCAAATAGCTTTGCAGGCGTAATCATGCCGAACTTCGGTCGCGTACTTTCGGCATAGTGTGTAGACACTAAGGCTCAGTTGCACCAACTAACTACAACCATAACCATGCCAAAGGACATTGCCTACTTATGTATGGAAATTGGACCAAGTGCTGCCTAGAATGCTCACATAGTGAATTTTGTTCCTCAAATCATCACTAATCTGTAATCCAAAGCGCATAAAAATCTATCCCAGGAGTTCCAAGAAAAACGGTATTTTGTTTTGAATATTTTTATTGGAAAGTTAACTTAATAGCAACAAATGTACTAATCAACTATTAAACAGTTATTGTGCGTTCAATCATAATTGTAATAATTGTATTTTTGATGTTGTAGTACATAATTATTAGGTATCAATCAGTTATTACTAGAAAAAATATCTCAAAAACGTTGTTTAATGAAAGATAATTTATCACACATTATCACAAATACTGGGATTTATTTATTTTTGCTGGAGCCATTTTTTTTTTTAATATTTTTTTATTGTTCATGTTATGTAATACTACAGTACCACTGGACCAGGTCACACTCCTAGGCAGCACTTGGTCCAAACCTTGGCAATGTCTTTTACGTCAAAATTGTACTGGTTGGACAGAAATTTTGATCAGGTTATGTTTATACTAAGTTGGTGCAACTGAACCTAAGTGTATACTAAGACACTGCCCATTTCTTTCTGTGTAGTTCGCAAAGAATACACCACCCCTACTTCATCCAACCGTGGGTGGTTATCATAAAATGTAGCTAATGACCTCATGAAGATGGGCAGCAACTTCCTCTCTGCCAATAACAACTGTGGTGGGGGTGCATGAAAAGAGCCTCCACGAGAGACGATACTTAAGTACGTCCGGCGCACCCTGGGTAGTCAGCCCCGCTACCAACCTTGCTGACTGGCTAATCTTTTCACCACAGCATGAACTATTTTCGTATAGCTCGTGCTGATACGAGAGAACAAGAAGATAACAACTGTGATCACCAATCCGTCTGCCAGATGCCGCTTAATGGCTTCGCAAATTATAGAGCTTCCAGCCGAGTTAAAATCTCAGCACGAGATATTTTGACGACAAAATTATCTCGCGCTGGCGTTAGGCTGCCAGGTTTTTAGACTCTATTGTCAAACCGTCAATGTCAGATGACTGGTGTAGGATGAATAATTACCCTTTCAGGTTACAAAGAGTACTTTTAAAATTTTCAGGGTTCAGACAAACGTGGGGAAGGCCATTTCTTTTGCACACACACATATACATATATGTATAGTCATATTCAGCAAAAAAAAATTTTTCATTAGCAAAACCTGCTTTTCTTTTTCTGGGTCATTTTAGCCCCGAGTTTACTGACTACACGGAGCGATATCGCACTAGTTGTGTCTGCCAGCTGTGTTGCCGTGCTTTCATTCATGTATGCGTGGCATCGAAATGTTCTATAAGATAAAATAATTTTTAGCAGAAAAAATGTTGTTTGTTTTTTTCCGGTTGCGTACCGCCCGTCGTCCCAGAACGACACTTAATTGTCTTATCTATTGTGTCTATAATTACCGTGCTTGAGGTTTTAAAACCTTATTACATGGTTTAGATACGATCACTTAAGATAATCGCAAGAAAAAAGAGATTTATTTTATATTTTTAATCAATCTAAATCCCGTGCGGGCTTAATCTATACCAATAATAGATCACGTGATTTGAAGGAATTACACGAATTCGTTTACACCCTGTATAATGGCGATATTATCAACAACGACAACTGTATGTATTACAGACATTGAATGACAGCTACTCAAATTACAAACGCCAATTAGCACACACAACAACAATGCCGAAATCCGATGTGTAAATTACAAACCCGATAATTGTCTCGGCTGAGAATTGTGATTCGCACCCTACCTTTCAATCAGTATTCGATTTGAGAGGCTTCGCTTCACACATATTGTTTGATGAATACTGCTGTGAAGGGCGAATATGCTTCGAACGATGTGGCACTTTGATAATACTTGGTTATTATCCTAAAATGGGAAATATAATTGATCAGTGAAATTTATACGTGTTTTGCAAGCCGACGCTTCCCGTGACCCGAAGGCTGGTCTCTACTTTGGCCAAAGGATTAGCATTGATACATCGTGGCAATGCTGCCAGCTTTCTGGGCACGTTACCAGTGGACAGCGTATTTTAGTTTATAGTTTTATTAAATTCCATTCCATCAAATACACTGGACCGCAAAGAAAAAGGGTCGGTTAGAAAATCTTCAATATCTTCAAAAGTACCTGACCTAGCTTAATGAAATAAAGACTGAATTAAAGAATATTTTAATGTGCTAAAATGTAAATTAAATAAACGAATTCAAGCTTTTTATTTTTAATAAATGTAAAATAAATAGGTCAGGTACTTTTGAAGATATTGAAGATATTCTAACCGACCCTTTTTCTTTGCGGTCCAGTGTATTTAATAAAAATATTAAATATTTGATGGAAAAGAGTAACCATGGAGTTTATTGCCCGTTTTTCTCCATAGGAATCTACACTTTGGAACGCGGCAGTAACTTCTTTTTTTTGTCTCGACAATTCATAAGTGCCTGTAAATGGTCTAATTGAAATAAATGCTTTGACTTTATTAGGATATATTTTTCGTTACCTATTTGTATATACTTTTATTTGTAATTATGTAAATATCGTTTGTGTAAATAAAATTCATTTAGCGTATTAACAGTATATTGTAATCGCTTTAATGATCATTTGAATGACAAGTGAATAACGAATAAACAGTTATATTCATCATTTTAGCGATATGCATGTTCCTGTCATACTACTTTGTTAAATAAAAAAACCCACGTATTTGGTTAGCGAATCAATATTTGGTTAGCGATTAAAATCACGAGCCGACTGGATTAGGGTAGGTTAGAAGTGCAGTGCTCGCTTTACACTTCGTGTTTTTTTTTTATGTTGATTGTTGTTGAAAATCTTACTGTCGAAAATCTATCTCGCTCTCTCGCTGATCGGCATCCTAATTGCGCAAAACACTCGCAATCGCTTTGATTTTGACAGGTCAACAATTTCCATAGCAACGTATGTATTAACAATCCGACTTCTCCACAACTATGTGCCACGCAATGAATATTGTTGTATTGTCGAAATTAAAGCTATTGAAATAACAAATTTGGCACGCAATTCGGATGCTGTGTTATTGTTTTTCGCTGATCAAGTTATTTGTAACGCCAATCAAAATTCGTTTCATCACGATTTTTCCCTCAATGTTAATGCAAGTGAAAATCAAATTCTAACTAGGATGCGGGTGAATACCAGTATTGTACACGGAGCGACTGCCATCAGAACTCCACAATCCAGTTACTGGACAATGCCGATATCCTGAAGTTTGACAGACTTTCAGACTTTCGAGCTTCTGACTACCCGTAATGACTGATAAGTATTCGTATGACACCCGGGCTTAAGGTGCTCTCCGAGGCACGGATGGGCTTTGATGAGTAACGAACGGCCATCCATGGACTGACCGCTGTAAGTGCAGCTTAACCTTGAAAATCGTATGACCTGCGCGGTTGATAATTAGCCACGAGCCCCTTTCATTGTGTCGTAATTACCTTATTCAGTTATCATTCAGTTATTTGCCTTGTTCAGACCAAGCTCCAAAGTCTTGAGCATCGGCGCAAAGTTGCTAGTCTATCGGTTTTTTATCAGACACATTTCGGAGAGTGTGCTTTAGATCTGCATGATCTAATACCCCCCTGCCCTTTTTTCTACCGGACGGCCAGAAGCACGAAAAAGCGCCATCGGTTCATGGTTGATATATATACCAAAAACCAGAACGAAGCGCTTTGATTCCACTTTCATTGTGAAAACCGCCAAACAGTGGAATGCGCTGCCCGAGTGGGTGTTCCCCGACAGCTACAATCTGGGTGTCTTCAAGTCACGAGTGAATCGGTTTCTTCTGGGCAAGCGTGCTCCATCGTAGACCGCATCATCGCTTAACATCAGGCGAGATGGCGGCCAAACGCAGGAAGGGAAAAAAAAAAAAAAAATCGTTGTCAAAATCTACTTTCCCATAATAAGGTAAAATAATACAAAAGTTTGACACACACATACCAGGAAAGCATGACCCAAAAGAGATTCCCATTGAAGACGCGACGAACCGTGACATACGTTCGCATTTATAATATTAGTTGGGATGAAACATTCCTTCGCCTACTACTCACCACCCCTGGAGTGTCGCCCTTGGCGTATGATAGCCGTATGATCCACGCGGTTGTTAATTAACCATAACTTTAACCATAAACTCCATTTAACTCCCATAAACTATTTCTAATTAATCTTCGATGGCACACGATAAAAACTGCACTAAAATGACATATACTTTATTCTGCTGCAGCTTTTTCCACTCCGCTCCGCTTCATGCAAATGCGTTCAGTTCCTAAGCGGTTTTAAAGTGGGAGCAAACATTAACGTTGCGTGCTGTGCAATATTTATTGAGCTTACTACCGAGCCAGTTGTAAAGTTTAGTAGCGACCACCTATTTACTAACGGTGAGAATTTAACACGTAATTGTTGAATGATGGTTAATAACTGGGTTAACTGTAGTTTTATTCGGCTATTTAATGTATAGAAGGTAAATATGGTTATTTTTAGAAAACCTTAACACTAAACTTTTTCTTCAATCATTTATGAAGGTGTATTTTTTAACGATTATTACAGCAGAAATGATTGTATTATAACTTTCGTGAGACACATTCATATTTATGATTATTTACGGTTTACTCACGTGCATTTTTCGGGATTACCCGACTTGTTTCGGACCCAAACGGAGCCCTTAATCATGAGCTGAACACGCGGCGAGGTCGCGAGTCGAACTCAACAATTAAGGGCTCCGTTTGGGTCCGAAACTAGTTGGGCAATCCCGAAAAATGCACGTGAGTAAACCGTAACTAATCACAAGCAGAAATGATTGTTTCAAATGTATAAAACTAGCAGTTCCCGTGCTGCTTCGCCCGCGGAATAGATTAATAACTCGTTTTACTGTCTTTAAAGAGTAGTTTTTCAAAGCAAAATCTATTGTATATCACTCATTAATAGTTTCTATCAACGAAAGAATTTTCGTAATCGGATCAGTATTTTCAGAGATTACCTTTTATAAACATACAAACAAACGACTTTACATCATCATCCCTGCCCTTATCCTAACTTATTTGGGGGTCGGCGCAGCATGTATTTCTCTTCGTTCTGTACCAAAACCTACTTCTTATTTCACTTGTCATGCTACAAATGTATTGGCTAAGTTTTATTACCGCCCACCTGCCTGATGTCAACCCTCCTTGGGACATTTCGGAGAGTGTGCTTCAGATCTGCATGATCTAATTCCCCCCTGCCCTTTTTTCTATCGGACGGCCAGAAGCACGAAAAAGCGCCATCGGTTCATGGTTGATATACCAAAAACCCGAACGAAGCGCTTTGATTCCACTTTCATTGTGAAAACCGCCAAACAGTGGAATGAGCTGCCCGAGTGGGTGTTCCCCGACAGCTACAATCTGGGTGTTTTCAAGTCAAGAGTGAATCGGTTTCTTCTGGGCAAGCGTGCTCCATCGTAGACCGCCTCATCGCTTAACATCAGACGAGATGGCGGTAAAACGAAGGCCGAGAAATAGATAAAAAAATGCTTTTATTGGTTGTAATCACCACACGGTCTTTGCCATCTGTAACTATTCACACAATACTGCTGTAGTGTCGTGTATATACGGCACTAGCAGTGTTGTACTACATTAACATTTAGGTTCTAACAACAAACAACTTTACATCTTTATAATAGGGTATTTGACTGAAAAAATCTAATTACGAGTAGTCCATCAGTTAGATTATCAAAAAATATTTGACCCGTATTTTTTATTTTGTTACGTAAACCGAAATTAGCGAAGATACGACACTTTTAAAATTGGCATAACGTCACAATCCAGTACAATTTTTACTTGCTTCTGACATTACAAGCCCCCACTCTCGAGTTTTGGTGCGTTTTATCTTTCCAAATATACATAGATTTAACAAAAAAATAAATAAGCGTCCATTATTTTTCAAAACTCTAACTGGCGGACTAATTGGATTTGCAATTTATTGATGTTGTCAACATGCCTATATTATATAGATTAAAATAGCTGTGCTATAGTTGGAAATACCATTATATTGCTATCAAAATTGGTATCGTTGCTTGCTCTGTTTAACAAACAGAATACGCAAGCACTTCTCTTTGTCTCTGTATTGTTCACGAATTCAGGAACTGTTTGTTAATTAAAGTTCAGTCTGTTTGTATTAATACTAATACTATCTTTAGGTACTATTTAGACAACTTCGAATGAAGTTTGGTGTAGATTTTTTTGGCATGTATTTAACGCGGCGACAAACTAATCTGATTTAGGTTTTTAAAAATAATTAAAATGGGTAGCAAAAATAATAGGTTGGCAGCTACAGTGAAGTAGCATTTTAAGTATAAAGTAGCAGCTTTATTTTTAGTTGTAAGCTTTGTTTAAATTTAAAATGGCAGTGATCTTTTGGTTTTTCTTTTTAAACTAGGTGGAGCTTAAGTCGACGGAGCCCCGCTGTGCGGGGCTCCGTCGACTTCGTTCGCTCGCTTCGCTCGCTCACTCTAGCCCCCGTCATCCCCTTCGAACCTAACCTATCCATGTCGGGATTCCCCTTAACCACCCTGCTAACATTATTAGTCGCCAAGTCATTATTTATAGCTCCTCGCCTCATTTTATTAGTTGCAAACACTTAGTCGCCTTTTAAGTTATTAGTCACCTGGAAAATAATAAGCCGATTTTTTTAAAACACGTGGTGACAATACTTCTTACTTCTTTTTTTATATTCCTGTTTAGTAATATTCTATCACTTGTAAATTAAATCATATTATTTATTTATTTTTAATAATAATTGTTTACTGCACCGAACGACGTCATTACGTCGGCGCCGGCTGTCGCTGAAAACCAGCGCTGGGGCTCTGTCTTGCATAGGGTCGCAGCATAATGCTGAGCGATAGCCGTTTTGCCTGGATGTGACGCATGTTTCCCTCAACCTTCTTATTTTTTGTTTTTGTGTTTTATTTTCTTTTTTGCGTCATGTTTACCGCAAATAAACGTATTTTCTTTCTTTCAATAGTGATTACGTACAACTCTTTGTTAAGCGACAAAAAATCTTTAAAAAAAACGGAAGTACTAACTCGTTGGTCTAGTGATCACAAGTGCGACTGCTGGTCATGAGGTCCTGGTACCTATACTCAGGTCGGGCAAAGTGTTTTTGGGATTTTTCCGTGTAGAATTTCTCAGCAGAAGCCCGGAGTCTAGATTTGTGCCTGGTTGATGGCAATAGGCTCGGCCCTATTACATGGGAACTTAAGATAACAGCGAAATGGGGGTTACTACACCTCTGCCCAACCCTTCTGGGAATACAGGCGTGATGTTATGTATGTTTTGTTTTGATATAGCAAAGCATTTAGCCCTAAAGCTTAAAGATTACAAAACAATGTTGTTATTTTACATTTAAAAAGAAAATGGACTAAATGGAAACGGCCAAAAATCATAACAGGAAACATCTGGATCTAATCGCCAAAGGGTCTTGAAAATGGCTATAATTAAGATTCTAGGGGTACCCACAGCGAACTAATTTCCCAACAGTAATTAGACATTTAAAACTTCAACTAGAGAGGGCGCACCCGTGAAAATCTTTTTTCGGCCTTCATTTTATGTTTGGTTTTAAGGAAATATTTTAGTCGCGTTATACCCGCTTCCCACGGTGCATGATACCGCGCTCCGCAACGCACGCACCATGGCAAGAGATTCATCCGTGGTAACGCAGATGCGTGTGTAGCGGTGCGTCGTATCCGCCACGAGTCGGTAACTTCAAAGGTGCGGTGCGAGTTCTCTTTCGCTTAGCATTTTTCAATGACAAAATAGCTTCGAATCACGCACCCTCATAATGTGGCTTCCCACGGTGCGTAATTCTACGGATGATACCACGCACAGCCGGTGCGCGCTATCACGCACCGTGGGAAGCCACCTTTACGCGTATGCATCGCGCTACATACAAATTCTCATGCGCGTCTTCACAATATTTTCTTCACAATAGCGCATGCTTTAATACTAGTTCGACAAAAGCGCATGCCCCTAGCGCACGCTAATCCGTCTATTGTATGTCAACTGACGACTGACCGAGGCGCACCGGTATAGACGATAAGCTGCATGCGTCTTATGGCAATCAATATTGCATGCGCTTAACGCAAGAGGAATTGAAAGTTGAAAGCGCAAGATGAACATGAAAGCGCACGGGTGTAGACATACCAATACATCTCTATTAGCCGTCATCTCAGTAGTCACCCTCTTTGTAGTCATATCATCTTTTACATTATCCATACATCGTTTATTTGATCTTCCTCTACTCTTATAACCATCCACAGACGCTACTATGAACTTTTAAATCAAACTAAAACATAATAAAACTCAATGATAAATGTAACCAAAAAGCTTTTGACAATTTTCTCCATTACAAGGTTACAAAAAACACATATCTACGCATATTTTAATTAAAGTTAATTGAGTTCTAACCGCGCGGGTCCGCTGGGAGGAGACATAAATTTTGATGAAGCGACATCATGTAATTTGACCACTGAACGCACAAATTGGATTAATAAATGTAATTGGACTATTAAGGGTTGTTTTTGGTTGAAAGTTCTTTTAAAATAAAATATTAGCCTGTAACTGTCCCATTGCAGAGCAAAGGACTCTTCTCATTCAGAGAAGGAAAGAGCATTAATCGTGAAACAGCGTGTTGGTTTTAAGGCTATTAAGTCTTTCCTTAGTGCGTATACACGTAGAAAGCGGGTTGCCGTCGCCGATCTGTCAGCGCTTGTCGGTGCTGGTCTGCGCAGTTAGTCGGCGCAGGTAGTCTCTATACTGTGTGGCGAACCAGCGCCAACAAGCTGCAAACTGCGCCGACAAGTTCCGACCTGCTTCGATCAGCGCTGGTAGGCCCTTCATTTGTTGTTGTATTTGCAAGGGAATGACTGCCCAGTGCGCGCCGGACGTACTTAAGTATCGACACTCGTGGAGGCTCTTTTCATGCACCCCAGCGGTTCTAGGTATTCACGGTTTACTCACGCGCATGTTTTGGTATTGCCTGACAAGTTTAGGACACCAATGGAGCTCTTAATCATGTGCTTTGATCAAGTGGAGGTCGCGAGTCGCAATCCTGAAACACGCGCGTAAGTAAAACAGTAAACAATATTATGAATAAATAGCTGTTCACGACGACTATAATCGGCTTCATCAGATATTCGGTATAATTCCTATATTAATATGCAAAAAAGTTTTATAGTCAGGCTATAATAATATTAAAAAAAACTTTGTAAAAGTATTATATAATCCAACTTACTTTAGTAGGTACTTAACGTTACTTTTTGAAGTACTTGGAGTTCTAACCCAAAACTTTTAGGCTTATTTGTACTTAATGCGAATAGGCCAATCTTTTAATTAGAAAGATAAGTAAGAAAAAGAGTTTATTATAATATACTAGCGATCCGCCATGGCATCGCTCGGGTTCGTCTTAGGGCCTTGTCATAGTGGCGATTTGCGAGCGAGTTCAAAGTGAAACGAGAGCACGGCGGGCTCGCCGCGAGTTCGTAGCGAGCGCGCCGCAAATTCACGGCGAGCGAAATGCCCTCTCGCTGCGAACTCGTGGGGAGCCCGCTGCGCTTTCGTCTCGCTTTAACTCGCTCGCAAATCACCACTGTATAAGGGCCTAGCTTGAAACCTTCTGGAAGATATTACCTATATTAAGATGAAAACCGCATCAAAATCCATTGAGTCGTTTAGAAGAAATAAGCGGACAAACAGACAGACGCGAAAAGCGACTTCGATTTATACTATTTAGAGAAAAGACTAGAAGAAATAACTCTTCTTCTTTTATGGTGTCCTGGTGCAAACATGCCAGTCAGCAAGGTTGGTGGCGAAGCTGTCTGGCGTCCGGTACAAAGAGGTACCTACTTATTTTGCATAGGAGAAAGAAAATACTAGGGCACCATAAAACGCTAAAGCGTTATCTGTGAAACAACTGAAGCCGAGGGCACGTGCTACAAACACCACACATTCCCTTTCTAAAGATGTGCTCGTAAATTCCAATTTAAAATAGAAATACTTAGCATAAAACTACTACCCATAGGCTCATGCATAAATGCATGATACCAGAGCGCGATAACATGTTAAGAGGTTTACCTATAATGCAACTGAATCTGATTGTGACTTCCGGAAAATACCACAAAGCAAGAAAACTGCCTTAAGGTTTGACATACCATTTAAATCAAGTGAATACCTATTTAAAATGGCATGGCAAAGTTGTTTAGGCTTGAGCCTATTAGCTGGAGAGCTGATAACGAATTTAGGGAAGGTACTTTAGGCACTTTGAAACTACACTTCTCATCAAAAAAATCGAAACACTTCCGAAATTATCTTTCTAGCGACAATTAAACAAAACAAGAGCATTAATTCATTACAGAAAAAACATAATTTAGTAGCTGGAAGTTTGGCCTTTACAATGGTGTACGAAACTTCCAAAAATTGTTTTTTTTTTTTAATTTTTATCCTTTAAATGAATGGAACATTGTTTTGAGATAAACGTGTGTTTGGAGTTGGAGTACATTAAATTTGTCGTACAAAAAACGCAAAACACGCATTACTTTAAAATTTTCTGTTTGTAATTTGTTGATTAGGCTCTGTGACGTCTGATAAAAAGTTTTTTTTCTAACACACATGCATACTTCACCCGCAGCAGCCGCCCAAGTAGTGGCATTGCTGGATTCTGGGACTAGTCAGCGTGTTGTGGCTGCAAGATTGCATCTAAGCCACTTGTCTGTTCAAAGAGTGTACCAACGCTATCGGGAGACTGGTTTATTTACGCGCCATCCAGGATCTGGTAGGAATCGGATCACTTCTGCGTGAGACGGCTGGTTTATTGCAACCGTTTGTTTGCGAAATCGACGCCTTCGCGCTTTTCAACTGCAGCAGCAGTTCCGAGTAGTTCGAAGGGTGACTGTAAGTGGCTCTACGATTTGAAGAAGATTGAAGGAACGTAGACTGGTACCACAAAAGCCAGCTAATGGGCCGAAATTAACAACAGACCATGGAAGAGCGCGCCTTAACTTTGCACTTTTGCACTTAAATTGTTCAAACCTACAAATGAGCAAGGTTCTCTTTTCTGACGAGAGTAAAATTATGGAACATCAACATAAGGAATTCTAAACCTTAAGCTACCTACTATTAAATGGCACTTAGCATTTATTTAAAAAAAAAACATGTTTTTCTAATAATCCATTCAAAACAAAAACTTGCGAGGGGTTTCGATTTTTTTTGGTGAGCCCTTCGATGGTCTGTTGTTAATTTTGACCCATGAGCTGGCTTGTGTGGTACCAGTCTACGTTCCTTCAATCTTCTTCAAATCGTAGAGCCACTTACAGTCACCCTTCGAACAACAAGGAGCTGCTGCTGCAGTTGAAAAGCGCCAAGGCGTCGATTTTGCAAACAATCGGTTGCAATAAATCGGCTGTCTCACTCAAAAGTGACCCGATTCCTACCAGATCCTGGATGGCGCGTAAATAAACCAGTCTCCCGATAGCGTTGGTACACTCTTTGAACAGACAAGTGGCTTAGATGCAATCTTGCAGCCACAACACGCTGACTAGTCCCAGAATCCAGCAATGCCACTACTTGGGCGGCTGCTGCGGGTGAAGTATGCATGTGTGTTAGAAAAAAAACTTTTTATCAGACGTCACAGAGCCTAATCAACAAATTACAAACAGAAAATTTTAAAGTAATGCGTTATTTTGCGTTTTTTGTACGACAAATGTACTCCAACTCCAAACACACGTTTATCTCAAAACAATGTTCCATTCATTTAAAGGATAAAAATTAAAAAAAAAAAACAATTTTTGGAAGTTTCGTACACCATTGTAAAGGCCAAACTTCCAGCTACTAAATTATGTTTTTTCTATAATGAATTAATGCTCTTATTTTGTTTAATTGTCGCTAGAAAGATAATTTCGGAAGCGTTTCGATTTTTTTGATGAGAAGTGTATGAAAACTCGTACTAATCAATGTTGGTGATTCTGTAATCGAGAGTCTGCCAGAGCCTTTCCAGTTATTGTGCTACTGCGCAGTAAATCACTTCATCAAAAATATGAATCCAAAAATATCCTTTAGGCACCTTGCAATTGTTTGAATTTTGTATTTAAGCATTTATAGAATCCAGAAATAAAAATCCCAGACTATTTTGAGAATTATAAAGTATTGCCAGACTGCCCCAAAATGTTTTTATTTCTATAGAAATAAAAAAGTCGTCAGATCTTGGGGTATATAGTGGGATCAGCCTATTATTAGCCTATCTCTTAGCCTAGACTCGTACATAAATTCAAAGCATACGATAACAAGTACAAGCTTCATTTATCAAACAATGGATTTATTTACCTGAAAATTGGCTTCAAAACTGCATGCCAATTAAAAATAGTTTCCACCATAACATGCACGGTACTAGGGTACGATAAAACGCAAGAGCTTATCTATCAAACAGCTGTCGCCCCAAAAGTGCCACGAATGGCTTGTACCAACGAAACTCTTGAGCGACGTGCGAAGTGCTTGCATTAGATATGAGACTTTGGCGACTGTCGATATCGATATCCCGTGGGAAATACAGGATAATGTAATTCGTTGAGTTTGGAAAGATGATGTTTATTGAAAAGTTGCACGTAGTAAAGTGGATTCGGTTTTCTTTTCTTTTCTTTGACCTTTGCTGCGATTTTATAGGGAGTGCAAATACAAGGGCGGAATATGTAATGATTGTTGTTGTTGCCTACAAAGATAAGATAATTATATTTTAAGTCAACTGAAATTTCATAGTGGACGATTGTAGAAAAGTTTGTAAATTACATAACCAAAAATAACAAAAAACAAATTGATGTATGAATTGTTTAATAGTTATTTTATTTAAAATAAAATGTTATGGCACATTCTTTTATTGGTTAAAGAATAATAATTGCGCTCCTAATAACCTAACCTATATTTTTTTTACTACCACGTAAATATTGTGCCTTTAAAATGCAAAGACACGATTAACATTTCAAACTACAAATACCAATAGTTCGATCCATAACCATTCAAAAATAACACGTCTAACCCTATCGACATTATCTATTTATAATTGCCCCAACACTATAGTATTGCACGCCCGTTGCCTGCAATAAACTTAAACTTAGCTCTGACCAATAGCCTCTTTTAGACTTTGTTTCAGTCTAGACTGTTTAGGCTTCGGAATAAACCATTTTCAAAGTTTTTCAGGACAAATTATGCCTGAGTTTCGGACGAGAAACGTGGTCTGAAATATTTATGTACATATTGGAATTAAAAAAGTTTTTGTGTGGTTACATTGAACCTTTTTTGTTACTTTGTTTTCTGAGAAAAGTTAACAAAAATATAAGAATGATTATAGATCGCTGAATAAAAATAAAGCATTGACTGGAGACCTTTCAGAAAGAGGGGAAAAAAAGAATTAAAGACCAACCTCCCAATCCGAAAAAATAATGTAATGGACGCTCCTTTTAGTGTAGCCAGGGTTTAAACAAATTCGTGTAATTTCTTAAAACCATATGACCCCACCTTTTGCCCGCAGCTTCGTTCGCGTTAATTAAGCTCATAAAAAAAAATACAACCGAATTGAGAACCTAATCCTTTTTGAAGTCGGTTAAAAAAAACTCTTAACACACTTCTTATTAAAATTTCCACAATAATATAATTCAATCGTGATTCGAAAAACACGTGGCGCCCGCACCATCTATGAATGTTATTGTTGTTTTCCTCGGAAACAGTACTTTTTTTCGGGATGACAAGTACCCTATAAGAGTGAACCCTCGAGGAGGGTTCCTGGCATTAGGTTAAAAACCGTAAAAATACGCTACTACGACTTAAAATAGGTGTTTGCTTCTTTCTTGACGACGGTGCATTTTCCAAGAAAAACCTACATTAAAATGAACCCTCCACGAGGGCACCCGGCATGGCGAATGCGACTACAGGGTGCCCCCCTGGAGGGCACCCGGCACTGAACGTGTTAAGCGTATAGAATCACTTGCAGGGTTAATCTGTCACCAGTAAATCACAATCAGAAGTTTGAAGGAATCACACGAATTCGGATACACCTGTGTAAAAGCCAGTGTCGCCAATTTTCACAGCTTTAATAGCCAAAAGTAGTCAAATTCATATTCAACGAGTAAAAAAGAGATTTTTGGTTCTCCTATGTCCTTTTTTCAATCAGTCCTGCGACGGAGGTCTCTTCAGAAAGGGCAAGGTCCCTGACAAATTATGCCGGGGCGCAAAGAAAAATATAACAAAAAAAAAACTCTCTAAAGCCGTGTACGCACGAACGAACACGAATATCGTACACATCGTTTGCATGGGGAACACCCAAATATTCCGAAATATTTTATTCCGAATTTGGATATTCCGATGTTCAAAAATCCGAATTTGATAATTCCTTAAAAACAAAATACCGATTATTAAAAAACACGAAAGTTATTTTACCGAATATCATAAATACGATTTATCTGTTTTCCGACTTTCAAAAGTACGAAGAATTAAACATCCGATGTGTTCTTGGCCCGAAAAACAGCATTCCGATTTGCAATTTTCCGAAAACAATAAACATTATGTCAAGCAATACAGTATTAAACATAACACAGAAAGGTGAGCAGTTGGTTAGGTTAGGTTGGAACCGCGACCGTAGGGGGCCCTACGCACGAGCCGAGCGAGCGGAGCGAGCGTGCCGCGGTAGCGGCCGGCGAGTGCTGGAACCGATTAGTTACATATACTTAATAAAAAAGCGCATAATGGTGAGCAGTTGGTTAGATGCGACTGCGTAATGGTGAGTTTAAAGAAAAAAAAATTAAATGAGAGATAAATATTTTTCCCACAATTATGTTAATATAAGTAGGGAAAGTGATTCTGTTATTAGTTAATTTTTTTACCTTCCTATCAATAATTAACTTGCTCCCTTTGGATAAAGTTGAACCATTGTGTGTTAATCTGTTTTGCTATTTAGGTTTACTAGGCGTTTTAATTTCGGACTTTTAATTAATAGGTATTTAATAATCGGAATTCGTATTTTTGATGTTTCGGATTATTGTTGAATCTGACTTTTTATTGTTAGGTGTATTGAAACTCAGCATTTTGATATTCGTAATTGTAAACGTTAGGCGTTTTGTAATTTAGGATTTATAAAAGTAGGTTTTATGATTAATCGGAATTGTCATTTTAGGAGATTTAAACCATTCGGAATTATGAAAATCGGTATTATAAAAATCGGGATTAAAAATATCGGAATTTAGTTTTTCGTATTATTGTAGTGTACCCCGTTTGCATGTGCGTACCATTACCAAACAGTCTGTTCGACGAACCCGTTCGTAGTTCGATGTTCGTGTTCGTTCGTGCGTACACGGCTTAAGAAAGACCTCCGTCATATCCATTTTTACCTATACAGGGTGTTAACGAATTCGTGTAATTCCTTCAAACCGCGTGATCTACTGGTGACACTGGTTAACCCTGCATACGTTTTTTATCAGAATCACCGAAAAATAATTTTCGAAAAATTAACCATTCTATTCTGTATCTGAGTAATTTTAGCGTCCCAAGTTAACTGACTGCATGGAGCGATATCGCGGTAGTCGTGCCCGTGAACTGTGTCGCCGTGCCTTCATTCATTAATACATGGCATCGAAATTTTCTATCACATAATTAAAAACATTATTTGGGAAAAAATAAGTTTTTTTTAATTTTTAATCAATCTAAATCCCGTGAGGGGTTAATCTATACCATTAATAGATCATTAATATTTGTGATTTGAAGGAATTACACGAATTCGTTTACACCCTGTAGATGCAGCTGTACTAGGAGTACTAGTACTAGCCTGGGTAAATTTAAAGTACCTTGCCTAAATTGCAACCAGTCGTCGTTTGCGATTCTACGTCACCAATAGCCTAAATGGTTATAACACTTGGCATAGGCAGTTAACATTGTCCATTATCTACACTACAGACTGCTAATGGTCCACACTAGGCCAACGAACGAGGTTTGATAGACCTTACATCCAAATGAAACCGTATTCGTTTTATGCCTTGTGCAGACTAACCGAACGAAAGCGTACGAATGACTTTCGCCCGATGGACACCGAACGCTCGCTCGTTTCCGCTGTTGTGTCCACACAGAGCGAATCTTTGATGTTCTGACAAGTTACGGAGAGCAGCCGAACGCGGGTGGTTCGCTCGCCTTCGCTGAATCGTCCACACCGGGTTCGGTGCCCAGTTCGGTGTTTCCAGTTGCCGCCACCGTCAACTTGAACCATTTTTATTTAAATGTCCGTCTTATCTAATATTTTATACCACATCGCTCTATATTTACCATTAGCTAAGCTCAATAATGGGGGCAAAAAGAGCTCATTTTTCCCATCTACCACATTGGATGCCACCACTGCAACCGCCGAAGAGCACAGCCGAACGCGGGTGAAGGCATTCGCATGCGTTCGCTCGCCTTCGCTGAATCATCCACACCTAGTCGTTCGCGTACGTTCCGTAGCTTTCGTTTTTCTTCGTTCGGTTTGTCTGTACAAGGCATTATACAAAGTTTGGAACAAATACGAAAAGTTCTTTGGCGATCCTTGACTAGGTTGGCTAGGTGTCTTCCTTAAGGTGGCTTCCCACGGACCGTGACATTGCTCACCACGACGCACGATCTCGCACCGGTGCACCATGGGAAGAAACTCGTCCGTGGTAACGCAGACGCGTGCGTAGTGGTGCATCGTATCTGCCGCGAATCGGTAACTCTTTTTCTTTCACTTGGCATTTTGGAATGACAAAATAGCTTCGAATCACGCACTCACATAGACGGATACGCACTGTTAGAAGAACCTCGGTGCGGTGCGTGGCTGTGATCCACAAAATCACGCACCGTGGGAAGTCACCTTTACTCAACATGAACTATTCAGTTTTCTGTCCACGTGTATCCTATCAATTCGCTCAGATACGGGAAAAGTTTCCATTTATAAGATTAGTGAAGACCCAGGATTGCTAAGAGTATAATAAAGTTTGAAGGTCAGATCGTCCGGACGCTTTTTCCGCTAAAATTAGGGTGCGATTCCATTAAGTAGGACGGGCGAGGCAAGACAAGAATTGGAAAAATGTGCAAAAATATTTGAATCCTTGGCTAGTGTATCTTCGATTACTTACCGTCGAATTATTGTGGTCACTAAGTGGGTACTACATGCTTTTATGGAGCAAGTCCTGTATGGACTGTGCAAGGAATCTTTGATGTAACATAACATCATCACGCCTGTACTCTCCAATGGGTTGGGCAGAGGTGTAGTACACCCTCATTTCGCCGTTACGTTCAAGTCCCATGTACCTAATAGGGGGCGAGCCTATTGCCACCAACCGGGCACATGTGTATGTGTGTTGGGCAATGTCTAGACTCCGGGCTGCTACTGAGAAATTCCACACAGAAAAACCCAAAAACAGTTTGCCGGACCTGGGGATCGAATCCAGGTCATTTTGCACCATTAGACTAACGAGGCAGTAACTTCGATTAATATTTAAAATATATACAATTGATTTCTTGTTCTGGAAAGGAAAAAACTAAATGAAAAAAACAACTTCAAATTCGGACATAGAAGAGTTGATAATTTCACGAAACATAATAGCAATAATTGCAAAGAGGGTAGCATTTTAAATAATGGAATCAGACGTTACTTTACAGAAATCCATGATAAACAAATATCACGTCCAAGCGGTTGACGAGTCAACATCTCCTAAGGATGCCCTGTTGAAAGGCGAAACACGTGTCGTATTGGTTTGGGTTGCATATTGCATTTATTATCACACCTGCAAGTTGTGCATATATTTGCGGGTATGAGGGCGGTGCAGCATACTGCATCCAAACTAGCGATCTAGTTTAGCGGAATTAATAATTATTGTAATTGCATATTGGTATGGGTAGTATTTTGTTTACAGTACTCTCGCTGCCCTCGTACATTTCGTCACTTCTTGCTTTCTTGAAACTCACTTCAACTTACATCCACAGACAGATTTTGCAAGTACCGCACGTACATAAGCTATGCTTTAAACTCTTTAAAGCATCGAGACGTAGGGCTAAACAAAATCTTTCTTCATCATTAGCTTATCGCTGGAAATAAATATTTCCCAGAATAAGTGGTCCCGCCAGAAGCATAACTCCACTAATTTACAACGTTTCACAAAATAATGAAAAAATGAAAAACCAAATTGAAGCTGAATAGGAACCGAACTTCAACTCAAAGAAAACCGTTATTACCCACAAACAACCAGTGCTGCCATAACAATTGCTGTTCAGTTGCAATTAATCAACGTTTCTGTTAGTAGAATTGGGCCCCAGTTGGTGATAAATCGTTACGTAAAATTCCTATTGTTGTCTCGCCTCACTTCCGCAGTGGAAACAAACCTTTACCAAACTAAAATTATTAGCACACTGGAAGCTGAACTCTCCGAACTATCGTTAGCTTGTGATAAACTAAAGACAAAATGGCTACCGTAGCCATTACCGGAGTGTGGCCACTTATGCGCTAATGGCTGTGTACACAATGGACGGTGATGGCGTTTGAAGTATAATATGATATGATAGTAAGCTAATATTTTGATGAAGATCTTGTACTTGTCAAAACTGTTAACTAGTCAACGCAAATTTTTGATAATTGTCACACCATACATACATGTACTCGGGGGGTCGTGGCTAGTGGCTAGTTAATAACAAGGCATACGATTTTTAAGGTTAAGTTGCGCATGCTGCGGTCAATCCGTGGATGGGTGACCGTTCGTTACACATCGAAACCCCTCTGTGCCTCGGAGAGCACGATACAAATTTATTCACATGGTTTTTGATGTCACTTCCGGCATTTTCGAAGACGACGCGTTTGAGATTGCGTTTCGTTCCACAAAAAAAAACGTAACATAAAATAATGAATTGTAAAATAAGTAATGCGTTAAAAAATGTAAAAAAATGCAATTTGTGTCTTGACTCCTGTACAATGTATATTTAAATAATGAAAGAGTTTTGAATTACATGCATATTCCCTTTTGACCTAATAAACCATCTAACGGGTGCTTAGGAGGAAGAGCATTAAGTAACAACAACAAAAGTCCTCTTATTGGCGTAGGTACCTTACTAAAACTTTCTTTTTAGTATTCTGTACCCAAAGGGGACCCTATTATTACTAAGCCTACGCGCCGTCTGTCTGTCCGCCCATGTCACAAGGCTGTATATTTTTAACCGTAATAGGTACTTAGTCAGTTGAAATTTTCATAGAATATGTGTTACTATAGTTAAAAACAAAAATTAAAAATAGTAATTATAAAAATCAAATAACCCGACTGCATAAAACGCGAACTAAAAAGATGCAAACAAGATGATAAGATAACGTTAAACTTACGTAGGTTTTCAAAAAATCATACTATGAAATCATAACATGCAGTCAGAGGCTACGTATGTTTTTGGTCAGTCAGGTTTCGAATTACATAATTCGTAGGTAGCCTCCGATTGCATGTTTGATAGTATGATTTATTGATGTCGTTTCAGTAATTTTTTTTCAATATATCATACATATCTATAAATACCTACTATTTTAATGAGGCCTAAACAAATCGGTCTGATAACATACCATCACTCGCTTTAATCGGCAAAGTAGATCCTACACAAGTTTCGCACAGCTTCGATGAATCGACAGATGCCTCATACATTAAAATCCATCCAGCCGTTGGGATGCTTCGAGGGTATAAAGAATCCCACGTACATAGATACATAGATACGCGTGACAAACATAACCCTGTCTTTGCTGTCGCGCAGTCGGGTAAAAAGTCTAAACCCAACGGGAGTCCTCATAAAAGAAACCTCGAAAAAAATGCCTTTATTCAACTATTTTGTTCCTGCTCTACCATAAAAACGATAATACCTAAATTAACGATAACGATAATTTTGTTTTGTTTATAGATTGTGTAATTTATTCACTAGTTTTTTTTTTTTGTTGCATTTTTATTCAAAGTCACACTATCTACATATGTTCGTTATTATTTTTATTTAACACAATTTATTTTATTTTATCTAAGTTTATAGACACACGTTGCCGTACCTACACTGACTTACATCCGTCACCTCACACATCAGGTCCATTTGAAAACCAGCGTTGGGCACTAGTTGTCTGGCATTTTTTGCTGAACTAGACCTTTTTGGCGCAGCCGTGAGGCACACTTCCCTGCTAATTTCTTTTCTTGTGTTTTTTCTTATGCTTTGTTTTGTACTGTGTGCCTTTTGGTCTGCGTTAATAAATGTATTTTCTTTCTTAATACATAAAAGCGTGAAACTTAGTATGATTGTAGTGTATAGTGTATAATTAAACAACAAATAATAAAAACAGACTGTTTCGGTGGTCTAGTGGTCGCAAGCACGACTGCTAGGCGTGAGGTCTTGGGTATGATCCTTAGGTCGGGCAAAGTGTTGTTGGGGTTTTCCGCGTGGAACTTCTCAGTAGCAGACCGGAGTCTGGATTTGTGCCCGGTTGATCGTAATAGGCTCGCCCCCTATTCGGAGTCGGTCCCTCATGTCTGAGGATCGTGGTCAGCACTAGGGTTGCATCTGGAGCGGATGATCTGCTTCCACCGGTTTCTGTCCAGCGCGTCTCTTACAACCGTGTAGAATTTGGATAACGACGAGTCTTTTATTTGATCGGTCCATCTTGTTGGTGAACGACCGCGCGATCTTTTGCCTTCGGTGTTCCCAACCACAATGAATTTTTCCAAATTTTCGTCGCCTCTATGCACTACTCTTCGCTCTCTATTATGTGGGACTTAAAACATAACGGTGAAAGAAAGAGATGAGAAGTGAGAGGAAAAGGAGAAGAAAGAGGTGAGAAGTGTATATACTGTCCGACCCTCCGGGGATAACAGGCGTTATGATAAGTAATAATAACAGTTATTTCACAGACATGTGTGGTGGTACGGAACCGTTAGAGCGCAAGCCCGACTCGCACGAAGCCGGTTTGTCAAAAAATAGTCGCACCGTGTAAAAACAGTTTCACGAAAATGCGCTGATTTAAGATTCAAGAGGAGAACGGTCGTCCGTTCGTTAATGACGTCATACCAATTTCCTTTAGATGATTTGCGCGTTTTTTCTGTTCTCATCTTCCAGAGGCTGTATTCGGTTTATAAATATGAAGATTTAAATATTTTTTTTGCTTTGATATCTTCTCAGCACGTCACAGTGAACCGCTAGACATAAATTCCTTTTAGATATGTGTGCAATGGGTCTTTTATACGAGTACTATGGTGTCCATTTTAATTTTTTATTGTTCAATAAATCAGTGTAACCGGTGTTTTAGTAATCGTTTTATAAATAAATCAAATATCTGACTTAGCCCAAGAGGTTGGTCAAGAGCCTCGTCCAACATCTCATGAGGCTCTCGTTAGGTGGCTGGATCAAGGGCCTGATACAGAAAGCAGTCCTCCTCGATAAAGCAAGGAGGTTCCTGTCTCTGGGGCCTAACCACCGGTAGCATGGACCCTGCTCCTGATGTCTGTGGACCCCTTTTTTATATTTTTAAACGTTTTTTTTAAATGTAAGTATTTAAAAATGTAAATTATAAGAAAGAAAATATTTATATAAAGGAGATGATTATAAATTAAAATAATAATTTCGTTCTTCTCCATAATATCGACATTTTGGAATGCGGCAGTAACTTTTAAAGTGCCTGTAAATGTTCTAATTGAAATTACTTGACTTTGAAGAATGGATAAAGTCAGATTCTAGTTTTAATTCTAGTGTTGCGGCCGTCTTTTCTAGCGTTACTTTATATTCCTAACATAAATAATATTTTCTCGTACAACGACTTCCTAGTACCAGGATAACATAAAAGCGAGGAGTAGTTAGAATGCAAATGAGTGTAATCTGCGTGTTTGTTGCAGGAACCGCATTGAGAGAACCGCGTCCAAACGATGGCGGGGCTCCGTACGAAGAGTTTTGTCTGCAGCTATTTGTAAGTTGTTTACGAAATACGGGTATTAATAAGTTGTTGTTGATGTTTTATGTGTACTCAAAATTATACTGGTAAAGTTGCTCGAATATCACACAATAGCACTACACCATCTCTTCCCGTGGGTGTCGTAAAAGGCGACTAAGGGCCATCGCAAACTGGACGACTTGTCGCGGCGTCTAGTCGCGGCGACAAGACGCGGCGTTGTCGTTTGCATATAGCGTCTTGTCGCCGCAACTAGACGCGGAGCTGTCGCTTGCGTCGGCGACTAGCCGTTACGACAGACGTCGTGCAGGAAGCGATCTTTAGTAGTAAAGTATTCGAGACAGACGACCGTGTTGTTTCACAACGAAACTGACGCTGCGCTGTCAACTGTCGTCGTGTGTGCGCGTGCTAAGCGCGACTAGACGCGGCGACAAGTAGCGAGCGCCCGCGACTCCATTAGCTTGTCGTCGCTACTCCGCGACTCTGACGCCAAGTGTGCGGAGCTTTGAACAAAATATATGAAAATTGTCGGCCGCAGCTTGTCGTCGCGCCTAGTCGCCGAGCTGTCGCTGTCGCGTGTCGCCTAGTGTGCGCCTAGACTAAGGGATTCACTAGAGTGACTAGAAGATGGGCAGCAGCGTTCTCTGAGTACTTTAACAACCATACTGCGATCGCAAACCCGCCTGCCAAGGGTGGCGATTGTACCCCCAACATAAATAGCCCAAAGAATAAACGGTCCCTAGTCCCCGGCGGCTCTGCTAGCCCCAGTCAAGGACCGAGGATCTGGTAAAGGTCGCGGGAATTCACTAGATGCGAGAAGCACAGGAACGGTCGTTGTGGCGATGCTCGAGGGAGGCCTATGTCAAGCAGTGGACGTCTTTTGGCTGAATGATGATCATGATGATGATGTTCTTGGTCATTTTACGTTTACAGGGTGAAATTGTAAACACTCGACAAACCAAAATGGGAGATTGTACTCATCACTATGAACAACTTTTACTACGGGACCAAACCGGAAATCGCGAAAAAAAAAACAGATGTTCCATACACTTATGTTCGCATAAATCGTCAAAATGTAAGGAACAGCTGTTTTTTTTTCGCCCTGTATGTGTAGGAATGTAGGGTTGGCCAAAGAAACCGTTTGCTATTAAAAACCACTCATTCATTGCATAAAATTGACAATAAATACCACGTACAAAATTTTTGTGAAATTATTTATATTGTATTTGTCCAATTAATAGCATCGAAATAATTTATCAAAACGTTAGAGTTTTTCGAACTAAATTAGACTATTTCAGAAATAACAAGGAAGCATTAAACTCAGACTACGCGATTACTGAATCTGATTGCAACAATTCCATACAAAATTGTGAAATTATCCGTCTGGGACATCAAGTACTTCGTTGCGATCGAGTGAATGGTCGGGAACAGGGAGGGACGTTTCTAGTAATTATTGTTATTTGAAACTAAGAACTACGGAAATGCACGAACACGTCCGATGTACAACAAAGTTATAACAACAATGACTCGTTCGACGCGTAGATTCGACTACACTGTCGTAGAATTTACTATCTGCTACGACAATGTATCCGGCGTAGCCGTAACTTCAGCGCGTCCGCTACGTCGTAGCAGTACAATTCAAAAGCGCCAAATCTACTATTAGGTACTGAACAAAATTTCTCGCTGCAGATGCGGCAATAAAACATTTGGACAAAACATAATTAACAAACAACAAAACATGATTTGTGACCCCGTCTGCAGCAAGAAAATGTGTATAGTATAGCAAGTTTTATGGCGCAAGTTGACTTGTACAAGCGACTTTTAAATTCAGTTCGACTTCCTCAAGTTTTATGAACTAAACGAGCATAGAAGTGAAATATCTTACGTAATAAAACTGACAAGTGGATTTAGGGTTTTACTTTGATGCCGAAAAATAGTTACTGTTATAATAGTGATAAATCTGGAAATGCAAAATAGTCTACCAGGTGTAACGGTGAAAAAAAGAGACGGTATTCCGAAAACTGAAACAGTGAATTCAGCCTTTTATCATATATTATTCTGAATTGAAAATAAGTGGAAATTTTGCTCGGAATTTTCCGATTTTTCTTTTCACAAATTTTACATTTCTCTGCTGTAGAATAAGCAATCCTATTTAGGACACACAGCACAATGCAAAAATAAAATGTATTTTTTATAAATCGGAAAATACGAAAGAATTCGTTGATATTTTCCACGGATTTTCAATTCAAAATTATGAACTAAATTCACTGTGTAAATTTTTGGTAACCTGTCCTTTACACCCAGTTTATTTACCTGTCAAAGCACTTATTGAAATACTATAAAACATAGACAAATTAGCAATTTCCAGTAAATTCGGAAATTCCGAGAAAAAAAAATCACTTATTTTCGATTCAGAATAATGGGATGAATTCACTGTTTCAGTTTTCGGTACACCGTCCCTTACACCCAGTATAGGTTTAGACCTACAAATAATGAAATGAAAGGTTTATTTGCATGAACATTGGTAAAACAGGTATAATCCTGCATGTAGCGTCAGAAAACTGGCATTAATATTTTAGAATTCAATTATTATCACAAATTAATATAATATAATTTGTGATAATAATGTTAAATAATTCAATGAAATGAATAAAAATATTGGAACGTTTGTCTATTAAAAATTTCAACAATTATTACAACTAGGGATATAAACCGTGGGCCTGAGGTACCCGAAAGATTTTAACCACGCCTTTCTTATGGTATTATGAGTCAAATGAACAACGAACGTCCAATTCGGTATTTTTTCGGTTCTTAATAAATCAATTAACTTTAGTACTTCCTTGTAAACAATACCTTAGGTTGAACTGGCGACATTTATAAATTATCGTGTGAGTGGATGAGAAACTTCTCACTTCACAACCCTCCCCGACAATTAATAAGACATAGGTCGAGGGGTATGGTATGACAAAAGTCGCAACGCCGCGTTCATAGGACTTAGACCATAGATATTTTTCAAAATCAAAAGTTTTTATTTCACATAAACCATTACAGGCGCTTAAGAAAAGTCGAATTTAGGTGCACGGTTCCAATTAGTCGTTTCCTATGGAGAAGAGCCGGCAAGAAACTCCATGGTTACTCTTTTAAAATCCATATCTTTAACAATTTGATTGTACAGTTATGACTTAGAATAGTTATGAGAGAGCAAAGTAGACTTAAGAGCAGGAACCAAACAAAAAAAAACAACAAAATGAAAAATATGGTCACAAATTAACTAGGTATCCAGGCATCTAGCAAGTCTACAAAACTCTCACATTCACAAAAGGTAAAAGGACGCTAAACTATATAAAACAACTGACATGGTTAATTGTCATCAAAACACATTACAAAGAAAATCACTGTATAAGATAAAGATATCTTGAGAGTAACGTTAGTAATAAAAAAAAGCTAATCGTAATGAGGTTAGTTAATAGACATAGGTACACATACGACGTTAATGAGGTACCAGGGAAGCCACATGTGCAGAAGGAGTTATTTCCAAACACCTTTATCGTCAACATAATCCTTAGTCTTGTAATATGCTTTTTGAATAAGGCTTTTTCAATTTGTGAATTTCCGTAAATAACGAATATTTCGAAAATTAAGCTTTATTCACCAAACTATATCCTAGCTTTTCTTTGAGGCATCGGAATCGAAGGTTAAAATCTTTCGGATACCTCGGGCCCACGGTGTCTAATAGGTAGGGAGTCTTATCTACTCTATATCCTAAGGTTAGACTGGTTGTGAGACTTTCGATCTTCTGACTACCCGTAACGACTGTCATAGATATTCGTATGACACCCGTGACCGACAGTGTAACGTGTTCTTCGAAGCACGGAGGTTATCGGTGTGTAATGGACGGTCACCCAACCACGGACTGACCGCAACTGACTGGGCGCAATTAACCTCGCAGATCGCACGATTCGCGCGCTTGTTAATTATATATTTCTTATATATCACTAGCTTTTGCCAGCAGCTTCGCTTGCGTGAAATTTTGAACCCGTTAAGTGACGATTTTCCATACAAATTTTCATCCCCTATTTAACTCCCTTAGGTTTTGAATTTAGAAAAATCCTTCCTTAATCCTTGTCTACATTCCTGAACCTCTGTGCAAAATTTCAGCATTTTAGGTCCAAGGGTTTTGGCTGGGCGTTGATGAGTCAGTCAATCAGTCAGTCAGGACTTTTCTTTTTATTTATATATGTTACCGGCAATGTGTATGATGCAGGTATTCTATACAATGCCTAGGCAATGTATAGAATGCCTAAAACGTTCAGGTAATGTATGAAATATTATTTATTTTATACTTTGCCTAGGCATTCTATACAATACCAAATGCGCAGTCGGTAATGTGTGAAAAAGACGAGAGCGCCGAAGGGGAACACGTGCGAGCAGGCAGTAAACTCCACGCGAGGCACAATAAAAACAAATGAAAAACTTAAGGGGATGTTTGGAAACCTAACCTATCCGTGTCGGGGTGCCCCAAATGAATGACCAAATCTATTTACTTCACACATTGCCGGTGGACCAGCAGGTATACAATCCCTAGGAAATGTATATGTCGTGGCCAGATCATAGAATTGATCACTTCATGATGTGGCCAGCCATTTCATGAAATGGTTGCATTTCATGAAATGGCCAATACCCGCTGCCCACATCATGAAATGGCCTGGCCAGATCAATGAATAATCAGCGTTTAACGATATGATCAGCTAAACGCACGGCTACTTCATGATATGGTCAAACATTAGTGATCATATCGTAAAATAGTTACATTATTCACCGTTAGAGGCGCTGATATCGTTTTGTTTTTGTGATGCATCATGGCGGCGGACAATTATTCTGACAAAAAAGCTAATAATAATAAGTAAAGTAGGGTGACCACGCAACGAAATATAATGGACTATTATTGGATTTCAAAATATGACTTCATGATAACTGCGAGTGAACTTTTCATAGAATTTTATTTGTTCGATTATTTATCTGGTTAACCTGTGAAACTACAGCACAAAATATCGATGCACGTTACTGCAAACATTTACTATTTAGTATATTGAATCATTTGGGTTAGGTTAGGTTAGAACAGTGACCAATAACGCGCGAAGGCGAGCGAGCGAAGCGAGCGTGCCGCGGCAGCGACCGCCGAGCGCCAGATCCCCTTAATTATTGGTGAATCAAGCTATTAAACTTTCGCGGTAACGTGCATCGATATTTTGTGGGTCGAAATTCCGTAGTCTACTCCTTTGCTTGCATGGTACGTGCTTCCTTTATTAGGATTTTTTATTAAACCTTTGATATCATGGAAACCCTACATTAATGATATGGCCAAACGTGGATGGCCATATCATTAAACGTTGACGTTTCAACGATATGGCCAATTTTAATTGGCCATTTCATGAAATGCAACCATTTCATGAAATGGCCGGCCACATCATGAAGTGATCAATTCTACGATATGGCCACGACATATACATTACCTAGGCAAAGTATGTAATCGAGATATCGTCAGCGCGAGGAGGCGCCTGAGCGGAGTGAGCTCCGCCAGATCCTAGTGGCCGAGTGGAAAGAACGACTTGCGCAACCCAGCGCAGGGCACGCCGCAATAGCGGCGGTAAGACCCGTTATGGAGGAGTGGCTGGAGAGGCGGCATGGCGCCCTCAGCTTCCGGCTGACGCAGGTACTCTCGGGACATGGATGTTTCGGGAAGTACCTGTGTCGTATAGGCCGTGAGCAGACGCCCGGATGTCACCACTGCGTCGACTGCCCTGAGGACACGGAGCTGCACACGCTGCAGGCGTGCCCTGCGTGGGCGACGCAGCGCCGTGAACTAGTGGCGGCAGTCGGTGGTGACCTCTCGCTTCCGGCCGTGGTTCTGTCCATGGTCGGGAGCGAGAGTGCGTGGGAAGCCGTCACCTCCTTTTGCGAGGTGGTGATGGCAACCAAGGAGGGAGCGGAGAGGGAGAGAGAGGCGACGGCCACTCTCCCTTCCCGCGCCAGACGCACCGGGCGCCGCCGGAGGGCGCGCGACGATCTCCGGCCACCCTAGTGTGTGGCCTGCGAGCGACGGGTTAGGGGACCCGTCGCCCGACCAGTAACAGGCCCGAGAAGGCGGCGCGCATTGTTCCGTGCGCGCCTCTCAGGAGGACGTGGGGCAAGGCCCCACAGAAGGAGAGGTCCGCCAGGGGCTGGCGGACCGAGGCCTGCCGGGGTTGCGGCGCATGCAGCTGCGAATCCCGTGACCCCGGCCAAGGGTCAGGAGAAGGAACACCGTGGGTTTTTAGCCGGTAAGAGTCCGGCATAACCCTTCGCCATCCCCGGGCAAAGGGTATCCATGAGGATTTTCCCACGATAAAAAAAAAAAAAGGCAAAGTATGTAATGGACAATAATGTTCATAATATTTCAAACATTGCCTGGAGGCCCCAGGCATTCTATACATTGCCTAGGCATTGTATAGAATACCTGCATTATACACATTGCCGGTAACATATAGATATCTTCAAGTCACGAGTGAATCGGTTTCTTCTGGGCAAGCGTGCTCCATCGTAGACCGCATCATCGCTTAACATCAGGCGAAATGGCGGCCAAACGCAGGCCTAGTAATAAATAAAAAAAAAACACGATCCCCTCAAAATGATAATGACAACGATATTTATTGTACGACTTATAAAATACAGAATTATTGAAAATCCAACTGACCCGACAGATCTTGTCCTGTCATACAAAAATCCCATAGAAAAAGAGCGTTCAGTTCTTCCCGAATTTGTCAATTTTGCCGGCAACTTTTCATTTTTCGTGCTATTAAAACCTAATTAGGAACATTAAAAAAAAGCTAAATCGGTGTAGCCTTTCTCAAGTGATGCACTTACCAACGAACAGCATTTAGTTTTTTATTTATACAACGTGTTACAAAATTCCCCTTAAAAAAGAAAATGTTAATCAAGTAGTCTTTTATGGTTGTTGTCATTTACCTCTCAGAGGAAATTAGTTAAGAATGTTAATAACTTTCTGGGTAGTCTACTCTTTACTTTTATGTTTTCAGGGTTGTGTTTCAGTGATGATTTTATTTTGTGATTAGTCCAATTTTTTTTTGTGGGTCTTTCTTTTATTTTAAAATATTTTATATATAAATAAAATAATTTAAATATTTTTAATCCCCTTTCGGCTTTAGGGGAATTTTTGTAACACGTTGTATAGAACACACATATACAAGCGCGCTATTAACGGCTATTTACTATAATTACATTAAAAGTCGCAATATGTATTCGAGAGCCAGAGAGATATACGAAAATCTCTCTAAGTATATCTCCGTTACTTGGATTCGTGTGCTCCTTTTTAGACCATATCTGCGCTTACCACCATGCGCGAGGATCAAACGTGACCAAGAAAAATAAATAAAAATGTATTTACACGGTATATTCTTCACAAAAATAAGACATACATCTCAGAAATTGAGAAGATTTACATTAAACATTGTATACCACTTATTATACGAGTCGCGTCGTCCTCGTCTGGACCAAATCGGCAATAGGAAGCATTATAGCCAACTTTGCATGCCCGTGACTTGAAAACAGAATGAATACACGTACGAACGTGTTTATAGTATTTAGATATATTTCAAAATACACTCATAAAATATTTACGAAAATATGGGATAAGTGTAGGGTTGCCAACCCTACTATACTATAATATTTATAAATAGTATCCTACTGTATTAGAGGCCCGACTACAATATTTTTGAAAAAAGCATATTAGTAGGCGAAACTACTATATTTTAAAGGCATAAAAGCTCAATATTCAACTCAAAGCTATAATATTCGTTTCAAAATGTGTTAGCGTAAAACGTATTAACTATTTCTGAACGATTCCGGTATGTCAAGTTGACAGTTGCGTTCACTTTGAGTTTGACAGATTGGCAATTTCGATTTTCGCGCTCTCGAGTTTTTGTTTTGGTAACTAAGTACCTACTTTTGAAGTTAACTTATAAAAAAAATTAAAATTAATTATTAAATATTAAAGTTTGGAACCTACAATTTTTTTTTTATCCTTTTGTTAACTACTATATTTTTGTGGGTAATTTTAGTACTACTATTTTTGACCGACAAATAGTTGGCAACCCTAGATAAGAGCCATTACGCACTGTCGACTGGTCGCCGGAGACTTGGTCTATCGGCGACCAAAACGTAGGCAACTAGGGCCAGGAAACCAAGCCGAGCGTAGTGTTTCTTGTACATTCGTGAATAATGGACGTCGAAAAAGCTACCATTGCAGTAGTAGCGTTACTAATTATGAAGAAAAACAAAATGCGAGTATATATCCCGATTGGAATATTGGTCACTGGATAAATCCTAAATAGCTTTTCGGAATTGTATTTCCAATATTAATTTCTCTGTATCGAAAACCTGAGCCATTTTTGTGCGCGACGTTCGGTCGACTCGACAGTTGCTTGCAGTGTGAACGCTTCCATTTGAACCCGTGCTTCTATTGGTCGCCGGCAACCAGCAGTCGCTTGTCCGTCACCATTGCGCGGCCAGTCGCCGGTCGCCCGGACGACTATGCTTATGTCAGTCTACCTATATCTTACTCCTTACAGTCGGTCAACGTAGAACATTGTTGCAGAGCAATCGTGCGGGGGGTTGCGGGGTGAAGGGGCGGAGGTTATGTCCCGAGTAGCCATACTGCATACTTGGGACATAACCTCCGCCCATACATCATTTTGACATTTCATAGGACCTGTCAAATGTATGGGCGTTGACCCACTGTATGTAGTAAGTAGGTACACTGTGTTCATGTTTTGGTCGCCGAGACAACAAGTCTCCGGCGACCAGTCAACAGTGCGTAATGGCTCTAAATAATGAAATCAGGCGTTACTTTGCGGAAATCCATGATATACAAGTATGCAATTACAATATTTAACTTTCATTTCGCCAAACTATGGATGCAGAACCTCCCGCCGCTGTGATTAAAATGCAACATGCAACCGAAACTTGACGACACTTTTAGTACAGTGGCTGAGCGATTAGCTTCTGCACTACGGGTCGTGGGTTGGATTCCCGCACGGAACTTCGAACTTCAAAACTCATTTATTCAAAATAGACTAGAATTACTTAGTTCTTTTTGAACGTCAATATTAGGTACCTACCTAAAAGACAGCCCCCAAAAGCGCCCTCCCTTCACCGCTTCCTAGTGTTTTTGCTGTGAAGAAGAAACTGCGCAACAAACTCCCCAGCAGAACAAAAATTTGTATGGCCTACAGATAGTTGTTTCAGGTCTGGGCGTTTGTGTATGTGAGATTTGTATCTGTAAACGCACCTACGACACAGGAGAAATCAAAGTGAGGAGCAAAGCTAAATAAACCGCTTTTTGTAGAAGATTCAACATCTCGTCAGGATGCCCCGTGGAGGGGTGAAACACGTGTCGTATTGGTTTGGGTTGCATGTTGCATTTTAATCACACCTTCTGCATGTGCACATATTTGTGGGCTGGAGGGCGGTGCTGCATACTGCATCTAAGGTAGTGTAAATGACACAACAATTTAATCGTTCAGGGGTGATTTTATCATTACAGTTTTAGCTAATATCGGTATGTCAGGATTGCGAGCAAGGTAAACACAGTAAATAAAACCAACATAGACTCTCCACCACTGAGAGTACTTGTATTTGGGTTAATATTAGTAACATTAACTAGATCACAGTATTACTTTACACAATTATTACAAGATCATAAAATAAGGACAAGCTAATCAGATATAAAAGGTCAGACTTCTTCAGCTGTTCAACACGGAATGCTCTCACTTCGTCGAATGACCACCGCCTTTATAACCTCGGGTGGGTCGATCCATATCGACGACTACCCTCTCTTGTCAACATTGCCCAGTGCTGCCCGCTACCGATAACACGGCCCTCCTGCAAAACACACGTCCTCGTGTGTTGGTGGTTGGTGGTCGACGCACCATCAACTCCATCGTCAAGATTGTGCATCAAGGCCTAACTTCAGTGACACCTTCGGACCTTAAACAGAAACAAATAATACAGTACACATCTCGGCCACACCTGATCACTCATCTTTGACCTCGTCATGTTACTCATGTCTTTGACCAAAGTAAAATGAAAAGCATCCAAAGAATGTTTGAATCGATTAGAGCTTGTTATCCCATCGACGGCCAACAAGCTCATCACCCATGACTTAAACTAGTTGATATTCATTCAGTATCAACCTAGTTCTACATATATTCGTTCATAACTTCTCGTATCAACATCTTACAAACATCCACACATTAGATTTCCAACATTTTCACATTTTCATAAAATACTATCTCAGATGCCTATTAGACAGTTCTACTTTGGTTAAACATCAAATTTTAGTTATTCAATAAATCATAATAGGTACATAAACACACAATCTCATCATACACAAATTCATAAAATCATTTAAATACATTTACAATATTTTTCAGGGCTAAATATCTCATTATAGTTTTTCACAAATTCATAATACACACTTAAAATATTTCTTGGTTAAATATTTCAACGATTCACAAAGCCATAATACATAAACACTTAAAATATTTCATTCGTAAAAATCTCATAATTATTCACAAAATCAGAACATAATATCTCAATAATTTACAAACTCATAGTACATTAACACTTAAAATATTCCATGATTATATATCTCAATTATTCACAATTCATTGTACCAGCATATAAACACTTCAAACTCATAGTACGTTAAACACTTAAAATATTTCAAGATTAAATATCTCATTATTCATAAACTCATAGTACATAACAACGATTAAAATAATTCACGATTCATTATCTCATTATTATTCACAAAATCCTACATTCTTAAATATCTCAATTCTTCACGAAATCATAAAACAAACATCCTAAATGTTTCATGGTTAAATATCTTATAATCATTATTCACAGTATCATAGTACATAATTATAAACACTTAAAATATTATCTCAATTATTCCCAAAATCATAATACTTAAATTAATAACCTTTAAAACTTTTCATGATCAAAATAATATCTCAATTATTCACAAACTCATATTACAAAACTGACATGATGTTGTAAACATAATATTTCTATAATGCGCTAATAATACAACCTTTTTACAACAATACAATACATATTATACACTTCTTTAACGAAAATAAGTCAAATTATTTCTTATTTAAAAATAAATTTGACAAATTAATCTTTAACGGAAGTCATCATAATAATTATCGTCAATAATAAATACAATTTCCTGTTTTCGTCTACAAAAAATACATTTTAAACCTTGTAATAATAACAAACTACTTTTTAATTTCAATAAACTATTTTGCACCATTCTACAACAAGAATTATAACAAAACCAATAAAAACAAATATCAATATTTTCAAAACTTTTTCAGAACATTAATTCAAAACAGAATCTCATTTTCACTGCATTTTCATTTATCAATTAATAGCATCACCCGCCTTGGATTTAGCCAACTCATTTGGCATCACCCGCCTGGGATCCTGCTTTATCAACATGGCATCACCCGCCTTGGATCTAGCCATATCATGGCATATCCCGCCTTGGTTCCAGCCCTATAACAATTGCTTCGCCACGTTAGAGTTTCAGTTTTCCCCAGGCGAAGCCTTTGGCCAACCCCGGCTGGCCAAACCGGGCGGTGCCAAAGATCAACCCTGGTTGCATCTCACCACAAACTCTAATACGACTTGCAATGTATTTTCCTACACTAATAAATACAGATGCCGTATTTATTTTCCACGAATAAATACAGATACCATCATATTTATTTTATACGAATAAACACAGATATCATCTCATTTATTTTACACGGATAAATACAGATAACATCTCTTTTATTTTACATGAATAAGCAAAGATATCATTTAATATTTATTTTACACGAATAAATAACCTCTCATATTATATTTCCTTCATCAAAATTCCTTCACACATAATAAAATGGTTGTGACTCACCGGATTTATCACATTTTCTCATTCTCACACTTCTTACCATTGTAATATCAAGTTTTTGTCAGTCCGTCTATAGGGGATTTAACTTTTCAAAAATATTTACATGTGGGTATACAATCATAATGTGGACTGGTTTTTTCTTGTTCCACTTCTGATGTAAATGACACAACAATTTAATCGTTCAGGGGTGATTTTATCATTACAGTTTTAGCTAATATCGGTATGTCAGGATTGCGAGCAAGGTAAACACAGTAAATAAAACCAACATAGACTCTCCACCACTGAGAGTACTTGTATTTGGGTTAATATTAGTAACATTAACTAGATCACAGTATTACTTTACACAATTATTACAAGATCATAAAATAAGGACAAGCTAATCAGATATAAAAGGTCAGACTTCTTCAGCTGTTCAACACGGAATGCTCTCACTTCGTCGAATGACCACCGCCTTTATAACCTCGGGTGGGTCGATCCATATCGACGACTACCCTCTCTTGTCAACATTGCCCAGTGCTACCCGCTACCGATAACAGTAGCTATCTAGTAAAGCGGAATTAGAACTTAATACTTTAATTGCTTGTTTGAAAATTTTGGAAACGAGGAATATCACAGGATTCTGTCTTTTTTAGGGTTCTGTACCCAAAGGGTAAAACTGGACCCTATTACTAAGACTCCGCTGTCCGTCTGTCTGTCACCAGGCTGTATGTCATGAACCGGGATAGTGAGACAGTTGAAATTTTCACAGATGATGTAGATATTTCTGTTGCCGCTATAACAACAAATGCTAAAAAACAGAATAGATAATGGTACGGAATCCTTCGTGCGCGAGTCCGACTCGCATGTGGCCGGTTTTTTTTTCTGAAGACTGTTTTTTTCTTGTTAAAGACTTTTTTTATTTTATTTTTTGTTACCTTGTTTAAAAAATGTTTAGAACTACTAAAGACGCTGCTCAAACCCAATTACACAATGTGTAGTGTTCGTAATTGAGGAGTTTCATTCCATCTATCTTTGTAGATTTTCATCAGATCTTCACCTAAATAGAACCATCTCGAGAAAAAACTCTTTCAAACAAAACAATCATCCAAATCGGTGCAAAAACATCAGACGAATTAAGGACCTCCTCCTTTTTGAAAAAGTCGGTAGAAAACAGACAAAAACGAGGCTATCTGCGTCCGGAAACGACCGTTCCGGATTCCACAGAACGATAATATAAACAGTCTAAATATTCTGTTTCTTGCACTCAAACAATAGCATTGAAACTCCGTTTTACTGAATTTCAATTCGTTTTTGCAATTCAAAGTGGAACGTTTGAATTATTTTGTGTTTTTGTTAAATAGACGGCCGCTATGTTGGAACACTCTATTTTCCACCTTTGATTGTTGAAAGAGCCGCCTGAATAAATTAAAAGCATAAACATTTATTCATCTTATCATAACAACTCGTATAACAACACAACTAATAAGTTACATCGAAGAACAAGATTAGAAGTTCAGTTGCAGTGGAGTTGCAGTAAAGTTTCGATCAAAACAACGCTTCTCATATTCTCTTAATCGGCGAGCGCTGTCAGATACGCTCGCTTGAACTTAACTGCTTCGAAGACCTAACGAAGGCTTCGAAAATTATATTTCTTCATCTTATTCTTGACTCGTGTCGACACAAGTTCGAGAATAACTCATGCCATGGTGAAAACATTTGCCAGTCAGCAAAGATGATAACGAAGCTGGTAGTGGGTGCGCCGGACTCCGGCCCTGGTTCAATCCATGGACCGGAACGAGGGGGCAAGGGAAGCGGTCACATCCTTCTGCGAAGCAGTAATTTTAGCGAAGGAGGAAGCGGAACGCGTGAGGGAAAGGCAAACCTCACGCCCCAGCCGCCGCAACAGAAGGAGACGCCCCGGGCGTCGGGAGTCGCAGGGCGATTCCCGGCCACCGTAAGCGCGGGCCTGCGGACGGCGAGCGTTGAGCGGCTCGCCGTCCGATCAGAACCAGGCCCGGGTTGACGACGCGTTGTGTTCCACGCGCGCTTCAAAGAGATGTCAGCATAGTAGACGGCGCCCGCTGGGGCCAGTGCCTGCCAGGGTTGCGGAATTTGTTCGAAAGAGTTACCGCGGCCCTGGAACGCAAAGATTATTAGGAGGAACACGGATGGGTTTTAGTCAGTAAGAGTCTGACAATCCCTTCCGCTCCGCCCAGAGCGGAAGAAGTCATTTGATGACATACCAACATTAAAAAAATGCATCTAGCATTCTTAAATATCTTCACTTGTCAGACTCATTTAATAATGCCCAATTAATTCTGAATATTACTTGTTTACAGATAACCTCTCATGTTTCACCCACGGCTGCAGCACGGGCTGGGTGTCAGGAGTACTAGGAAACGAGGCGCTAGCAGGAGGTGCCTGGTTAGCCGCGCTACCCTGCCTGGTAGCGTTGCCAGCGGCGCCGTTCTTCGCAGTTCTTGCTGATGCGAGGGGACGGAAAGCCGGAGCGTTTTGTATCTGCGTTAGTTTTATTGTAAGTAGCTAATTCTTCATTTAATTTTTTTTTTAATTCATTTTAAATTTAGAGACAAACCGTGAAAGCTTAAAACAGTGTTTAGCTAATTCTTACTTGGATTTTGGCGCAAAAAAATGCAGAATACATTGAATGCAATTAGAAAAATTCACATTTACAGTAACTTTATTCGAATTGAACGTTCTAGGCAAAGTAATACCTACAAAACTTATATTTTTTTATAAGCATATTTTATACGAGGGTCCGATCCCGGCCTGCACCTCTGACTTTTCGAATTCATGTCCGGATCATGATTTGATTATAACTTGCGTTAACGGTGAAGGAAAACATCGTGAGGAAACCAGCACAATGAGATCCAAACAGTTCTCGATGGAGTGTGTAGTCAGGCAACCCACACCAGGGTCAGCATGAAGGTCTAAAGCTTAAATCCTGCTCATTCTGAGAAGAAGCCCACCCAACAGTGGGACAGTAATAGGCTGATGAAGTTATGTGATCTTCTTTCATAGATTTCTTCATATTAATTATAATATTATAAAGAGGTAGAATTTGTTTGTTTGTTTGTTTGTATGTAGGAGGTAATCTCCGAAATTACTCATCCGATTTCAAAAATTCTTTCACCAATAGGAAGCTACGTTATCCCTGAGTGCTATAGGCTATATTTTGGGATCAAAAAATTAGGGATCCGTAAATTAACGGGAGCGAAGCCGCGAGCAAAAGCTAGTATTAATTAATTTCAATTAAAACACAAAACATATCCACTCTCTTCCAGATAAGCTGGTCGTTAGCAGCATGGTGCGGTCCACGAGGAGTATGGGCAGCCAGGGTAGCAGCGGGGGCAGGAGGTGCAGGAGCACTGGCGTTAGCGCCACTGTACTGCGCAGAAATAGCACCCAGGACCAGGGGATTAGCTGCTATGCCAGCGTTAGCTTGCAGGTAAAACTACACTATTTTCGAGAAAAGCTTTTTGACCAACGTTTAATTGCAATAAGATGAGTGGGTCCAATCACCTTTACCTACTCTTTAGTAAGTAGCAAAGTTATGAGGAATGAAAACACGCATGTGACTAAAAGAGTGATGAATATGAATGTCGATGGATGATGGGGGAAAGGGAGACCAAAGAAAAGATAAATGGATTGTGTTAGGGAGGATATCAAGGAAAACGGAGTAAATGATGAAGTGACGGCTGACAAGTAATTTGGGAACAGGGCAGGAAGAAGAAGCAGTAGCAAAGTATATCCGGACTTCAGCGTAAATCCCAGTAGACGTAGACTGGCATTGGCTGCTGTGGTGGGCAAAATTACGGTCAGGACGGAAAACTAATCAAATAGCCAAAAAGCACAGTTCGACCATAACCCGGGGAAAAATCCATCCCCGAGCTGCAATATTTTAAACAGGTTTATTTTTGCAAGTACCAGGACAAAATATAATAAAGGAGCTTTTAATTCTAAAGATCATAATAGACACACATATGTTACAGTTGCGGCATCCTATTCGCGTACGCAGCAGGCGGTGTTCTTTCTGCACATGCGCTATCCCTATCAATGGCGGTGCCACCTGCAGTACTCCTGGTATCACTTATCTGGTTGCCGGAGACACCGTCGTTCCTGATCAGCGTTGGAAAGATACAAGTGGGTACCATGTCTTTTCCGTTAAGCTCATGACTCCATAAAAAAGGCATTATTTGTAGCTAAACTATTCTAACATTATTTCAGGATGCAGCAAAAATAATTTGCTGGTTCGACGGCTCCGACTTCCGCGAGGATCTAACAGATGTGATCGAACAACAAGAGGTTAAGATCAGGACTTCAGACTGCTACGGGAGACGGGAGCCCATCCGTCGGCAGGACTCGGACACCTTCCAGCCGATGTTGAAGAGAAGCAGTGGACTGGACTCCAACTCCGATAAGAAGCATGAACAGTCGGCTTGCAGGGAGCTTTGTAAGTAAATTTTTGAGGTGTTGACAGGGTGGCATCGTGCCTAACACCTAGTCTCTAACAGAATTGTTAAAAAAACATCCAAATTGCTTCAGAAGTCGGAGCTATGAGGTCAAATACATAAGTAACCAAATTTCTTCAGAAGTGCCGTCAAATACGTAAGGAATTTTCAACATCTTTGAAGTATTTTATATGTTAGAACCTACCTTGGGAATAGCTTATATGATTAGTGAAAACCTCATCGAAATAAGATCAACGGTTCTCCAGATAACCGCGAACATAACTGGACATACAGTTCAAACAGAGAACCCCCTTTTTTAAGTCTCTAAAAATATTTTAAATGCATTGACAAGCTAGCGCTTGTGAAGTGCGATTGGCTAGAGATTATTCCAGAATGTTCTCTGTTCCTCCGTTCCGTTAGCATATTCCCAGTCACCGGCTTCGGTTATTTGATATTTTAAATTAGTTTAGAACTGTCGCTTGTTAGTAACTCCTTCTTCGATGACACCACAAGAAAAATGAATGGAGCTACATGGTACTGCACCATCGCCATTGATAGCCTTGCTAAGTAAAGGCCTCCCCGCTCTCTTGTTTACCATGCTTCCCTGGTCTGTGTGCCTGGTGTTCTGCCTAGCCTTTTTCCAAATTATCTTGGGGTCAGCTTCAAGTCCAAACCAGGATGCGGCTAAATACCAGTGTTATACACGGAGCGACTGCCATCAGACCTCTGTAACCCAGTTACTGGGCAATGCCGATTTCCTAAGGAAAGACCGGTTGTCAGAATTACGCGTACTTAACCGTAACGACTGTCATAGGTATTCATTCATATGACAACCGGGACCGAATGCTTTAACGTGCTCTCCAAGGCACGGAGGGGTCTCAATGTGTAACGAATGGTCACCCATCCATGGACTAACCGCGGCAAGTGCAACTTAACCTTGTGTGCCTGGTATAAACAGGTTTTTTTACTTATTTCTATTTCGGATTATGTTCGTTCCCAGTTCGTCACCGCCGTTCCCGTCGCGCGTTGTTCTCTTGCCTGGTGGTGCTGAGTGCTGCTGCGGGCAGCGGCGCCGGTGCAGTCAACAGTTTCGCAGCAGCCGTGCTACGTCATTCCACCCATACTGTGCCGCATCTGAACCTGACGGCTTATAACTTTACTATGTATAACGGGTGAGTGAATGGATGAAGTACTAGGACAACATATAATTAAGGCGATGAAGTTGACAGCTTTCAGAGGATTTTGATATCCCATCGTTGCTAGGTCTAACTAGTATGGATGACATGACGACTGCTATCAATATTCGCATGACATCTGGAACCGATGGTTAACTTGCATTCCCTGAGGAATGAAGATCATGTGCGATGTCTTTAAGATATTTTATCAGAATAATAAGAGATTGATTAAAGAGTCAGAAACTTATGCTTCAGAAAACTACTGCTTTGAGATCTCAATTGTTACTTTAGAACTTGTTTTTAAACTTTATCGTTTGCAATGTTCCAGATCTGTTCCTCGCCCACTATTCGAGCCATCAGAAGCTGGTTCCATATTATGCGGTTCCGCGCTGGTCCTTGGAGCCGCAGTTGCTACTGTTTCTGTTGACAAACTTGGCAGAAAGGTAATACATATAGCATCTATCTGTACAAGAAGCGAATGGAAAAGTACAAACAGAAAGATGTTTTTATTCTCCTTGCAGATGCTGCTTCTCTGGTCCTGTTCCGGCATAACCTGTTGCCTCGCAATCCTAGGGGCATACTGCGACCCCAGCCTACGTCTGAATTCCTTGTACTCTCACCGTTTGTGGCCTTACAGACGAACGAACAACATAAAGGAGAAGGGTCTGCAACTGACAGAAAATCTCACAGACATCAATATCAATCCAGAATGGAAGAATTATACCAATGATATTACCAGATACAGAGTTAATTTGGAAAATGATAGTGTTTCTGGAGAATGGAAAGTCCAGAATATAACGAATAAAGCTGAGGATGTCGATGAAGATGAGGAGAATCTGTGGGCGCCTGTGGCTTTGATGTCAGTTGTGCTGTTTTTGTACAATATTGGATTGGGATCAGTGCCTTATGTTCTTATATCTGAATTGTTTACCATCAATGTGAGTATTTTGACAGTTATTATCTTAAGGTGACTTCCTATGCTGCGTGATTTTACGGATGATACCCACGCACAGCCACGCACCGCACCGAGGCTCTTCCAACGGTGCGTTTCCGTCTGTGTGGGTGGGTGCGTGATTTCGAAGCTATTTTGTCATTCCAACATACCAAGTGAAAGAGAACATGTAGGGCGCCCGAGCGAGCTGGCTGCTCACCAGGCTCTTTACCAACCCTCTCCTCTGAATTGAGGGGTGCCTCATACGTAGGTGCTTCGTCGTTTAAAATAGTCATACTCGGGTTTTGGCATGCTGTTTGTGCTTACACGGATAACCTCGGAACGTGCCGAGGGAAGCCAGCTTTATATGGCCTACTCTGCGTTAAAAAAATATCGGGCGAATTTAACATCATTAATAATTATTATTATAAACCGTGCGAAAAATCTACCGTTTAAATTGATAGTGTTTATTCGCAGTGCAGGGTATTAAATGCGTTCTTTACGACATGGCAGCTCGAAAGTTAATCTGCTATGCATGATTTATTTCCACAGGTAAGAAGCCTCGCGTCCAGTTTCCTAATATCGTGGATGTGGCTCAGCAGTTTCTTCATCCTCCGGTACTATGGCACCCTCGCAGTGACAATAGGTCTTCACGGCACCTACTACATATGCGCCTCCATCACATTTCTGGGCTCCTTGTACATATTCTTCATAATACCAGAGACAAAAGGAAAGTCCCAGGAACAAATTGATCAAGACCTAGATGGACCAATGTTTGTGCTTAACCGGAGAAGGAAGAACCGTGATCAGCGATGACAGAGGTTGTCGAAGATTTTCACAGTGTTCTTATTGTTATAAGCTGTTATTGGTTTATGATACCCTGGTACAGCGGGTAGGAGACTTTGCCAAAAGATTGATGTCGCTCAAGATTGATTAAAATAGCGATTGATAAACATATCGAGGTAAGAGTGTTTCAAATGATGTTTTAAGTTCTCGAAAATTGCTGGATCAATTTGGAGAAAATATTTTTAATGCATAGATCACAATATATCAGCCCCAAAAAATACATATTAGGAAATCAAAATCAATCAATCATAATCAGCCCATATTATCCTCATTGCTGGGCATTGGGCCTCTCAGAATGAGAAGTCCTTATGATGATATTACACGGTTCACTTCTGCCTTTAAAGGATGAGGCAACCAAATTGAACCATGTAAACGTAAAAGTGAATCATTCAATGTAATTGTGCAATCGCGTTCAATCGCGTTGAAAGAATTGAACATGCATGAATTTTCACTTTTGGCGTTCACTATTCAACGCAGTTGAACGATAAATGAATGTGTAAACACAATATTGAACGATTCACACGTCGTTAATCACTTGTGCGTGCTGCAGCGTCAGTAATTGATGTATGAATCTTCTTCTGCCAATTTTCTCAATAGACTGTTTGAAACTCCCAAGCTTGGTCTTCTTAATATCCATGGACGCACCCACCAACATCGTCAATTTCTTCGCTTCGTTTTTAATGATACTTTAATTAAAATCGAACAAATTAAGACTCAAGTATACGACCTAATTCGACGACATCTTCCGAGCAATGTGAATTGAACAGTTCACTTGTAGATACTGTGAATACAGCACATGCTTTCATTTTTGCACCTTTCAACCAAAGTGAATCAATTTGGTTGAACCTTGTAATATCGCCATTAGGCCATCACGCTGGCCTGGTGCAGGTTGGCAAACTACACACACCATCGAGAACTTCTTTTTTATGAGCCCTCTTAGGTGTGCAGGTTTTTTCACGACATTTATTCACCGTCAACGCAAGTGATAATCAAATCCTCATAATTATGTATTAAAAAAGTCAGAGTTGCGAGCCGGGTTCGAACACAGAGCTTCCTGCATGGAATACAAGCATTCAACCGCTAGGCTAATCCAATATTTGATGTAAAAATTCAATGAAAATAAATATAAATACAATAGAAATGAATATAATTCAATAGAAATGAATATAATCCAATAGAAATGAATATAATTCAATAGAAATGAATATTAAAATTCAATAGACGATGAATGGTTAGTTATTCAGATATTTTGTGATAGATTTGTGAAACAAACGAGTCATTTATGTATATTGGAATTGATGTAAAATATTGCACAAATGTATTGAAAGTACCTACTTTGTAGTACTGCCAAATAGAGATTATGTGTTCTATGCAATGTTTAGTATATATGTATAAAGGAGTGAAGATTTTAGTTATTTTTTATTGTGAATGAAGACTATATAAATTATTCGGAAAAAACGATTCATAATAAAAATGACTTCTATTTTATTGAAGCAAACAGCGTGTGTTTTGTAGGAATGGGGATCATTTAAATTAAAATGACGCGCCTTTCGGATTTATGCGAAAACGCAGTGGCGTAGCGCCTCATTGTAATTAAAACGATCCTTTCCAAAGTAGGTCTTGCTCACACTAAGTCAATAAATTATTAAATAGAAATAAGCGTGATAATATTTTTCGATTAGTCTGTTTGATAAAATTATTATACCAAAACGCGGTTTTGTTAAAAATAGTTTCAGTGGATTTTGAAATAATAATGTTCTAAAATGTTTGTCGTAATTTTAGTTGGGCAAATTGTTAGCATTGTAATGTACCATAATAATTATAATTAAAACGTAGAAATTATTTTAAATTATTTACAAACAAATTATGTGTTCTGTATTAAAAATTATGCATATTTTAATCACAATGTCACCTATAAATATGTGTTTAATTAATATTCGGTGTGCCCAACTGTGTTGATAAAAATTGTTCAATTCGCACAAAGTGATTGTACAAACAATACATAGATAGAATAGATAGCGAAAGATATAATAAATAAGATAGATCGAACATGATTTTTAGCCAAATTTTATGTAAAATAAAAATATTTGTGGAAATTGAATGTTGTTACTAAGTACGTTTTGTATGGATGATTAAAGGGCTTTAAATGTGTGCGAGACTTTTTAATTGTAGTTTGTTCTATTGCTGTTCATTGTGGAAGCATCCACCCCTGGAATGTAGTTGGTTACTAGTTGTTTACTGCAGAGCTAATGTTTTCGTAGGTACTATTAGTATTGGTGCTAGTCACCAACCTGAAGCCCAATTCCCGTAATTAATTTGAAGTAAGACTGAAGGTTGACCGACCTGAGATTAAATTATGAATTGAATAAAAATGGTATTCTGGTACACTTAAAGTTCGGCCCGGTTTCAGTATCATCTCAGTCTATCTCGACATAATGTCAATTCAGTCAACTTAAAATCTATTACCGATAGCATACCGATATCAACAGAATACCCTTTTGGCTTCAGTCAACTTTCAATCTCATTTCAATATAATCTCACGTTTGACGTTGTTTGTTAACGAACAAGAATACCATTTGTCATACTTATGAGATTAAGACTAGACTGAGACTAGACCGAAACTATATTTTGAACATTTTTAATTACGAGAATTGGCCTTCTGAGCTGTTTCGATTGTGAACTCTGATGGTTATCTCTCCATCCAGAGACTGGCATTTTAGGAAGGTAAATGTTTTACCTGTCTCTTAGGCCATTTTTCCACCGCTCACGATACTACGTCACTATGAGCCGTTTACACTAGTACCTAATTGCATAGTTTTTTTCGGTTGATAAAAGTTGGCTCTCGAAGTGATCTTTTGTCGAATCGTGTCATTAGCCTTGGAAAAAACGGCAATACTTAATTGAAATGATGAAATAGTAGGTATCTACGCTGAAGGAAGCAAAATGCAAATTCGTTATTATAAACATTTTAATTTCCAATAATAAAATTTACTTAAATGCATATAAATTAGCTAGTATCTTGAGATTCTTCGTTACAAAACCTCTCTAAATAAGATTTACTTAAAAATAAATATTCATTGTAATTCCTTATAATTGATATGTTCACTATTGTTCACATTTGTCTCAACAAGAGACGGCATGAAATACGATAAAATTCTTCATAAAATTCATTATGACTACATTTGAACATTTATACTAGAAACGGCACCTCCCATCTCACAGCCACCGTCTCCAGATTATGAGCTCCTAGTACCCTATAGACACTTTCACACAGCCATTACCATTACCAAATAAAAATCAATAGACAACTATTACACGACACGAATAATAATAATTTCATCTTTCGGTTACGTTTATGCGAAAACGCAGCCTTTTAGAACAAAAGAAAAAACTACGTAAAAATTAAACTCGTTCCAAAATGGTTTGTCTAGCGACCTAGTTCCGTATTTGTGAACTCCGAAAACAAAGCCCCAAATGCAATGAATAATGTCCCACAAATTGAAGCATCCTGTACTTAGTCGTTGGATGTCGGATTGAATGTGTCTATGTGTGTGATAAAATTGCTTTGTTTATACGCGACAAAACCCGGTTTTGTTAAATTGGAGACAGTACTATCTAATTCCGAAAAAAACCCAATTTGACAACATATTTAATTTCATAGGTACACTTCATCCCATTTTGTTAACTTTAAATTCTATTTGGATATGAATGAACGAAGAGGCCAGTAATTTTTTTAGAATCAATTAATTAACCAGACTCCTTCAAATTTTGCCAAGTTCAATCTTTGCCAATATGGGAAATACCCAGTGATTCAAAAAAATCTATTACTGGACTCTTAAGACATTCATTTTACAATGCAATTGCCTGCAACCACTATGACGAAATAAACCACATCTCACTCAAAAATACAGACACCTCACTTAAAAATATAGAATACGTACAATATGCAGTACAAAATATTTCCTATTTCGTAGACAACTTATCATTACTTCACATTTCCTAAAAAAATAGGTATTACTATAAACATAATATCCAACCTTTGGTAACCATCACAGCCTAACAAAACCCTGCATTAAATCATCATACAGCTTCTGAGTAAGAGGAACGTACTCCCCAGTCTTTTGATCCAAGAAATACATCGGATCCTTAACAGTTTCGAGGTCAAATCCTTGTTCCATGAGCTCTTTTTTTTTGAGCTTGAAGGTGGCAGTTAGAGGTGATACTGGCAGGATTCTGACGAAGAGAGGCCGAGCGAACACTGGTAGTGTTGAACGGAGGCCTTTGGCTAGTGAGGCAAGGTCGAGGGTTCTCTGTGGGTCTGCTATCGCCGCCATGCCGGCTTTACCTTCGACGTTTGGGATCTGTGAAGACATGAAGGATTAATATCGCACTTTTTTAGAAATTTTCTGCTTCGTCTTTTCCCATCTATTTCTGGTCGGCTTCCAGACAAACCAGATGCAGCTGAATACCAGTATTTTACACGGAGCGACTGCTATTAGACCTCCGCAACCCAATTACTGGGCAATGCCGGTATCCTAAGGTTACACCGGTTGTCAGATTTTCGGGATTCTGACTACCCGTAACGACTGTCATAGGTATAACACCCGAGACCGACGGATTTAGAAATTTGGGTGGAGAAATGAAGCCCTTACTTTGCACCTTGCTTTCCCTACAAACAACCTCGGCTACAAGTACACTCTGTTAGGCTGCTGCTAACCAACAATGCTGTGACGAAGTTGAAGACAACCAGGCGTCCAGAAAGTCTGGGTGCTCTCGAAAGAGTGGCCACTATCTTACTACTTTTTTGGGACTATTCTATGTCAAAATACTCGTAGAAAGAGATTCCATTTATTTACCTTAACTCCATAAACTACAGCATCCTTCAGTCCAATCAATGAGCTAATGACTCCTTCCACTTCTGCTGTTGACACATTTTCACCACGCCACCTGAAAAGAGAACAAAGAATATAAGTTTACCGTCTAGGCTGCAATTGAACAATAAATACATGGTTATTAGGCCGGGAGGTTGGACAAGCATTACACCGGCGCCACACGTTGCCGCCAACGCTCGCACCAACGTTGGTCGGTTAATTTCGTGAGGCGTCCACACGTTGGCTATTACATCAGTCCTGTCCCGTCAGAGCCAACGTGAAGACGTCCGATACAGAAATCAAAATTGCTCTAAGCGCTTTTACATTGCTGCGTGCCAATTATAATTTATATTTGTTAAAAAGAAAAAGCCACGTCAAAGAAGATAGTGGATGACGACACAATATATGCCTGGTAAACTTATAAAAAATCGATAACTTTTTCATTTGTCCAAGCGGGTGGCGTTTTTGAGGGTGAGGATGGCATTTCCGCTCGTCGCGCGCTCTCGATGCGTATTGCAACAGGACTGAGCAAAGAGCCAACATGTGTACGTATCGCGAACGTTGGCGCAGATTCCTTTGATAAAACCGACATGCTTCGGCCAACTCCCAACGCTTGTCCCAACGTTGGCGCCAATACTATTTTCTAGATCCACACGTTGGACGAGTGGCGTTGGGACTAACGTTGGGGCCAACGTGTGGAGCCGGCCTTACCAAATCGACAACAGAATCCCACAGTTACCAGGCTGACATAATTACGCGAAGCTTACCTAAACGTGTCTGTAGTGCAGTTCAAGTAAAAGTTCCCAGTACATTTTTGGTATTGAAGTAGCAGTAGCCTCAACATCTTCACTGACAGTCTTATCGCTACTAGGCACCCATAAAAACAAGGAACTTACATAAATGTTTCCCCAGAACGATCCTTGAAGTAAATCCATGAGAATGACCTTATTCCGATATTGAAGTACAAACCTAGTTCTAGTTGGGCACCACCCTCACGGACATAATCTTACCGCACGCTACTAGGCTAACATAAAAACAAGGAGCTTACCTAAACGTGTCTCCAGTGCGATCCTTGAAGTAGAAGTATCCGTAGTGATCCATGACCAGCACATCTCCGGTATTGAAATAGCAATCCCCCTCGGCCCTCACGTTGCGTACCATCTTCTTCTCTGAGGCAGTCTTGTCGGCGTATCCCGCGAACGTAAGGATTGCTTTCTTTGAATCTATTTTGCCTAGTAGAAGACCTGAAAATATAAGTATGGTTATTGGTGGCCAGAATTAAATAATAGAATTGTTCTAGATTAAAAGTGACAAAAATTTAAGGGAGTCTGCTTAGGTGGTTTGGGCATGTTGATAGGATGAGTGAACGGCGATTAACAAAAGAAATGTATAAGGCGGATGTCAGTGGAAACGCCAGTAGAGGATGCCCTAGAACAGAGGTTCTCAAACTTAATTTGTGTACCGCCCACTTTGAGAATCAATTATTTTCAAGCGCCCCTTACATTTTTTAACTTTACCTCATCTTAGAAATCATAATCGCAATCATTACTTTTACCGCCCTTACCGCCTCCCTGTAGGCCTCTAACGCCCACAAGGGGGCGTTATCGCCCACTTTGCGAAAGACTACCCTAGAAGGGCATACATCGATATTATTGGTAATGTTCTTCAAAATGGACAGGTGCGTAGTACTTTCAACAGGCGCAGGCGTGCGTGTACGACAAGATGTATAAACGTGGACGAAGTGAAAGGAGTATGTAAGGATCGTAACATGTGGCGTTCTACAGTTTCTGCCTACCCCCGTGGGAAAAAGGCGTGAGTTTATGTATGTATGTTCTAAATTATTCAAAGCCTACCTGGTTCATGGGGCCCGCATGATATGCATCTGCCATTACCATCCCTCAGAATTTCACCAGTAATTTCATCACATCTAAAAATTTAAGAAGAAAAATATATACAAAATGGTAAGAACGATTTAAAAAGATTTTCTAATAGGTTTTCTTATACTCACTTGACTAAAGTCAGTGGGTAGATAGTGGAGAATATTCTGCTGAGGAAGCCAATGGCACCAACCTTCGAATCTAAGTTTACTGTAAATATAAAATCGATACAAGCTTTTAGCAAAACAGTAAAGTTGATAACCATCCTTTCAGCGACAACTATTTGCTTTGTTTAGAGACATGGGATTCGAACAATCCTATCTAAACTAGATATCAATATAGTACGTAGTAATAGAATAAAACTAACCAAGATTACTATTCCCCTCAGTAGCTCCATAGAATTCCATGACCCTCTTGATGCCAAACCGTTGGACGAACTCCGGCCAGATCTGCGGCCTTAGTCCATTGCCGAAGATGACGTTGACTTTGTGAGCGCGGTCGCTAGGACCAGGAGGCACGGCGAGGAGGTAGCGACAGATTTCGCCTATGTATTGGGCTGCCTGAGGAGGGAAATGAAGGTAATTATTATGATAGGGTAAATAGTGTATTGAGGAATGTATAGAGCAAAATGCAAGAAGGAAAGCACATCATCAAAAAATTGCAAGAACTCTGCCTGCCTGCGTAACTCATAAACAAATATCTAGTAAACCGTGGGCCTCAATAACACATTTGGCAAATACTTAGAAGTAGTAGAACTCTTTATGAAACAGCTCGTCCCGATAATACTACAACCATACCTAATCCTTTCCGGATTGAAGGACACGGGTGCCGTTGAAATTCCAGGCTGGCGTTGCAAATCTTACAGACTTTGTAACTTTTTCTGTAAGGTCGGCAATGCATTCAACAATCCTCTTGGTATTTATTGTAGGTGTATACACCGTGGGCTCGAGGTAACCGAAAGATTTATAAGTTACACCAATTCAGTCAATTTGACTACTTTGTTTTTCGGAACAAAATAAATCAATTAAGTTTAGCACTTCCTTGTAAACAATACCTTATGTTGAACTGGCAACGTTTATAAATTATAGTGTGGGAGTGAATAAAAAACTTCTCAATTCACGAACCTCCCCGACAAAACACGACATCGGCGAGTGGAGTATGGTATGACCAAGGTATGACAAAAGTCGCGACGCCGCGTTCATAGCGCTTGTTACCCTAGAGATTTTTCGAGTTGTGAATTTCCATATACATACAGGGTGTTAACGAATTCGTGTAATTCCTTAAAACCACATGATCTACTACTGGTGTCAATTAATCAAGCTATTAGCAATTTAATCAAGCTAAATCCCCGCATGGGATTTAGCTTGATTAAAAATAAAAAAATAAAATTCTTTTTTTTTTCATGCGGCTTTGTTACCGATTGTATCTAAACCACCTATTAAGGATTCAGTCAATAAATGGGTGAATATTCGAAACTTCCATAAAAAAAAATAACAAATCATTGTTCTCCTTCGTTGTTAACATTAATATTAGTTTCAGATTGTTTTTGTTCTTGTCTTATTGCTTGACGGCAGTGGTACAGTTTGATTTTTCATTATTATAATTGAAGTTTGAAACATCTGCATTTAGAACTTTGGGATGATGATAATGACGTTCTTATTTTTTACAAACATTTTTCGAATAATCACCCAAATAAGTTTTTTTTTTTTTCAAAAAAAATATTTAATTTTTGTGAACATTTCGATGCCACGCATAAATTAATGAAAATACGGCGACACGGCTGGCAGGAACGACTAACGCGATATCGCTCTTTGCAGTCAGATAACTCAAGGCTTTAAAAAGACTCAGAAATCGAAAACCAACATATTTTTTTGATTTTTTTTTTGGTTGGTTTTGAAAATTCCCATTTAGGGTTAATCTGTGTCACCAGTAGATCACGTGGTTTGAAGGAATTACACGATTTCGTTAACACCCTGTATAATGAATATCTCGAAAATTAAGCTTTATTCAACAAACTCACTCCGAAACTGAATTTCGACAAATCGTTCTACGACAAGATTTTACTTCGACACTGTGGAACACCGACATTACGCTACTCCGACAATTATGGAACTTCGACACCTAATTTGGGGATGATAGGGGCTAGAGTGAGCGAGCAAAGTGAGCGAACGAAGCCCCCGTCATCCCCTTCGTGTTAGATTACTTTAAACCCCTATGTCGAAGTTCCATAATTGTCGGAGTAGCGTAATGTCGGAATTCCTTAGTGTCGAAGTAAAATCTTGTCGTAGAACGATTTGTCGAAATTCAGTTTGGTAGTCATAAAACCTTTTCTGTTGCTATAAGTATTGCTTGCACATTTAGGATATCCCCAACTGGAATATTTGCATAAACCGTGCCAATTTGGCTCAGGACATTGAAATTAGAATTTCTCTTGATAATAAACAGAACAGACCTCAGCTTTCCTTTAAACATACTCAAGCAAAATATGTCTAAGGATGGAACTATCGTCAAAAAGTAGAAAGACTCACAGTGCATTTATACTTTGCCGCGTCGCTCCAGTAATTGGATGCGGAGAACTTCTTCCTCAGCACAACGGTACACCCTGACACGATGGTAAGACCCGCTCCTAGTACACCGCCGGCCGTGTGGTGCAGTGGTAGTGGATCGTATATTATGTCTGAAGAATTAAGCTGCGCCGCTCTCTGCACTCCTAGTGGAATTAGCAGGTATCTGGTGAAAGATAAAAAATGGGAATTTAAAACACATTATTAATCAGAGGTTCTCAAACTTATTTCGTCTACCGCCCACTTTGAGAATCAATTATTTTCTAGGGCCTCCTAATTTTTTTACCTTTAGGCTGAAGCCAGACGAGCGTAATTTACGCGGCTCAAAATGAGTCGGCGTACTTACTAAATCCTTCTAAAAAATTACGCCGACTCATTTTTCGTCCTGTAAATAACGCTCGTCTTGCTCGGCGTAATTTTTTAGAAGGATTTACTTACTAAATCCTTCTAAAAAATCGTCTGGCTTCAGCCTTACCACATCTTAAAAATCACAATCGCAATCATTACTTTTACTGCCCTTTACCGCCCCCCTGTAGGCCTCTAGCGCCCACAATAGGGCGTTATCGCCCACTTTGAGAAAGACAATAGATAAGAGGATAAAAAGTATCCCGTATCCTAACGGATCATGGTCTACCTGAGTGCCTCATCTAAATCCGTTCACCCGTTAAGGCGTGATTGATTAACAAACATCCAAATTCACAAACTAACAAACGTCCAAACACATATACAATGTGTCCGGTTATGGACTAGCGATATTCTAGTGTACGTATTTAGCAACTATTCTATTGGACCCTAGTGTGTAGTGTATTTTTGTACTACAATAGTTGTTATATAAGTACCTAGAATATCGCTAGTCCATAAACGGACACATTGTATTTTATAATATTAGTTAAATTAAACTAGATTATAGTAGAGGGGCTCGTAGCTAATTAATAACCGCGTAAAGCTACGCTTGCCGCGGTCATTCCGCGGATGGGTGACCATTCGTTACACATCGAAACTCCTCTGTGCCTCGGAGAGCACGTTAAACAGTCGGTACCGGGTGTCTCGAATACCTATGAATGTCGTTACGGGTAGTAAGAAGCCCGAAAGTCTGTCAACCGGTCTAAACTTAGGATATCGGCATTGCCCAGTGACTGGGTTTCTCCGTATAAAATACTGGTATTCAGCCGCATCTGGCTAGACTGGAAGCTGAACCCATTTTTTTTTTTTTTTTGCTTTTTTGAAATCCTCATGGATGTCCTCCGCCCTGGGGTGGGACGGAAGGGTCTGTCAGACTCTTACTGACTAAAACCATCCCGGTGTTCCATCTCACACCTGGGCGGGGGGTCGCGGGAACTTACGATACTTCCGCAACCCCCGGCTGTTGCTGGCCCGCCACGGCGGGCCTCCTCGGGTTAGCGGGGGAAGTGAGGTGTTAGACTCCCCCCGCGCCGTCTAAGCCGACCCCAACCCCAACATAGCTGGGAAAAGGTTAGGCAGAATAGGAACAGATTAGATTTTAGAAGGATACGAGTGTCCCGAAAAGTACCACCTACCTAATATTAGTAATAATAGCAGCCTTCGGGAAGCCAGTAGTGCCACTGGTGTAGATGTAGAGCAGTGTATCCCTCGGCTTTGCCTGCCCACAGTCCACGACGGGTTCTGGCGACATCTCCCTCAGCTCGGCAGCTAAAGGCGCCGTGTCCTGAAGAACTGGAGCAGTTTCCCGGTCCGGAGAGTTGTATTGGAAGAGTGGTATGTCCGGGATCTCGTGCTGGATCTCCTTTATAGCTGGAATTGTAAATTGAAATTGGAGTTTATGTTTGTTTTTCTGAGGAGCTCGTGGCTAATATCAAACGCGCGGATCAAACAATTTACAAGGTTAGTGTCTAAACACACTATGCCGAAGATACGCGACCGAAGTTCGGCATGATTACGCCTGCAATGTTTTTTAAATTACCCGCGACACCGGGCTGAAATTACGTCGCGTTTTACCTATATAAAAAACATAGACGCCGAAGTTCGGTCGCGTAATTTCGGCATGGTGTGGCGCCACACTTAAGCTGCGCCTATCGCAGCCCGTGGATGGGTTAAAGTCAAAGTATTTTATTTAAAATAGACCAGATTTCGTGCCCTTTTAAAACGTCAAAACTAGGTGCACGATTCCAAAAGGTAGGTTCTATGGAGAAGAGCCGGCAAGAAACTCAACGAATACTCTTTTTAAAATAGTAGATCATGACAATTCCATAACAGTAGTGTGAGAAATAGAATGAGAATATACATTATTGTGATGTAAGAAATAAACTCACATAAGAGTAACAAATAGAAAAATATACTTTTCTAGGATTGTCATAGCAGTTAGGCTGGTTTTACAGTATCACTTTCGCCAGCGCGGTTAGTAAGCGTCGCGGGCCACTAGCTTTGAGTGTCTTGGATCGTTACATAGTAAAACCAACCCGCGCGTATGACCATATGTAACGATCCAAGACACTCAAAGCTCGTGGCCCGCGACGCTTACTAACCGCGCTGAAGAAAGCGGCACTGTAAAACCAGCCTTAAGGGCTGACCAGTCCCGACAGACAGCACCCGTTCAAGAGCATGACGTGCACCGTGACCGTTCTTTATACTTTGAAACCCCTCCGTGCCTCGAAGACCACGTTAAAAGTCCCGAGTGTCATACGAATACCTATGACAGTCGTTACGAGTAGACCGAAGACCGAAAGTCTGACAACCGCTCTAACTTTAGGATATCGGCATTGCGTAGTAACTGGGTTACAGCGGTTTGATGGTAGTCGCTTCGTGTAAAATACTGGTATTCAGCCGCATCTGGAGGCGTACTCCCTAAATCCGTCAACGAAGTAAGTCGCCCGTCCGAAAGTAGCCCGAAACGTAGGAGTGAACAAAACAAGTGTCAAGTTCATCTTTTCGGACCGGCAAAAGCATATCGGTAGTAGGGACAACTGTCAGATCGTGTTGTCATTCATTCTTAGTTCGGGCCCCGAAATAATCGTGTGTCCGTAGGTGATAGGAACGGACTTCTTGCTTAGGGAGTAGATCCCCTGGTTTTAGACTGGAAGCTGATCCCATCATAGTTAGGAAGAGGCTAGGCATCTGCCTAGCCTCTTCCTAACTATGGTGGGATCAGCTTTGGATGTGGACCGCGGCAAGCGCTGATCCACGCGGTTTTCAATTAACTACGAGCCCCACACCATAAATAAGTACCAGGAGATAATAAAGATATCTATCTAGATAACATATACTATACACACTACACCATAGTACACACGAACCAAAAGGTTTCACGCCAAATCCAAGTGTATTGCAAAAGTAGACTTGATCACGAAAATGGAAATATTAATCGCCAATTAATTTCGGTTTAGTAATTATGTTAATTACTTAATATTGTGAATAAAAACAATAACAAATAAAACAATATAGGGTCACACGTTTTTCAGATGTAATATTTAAACAATAGGTCGTTAAATTTAAAACGTTTAAATTTTAATAACATTTTGTTAATTAATTACTTCTAGCTAAAATAGCATATAACGGTATCCGCGGTGATTTGCTTCGATGGTTCACGTCATACGTTACAAAAAGAACTCAAAAGGTTGTTGTAAGAGGGTTTCATTCCGCTACTGTAAACGTTACATCTGGTGTGCCCCAGGGATCGATTTTGGGCCCCCTCTTATTCATACTATTCATTAATGACATCGGTGATTGTTTCAAATACTCAAAATTTTTATTATATGCCGACGATTTGAAAATATTCAAGTCGATAAAGAATCATACGGATTGTCAACAATTGCAAGAAGATCTGGACCGTTTTTCAGACTATAGCATTAAAAATAAACTTCATTTAAATATCACAAAATGTTCCACAATCTCATTCACAAAAAATAAACACAAAATATTCTACAATTACAACTTAAATAAAATTTCTCTAATAAAAGTTCCCTCCATAAGAGATCTTGGCGTGTTGCTTGATGACAAACTACACCTTGATCAGCACATACATAATATAATTAAGAGCGCCTTCCGTATGTATGGATTTGTTATGAGGGCTACAACTGATTTCAAACGTGCTAGCAGTTTCATCCATCTTTATAAGGCTGAGATCTATAGATCCAACTTGGACTTAGCTTAGACTTTGCTCAGACTTTACTTACGTAATACTTTGCTAAGTGTATGCTTAGCATAATCTTAGATTTGGAATTTATAGACGTATCACGTTGAGACTATGCTGAGCTTAGGCTAAGCATTCGCTAAGACGGCCGATGTCAAAATACAAGTTAATGTTTCGTTTCAAGCATTACATTCTTGATTTTTCTTTATAAATGTTTAACAATAATAACATGTAAATAATCTAGAACTATGCTCATATTTCTTCTATGTATTATTATTATAAGAATAAGCAGAAATTGGCATGCTTATAAGTGTTTTTTGTTTTTTTTATAAACGAACACAATATTATATTCATTGAAACGGATCGCATCGTTTTGACATCTGCAATTTGTCGAAAAAAAGTAACTTTTAATTCATTTTTATACTTACATTTTAAACTTAGAAAAACTTTTTATGTGATGTTATAATACCTAATTGTTTTTATCTTAACTAATTCAGAATTAGTTATCAACATCAAGGAAATCTTTTTTAATCTGGTATTACTGAGTTGAGTCTGGTCACTTGATAATACTAAAAAATTAAAAAGTTGTGTAAATATAATGATGGTAAAGTAAAGTTTGGACCATTATTTTTTGTTAGGATAATAGTAACCTAAGCATTTGCTAAGTCGTCGATTTTGTGAACTTAGACTTTGCTAAGCATTTGCTAAGCACGCACTCAGATGAATTCAAAGACGGCTCTATAAATACTAACTTTGTCAAAAGTCAAAAGTAAAGTCTGAGCAAAGTCCAAGTTGGGTCTATAGATCTCAGCCTAAGTCATTAGTTAGATCCCAACTAGAATACGCTGTGGTCATATGGAACCCTTTTTACAACAAATATGTAGACAGTTTAGAAAAAGTCCAACGTAAATTTCTAAGATCAGTGCAGTACCGATGCTACCGGAACTATCCGTCATATAATGATTTACTTAAAAACTATAATGTGATGAGTCTGCGGTCCAGAAGATTGTACTTGGAAACCATGTTTCTTTATGATATGTGTAATCACAGATACGACTGCTCAGAATAACTAATAGAGTACACTACATTGTTCCTAGAACTGTCATAAGACGCGAGGTGCGCGCACGCCCACTTTTTGCGGTCTCCTCCTGTCGGACCAACGCTGGAGTCCGCGCACCTCTGCGTCGTATTAGTAATAATTATAATAAGTTATTTACAGAATTAGACATATTTGCAATGCCGGCTAATAAGTTTCGTAACTGTCTTATTAAATCAATCAAGAGCCTTTAAATATGTTAAATAATTGTTTTCACCTTTAACATTGATTCGTTTTGCTCATAACATAAATATTCTGTTTTGTATTTTGTGGATAACGGTGTGAGTTGCACATTTGTATCATGTATTTGTTTTGTAAGTTAGCTCATAAGATCTAATGTGTAACTGTTTGTTAGTCCCAAATAAATAAATAAATAAATAAATTTATTATACGCCCGCGTACAAAGTTTTTTACTTCCAACTTTGTTTTAAGTATATAATAAATTAATAATATAATTTATACAACGTGTTACATATAATTCCCCTTAAAAAAGAAAATTTTAATCAAGTACTTAGTCTTATATGGTTGTTGTCATTCACCTCTCGGAGGAAATTAGGTAAGAATGTAAATAACGTTCTGGGTAGTCTACTCTTTACTTTTATGTTTTCAGGGTTGCGTTTCAGTGATGATTTTATTTTATGAATTGTCCAATTTTTTTTTGTGTCCTACTTTTATTTTAAAATATTGCCAATAGACTCTTTACAATGGACCTTTTAATCCCCTTTCGGCTTTAGGGGTATTTTTGTAACATGTTGTATAATAAAATGGCTTTAAAGTCTATTGCCATTCAGACCACTAAAGAGGTCAAAAAGGGGTACCTACTATGCTAATGTGAAAAATCTTAATTGCTGAGTACAAATTATAAATGATGGTTAAAGGTCTGCCTAGCCCTTTTCCAACTATTTTGGTGTCAGCTTCCAGTCTAACCAGATGCAGCTGAATACCAGTATTTTCTAAGGAGCGACTGCCATGAGACCTCCGCAAGCCAGTTACTGAGCAATTTCAATATCCTAAGGTTAGATCGGTTGTCAGACTTTCGAGTTTCTGAGTACCCGTAACGACTGTCATAGATAGTATCACATCCGAGACCGGCGTGGAGAGCGACCTGTAGCCTTATTGTCTAACTTGAAATCCATTACCAGTGAACTTGAAGTCGATTACCAGTGGTCGACCCAGTCAGAATGTTATCGGTATTGTATAAGGTATTCAACTGGTCTTCGGTTTCGGAATGAATGATCCGTGTTGCGTTTCGGTAATGCAAGTAGGGGACTACTAATAGTGCCATGGTACTATTTGCGATTTAGTTGTTTTAGTAGTTGCAAAAACGGTAATTATATTTATTATGCTGTAAAAACACAGCCTATGCATTATTTTTGTCATTATTTGCAGTTTAATCACGTATTTTGTCAGTAAGTTTACTAAAAAATTTGTAACGAAACGCAAGTTTTCTTTCTTCAAACTATGAAACCCACTCATGTCACTCACTGTTGTGTATAGTCTGTGGTCAAAAGTTCGCGGTTTATTTTGTACGTTGGTGTTGTGTGTGATTTTTTTTGCTAAATATTCGTTTCAAAGTAAGTTTATTTAAAAAGCTACTACCGATTTTATGCGTTACAAAAGTTGTTATGTTGTTACACAACAGTGCGATAATATGATAGTATGGCTATCTCAGAATAAGAATCAGAATTTTTTGCCGAAATGAATGCACCTATCAACTCAATTATGGGTGTTCAGATGATTAATAATTACTTCTGAGATATTAGGTAGGAAGTTATTTCTTATTCTTCAAACGCTTCTAATACAATGTTCAACACAACAGTGCTAAGATAGTATGGCTATTTCAGAACGCCCTGCAAGGAAAGTACCTAGTTTCTTTGCCGAAATGAATGCACCTATCTACTCAAATAAGGGTGTTCAGATGATTAATAACTACTTCTGAGATATTAGGTAGGAACTTATTTCTTATTCTTCAAACACTTCTAATACAATGTTCACCACAATTTTCTTATTTTGATAAAAATTTGACCAAAACACTTCAAACAAGATTCGAATGAGCTCCCTGCTTCATCTGACATTTCACATGGGCTTGAATTTGCTACTGAAATTCATTTCGGTGTTACGCAATACCAAAATCAGCCATAATACGAAGTTCCATTCATTCACTGGGTTTGAATTTCGCTGGTAATGGTGTTGTATGTGACAGCTATTTACACAATACGAAAGTGACAATTGAAGTCCAGGCTAGGTTTCAAATGTCAAAAATGAAGTCCATGTCGATTACCAGTTGAGTTAGACAATAAGGCTGCTGGTCTCCGAGGCACGGAGGGGGTCTTGATGTGTAACGAATGGTCACCCATCCACGGACTGACCGCGGCAAGCGCTGATCCAGTTTTCAATTAGCCCGCACCATGAATAAGTACCAGGAGATAATAAAGTTAAAACACGTACCATCACTCATTTCGTCTCCAAACACCACAGCTTTGCACCCTGCTATCCTGAGACAGTGTATCAGTTGGCCTCCCTTCAAATTAGTATTAATTAGCGCAGTGGTGACCCTAATCTTGGCTAGGCCGAGCCATAGGAAGACGTATTCCGGCTGTGTCTCCATGAACAGGGCTATTACCTCGCCCGGCTTGTAGCCCTGTCGTTTGAAGTACCATGATATGCGGTTGCTGAATTCGTCACCCTGGAAGAAAATATGAAAAACTCGAGTTATTTTCACCCGTCATAGCAAATAATAAAAAAAATATAAAAACCTAAAATATTGTAGGTAGGTACATGTTCTAATTATAAAAAAAAAAATACTTAATAAAGTAATTGTTTGTAACGGATCACTTCATTCGTCGGGAATATAATTGTATTATTTTGTAGTTGCATCCAATCACGTGACCGATAGGAAACTTTTGCGTGATCCGATGCAACTAGCAACGAATCACGTGACTCTTTGGAAATATCTCGAATAGTCCACCATCTTTTAATAAATTTCCTAAGTGGTAATTAACAGACCACCCGGTGTATCAGTATGTATCAGGTTGAAAGAGTAAATGGGATAGATTTTTGCATCAACCATGATATTCTCCAAATCCTCATAAGTACCTATCACCAATCAAAGTCGTCTCAAAAACTGGTTCTTCGAGCCGAATGCTTCCCAATAGTGGCCAACTAACATGATTTATTCACCCCAAATAATGGTCCTTTGGGATGCGTGAAAAGGCCTCCACGAGTGACGGTTCAGAGGCAGTCAGCCCCGCTACCAACCTTGCTGACTGGCTAATCTTTTCAGCATGGCATGAGCTATTCTCCTATAACTCGTGCTGTCACGAGAGAAGAAGAAGATGGTCCTTTGGACAAAGGAAACATCCTTAAAAGTAGTTTTGTAGTGTAATGTACGATTTTCACCAACCGGGCCACGCAGGAGCGCAGCGCAGCGCGAAGCAGCGGATGCTCGAGCACGCGCCAGTAGCCGAACGCGTCCGCCCGACGGCTACAATCTGCTGGAACCCGGGCGCATGCGTGCGTGTGCTCGTGCTCGTGTATCCGCTATCGCAATCAGTTTCTACCTGCGGTTTGGCCGAGCGGAGCCGACCGGACGCGACGACAGCCGAGCGCCGCCGTCCGGCTGCCGCGGCATACGCGCGGTTCTAACCGAGTTCCAAGCAGTGTAAATTCCACGCAAACATGAAACTTAATTATTGTATAGAAGCCTGAATTTCCCTTAGCACAGTGTGAAATGCGCTCCGGCGCGGCCCGTTTGGTGGAAATCATACATAATGCTAACATGCAGGTACATATATAAAATACCAAGTTATCATAAAAGCGAAGCGTACCTCACGGAATGTCAGCGCCCTGTTCTCCATGATAAAGGCCTTTTTGTTTGGGTTCATCTGGGCTACTTCGGTCCACCTCGTAACTACGGTCTTCCCTTGACGCTCCCAGAGCCATATCCTGAATATTGTGTATAGCAGAACTCGAAGACCTCTGAAATTGAATAACAATAATGAAAATAGACAAAGTCGAGATTTAATGGAAATCACTGGACTCAGTCGACATGGCCCAAGAAACTATTTATACACGCAACAAAATTATTCAAATCAGAAAATAGAAGAAAGTGATAGATAATTTTTCCGGGTTTTATAGGGTTCCGTACCAAAATGGTAAAAAAGGAACCCTCATGGTCCTACCGTCCGTCTGTCTGGCACGGATGCTTATTTCAGGATGTACTAATGCTATCGACTAAAAGGAACAGTTTCAAATAAAGCTTGTCCATCTATTTTGTAAGTGAAAGAATTGAAAAAAACTTTTTTATTTTTCATTGTAATAGGGATAACATTTTAAAATGGGATTTATTGGGCAAGTGTGGTATCGTATGAAAGAGCTTCAATTACACATTATAAAAATAAGTTTGTTTTCATTTATGCCGCATAGTTTGTGACTTATGATGAAAAATGTCTACAGGGTGTTCACGAATTCGTGTAATTCCTTCAAACCACATGATCTATTAATGGTATACGAGTAGATTAACTCCGCCCGAGATTTAGAAACACTGAAAAAAAAAATTTTTTTTTTCGTAGAAAATTTCCGTGCCGTACATAAATGAATGAAGGCACGGCGACACAGCTGACTGGCACGACTAGCGCGATATCACTCCATGCAGTCAGTTAACTTAGGACGCTAAAATTACTCAGATTCAGAATACTATGGTTCATTTTTTGAAAACTTTTTTTGTTCATTCAGAAAAAAACCTATGCAGGGTTAATCAGTGTCACCAGTAGATGACGCGGTTTGAAGGAATTACACGAATTCGTTTACACCCTGTATAATAATACCATTATCTCCGAAGTGGAATAAATCGAGTTGATAAAGGTTTAAACAAATATGAAACGAAAAATAAAACCATGTCTGTAACTGGAACAGTTTTTTAGAAATCAGCATGAATCCTTTACTAGCAAACTTAGTTGTGCAATGTCTTATTGTTTTTGAGGACGTCGATGAATTTAACTAAGTAAATAACTTTTTATACGTTTCCTTCCAAGTTACGGAACCCTCGGTGGTGCGAGTCTTACTTGCAATTGGCCGATTTTCAACTGGGGCCTAATTCTCCTAAAATAAATCTTGATAAATCACAACCGAACCAAGGCCGAACCGTTCATTCAGACAGTTCTCAATTTCAAAAGCTGTCGAATTGTTTGACACAAAAAACAAAATCAATCATTTTGAAAGTTTTCGAAAACAAAAACTGACTGACGGTTGTGGTTCGATTGCATTTGGCAACAATTTATTTTAGGAGAATTAGGCCCCTGTACAATTACTAACCTAATATTGCAAACTCTTAACGCTTACGTATACAAAACATTCACGAAGAAGTATTCTAGCAAACCATCTCAAAATTGCGCCGACCATCGTGTTTAGATCCAATGCAACAACATATTTTACGAACACAAATTACTGCAGTCAGACGCGGAAATTAGGTTAACCAGACACACGACGAGCACTTTTGTAGCTGGTGTGGTACCTACTCAAATATGTATTTGAACACAAGGCACTAAAATACTGATAAAGACCACTCTTGGTAACTACGTTATCAATCGATTTTTATGAATGGTATCAGGCTACTAATAAAAGCAAATCTGGATGTTATAATAGTGAAAGTGTTGTAGATAATATCGAGTATGAACTCCGTTTATCAGCCAGCTCAGCATTGTACTACGATAAACTGAGTTGGTATTATTTATCATATCAATCAAAGGTTATTTGATATAAAGTTTGTTAAATAACATCCCTGGTAGACTGAAGAAAAAAAAATAAGGAAATAAAAAACCAAAAAATATATACAGGATGTAAACGAATTCGTGTAATTCCTTAAAACGACATGATCTACTACTGTTGTAGATTGGCCCTGCGCGGGTATTAGCAAGACTAAAAAAAAACTTTTTTTTTCATGCGGTCATGTTAAATGATCGTATCCAAAACAACTTATAAGGATTCAGTAAAAAAAATAGCAATTTATTAATTTTATGTGAGTGGTGAACATTTCGATGAAGAGAGCGATTGCAACTTCCAATCTCTCTATTCACTTTGAGCTCTGCTCACCCCACAATAAAGACGTCACGTACACATCCATACATTCCCACATGCAATCTACCAGGCAATCATAGAATTACATAACACTTCGATGACGAGCGCACTCGCCTGTTCGAGCTGGCCAATCATTCAATCATTGAAAGCAACCGTAGTGGACTGACACCTCTTACTAATACGTACATCTTGCTGCGGTCCTGGAATAATAGTGGTCATCCGGCTTACCTTAAATTGAGGGTTATTTGCGATGTGCATCGTCAAACTTCAATAGATTTCATAGGAATATGTCAAAAACGTGTAAATAAGCAAAATACATGGTTGAAGTGTTTTGCATTCAATAGATTGTTTGACGTTAATAAATCGTAAATATCCCTTTGAGATTGGTCAAAATTTGTGCATTCAATCTTGTTCTTTTGTCAAATCCAAATTATAAATGATTTCTATATTTCAAGTACGGTTCAATTCTCCGTTCAACTGTGATAAGATTTTCGCTATCTCCTCGAATATTGGAAACCTTTTAAACTTGGTCCTTAGGTCCTGAACTTTGACCATGTTTATTTGATGATGGATGATAAGAATAAAAATATTCTTAAAATTCTTTTTTGTATACATTAGGATGTGGACAAAAAAAATTAAGAAGCTAATGCTGTACATCTTTAGGAAAACAGGTTTGCCTGGTAATGTATAGACAGACCAAAAGAATTAATCTGTTTAAATTCCCTAATCCAATAAGGATTACTAGAAACGGTTACGGTTGTGGGATGTACTAGAAAAAACTAGAAAGATTCACCTTTGAATGTCAGCTGACCGCGGCCCCCCAGTTAATAGTTTATGTATGTACTAGGACATCAGGAGAGGCCAAGGTCCAACGAGCAATTGCTGCAGACACCTTGTACCGCACAATGGAGAGCTATCAACTGCGTCCGGTGTTTCGGATTACTTGGTACGGTGTATGTGTGCCTAGTAGTGTAACAGTGATAGGGACAAAGTTTTCCCATGATTCGTCGCTCCATCGTGTTTCGCTTTTCCAAACTTTTGCAGAAATCTATACAAGGTTAGTCGGAAAGGGGGTACTACTAACCCGAAAGGATATAGGGTTATAGGAGAATAACGTTTGTTTTACAATTTCCCCAAAAGTACATAGTTTAAGAGAAATAGCTGTTCGAAGACCTCATAAAAATATGCTAAAATCTATCTATCCACAGATATGACTGTGTTTAGATTTTAGGTCATATTGGATTAGAAGCTCCATTTTCTGAATTGGTAACTTAAAGTAGGGATGAAGAATTTTTGAAAAAGCTTAAATAAAAATAATTTTGCATGGAAATAAAAACTATCGAATTTTAAAATTTTAGCACTAGCTTTGTAGCAGTATCAGCCCATCGGCGATAATTTAAGTGGGCTGCGGATTAGTACCCCTTCTCCGACTAACCTTGTATACTAAAAACATAACGATGCTACAACTGTACATTCAATATTTTTGGAAAAAAGTAAGTGCAACGCATTTTAGGAACCAATATAGTAGTCTTTAGAATTTTTATCTGTTTGTAATGTTTGAGCTTCACACCACTGCTACTGGACAGATCAATTTCCTTAATTATTTGCTTATTTTTGTATTTTTATTTTAATCTCTTAATGATATAGATTATCGGGTTTAAAGGAATGCCCTCTGTTATTTTACATACTGTTTGTACATAACAAATTACATAATTTAATTATAACAATGATAATACTGACTGATTAGAAGTAATTATGCGATTGCTAAAAACAATTAAGTACTTAAACTTGATTGGTTTTAGGAATTGCATAAGTTGTTATTTTCTTTCATTTATATATTACGGATTTAAATCCTTATCAACAAAATTATCAATGAGTGCAAATACAGAACAGTATTTTTCTTTAAAATACATGCTTTCTTTCCCTGCTCATCAAGCTGTTCTTTAAAACACCAAAAAAAAACAATTTTTGTTTTGGTACAAAAACGAGGTTATGTGTCCTTTAGAACAATTTTCTCTATTCATAATATTTTCGGATTTGGATCTCCAGTTCTTTGTCAAAAACTCACTTAATGTATTACGATATTACTTATATTTATCAATCAATTGATACTGTCGAGAAAAAGAATGGAGAATATGCTTAGTGCGTATAAACGTAGAAAGCGGGTTGCCGGCGTCGATCTGTCAGCGCTTGTCGATGCTGGTCCGCGCAGTTAGTCGGCGCAGGTAGTCTCTATACTGTGTGGCGAACCAGCGCCGACAAGCTCCGAACTTCGCCGACAAGTTCCGACCTGCTCCGATCAGCGCTGGTAAGCCGTCATTTGTCGTTGTATTTGCATGGGAATAAGGCGGATTTTTGTTAAAAAATGCCAGCCCCTGCTTCTACCCGCATACTAGTAACAGTACCGATAAGCGCTGGTAGGTCGGCGCTGGTAACCTGCTTCCTTTATGTATACGCCCTTAGAACCTGACTTAGCTTGTCCTCTTATAAAGTGATCTTGTAATTTGTACTTTAGACTTGTGCTTCGATGATCGAATTACTTTAAACTTGAAAGGTGTAATTTTTGTGTTGCGCAGTATCTCGCTTAATATAAAATATGAGCTCGACATGACTGAATATAAACGCACTCAAGGCGGTTAATTAACATTCATTACAGGAATACATTAATAGCTTTGAATTGCATTTTGCTGCATCTGTCTAACGGAGAACAAATCAAGCCGATTCATCAACTTATGCCTGTTTTTTTAGTATTCAAATAATTGATTTGCAAATGAGTGTAAAAAATATACAAGATGTAACATAATAAGAGGTCATTGTACTCATCATTATGAACAACTTTTACTATGGGACCAAAAATGAAATCGCGAAAAAAAATCAGCTGTTCCCAACATTTTGACGAGTTATGCGAACATTAATGTAGGGAACAGCTGTTTTTTTTTTCGCGATTTAAGGTTTGGTCCCATAGTAAAAGTTGTTCATAATGATGAGTACACTGACCCCTTAAGAGGTTGTACACTTATTTATGTTACACCTTGTATACAGGGTGTTAACAAATTCGTGTAATTCCTTCAAACCACATGATCTATTAATGGTATAGATTAACCCGCACAGGATTTAGATTGATTAAAAAATAAAAATAAACTTTTTTTTTCCCCAAATACTTTTTGTTGTGACGGAAAATGTTGATGCCAGGCATAAATGAATGAAGGCACGGTGACACAGCTGACGGGCACGACTAGTACGATAGCAATCCACGCAGTCAGTTAACTTAGGACGCTAAAATTACTCAGATACAGAATACAATGGTTCATACATTGAAAAAAATGTTTTGTTGTTTCTGAAAAAAATCTATGCAGGGTCAATCAGTGTCACCAGTAGAATACGCGGTTTGAAGGAATTACACAAATTCGTTTACACCCTGTAGATGTAAAATAATCATAATAAACAATTGGGTATCACCATATTTAACCATTTGGCATGCAAAGTACAGATAAATAAATAAACAAAAAAAGCAGAAACAAATTTAAATAAAACATCGTGCCAAATGGGTAAGGCAGAGGTGCTTAGTACAACCAAATAAGAAATTACAAAAAAAAAAAAAAATTACTGTAATTCTTTTTTTTTAACGTTGCCCCCCGCACTAAGATTTCTCTTGTATCGTGGGTGCGTTTACAGACACAAATCTCACATACACAAACGTCCCAGACCCGAAACAACCATCTGTGGGCCATACAAATTTTTGTTCCGTGTGGGAATCGAACCCACGACCCGTAGCGCAAAAGCCAATCGCTTAGCCACTGCACCAAACATGTCGTCAAAAATAAATAAATAGTAAAAAGTAATTTTTAAGACATCAAATTATCATAATATTATTATGTATTAATTAATTACAAAATTCGTATAGCATACCCTGCAGATATTCAATATTTAGTTTTGCACATGTAATGGGTAAAGTGGAGTCACCTAACTGTTCTATAAGTAACACAATAGAGGACGTGCACCATATTCGTTATTCGTCATTTTTGTATCTTCGCCAATTTCTAACGAAACGCAGTCTTTTCAGTTAAGTATAAGGAGGTTTCGTCTTTTAGAAACGTGTAGCTTTTTTCTAAGGACCACTTAGGCTCAATGCACGATTAGTACCTAGGCAAAATTATCCATTTTTGGACCCAAGCACCGAACAGGCTAGTCTAATAAAATAACTTTTAAAAAAGTAAAAACCGTCTTCATAAAAAAACTAAACGGAGTAAAACAATTATCATAATAATATTTTGAAAGGCAGACGCCGTTTTCTTCCGGCAATAGAAGTTATCCACTCCACCTAACACCCCTTCCCATAGACCAGATATTTTTCACCATATTTTACAATAGTCTTGCACCCACCTGGGACGGTCCATGACTGTACTCCAATAGTGCAGCCGTGGATAGTCCCCGGTTGGTGCCCCGCTCCATTTTAGATTAAAGTTCTCAAAGGGGCCTCTGCGCGTTGGACCTGTTGTGTCCCGTATGCCTTTCAAAGGACCGGACATCTTCTGCACGGAAGATGAGCCGTGACTCCAAAGAAATTATCAGTTTCATAAGTCGGTGCATTCAATTTGTTTCAGTGTGGAATTACACCGACTTCTGAAACTGAAAATTTTATATGATATTTATTTTACTCCGTTTACTTTTTTTTTGAAGTCGGTTTTTCCTTTTTTCACAGTTATTTTATTTAATTAATACTTTTTAGTGCCACAAATTACAATTACAATAGTGTACAAATTCTCAGACCACTACTACAACTAGAACGTCGTCTAACGATTTGTGTACCTATATTTTTTTTAGTTTTTGTTGATTTTTTCAAAAAACGATGAATCAATTTCAATAAAATTGATATGGGACCAAACGGGAAGTGTACCCTCTCAAACAAAACAAGAATTTTTCGAATCGGTTCATAAATGACGGAAATACGAGGTAAGTTTTTTTTTTTTTAAATTCAGCCTATTTGGGAACCTCCTCCTTGAAGTCGGTTAAAAACTATCGCACATTCGAACTGTGCTTAGCCAATTTGACAATTTCATACATAACATAACATCACGCCTGTATTTCCCGAAGGGACGGGCAGAGGTGTAGCACACCCTTATTTCGCCGTTATGTTTAATTCCAAGCAATAGGGGGCGAGCTTATTGCCATCTACCGGCCACAAATCCAGACTCTGGGCTGCTACTAAGAAATTTCACACGGAAAAACTCAATAACACTTTGCCCGACCTGTGAATCGAACCCAGGACCTCATGCTCAGCAGTCGCGCTTCCGACCACCAGACGAACGAGGCAGTCAATTCAAGTCAATAAGTTTGATAATTTCATTTGTTTAAAAAGTCTGTGTATTCCATGAAAATCAGAAGAAAAAAATCACAACCACCATGATCATAATTATATGAAATTATTACCCCATTGTTTTCAGTCCTATAAAACGACAATTGTAGTATATAATTACATTTATTATGTCTAGTAATATCATACATAATACTAATCTAAACATTTACCTAGTAGTTTTAAATCAATAGGCCTGTTTATATTTACGTTCTAGTGGAAGAAATACTGCAACAAAACCCAGGCATTGTTAGGAAATGTGAAAGAATGGTGGACTTCGTACAGTTTACAAGTACCAGGGGACAATGAATAGACAGAGCGTCGAAGACACGCGACACCGGACTGACCTTTGTACCGATGATAACGTATATAACAGCACGCGCAAATGGAATTGGGGGAAGTATTCTATAAATTTCGAAAAGTTTCGTATGACTGTCTGACATCGGTTAACGTATGTTGTCCTAGTAGTTCTTGCAACTAAGTTTTTCTTTTTTTTCTCAATTAATTTGGAGGCCTTTCAAAGGTATGTATGTAAGCTGAAAAGCGTATCCAACGTAGTACTTATTACTTCTACGATCCAAACTTATTTAAACTACTCGTACACTACTTATAAACAGTTCTTATTGCAAAATAAAGATATGTTTTATGCGGCCACCATTTCAAATAAATATTTTGCGGATTTCAATCTAGGCTATAAATTGTAAAATACAAGTAAAGTTAAAATATGCATAATTGTATGTTACTATGATATGTATTTTTCTTAGTGTTTATGTTTTGAAAACAATAATAACGAGACCTCCTGAGATTCATACATCTATAAATTAATCATATTGTAACCTTTGTACCAATAAGTGTACTACGGTACAATAAACAACATTAATTAAATAGTCTATACGCGGCCGATGCTCTTTTAAGTCCGTAATTAGCAACTTGCTTGTTGCAACTGACCTAACTAGTTTATCTGACAACATGGAACCTAGAAACAGGTTTCATGACAAGTAAAACAGATAGGTACAGTATACACACAGGGACATGCACACACATATTTACAACGATGTCCTACTAGAAAAACATAACATACACCTCAGATTATAAAACAGAAGGCAGATAGAGTGACAGGAACAACGTGAGTGCGGCCAAAAAAGCAAATACAAATTCAAAAGCGAATACAATCTCAAGTCAGTATGACACGAAGCGCCGCATTGTTAGGACGTCATCGATAATTTTAATATTTATGATAGTAATGCCATCTTGCGTTTATAAACATTGCAAAAACTGTTCCTAAAAACCAAATAAAGAAGATGGAGTATCTTTTCATAGGTTTTATTGATTATTTATCTATTTGGATATTATTTTACGTGATTATTATTAGTGACATCTTGGAACACAAAACCTTAACAAAAATCATTCGGTGTTGCTTGTTTATATTGAAACCATTTACCCCCTAAGTTAGGAAATAAGTAAAGAATACAGGAATAACGATTTACAAAAATATTTATTTCGATTATAGTGTTTTATTTATCGCGTTTTTTCGTTGGTATGTTTGTAGGTATGTTGAGGAGCTCGTGGCTAATTAATTACAGCCGCATAGACCGATCTTCCGGGTTAAGCCACGCTTGCCGAGGTTGGTCTGTGGATGGGTGACCATTTACCATAGCGAGTTTCCTCCGTGCCTCGGAAAGCACGTAAAGCCGTTGGTCCCGGCTGTCATTTGTAGATCTTTGACAGTCGTTACTGTTGGTCAGAAGCCAGAAAGTCTGACAACCAGTCTTACCAAGAGAGTATCGTATTACCCAGTTACTGGGTTGTGGAGGTCTGATAGGCAGTCGCTCCATGTAATATACTGATATTCAGCTGCATCCGGTTCGACTGGAAGCCGACCCCAACATATTTGGGAAAAGGCTAGGCAGATGATGATGATGTTTGTAGGTATGTGTGTCCGTTTGTATGTGTCTTCGTAACTAAAACTACATAATGTATTGTCTGTCTCTAATAATAATCATGTACGTCAGTCGATTTGCCAACATAAAGTAAATATAGCTATCAAAAACATAATTACAACCATTCACGACTATACCTACTAAATGACTGCCATAAATCCACAAAATATTTCTATTTATCATCTTCTATTCTGTAATCTGAGATTAGTAAATTTCTAAAGTAGGTACTTGCATTAAAATACAATCTGACTCAACGGCAGAGATTCACTTTATATACATATGTATAACTCTGTATGTATCTGCATTTTTCGGAGACAGTAAATTGTTTATTTAATATAATGAAATATTATGGGAATTTTGTCATTATCATGGCAACCGTACACGCACAAAGAGGCAACGTGTTCTTATAGTGCTGTCACGCACACATGTCTACAGACGTGCCTCACATTATGGTTCAGTACAGTCTATCTGCCTTCTGTTTTATAATCTGAGACATACACTGACATTATCGGTGAATGGTGATATCCTTCAAAAAGGACAGGTGCGTAGTACTCGCAACAGGCGGCATCAGTAAAAAGATACATGAATGTGGAAAAAGCATAACCCCTCGTTTATACCTAGATATAAAACCTGTACAGCCTGCACTTGTACCAACTCCCGAAAAACTGTTTTGCAGTTTAGCATACCTACTCTGTTTAAGATTGCCTAAAGAAAAATGGGATATAACTAATCAAAAAAAAAACATGGATTAGCATGTTTTTTCAAAAAAATACTATTACAATTTCATACTATGAATTATAATAATAGCAGACATGCATGTATAATCAGAAAGGAAACAGTTCCTGCAGAAAATATTAAATAAACTTCTCTTAATCGATCCTAAGTTGCTTTTATAATTAAAGTCTCAAGTACTGTAACTATAGACACAATAGATAAACAATAGCACTGACGAACCGGTTCGTCGGTCGGGCCACTAGCGGTTAAATGTTAATTAAAAGCCGTTTTGTACCTGAAAATCTATTGCGAAACCACCTGCACAAAGTTCACGACGGTCAAGATAAAATGCGTAGTTTCTGCCTAACCTCATGCAGAAAAAGCGTAATTATGTTATTTGTTATGTCATTATGTCTTCAGCATCTTCAAGCCAATATAAAAGTTGAAAGGAATGAATATCTTTTGGGACTGTAATTGACAAAATGTTTGTACCCCAACAGACCACAATGATGTTTAAAACCAAGTTTTTAGCACCCAAACTCACTACTTACCTAATATTATCATAGCTCGAGTCGAATATTACGACATCATTAAGGAATTAGAACAGGAAAACCATGAAATAACACCACAAGTACAAACCACGAATATTGTTTACTACTCCTAATATTATCATTTTTGTGAGACACATTCATATTTATAACTAGCTTCTGCCCGCGACTTCGTACGCGGATCTTGTTGCTTATGCCAGTGACAACGGGTCGTCAAAATCGAAGATCTGAAACGTCTGATGTCGAATTCTAAAAGCCCGGGGACGGGAAAACAACGGGATGCGCGAGACGATTCGTATTTATAATAAGTAACGGTTTACTAACGTGCATTTTTCGGGATTGCCCGACAAGTTTCGGACCAAAATTGAGCCCTTAATCATGAGGTGAACACGCGGCGAGGTCGCGGGTGGAAACTAGTCGGGATGCCGAAAAATGCACGTGAGTGAACCGTAACTTATCATAAATACTCTTAATATATCGACTACTAGCTGTTGCCCGCTGTTTCACTTACATCCTAGGCGAACTACTCCAGGTACCTGGATAAAAAGTATTGTATGTTCTAATCCAGGTCACAGTCTACCTGTTTGCCAAATTCATCCAAATCCGTTCAGCCGTTAATTAGTGAATGACTAACAAACATTCAAACTTTCAATAGTCAGACGACAGTAAACAAGGATAAACATATGAAGAAACCTTCAAACACAATCGAGCTATTAATTGAGTTAAAATTAGAATTATCATACACTTTCCGAGACTGATTGTTCTCTATTTGCTTATCAATTTATAAATAGGTACCTATATCAATAAGATTAGCTAAGAATAGTAATGTGAGACGATATTGTGTGGTCTGAAAACCAGCTCCTGACTTAACCACAGTCAAAGATTGTGTCGCAATTGAGATGAAATTAGTATTTCATACTAACAATAAGTACCAGTAAAATGGGGCTATTTAAAAAGGGCTAGTTGGCCATAAACATGGCAAAGAAAGAGAGAAAAATGATTTATTCTGGTCTAGTACAAATAATTACAGAATTAATATGAATATACAAAAAAAGAACACAATCAAAATTGGGCTATTTGAGAACCTGGCTTGTGGCCATAAACTTGGCAAAGACAGAAAGAAAAATGATTTATTCTGGTCTAGTACAAATAATCACAGAATTAATATGAATATACAAAAAAAGAACACAATCAAAATTGAGCTATTTAAAAACCTAACTTGTGGCCATAAACATGGCAAAGAAAGATAGAAAAATGATTTATTGTGGTTTCACACAGACAATTACAGACAGACAATTGAACATTGTTTGGAATGGAGTGTTCATTGAGCATAGTGACTTCCCAAGGTATCTTGGTGTTACCTTGGACAGGTCACTCACATTTCGCAACAATTGTCGTAACATAAAGCGGAAAGTGCACGCACGCAACAATCTCCTGCAACGACTAATTGCTAGCAAGTGGGGTGCTTCGCCTAAAGTTATGCGGACTTCTGGGCTGGCGTTATCCTTTTCTGCAGGCGAATACGCATGTCCTGTATGGAGTCGTTCTGCCCACGCAAAGCTTGTGGATACAGCACTAAATGAAACGTGCCGGATTATCACTGGTTGCCTCAAACCGACCCCGGTACAAATGCTGTATCCACTGGCAGGAATGGCGCCACCAGAAGTTCGTAGAGCAGTAGCTAGCTCTAGCGAAAGAACTAAAATGGAAAGCGATACGCGTCACCCTCTGCACTACAACATCCCCGTTCGGCAAAGACTTAAGAGCCGTAATAGCTTTGCACAGCGTGTCCTCCCACTCAATGGCGAACGTTCACAGGCAAGAGTCCAGCTGTGGCGAGATAAGGCTTCTCTACCCACTCCATTTGTTGCCCCTTCCGAGGATCTCCCACCTGGGCATGAGTTGCCTTGGCTGACCTGGAAGTCTCTAAATAGACTTCGGACTCAGGTTGGTCGAAGCAAGGAAAACCTGCTCAGGTGGAAATTTGCGGGTAATTCAAACCTTGAGTGTAAATGTGGTGCCGTTCCGCAAACTATGGCGCACTTAACATCATGCCCCGCCTGCCCTGTTACCTGTACACCTCAAGAACTAATGGACGCTACGGATAGTGCTAAACTCGTTGCTGAGTTCTGGGCCGACACGGTGTAGATTGTCATCGACACGCTAAGAAGAAGAATTACAGAATTAACATGACAATGTACAAAAAACAAACACAATAATTATAACAATCTGCATGACGACAAAGAAGTCAATTCTCACAAAATGATGAATTAAATTTTGGTTTGAACAGAAGATTTTTGTATTTAATATTTTAATTGTCTATTGTTATTAAACGATAACATTGAAATACATCACCTGTGGATGTAGGTAATTGTTTTTAATTGAATTCCTAATTGGAATTCCCTGTGGTTCTCAAATGGCTCCATTTTACCTTATTACTTACGTCAGTATCGTTGTATTATAATTAAGCACTCTCCAACTTACTTTAAACGGATATTGACATATAACATCAAACTACGAAAACCTGGCTTAACCTAATTTCCTTGAAAAGACGCTTCTGGAAATCTGGCGTCCGATTTCTAAAAGACCGTTAAGTGACAATTTTGAGTTTTATATACTACGTAAAAGCCGTAACCTTTTCTGTATCGACCAATCTGGTTCGTATTTTCTATCATTTGTGAGTTACGAGATCAACAGACTTTTACAGAGACATTATCATACCATGCCATACCATATTGTAGATGGTCATATTTTTAAGCAAAGAAAAGCAATACTAAAAAAATAATATACGTAACCCACTAAAAGTTACACAATGAGCTTAAAGTAGCCCAATAATTTGATGTAACTTGTAGGGATAATTTCTATTGACAAGAGTTTCCACGTTTTTGCTCATAACTCAAAATTAGGTGTACTCACTTAACGGCCTTTTAGAAATCGCACGGCAGAAATAGTAACTCGGTCCCCAAATCTCACTTAATACCACAGCGGTTTAAGAAAGGACCCGAACCAAGTACCAAAACAATGCTAGAATATAATGACAGTAAATATTATCCTCAGGTAAACTTAAGGATCATATAAACTTGAGGTACTCACAGAAAATCTCTGTAATGAGTCTTCTTCCAAATATAGATCCACTGATATCTGTCTCCTGTCATAAAATACGCTCCCAGGAGAGCAATAGCTCCCATCATAGTAGGAGACCCGCGCGTCAGCCATCCTAATGCCGCACACGATACCGCTATCGATGTCAGAATAACCCCCTTCTTCTTCTCCGCCTCTTCAAAACGTACTCCTGTCTTTTCTGTCATCCTGGTACTTTCATTTGGCGTGGTGCATAGTTGTTTACCTGAAATAGATAAAAAAAAAACATTATTTTTTAAAAATAGGTAATGATTTACCAATAATATGACTATTATATATTTTTAAAGCGCCAGTAAGTTAAATTATTGCACGTTACTATCTTAGTTCGTAAAACTTTCGAAAGTTGAAAGTCGTTTGCAGAAAAGTCTACTTCTGCAATATACTTGGATTTGGCGCGAAAACTCTTGAGTCTTGTGTACCTTTTGCCGTGGTATAATGGTAGGTATAGTAAATGCTAGATCAGACTTCCGCAACCCAGTTAGATACTGGGCAATGCCGATATCCTAAGGTAAGACCGATCAGACTTTCAGGCTTCTGAGTTCTTCTGACTACACGTATCGACTGTATAGGTATTTGTACAAGACTCGAGACTGATGGCTTAAAGTTCTCTCCGAGGCACGGAAGTGTCCAGGGGGCCTACTCCCTAAGTCCGTCAACGAAGTTAGTCGCCCGTCCGAGAGTAGCCCGAAACGTAGGAGTGAACAAAACAAGTGTCAAGTTCAACTTTACGGACGGGAAAAAACACATCGGTAGTAGGGACAACTGTCCAATCATGTTGTCATTCATTCTTAGTTCGGGTCCCGAAATAATCGTGTGTCCGTATGTGATAGGGAGTAGGAAACGCTCGTAAATAAGGCCGAAACCACGGACTTCGTGCTTAGGGAGTAGCCCCCTGATGTGAAATGAACGGTCATCCACGGACTGACTGCGGGAATTGAAACTTAACCTTGCCAATCGTAGGATCCAGAGCCCACGAGTGGCATAGTATATGCAGGTAACTAATACTCATGATGATTCCTCATTGAATCTTTTACCATGTCTTTTAGGTCGCAAAAAAGGGGTTTCACTTGCAAAAGTCCGTCAGTTCTGAATTTTGGATATGTGTTATGTTTAGGTGTTCTTAAGAAAACTTCAAGTTTTCGACCTTCAGTGACCTCGGCGCGCTCCGCCATCTTGGATAAGACCCCAAAAATGAGTTTTGTTAGTAATAAAAACTCATTTTTGGGGTCTTTATTTAATCTAAGTCTAAATTAAGTTTAATTCGGGCTTAACAGAATCGGCACCAATATCTTTTAACTGAATCAATAACTATAAAACAAAAATTAAATGTTACTCCCAGATACAATTTTTATTTATAAAAGTCAACCGCGTTGAGTCAGTAGGCTAATTCACGTAAAATATTGTCGCGCCGATCAAGATGCAGTTACGCTGCAGTCACGTTCACGCGAACTGCGTAGTATCCTACTATATTAGAGGCCTGACTACTATATTTCTGAAAAAAGTATATAGTAGGCGAAACTACTATATTTTAAAGGCATCAAACTCAAAGCAATAATATTCGTTTCAAAATGTGTAAGTGTAAAACGAAACGTCAATATCTATTTCTGAACGATTCTGGTATGTCAAGTTGACAGTTACGTTGACTTTGACAGATTGACAATTTTGATTTTCGCGCTCTCGAGTACTTATGTGTTTTGGTAACTACCTACTTTTGAAGTTAATTTATAAAAAAAAAACTTTTCTGAAATGAAGTACCTATTCTGGAACGTACTATATTTTTTTTCATCCTTTCGTTATCTACTACATTTTTGTAGGTGATCATTTTAGAACTACTATTTTTTACCGACAAAGAGTTGGCAACCCTAATCGCGACCGATCGCAACCGCGCGCGATCTATCGCGTGCGGCTGACGCGCGCGGCTGATGCGTCAATAGTCAGAGTATGAAAATGTATGGCACCGCTTCCGAAGTCTGCGACAGACGCGTGCGGCTAACGACAGATTAGTCAGTGTATTATAGACACGAATATTGACGCATTGGCCGCACGCGGCTGCGATCGGCGGCGATGCACGGAATTGTACCTTTAACCTGTGTAGTACTGTAATTATAGACACAATAGATAAACAATGGCGGCCGTACCGTTCTCGGTACACTTGGACGCTTGTCATTAAGGCAGTTGTCTTACCGCCGCGCCGGCGAGGAAGCGACTAACTATCGGCTATTTTCTCGCTCAAGAAACGTACAATAGATATAAATTCCTTGTAAACAAAAGAGATGCATATATTAATACTCGATCGCTGACTGTTTACACTGCCGGCGAGGACTCGCTCCACTAGTTCATCGCTGAGCGACAAGAGCTATCAAAGACAATACTCGCTGAGCGATACTTGCTCAGCGATGCTCGCTTGGCGGTCAGAACTAACGCCGAGAGACCAAACAGCGGTCGTTTGCGAGTGGTGCGAGTAATCGCCCGTCGCACGCACACTCGCTTAGAGCCCAGCGACAAAACTATCGGAACTACACACTCGCTTTTCGCTGCTTGCCAACTCGTTTCTAGTTTCTAGCTCTACTCGCTTCTCGCTCATCGTCGGCGGTGGTACAAGTGCCTTATGAAAAGTGTTGTTTTTATCGTAACTTAACTGCAACTGAACTTCTTTAGTTAGGTGATTCATGCCCCAGGATGCGGGCACAAACAAACGAACAAACAGACAAAAAATATTCTATGTATTCTATATGTATGTGTATGTATCCTAACCTACGGTGCTCAAACATGGTCCCTGACTGAGTCTCAAAAGCCCAAACTCAAGGTTTGCCAAAGAGCGATGGAGCGTAGCGTATTGGGTATTAAGCTCAGTGACCGAATACGTAATACCACGTACGATACGCTCCAAAACAGGAATCGCCGATGTGGGTCATAAGTCTGCAAGAGGGATTGGGCGGGTCATGTATGCAGAATGCATAAAGACAGATAGGCTAGAGTCGTCACGCAGTGGGTGCCGGAAGTCGGGCGTCGTCGCCGAGGGAGGCCTAGGAAACGCTGGCGTGATGACTTAGATTCGTTTATGGGAGATTGGCCAGAGAAGGCAAGGCACAAAGATGAGTGGAAGGCTATGGGGGAGACCTTTGCCCAGCAGTGGGACAACATAGGCTGAATAAATAAAAAAAAAAAAAAAAATGTATTCTATTGGTTTAAAATAAAATTCAAATTTATTTATTGTCATTTTTTCGTTTAATCAATTATTTGAAATCCCTGGCCCCTGAGCTAGTATAATACTGTATTACAGGAGCCAGTGTGTATGCCCTTTATTATAGTTACGCAGTGATGCCAACAGCAAAATCAGCAGAACCAATTATGTAATATAAAAAATATATATAAAGTAGGTACAGACGTGCATTTTAGACTTCGTAAGTGGGTGCGTGTGTGTGCATGTGTGTGTGCGTGTGTGATTATCCTTTAACACCCTCGCAATATTTTTTTTGATACTTCTGCGACTTAGCGTGTCAGTAAATTTGTGACACGCCAAGTCTACAGATTTAGGTATTATGAATAGATACCCAGACAAAAAAAAAGGTTTCTAAACAATAGCACAGTATAAAGACAGATACTCAGACAATAGCGTTATAAAAAAACCAATGTTATTTACTTTGTATAGCTCTAAAAATGACTTTTGAAATCGTTAACAATGAAAACAAAATAACAAGGCAGTTTTTCATGTTTTCCTTGAGTTTTGACAGCATTTTATTTATTATATTATATTTGAATCTGTGGAACTAAATTTTGGGAGGTTTTTGTTTAATAACAGGTAGATTATAAAAGATTGTCTAGAAAACTTGTTCATAGATTTAGTCTGCAAAAAGATCCTTTAATTGCATTGCAGTCATACATTATTTTTATTGTCTATTAAATACTTTGTTATTTTTAAAGCTACATTTATTATTCAACTTTTTCTATACAGGGTGTCAAAAAAGTATTAGGTATCAAGCGGAAGTCCAGAGATAGAGCATCCTTCAGCGTGAATTATATAGAAACGGCGTAAGGTGCAGGCGCGGCGCAGGCGCGTCGCTTTCATACGTGTTGTCGTGCCGCTTCAAATCTTTTTCGCACAAAATGTATGAAAGCGACGCGCCTGCGCCGCGTCTGCAGCTTACGCCGCTTTTATGTAATTCACGCTTTAGAGAAATCCGAATCGCTCCCATGTATGTTCCGCGATTTTTTGTAGTTTTCAAGTTATGATTTCTTTTCATGTTATAACCAAACTTATCTTTGTAAAGGAAATGCTAGAACTACGGCGCAAAGAGTCGCAAGACTTGGCTGACTGTCTACTAGCATCACTTCCTTGTGACTTTGGGCTGGTAAAACAGCCGCTATTATGCTGTTAAACGTGTTTTTTTTTTTATTTTATTTTTTTATTCAACCTATGTTGTCCCACAGCTGGGCAAAGGTCTCCCCCATAGCTTTCCACTCATCTCTATGCCTTGCCTTCTCTGGCCAATCTCCCATAAACGAATCTAAGTCATCACGCCAGCGTTTCCTAGGCCTCCCTCGGCGACGACGCTGGTCTTCCGGCACCCACTGCGTGACGACTCTAGCCCATCTGTCCTTATGCATTCTGCATAAATGACCCGCCCAATCCCACTTCAGTCTTGCAGACTTATGGCCCACATCGGCGATTCCTGTTTTGGAGCGTATCGTACGTGGTATTACGTATTCGGTCACTGAGCTTAATACCCAATACGCTCCGCTCCATCGCTCTTTGGCAAACCTTGAGTTTGGACTTTTGAGACTCAGGGACCATGTTTGAGCACCGTAGGTTAGGATTAGGATGGGCAGAATGCACATCTCGATGAGTTTGCGCTTCAGAGATAGATTAAACACGCTGTTAAACATGATAACCTAACTAAGTTAAGTCAATTTTATATTAAATGTTATATTGCATACAGTTTTAGATTGTTCCTTATTTATTGCGTATTTATTTATTTTCTTTCTTTACATACACTACACATATACTCGTACACACACATGTTGGTTTGAGTGAACGGGCATGACCGCTGACTGACATCCTTGGAGCACAAAGGTTCCAGACGAAAACCTGATGATGATGAATGATTCTTTATCTAAGTTAATTACCGTTTCATGTCGTTAGTTTAACAAACAATTAACTAACATACTTTGGGAACACAAAACTCTTAATTTCATTATACACGGTTTTTCCAATGCAACCAAATTTGTTTTTAGGAATTTGTGAATTTTTGTACGTTTGTTGAAGCTATTGTATACGCAATAAACATACAAATTACGCATAATGTCAACTGATCATTAAGTTGAAATTTCTGAAAGACAAAACTACTATAGTTTTTTTTTTGCCTTTTAACTGATCCATTGTTTCTAATTTTAAAGCATGTTAATAGTCATAATTTCACATACATGACAGAGGCGGACTTAACGCCTTTGGCATTTTCCACCATTCGACCATGTCTTGTTATCTAAAGGTTGGTCGGTTAATGACTGATAAGTATACAGGTTGTAAACAAATTCGTGTAATTCCTTCAAACTACATGATCTATTAATGGTATAGATTAACCCCGCACGGGATTTAGACTGATTAAAAATAAACTTTTTTCATCCCATTTTTTTTATGTGATATAAAATTTCGATGTCATGCATAAATGAATAAAGGCACGGTGACAGCTGACGGGCACGACTAGCTCGATATCGTTCCACGCAGCCAGTTAACTTGGGACGCTAAAATTACTCAGATACTTACAGAATACCATGGTTCATTTTTTGAAAACTTTTTTTTGTTGTTTCTGAAAAATACCTATGCGGGGTCAATCAGTGTCACCAGTAGATCACGCGGTTTGAAGCAATTACACGAATTCGTTAACATCCTGTATGTATTGAGCGGACTAATTTGCGCCCCCCTAGGTCCTGTCCAGCTCCTAGATACTACACTGAGTCAGACCCTGCCTTATACCCAATGGTGACTTTACTAAGAATCCATAGGTATGATTACTCGCGAAAACAAGAGTTTTGACAATAACAAGTGTCTTTGATAATAAAGACTGTTTTTTGAGGTGTTGCGCCACACACACCTTGCGCGTCAATTACCGTTGCAACGCGAATTCTTCAAAGGTCAAGTACAATAAACCGATGAATGACTATTCACATAAAAATACATAATATTATGTAGGCATTATAGCTCAACAACTCTAAGTTCTCACACAGTAACTCAACAAGATTAAGGACTACGTTGACGATAAAGATGTTTGGCAATAACTCCTTCTGCACATGTGGCTTCCCTGGAACCTCATTAAAATCGTATGTGTATGTCTATTAACTAACCTCATTACGATTAGCTTTGCTTTTTATTACTGTCGTTACTCTCAAGATATCTTTATCTTATTATACAGGGATTTTCTTTGTAATGTTTTTTTTGATGACAATTAACTATGTCACTTGTTTTATATAGTTTAGCTTCCTTTTACCTTTTGTAAATGTGAGAGCTTTGTAGACTTGCTAGATGTCTGGATTCCTAGTTAATTTGTGACCATATTTTTCATATATATTTTTTTGTTTTGTTTGGTTACTGCTCTTAAGTCTATGTACATTGCTCTCTCATAACTATTCTAAGTAACCCACTCAAATTGTTAAAGATATGGATTTTAAAAGAGTAACCATGGAGTTTCTTGCCGGCTCTTCTCCATAGGAAACGACTAATTTTAACCGTGCACCTAAATTCGACTTTTCATAAGTGCATGTAATGGTTTATGTGAAATAAAAACATTTGATTTGATTTGCTTGTGGAGTGTGACACAGAACTGTCAGCCTTCCACTAACAAAATTGTTACCAAACCGTAAACGAAACACAATTACACAACCGTCAGTCAGTTTTCATTACGAAAACTGTCAAAATATTTAATTTTGTTTTTTTGTCAAGCAATTTGACAGTTTTTGTAAACGAAAACTCACTTGAGAAACGGTTCGGCTTCGGTTCGGTTGCGATTGATCGACGTTTCTGCTATGCGAATTGCCCCGCTGGAGTTATCTACAATAATATTATACAGAGGTAAAGTTTGGATGTAGGAGGTAACTTCCGAAACTACACAGGCGATTTCAAAAATTCTTCACCAATGTTTAGAATGGACCTTCAGGATATACATAGCCTATACATTATCTACCCAGGTTGGTATGGCTTATAATGTTGCTTTTATAGAGAAAACATACATTCTTAATACTCACGAAGAAGTAAGCAGAAGTGTTTTTACATTACAGGAGTCTGTATGGAATATTCCGATCTGTCCCCCTGATCTGTCCCCTCGTCGGTAACAGGGGAACAGATCGAAACTTTTTATTTATATTTGTCCCCCTAAAGAACAGCAGGGGGACAGGCCAGAAATAATTCGTTCGATCTGTTCGTTCGTCTTTGTGACAGGGGAACAGATCGATTTTTTTATTCCTGATTGTCCCCGAAGGGGACAGATCAGATCAAGAGGACAGATCGAAATATTCCGTCTGTATCCCCATGTTTCGCCTCTGAAGTCGAAGTCCCATCTAATAGTATATTACAGTGCTTGTCCGTTCCCTTTACGACTCGCTTACTGGCAACGGAGGGTTTTTTTTCCTTTTTATTTGATTTATGCGTCGCACTCTTTTTATTTTATATTTATTCATTGTTGACAATGTTTTGAGCTTAATTAATTGTAGGAAATAATCTAGGTGAAATACATCTTAACCTATTGAATCCATCATGTATCATCACAGCTGTTCCCTACATTTTGACGAGCTATGCGAACATAAATGTAGGGAACAGCTGATTTTTTTTCGCGATTTCATCTTTGGTCCCATAGTAAAAGTTGTTCATAATGATGAGTACAGTGACCCCTTAAGAGGTTGTGCGTTATTTATGTTACACCTTGTATACAGGTTGGAAACGTTGAATCAACAGGCGATTATTTCGTCAATCTAACAGGTAATGAAAAACTATTAGCTAATATCAAAACTAGGTTACCTAAGAAACAAAATGACAAAATAATCTTTTTTTAAATTAAATTGCTTTAAGTCCAAAATTAGATTTTACGACGCCCATACATTATGCTAAAAATGCGGGTTTTATTGAATTTACTTTATTCATTTTTAAACATATTTTATTACATTTTTGAATATTCTAATATAATATTATTTATTAGTATCGAAACTTACTTGCTTACTGCATAAAGTGACATAAATATTTTTTCAAATGCAGATGATGATGACATATTTATAGCATGTTTTTTTTTCATTCTTTTAAAAGAAGCACTGTTGTCGTTTTATTCATTTGGTTGCCAAGTTACAATATCAGTTTAAAGTTTTATGATGTTACGTATAATTATAGAATAAATGTCCAAACAGATTGCCTATGATGAGATGGGCCTATGGGCACAGTGTAAATCAAGTTTCGAACATATTGACGATTTAATTTCGTTAAAATATGAATGTCAATAAATTCATTTCGTAAACAAGCTAGTTTTGATATTAGCTAAAAATTTTTCAGTATCTGTAAAAATACAAAATAATCGCCTGTTGACACTTAACGTTTCCAGCCTGTATAATAATAATGTTTTTTTTTTCTCATTCACGTAATACATTTTTGTTGTGTGTGCCAACTCAATAAATTGGCATACACGCCACCAAGAACACTGTTTTTTAAATTTTAATTTTCATACTTACATATTTATACATATGTACTTCTACATTTTAACATTCAGAGGCCGTAGAACGGAGTGGAATTGGAATCTTCATCCATAGGCGGAGGCCTATGGATGAATATTACATTTCCACTCCGTCGCCACATCGACCGGTCCTGTGCTTCTCGAATCTAGCGGATTCCCACGACCTTCACCAGGTCATCGGTCCACCTTGTGGAAGGCCTACCCACGCTGCGCCTTCCGGTACACAGTCGTCACTCCAGAACCTTTCGGCCCCATCGTCCATCCCGTAATATACCCACTTAGAACAAATAGTGTCACAAGGATGGGCAGCATTAAGGACTAATCATATTAAAGACTAGACATGCTTATCAGCATTATGTAACTAATGAGTGTATATGGGCGCCTAGTATAATTTTAGCAGGTCATACCGTCAGCATGAGCGTGGGTAGGCCTCCCACAAGGTGGACCGATGATCTGGTGAAGAATAGAATAGAATATACTTCATTGTACACCAAAATTGTAACATAGCTCTTATACAATATAATTTAGGGTACAATGGCGGTCTTATCGCTGATAGCGATATCTACCAGACAACCTTTGGATGAACAGGAAAACAATGAATAAGATAGGGGGGATAGTCCGTAGTGTACTGCTGGAAAATGTATATACTATACACTACACACAATACATAGACATAGTACTTACATATAAAAATTATGTATATATATATTGTTTATATACATATGTTATATAATTAAGCGATAGGGAAAAACAAGGTAGGTTGATGATGAGGTATTGATATCATGAAGAAATAGAAATGTGTTGAGAGTTGAAATGATCTTTGACTAATTTTTTAAAAGAATCCAGTAACTGAGCTTGTCTTACTGGCATCGGCAGCGCATTCCACAAACGTATAGCCTGGACTGTGAACGATTTGTCATAGAATTTGGTAGCATGCGAGGGTATTGAAAGTCTCAAATCTTCCGATGATCTTAAGTCTCTAGTATGAGTGTCATGAAGGAACTTAAAACGTTCTTTGAGATAAAAGGGGGTTGCAGGATTGAACAGAATACTGTAAAGCAATGACAAGATACAAGCATTCCGGCGAAGGCGGATTGGCAGCCAGTTGAGCTTAATGCGAAATTCTGAAACGAAGGTCGCGGGAAACCGCTGGATGCGAGAAGCACAGTACCGGTCGATGTGGCGATGCTTGGGGGAGGCCTATGTCCAGCAGTGGACGTCTTTCGGCTGAATGATGATGATGATACCGTCAGCAATACATCGGAGGGGCTCGTGGCTAATTAACAACCACGATGCAAGGTTAAGCTGCGCTTGCCTCAGTCAGTCCGTGGATGGGTGACCATTCGTTGCACATCGAGACCACTCTGTACCTAGGAGAGCACGTTAAACCGTCAGTCCCGGTCGTCATACGAATACCTATGAGACAGATGTTACGGGTAGTCAGAAGCCCGAAAGTCTGACAACCGGTCTAACCTTAGGATATCGGTATTGCCCAGTAACTGGGTTGCGGAGGGCTGGCAGTCGCCTCGTGTAATACTGTTATTCCGCCGCATCTGGTTAGACTAGAAGCTGATCCCATTATAATTGGGAATAGGCTAGGTGGAACGAACACTAAGTATTATCAGCACAACAACAACGCTATTACGAATCCCATGATCAGTTTTGAATAGAGATGAATATTTACCTAAAGTTAATTTTTGGCTATGGAAGCGACTTCTTATAATAGATTTTTTGTTAAGTGACGTTGTTTGTTATGCCAGTTTGGTTACTACCTACTTGACAACATTAGATAGGTAAATACCAGTGGCGAAAGGTGAATTTTCTTAAAAGGGAATCCGGACCAAAAAATGATTACCTTGCTCAAGTGTGATGCGTGAATTCCAGTAACTACTCGTTTCGAAAGGGAAGCCGATAGGAATCGAGTTGTATGGAGCCTTCGCCACTGGTAAATACGCATCCGATTCTATAGTCAGAAAACACTAAATTCGTCGATTCCGGAATCACGGAATTTTTACGATGGAATACAAAAGTGCATTCCATTAGTCAACATTTGAACGTATACATCCGATTCTATCATAAGAACATTAAATTGTTTGATCCCTAGATCGCGGCATTATTTCGATACAAAAGAGGATTCCATTTTTATTTATTTTATTTAATAAAATCTCCTTACCCCACACTATGATTTCTCCTGCATCGTGGATGCGTTTGCAGACACGAATCTCACATACACAAACGCCCAGACCCGAAGCAACTATCTGTAGGCCATACAAATAGTTGTCCCGTGTAGGAATTGAACCAACGACCCGTAGCGCAGATGCCAATCGCTCAGCCGCTGCACCAAACGTGTCGTCCATAATAGCAAACAACTAATAAAAGTTTAGATAAATAAATATGCATCCGATTATCCTATCTCTAGTTATGAACGATTACAGACTGCTGTGAACAATTCAATCTGTTCTTCTTATCTCTAGTCCGGATAACCAAACTCAAAGTCCAGGGGGAAGCTAATAACAACACTTGGTGAAACATATTTCGTTTTATATTCGTAATAATAACTGCAAGTATACTGCACATGCACATAGAGTTACCAGATAGAAAATTAAAAAGTCCGAAGAAAAAGCCTGATTTCCATTGAAGAATCCTGAGATTTGATCGCAATTTGCGAATTTTCTCGCAAACGTAATTTACAACTTTGTGGGAAAAAAAAGTCAAATTATTATTGGTTGCGTGCACCGGATATCATCCACCCACCCCTCCCATGCACCGCACGGTGCCGCAGGACGCGGGCCAGTTTTTTTTTTTTTTTTTTTGTAAACTTTCTATAAAAATGATCTGAAAAATCTAGGTACCTACTCTATTTTATTGAAAATTCTGAAAATGTTGAGATTTCCTAAATCCGGCCGCAATCCTGAAGAGCTTAAAAATCCTGAGACCTCAGGACAACAACTTTTTTTTTTTATCGTGGGGAATTCCTCTTGGAAACCCTTCGCCTGGGGAAGACGAAGGGTAATGCCGGACTCTTACCGACTAAAAACCCACGATGTTCCTTCTCCTGACCCTTGGCCGAGGTCGCGGGATTCGCAGCTTCCTGAGACACGATAACCCTAGCTGCACAGCCAGTCGGCAGTTGTCACGCTGTTGCACTGACTACATCCTAATTGCCTACAAGCTGCACTTGTCAGTTGCATAGTTAACAGTTGCAGTTAAGGATATGCAGTCTACTCGCAATTAGGATTAGGAAGACGACGGACTTTTTGTCCGGCGGACTGCCGCGGACAGGAATTGACGTGGTTGGTAGTCTTTACCGGTCGCGAAATTACACGGACTCAACGTAAACGACAGTAATTTGTCTGTAGTTGTCGTTAGAACTCTAAGTGTCTGCGATGGCAACAAACTACCAACTACTTCAAAAACTTCTGTCGTCTGCGCCGGGCCTTAGGGATCTTTCTTTAATCACGTGAGGCCCGAAAAGGGGGTGGAGGGGGTTCGGACAAAATCACGAAATATCACAAGCGGGAGAGGGGGTGTAGTGAAATATCACGTGTATTTATTTTTTCGTTGACATGCAACCTTAATGTCTACCCCTTGTGGTGGACGACCCCTTACGAATATGAAACAAAATTTATTCACCAATTATGACGTTACTAGAGGTAGATCGCGGCTATATGTATTTTTCGGGATAACATAAGTCAAATATGATTCGAAAGACACGTGGCGCCATCTATCTACGTTATTGTTGTTTTCCTGGGGAACAGTACTTTTTTTCAGGATGAAAGGTACCTATGTCCGTTTCTGTACACCTGACAACGTATATGCAAAATTTCAGGATGATCGGTTCAGTGGTTTAGGCGTGAAAAGGTAACAAACAAACTTACTTTCATATTTATAATATTAGTCATGATTAGGATTAACCTTCCAGGACCATTATTTAACTTAGGGCTGATTTTTCAATCGTCAGATAACTTTTATCTGGGGAATAAGTATGAAGTTTTGACAGCTTTCGTATAGAAAATCTATCAAACCGTCATACTCGTATTTATTCGTTGGATAAAATTTATCTGACGATTGAAAAATCGGCCCTTAGCCATATAAAACAAATAAATAATATTCATAGGTACTATGACTTTTTTGTTTACGGACTTCATCATCATCATCTCCCTGCCTACTCTAGATAGGGTCGGCAGTGCCGGAATACATGAGAGGAATACATGTTGTACCGACTCGGCAAAACATGTCATCACCCTCCGCGCTAAATGTCGTAACTAGCAATTGAAAATTTTTCAGAGAACTTCTCACAGAGTGACGTATCTGCTCCAAATGAATAGAAATAAATAAATAGATACCTTAGGGCTTTAGGGCAACTACTAACCAAGCCAAGAGTAAGCCAAGAGCAATATACAATGGCTGGAGAGGCGTCATGGCGCCCTCAGCTTCCGGCTGACGCAGGTACTCTCGGGACATGGTTGTTTCGGGAAGTACCTGTGTCGCATAGGCCGGGAGCAGACGCCCGGTTGTCACCACTGCGTCGACTGCCCCGAGGACACGGCGCTGCACACGCTGCAGGCGTGTCCTGCGTGGGCGACGCAGCGCCGCGAACTAGTCGCGGCAGTCGTTGGTGACCTCTCGCTCCCGGCCGTGGTTCTGTCCATGGTCGGGGGCGAGAGTGCGTGGGAAGCCGTCGCCTCCTTCTGCGAGGAGGTGATGGCGAGCAAAGAGGGAGCGGAGAGGGAGAGAGAGGCAGCTGCCACTCTCCCTTCCCGCGCCAGACGCACCGGGCGCTGGAGGGCGCGCGACGATCTCGTGGGGACGTGGGGCAAGGCCCCACAGAAGCAGAGGTCCGCCAGGGGCTGGCGGACCGAGGCCTGCCGGGGTTGCGGTGCATGCAGCTGCGAATCCCGCGACCCCGGCCAAGGGTCAGAAGAAGGAACACCGTGGGTTTTTAGCCGGTAAGAGTCCGGCATACCCCTTCGTCTTCCCCGGGCGAAGGGCATCCATGAGGATTTTGCCCACGAAAAAAAAAAAAAAAAAAAAAAATTCATTAATTAAGCCACAGCTAACGCAACTACTGAAAAATTATCAATTGCTAGATACGACAGTTAGCGCGGAGGGTGACGCGATATATTCCTCTTCCATTCTCCTCTATCAGTCGTCATCTCAGTACTCACTTCTTTCTTACCCATATTATCTTTCACACAATCCATCCACATCTTCCTTGACCTACTTGTATACTCATCCACATTTATATTTAACACTCTTCTAGTAACATGACTTTCTTCTCTCCGTATAAACATGTCCATACCATGCTAATCTATTATTCCATAATTTGACAATACTCATGTAATAAAATTATATTTTCTATTTAGTCCTTCGAAATATTAATTTAGTTCTTTAATTTTTTTTACCGACTTCGTAATAGAGGAGTTTGTCAATTTGAAGCGTATTTTTGTATTATATTATAACACCAAATCAGCTAGCAAGTCTGTTCGCACAAGTTGACATGTGCAACCACCGACTTTCAAACTGTAGATATACTTGCAGCAAGTCGATTTCTACAAGTTTTACGAACTAAGCGAGCACTTGCTGCAAGAACTTGCGCAATTAATAAGATTGAAGTTATTCACATTAATTAAAACGCATTTGAAATCAACACAATTATCTGCATGCAGAACAGCGTTGCAACTATTCTAAACCAACAGAACAATTCCCTAGACACAACAAATAAAATAGCAACTAAAATTAACTAAATACACAAAAAATAACAAAACAAATATTAATTTACACGTTTAAAATAAGTATAATATTGACATAAAACTCACCCGAACAAATAACGTTGATAACAGAACAACACTTATAAACACAAACGCTGGCGAACGAGATGTGTGGGTCGCGCCGTGCTTGATACCGGACTGGCCGTGAAGGCGTGAACTAAGAAACGTTAGCGTATCGGTGCATGTTATGCGCTGTAACGCGTTATTAAATTAACTGCTATTTCGTTGTTTTTGTTGCGTTATCGTGTAGATCTCGGTCAAGAGTAGGTAACTCTAGTCTTGTGTTGTTAAAGGCAAGACAAGATAATCTGTTGCCAAGCCTCCGTTGTAATCACTGATCTATTAATCAAGCTACATTAATCACTAGATTTTAGTAACATTCGCCACACGTGTCTGCGTGCAATATAGAAAATTAGGCAGATTAAATAATGTGTCACATCTAATTAAGTGCGCACACAAGTCAACACCAACCATGCAAAGCTAGATTAGTTCCTACTGTTCCCAGTAGCTTATTCGGTTACTCCCTGCGCCACGTGATCGTGTGCCCTTCCCCCCAGAAAAAAATCATGTATCTGCCATTCTTCACAACTAAAGCAGTGTCACTATGGTCACCGGACTGATTAATTGCCGTGCAGCTCAGCTGCTAAAAACCTAGGCCAGCTTTGCAGCTACTTGTCTGTACCCAGCCTATCAAGCAAAATAGCTTCCTTTTTTTAGTATTTGACTTGGTCTCACGTGATGGTAACGCAGACAGGGCCTATGATGGAGCAAACTATATATTTCATGTAACAGAGACATAAAAGCATTCCCCCATACCCTTCTGGCTCTCACATACACACGACGAAACACAGTAAACTGCTTAGCGCCGGACTTTAATGTGAGGGTCGTACCGTATAGATCCTACCACCAAGCGTGCTGGGTTTTGTTGAATCATACAACACGCATCTTTAGCCCGTCCTGGGGGCCTACTCCCTAAGTCCGTCAACGAAGTTAGTCGTAGTAAGTTCAACTTTTCGGACGGGCAAAAACACATCGGTAGTATCGGTAGTAGGAACAACTGCCAAATCGTGTTGTCATTCGATCTTAGTTCGGGCCCCGAAATAATCGTATGTCCGTAGGTGATAGGGAGTAGGAAACGCTCGTAACTAAGGCCGAAACCACGGACTTCGTGCTTAGGGAGTAGACCCCGTGACACGGAATGATGTCGCACCATCGAACAGCAATCTACCTATTGTTCTGATGTACGTAGCTTTGCTTAGCCACATAAGCAAATAGAATCTATTTTGCCAGACATGTTGCAGACAAGATAGCGACTTTTTGATTGTGGATAGTTTTCAAGTGAGCAATTGTGACCTCCAGCATAATAGAACGGAGCTCAGTGTCGATGCACTAACCAGTATAGTAACCTTCAAGTCTGCATTCCTCGAAATGATAATAATATGCATTTCAATAACAGTTGATGACACGTGCTCAACTTTATTATCACCATATTATCAGAAAGTTATCACCCAATATTAACAATTATCGCCAGATTAAGAATTAACAACATGAACATTATTTTACGCTATCTTGTAAAGTTGGCAAACAGCGCTGACATTTATTTACCTACAGACAACAATTAGGCTAAGAGTATGCTAGGATGCAGGTGATGCAGCACAGCACAGCACAGTACAGATTTTGCAGGGCAGAGTAGGCGAGGCAGACATAGGCCACGACCGCATGCTGCGGCGCAGCTCGAAGACACATTCCGAGTTTTAACTAGCACAAAGAATAGACATGTTCGAGTTGACGAACGTTTTTTTAATAGTCTGGATGATTAGTATCATACAAACAAGGTTCACAACGCATTAATTCAATTAAATGTTGTGTCATTGCAATAAAATTAGCATTAGCGGTAAAAAACACGTGTCGACATGCACGCATCGTGCAGAAACCTGTGCCGGCACTACAACGAGGCACAGGGCAGGACAGACGCATGTCTGCGTCGCACGCGCCTGCGCCGCAGCGTACGCAGCTCTTAGTACGTTCATGCATTACAAAATCTGCTCTGCCCTGCGCTGCGTGCACCTGCGTCACCTGCGTCTCAGCATACGCTTAGCCTTAGCCTTAACCCACAGACTAAGACACGAATCTAGATTAAATCTAACAACTTCCCAGCTAACAATGAGTACTAAAAGTCTTTACGTAATGTCTATAAAAACATATAACAATAACGAATAAAAAAAATAAAATGAATACATATATTTGTAAAACAATTAAAATAATTATTAATAAGTAAATCCTAATCCAAAGTAATATTATAAATGCGAAAGTAAGTTTGTTTGTTTGTTACCTTTTCACGCCTAAACCACTGAACCGATCATCCTGAAATTTTGTACATATGTTATCAGGTCTACAGAAACGGACATAGGGTACCTTTCATCCCGAAAAAAAGTACTGATCCCGAGGAAAACAACAATAATGTTCATAGATGACGCCACGTGTCTTTCGAATCACGATTGAATTGGTACTGACTGACATTTCATTCATCAACGCAGAGCCTAAACCACTAAAGCTGGAAATATGAAATTTGGACAGTAGGTTCCTTACGTGACGAAAACATCCACTAAGAAAGGATTTCTCGAAATTCAACCCCTAAGGGGGTGAAAAGGGTGATTAACGTTTGTATGCAAGTCCGTCATTTTTGAAGTAAGAAGCATGAAATGAAGTACTAAGGTTTCTGGTTAGGAGTAAATGTACACGTGTTTGAGCGTTTTTGGAAATTCAACCCCTAAGGGGGTGAAATAAGTGTTGTAAGTTTGTATGGGAAATCTGGTACTTTTGAAGTAAGAAGCATGGAATTAAATATTTAGATTACTGGTCCGAAATAAACATACACGTGTTTTAGGGTTTTTGAAAATTCAACCCCTAAAGGGGTGAAATAAGTGTTGAAAGTTTGTATGAGAAATCTGGTAGTTTTGAAGTAAGAAGCATGGAATTAAAACATTTAGACTTTTGAAGAGAAATAAATATACACGTATTTGAGGTTTTTTTGGAAATTCCACCCCTTAAGTGATGAAATGGGTTGTTAACGTTTGTATGAAAACCCTTATTCCATGGGGTTATTAACTTAAAATTTGGCACAAAAACTGTTCAAAGTAATAAAAGACGGTTTTTTTATTTTATACCTGTCTACATTTAAAAAGTGCTTAAAGAGGGTTTAAAATTTCACGCAAGCGAAGCTGCGGGCAACAGCTAGTATTATTATAGAAACTTTAGTAGTGTGTTAAGGGTTTTTTGAGCTTAATTAACGCGAGCGAAGCCGCGGGCAAAGGCTAGTACTATATAAGATAATAATATAAATGAATATTTAAGTGATAAATCATATTAAAATATTATTTTTTAAATGCTAAACTTCCTTGAAAAGAAATTAAATAAGATAGGAATATTTATTTATATAGATACAGATAATTTATTAAGAGCTTCCTCTCTCCTGCTGTCTTTGCTGTGCCCGACAGGGTCCATAATGATCTCAAAAATTTTAAGTTAACACTGGAATGCAATAAATATTGAGTATTGAGACATCGCAAAAAATAACAGTTATAAATAACGTTATCTCTCCTGCTCTTCCCAACACTAAATATATCAAGTCAGGGGACACCACGATAAAAATAATCATAATCTACATGTCGCTTACATCTTTTTATTTTCAATAATGTTTCAATTTGTGTAGCGTACGTAATAAAAAAAGGTTGTAAGCGCCGTTGGATGTAGTGGTGACCTTTTGTTAATAATTGCAGGAACAATACTTATTCGTATTCATGTAGTGATGTACCTACAATAGGAAGCAGACTGTTACAATGTGATCATTAATCAATAGCTAATGGTCGTTTAGATTCAGTCTGCATTTTAATAATATTTTAATTATATTATTAAAGAACTAGACCGTTGTTTGGTCTCGTGGTCGCAAGCGCGATCATAGAATAAATAGAATAGAATAGAATATACTTTATTGTACTCCAAAATTGTAACACAGCTCTTAGACAATATCATATATTGAAGGGTACAATGGTGGTCTTATCGCTGATAGCGATATCTACCAGACAACCTTTGGATGAATAGGAAGACAATGAATAAGATAGAGGGGGTAGTCCGTGGTGTACTGCTGTAAAATACATACTACACACAATACATAGACATAATACTTACATACAAAAAATATAAATATATATTGTATATTTACATATCGTCAGTGGAAAGGTAAAAAGACTAAAGCGCCAATATACCTACCTACTTTACAGGAGAGCATTTTAAAGTTTTTTTTTAAGAAAAAAATTCATTATATCTTTTCTATAAGAGTTATCTTAATGAAACTTACATACCGATGTTACGTGATTTTTTGCTATTTTTTGATCTTTAAATGAAGCTTCTATCTCTACTGGTTCGTGAGATAGATGTCGTTTTAGTCAATATTCACTCATCTTTTCGAATAACTCGGTAAGTTCAAAATACTAATCTACCCTGGATGCTGTTGTACTCACAATCGAAAATTACTAACAAGCCATCAAGTACTAAAAGATTACCAAGGAAATATACTTATGGTTCTATGTGTTGCACAAAATGGAAAGCATAAATCACTAACAAGAATATTTACATTTAATCTGGTCCAAGTAAAATTACTTACTACTAATTAAATACCATTTCGATTAACAGACACAGGAAAGTAAAATAACTAAAGCACAAAAAGTTTCATGTTAGTGGTACCATTCCTAAAACTGTTTCTTTTTTTTATTTGAATGTTATTTAATTACCTACTAAAATGTAATTTTACTTAGACATTAAGTCTTTTTACGACTTTACGAGATGTGAGAAACCTTTAAATATCAATGCAGAAATATTGTTAAAACCTAAACAACGGATTTAATGATTTTGTGCAACACAACCACGTCGGCTGCTCCATGCAGAAATCCAATCATTCAAACTTTCTTATTCAGGATGTCGGCAGATTTTGAGGAGTGGAGAACCGATCAGGATCGAGTATGATATATTCCAGGGCTAATGTTCCTTGTGGTTTTGATTGGCCTTAAGTCCTCTAAGTACATTGCTGAAGAAATCACTGCTGGGCTACCAGGTCAGGAGAAAAGGTCAAGTAATATCCCAACTCCTTTACATGGTTGACTCAAAACTGTATGCCCCCACCGATTTGCGACTGATGGAGTTTCTGAAGGTAACTGAAATCTTCAGGAATTCTGTCAGTATTGAATTTGTTGTGGACAAATATATGCATGAAACGTGAGGGAAGATTGTGGGATCCGAGGGACTTCAAATAACTTAGATCCCTCGCTCCAACTGAAACCTACACAGAATTGAGTATATCTAGGTGATAGGCATCAGGGAGACCGATATGAATCAATCGTTGCGGGAGAGAACCTGGCCGCCTGAATATGTTCTGAAAAATATTTAATCGGGCGGAAACAAGGTCTTTAACGGTTGGGTCATGCCGGTCTTGATGTATCCTTTGGCATACTCAAGTGGACTCAAACGATTATTGATGCCTTGCTTATATGGTCTGTGCACTGCTTACTGTATATCGGAATGCATCACTTCCGTTTGTCGGTGATGTGGCTGAATATTCCGCAGAAGTGAAATAGGGATCGAGACTTTTTAAACGCAAATACCCCTCGCAAACCTACAATACATAGCACCAATGACCGCAAAGAAGTATGGCAAAGCAAGCGTTCATGTCCTAGCTATTTCTTTCAGACGACCTCTAAGGTCTTGTATGTGCAATTGTGAACGAAATTATAAAGACGAACAAGTACCGTCCGGGAAAATCCATTTGACACATTATCTCTGGTTGTTCTTGTCTGACTAACGGCGATTATTTGCACAGACATAACGTGGAGACCAAAATTATTCACCAGCAACTTACTCTGAAATACAATCTTGTACACTTCAAGTATGTCCGACTCAGTTCTTGAGAATGTCAAATTGTACTAGGATCGATCTATCATCACCCACAGGATTGTTGATCTCAATAAGCCTGATTAGTGAGCGGCCAGAGCGTCGCTCAATGATTGTATTGATGTATTGATGATATTATTGTCCCTCATGACGAGAATTTCGTGAAAATTGAGAAAGATAAACAAATCAAGTATCTTGATTTAGCACACGAGGTTGTCAACATGTAGTGGATTTGTGGATTCAACAGTCTTTGTAACGATAGTAGTTACGAGGAATGGCTTAATAGCCAAGAGCCTCGACCAACACCGCAAAGGCCTCTCTTCTCTTAAGATTTCAACCAAACAATAGAAAACTATCTTTGACTTTCGCTTGTCCGATTGACTTACATTTATGCAAACCTAGTGACAATTTTAGGGTAGGTACAATTGAGCTGATTTTGGTTAGGATTTGGAAGGTTGTTAACACTACTTTCATCATGTCGTCATGACACTCGGCTTTTCTACTCAGAGCTAGACAGATAGGAAAAGCCGGTGCCATCTAGTCTTAAAAAAAACATTACATTGACTTGTAAAAGTGTCTGTAACAGATTTATTTACAGAAATAAATATCATTTCATTTCATTACTTACTTCGCAATAGCTAATAATTAGGCAGACTCAGCGATTTTGCCACGTTTACATTTGTTTTTTTGATAAGAAGGACTTTGAAGGTGGCTCAGGGAGGTTATCCGCCCTCCGCAATTACTAGTTGTAGACCCATCGTGTTTGAGCTCGTATGACTCGTTATGGAAAGCTGTTTCTTGCCCCAATAATAATAATCAGAAGGATCGACAGCCTCATTACAAAGAAGGGGGTTTTTAAAATGTAATTACTTATTGACATAGTGGTGATAGATCGATCGGAGTGTCTCACAACGATCGTTGATATCACTGTTTCGCACGACGAGAACGTCGTGAAAGCTAAAAAAGATAAAGAAATTAAATACCAAGACTTGGCACACGAGGTTGTCGACATGTGGAATGTTGATTCAGCAGTAATTGTGCCGATAGTAGTTACGAGGAATGGCTTAATAGCCAAGAGCCTCGACCAACACCTAAAGAGGCTCTCGTTGGGTTTCTGGATCAACGGCCTGATATAGAAAGCGGTACTTCTCGAAACGGCGCGTATTGTTAGAAGGTTCCTCTCTCTGAGGCCCTGACCACCGGTAGCTTGGACCCTGTTCCCAATGCCGGTGGGATACATTTTTTTATATTTACAAATGTTTTTTTTTAGAGAAATATTTTAAAATGTAATTTTTTCAGTTACATTTAAGTATCATTATTATGTTAAATGAGACGTATAGCCTTTCGCACCATTAAATAAAGTCTCATACCGACTACTAAATAGATTTCCTTGTTGAATTTTGGGATATTTTTGTTACTTAACCGCCATTCATTACAAATATTTGTAAAACGATTTTTACTAAAACGCCAACAATACTACGACACAATAATGCAGATTTACTAACAAACCACTGAAATGGATTTAGTCTGAAGGATTAATTACTAATAAACATTATTTAGCATAAATGAGAAATCGAATAATACTGATAAGCCATCGTTTCTCTTAAGTACTTAGACAAAAAGTATTTAAGCGACGTCAACCTATAAAACATCGAAAAAACGTCGCTTTAGTCACTCATCAATGTACTTACAGGCAAAATTTTGGAATGCTAAAGCGCCAAAAAAGTGCTCAGATCAACACGAGACCTAGACCAATCGACGCAGAAAAAAAATTGCAGTCGAACTGTATATATAACTCATTTTGACCAAAAGTGGCGCTTTAGTCTTTTTACCTTTCCACTGACGATATGTTATATAATTATGTGATAAGGAAAAACAAGGTAGCTTGATGATGAGGTATTAATGTCAAGAAGAAATAGAAATATGTTGAGAAAAGAAATGATCTTTGACTAATTTTTTATTTTCAATAATGTTTCAATTTGTGTAGGTAATAAATAGTACAAGTATCTATCAAAATCTATCAAGTATGGCGCAATCCCCAAGTCGGGCAAAGTAGTATTGGGACTTTCCGTGTAGAATTTCTCAGTAGCAGCCCGGAGTCTGGATTTGTGCCCGGTTGATGGCAATAGGCTCGCCCCCTATTACATGGGTCTTAGAACATTACAGCGAAATGAGGGTGCACCCTGAGAATACACCTCTGCCCAACCCTTCGGGGGATATAGGCGTGACGTTGTGTTATATTTTTAATAAGCCTTGTTCGTTTTCTGCAACACAAGAAGAATACGCTTGGGCTGGGCGGCATTCGGGAAGCTACGTAATATCTTTAAATCGTCGATCCCACAATCCCTTAAGACCAGGGTCTTTAACCAGTGCGTCCTACCCGTAATGACTTACGGAGTCGAAACGTGGACATTCACCGTGGGCCTGGTCCACAAATTTAAGGTTGCTCAGCGTGCTATGGAGAGAGCGATGCTCGGGGTTTCTCTGGTGGATAGAATTCGCAATGAAGTCATTCGCCAGAGAACTAAAGTCACCGACATTGCGCGTAGAATTAGCACCCTGAAGTGGAAGTGGGCCGGCCATGTCTGCAGACGAACAGATGGTAGATGGAGCAGACACGTGTTAGAGTGGAGACCGCGTTTGGGCAAACGTAGTGTGGGACGCCCTGCGGCACGATGGACCGACGATTTGAAAAAGGTGGCTGGCAGCGGATGGATGCGGGCTGCCCAAGACCGGGATGGTTGGCGATCTTTGGGGGAGGCCTACGTTCAGCAGTGGACGGCAATAGGCTGATATGATGATGATGATGTTTTCTGCAACAGACTTAAAGCGTTTGACCACCGCCGCCGTCACCGAAAAACGAGATTATTTCATTTCGAACCGAGTTCGGAACGATGTGACGGCGATCGTGTGTCCACCGCGACCGATCTCGGTGGTTCCCAACATAAGTCAAAAATCCGAGCGCCGTCAATCTTGGATGTAGTGAACAAGAACAGACGCGTTTTGTACTGCCGTCATTTCGGTCCGTCACTATCTCGGCGAAGTTCTAGTGGTAGCGCCGATTTACTGACAATCTCGGTGCCCGAGATGACGGCGCTCGGATGACGGACGTGCGATGTACACGCGGTCATAGTAATGTATGTATCGCTACTTCGGCAACGTCATCTCGTTCTCGGTGACGGCGACGGTGGACAAACGGCCTTAACCGTGCATGAGCGACGTCACGTACCGACTACAGTTCCAAAATATGACTGTACTCTGTGGTACTACCACGATACTCCTTATCTATGGTACTGGATGCTTGCAACGTGCATGCATGCACATGCGTATGGAGGCTACTGTCCAGCCGACGTGCGTCCAAGACGTCCATCGTGCACGGTGGTGCGGAATCCACATTATTGGAATTAAAAACTAAATGGGGAACTGCTAAATGAGGTGGTGGCTTAGAGAGAACGAGAGAAAACTTGATAGCTGCTCTGTCCAAAGCGGACTATCACCATATTGACGAATTAGTGTAAAGACTTTTGATATAAAGCAAATATAGAACGGAATTTTCTTCAAATGTCCCGAGTTTTCTCCGCATAACTATTTTATTGGTCTGAGAACCCTAAGTGCAGATGATTATGGCAATAGTTGTAGCGGTCAGTAGGTGGTTTACGGCGTCGTCTATCCGACGTGGGCGAAATGGACATGAAATATCCGACAAGGGCGGTCAAAGGGTTAAAAATTTGTAGTAATAAAAACCAGTTGTAGACCAGATAATAAAACTCGACAGTTACTGATATGGTCGTCCCTACAATGACGGCGCGGCGCCCCCTTCCCTTATGGGACTTAATTTACGTTATCGACGAGCTGTGAGTGTTCTTTAAGGGTTATCTAAGCGATATTGAATGACAATACATCAAACATGTGTAATAGAAGTTGAAGAGAATTTAGCCCGGCCGCAAATTATAAGCAAATTCTGTCAGAAATTTTCTAACGCATGCGCAAAGACCCTCTGCGCATATATTTTGCACTAGAGCCAGAAAGCTGCCGGATCCGACAAATTCTGACAGTTTGCTACAAAATATATGATACCGGCTTCCCACGGTGCGTGATAGCGCACCGCGACACACGAGCTCGCACCGACGCAGCATGGAAAGAGACTCGTCCATGGTAACGCGGACGCGTGCGGAGCGGTGCGCCGTATCCACATCACACACCCTCATAATGTGGCTTCCCACGGTGCGTGATTTTACGAATGATACCACGCACAGCCGGTGCCCGCTACCACGCACCGTGGGAAGCCAGCTTTAGAAGAGAGCACATCTGAAAGTTTCTGACAGAATTTGCTTATAATGTGCGGCTAGAAATTATCTGCAAGTTCTATTAAACATGTTTGATGTGTTGTTAAGTTTCCTAAACAAACTCTTAGGCGATTGGCACACTGCACCGCATCACGCAGCGTAGCGCGGGAGTGCGTGTTCTTGCGTAAAAGCATTCACGCGCAGTGTTTTCAGTGTGTTGCACTATGCGTGTTTTCTATACAAATACAGATACTTGCAAACAACATAAGAACACGCACTCCCGCGCTACGCTGCGTGATGCGGTGCAGTGTGCGAATCGCCTTAGACAAAACTATTTACAATATGCATATATACTTCTACAGTATGCTGTTATAATTTGTTGCCTATTATAAATTATATCTATTGTGTTAACGGTGAAGAACATCGTGAGGAAACCTTACACACCTTGAGCTTCAAAAAGTTCTCGATGGTGTGTATAGTCCGCCAACCCGCAGCAGGCCAGCATGGTGGAATACGCCTAAACCCTTCTCGTTCTAAGAAGAGCCCCACGCCCAGTTGTGAGACAGCAAGGCCCAAACTCCACCAAAGCGGAGACGAGACGAGTGGAGCGGAGATGTGTTTTAAAAAACTAATAGAATTTCGTTATTCACACATCTAAAGAAAGAAAATACATTTATTTGCGGTAAACATGACGCAAAAAGAAAAAAAAACACACAAACCAAAAAATAAGAAGGTTGAGGGAAACATGCGTCACATCCACGCAAAACGGCTATCGCTCAGCATTATGCTGCGACCCTATGCAATACAGAGCCCCAGCGCTGGTTTTCAGCGACAGCCGGCGCCGACGTATGACGTCGTTCGGTGCAGCAAACAATTATTATTAACATCTCGTCTCCACTCGGCTTAAGTGGATACCACTGAGCGGAGATGTATCATATTTGTATGGCGCGATGGAAGTGGAGATGTGAGCTGTTCCTCGCTGAGATTGAGCTGGGCCGCGGTACAAGGCGGAGATGTGAGCGGCATGCAGTGAGTGGTGCTCACACTTTTCGTGTCAGATTGCATTAAACTGTGCGTTCACATCCAACGCTCGCCGCACGCAGCTCAGTTCCGCTCTAGTCAGCGCACATCTCCACCCTAGCAAGCACACATCTCCGCTACAGTCTAGCCAGTACGCATCTCCGCACAGTTTCGGTGGATACACCCTAGCTGAAAAACATCTCTTCTCGTCTCCGCTTCGGACATCTCCGCACATCTCCGGTTTGGTGGAGTCCGGGCCTAACGGGCTGATAATGCAATAAGCTATTAAGCGCAGTTAATACCTATTATAAATAGATTTCAATTAAACAATAAGCAACCCTATTAAACTTGTGATAGGTATAATAAATTGCTGCCTGAAGTTACATTACTGATGAGTTCTAAAGAAATAAGGTTCACTTTTGCGTGACCACAAACTACCTACCTAATATTATTTTGGAATACGAGTAATTCCTCTGCCGCGTGACTTCCGGCAAACAATAGTACACGACCTTCCCATCCCTTTGTGGGTTAAATCAGAAGGATGGACAGCAGCAACATTCCACAAATAACAACAAACTATTATCACTAGAGAAGAGATAAGATAATCGGATGCATATTTACCTAAAGTTGAGGTATTTGCTATTATGGAAAGCACTTTTGTATCCATCGTAAAAATCCCGCAATTCCAGAATCGACAAATTTTGTGTTTTTTTTTATGACTAGTAGAATCGGATGCATTATTTACCTATGTAGAGATACAAAAATGGCAAAAAAAGTTTTTTTTTCAAAAAAAAGAATAGATACCTTTCCGCTTCCATAATTTCACAGCCAAAAATTAACTTTAGGTAAATATGCATCCGAATACTCTATCTCTAGTTATCACCAACCCGTTTGCCAAGTGTGGTGTTACCTATGACAATTTCCTTTTTGATCGTTCAGTCAACAGTCCACGGAGAACCATGTTCAAACGCGGACGTTTACGGAATGAAAGAAATGGTGATGATCTTGTGGAGAAACTTGGCGTGGTGTTCCTCCAACCAGGCGGAGTCTTGTGCCTGGCGGGCTACTGCCCAACGGTTGATGTTGGGAGGTTGTATATACATATACTATCTGCGTGTTAAATCTTGATTGCGCGATGTAGGATAGTGCGCTAGTTCGCATGTGGCGAGATAGATGCCGCCACATCACTCCCCCCCCTGAGACCGGAGGTCGATCGTCTTGATGAGTCAGCGGTCGTTGAGTCTTGAGAACTTGCCAGGGCCAGTGAAGGGTTCCTTTGAGTCGAAACTGTGAGTGGTGGCTGTGGACTGCGTCGACCAGGAGAGAAGTGCCTCTGCTAGTTGACCGGCCGAAGTGCAGTATGATGCGCCATGATGCTGGAGTGGGCTGAGGGTCGTGACCAGGCTTGCGCGTTCGCTGCAGGCTAGTGGTCACATCACCCGTTGAAGCCGAGGATGCTGGCTGGCTGTGGGACTCGCTGCTCGATTGAATGCTGAGCTGCTGAGGGAGTGATGATGTGGCTGCCGAGGCTGCGAAGGTTGCATGTGACGTCACCAGTGTGGAAACACTGTCTGTGACGATCACGTCGAGGTCACCAATGTGGAGAAACTTGGCGTGGTGTTCCTCCAACCAAAGGGAGGATCCTCCAACCAGGCGGAGTCTTGTGCCTGGCGGGCTACTGCCCAACGGTTGATGTTGGGAGGTTGTATATACATATACTATCTGCGTGTTAAATCTTGATTGCGCGATGTAGGATAGTGCGCTAGTTCGCATGTGGCGAGATAGATGCCGCCACAATCTCACCATCAATTATTAGCCCCCAACCCTCAGGAATTCCTGAGAGTTTCCTGACGTAGCAACAAAAGAAAACATGATTTAGCCTACTATACCCTTTTCATCGTAAATTGATTAGTGACGTTTCTCTAAAAAAACGTTACCATACAAAGAATATCAAATATAAAAAAAAAACAAAATAAGGATAACTAGCTATTGTCTGCGCCTTCGCTCGCGTTAATTTAGAATTTGACAATAAACTCTTAATACACTACTAAAGTTTCTATAATAATATAATTCAATCATGATTCGAAAGACACTTGGCGCCATCTATTATCGTTATTGTTGTTTTTCTCGGGAACAGTACTTTTTTCGGGATGAAATACCTTTCCCTATGTCCGTTTCTGTACATCTGACAACATATATGCAAAATTTCAGGATGATCGGTTCAGTGGTTTAGGCGTGAAAAGATAACAAACAAACAAACCTACTTTCGCATTTATTAGTTAGGATATCGCTATTTTTTGCGATAGCAGTCTCCTTATACGGCTACAATTTACGAAATGACCGAGCTGTCAGGACTCATCTTCGAGTGAACAGAGTATAATGAAATGACAGTTACTATTACTACGATTGCAACAGTTCAGTCGATCGTCTACGGTCAAATGTCGAATGATCGGCGTCTGACCAGTGAGACCTTGACCTCATTGTATCGTGGAGTCAACGGCCGGTAAGTAGTAAGTCACGCTCGACGGTCGCCCTCTACGAGGAAGCGTCGATAATATGGACTGATAGTTTATAAACATGGATTTGATTGTAATGTAATTAAATAACTAAATACCTATAATATCTTAATGATTGACGTTCATACAAAAAATAATTTTGTGTGTACGTCTTCTATGCGTTCGCGCATCGTTCATCCGATTGAGTTGAAACTTTGTACAGTTGTTACTCGTACTTGCGCGAAAGTTTCTGACATAGACCCATCAATGATAAAAGGTGGCGCGCGAGTCGTATCGGATAACATGCAGGGGGAGTATATAAATGGAGAAAAACTTCTTACGCGCTGGCGAGTCGTCACACTGATAATTCAGAGCCGTCATCAAGCTGTCACCCCCTCCCCCCAAGCCCCTGCCAGCAACGCCCTAAGCCGCGGTCCGAGTCTCACTCGGGGTCGCCCTTAGGCTGAGATCTATAGACCCAACTTGGACTTTGCTCAGACTTTACTTTAGACTTATGACAAAGTCAGTATTTATAGAGCCGTCTTTGAATTCATCTGAGTGCGTGCTTAGCAAATGCTTAGCAAAGTCTAAGTTCACAAAATCGACGACTTAGCAAATGCTTAGGCTACTATTATCCTAACAAAAAATAATGGTACAAATTTTACTTTACTATCATTATACTTATTTACACAACTTTTTATTTTTTTAGTATTATCAAGTGACCAGACTCAACTCAGTAATACCAGATTAGAAAAGATTTCCTTGTTATTGATAACTAATTCTGAATTAGTTAAGATAAAAACAATTAGGTATTATAACATCACATAAAAATGTTTTTCTAAGTTTAAATGTATGTAAAAATCAATTAAAAGTTACTTTTTTTCGACAAATTGCCAACACTGAATGGACAGCTTTGTTTTGACACAAACAGCGGCCAGATGTCAAAATGATGCGATCCGTTTCAATGAATATAACATTATGATCGTATATAAAAAAAAAACACTTCTAAGCATGCCAATTTCTGCTTATTCTTGTAATAATAATACATAGAAGAAATATGAGCATAGTTCTAGATTATTTACATGTTATTATTGTTAAACATTTATAAAAGAAAATCAAGAATGTAATGCTTGAAACGAAACATTAACTTGTATTTTGACATCAACCGTCTTAGCGTATGCTTAGCCTAAGCTCAGCATAGTCTCAACGTGATACGTCTATAAATTCCAAATCTGTGATTATGCTAAGCAAACACTTACCTCCGGTTTCTGAATTGAGAATTCTAGGATAAGCAGTACTTAAGTAACATTTGAGTACGGAGTTGTCAAAAAAATTACGGATTTCAAAGCATTTTTTTGACAACTCTCGTACTCAAATACTACTTAAGTATTGCTTATCCCGAATTCTCAATTCAGAAACCGGAGGTTAGCAAAGTATTACGTAAGTAAAGTCTGAGCAAAGTCTAAGCTAAGTCCAAGTTGGATCTATCGATCTCAGCCTTAGTGCTGTTGTTGCAGGTAGTCATGATGTTAGTGTAGTATAAGTACGAGTACATAGTTAGCTTAGGTTAAGTATTTTACTCCCCCCCCCATTGGCTGGAGACCCTTCAGGTCTCGCCAATAACTGCCCGGTTACGTAGAAATGGTCCCCTAGGACCACCTACAGCAGTGCAATAGAAAAAAAAACGCTGCCCGGCGGCACAGCTAGTAAGTATATTGTTACAAAATTACCTACAACGTGATTGAATACAACCGCCGTAGTAAGTTTCGTTAAAACTAAAACTAACGATAAAGAATGGAAATCAGACGTTACTTAGCAGAAATCCATGACATATAAATATGCAATTACAATGTTTAGTGTTAGGCTTTAACTGATATTCCGAAGACAATTAATGAATTTCCGGTTAAAATGAATATACAATGAAGTGACGATACTTATGTACCTATGTACGGTCGCAGACTCGAACCCCCATACAAAAGATGGTCTAGGAAAAACCTAGGTTTTAAAATAGCCCCGTCTCTTTTTGTTATATGACTTAAGAAAGTGATGGGTATATTTTAAACTTGGGTTTATCATAGTCTTGGTTTAAATCGTCTTTTGTAATAAGGGGGTAAATGTTTATCAGACTTCAAATTCGATTCCTTATCACACTGTGCGTAATAAGGTTTAATGTCATATCTCGGCTTAGTAGGCGTTTCGGCCGCTGAGTTTCGTCCGATCCGGGCGAAACAGCCATTTAATTATTATTAATATTTTTGAGTGGTGTTTCGGACGAATCCTTTTTCAAAGGCAAAGTAACGTCAGAAACATAATCAAATAATACCTATTTTACTTTGTGGCCATGGATAAATCGAAATGTACAATCAAATAAAAACCTTTACACCATGTGTTAACCACATGTACATTGATCTGCATTGTTCTTACATTACTACAATGAAAATTGTCAAAACATTTACTTTTTTAAAAGAGTGTCTATGGAGTTTCTTGCCGGTTCTTCTCCAAAGGACCTACTACTTGGAACCGAGCCCCTAGTGTTGACCTTTTGAAAGCACCAGGGATCTGGTCTACTTGAAATAAAAACTATTTGACTTTGACTTTGACTTTGACTTTGAAAAAAAGTCTTATTTTTTTACTGAATCCTTATTAGGTGGTTAAGATTCGATCACACAGGCCCAGAAATAGCCCCCGTCTATTTTTTTGTAATAAGACCCTTCAAGTCGCCGACTGTACGTCCGGCGCAACCTGCGCATTCAGCCCCGTTATTGTACCTACCTTGCTGACTGACTAATATTCGTACCACGGCATGAGCTATTCTCGTATAGTGAGTGTCGATCGACACGATAAAAGAGTGATTATTTCGGTAATAGTATGCTTTACAAGGACAAACTTAAGTACGCTCAATATGTCACACACAACCTTTATTATAACTAAGTCATTCACAAGACTGACAGAAAAAATTGCTTAAAATTATAAGCATAGGGTCCTTTTTTGCTTACTGTAATAGCTGCTAGCAAGGCCGTCTTTAACGTAATGGAGGCCTTGGGCACATTAGGATAATGGGGTCCCCGGTGACCTTGGCAGGGCACTATTTTTTACAACGGACAAAGAAATAACCATAAATAATGAAGTATTGTCGCATTTGAGATTGCAATTGAAAGACACAAAAATTATATACAAGGTTAGTCGGAAAGGGGGTCCTAATCCGAAGCCCACTTATAGTATCGCTGATGACTGTTTGAAAACAAGTGTTAAAATTTCAAAATTCGATATACAGGGTGTTAACGAATTCGTGTAATTCCTTCAATTCACGTGATCCACTGGTGACACAGATTAACCCTAAATGGGAAATTTTGAAAATCAACTAAAAAAAAAATTTTCAAAAAAATCTTGGTTTTCTATTTCTGAGTCATTTTAGAGCCTTGAGTTATCTGACTGCAAAGAGCAATATCGCGTTAGTCATTCCTGCGAGCCGTGTCACCGTGCTTTCATTAATTTGTGCGTGGCATCGAAATGTTCACACAAACAAAACTTTTTTTTTGCAAAAAAAATAATTCTTATTTTTTTACTGAATCCTTATTAGGTGGTTTAGATACGATCGGTAACAAAGCCGCATGAAAAAATAAATATTTTTATTGTTTTATTTTTAATCAAGCTAAATCCCGTGCGGGGCCTGTCTACACCAGTAGTAGATCATGTGGTTTTAAGGAATTACACGAATTCGTTAACACCCTGTATTTTTCTCCAAATAAAATGATTTTTATTTTAGTTTTTTCAAAAATTCTTCATCCCTGCTTTAGTTACAAATTCAGAAAATGGATTTTCTAATTCGTGACCCCAAATATAACTTAAAATGTAAACACAGCTGATCATAACTGGGGATAGATAGATTTTAGAGACTTTTTGGGGGTGCATGAAAAGAGCCTCCACGAGTGACGTTACTTCAGTAGGTACGTCCGGTGCACCCTGGGCAGTCAGCCTCGCTACCAACTTGCTGACTGGCTAATCTTTTAACCACGGCATGAGTTATTCTCGTATGCCGACACGATAGAAGAAGAAGAGACTTTTTTTTGAGAATTTTGAACAACTGTTTCTCTTAAACTATTGACTTTTGGGAAAAGTGGTAGAACAAAAGTTATTCATTATTATGTGTACTTTAACACCCTTTTGGATTTAGTACTCCCTTTCTGATTAACCTTGTATATTAAAAACTAGTTTTTCTTTAAAAAAGTGTACTTACTTAATAAATCTAATAATAATCTAATCTAAACATGCTGAATCGGAAAGCCTGATTTTCGGGCGAGAGTAGATTAGCTTCGCGCATGCAAAAGCTAATAAGCAAGTAATTGTAGTCAATCATTATCGTTTGATTTTACGAACTAAATATGATTATCGGTAATAAATATCGGTTATCGTTTGGTGATCTGGCAGGAACTAGGGGGCTATCGATTGTGGGGCCCTGAGTACGTGCCCAGAGTGCCCAGTGGGAAAGAGGGCCCTGGCTGCTAGGTTTAAGGTGCTATTCCGAACCGAGCTACAAACTGTAAATGCCAACAGCACGTGCAGCGGCTGTCGGCAGTTGCAGCACTTGCAGTTGCAGCGTGCAGCCTGAATAATTCTGAGAGTGGCGGCACATGCAGCGACTGCACAACCAACACTAGGAGGCGGCCAGTCATTTAGAATATTTTCAGGGTGTCAAAGGTGTGGAATATTGGTAAAGAGAACTTGTTTAGTATATGTTATTAGGAGAGGAAGAAGATGACGATGACCTGATGTTATTACACATTATGCAGAAAAGACAAGCCACGCGTCCTTTATTAAAATGCAGACCAACTGATTTTATTAATTGGTTCTCTTCAATTTCTGAGAAACTATTTTTTTGTAATTCACACGTCCGTATGTGGTATGTGTGTTTGGCGGTTGCTGCACTACTGATCTGCCGTCGGCGGCGCCGTGCGTCTGCAGCTGCACGTGCAGTCACCGTCGGCTGCACGTGCTGCTGCCGCGGCGCTTGGAAGCCATTTCATACAAATACATACAAACCAGTAGTGCAGCTGCGGCCGACTTTATGCAGTCGCTGCACGTGCTGTCGGCAGTTGCAGTTGGCAGCTCGGTTCGGAATAGTACCTTTAGATAATGAAATAATCACAAAAAACTAACAAAGAATCTTAAAACAATATATTCTCAATTATAATCAATGTGACCTAACTAATTAACAACATTATTTCTTAGTAAACAAATCTTGAATAGCATAAACAGGTAATCCTTTCGTCTCCGGCAAGCAGTAAAAGAAAAAGATTGCAGTAGAAAAGCAGACGAAAGAAAAGAAATAGAACACTGGGGGCAGGCCTACAGCAGTTACCAGGAGATTAAAGACGAATAGGATTAAGAAGTTGAGAATCCACGCCCATTCCACTGCTAACATCGACATGATACTTTTCACCTGGAAAAAAGTACTAGGTTAACATAACTCAATGTAGGTCATTTGTATAAGTCACGCAAGTAATTTCCCGAGGGTGTGCTAGTGATGTCATAGACCCACAAGTTTGCCGTAGGTCGTTGAACTTGGTCCCTGGTGTTATACGAATTCCTATGATAGTCTATACGGATAGTTGAAAGTTCGAAAACCTTAGGATATCGGATACCCAGCAACTGGGTTCCGGTAGTCTGATGGCAGTTGCTCCATCTAATAAAATACCTGATTAAGTCGACCTCGACAGTTGGAAAAAGCTACCATGGTGATAATAAACGTCGTGATCTATTGGGAGGAAACAACCGGAAAAGCATACTAACCTCAGGCAGAAACACTTCAGCCAAGACCACAACGGGCACCGTGCCAGCACCAAACGTGTAGAAAGCTGTGAACACGTATATGAATATTGGTATCGTCCACTTCGGGCCCCACTCCGTCAGGATCTGCGTTCCTAGTATCATACAGCAGAAACCAGCGGCTATGGATGAGTAGATTAGGAGTGGCTGGAAAAGAAAGAAATATTTACTTTACCAGCTTTCCATCCAAATTCCACACAATATTTAACAGGGTGTAAACGAATTTGTGTAATTCTATTCAAACCGCGGTGCCACAGATTAGCCCTAAATGGGTTTTTTCTAAAAATCAACAAAAAATAACTTCGTTTTCTATTTCTGAGTCATTTTAGAGCCTCGAGTAGTAGTAGTAACTGACTGCAAAGAGCGATATCGCACAAGTCGTGCCCGCCGGCTGTATCGCCGTGCTTTCATTTATTTATGCGTGGCATCGAAATGTATAAAGTAAAAAAATATTATGCTGTTTTTTTGTCTCCTTCTTTTAGGTGGTTTAGATACGATCACTTTTTTTACTTTCTTTTATACAAGCTAAATCCCGTGTGGTGTCAATCTGCACCGGTAGTAGATCATAATCATGTGATTTTAAGGAATTACATGAATTCTTTTACACCCTGTAGAGTTTAAAATTACTGGCAGTATTATTTCATGGTTAGTTCGAATTCGGCGACAATAGAACCCGGTCTGGCATCCAATCACGGTTCAGCTGCACTGGTTAGGAGATGTCATGCTCTATACCAGAAAACATAAACACAAGAAAGTAATCTCACCCGTCTCCCAACAACATCCGTCAGATACGCAGCAATAGAACCGGAGACCAGCATCACTACTCCCATCAGAACACTGCACGAGTTAGGAGAGATGACGTCACGCGGTACTACCTCCGCAAACAAAGGCTCTGCGTACACCTGCACTACTGTTAGCCCTTGGAAGACGAAGGCTACTTTCAGCATCATTATGAGGAAGAATTCTCGCTGAGTAGATGGGGAGTTTTCTGCAAAGAAAACACATAATATTGAACATCACATGTATAGTATACACCCTCACTTAGCCGTTTTGTTTAAGTCCCATGTAGTAGGGGGCGAGCCTATTGCCATCAACCGGGCACAAATCCAGACTCCGGGCTGCTACTAAGAAATTCCACACGATCTGGGGATCGAACCCAGGACCTCACGCTGACCAGTCGCGCTTGTAACCACTAGACCAACGAGGCAGCAATATTTTATTCTAATCATTTATTCATAGTAAACACATATAAATTATATTTTTAAATACATAATTATCATAAATTAAAAAAAAAACAATATACATTTAAAAATATAAAAATTCTATTATTTATTCTAATAATTATTATTCTTAAATGCAGTGGTGAGTCATACAGGTACCACCTTATTTTAGAGAGATTAAGGTAATACTAAAAAATAAAATTTTTAAATATATTTTTAATTTATTCTCGCCCGCATCTTTTTGATAAGACCCAAGCTACCGTTGTTCTGGATCCAGAATGAGAAATCTTCTAACGATGCGTTCAAATAATTGTATTATCCATAATATCACTTGAATCATTTATTTACTTTAATTAAAACGGTCTTAGACCAATTACAATAATTAAAGATAGTAATAGAAGACGATACATACAACACAAGGGCAAGATTTAAAAAAAAACTAATAATTCTAATAAACTCTATCATAAATCCCTTACATTGCATTTCACTCGTTCATGATGCATTCCTCTCGCAGTACTCCAGACATTCCGACAAAATCACCCTCTATTCATCCGCAAACATATCAAAATTCGGCCTGGCGTCCAGGAATCACATCTGTGTTTCATGAAAATAGGTAGAAATTAAAGGAAAACTTGCAGGCAATATTGTTGTCAGTGGAAAAAGGTACATCTCCTAAATCAGATTTCCTATTGCTCGCTTTCCCAACTTTATCTGTTACGTACAAAAAGTCACAAAACTTACTAAAAAATTGCCAGCATGACATTTTCTTCATATCTAAAGCCGGTTCCAGTTTACTTTCTACAGTTGTCAAAGATTGAACATCTGAAAACAATATCAATCACTACATTTACATGGGTGAAATAAAAGGCAACTATGATTTTATATTATTTGTTCCGATAAGTGTTGATTTATCTCATTACATCGGTATCAAAGGCCACTGCAACCTTTTGGCAAGATTGTTTTTTTCTTTCACCTGTAACGATACTTTGGTCATATTTAAGAAGTCCACGGAAGAAAAAAAATATATCTAAGCTGCTACCGTCCGCGAGGCCTACGCTGAGCTTTGCATTTGTGTGAGAATGAATGCAGACGCGTCCTTTGCTTGGTTTAAACCGGTTTATACTGCTTTTTAGCAATCGATTCTATGTGCACTCACACAAATGCAAAGCTCAGCTTATGCCTCGCCAGTTGTACCAACTAGAGATAGGACGGTTTCTCTTTTGTTCCTGTCAGGAGGTTTTCGAACGCATTCATGCGATTCAAAGAAGGATACGAACGATTTTTCGCCATTCGCCAGTAATGAATGATACTTAGGTCATAATTAGAGGACTATCTAAGAAGTCCTTAGAAGAAAAAAATAAGTCTGTAAGCTGTAAACCAACAGTTGTATGAGTAGATGTTGTATGTTGACTGAGTAGACCCGTAGTTGTCAGATTTTTGGGCTTTTGACGACTGTTTTGTTCGTTTATCGGCACGAAGAAGTCTTGATATCTAAAGTAGGAACGGTCTTGGTAACCAATCTACGGACCGACCGTGGCAAGCGTGGCATGACCTAAAAAATCATCAACCCATGCGGCAGTTACTTAGCCACAAGGTCCTCTGAGCACTGTTACAAACAAAACACTGTCGATATTCACTATAATAATTCAATGTGTATAAAAATAACGCCTAATAAGAACAAAAGAGCAATCGTCTTATACCAGGAAGACAATTCTACTAACAAAATTGTTGCCAAATCACAACCGTCAGTCACTTTTTGTTTAAGAAAACTGTGAAAATGTTTGGTTTTGTTTTTGCTGCCTAACAATTTGATAGTTTTTGTAAAAAAAAACTGTTTGAATGAACGGTTCGGCGTCGGTTCGGTTTCGATTGATCAACGTTTCTGTTAGTAGAATTGGGCCCGTAGGTTTAGGCTTAGAGACATAATTCTTTCTTATATGGACTTCTTAGATAGTTCCCTAATTATGATCTAAATTAGGACAAAGTCGAAAAAAAAAAATGTCAGGGGTCCATACTAAAGTTTGAATTCCCCTTTAAGGCATAACACCGTGCAAGGACTATAGAGGACCAGGAGTGCGATTCACTAAGGCAAAACATCTTTACAACCAAGAAATCGTCGTTGAAACATCTGATGAAAAAAATTCAGTATTCTTTAGTTAAAACTGCGCGATCGTAGCGCCTCAACGATGTCGACGGCGCGACATAGAACTAAAATATGGTTCCGTTCATGTTCGGCAGATCGTCGACGAGCATAGGTAGCTTAGCGAATACGGTTTTTATTAACGTTGTTTTTAAAAGCGATATTTACGATGAAACATCAGTGAACTCGTCGTTGTTTACATCTATGATGAGTCTGTTAGTGAATCGCATTGCAGGTTGCTACAAGTGTTTGCCTATAAGCATTAAAGAGCCTTCACGAGTGACGATACTTAAGTACGTCCGGCGTAACCTGGGCAGTCAGTCAGCCACGGCATAAGGTACCCCTCGTATAGCTCGTGCTGACACGAGACAAGAACAAATAAGCATAGGTACAGCTGGTCATAGACTAAGCCTATGACCAGAATATTCCAGGATTTGATTTCGGGGTGGAGCATGCAACTGCTAGACATAATATAGGGGAATCGAGGATGAAGAAGACAACATACCTTCCGTGTTAGAGTTGAAAATCCGTCGTAGTTTATCCAACTCCTGTACCACTTCTTTGGAAGTGGTCTTTATATTTCTATAGAATGCTATTGATTTTGCTGCGTCCTGAAATAATAAACCATTAGAGATAATAAAGTAACTTTTTATTGTCCATTTAGGTACATAATATATACAATTCCTATATACATTATTCTTATAATATTTACAAAATTACAAATAAAAGTACTTATATACAAATAAAAATTAAAAATATCCTAATAAAACTATAAACTAAAATAGTGCGTCAAAATATTCCTCCGCATCGCTGTCGACTGGTAACGTGCCCAGAAGGCTGGCAGCATTGCCACGTTGTATGGCAATGCTTATCCTTTGACCAAGGTAGAGGCCAGCCTTCGGGTCACGGGTCGTGTCGACCAGCCGCCTTGCAAGGTCTTTGTATAAGATTTGGGCACTCGGACCCCACGGCCCGAGTGTTTCGACCCCAAACGGCTCGAAAATATAATAACTAATCAAGTTATTATATTTTCGCCGCTTGAGGGCCTCCGCAGCTGCAGCAGCAGCGCCAGCACAGCCTACCGAGCTAGGAAGATGAGATGGCGCAAGGGTATCGACGCACGTTGCGTCCCATACCAGAATAAAGATAATAAATAAAGATTTTCTATTTTCCTAAACAGAGCGCAGAAGATCTGACTAGCTTTTTTGAAGTAAGTAATTTAAGCCACCTATTGCAAAAAGTACTAAGGAAGCAACAATCGTTGGTAAACTACCAACGATTGTTGCTTCCTTAGTACTTTAGAATTTAATAAATAGCAATAGCTGGTTGTTTTTCTCTATTCTTAATTTTTTCCTATCAGTGCGTAAACATCCTGTGCTAAATAAACATAACCTCCTCATAGAGTGCTTGGAACGGTCGTAAAGGATCACCATACTTAACAAACGAATTGGTGATCGCTGTAGGTTGGTTGAAGATGCAAACTGTTCATCACCTAATTAATTAATTAATCGCTAAATCGACCTTTGCGAAAAGAACGCATGTCCAGCAGTGGTAATGATCATTAATAGGTACCAGGGTAACATCTAACCTTGGTAGTGAAATAAAATATAATTTTCTATCATTTCAAAATATTCCTTACCTCCTCCCGACCTCTTGCCATGAGACTCAACGGCGACTCTTTTAGCACGGAAATAAGTAAAAAACCAATCACGGACAGGGATAGGCAGGCGTATATCATTGGCTGGTACGCTAAATATCCGCCGAGGAAATAGGAGACCAGAAGCCCGAATCCGTAGAATTGCATCGGTCCCGATGTCATTGTGCCTGAAAAAGGGAGAAAATCTGCGTTGGTTCTTGTGGTTTTTAGCAAAGATTAAGCCTAACCCCTCCCCAATGGGTGTTGTAACAGGCAACTAAGGGTGTAGGTCAGGAGGGTCGGCAGCAGTGTCCTCCAGGGTCTGCTAATAAGTGCTATTAACATCAAAATGTGAACGAGGTTAAACAGCTAGCTAGCGGCGATTAAATATCAATATTTTACACGGAGCGATAATAGTCACTTGATCTCCGTGTCCCACATACTCGGGAATATCGTATCGTAAGGTTGGCGCCTCTTATGATTAGCCTAGAGGTTGAACGCTTTCTTTCCATGCAAGAGGGTCTACGATGGATCCCGGCCTGCATTTCTGACTTTTCGGATTCGTATAGGGATCAGAATTTGATGATGACTTGCGTTAACTGTGAAGGATATCGCAATAGGCCGCAGCCGCCAAGCTTGGTGGACTAAGGTCTAAACCCTTCTCATTCTGAGAAAAGGCTTGTGCCCAGTAGTGGGACAGTATTGGACCAATTTATGCTACGTAGCCATCAGTGATTAAACTTAATCTTACCTCTAATGGAGTCCTGGCATATTTCGCTGATATAAATAGTGACTTCTAAGAAGATGGCAAAGCCGAGTCCCCCTATCAACATCGCCGTAAGTATGACTTCAACTCGGTTTGTGAACGCTATTATTGACCATGCGATCTAAAAAGGATAGATTTTAGTTAAAATTGATTTGTGTTTAGAATTATAAATTGCAATATGACTTTGGCATATACTCGACCCTACTCAAACATGTTTTTGTCCACAGAGGCCCAGTTCCTCAGGCTATGCCGAAATCTAAGATACCTAATCACATTTTTCGGGAGATATAATAGGAAACTAGCATTATCTTTTTATTCTGATATCATCCTGGCAGGCTGACTGACTTCGAACAAATTAAGGATCCAACGGAGGGCAAGCTCCTTTACGCTTATCACCTCCTAGTACTAACGACAAAAATCAAATGGCTACCCACAAAATATCTATCCAAGATTACTTCAGCAAGGGTTAGCTTTCAAGCAAGCTCCTTGCATCTATAAGGTCCTGGTATTCACTACGAAATCAAAGAAGATATCTGACTTTTTTTCTTTTTTCGTAGCCATTGCCACATAATAGATAGGTGACTATTTAATCTGTGGAAATAGATTTGGTATTTATTATGAGAGGTCCGATGGCGAGCAAGCTCTTCATCCTTATATCACCCTAGTACTCACCACAAAAAGCAATGACGTTAACATGGCTGTCCTCTTTCTCCCCAATCTGTCTAATACCACTCCGGCAATGGGGTTTGCTATCAAGGATCCAATGGCGGGTAAACTTCCAAAAAAAGATATTTCTGTTTCTCCCATGGGCCGGTGCAGCGTGGTGTTCTCTGACTTGAAGAGGATAATAGTGGAAGACGGCCATGCGATCATTATACCCATATTTGTGCATGAACAACATACTGGAAATATGGAAAAAGTAATTTGGATTATTCATAAGTTTATGCGAAAAATATAAAAAGAAGAATGAAGAAAATAATCCATACCCAAAAAAAAAAATAGGTACTTACGTAGAATAGTAGCAAGAATTTGGAAAAAGATACCCATGGTTATCTTTTTTACCTCACGGGTTCAAGCGGTCATACTGCAAAAAAACGAATAATATGGGTTCTAATTTACCTACTTAAACAGGCTGGTAAATTGAGATGGGGCATGAAGGGTACCTTTATCGTTGTGGCTACAGGAAAATGTTCTTACGAGACAGTTCATAATTTTTTTAAATAATTCGTAGGTACTGCTTTCAAAGAAATTGGTACAGGCAGCAAAAAAAATGGGCAGTTCTCACGTAACATTTTATGATACAGCTGACGATAAACTTACTGCTAAAGTGCTGAAATGAACAATTGAGAGGAATACTTTCGTAATTACTGAGTACCTGGCAAACGGCTGGGTGATCTTCATCATTAGGTACTGACCAGACCAAATAACGTTATATTACACTGAATGACGTCGCAGCGACGAACATCATAATATATTCAAAGTTATATTTGGCAATCTACGCAAAATCTATTTATATCAAACTATCACTGCACTGCTATACCACTGACTAATTTATTCATCAGTATAGTCAATCAATTCAAATTCCTATAAAATGTAGTCCTAAAAGTCAAAGTTGATGGTCAAATTTTTCTAGTCGTCTTTTTAGCTCGTACAAGGCAAATAAGTGAAATTTAGTGAATGACCAAGCACCCTCGAATGTGTAACAATATTCTGTGGCCACCAATACGTGAGCCAAGCATGGTGGCGACAATATTCTTCAACAATCCACTATGAACGTAAACCGGCTGATTAACACTCAATTAAAATAATAAAATAAACATACCTACTTCCTTCGTGTCGTTTCTTGAGAATACATGGCTCTCTGGCCAACACAATACTGATGAATGAAGCTACAAGAAGCGACGCCGCATAATTCGACACTCTTTAGGAACTGTAAATAATGCACACTACGATTTTTTGTAGCGACACGGTCGCAATATCGTCTCGGTGTATTGGTTCTCTTCGTACCTTAATTCTGAAGCGATATGGTTGCGATTCCACAACGCAGCACCAATATTCTTGTTGTGTCTGTACTAAAATAATTGGAAGTACTGAAGATATTTTTTTTATTCTTTAAATATGCATGGATGGTCATTACCAGTGATCGAAAAAGGGTGAGCTAATTTACCTAAACTTCAAAGAACAGAGATAAAAACTGGAGACTTCCTTACGACAACATTTTTTTTCGGGAGAATTTTCTCGGAGATTTTCTTTCATTTGTTTTCAAAAAATAAAAGACAATCTCCTTTTTTGAAAACAAAAAACAATCACTTTTTTAAAAACAATGAAAACCGTGTCATCTGGTTTTGTGACAATTTTGTTTAGGAAACGAATTTAATTGTTTTCTGTACTATTAACATTAATATTAAATGTACTTTAATAATGTCCCGAAACCCGGAATAATTTTCACGAAAAAAAATGTTATCGTGAGGAAGTCTCCAGTTTTTGTCTCTGTTCTTCGAAGTTTAGGTAAATTAGCTCACCTTTTTCCGATCACTGGTCATTACTCTGGCATTGTTATGGTATTCTACCGGGCAGGTGTCGGGGCACTTTGAACCTTTATACCTACAAGTGTGGCTTAGTCTGGCCAATTAAAACTAGAAGAACACAAGCAGAACTACTCTGAGACTGATTTGAGGTCCATCATCCATCATCCTATTAAAGAAGTAGCCCTCTGACCAGAGGCCAACGTCAAAAGCATTTATTTCTAAAAATGAACAAATCATGCTTCAGGTCACATTGGATAGAACGAATTACCTGAAGCAGTAGACACACCTGCACACCTCGCTGGGTATAGAATGAGATATTAATTAAGTACTTACTTCATTTCGTAAAGCATTCAGCGTCGGATTAAGCAACTAAATAAAAATACACTTGATTGTATTTAGCGACTGTTTCGCGACATAGTCGCACGTCCGTACATACTGCATACAAAGTTAAAATAAATGACCAGCTATCAACTATTTATCAATCAATGGTATTTACGTAATGTAATGGTAATGGTAGAACGCGCTATAAAAATTATCTGTGTGAAAACACCCTTAGTTAAATTCGCCTATAGTAGCGTAAACGTGCTTGAAGCATAGAACAACGCGGAAACCGATGTACTGGGTCGTCGACCGGTTTGCTATAATGCTCGAAGTATCTATACATATACGTATAATATATTTACATTCCTTAATTTCACGCTAAATATTAATATTCAATTATTTACAAATTCTCATATAATAAACAATATGTCACGCTTTTTTAAACAAAAGGAAGATTTTCCCGTCACAAAATGTGTCCTTTTAACACATTCGAGTCCACGACACTTTTCATAGAGCTCTTAGCTATCCCGCCATACATATTGCTAGTGGACCTTCCAGGATGGTCCTCCACATTACGTTTGCGCTAAGAGTGAACCCTCGAGGAGGGTGCTTGGCATTTGGTTAAAAACCGTGAAAAATACGCTACTACGTCGTAAAATAGGTGTTTGCTTGTTGCATGACGGTGTATTTTCCAAAATAAACCTACATTAAAATGAGCCCTCCACGAGGGCACCCGACATCGCGAATGCGACTACAAGGTGCCTTCTTGGAGGGCACCCGGCACTGAATTTGTTAACACATTCGAATCCACGACACTTTTCATAGAGCTCTTACGCTGTGCCGCCATACATATAGCTAGTGGACCTTGCAGGATGGTCCTCAACGTTTGCGCTAAGAGTGAACCCTCTAGGAGGGTTTGGCATTAGGTTTAAAACCATGAAACACGCTACTACGTAGTAAAATAGTGTTTTCAGGGGCTCTTGTTGCTTGCTTTATGAAGTAGTATTTTCCAAAATATCTACATTTAAAATGAGCCTTTCGCGAGGGCACCCGGCACTGAACTTATTAAGAGAACGTTAACCCACACTACGATTTCCCTATTGCAATACGTAGGTGAATACAGGGTGTCCAGTAAATAGTACAACATACTGTAGGGAGTGATAGCTTAGGTCAATAACTACCAAAATAGCACAAAATTTTCCGGAAAATGTTACGGTTTTCAAATTAAACAAAATTTTCCAAAATGTTGAACAATGTAAGTTTTTTTTTCTTGAACACGTTCTCCTTTTTGATATTTAAGTATATAAACTAAATCAAATGAGTACAGTAACAATTCACGAATAAATTGATGTAACAAATATCAGAAAAGGAAATTTTCTTTACAACAGAGTAAAAATCAGATATTCGGTATTTTGGAAAATTTTGTATAACTTGAAAACCGTAACATTTTACGGTACATATAATTTGCTATATTGGTAGGTATTGAACCAAGCTAACACCCCCCGCAGTATGTCGTACAATTTACTGGACACCCTGTATACCAACGTTGTGCACAAACACCCAATCCAGAATAACCATCTATCGGCCATACAAACTTTGTTCAGGAATCGAACCCGCGACTTCATGCCGCTCAGACGGTGCGCCAATTTAAAACGGTGTATTTTACTTTTTACTTTACATCCATTAAGCGTGACTATCTCAATTGTGGTCACAGTAACGTGTTATGTGTATAAAATTAAAATAAATACAACAATGAGTGAAATTGAGTAAAGTGCTCCATATAGATATCTAGTAATGAGAATTTTAATAGGTATGCAGTTACGAGTAGGTATAATAGAAAATTTCCTTGGGTTTAGGTCTTGGGCGTTTGTGCACTACAAGTTATTTTACTGTCCGGCAGTCCGATTTTTTACGGTCCGATATGGCACGTCATAAATGTATATACTAGTTTGTGCACTATACGTAATTTTACCGTCCGACATTTTACTTTTACCCGTTTCTTTTTTTTCTGGTCCGAGATGACAGTAATGAAAAACGTGTTTATGCTTGTGCACTGCGTCCGCGATCAGTATTATTCATGAGCGGGCGGGGCGTGTAGTTTCAAAGAGAGCTACCCTAAACTGCGCCGCACCGATCTGAGTAAAGACGGACAAGTACACAAGCCAATCATCCGTTTTTTTCATGCCACATCGGTCCGTAAAAAATCGGACTGCCGGATAGTAAAATTCCTTGTAGTGCACGGCGCAGCACTGACATCACTGAACGTCACTGTCACTGACGAGTACGGATAGCGTAATACAAAATGTATGGTACAATATCATATTTCACTGACACTGATCGATACGTTGCTGATCCGCACGTGTCGGCACTGTGCCGGCACTGTTGTGTGCGGATAGGCCTTTAGTCTGCCACGCTGCGCTGGCTTGATGCGGACCGATGAGAACTTTATACAAGTGTCCCCAAGCTCAACGAAAAGTCGGGAACATAATTATGACTGGGCAGTTTATGACAGTTCAGAAAAAATAAAAAATTAGTCGTTTTTTAAAAATTTACCTCATAAATGTAACTTTGATATGGATGTTTTTTTATAAAAAATAACTTTAAAAAAAACTGAACCGTCATAAACCGTCATTTGGTTTCCGGCTTGACGTTGAATTTCGGGACACCCTATATCGGGTGTAAAAAGACCCTTGACGATAACGAAAACCAACATGTTCTACCCATCATTGGGATCATTTTTTTCTACTAGACCATACCTGGGAAATCATTGATTCTGGAGATATTGAAGGTCAAAGTATACTTTTTTTTTTAGTTTTTACCAAAAACGAATTCTAAGTTATAATACTAAACTTTCTTCCATACAAACATTATCAAAATTTACAATTGTTTCTAACAAATTACGCATTTGAAGTTACAAAAACGCAATGAATATCAAACGCACACGACCGCCTTGGCTCAGCTGTGTAGCCGCTGCACGACACACACAGGCACAGTCGGTTACGTGTGTTACATTGCGCGCTACAAAAAAACAGCGTTTTATATGCCTAAAAATAAAAGTAGTTTCCCAGCAATTATTTTTGGTCAATGTAATTTAGTTTGATGTACAGAGTGCGTAGATTTCGGCTATGTGATGGGTCTTTTTACACATTGTATAACGCTATCAATAAAAAAAAAACAATTTATTTATAAATAATAAGGTGTTTATTAATCATTTAACAACTTCATAATGAAATGTATAGTAGTGACATTTATTATTTCACCATTAGGAATGAGTGCACTGCACATGTGCTATTATGACATTGTAATATATTGTTCAATAGTTGTTCGACATTAATGACCGGTTCCTATATCCAAAAACGAGACGTTTGACTTACCAATCGTAGCATTTGGTAATTCCTACGGTCGGTAAGATATAGGAATCGGGCACCAAGCTGCATGACTTCAAGTTAACTTCGGTAACTCAATTATAATACTTTAAAACGTACAAAATAACTTAAACTCTACTTTCTTCAATGAATTAATTAACTATAATTTATGAAACTATACATAACCTACTCTATTTAATTTAACATTAGACAAGTAAGACCCATTTTAGCATGGAAATGTATAGAAATATTCAATACTAGCTTTTGCTCGCGGCTTCGCTCCCGTTAATTTACGGATCCCTAATTTTTTGATCCCAAAATATAGCCTATAGCACTCAGGGATAACGTAGCTTCCTATTGGTGAAAGAATTTTTGAAATCGGATGAGTAATTTCGGAGATTACCTCCTACATACAAACAAACAAACAAACAAATTCTACCTCTTTATAATATTAGTATAGATGTGAAAACATATTACATATACTTATATTCCAGCAGGGATTCAACACGGTATTATGCTTTTATGAACCTAAACCCCCTTATTACAAAAGATGGTTAAACCAAGACTAAGGTAAACCCAGGTTTAAAATAGACCCACTTCTTACATCACTTTCGTATGTCATATTAACAAAAAGAGACGGGCCTATTTTAAAACCTAGGTTTTCTTAGACCATGTTTTGTAATAAGGGGGAAAGGGTCTCCCCACACTTATCGACGCGGAATCGGCCTAAGCCGGTCGGACGGCCATGCCAAGCAAGCCGAGGCAAACGACGTCGGTTACACCCTTATAATACCCGTAGACATAAAGCTAAGCCGGCCTAAGCCGATTCCGCGTCGATAAGTGTTGGGAGACCCTAACGTCAATTAAAATGAGTTGAAATTCTATTTGAACAAATGATTTGAAACATATTCGTGGACCACTTTTGTCTATTGTTATATGAAATGCAGTATAATAAATATTATTAACCGATGGCACTCGCGACTGGTGGCCGCGTGACTTTTTGCTCTCTTTCTAGCGTTTCAGGGGCATATGGCGCTATCACACTCTTGACACCCGAACAAATTATTAGATTCCATCGCTAAATTGTAGTTATTATTTTATTACAACTTTAAAGGTACAGACACATTGTGTCAAGCCGTATGGGGACAGAGATTAATGTAAAAAATATCACATTTCATACTTTTGTCCATGCGGTAAAAAATGCTTATATCTAGTCAGTTAGTCAATCGAAATTAAGACTTTTATCAAGGCAATTAGACTGAATATTAAATGCAAAAAAGCAATGCGTGAAGCAAACCAACTTTCTTTAAACAATACACATTTTTTAGCTAGTTCCGCTCATTACAGCCCAACTAAATATGTCCATACCTTTACATTCACCCTGTAGGGTTGTCTCACATAACTTGCAATTACTTTATAACTAAATTATGTACAGCTTTGGTTTAACTAGGGCGCATCAACCTTGATGCTTAGTATCTGCCAGAATATTATCCAGATGGGTAGCATTACTCCAGAAGCTAGGTTGAACAACCAGTTGCCGTATAGCTGGAAAAAGGAAGATTTCTTTGAATATACAAATTGGTGATATGTGATTTCTGTAAAGTACAAAGTGGTTACGTGGCTACTAAGTATCTTAAACAGAAATAAATATATTGTATTTATTGGCAACAAAACATAACATAAGTCTGAGGAAATGTTATATAAGGCGCTTATACACTTTAAGATTTTCTGGGTACTCAAAAAATATCTATTATCTATTAAAAATCCAATTTTGATAATTATGACTTTTTTTTAATAAAAACATTGCCCGTCACTAGAATTTCTCCAGTATCGTGGATGCGTTTACAGACATTTGCACAAACGTCCTGATACGGAACAACTATCTGTAGGCCATACAAATATTTGTTCACTACAGGAATCGAACCCACGACCCGTAGCGTAGAAGCCAATCGCTCAGTCACTGCACCAAACATCGACGACACAAACGATTGCAATTTTACGGTACTTCTTTCCAGCAACTTCCAGAACAAAACAAGAAATCTTTCCTCACTCTAAAATAATACTAGGCTAACATAAATCAAAAAGAGATCAACAACATTGAATAAACAACAGATGATTCTATATTTTTTTATATTAACTTTCAGATAAAAATACTAGGCTAACATAAACCCAACAGAGATTAACAATAAATACATACCATAGAATCAACGACAGAGAACATAGTAGCTTGCATCGCCGCGTCAGAACCTCGACTCAACATGTTGAAGAAACCCTCTTCTGGGAACAGAATCTTGCTGAACACGATCATGCCTAGCGACACGACCATCAGCGGATGAATCAGGAGACAGAGTGTACGCTTCAACATTTGGTATAAGAAGCTGTAAGAAATTACAAAAATAATTAGTTTGCTCTTCTAATCTGTCTGCTCAGTCTACATAATAACATTACGCTTGTGAAGGTACAGTACATAATTAGGCCGTTATGTAATAAATAGGACTTAGGCGAGCCTGTTGATATCAACCGGGCACAAATCCAGATTCCGGGCTGCTACTGAGAAATTCCACACGGAAAACCCAAATAACACTTTGACCGACCTGGGGATCGAACCCAAAGTCATAACGCTCAGCAGTCGTGCTTGCGACTAGACTAACGAGGCAGTAAGTAGTAGTAAACCTTTAGAAAAAGGGGAGATGCTTGACCTCCTTGTCTTATATGTACTAGGAAAACATAATTCATAAAGAGAACTCACCTTCCCCGGCCGCCTCCTCTAACAACGACACTGCTCATCAGCGCTAAAGGCGTATACACTACAGCTATAGTCAAACCCAATGAAAAGTTCTGCATGCCAACACTCAGACATACAGTTGATAGTTCTATGAGGAGCAGTATGTTGACTAGGGATAACTCCTCGTAAGTTATGGGGCCCTTGCGTAACAGGCGTGGCATGAAGGGCGTTAACACTACTAGTGCTAACGATACAGCTATCAAACCGTAATATACTGATACTTCTGATGGTTTGTTATATAGGGCACCTGAAAATAGAGTAAAAACAACCTATTTGAATTCAAGGAGCAACTGCAACTTATCTGGTTTTTACCAAATAATAATATTATATAATAAAACAAAAAGAAGCAGATATGCCAATTGGCAGGTCTTGCAGATAGCTATTTCTTTCACTCTCGTACTTTTTCTATATTTTCATCTTACTAGTGAAAATAATGCAAGATGGAATTTTAAATACCATGTTCTTACGTAATATCTAGTACATAATTATAGTATCGTTGTTTTTAACCTATTTTGTCTTGATTAATTTCATAGTCTGGCTTTTAAAATAGTAGGACGAAATAATATTAAAAAAGAAGTAAACGTGATTAGAGTGCGCGCAAGATAACTCTGCGCGCGACTGAGGGCGTGCTACACGTTGCCATGATCGCAAAAGTTCAAATTACCGCTTTTTAAGCTTAACTTTCTTATCGCTAAACATATTTTTCCCGTTAAACATTCCTACAATCAGGTAGTTCTACTATCAAAATTAATAAAACGGCACACACTTTGGTGGATCATGATTAGTTCCGATTTCGGCCGCGCGCAGACTTATCTTGCGCGCACTCTAATAATATCTGAGCGAACGCCGTGAACGAGAAGCACTGCGTATTACCATGAAAGTTTGATTGGTAATGGTGATTCTATTAAGAAGTACGCATATTATTATCACCATATCAATTTTACTAATCCGTGGTTCTCGCCCTACAAAAGATAGGATTATTTTATAAAATTAACACCATGTCTATGTCTATGGTCATATCAAAAGATAAGGTATTATCTATGTAACATTTCTTACCAATATAACTCAAAAGTACAGGCGAATTCATAACAGCATATCCAATCAAATGTACTAGCAGATAATTAGCGCCTATATTGACCACACTCATACTAGAATCTTCTACTTTCTTTTTAGTTTTACGTGGTTTTGTCACCTCCTCGGTTTTCTCATCGCCTGGTAGTTCCGAGTCTGAATCTTTCTCTTTCTCTGGTTTATGTTTCTTTGTCTTTTTGCTTGTTTGTTTGTCTGTTTCTTCGTCGCCATCTTTTTGGATCGAGACCCATAGAGATAATGCTCGGATGAGCATAGCCACGCACAGCAGGCACAATGATGGCATGTATTGACCTGCAAAACAGATATTTTATGTCCCAATTTTGATTAGCCATCACTTTCTATGCCTAAGCCTAAACTATCTGTCCGTCCGTGTGTCTGTCACATGGCTGTATCTTTTAACCATAATATAGCCAATTGAAAATTTCCAGAATATTTGTTACTATGGTCTTTATCATAGCAAATAATAAAAAGTCTAAATCCAAAGGGGGATTCAATAAACCTCGATAAACAGCATTTTTTCAACGTTTTTTATACCTACTCTTTCTTAAAAACAGTAATACATACAAGCGTGTTTTGTTTGTAGAGCATACTCTGTAGTTAAAAATAATAAAAAGAAGAAAACTGGTGTTGGTACGGAACCCTTAGTACGCGAATCAGACTCGCATATGGCTAGTTTTCTTACAGATAACAGATAACATACACACATCAAAAGTGTCTAGGGATCAACATATATTTTTGCAATAACTTTTCTCCTGATTGATATTAATTAAAATTTTCTTTAAGGATTCATCAAATAAAGTGTTTTCGTTTGTCACAGTAACGATAAACCAAGTCACCTTTGCATTAATAAAGAAATTTGCCATTTTCCTAATAAAGGGATTTTTGACATTTGAACCACTAACACAAAAGTTCGAAAAAAAGACTGAAATAACAGTTTTCTTTAAAATTTTATTGGGTAACTTAAACAATTAATAATCCGTGTTTCTACCGCGAACACTAACAACACAAGAACATCGGTTTGGCATACTCAAAATGAGTTCATCCAAATCACGCTGTGGAATGGCCGCCCATGTTCGTTGCAACAACAAAAAAAGGTCTTCTTGCGACTGGATACCCTCCATATTCGGCAGAGCTCTTCTCTGTAGCATATCCCATGCATGCTCAATCGGGTTCAAGTCTGGCGACTGAGCAGGCCAGGGCAGGACATTGATGTTAGCTGCGGCGAGAGTCTGTCTTACAACTCTTGCGGTGTGCGGTCGTGCATTATCATGCATTAACTGAAATAAGGGACCGATTTGCGCTTGTAGAGGAACGATGACGTCTGATACAATCGTCTCAGCATAAATTTGAGCGTTGAGGTTGCCTCTGATCCAAATCAACTCAGTTCTTCCGCCGATCCAAATACCCGCCCATACCATGATGGTTCCACCACTATAAGGATGGACTTCCTGGCAGGATTTTAATCGCTGTTGGCGTCCAGGGGTTCTCCAGTGTTGTATACGTCTTGTATCCGGTCTCATACCAAAACGAGACTCATCAGAAAAGCACACGAAACGCCATTGTTCTTCTGCCCAATTTCTGTGTCCAAGAGCCTATTGATATCGAATCCTACGATTGTGCATTGCTATAGGTGGTACCCGTAGCGGTCTTCGGGAATGAAGGTTCACTTCATGCAAGCGGTTTCTGACTGTTTGGTCGCTAATTAAGTTCCCTGAAGAGTGATGAAGCCTCACGGCTAACATCATGGCGGTTATTGTTGGAGCTCTTCGAGTTAAGATTTGAATGTATCGGTCTTGTCTCCGTGTGGTGCAGCGATACCGTCCTCCATGGCGCTCAGCCACGGTACCAGTGCTTCGGTAACGTGTCCAAAGTCGACTGATAACACTCTGACTTGTATTCAGAGCTAAAGCCACAATACGTTGCCGGGAACCAGCTTCTATCATTCCCACGGCTCTGAGCATTTCTTCCCTGCTTAAATGACGTCGCCGCTCCATAATAACGTTGGTTTTAATCAGTAGTAGGGAAACAGTAGCACTAATAATGTCTTCAATGCGTTGTATGTTTTTATAGGGAAAATATTGACAGCTGATTTTCATCTTTTACTCGAATTTGATTCACAGTTCCTGATTCAAATTATGAAATGCACCAAAAAGGATCCATATAAATTTATAAAATCATAAATTTATTACAAAGCCACATCTCAATCTCAAGAAATCCGCATAAAAATGCTTGATCCCTAGACACTTTTGATGTGTGTATTTCAGGTGGGTCATTATAAAATCAGCCCATACTGCCTGAACTTTAGGAGACTGAGATATTTTTCAACTATTTATACTATTTCAATTAAATATTAAAATAAACAATAACATTAAAATAGTAAATACACATCGTCAGTAGTCGTAGTGGCTTAAGAATTCCAGTTAGCCCCTGGTTCTCGAATGACCCCATTTTACGATATACAACTAATTGTATTAAAATCAACTACTTACCAATAGAAATAAATCTATGCGTCGCAGCCAACAAATAAAAGAAGTAACTCTGATGGAACCGTTCCAACAGGTTATTCAGCGATCGCAGTATACTCTCCAACGCCACGCCGAGCCTGTAGAAGTTAGCCGTGGACAGCGCATGCGCACGCGGCGCCGCTCCGGCGTGGTCCAGCGCCTCGCGACCCTCCAGGGTCACTGCTTCGATGCCGAAACGGTGGAAGAGACCGTGGTTGCCATCTGGGACCTGGAATTAAACATACCTAACATAATATCATCATGCCCTGTATTGCCCGAAGGTTTGAGCAGAGGTGTATAGTACGCCATCATTTCGCCGTAAGTCCCATGTAATAAATAGGTGGTGAGAATATTGCCATCAACCGGGCACAAATCCAGACTCCAAGCTGCCACTGAGAAATTCCACACGGAAAAATTAATTAACACTTTGCCCGACCAGGGGCCTAATTCTCCTAAAATAAATCTGATAAATCACAACCGAACCAAGGCCGAACCGTTCATTCAGACAGTTCTCAATTTCAAAAGCTATCAAATTGTTTGACACAAAAAAAACAAAATCAATCATTTTGAAAGTTTTCGAAAACAAAAACTGACGGACGGTTGTGGTTCGATTGCGTTTGGCAACAATTTATTTTAGGAGAATTGGGCCCCAGGACCTCACGCTCAGCAGTCGCGCTTGCGACCCAACTAGACCAACGAGGCCAGTCCACGTTATTTATTTCCTAGGAGGAGATACGGCACTTGACTCTCTTGTCTTATATGTACTAGGAAAACATAATTCATAAAGAGAACTCACCTTCCCCGCCGGCCTCCTATAACAACGACACTACTCATCAGTGCTAAAGGTGTATTAATACACCACCACTATAGTCAATCTCAATGATCCAGTTTTATAGTATTTTTTTGGCAATTTCATTAACCTTAGGTGATGTTCTTCAAATAAGACAGGTGCGTAGTACTCGCAACCGGCGTGCGTGTATGACAAGATGTATAAACGTGCACGAAGCGAAAGGAGTATGTAAGAATCGTAGCATGTTGCGATCTGTAGTTTCTACCTACCTCAATGGGAAAAAAGCGGGGGGTGTCTATATTTCACTTACCCCGTCTATCTGAGCGATCACCATGTCAAACATAGTCTTGAACCCGTTCATCCAGTCGTCCATCTTGTTACGCCCGCGCATCCACGAATAACTACACAAATATTACTTACTATAAAACTTATTTATCAAATTGGCTTTATGTATTACGAGAACCCAGTAAAAAAACAAATTACAATATAGAGATAAAATCAGCCCATTACTTGGAGTGCGTGAAAAGAGCCCCCGAGAGGGACAATACATTATACCCGTCGCCCGACCAGTAACAGGTCCGAGAAGGCGGCGCGCTGTGTTCCGTGCCGTGTGGACGTGGGGCAAGGCCCCGCAGAAGAAGAGGTCTGCCAGGGGCTGGCGGACCGAGACCTGCCGGGGTCGCGGTGCATGCAGCTGCGAATCCCGCGACCCCGGCCAAGGGTCAGGAGAAGGAACACCGTGGGTTTTTAGCCGGTAAGAGTCCGGCATACCCCTTCGCCTTCACCGGGCGAAGGGCATCCATGAGGATAATCCCACGAACAAAAAAAGGGACAATACATTATATGTATACGTCCGGCGCACCCTGGGCATTTAGCTCCGCTTTCAACCTTGCTGCCTGGGTAATTTGCACATCATGGCATGAGCTATTCTTATACACCGTGGGCCCGAGAAACCCGAAAGATGCACGCCTTCCTGATGGTATTATGAGTCAAATGTATCAACGAAAGTCCAAATCAGCAAAAAAAAATTTTTTTTTCAGTTCTTAATAAATCAATTAACTAGTACTTCCTTGTAAACAATACCTTAGGTTGAACTGGCAACATTTGTAAATTATCGTGTGAGTGGATAAGAAACTTCTCACTTCACAACCCTCCCCGACAAATAAGACATACGGCGAGAGGGGTATGGTATGGCAAAAGTCGCAACGCCGCGTTCATAGGACTTATTACCATAGATATTTTTCGATTTTGAATTTCCGTAAATAATGAATATTTCGAAAATTAAGCTTTATTCAACAATGTCCTAACTTTTCTTCTTCAATTTTATTAGGCATCGCAATCGAAGGTTAAAATCTTTCAGGTACCTCGGGCCCACGGTGCAGCGGTGTATAGCTCGTGCCGAAACCAGAGAAGAGCCAGTTGACTTCTCAGAATGAGAAGAAGCCTTAGTTTATCACGCTAGCCGGTGGACTACACACACCACCATTAAAACTTTTTTATTTTTTGTATAGTTTAATTAACAAAAGACTTTTTTCAAAGGGGTTTTTATTTCTATTAATGACATCAACTTTTGTCAAGTCAACGCATATACACACATCAAAAAAAGTTTGCGATCACTTTGAAAAATCGAAATCTTTTTTGTTACGGTAGATGCGGTACATATTATGATTTCTTCTTCTTTTTAGATTCTTTAGACACGAGTTTTCTTTATCAAGAAAACACACAACAAAGAATTTTTCTTGATAAAGTTGAATTTAAAAATTATAAGTATCAGCTTATGATAGTGATCGCAAACTTTTTTTGATGTGTGTACATTAAAAACTGAAATTAGTTTATTTATTATGCAGTGTTTTCTGTTAAACATTTTGTTTTAAAATGCTTATGCAACATGTTGAAATATAACAGGTTTAATTCTAAATACCTGTTTCTATAAGAGTGGTGTATCCCAGCTTTCAGGCACAGCTTGTGAACTAGATTCACAAGATCTAGATTCGGCAGCTGACCGTTCAGACCTTCTATTTTGACTTCTATGTATTCTGAAATATAAAAGAATATTGTGTTGAGTGTGGCTTGCATAATGACAGCAGTGTTTTAACTCTATGCATAATAACTGTAAACATTATTTTGTGACCTTGTTGCCTGTAAAAAAACTCTGAAGCACTGACCATATGTAGCTTGGACCCTGTTCCCAACCATGTATTTAAAAACGAAATGTATATTCGTATAACCATGAATAAAGGACATTCTAATCAAAGCAGCTCTCAGCTGAGCTAATAAACCTAGCAATTAGGAGCAAAATCCCAAGACTTCGGTTTAAAGACATTTATTTTCTCAAATAAAACAAATACAGTTCACTTATTTGAGAATAATACAAACATTCTAGATAAAGGCTAAAAGATCATAATGAACTAGGTAGCTGAAAACTAATGTAAGTATTTACTACGTTGTATTTTTAATGTGTTCTTCTAATTTCTTTTTAAAAATATTCAGGTTATTCCTGTTTACAATGCTATTTGGTAGATTATTGTAAATTTGGCCACCTTCGAATAATATATTATTCTTTCCATAGTTGGTTCTAGAGTGTCGACTTGACTTGATATCAAAACGTAAACTATAAACTACACTTAATTCCGCATTAATTAAATCGAGTGTTCCATCTTATGTGTAATTTTGATAACTCGTTACATAATTTTATGTTGTCATGATTTTGTTAATTATTATTGAAATATCTGAAAAATCTACTCGTTTTAGGACTGCCTCGTTGGTCTAGCGGTCGCAAGCGCGACTGCTGAGCGTGAGGTCTTGGGTTCGATCCCCAGGTCGGACAAAAGTGTAATTGGGTTTCTCCGTGACGAATTTCTCAGTAGCAGCTCGGAGTCTGGATTTGTGCCCGGTTGATGGCAATAGGCTCGCCCCCTATTACATGGGACTTAAACATAACGGCGAAACGTGGGTGTATTATACACCTCTGCCAACCCTTCGGGGAATAAGGCGTGAAGTAAGTTATCTGAAAAATCTTTTTAAATTTCAAATGTAAGAAATTGACATGACAGATACATTGTGATAATAGGGCTAGAACTGATCTTCATTCGAAGCTATTACATAACAACACGCCGTTATTTTTAAGTCCTATGTAGGGGGCGAGCCTATTACCATCAACTGGGTACAAATCCCAATCCCAATAACATTTTGCCCGACCTGGGGATCGAACCCAGGTCCTCCACTCACGCTCAGCAGTCTTACAGCCACTAGGCCAAAGAGGCAGAAGCTATTAATATAATGAAAATATTATCTGAGACAAACAGTTACCAGGACAAACCAAAGCATTGTTTTAAGTTAGACAAACAAGCATTCTAGTACTAACAAAGATACAGAGAAACATGCATCGCAATTATATGGTCACATGAGTTCTGCTTGTTTAATAATGACAACAGTACGCTATTACCATATTATTCCATAGTTTCAATACAAATAATGGAAATCACTGAACAAGCAAATTGTAGTAAATACAGTCAGGAAATTTACTCTGAAATTGTGTTAAAATAAAGTTAGGCACAAGAAAGACTTACTTATTTTAGGTGTATGGAACTCCAAATTAATAGCAGCCTGGATAGATCCAGATCGTCCTTTCAGTTTCCCAGGGTTCAAGCACTTTTTATGGTCGCCTCCCCACTCAAAACCAGGGAAGAAGCTTCCCAAATCCAAATTTGGACTACCAGGCTTCCAGAAACTGCCGAGACTAGTGTGGAATGTTTCTGTTTCACTCTGTAAGCCGTGGTAAGCTTCTAGCCACGCCTGCATCCCTAGTTGTTCATGCTCAGTGACCAGGAATATTATGTCTTTCGCCCAATATTTTTGCGCTGAAAATATAAAAAGGAAATAAAAATAAAACACTATTATATATTAATTCCCCAAGCATCCCAACATCGACCGGTCCTGTGCTTCTCATTCAGCGGATTCCCGCGATCTTCACCAGGTCATTGGTCCACCTGGTAGAGCCTACCCACGCTGCGCCTTCCGGTAGGCGGTTGCCACTCCAAAACCTTTCGGCCCATCGACTAGCCGTTCTGCGAGCAATTTCTATAGTTGGTGCAGGCCTATGACCAGCAGTGAATGTCTTTAGGCTGTATGATGATGATGATAATGATGATCAAATTTGGTTCTGGCACTGTTTTTCTCATCATAAAGGGTATACCACACTAGGGGGAACTTGTATATCTCCATGCTAATGCACAGGTCAAGTGCCATCACTAGGTACTAGGACTCCATAAAACAATACTCACGTCTTGCAAACTTGGCGAAGGCCAACATGAGTGCTATGCCGGCCGCGGTTCCCTTCTGATGAGAAGACTGAGTTCTGTATGGTGCTGTCACTACCAGGGCCTCTAATGATGACGTGCGAGGAGCCCTCAGAATTCCATACACGTTGGTGCCTTTGTACTCCTGGTAAAGATTTTAAGTTAAGGTTTTTTTTGTAATAGATTGGCATACAAGCCGACGGCCGACGGATGATAAATAACTTACCAGCAGGTGGGCCGTTGACTGTACTACTCTTAAAATTAGGTCTGTGTAAATTACTAGTACACATGCTACATCTGGTTAATTGGACTAATACTATTCCCACGTTGAAAACACCAGTGTAAAGCTCTTCTCATACTGATGGACGCGGGATCGGCTGGGGCAAGACAAACGCGCCGAACTGAGGCGAACGACGTCGGACGACCGTAGACGGAAAGCTTTTTGCGACCAACCTAAGCCGATTCCGCGTTGAAACGTGTGGAGAGACCCTAAGACTCAATTTACACCGCCGTGGAATGGAATGGAAGCGACTTTTTGCAACGTACATAGCATAATGAACTTTATGTCAATTGTATTAAGTACAAACTAAATACGAGGCAAAAAAAGGTCGCGCATCTTCCGGGGAATCCTCGCGCATACTCGAGAATTCCCCTAGCTACTGTCGGCGCCGTCTGTGGAATCCGCGGGAAGTGGCGCGAACGGGGGAGACGGTCACAGTGCCAAGCGTCTATGATGATGATTCGCTGGAATGCGCGGGAGTTCTCGAGCATTCCCGCGAATTCGCGCGCCTTCTAGCGTCATGAGGCGAAATAGACGCTTCCATTCCATTCCGCAGCGGTGTAAATTGAGCCTAAGTTGTTGATAGTACCATTCTGTCTGTAAATGATAAATGATGAGAATAATCAAATGAGGCTGAATATCATTCTCAAGTAATTGTTAGTAGAATACAGTACACCGAACTGCCTGAAAGTTTTTAAGGCTGCTCAGACAGCAATCTTGAATGCTGCTGGTGACATCACGTCCATGCATTGGGCATCTGTATGGAGTGAATAGACTATTAATGATTAGTTGTGGTTTACTCATGTACATTTTTCAGGATTGCCCAATTACTTTCACAGACCCAAACAGAACCCTTCATCATGAGCTGAACACGCGGCGAAGTTAGGCAATCCCGAAAAATCTACGTGAGTAAGCCATAACTATAAAGCCTGGCGTCCACTAGGCTCACCGAGTCGAGTCGAGTAGAATCGCAATAGTTCGCCTCCTATACATGTACACTTGATGTGATTGACACTGCGTCAATCAGCGACGAGCCGAGACGCGCCGAGTCGTATCACTCGCGCGCATCGCTTATCACGCGAATTTCTGTTTTAACGTTTTGCGATTACTGATCATTTCACCTCGATTCGTCTTCACACAGAATAATTCGACTCGACTCGATTCGTTGCGTTTCGGCTGTAGTCGACGCCAGGCTTTATAAATACGGATAGACTATACCCAAAGTGACAGTTGACCCCAAACTCACTTGTCCTTGCCCCAGTGGGTAATTAAGCGTAAAGTTGTGTGTGTAGACTTCAAGATGTAGCTGTGACATCTTGCCCACCAGCCATGGCACTGGAAGCTCATCTGACTCATTGTATTTGTCCTGAAAAACAAAGCAATAGTGTATTTGACTGCAAAGATCGAATAAGTTCGTCAGTTAGATTATCAAAAAATATTTGACCTGTATTTTTTCTTTTCTTACATAAACCAAAATTGATGAAGATATGACACTTTTAAAATTGGCAAAACGTCACAAGCAAGTACAATTTTTACTTGATTCTGACGTCACAAGCCCCCACTCTCGAGTTTTGATGCATTTTATCTTTCCAAATATTCATAGATTTAACAAAAGAAAAAATACGTTTCCACTATTTTCCAATACTCTAACTGGCGGACTAATTAGATTTGCAATTTATTGATGCTGTCAACATGCCTATTATGTTGAGTTTTAAAAACAAAATAAGTTGTTGATGAATACCATACTTCTATTTTCATAAAATAAGTTTAATTTTCTGTTGGTTTACAAGGTTAAGCTACACTTGCCGTGGTCAGTCCGTGGATGGGTGACCGTTCATACAACATAGTTGTGAGAAAGCTAGGCAGAACTACGTTTACCTTTGGATAAATAATTTACATACTATACAAGATCAATCACATAAATAGAATTGTAGATTTGGTTTTTTATAGATGGTATTTCTGTCCTGAGTTGATGTGATTGTATGACAGTAAAATGGTTTTACATTAACATCAATTCAAGGTATAACTACACAAAGTAGTTCTAGCCCAAGAACATTTCATATGGCAAATCCAGTTTTTACTCACAACAGGAAGCCAATTCTAACAAAATTGTTGACAAATCGCAAACAAACCAGAACCATTCGTCAGTTTTTGTTTAGGAAAACTGTCAAAATGTTTGGTTTTATTTATGCTGTTAAACAATTTGACAGTTTATCACATTCACTGCCCAGCACCCAGCTCGCGGGTCGAACAATTATTTGTTTGTGTGCCCACATCTCGCCTCCCGTCCCGAGTTGTGTCTATACATAGCTATTGTTGATGTCGGCATGCCCAGCACCCGCCTACAGGATGCAAAAATCAAAACACACTAATAGGGTTGTAAAAAATGTTACTGTTTATGCGAAGAATATTATTCAGTAACCATACTGAATGATGATATTGTTTTCATGGATTAGACAACCATGCACGCGGCGATGATTGGGGGCGTGGCTTAGTGAAATGGACGACACGTTTGGTGCAGTGGCTGAGCGATTGGCTTCTGCGCTACGGGTTGTGGGTTCGATTCCCACATAGAACAAAAATTTGTATGGCCTACAGATAGTTGTTTCGGGTCTGGGCGTTTGTGTATGTGAGATTAGTGTCTGTAAACGCACCCACGATACAGGAGAAATCCTAGTGTGGAGTAACATTCCATAAAAAAAAAAGAACTTCGCTACCGGGTGCTTGGGCATTGGGATCCCATTGCGTCACCATCGCACACATGGACTCGACTGCCAGGTTGTTATGTATTTACGACAAACATTATATGGCATATAAATAAAATTTATTGTACATAAGCTTGGCAGTGTTAAACAAACATTGTAAACAAAAACTACTGAATGAATGGTTCAGCTTCAGTTTGATTGCAATCAAATATGTTTCTACTATTATAGTAGAATTAGGCCTCTGAGCGGGCGCCAAGCTTATATTATTAGCCTAGGGATGACTTAAACCTTAAATCAGGCTCACTGGCTCAGGCATTAAAGGCTGAACATTGGGTGTTAAACGTCTTAGATGTTTTGACTGTTATTCCTCTAACTGTTGAGTCAAAAAACCAATTACTTGTCATAATACACCATACATTTATTAATATAAATTTTAATGTTATTTACCTCCAATTCTTGCAAGAATTCGTTATAAAACTGCTTTGCGTAATGTTCACCATTGAATTCGTTTGTCACTAAGCCAGGAAGCAAAGCGTTCTCGGAGAAATACGTCTCGTTGTTAAATTCCTTGTTCCCCAGCATGAAGAACCATACCAAGGCACCAACATAGCATAGGAAGCAGAGCGGACCATGCACTCTCTTCAGCACCCTCACCCATTTCACAGAACCATACTCAGGGTCTGATAACAGACCCATTTTGGCAACTAAGTGTGTTAATTTATAACTACAGCTTCAGGTATTATTAAGTATGAATAATAGTATATGGTTTTAGTTATTCATTTTATCTAGGAAACTTAAGTTTTATCTATAAAATAGCGGCGCCGCTCGTGTTTATCAGAAAATGTTACTTGAATTTTAATGACATACGACATTATGACATTGACATAACCTGCTTCTCTGGTTTTTCTCTCATGAAATGGGAATCTAGCCTTTTAAGTTGTAATAAAACACAATTAAAAATATAAAAATCTGTTTTATTTTTCACTATTATCTAATTATTTTTTTACGCCGATACAAATAACCACGCTCAAACGTATTTTGTACAATTTCAAAAGGTACTCTTCTTGTCTCTCTCATGAACAAAAACGATGAAGTTGCGGTTACTAAACCGATTATAGCAAATAATAGGAAAATTCCTTCCAACCCAAAAGTCTCTACAGCTGGTTTAAATATAAACAATACTGCAAAATTCGCCACAAACATGGAGCACATAACGACTGCTGTACCAAAGCTGTTCATCTGTAAAAATAAAATAAAATTGTTTGAGAATTATAAAATACAAATAATAATTTAATAAAATTAGACCACTGAAATGAAATCCATGAAACTTATGTAGTAATGAAAATGTTCGTTTCCCGATTTCTAAAAGTTTATGATGTATATTATATTAATTACATAAAGCTCTCTTTTCTCTGGCTTTTATCGGCGAAGTAGATTACCTCGCATATTTTTCAACTAAAAGCGAAAAAATGTTTTTTCCATGAACAAATCTTACCTGTGGAGGAAGAGTTTCAGCAATCTGCACAAAAGGTATATTTACGGCACCAAGGTGGTAAAAAATACTGAAGAGCACCATGACTACTGGTATTCCCCACTCTGGTGCCCAGGTCCATCGTAGCATGGTGGCTAAGCAAGCCATACACCCGGCTGACGTAAGACATGAGGACATCATTAAAATCTGTGAAGTTATTTAAAAGGAATATAGGTAAAATGACAAGCGTATCAGCAATAACTGGAGGTCATACTGCTGCTCAATCAATTGACGCTGCCTATCTTAGTACACAGCTGGACATAGGCCTCTCCCAAGTTCCGCCACAGCACTCGGTCGTCTGCTTTCCGTATCCAATAAACCATATTTAGGTACCTTCAGGTCGTCAGTGACTTGGTCGGGGAGCGTCCTTTGCCGATTTTATGAACCTACTGTTGTTGCTCATTCTTACTGAATATCAATGTCAGGGGGCTTACCATGACGTCTTAAGAAAACGTTCAAATGCCAGCCAGTCAATATCCGTTCAAAAGCAGGCCTGCTTCTGAATCGCTAAAAATCGTACCATGACAGTACAAAAGGTGAACGACTATTCAACCAAGTTGAACGGATAAACTTGTTCATGGTACGAAAAGTCTATACAAAAAAAACAGGTGAACGGATTTCGTAAACGTCAACGTAGCAGGCCTGCCGCAGGCCTGCTCTAACGATGTCATAGTACAAAAAAGCAGGGCAGTTCAACTTCCAGGCAACTTCTGCCCTGCTTTAAGAGGTCATGGTAAGCCCCCAGTAGCTGTAACTTAGGCCTTTTGCGACACCCACTCTAATATTTGCCTTTTCCTCGAAATTGAATCGGATTTTCGGGAATTACTGAACTGCCTTTATTGACTTAATCTATCTATTCATTTATAATAATTATTTAATTTTATTTATCATCTCACCCGTCTAGGAACTAAATCAACGATAATAACAGACAATCCACTAATAATGGTCACGACGATGGCCAGGATAACAGAACATAGATGTGGTGAAAGGCTTGGCGCTGCCTGCGTGAAGAACTGCCCTGCGTATGCCTGCACTGCAATCATGCCCATACAAACTCCCAGGTCCATATTCACTACCAGTGTTATCAGAGCACGTTGCGTCGATTTTGATGTTCCTGAAAAGTTATTTTGATTGAGCAGTAAGAAAGTATATCACAAATGACAAATAAATTGTTTTAAATTCAAATAATAAAATAATAATTATTATCTGAAAGACACGAAAGAAAATAATATCTCTTGATGAAAAGATAGACAAAGCATTTTGGACGTAGTGTACGATTTTTTTTCAGTATTCGAAGGCTAATAATATAATTTGTCAGTCGTTTATAGTATTGCGAGGTAGCGTGTAGCGAAAATCGTCGGCAGCACTTGGATCGTTTTAGCTGAATCTTTTGTAACAAATGCTCCTTTTCTACTAGGCTATCATAAAGTGTTAGAGGTAAAGCGTAAATATTGTACAGAGGAAGGGAACGCAAAACAACGATGTTGTGCAACAGCGGCTCCTCGCAACGGTGTCGTATGTGGAAAGCAAATAAGTTTCAATGTACTAGGAAAGTATGAACAGTGAGAGCAAATTGGTTGCTTGATTATTGCGCCAATTTCACAAGGCGACGGGTGACGACGACAAACCATGCAATCCGGCACAGCACTTTGTCGACGTCAATGACGAATCAATCGACTGTGGGTACCAGGAGAACATAAAACGTAAAGAGACCTATATTTTAATAGCAGGCTGAGCCAAACTGACGAGGAGTGGTCAAAGTAGGTAATTTATGAAATTAGTACAATTCTGTAAATTACAGAATTTATCTAAATTCACTGAAGAAGTCAATGACCCTCTTGCACAAATAATGATTAGATGATTAATTTTGACTTTTAATTATCTACGTCTTATAGCCTAAAAGGGTACTAGAGCAATGCGGCCACCAATGACTTGGTGGTTGACCGCATTGCTCTAAGACAGGTACCTACTAAATACCTAAATAAGCTTTTTTAATTTAGTTTAGGTGGTCTTATTATCAGCACTAAAACGGCAGTGAACTTACGCAATATGGTCCAAACACTTTTTTGGCCAGTAATGTTTTCGTCAATAGTTTCTTTTTCTTGATTTAATTTTTCTTTTTCATGTTCCAATTGAGAGATTTTTAAATCTGAAATGTAAAATTTAACAATCGCTAGTTATAATTATTAGTTTCGGAATTCTGTCTTGAAAGTATTCCCAAATTAGCAATAAAATTAATGTTCTTGTGTTTAATTTTAGCATCTCTCTGCCAATAATTCGTAGGCCACTCGCATTCGCGGCTACCAGGTGCCCAGGAGCGCGGTTGTGCCAAGAGAAAAACTGCGAACCGCGCGGTAGCCACGCCCATTAATTGTATCAGCAACATATTCTTGTCTCTTTTTGCAACGATATTTACAATGAGCGACAGAAAGAGATAAATGTTGGTAATTTATGTTATGTGTCTGGACGACGCAAAAGGGTCTTATTATGTAAATGAAATAGTAAACAACGTGATAATTTTACTTACCAGGGTTATCGATATGAATATCATTCGTTAATTGACTTCGTATGTAAACCATTTCGTCTAATATTTCTTGAGTAACTGTGGATGCACCTCGATAAAACTTTAGCGAATTTAAAGCTTCCTGCAAAAAATATTTAATCTTTATTATTTATTTGTTCTTCACCACCACATTGAAACAATACATTTTATAATCTTATTATTTCACATAAGGTGTCTTGCAAAAAATAATATTTAGCTAGGCATTATCTTTTTAATTTCTTTTGTTAATTAATATTAAGTGTACCTATCTACTAGCTGTACCTACCCACGCGTTAGTACCAGCGTATTTTTCTTTAAATTTTCAATTTAATCTTTACCCCTTTTCATCCCCGTAGGGATTGATTTTCGAAAAACCCTAAAACATGAAATTATTATTCGTTTTCAGGTTTATTTATTTTTACCAAGTTTCCAGTTAACCGGGCAACACAATAATTCCTTCACACTAACTTTGACCCCATACAATTTCCAAAGAATCGTTCATAATGCGTGCCCACCATATATAAGGACCCTCTGTGCATGATTCTAGACTCAGTGATGACATGTTCTTTGATACAACGTGTAACATACCTAATAAACGCAAAACCTGAAAGTATTTTGTTAAGAATAGGCTACTAAATCGATTTCAACCATTTTTAATGTGTATTTTTTTAAAACGTGCTTCTTACGTATAATTTTTTTATTATAACATTCGCGAGGTGCATTCATATTTATGATTAGTAACGGTTTACTCACGTGCATATGAGAGAAAGAAAATTAAGCCTTACGTCAAGGCCATACGACTAAATTTTAAATGCAGTTAACAATGAAAAGTAACAATATTTTCTTAAATAAACAATATTTAAGATCATAAAAGTAAAATTTCAGTGTATGTTTTATGATTATAACTGAATATTGTAATTGGGGTGTTTGCGTTATTTCTGTTGTATAATTACCTATGTAAGTTATGTATTTGTGTAGATTTTCTAAACATGCAAAGCAAAATGTTAGGTTTTCCTTCTACTGGATTAAGTTATAGAAATAAGGTTTAAATTAAAACTTTACTCACCTTTTCTTTTCCCATTCTCAACAGGTAAACGGGTGTTTCTTTAAGACATAACATTAGAAGTATAAAAACGACTGCTAGAGTCAGATTTAAGTAGTTGATGACGTCATAACTGCAGAACCATCCTTCTGTATATGACACGAGTGTTCCTATATTATACATGAAAGACATGACACTTAGAAGTGCCCCTCTTATAGAAGTTTGACTTATTTCACCTACGTAAACGACTCCCGTTACGAAATGCAGTCCCGTACCAAAGCCTATCATATACCGACCGATTATAAGTTGTGTCACAGTTTTTGCAGTCGTTATTATAGACCAGGCTAGCTGAAAATCAATAAAATAAAAAATACGTTTTAATACAGAATATCATAATTATTAGGCTAGCTACTAGGGTTTTCGCCCCGGGTACCCGGAACCGGGAATTCCCGGGAATTTGGGAAATTTAGGACCCGGGAATTATTTGGCGGGAATCCCGGGTACCCGGGAATTATTTGAAATGAAGAAATGATGATGAAAAATGGAGGGTTCCGAAGATTTTAGAGCATTTTCTGTCCCTCTCGCGTGAAACGGACACTGTCGGTCATTGTACTGCGTAGTGTGAACTTAGAATGGGGTAAATGTATCGTGATGTCAGCACACGGTACTGTTGTCTCTTTTCTAGTAAACTAATTCTAAATGCTTGTTTTTTTTTTGTAAATGGATCATTTATCGAAACTATTCACAATGCTTATCTTTTATGTAATTTCGAGATTTATAATGATAATATACAGGGTGTAAACGAATTCGTGTAATTCCTTCAAACAGCGTGATCTACTGGTCAAAGATTTAACCCTAAATGGTTTTTATTTTAAATACAAAATAGTTTATTTTCAAAGAAAAAGTTCTGTTTTCGAGCCCTTTTTGCGCCCCGAGTTAACCGACTGCAAAAAACGATTTCGTGCTAGTCGTGCTAGCCAGCTGTGTCACCGTGCTTTCATTATTTGATGAGTGGCGTCGTTTAGCAATTTTTTTTTTTAATTGTACCTTTTCTGGTTGTTTCGATCACATATTGCATATTGCAGTAGCAAGAAAAAAAACCTTATTTTTATTTTTAATCAAGCTAAATCCCGTGCGCGGTCATTCTACACCAATAGTAGATCATGTGGTTTTAAGTTATTACACGAATTTGTTAACACCCTTTATACTCATTCACCCTATTGTTATTCCGTAATATTTTACCATATTATATGAAGAGAGAGAAGACTTTTTCATTACTTAACTGTAACTGTTCCTAGTCCATTTTTTTAAATAAGTGTATGATTTTTTATTTTAATAAGAAAAGTCTATTGGTATGTATTTTGGTATTTGGTATAAATTATTGGTACAATTTATCATGTTTAATGTACTTACACAAGTTTAACGTTGAAATATACGAGAAAAACTATATTTATACAGAAAACATGAAAATTCCCGAGTACCCGGGAATTCCCGGGAATTAAGAGAAAAAATTCCCGATTCCCGGGAACTCAAATAGGCCGGGAACGCGAAAACCCTACTAGCTACTACAGTGCAACAAATCTAAGAAATACCTTTGACAGCTGTCAGATTATCTGATTTATTAGACTAAACATGTCTTCGGTGCCGTGATTGGCCGCCGAATTTGACCACTGGCCAACCGTATTGGTCAACGAGCACCAGTGGTCGAATACGAAACGTCAAAAGGTATTTCTTAGATTTGCTGCAATGAAGTTATTTCAATTTATATAAGAAATTAATTGGCGCGCGTGGATCTAGTACCTAAAAAGGTTGATAGCATAAGGATGAATACTAGTTTTACAGCTCATTATCATCATCTTCACGTCTGAATATAGGCTACCTAATAAATTGCTACATCTAGAATGAACATTTTTTAGGAGAATAGGTACTTAGTTGTTATAATTTGACAAACGAATTCAATCGATTATTGTAGAAAGGGCGTTAGTCCATCTACTGCGAAAATTATGTAAAACTCTTTTTATTATTATATGGTTTTAAAAGTATAAAGAAATTACTTTTGGTTCTCTAGAAAAATAAAGTTAGTTTATTTGGACTCATGCCCATTTTGCGACCAATATGGACTAATACTCTTTCTGTAACATTCGATTTAAATAGTGATCGCGTTTTGTTGTCATTAAATTGCAAGAGGATGCTGCCTGTCCTCTTAAAAACATCGTTAGACAACCTCAAGAATCCAAGGGGTGGCCTATGTACTGTCAGAATATAGAAACAGATACAATTTTAATTTTTAAAAAAAGGAATTACTCACTGCGTTACAAAGTCCACTAAGTATTTCTGTTCGTTTTCGACCAATTTTATCAGATATATATCCCACAATTAGAATAGATGTTAAAGATCCCAGCATAACAACGGATCCAATGAGGTTGCCTTCATTTTTAGTTATTTTGTACCCTAAAGGTGACTCCTCACTTTCCAGTGTCTGTAATGTGTAGGAAGTCCAGGTATTTCCAACGGCTACCATGAAAGTTGGCACAGCAACTAAGTAAAATAAATTTTCGTTAATGTTAATTATTCGACGGATAGATACACCAAGAACATACCTAAGTGTTTTTTTTTTAAGTTAAGTAATATTTTAACGAAACTTAAACTCACGTAAAAAAGACGCTAATGCCTGTACCACAATTCTATTCATTGTGCGTTTTTATTTTTTGCTTAAAAATTAAATATTATACGTAAATGATCACTTAATTGAATTTTAGCACAGCACTTTAACAGAATAAGTTACACTTAATGCTTATTGCACCTCCACAAATGCCTGTGCCTACCCTTCAAACAATGCTTGCTAGTACATTGTTGTACATTTTATTTATAATAAAGTTATCAGGAATAGATAAAACTAAATCGTTGTTCAAATAAGTGAAGCCCAGACAAATTGCGGACACTTTTTGAGAGTTTCTTAATTATGCAGATTTACTATAATACGCATTCTTCTGTATGATAATTAACCTAATGCAATCCCTAATCTGTTAGTAATAAGAGTGATTATAGTAATAATCATACTTAATCTAATCTCGTTACATAGAACGCCCATATTCCCTTACGGCCGTTCTGTGTAACGATCCATTTAGAGTAGATAATTATAGTTATGGGCTTAGTAGTAGTTTGTAGCACCTATAAATACAGTCAACAGCAAAACTCGATGAATATTTTGGAATTTCGATGTTAATTATCTCAGGTGTGTTCACAGACCTCACAAACTTTACTTTGCTACGTAAAAGTAAGCGTTACATATGAATATGAACCTTATTTCAATACAATTAATGTTCATATTCGTATGAAACACTTATTCACGTTCGCTTATGCGAATATGAGCAATGTGTGTAAAACAATAAGGTTCATAATCGTATGAAAGGCTTACTTTACTCAGCAAAGTAAAGGCAAAGTACGGTCGACGAATCTAGCCCTAAATTTATCATAATAGCTACTATTCTTTAAAGAATTCAATTTATTTATAGTCATTTGGTAATTAAAATATATGTCATAAAACAAAAAAAATTGCAATCATCACATAAGTACTTTTGATGTAGCCTGTACAGTAGTCATTTTTCTCAGTTTAACTGACTTATCGTTTTGTGGTCGCGCACGAGCATGGCTACATAGCCACCCGGAGTTAAAATGTTGTTCCGATAAATACCTATTAGCTTGCCCTTTATGACGTAGTACTGAGTATCGTAATCAGCTAAATGTAAATGAACAACAGTACCTTTTATCAACCTCAGCCTGTCCATTCAGCGAATATGCGTGACGAGCAATTTATTTATCATCATTCAGCCGAAAAACGTCCACTGTTGGATATAGGCCTCCCCAGGCATCCACTTATCGATCGGTCCTGTACTTCTTGCATTCAGCGTTTGTAATTTGTTCATAATGTCATATTAATTTAATTTTGCCGAGTAAAACCAGTGCTAGTGATACCACATGAAAACAGTTCAAAGACTACTTAAACAATAAGTCTATATTATGATAAAACAGATAATATATAATTGATAAGAAAAATCTATAGACGTAGATAGATAACTTAGATGCATTTTATCTCGCTTTGTGTGATTTTAAAGAATCGTTAGCGTATTATGTGTATCTTTCATTCAATTCTGCGCACGGCTGCGTCAATGATGTACCTTTCCACTAGGTATATGTATGAACATAGTCAGTATCACTATCTATTTACTGCTGGAAACCGTTGACAAATAAATGACACAATTTTTTGCATGTAGATTTATTTCTATCTTATTTACGCAGAGTAAACATCTGAACTCGTAAGAATAAACATAACATAAGCATGACAGCATATTAATAATCCATTATATTGTCCCACTGCTGGGCACGGTCCTCGTCTCAGAATGAAAAGGTTTTAGGCCTAAGTTTAGAATAATCATAAGTACCTACTATCTACCTCACCTTAGGATATCAGCATTGCCCAATAACTGGGTTGCGGAAGTTTTTTTTATTTTTATTTTTTTACTTGGTCGCAATTGAACCTCGTCGCACCTGATGGTAAGAGCAGACATGATCTAAGATGAATCACACGAATCCAAGTAACAGAGGTAGGTATAGAGGGATTCCCCTATTGAGGGGTCTCTGGCTCTGGCATACACACGACGGAACACAGTAAACTGCTTGGTGCTGGACTTTAATGTAAGGCTAGCCAGGCGAACCGTAAAGATCCTACCACCAAGCGTGCTGGGTTTTGTATAATCTTACAACACGCGTCTAAACCCAGCGTGCGGTGAGGAAGTTTTATATCCCGTCCGCACACGGGAGGTCTGATGGCAGTCGCTCCACATAAAATACTGGTATTCAGCCGCATCTGGTTAAACTAGGAGCTGACCCCAACATAGTTGGGAAAAGGCTAATGATAGGCCTATCATCATCTGTTTTCATCATTTTACCTACCTAACAAAAATGTTTTTTGGAATTACAAGTAAATATCATTGCCTATTAACATGATCACGTGATAAGACAATCATGTTACCAAGCCATAAATAAAATAATAAAATAAGTAGAGTTGCGTGACTATCTAACCCACTAAGACGAAATTAAAACGTGCTCCGTTAATTGTAATAATTTCATAAGTAACTACAATATAAATGATATTTGCAAATGTTATGTCGTTCTGTTATTCCTATCATCAAGCTAGATTCAACAAGTCTTTCGTGAGCGTGACATGGTATTTTATTTATACAACATAAAAATCTAATAAAATTGTTCAAATTAGCATGACGCAATATTATATTACGCGATAACATAATCGGACCCTCACCTTACGCAAATAAAATTGTTACATGATAGTCCCCTCTATGATCGTTTCGTAACGTAATGCAGTCGACTACCGTGAATTTATGTTTGCCTGGTATCTCGAAGCGCCTTTTGGTGCAATAGTGACACAACTCGGAGACGCTCACACGTCTTTGTCAGTTGCGATTAGAATAGATAGAGGGCGCAGTTTTTTTATTCGCCATTTTGCCTTTTTTTGTGATAACCATTGAACGTACCTTTGAAACCTGAAGAAAAACGCCCGTGCCCAGCTGTGGGTCAAGTAGTGTGTATGAAATTTATAAAAATCAGCTGGGCAGGGCATTTGCTTAGAATGAGAAGAGTTAGACCTGTCCACCACGTTGCTTGGCTTGGTGCTGGTTGTGTGGACTACTCTACCTACTCACACACACCTTCAAGAACTTCAGGTGTTCAGGTTACCTATACATATATATATGTTCATCAAATTAATAAATTTTATCTTATCTTACAGGTCCTGGACCTACTTATAAAGTTCATTTATTTTACGTTCCCATGTAGCACATTGTGTTGAACTTAGCAACGATTTTAATAAAGTAACACAGATGATGTTACGTCAATGTTGCCTATTTTTACCAAGACAGCATAAAGTTGAACAACTGTTTTTGTTCCGAATACTTAAATAAATGAATACACGGTGAACATTTTAATAATAAAAAAAATTGGCTATAGTGAAATCAGGTAATAAGTGGTAGGTATGATGCATTACTAAATAAATGAAAACAGAAAAAAATGCACCTGAATTTGTTAAACGAATATAAATTGCGGCATCCCTCAAGGTACAGGCTTATAGGACCGAGGCACGCCGAGGGTTATGATGACAGTTGTTCAAAGAAAAAGTGTGGCGTGGACACGTGGAGCCCCAAGACAGCATGGGCTCGACGTCCAAAGAAGTGATGTCCATCCATTTCTAATGTAGGATGCGATGCGGTGCGACGGACAAATCTCCCCCGATTGTATTCGCAACATCATGTTCCACAGATGAGTACCAGGGCGCTATACCGCTCAGAAGCTCGTGTAACCGTACCTACCAATTATACTTACCGCAGATTGTTATATTGTAGGTATAGGTAGGGTATTGTTCACAAAAAATGGACAACGCCCACCTCGGGTATACATAATTATATACCTACATTACTGTACTATACATATACATTATATACCTACGATAAAATACTAATTATGTACCGTATTCGTATACTTTATTTAAATACAACATGTAATTCATGTACTGTTCGTGTAATTCCTTAAAATACACATGATCTACTACTGGTGTAGACAGGCCCCGCACGGGATTTAGCTAGATTAATAATAAAAATAAAAAAATCTTTTTTTTCATGCGGCTTTGTTACCGATCGTGTCTATACACCACCTATTAAGGAAGCATTCAGTTTTGCAAAAAATAATTTTATTTCTGTGAACATTTCGATGCCACGCATAAATTAATGAAAGTACGGCGACACGGCTAGCAGGCACGACTAATGCGATATCGCTCTTTGCAGTCAGATAACTCAAGGCTCTAAAATTACTCAGAAATAGTTTTTTTTTTTTTTTGTTTCTTTTTCTGAAATTCCCATTTAGGGTTAATCTGTGTCACCAGTAGATCACGTGGTTTGAAGGAATTACACGAATTCGTTAACATCCTGTATAATTATGTTATACATGTTGTATAAAATACGCACACCCTGAACGTAATCTGACACAAAAAACAAAACAATCATTTTGACAGTTTTCGAAACAAAAACTGACTGACTGATTTTGGGATAGTGGTTGGTTTGCGATTGGCAACAATTTTGTTAGTCGAATTGGCCCCCTAGTATGTACATGTTGACGAAATTTAAAATAGTAGGTAATGTGTAAGCTATATTTACGTTCTTATCAGTACGTTACATGATTGGAACTGTATAACACATTGTAAAGTACATAATTGCATATCATTAGGCTAAGGTCAGCAAGCGATACGGGACTCTTGTAGCTTCATGGATGCCTAGTAACGTGGCGTTTTGTTTTATTTATTGAAATTGTTGAAATATTTATAGTTAACTATTTTACGTGACCTAATTATGTACTTGTTTACTAATTAAATTTTTGTGTTTGATCGCTGTTGGTTTTGCAATAGAAGTTGGTACAAAGCGGCTTTTAATTAACATTTAATTAACACCATCAAATATGATCAACCATTAGTTACGCGAAGTTTGTTTACATTTAATACTTTTTACAGGAGCTGTTTCCTTTCTGAATATACATACATGCGCGAAAGTTCGGAGAGCCTTTTGTTTACGGCGAACAAGATAAAATGCGCGTATTGTAATGTCTTACCTATATTAACCGAGAACTTACGAGCTTATGACTAAAAACGAGATTATTTTAAGAAAATTGGTGAGGCCGAATACCTTATTCGATCGGTCGAACTCACAGATAAGATATACCGTCGAACCTAAGGACAAGTCGGAACAACAATCTACCGCACGCCTACCACATGGTACATGGCAGACTTGCGTCTAGATGCGACAGCTGTGTGCCACGAAGCAAATACATTGTATTTGCTTCGTGGCTGTGTGCGAATCCGTAGGGTTCGCGCAGTTCGAAAGGAAGGGCCTAATATTCGGCCTCGCGTTCTCCCTTGGTGACTTACATCACCGTGGGAGAATCGTCTATATTCGGTCCATTCTCTAGTATCTACCTGTTGTCACAGTTTAAGGCGATTAACACACGGCAACGCCTACCGCGGCGGTGCGCGGTGCCGTATGTTAATCGCCTATTCGCCTCACAATCTGTTAAACTGTGCCACAGCCACAGAACATAAATTATACCCTGACGGGAACTGTGCTATGGTTGTATTTCTTACCATGCGTAAATTTCGAGGTTACCTATTTCTTAACATGCTATAAAATTACAGATGCACTAGCGACATATTTCTGTTGCAAATACTTGAATGACGTAAAACGTCAAATATTTATAATTTTGTTGTTAGTTAAAAAAACTATGAGGTAGCTTCACAAACAGAAGACCAATAATTAATAAAATAAATACAGTTAAATTTGTAAAAGTTTTATTTACAAAGTTTTAAAACATCCATTCTTTTTCTTACTTGCTATAAAAATAAATAAATGCCTGTTAATTTAACAAAACATACACGTTAAACATGAATCATTCATGAAAATTCTAACTAATTTAAGTAACAAGACTAACAAGTAAAATGACGCATTCGCAGCTATACACTATGATTAATCCATTCATCATTTTATAATAATTATTTTATTCAAATGCAAACAACAAACAACAAGGCTTTGTTTGGAAGTGATGAAACAAAAATCAGCTGGTAATTCTACCAGGAGTTCATGCATTGAAGAAGCTATTTATGAAAACATTTAAGGTATTCGTTTGTTATCTTACATCGTTATGCTTCCCTTGTCACAAAATGTCGTAACCAACGGATGATGCTGTGGTGGTATGCGGTGAGGTGTAGTTGACCTTCTTAGTATTAATAACATCTTCAAGTAGATGTGTGTCTAACCAGGAGCGCACGGGACCTGAAGAGAGCCGCGTGAATACTGTTGGAGCTGCAAAATTCGGGCAGGTAGAAGCTATCCAGCCAGACGTGATGCCCCATAAACCATCTTTTGCGATCACTGGTGCTCCAGCATCAGGCTGTGGATACAATATCAACATTGAATTCAACGTTCTGTAGTAAAATATGCAGTAAACCTCCAAGCACAACAACAATAATCATGAATTCAGTTCTTTATACGTTTGTCTATTGGAAGCAAATTATTCGTAGGTATTTTACGTGAATTACCGACTATAAGAAGCAGAATATCAAACCTTGAAAACTTCTTTACCTACATCATGAGAACCAAGATAAAGTCTGGAATTTCTACATCGTATTTGTAAAGTGTATGGAATTGATTCATGTACTACCTACATAACTTCAAAAAATGAGTAGACAAAGTATACCATCTTGCCATCATCATCATCGCACATCCAGGGGGCCTAGACAAAATTCCTTTTCCTCAAACGTGAATATTGTGCCTGACAGAACGTTTCTGTCGAGCAAACGTCGTCATTTACATACAAATTGATCTTTCCGCAGGCGTTACTAGTTTTAAATGAAAAGCTATTTTGTCTAGGCCTTCAGTTGTTTTGAGGAATGCAATACCCGATACCGGGATCCCGCAGCGCAGGCCGCGCGTATTATGCGGGATTATTCGCGCACGTAAATCGAACGGGAAACCGAGGGATTACCGAGCCTAAAAACGGCAGTCGTAGCAATGGGAGATTCTATAGAAAATTCTATGTAACTTCTATCTAGGTAGGTACTACTTTTATGTGAGAGTAAAGTATCTAATATGTGTACTACGTGGGAGTCTCACTGAAGTCGTAAATGAAATAAAAAAGCAAAATGAAACATGAATGAATGAATGAATAGTCTGTTGCTTGTGAATGTGTAAAAAAGTAGGATAGGTAAAGAAAAACACGGAAACTTAGTACCAGGCCAACAGTTAGACTAGGCTCACAGAAGCAATAGGATGCATAAAAATTAAGGTCGTCATATTCACCACGCAGATGCTATGATGGGTGACAACTGGCTTCAAACATAGAGTGGACTCGATAATAACTTCTTTTACGGCAGTCATAATATTTTTACATTTGTCTGTAGGTATCAGTCTCTGAGTAGAAACTCGCATGCTGTTATATTTTATTCGTTCTGTCGCTGTTTCTGCTAACGTACGGCCGTTTAGCTAAAAAAAACAAGTTCATAGGTATCAATCGCACTGGTAAAATAAAATTTTAAGTGCGAGTTTTTGTCTATTCGTTACTCACCACTATTCTTGGCCAGTATGTTGTCATAAACTTGGCACTCAGCACTTTCCCTTTGACGTTAGAAATGCCAATTGGTCCGACTACATTAGAATACTCTACGGGCATCGCCAATCTCAATAGAGCGACGTCAAAGTTTGGTTTTCTATAAACATAGTAGGGGTGGATTTCAATTCTCTTGATGGGAACCAACGAACCACCTCTTTTGCAGTCCACGGACCCTAGTCTCGCTCTGAATAATTTTAATGATTCCCTTACGCTGAAAAAATAAAAAGATATTGATTGATTGGATCTAATTAATGGCTATCTAGAGTGCGCGCAAGACAACTCTGCGCGTGACTGAGGGCGTGCTAAACGTTTCCATGATCGCAAAGGTTCAAATTACCTACCTAACTTTTTATCGCTAAACATAATTTTCCCGTTATATTCCTACAATCAGGTAGTTCTACTATCAAAATTGATAAAACGGCACACACTTTGGTGGACCGTGATTAGTTCCGATTTCGGCCGCGCGCAGACTTATCTTGCGCGCACTCTAACAACCGCGCGGATCATATGATTGGCAAGGTTAAGCTGCACTTGCCTAGGTCAGTCCGTGGATGGATGACCTTTTGTTACACATCGAGACGGAGAGCACAATAAGCCGTCGGTCCCGGATGTCAAACGGATACCTATGACAGTCGTTACGGGTAGTAAGCCCGAAAGTCTGACAACCGGTCTAACATCGGCATTGCCAAGTAACTGGGTTGCGGAAGTCTGATTAGCAGTCGTAGTGTAAAAATACTGGTATTCAGCCAATCCCAACATGATTGGGAAAACGCTAGACAGAAGATTTCAAGTTCAAGTAGATCAAGTTCAAGCCCTTTCTTCTCTCAAGCCTTTGCAGAATTAGAAAAATTCCAAGTAAAATTCATATTATATTTATTTCAAGGATCTAGAACGTTCAGATAACCATTGCACAATCATTTCTTTGCACTTCGGAAAAGTATTATCGTTCTAAAATTGTGTCAATTCAATTTATTGTATCGTTCGTAAGCATGTAAATTAATCTCTTGAGTAATCCTTAATATGGATGGATCATTTGATTTTCATTCCAACAACAATTAATAATAAATTAAAATCTTACTTATAAAACTCCCCCGCCACGCTCAGAATCCAGCTTTTGTCGATTAGGGCGCCAGAAACGTAATGGGCCCCTTTTTTCTGTACGGACACAGAAAAAGGATAGTCGATGAGTGTTCTCTTCGTTTCATCGTCATCTTCTTCCACCTCCGTGCTACTTTGTAACAGGGTCTCACGGACTGGGACAGAATAACCGAAAAATTATGGTTAAAATTTTATTACCGTTCGTTAAATATCGACACCCAAGCAAGCAATAGAAATTTTATTTTTGGATGCATACAGGGTTATTGGTAAAACACTAATAACCTCTTAGGGGCCATTGTACTCAATCATTATGAACAACTTTTACTACGGGACCAAACACGACCTCGCGAAAAAAAAATCTGCTGTTCCCTACATTTATGTTCGCATAACTCGTCAAAATGTAGGGAACAGCAGTTTTTTTTTTCGCGAGTTCATGTCACAATAACCCCTTAAGAGGTTGCAGTGGCGAAGGCTCCATACAACTCGATTCCTATCGGCTTCCCTTTCGAAACGAGTAGTTACTGGAAATCACGCATCACACTTGAGCAAGGTTAGCATTTTTTGGTCCGGCTTCCCTTTTAAGAAACTTCACCCTACGCCATTGAGAGGTTGTTAGTGTTTTACCAATAACCCTGTATAGGAATTAATTTTTTTTGACTGTAAGGGTCAGTCAGTTCTCACCGAGACGCAACGCGACGGGACGAGACGCGCACTTTTCAAGATACCGATACAATACATATAAAACTTGTTTACTATACATATAAAAATGTACTTCATGATAGCGGCAAAGCGAACTGGGGCCTAATTCTCCTAAAATAAATCTTGATAATGATAAGTTCTCAATTTCAGAAGCTGTCGAATTGTTTGACACAAAAAACAAAATCAATCATTTTGAAAGTTTTCGAAAACAAAAACTGACTGACGGTTGTGGTTCGATTGCGTTTGGCAACAATTTATTTTAGGAGAATTGGGCCCCTGGGTATATTACGGCCGACGTATCTTGGCGAGTCTGAAGTTAGCTGATTAGCTGCGCAGTAGACAATTTCGTTTCTTAAAGATTCATTGCGCAGCCAAACAACTAACTTCAGACTCGCCAAGATACGTCGGCCGTATTGTAATGTACGCAGCGCGACGTTGCGGAACGTCTCGCCGGTCACCGCAAGCATCGACGACGCGACGCGGTGCGGTAGTAATTTCAGAGAACACGCGTTGTGTTAAGCAGCGTAGCGAGGCGCATCGCGAAATTTCCGCGGCGGCTTGTCTCCACCAATCCAGTCCAGACGACGACGACGACGACGAGTAAGACGAGCGGGGCCTTCGGTGGGGCGGCGGGACCTACTCGTAGCAAGTTAGCAACCGACCATGCGTTCCGCTACGCTGCGCTGTGCCGCGCTGTGTAGCGTGGCGCAGCCCAACCTCTCAATACTACACGCCACGCAAATCCGCAAAAATGCGCTACGCGGCGTCGCGTCGCAATACACCTCAGCGCGCCGCTATACACAGCGCAGGTTCTTGTGAAAATAAGGAAAACAACTAGGTTATTCAATCTTTCGCGGTTTGTACTGACTGATCCAAAAACAGTCATCACTAAGGCCCGGTATCCACCAAAGTGGAGAGGAGAGGAGACGAGAGGAGATGTGCTGCGAAGCTGGCAGTTTATTTCCACCAAAGCGGAGAGGAGATGCGGAGGGGAGATGTGAGCTGTGCGTAGCGGAGATGTGAGCTGTCAGAGCTCGAAATCAATCATTACGGGTGTACGAGACGCAGGGAGAAGGCATTGGGGAAAGGAGCGCGAGAGCGCGGGCGCGTCGCCCGGCCGAACGACTACACATATCTCCGCTCTGCCGCGTCGCTTGCTCGCTCGCGGCATAAAATTCTATAGGTAGAGAAATGAGACATCTCCTCTCCTCTCCGCTTGATCCATTTCCCCCGAAGCTAAGCGGAGAGTAGATGTGGAAATAACGCGCACAAACTAAACTTAATTTAGGCTATTGTCATCTTTGTCACTCTGAGAAAATAAGAAAAAGTCGGACGTAAATAAGAACTGTCTTTAGTTGAAATAAAATTTCCATATTTTAGATGACACGTCAGAACGTGTCAGCTAAAAACACGGTGAAATTCAAGGCGTAAAGTATTTTGACATCTCTAACTTAGTTCTGAGTGCCTCCGCTGCCGGCGCCGGCACCCAAAAATAACGCCATGGGAACCGGCGGTAGGTACATTACTGCCGGTAGCTGAGATTAAAAACATCGGCTTCCGGCACCCAAAATGGACACCTGCGGCGGTAATAAGTTGTTTGGTATATTAGTTGAATGGTAGATTAGATTTTGGGCCAAAACTGTTACTTATCTTCCAACTGACTAATTTCAAGAGCGAGCAAAGCGAGCTCGTTCGTTTGGAGCACCCCGATATGGATAGGTTAGGTTCGAAGGGGATGACGGGAGCTTCGTTCGCTCGCTTCGCTCGCTCACTCGTCATCCTCTTCGTGTTAGGTTACCTTAAACCCTGCAGACAGAAATAGGAGCCCCGCGCAGCGGGGCTCTGTCGACTCTGCAGTGCGAGCACGGTTCTTTGATCGATAAACTTCTCGACTCGATAAAAGTTTAAACATACCGAATTTTATCGAGAGTCGGTAGCATGGAACTTGCCTCGGTATCTTTATCGAGCCTTGTCGACGGCTGTCTTCTCGATAGCTTATCGACTTTTCAAAATGGCAACTCCAGATTTAAAAATGTCATTCACTCATTTAGACTTTATTTTATTTACGAAATAATCTTCTCCTGGTTATTTCTCGCGACTGAAAACTGTTTCGTTATATTATGTTGTTAGAAATATTGTAAATGTTTTTTTATAATCTTTGCAAGATTATAAAAAATATTTAAAATATAATTTTAGTGGCATACAGTCTGTCAAAAAAGAGTAGAAAAATTGGGGGCACCACTCGTCATACATTATTGAATTAAACTTAAATTCGCGTCTCTAAACTCCGCTTGTGGATCCTTTTCATGTCACGATGCGTTCTGCTTTCAACATCTAACAAAATGAAATCTCCAAAATCCATTTGTTTTGCAAAAATAGCTTCAAAGAATCTTTACCTACCAACTTTTAACTGACGACAATAATTCGTGATAATTCGAGAAATTTACCAATAAGAACTGTCAAAACTCGACATAATCGATAAGATTTGTCGATTATATCGAGGCCTCGATAAAATACGATCCGAGCTAGCTTTGTCGTTTTATCAATATCTTATGTCAAATTTGACGTTTAGAATAGATAAATTTCTCGAATCGACTCGATAAAAAGAACCGTGCTCGCACTGCTGCTTTGGAAACCCGAACAACCTTACAAACATCCCCTTAAGTTTTTCATTTGTTTTTATTGTGAAAATGAATGTGGGTGACGAATAATCGTCTCATGAAGAGTTTGAAGAGGCCTTGAACGTGTAAAAAAACAGTGTACGGAGTCGGCGCGGCGCCGGCAGCCAATTCGGCAACCGGCGCCGGCACTCGTAATGGCAGCCGGCGCCGGCAGCGGAGGCACTCCCTAGTTCTTATCTATTACTGTCCTTTTCGCGCTGTCTGTTAGTAAAGTATAGCCATTCACTAATTTTAGTTTAGTTGGTGAACAAGAAAATCGGCACTAATAATCCCAAACAAAAATTACACTTTTATTTACTTTGTATTTACCATATTCCTGTTTTTCCTTATTTTCCTTAACGAAATATTGACGAAAATTCTGCCATGTTTGATTAAGACCAAGAGCTATATGTTCCTTATTTTTATCCTCTCCTGATGGCTGGTTCTCTTCTAGGCGAGGAATATTATTCACTTCATTATCATTGTAATCACTGCTATCCTCTGCGGTGAGAAAATCAAAATAATCTTTCTTATTGCCTCGCGTATAGCAACTAACTACAACAATAACATAAATAACTTGTACTATATAAATTATTAGATTCATGGTTTTAGCAAGAACAGAATTGAATAAACACCTCGAAGGTATCACAAAATGAAGTTACCTATGAATACTAAGATTTGTCTTCAATATGCAGGTGTTAAATACAATGGTGAAAATGATGGAAAATAAAGCTGAAAAAATAAGATAACGCTCTCAATCGTCGAGTGGAGCACAATAATAAAAGGTGTCTAAGGTGGAAACAATTGCATCTGTGAGCACGCCGTCTTTTTTTTTAATAGCTAAAATGTATCTGGAATCAAGTAGGTATCGGTCGTGTGGTAGTAAGTATTTTCAGAAGGTTTTTCACTCTTTATTTTTCCGCTTTTCTAGTCATCTGTTGCGCCTTACGTCTACAAAATTCATTGGTGTACACACCGAGAGGTGGAAAAATTGACAAAAATGTTAAATTCCTTGCGATTTGCTGTCATAATATTAACATCATCTGCCTAGCCTTTTCCCAACTATGTTGGGGTCGGCTTCCAGTCGAACCGGATGCAGCTGAATATCAGTATTTTACATGGAGCGACTGCCTATCAGACCTCCACAACCGAGTAACTGGGTAATACGATACTCTTGGTAAGACTGGTTGTCAGACTTTCTGGCTTCTGACCAACAGTAACGACTGTCAAAGATCTACAAATGACAGCCGCGACCAACGGCTTTACGTGCTTTTCGAGGCACGCAGGAAACTCGCTATGGTAAATGGTCACCCATCCAAAGACCAACCTCGGCAAGCGTGGCTTAACCCGGAAGATCGGTCTATGCGGCTGTAATTATTTAGCCACGAGCTCCTCATAATATTAACAATTTAATAAATAATTGTATTTAAGACCAATTTTACAGTCATAACATGTGTTTTCATATCGATTCTGCGGCGCGAGCACGGATCTTTTTATTAGGACGATTCGAGAAACTTATCTATTCTATACCCTTTCGAACAAAAAAAGAATTTTTCAAATCGGTTCATAAATGACGGAGATATGAAACATAAAAAAAATACAACCGAATTGAGAACCTCCTCCTTTTTGAAGTCGGTTAAAAAGATCCGTGCTCGAACCGCAGATGCGATACGGAGCGACTACCATCAGACCTCCGCAACCCAACACACACTTTTAAACCATAAATATTAATGATCATTGTATTAAACTTTCATTACTTATAACAAAATTATGTCTTAGCATCAGGAGTCCTACCACGAGCTCTTAACTCGATCCATTTTAGGACCTAAATTGAACTTTTCTTCTAATTCGTACCATGACCCATGACGTCAGTTCTGTATCTTCGAAATGGTTCTCAGATTCAGAGAAAAAATTGGGACCATGTCGCGAGTATACAAATTGCATACAAAAAATGAATCACGTAAATCGATCCACAAATCTGGAAGCAATCGATGCACATGAAAAAAGTGAACATACAAAAAAAAATACGCATTAAAATGATGACATCCTCCATTTTCGAAGTCAGTTAAAAATGACTCGATCCAAGGTTAAAATGAATGTAGGTCACACTGATCAATGGATTTATAAATATTATAAAATTCTTGCTATAATGTATCTACTTAACTCATTGAGTCTTTCATGTGATTCAGACATTATACATGCAGTGCCGTAACTTGCCCAAGACGGGCCCTGTATAAAAATTTGTCGGGGGGCCCTTCTACCTGACTGCGGCAAAGTCCAAATGGAGAGTAAAGATTTTTCACAAAAGAAATAAAAACGCTTGTATTGAATAAAATACATTTATATCGATTAAGTATAAGTAAGCTTGTAGACCGGATGGCCGATGGGGCCGAAAGGTTCTGGAGTGGCGACCGCGTACCGGAAGCCGCAGCTTGGGTAGGCCTGCCACAAGGTGGACCGAAGACCTGATGTAGGTCGCGGGAATTCGCTGGATGCGAGAAGCACAGGGGGTCTACTGCTTAGGGAAAGCACTAAGTCTGTGGTTTCGGCCTTAGTTACGAGCGTTTCCTACTCCCTATCACCTGCGGACATACGATTATTTCGGGGCCCGAACTAAGAATGAATGACAACACGATTTGACAGTTGTCCCATACTATCGATGTGTTTTTGCCCGTCCGAAAAGTTGAACTTGACACTTGTTTTGTTCACTCCTACGTTTCGAGCTACTTTCGGACGGGCGACTAACTTCGTTGACGGACTTAGGGAGTAGGTCCCCAGGACCGGTCGATGTGGAGATGCTTGGGTGAGGCCTATGTCTAGCAGTGGACGTCATTCGGCTGAATGATGATGATGATGAGATTATGGATACCATTTTACGAATTTTTCCTTGAACACGTCGGGTCCCCCGTGGACCGGGGGCCCCATAACATTGACGGTAGCTACGTCCCTGTTAAAATGACATCATTGTAATTAATTAGTCACAAATTAAAAATACAGAGTCAGGGAACGTTTGTTTTACAAAGTTCCGCTATTGTGCCGCGAACAATACCTTGTTTTACCTAATCACAAATTATTGTTTGAATAACTTTTCATAAACTTGATTAGATCTCGGGAAAGTGAGTAGTTTCTTGTTAACTTTACCCGATTTTCAACGTGCTAACACTAAAATGAACAGATAATGTGAACGCTTTTTTTCTAATAACTTAATTCAAAATGGAGTGTGTTCAGTATATAACTTATTTTATATTTTTAGTTATTGATTTTAATTGTAATTTATTTGTAGAAAGCGGTAAGAGGAACATACTTTAATTAAAATAATTGTTATTTAACTTGACTGTGGTTGCCTATACACTGTTCCTTTAATTTTAATCTACACTTCTCATCAAAAAAATCGAAACACTTCCGAAATTATATTTATGGCGACAATTAAACAAAAAGCAAGCATTCATTCATTATAGAAAAAACATAATTTAGTAGCTGGAAGTTTGACCTTTACAATGGTGTACGAAACTTCCAAAAATTTGTTTTTTTTTTTCAATTTTTATCCTTTAAATGAATGGAACATTGTTTTGAGATAAACGTGTGTTTAGAGTTGGAGTACATTTGTCGTGCAAAAAACGAAAAATAACGCATTACTTTAAAATTTTCTGTTTGTAATTTATTGATTAGGCTCTGTGACGTCTGATAAAAAGTTTTTTTTCTAACACACATGCATACTTCACCCGCAGCAGCCGCCCAAGTAGTGGCATTGCTGGATTCTGGGACTAGTCAGCGTGTTGTGGCTGCAATCTTGCATCTAAGCCACTTGTCTGTTCAAAGAGTGTACCAACGCTATCGGGAGACTGGTTTATTTACGCGCCATCCAGGATCTGATAGGAATCGGGTCACTTTTGAGTGAGACGGCCGATTTATTGCAACCGTTTGTTTGCAAAATCGACGCCTTCGCGCTTTTCAACTGCAGCAGCAGCTCCTTGTTGTTCGAAGGGTGACTGTAAGTGACTCTACGATTTGAAGAAGATTGAAGGAACGTAGACTGGTACCACAAAAGCCAGCTAATGGGGCGAAATTAACAACAGACCATCGAAGAGCGCGCCTTAACTTTGCACTTGTGCACTTAAATTGTTCAAATTTACAAATGAGCAAGGTTCTCTTTTCTGACGAGAGAAAAATTATGGAACATCAATATAAGGAATTCTAAACCTTATGCTACCTATTATTAAATGGCATTTAGTATTTATTAAAAAAAAACATGTTTTTCTAATAATCCATTCAAAACAAAAACTTTCGAGGTGTTTCGATTTTTTTTGGTGAGCTGTTCGATGGTCTGTTGTTAATTTTGACCCATTAGCTGGCTTATGTGGTACCAGTCTACGTTCCTTCAATCTTCTTCAAATCGTAGAGTCACTTACAGTCACCCTTCGAACAACAAGGAGCTGCTGCTGCAGTTGAAAAGCGCGAAGGCGTCGATTTTGCAAACAAACGGTTGCAATAAATCGGCCGTCTCACTCAAAAGTGACCCGATTCCTATCAGATCCTGGATGGCGCGTAAATAAACCAGTCTCCCGATAGCGTTGGTACACTCTTTGAACAGACAAGTGGCTTAGATGCAAGATTGCAGCCACAACACGCTGACTAGTCCCAGAATCCAGCAATGCCACTACTTGGGCGGCTGCTGCGGGTGAAGTATGCATGTGTGTTAGAAAAAAAACTTTTTATCAGACGTCACAGAGCCTAATCAACAAATTACAAACAGAAAATTTTAAAGTAATGCGTTATTTTTCGTTTTTTGTACGACAAATGTACTCCAACTCTAAATACACGTTTATCTCAAAATAATGTTCCATTCATTTATAGGATAAAAATTGAAAAAAAAAACAATTTTTTGGAAGTTTCGTACACCATTGTAAAGGCCAAACTTCCAGCTACTAAATTATGTTTTTTCTATAATGAATTAATGCTTGCTTTTTGTTTAATTGTCGCCACAAAGATAATTTCGGAAATGTTTCGATTTTTTTGATGAGAAGTGTATAATATAATCCATCAACCCTTTATTTCCTAACCTCCTGTTTCTGAATTGAGAATTCGTGAACCTCCGGTTTCTGAAGTGAGAATTCTATGGTAAGCAGTAGGTATAGGTACTTAAGTAACATTTGAGTACGGAGTTGGGATTATAAAATATATAAAGCATTTTTTTGACAACTCCGTACTCAAATACTATCTACTTATTATTGCATAACTCGAATTCTCTATTCAAAAACCGGAGGAAAAGCTTCGGCAAATTCGTTTTTCGCTAAAGACGTTCGTTGTTCGTAATGCCTTTTTCTTCTGTACTTCCTCATTGATTCCCTTCTCCCGGGGGAAGGTTTACGCCGGACTTTTACCGGCTAAAAACCAACGTCCCTTCTCCTGACCTTTGGCCGGGGGACACGGGATTCGCAGCTGCATGCACCGCGACCCCGGCAGGCTTCGGTTCGCCAGCCCCTGGTGGACCTCTCCTTCTGTGAGGCTTTACCCAACGTCCTTCTGAGACGCGCGCGTGGACCACTGCGCGCCGCCTTCTCAGGCTGAGGCTACACTTAGCAGCGATGCGATCTGCGACACATAAGCGATTGAATCAAAGATATTGATGTTCTCGTATGCGGCTAGACTATACAAGACAGCGATTTTTGTAGCCACACACGTGAATATTAATACATTTGTTTCAATCGCTTATGTGTCGCAGTTCGCATCGCTGCTAAGTGTAGCCTCAGCCTCAGGCCTGTTAGTAGGGCGACGGATCCCCTAACCCGCCGCCCGCAGGCTTGTTCGTTCTGCCTAGACTTTTCCCAAGTATATTGGGGTCAGCTGGGCACATAATTGCCTAGGCCTAGATTGTTTTCTAAAGGTAATAATCTGAATCGAGCTGTCAACTGCAACTGCCGACAGCACGTGCAGCGGCTAGAGGTGACGCTGGTGTGGCGAGTATCGTGCGTGGTGCGACATCATGCAGTCGCTGCACGTGCTGTGTCGGCAGTTGCCGTTGGCAGCTCGGAATAGTACCTTTATTCCAACTTTAGGTATGCAAGAAGCATAAACATGATCAATGGACATCGCAATGGTGTTTTTTTAATGCAGTAATTTTATTCTAAAGTTCATTGATTGACTAGGATATCAGAAAACTATTAGAGTTATTAGTTATGACGTTTTTGTTATAGGTACTACAACAAGGAGGACAGATTTAGAATGTGAATTTCCTCCTAAAATGGAAGAAGATCTTACTCACATAAGAAGAAAAAGACTTACTACAGAGACTGGATTAGTTTGTCTTGAAGACTACCCTTATACTGTGTCCGTGAGGTAGGTAATAATGGGATATATGTATTTAAGAGAATGTGTTTCACTTCAAAAATAATGCTTTCCCCAACAAAATTAATGTTTCGCGCTAATCAATCAAAGTCCCTTAATCGCACCCATTAAACGGACGGTGGAAAATGATCGGCGAATCGTTTCTGCCATTCGCCGGCCGCTGCCACGGCACCGCAAGTTTCGCTCGATCGGCTCGTGCGTTGAGTTGAGTGGTCCAGTTCTAACATAACCTAAAGCTAAAGCTATCTGTTTGTCATCTTATTTCTTATTGCGGGGACTTTAAAGTTATATTATAAGCATTATAACCTCCCTCCTCTCTAACTTCAAAACTTCGAAAAAGATGGACCTTTTTCGAAGTTTTTAAGTTAGAAGTAAGTATTCAAATTAAAGGGCAAACTAATAATTTTAAAGCTAGAGCCTTTAAAGTTAATTTAAACATATAATACCCATAAACAATTAAGTAATTCTGCATTTCGTCACTACAAACTCGATAATTTTAGCTCCGGCAATTGTCAATTTATCGGCGACATCGATGACCGCGTTTTGGCGATCCTCTGCGTTCGATCGATCAATTACATCTGGGGCACTGAACCACATTCCGAAAATGCCAGAGTCTCACTTACGGCCGAACCCGCCTAGTATCAATCGACGGTTTGCACTACTAGAGATGGAAAGACATTACTTTATAGAGTCATCAGATAAATCAATTTTCTATCTCTAGTAGGGTATACCAGTAGATAGGTTGGTTTCAGAGGTTAATCGTGACTGGGGTTCGTAAATGTTCGGAGTGAAAGTGTTCAGTCGTGGCATTCAGTGACCGAAAAGCTATCCACGGACTTACCGCGGCAAACGCAGTTTAACGTTGCGCAAATCATATTATGATTTATTTTTATTTTCTATTGGACTGCTGCAGGTGGTCCTAGGAGACCATTTCTACGTAACCGGGCAGTTTTTGGCGAGACCTGAAGGGTCTCGAGCCAATGGGGGGGGGGGGGAGTAAAATACTTAACCTAAGCTAACTACTTACTACACTAACATCATGACTATCTGCAACAACAGCACTAAGGGCGACCCCTAGTGGGACTCGGACCTCGGCTTAGGGCGTTGCTGGCGGGGGCTTAGGGGGGGAGACAGCTTGATGAGGGCTGAATTATCGGTGTGACTGCGGAGTCTGAAGAGACGACCGGCTCTACGACGGGAGAGCTCGGTGGACCGTGACCGGCATCATAGGTATACGATCCGCGCGGTTGTTCATTAGCCACAAGCCACTCGTAAAAGTATCGTGTGTACCAGCCCCAATATACGACGAGAATTTTGTGTTCATTTCCTGTTTGAACTGAATGTCGGTACTTATCTGGATTTTTTCTTTTTGTTAGATTACACGGAAAACATTGGTGTGGTGGAGCAATCGTTGGAAAACAATGGGTTCTTACTGCGGCTCAATGCTTTGATTAGTAAGTTTATTATTTTCCCCAAAACGTGTTATGATTAATATTTTGTTTTGACGGCAAGCATCGATGTAATGTGGCTCTTAATTGGTCAAATCGATTAACCTTCTGGGGGCCTACCATGAACATTTCGAATATCTGTCAAGTGCAGACCAGGTCGTCAGTTTAACCTGGCAGGTTTCCTACTTGTAATAAGAGCGATCACGGCTGGCCTGCAATGTATCAATCAATATTTGACCACTGCAGCAATTGGGCTGCACATTCAGTCGGCAGCTGTCACGCAGTTACTTTGATTACATCCTAATTGCCTTCAAGCTGCATTTGGTAGTTGCATAGTTTACAGTTGTGACAGGATGTGCAGTCTTTTTGCAGTTAAGATTACGAACATGAAACGAAATATGATTCAGCAAACGCGGCGTTTTTAGCCCCCCAGGTGCGACTGAATCGATATGTTCGAATAGCCATCATGTAGAAATCGCGAATATCGAGGTATTGCGGTAGCGACTGCGATCGCGAAGCATCTTCGGCATGTCCTTACCTTTACCCTCATCAGGGTTGCAGGAGTGATAAAGAGGTTACTTCTAACTTTTTGGGTGTTAGCCACAAAATGCACCACATGCCATTAGTGAGTACTTAACGTAGAGACATGATGACATGAAGGCTACATACCTAGAGAATGACTGGGGGATAACCAAAATTATCAGCCCGAAGACGTCATTACTGACATGTGTCTGTTCATAGCCACAATTTTATTAACAGTCGTGAAAATGAGCAATATCACGACTTGAAATAATCCCGCTTATGAAATGTTGGAAAATCTTTGATAACTTAAGGCCTGTAAACAACTTTCATGTAAGAGATCTCGCAGGAGCTTACCATAAAGTAGAATTCCACCCATTTGACTTTTTTTTTCAACTCAACCTAGTCATTTCAAAACTCACACCTAAGACTCGGATCTTTAAAATCAGAGAGAGCTGTACTCGTATAATGATTAATGCGGGCCTTAGAGATGGCGTTTGTGGAGCTGATACTAGGGTCACATACGTACAAGAAGGTCACTTTTGAATTGAACAAAAATGTACACTTTGTTATACGTACTTAGTACATTTCTATGACCTAAAGTAGGGTAGGTTAGGTCATAGTTAGAAATTATGTACTAACTTAGCGTACCTACCTAGATTGAATATGTAAGTCATTTGTTTTCTCCTTTGACTAGAATGTTTTTCAACAGCGCAACCAAAGAGGAAGTGTCAGTTCGAATGGGCTCTGTATTTAGAGATTTCGGTGGAAGAATAATGTCAGTACTGGAAATAATCAGACATCCTGGTTATAAGATGGACCAGTATTACCCTGAACATAACTTGGCTATGGTTAAGGTAACAAAATGTTTCATTATTTGGGGATATTTACCTTGCCACGTGTGTAGACAGAACTATTGTTTTTCTGAATGCAAGCATTTTAGCTAAGAGAAAACAATCTAAGTTGTGACCTAAATAATACAAGCTCGAAGCTTAACACCTTAGATCTATATTATCCTGGTATTTACAGGTGAATCTCCCGATAACTCCGAACAGCAGAATGCAGCCCGTGCCGCTAGCACTCACTGATGCCAACCTGCCTCCCTTGTTCGGGGAGACCGTCGTCACCGGTTACGGTTCTGTGGTAATACCCAACTATTTTGTAATTTGTCAACGGTACAAAAAAGTTTATAGTTCACTTAGAAACCTACCAATCTGGGTAGAATATTAATTTGGGGAGCTATTTTGATCTGGTCAGCTGTATTATGTTATGTTTATTAGCTACAGAAACAATAGGAAGTAAGTAAGCTGAGCCAGAGATATAATTTTCGCCAGATAAAATTCGTAATTAAAATTACCAACTTCATTCTCAAATCTCAATTCAAATTAATTAATAACCTACATAAAATTCAATTGTAATTTATTACCGTTAGTCTATTGTTTTGTGGAACATCAATCTGGTATTTACTTCCGTGGGTACTAGGTAACCATGATTGAAAAGTGTTTGCCTGTTAGCTATTTGGCACTTCGCCAAGGCCACACGGTAAACGTTGCAAAACCCGTAATTATCTGCAAAAATTCGAACACACTATCTTCCGTCTTTGTTACTCTAACTACGATGGAATGAATGAAATTCAATGGATTACGCTATTACGTTTCCTCATGGACGGAGTAGAAAGTACTTTTTAAAACACGGCTTCCATAAATTCAAGTGATTTTGCATTGATCCATTGACAGTATTAAAAGGATCAAATGTTACGTTACTTCTAATCTAATAGTACTAGGACATTAGAAACTTATAAGAAGTAAGCCTGTACGTAAAATTATAGTTCTAATGCTTTTCAGGTAACTGGACAAATCCGCGAGGGTGAGAATCAAGAGTTGAGGCGGATGATTGTACAAGAGATTTCTAGAGCAGAATGTCGCCTGATTTACGGGAACGATTATCGCTTGCAGAATGACAATATGTGCTTGCAAAGCGTCATAAAAGGCGTTGCGTTGTGTGCTGTTAGTTTAATATTATTTTTTGTTTATCTAACCCGTCAATACTCCGACAGAGGATCCTACACTGTCTCAAAATAAGTAATCGAAGTTCCCTCTCGATTTCTTTCTATCATTAAATTCATACCTGACATTGTAACCATTTCTGTTGCATTCTAAATTCATTGAAACTGCAGTCGTGCTGGCTGCACTTATGCACGTAGTTTGCAAATTTTTCCACAAGTATTGATCGATGAAGTTTACACAATACAGTTAAATGATCTCAATTTTGCAAAAGCGATGTTACCTTGAACGAGGAAGTAACAGTGTTTTCAATGTTTTGGTACCAGGGTGACACGGGTGACCCAGCGGTACATTTTAGCGGGTTGAGCCACGCCGGCACGCTCTACGGCATAGCGTTGTTTTCCGGCACTGAAGAGTGCGCCTACAAGTCGAAGCCTGGAGTATTTGCTAAGGTACTTTTATTATTATAAATTCATAGTTTGTTAACTTTGGGATTTAACTGGTGAAACAGAAGGCAGTTGCAGTGTAGTTGCAGTCAAGTTTCGATCCAAACAAAGCTTTTCGTATTATCCTATTAGGCGATCGCTTTCTGATACGCTCGCGTGAATTTAACTGTAATGAATACCAAAACTGAGATAGATCACAGTGCTCTGTATTCTAGTTTATTGAATAATAGTAGACCATGATTCAATCAGGTAGGAAACCGCAACTGCTGACAATGATATCAATACAATGTTTTGGTGCTTGGAATTCAATCGGGGATGCTGCTGCCAATCATGCTGACAAAATGTAATCGGGATGTCACCTCTAACTGACCAGTGAATGACCCTTTAAGGATAAAATCCATTTACCTAAGTCAAACCATTACAATTGTTTACCTATTTTTAATAGATCCTAGGATCTATTAAAAATAGGTAAACAATTTTGTTATTTTTTTCTAAAAATGTCTACAGTTTATTTTTGATTCAAGCAAAATAAATGTTTCAACTTTTCAAGACCAAATGGATCATAACTTTTTTAATGAATAAGTACATACTTCTCAAATGTTATGTTCCACACGGAGTTCATAAATAAGTAAGAGGTAGATATTAAGTTGAATCTGTTTTTCCAGGTAGCTTACAGCCGCGTATGGATAGACGACATACTTGGAGGAGAAGTACCTGAACACACAGAAAGCGCTGACAGTACAGAAAATCAAGTAGATAGCCAAAAAGAAAATGTAATCCTATCTGACCAGGAAGAAAAATCTCAAAACGTACCGAATATGTAGAACATAAGATATGCATAAAATGATTAATTTATTCATAGATTTTAATTAACAAGAAATAAAGTACCGTGTTAGATTGCTCTGAGCCATCAGAGCTGTACTTATTATTCTGAGCTCAGAGCAATAACTAACAGTGTTACCAAAACAATGATTTATTTGACTTTTAAATGTGTCATTTTCTTTCAATAAATTATTCCTAACACTAAATAAATCATTCCCAAAACACTCGTAATCGCTTTGGCTTTGATTTTGATATTTGAATTAACAATCCGACTTCTCCACAACTATGTACCACGCAATGAATATTGTTGTTTTGTCAAAATGAAAGCTTGTTGCCTCAGGCATATTCGACAATCTCTTTAAAAAATCCAAGAAATTGGTTAACAATAAATAATAGATCCAAAACTTTATTTCGAAAGACACTTGATCGATTAACGTATGGTCGAAAGAATTATCAACCGAATAACAATTTGTTCGAACAGTCTTTACTTCATCGAACGTTTCATCGAATGAATTATTTAACGAATGTAAATAATTTGTTTAAACAAGCTCTCTCCAAGTCTCCATTGCTCGCTGAGTGACATGGAGCTTTCTTATGAGGCCCATAGTGAACGACCTCATTTCAGTGCCATTGTCATCACTGGTAACTTACACAACGTGACCATTATTTATTTCCCTCAGAGCGGGGCGCCTGCAGTAATATTTTTTTTATAAGAATAAAACATATATTTATATAAAACTTACAAAACAAAAGGAACTATTCTTTTGTAGTCTTAAGTGATAATGTTGGCTTGGCATGACTTGTTGATGTTACTTGGTTGGTTAGCAAAATGTTTTCCGATACAACTCATAAATACGCGCCCGTTTTATATTGAATTCATTTCCACGGATTACCTTTTTTCAAAGCGGGACATTTACGTGTTTTTGGGAACAGTGGGACACAGGTCAAAAGCGGGACTGTCCCGCCCAAAGCGGGACGTATGTTCACGTTAAACATACACTGGTTGAAGACTTTTGTCTTAACAGGTTCACTGTCCAGGTATCAGACAATAGTTAAACAATATCGATGTTCATATGTGATTCACGGGACAGCAGGGAAAGGGTTATGACACTGCGGTATTGTTACCAAAAACACTTGCGAAGCTTCCTGAACGCTACCCAACCGAGATGGATTCGCTGATTGACCTCTTCCTTGAAATTGTACCTACCTAGGGGAAACTGGGTACACTTGATCCCCCCTTTTTATTTTTGGTCATAAAATTAGTTTTAAGTCCTACATTGGGGATGTGTTTGAGCCAAAATGTTGGGAAGGTAATAGCCCACGCTTCGAAAAAAGTAAAACGGGGTAGTTCAATATTTATAAAAAAAAGGGCTTTAACGAAAAACACAGGTTTGAAACAAGTGTCCCCGTGTATGGGAGACTTGATCCCGCACAAAGGGAGACTTGATACGGGGGGATTAAGTCTCCCATATTTAAGAGATACTTGTTAATTTCTAGGCGATCAAGTTTGATCAACTTTATATACTTGTTAACATAAAAAAATGAAACAACCAAATTCAATTTCTTTAAATATAATTCTTTTTAATAGAAAAATCCAGTATGAACTAGTAAAGCCATAATGCATTTTACTTGCTTTGATATAATACTCAGCTAAATCTTTTTCTTCTATAATAGAAAAAATTGTAGACTGCCTATAATTAGGTTCGTATTCGGGGGAGGTACCGCCAGCAGCAATAGCATCTATTTTTTTCTTAATATATCTTTTTAATGTCATAGGGGATAATTTATAATTTTTGGATGTGCTTCTTATTGATTTGCCAGCAAATACGACATCATGGACTGCGTTTTTTAATATTTGGGGGTCAATTTTTTCTCTTCTTTTAGCACCCTGCTTCGTCTTATATATTCGCGGCATTTTTTGACCTGAAATAATAACGTTAATTGAAAGCTATAAATATTACAAATTTTAATAATGATCATCACAATTCTCTATGGGAGACTTGATCCCCTCGGATCAAGTCTCCCACAACGCTCTGTATCATCTCTCCCCAGTAACCGATTTTTAAAAAAAATTACCTCTTTCCTAGCCTTATTCACGTATGTGTTTTAACTTTTAGCGCAATCATTGTACATAAAATAGCAGTTCTAATAATGTAATACTCAAACTCTAAAACATATTATTCGATTATTTTATAAACAAAAGTAAACTTACCAAAATATTGTTTCACTACACGAACATCACTCACCGGTCGCCATGTCACAAACTGTTAGTTTTGAAATTTGTGGCATTTCCTAAAAGTCATACATACATCGTTTTGAATAGTCTAGCAAGCGTGGTTGGTTTATAAAATAAATGTACCATGTGTCCCAGAGGGATCAAGTGTACCCAGTCTCCCCTAACTGCCGTCCATAGGTCCTACGTTTACTCCGCCGCGCGCCAGCCTGTTTTTAGCCTTAAGCCGCCCGAAGATCGCCATCATGGAGCCTTCGTCGCCGCGTCGGTTTCATCATCATCATTCAGCCCAGAGACGTAGGTACACTGTTGGACATAAGCCTCCCCCAAGCGTCGCCACATCGACCGGTCCTGTGCTTCTCGCATCCAGCGGATTACCGCGACCTTCACCAGATCATCGGTTCACCCACTGTGTGGGAGGCCTACCCATGCTGCGCCTTCCGGTACGCAGTCGCCAGTTTCATGCAGGGATATTATTAACGTACCCCAACGTTTCACTGCCTTGACTCGACTACCTCGTTGGTCTAGTCGTAAAAGTGACTGCTGAGCGTGAGATCCTGGGATCTCGATCCCCAGGACGGGCAAAGTGTTATTGTGTTTTTCTTTGTGCAATTTCTCAAGAGGAGCCCGGAGTCTATTACAAGGAACTTATACATAACGGCGAAATGAGGGTGTACTATACACCTCTGTGCAACCCTTCGGGATATACAGGCGTGATGTTATGTTACGTTATGCTACGTTTCAATTCTGTGACGTGTGTGTCTATTATAATTGAATACTGTTTTTGTTTCTGTTAGTCTACTCTACAAGACGTCTTTGGACAAAGGCCTCCCCCTACAAGACTTCTTGATCAATCAACTCGGCTTCTGGCAGCCCACTACTGTTAATAGGCCTCTCTCAATGTCCCAAGTTGCGTTACAACACAGAATTGAAACATAACATAACGTGCCGTGTGGTACCGGACGTAAGGAATAGCACTACGCCATCTCTTCCCATGGGTGTCGTAAATGGCGACACCCGCCGTGGCATCGAAAGGGATTTTTCGATGCCACGGCATCATTTTAAAGCATAGCAATTTATGTCGTATTTCTATATCGATACGTTTGAATGTCCATTAGTAAAAATTTTAATCCCTTGCCATGCCGTCCTGATCTGCGTAGGCCTTAAGGGATTCACTAAAGGATGGGCATGGGCAGCAGCGTTCTCAACCTTTAACAACCATACTGTGAACGCCAACCCGCCTGCCAAGCGTGGAGATTACGGCAAACCCCCCCTACATGGATAGTGGCGATGCTTGGGGGAGGCCTATGTCCAGCAGTGGACATCTTTCGGCTGAATTAGGTAAGTATTATACACTATAAGTAGGTAGGTACCACTGGAAATGACGTTGATAGGGAGAGACTCTTGTCCAGCTGTGTCAGTGGACGTCAGTCCATTAACTCAGCCTATTATTGTAAGAAGTAATGCACTCTTTGGCGTAGTATTAGAGTTTATTGACTGACGAGCGCGATTTGTGAGTTGGTCGCGGTTTGCTTAGGTCATATTGAAACCGAATTAAACCTACCTATTATTCGCTCTGCGGTAAATAAATTCGTACGTAGTTTTCTTCGTTATGGCCAAAATATTATTTTACTTTATTACATTAGTCAAATATTTCATAATGCTGTATAAAATAATACATCAATATTTTCTGCCGTTACCGTTCATCTTCATAAACCGTTTCGTGGAAAATAATATGGAGATGAGAAATAATCGAAGCTTACAAACATCCTATAAAGGCATTGTTTTTCATAAATTACGTTTCGTTTTCGTAAAACATCGCATAAAAATGAATTGCATAAACGTATACCATGCAGTTTAATAAATGGAACGTCTTCAACGTCACAATCATATGTCAAGCTGTCATTATGCAACTGTCAAACAAAAAGCAAAACGTATAGGTTATGTTTGGATAAGGTAATAATTCTAATTTTACATAACTTTAAGCGGCTTTCCGACATAACCACTAAGGTAAAATTTAGGAGAAGAAAATTATAGTATAAAGTTTTCTCACAAAATGTGTTCGCGCAAGTGTTTGTTGTGACATTCAGTCTATTTTGGGACTGCAAATATTTAGGCCGAATTGTGTCCAAAGGTTAAGGTTTTGGATGTGATTTAACAGTTTGAGCGGTTTACGCTGACCCTCCCTCGGCTCGTGACGCTCTGACATGGATGAACTGAAGCACAGAGCTGGTGAAAAACTCGAAGCAATCCATGTAAGTAACTCTTGCTAAGTTATGGTATCCTGGTAGTTTCGCGCGAAAGTGCGTCGGTTATTCACGTCATTTTTTTTAGCAAACAATTTGGAAATCGAAAGTTTTTCATGATATGTTTTGAAGAGCCGTTTGTTTTTGTTATGACAATGAAATGTCATTGTCCTACTTTAACTGCTAATGACCATGGACTTATATAATTCATTTATTTATAGTAATTTAAAACTACTCAATTATACTCATGACTCCATTTTGTGTTAGAAACATACTAATGACATACTTTTGCAAGCTATTTTATTTTAGTATTCCTGGGAAGTGTTTTAGTTTCCTTCCTGTGCCAAATACCTACCTCATTGCTATAAAAATACAACAACACCCTAGTCACAAGTTACAAATTAAAATCAAAGTTTATTTATTTACTAGCCAACCAAATATTATATAACATTCATATTTGTATTAGATTTATCAGTATTTCCACCTTGTTTTATCTTGATCTATTTGAAGGAATTATTATTATTCTAATAGACAATCAAATAATTGAATAATATGCAGAAAACATGACAGTAAGATGAAGGGCAAAACAAAAAAAAAAGTGTCACCGGTCCATATCTGCATATTACAAAAGCACTCTCTAAGTATTCAGGGGTTGCTTTTAGGGTCAGGAATCAGGAAGTCAATTTGTGTCTAATATTATTATGACAATTGACCAACTCCTTAGCAGTCGCCTTGAGTGAAAACCTTGGGGATGCATTTTGTTCATTGCACAGTTCCTCTTACATGGACAAACTAGCAGGCAAAAGCTAGTCAATTTTATTTATTACGAATGTTATGTACCTACCCAATAAAGGCTTAATTTTAATGTCTCAAACTAATTTCGCAAAGAGTGGCTGTCTTATAATTATAGTACATACATATACGTTGTGATGAAATAAAAATGATCAAATTGCATTCCTGAGATTTTCACTCTTAATGCGATGATATGGGATATGAGCTATCTATAAGTTAAATTATCAGTACTTGAGGCACAATCAACTCTATTTATAGCTAAATCATTTTCTTATACTTATAAGCACTGATTTCACATGTATTTGATTAGGTAGCTGCCAAAACTGCAGCAGACAATGGAAAATCAAGAGTTAATGATGTTGTTCAAACCACTGTGGAAGCTGTCACAAAGGTCAGAAATACTTTTAATATTTGGACGTAGTTACACGAAAAGGATCCAAGCCACAACATGGTCAAAAATGAGTTAAGTGCACCAAACTGATGCTAAATATCAATGCTATCGGCCAGGAAAAAACATCCAAGCAAAAACAACTGTCTATCACTTTTTATCAACCTCAGAACCAATCCACATATATGGCACATCAAACATCTTCCAAACTTTAAATGTCAATATCTCTAAAGTGACTTTGTGTGGATTGGATCCTTTTCGTGTAACTACGTCCATTTGTCAAGCATGAAAATCAGTACAACATCAGAATAAAGGTACAGTTTGACATGGATCTAATTAATGTGGCGAAATAGAGCACTAACATTAAATGGATTTGAGGTTGTTGACATCTTCCTTCAAAAGCAGCGCTGCAATCCATGTTCCTTTAAGAGCCATGTCAGACTCTTAGAGGCAAACTGATGCTACGTTGGAATATGTATTATGGAATACGGAATAATGATGCTACATTAATATCTGATGCATTATGACATTTAGGCAATAGACAATGCAATCACTTTCTATGAAAGTAAATGATTTAGAAACACACAATATGAACAAGTGTGTTTCTAAATCATGTAGGATCAGTTTGTCTATATCTTTAATAAAATCTACATAGGTAGATTCTAGGAAAGGCTACGAAACCTGTTAATGGTGATGATTGGTAATAAAATAAATAAAATAAAATAGGGTTTATTTCAGAATCTTGCTTGTACACTTTTGCAGTAAATCTTACATAGGGACCTCTTTTAAGTAAAAGATACCTGTGCTAGGAGGCCTCCGCTCTTGAATATCAAATTATAAAGTGTACCAAAAGAAGATAGAATTTAAACAAGAAACAAAACAAATATAAAATTAACAAGAAAAGAAAAAACTTAGAGATATTATCTAAACTAGTGTGTGTTTGAGTGTGTGTGTGCATGTGTGTAAGTGTATGTGTGTGTGGGTGCGTGTGTGAATCTTATCTGATAATGGATTCATCACTACAACAATCTATGAAAGAGAGATGTATTACTCATAATTTGCCTAGCTTTTTCCTATTTGGACTTGTGTCCAATCTAATCAGATGCAGTTAAATAGCGGTATTTTACACAAAGCAACTGCCATTTCAACCACAGTCCAGTTGTTAGTCACCTGTAGGATTCCTAAAGTTAGATCGGTTGTTAAAATGTTGAGTTTTTGACTACTCAAACAACTGTTGTAAGTATTCATATGACAACCAGGAGCAATGGTTTATCATGCTCTATGAGGCACGAAGCCACGGATGGGTCTCAATGTGTAAGTAAGGGTCATCCACCCCTGGGCTGACAGCGACAAGCGCAGCTAATTCCTTATTAACGCATTTGACTACAACATTTAGTATTATCGCCTAGGGGTTTGTGGCTAAGTCAACCACGCGGATCATATCATTTGCAAAGTAAAGTTGCGCTTGCCGCGGTCAGTCCGTAGATTTGACCATTCGTTACCCATTGACACCCCTCCGTGCCTCGGAGAGCACGTTACAGCGGTTACGCACTGCATCCGATCCGTATTGTATGGTAGATTACGCCCTGTGAGTCTCCAATTCGGAAGAAATATTGACGGACCGAAGTAGTCGTAGAGATGAACGCTTTCGCATTATCTCGGATTAAAATCGGACATATGCCAAAGATGGCCCCTGAATTGCTTGATTTAGATCAGGGGGTTTACTATGACCTCTTAAAGCAGGACAGAAGTTGCCCGGAAGTTGAACTGCCCTGATTTTTTGTACTATGACATTGTTAAAGCAGGCCTGCCGCAGGCCTGCTACGTTGACATTTACGAAATCCGTTCACCTCTTTTTTTAGTATAGACTTTTCGTACCATGAACAAGCATTACCGTCGCGTCGGTCCCAGGTGTTATACGAATACCTATGACAGTCGTTATGGTATCGTAGTATGTATGGTGTAGTAGTTGGTATGGTAGTTAGAACTATTCAGAATCCCGAAAGCCTATCAATCTTACCTTAGGATGTCGGCATTGCCCAATAACTGGGTTGCGGGATTCTGATGGCCGTCGGTCCGTGTAAAATACTGGTATTCGGCAGCATCTGGTTAGACTGAAAGACCCCACTATAGTTGAGAAAAGGCTAGGCAGAACATTCAGTATTGTCCCCGCAGATCCGTAAGGCGTTCAACGATGTTTGGCACAACGAGCTGATTGCGGAGGGTCGCGAGCGTGCGGCGGCGTGGATGCGGGAGGCGGTGCGCCGCGTCAAAGAGGGTGCTCCGCCCCTGTCACCGGTGCTCTTGTACGAAGAACTCGTAGCGTTATGGCACGACAGAGGTATGTCTGTCTGTTATCAGCCACAGCTAAACATGTGGCATGAATGAAAATAAAAAATAAAATTTTAATGTGCAAATAACGCCAGTTCATATGATACCAGATTTGACCTTATAACTCCATTTTAATATTTCAACCACCGGCTTCGTTCCCTATTGCAATGAAAATGAAAAAAAAAACAATTCTATTACTAAGCATTATTTAAAACTATTCCAAATTTCAAGTTGATAGCATTAGTAGTTCATGAAATAAGCTGCTGTGACAGACAGCCGGACGAATGGACGGACGAAGTTGCATCGTAAGGGTTCCTTTTTTATCATTTTGATACGGAACCCTAAAAACATACAATAAATTATAGTCCTGACACATTTTATACATTGAAATACCAGGAAAAGCAGTTAAAAAAAAAAAACTGACTTATGTACAGTCAGAATCAAATACACTTCTCATCAAAAAAATCGAAACACTTCCGAAATTATCTTTGTGGCAACAATTAAACAAAAAACAAGCATTAATTCATTATAGAAAATACATAATTTAGTAGCTGGAAGTTTGGCCTTTACAATGGTGTACGAAACTTCCAAAAATTAGGTTTTTTTAAAATTTTTATCCTTTAAATGAATGGAACATTGTTTTGAGATAAACGTGTGTTTAGAGTTGGAGTACATTTGTCGTGCAAAAACGCAAAATGACGCATTACTTTAAAATTTTCTGTTTGTAATTTGTTGATTAGGCTCTGTGACGTCTGATAAAAAGTTTTTTTCTAACACACATGCATACTTCACCCGCAGCAGCCGCCCAAGAAGTGGCATTGCTGGATTCTGGGACTAGTCAGCGTGTTGTGGCTGCAAGATTGCATCTAAGCCACTTGTCTGTTCAAAGAGTGTACCAACGCTATCGGGAGACTGGTTTATTTACGCGCTATCCAGGATCTGGTAGGAATTGGGTCACTTTTGAGTGAGACGGCCGATTTATTGCAACCGTTTGTTCGCAAAATCGACGCCTTCGCGCTTTTCAACTGCAGCAGCAGCTCCTTGTTGTTCGAAGGGTGACTGTAAGTGGCTCTACGATTTGAAGAAGATTGAAGGAACGTAGACTGGTACCACACAAGCCAGCTAATGGGTCAAAATTAACAACAGACCATCGAAGAGCTCACCAAAAAAAATCGAAACACCTCGCAAGTTTTTGTTTTGAATGGATTATTAGAAAAACATGTTTTTTTTTTAATAAATACGAAATGCCATTTAATAGTAGGTAGCATAACGTTTAGAATTCCTTATGTTGATGTTCCATAATTTTACTCTCGTCAGAAAAGAGAACCTTGCTCATTTGTAGGTTTGAACAATTTAAGTGCACAAGTGCAAAGTTAAGGCGCGCTCTTCGATGGTCTGTGGTTAATTTCGGCCCATTAGCTGGCTTGTGTGGTACCAGCCTACGTTCCTTCAATCTTCTTCAAATCGTAGAGCCACTTACAGTCACCCTTCGAACTACTCGGAACTGCTGCTGCAGTTAAAAAGCGCGAAGGCGTCGATTTTGCAAACAAACGGTTGCAATAAACTGGCCGTCTCACTCAAAAGTGACCCGATTCCTACCAGATCCTGGATGGCGCGTAAATAAACCAGTCTCCCGATAGCGTTGGTACACTCTATGAACAGACAAGAGGCTTAGATGCAAGATTGCAGCCACAACACGCTGACTAGTCCCAGAATCCAGCAATGCCACTTCTTGGGCGGCTGCTGCGGGTGAAGTATGCATGTGTGTTAGAAAAAAAACTTTTTATCAGACGTCACAGAGCCTAATCAACAAATTACAAACAGAAAATTTTAAAGTAATGCGTTATTTTGCGTTTTTTGCACGACAAAAATGTACTCCAACTCTAAACACACGTTTATCTCAAAACAATGTTCCATTCATTTAAAGGATAAAATTTAAAAAAAAAAACCTAATTTTTGGAAGTTTCGTACACCATTGTAAAGGCCAAACTTCCAGCTACAAAATTATGTTTTTTCTATAATGTATTAATGCTTGTTTTTTGTTTAATTGTCGCCACAAAGATAATTTCGGAAGTGTTTCGATTTTTTTGATGAGAAGTGTATATCAGGATGATCAGACTGTTCAATATGATATGAACAACTAAGAAAATTAAACTGTATCTCTATGATGCAAGGGGTGTTTTAGATCAAACACAGTACACAACAACTGTCAGTCTGACAAGATTTTTATCCCATTGAGATAAAGTTTAATTTCTGTAGTCTTTAGGTAATTATGAACAGTCTGTTCGTCCTCATATATTTGATGCTGACTGTAGATATTCAATACAATATATATAAGTCGCGCGGAGAAGGTTTGCCGATGGGTTTATGACGTCACGCGTCGATGGTCGGTACGATTCAGACGAGCGCGGGTAGCGGTCGGTGAAGTGGGAGGCGCAGTCATCGGCAAACCTGCGCGCGACTAGTACTACAATTAAAACCGTTATAATTATTTCCAAAATTTATTTAGCGACGTTCTGTATAAAATTGGTATTAAATAAGGTACTCTCTATGTTAGTTAAGAAAACATAAAAACTTTACAACATATTACAGTATGGCGTCGAAGCATGCTGATCTTCGCGTGCGGAGTAGTAGTGGGAGGCAGCACCGGCGTGTTAGTGGGTCTCCGGGCCGCACGCCGCGTGCACAGCGGGCCGCATGCCCGGGCCTTACACTCGCAAGCTGACCAGTCCGTTATATTGGTGGAGGATGCTGTAGCGCCTGGTAAGATCTGAATAACTGTCCCATGTTTCTTGTTTTGAGGCAACATGCCTCATTTATAGCAGGCCACATGCTGCATTGATGGCAGGCTCCGCTTGTTATACTAATGACAAACTAGTTATGAAATAATTAATTGGAACAAATTCCTTAGACAGTATGGTTCATTTATAAAAATGCACAGTCCTGGCAATGAGAGGCACCTCTACATGGACGCTAAGATCATGTGTCGTTGTACATTATTCATACAATTATGCAATTACGATATTAAGTGTTAAATGGGCACGGACCAGAGCGGTAGACATGCCAATATCTTCTGAGGATGTCCCGTGGAGGGGTGCGTAGTAACGCCTGATTCCATTATTTATTCAGGTTATTTTGAATCTTGAATACGAAATTAGAGATCATTCAAGAATCGATAAAATTAACTTCACTTGTAATGTTATTGCCTACTAGTCCCCTGATGTGGAACGATTGGATTATTTAGTTGTTGAACGACTCGGTAAGCCATCTCTTTCTCTCTCGTTACGAGAATCGTAGACGGAACGAGATAACAAACCAAATCGGACGACAACTGCTTATCGAAATGGTTCTGAATAGGTGGATAGGCAGATGGGAGAAAACCCATTTTAAAGATCTCTTACAAAATAACTAATTAAATATTTTAATTCGTCAGGTGCGGGTACGGGCGAAGTGTTGGTCCGCGTTCAAGCGTTCAGTATCTGCACGGTAGACCGCGGCGCGCTCCGTGGACGCGCACATTTGTTGCGCTCGCTGCTGTACCGAGGACACGTCACCGTTGGAAGAGGATTCGCTGGTAAGTGACTTCCTTCATCTTCTCTCGGTAGTGGGACTGACTGCTCAGGGTGCCCGCGATGCAACGTACTTAAGTATCGTCGGGAGTGGAAACTCTTCTAATGCACCCGAAAAGTGACCTTCTGATGAGTTATGGTTGCTTAGTACTTGAGGTAAAATTTAGGAATGACCTTAAAAACAAATCACGCTAGTCTTTGTCAAAGTGTGCAGTAGTGGGCAGTTTGTAATAACTAGCTGCTAATTTTAAAATAAGTAATTATTTAATTAAAATTTCCAAACAGAAAACCCATTAAGTTCCTGAACCGGGAATTGCATCCAGGACCTCACGCTTAAGAGCCGCGCTTACGATGAGCACATCGAATGTAATGTAATGTAATGTAAATGTAGTTAGCCAGTATTAAATCCTCCAAGATTTGACTGAAACCCGATTACTTAAAAAATGGAATTAGTAATGGCATGGCGGTACCATTTTGCTTTTTGCTCGTTTTCACAAGTTCTCTATGAGCGAAAGGTAAATAGTAACATTCAATTGGTATGTCTATACCCGTGCGCTTTCATGTTCATCTTGCGCTTTCAACTTTCAATTCCTCTTGCGTCAAGCGCATGCAATATTGATTGCCATAAACCGCATGCAGCTTATCGTCTACACCGGTGCGCCTCGGTCAGTCGTCAGTCGACATGCAATAGAACGGATTAGCGTGCGCTAGGGGCAAGCGCTTTTGTCGAACTAGTATTAAGGCATGCGCTATTGCATGCGCTATGCCGCTTCACGCATGTTTCAGACGAAGACGCAAGATGAACATGAAAGCGCACTGACATAGCTAATCAATTTCAATCGCGTATTTTTGGTAGTATCTTGTCAAGTTATTATACTGCGATATGTCCGTACAAGTGGCTTACTTTCTTGCACACATGCATGCCTAGTACGAGCAGAGCCCGACTTACTGACGAAAAAATTGTACGTCAAATGTCTCTCTCTCACTCGTAACTCTCTCACACTTACACTTGTCAATGATAGAAAAGTAAGAATGAGAAAGAGAATCAAAAAATATTTTCTTCTAGGTGTGGTGTTGGATGTCGGCCAAGGTGTGACGGACTTAGAAATGGGTGACGAAGTATGGGGATGTGTCACCGAGTGGAGCGGCGGCGCGGCCACTGAGCTATTAACTATACGCAGGTGAATCTCACTTCCTGATGGTATATGTGAGCCTGGTAGTTCACAGCTGGTCATGTTTCGCCTTCAGTAGCAAAAGAAGACCCATTATGTAATTTTCGTCGCTGAAATGTATAAGAAGAAGATGACCAAATTATATTTTTTTCTGAAATGACAGGAGTATGTTTATCCTTTTCTGTCACGTTTTAAGTGCAGTGCAGAGTTCGTTCGTTCGGTCGCAGTGATGTGAGATGAAAGAGAAAACTTATCTGCACTCTCGCCCTAAATTCATGTATTCGTTTCATAAAGTTCGTTTTGTTCTATGTCCTCCTAGTACCCGGGTGAGCAAGCGCCCCCGCGGTCTGGCGGCTGACACAGCGGCTTCCTTGCCGTGGGCCGGTGGCGAAGCCCTAATAGCGCTACGGAACCTTTCCTACACACCGGAGAACAGCAAAGGAAAACGGTATTTATATTATTTTAGTGGAGTTATTTCCCTGACACACCATTTTCTTGATTCCCGTAAAGTACCAGGATACCATAACGACTAACAAGTTGTTTTGCAGTGTTGCGGTCTGCGGTGCGGCGAGCGGCGAGGGTTGCGCGCTAGTACAACTGTTAAGTACTTGGGGTGTGCACGTTACTGTGGTAGCGCCGAGACACGCCGCAGCCACGCTGAAAGACTTAGGTAACGTTACCTCTTCATCTCAATGTTTTCCTAGCGTTTTATCAGTAATCTGCATGTGACAGAGGACAGCGAGTGACGGGATCACGTAATTCCAAAAATTTTCATCAGTCGAATGAATAGAAGCCGTTAAGATTCTTTAGTAAGTATAAAAAAATAGTCATTATGCTGGTTTAGATACTTGCCTAGATTTGTTAATGAACCAATACACAGTATATGTTCGTGAAGCAGCAGAGGGGCTCGTGGCTAATCGCGGTCAGTTTGTGGATGGGTGATCGTTCGTTACACATTGAGACCCCTCCGTGCCTCGGATAGTACGTTAAGCCGTCGGTCCCGGTTGACACACGAATACCTATGACAGTCGTTATGGGTAGTTAGTTAGAAGCCCGAAAGTCTGACAACCGGTCTCTAACCTTAAAATATCGGCATTGCCCAATAACTGTGTTACGGAGTCCTGATGGTAGTCGCTCCGTGTAAAATTCAGCCTTATCTGGTTACACTGGAAGCTGACCCTAACAAACTTGGGAAAAGGCTAGGCAGAACACATGCCCCCCTTATTACAGAAGATGGTCTAAGAAAAATAAGTTTTAAAATAGCCCCGTCTTTTTTTGTTATATGACATAAGAAAGTGACGGGTATAATTTAAACCTGGGTTTACCTTAGTCTTGGTTTAAACCATCTTTTGTAATGAGGGGGAGTTAGTTTAAGGTTTAGTTTAACTCATCAATATCTCTCTCTGTTACCAGGCGCGCAGGACTTCGTGGATATCGAGAGTAACCGTGAGTCGGGCGCGTGGCTGAGCCTGGAGCGTCGCGCCAGTCGCACGGGCCCATGGGACGCCGTGCTGGCCTGTGCCGCCGCCGAGGTGCCTCCACTTGCGCTAGCTAACGCTGCAGCTCTGCTCAAGTATGTGTGCCTAGTATTACACCAGTTGAAAATACAGGGCGTCCCACGACTTTGCCACATGGAGGGAAAGTACTTTAAATACTGTAGCTAGAAAAATTTACTGAATGAAGACTTCATTTTTATTTTAAAAACAATACGATCTGCATTCAAAGAATTTTGAATTATCACCAGTCTGAACCGGGAATCGAACCCGCTAAATGTGAAAACAAAAAAAACTGTAATTTTATTGTACTGATCGAAAGGCTCGATCAGATACATTTATTTCTTCTAAATAACATAGTATCTAAAATAAAAGGAACACCATGAAATTTAACATTTAATTTAAAATGTTGTTCAGAATAATGAATAGCATTTTCTCTGACTATGTCGTGCTTATAACAACTGACTTTATGTACTACTGCTTTATTACTATTTCGAAGTATTATTGGTATTATTTCAAGTAATTTCACTACCTATGAAAAAAGAAATAAATCAACGGTAAGCGAGATAGTTACAATTTGAATACAATAGGAAGAGACACATTTGGAGTATTCAATAAATTAAATTGTTTGTAAGTTGCACAGTTAAACGTGTCTTAATATTTCAAATAAATGTTAAATTTCATGGTGTTCCTTTTATTTTACAAGCTATGTTATTTAGAAGAAATAAATGTATCTGATCGAGCCTTTCGATTAGTACAATAAAATTACAGTTTTTTTTTGTTTACACATTTAGCAGGTTCGATTCCCGGTTCAGACAGGTGATTATTTAAAATTCTTTGAATGCAGTTCGTATTGTTTTTAAAATAAAAATGAAGTCTTCATTCAGTATTTTTTTCTATCTACACTATTTAAGGTACTTCCCCTCCATGTGGCAAAGTCGTGGGACGCCCTGTATAATTTTGTCATTGATTCAATAAATAATCTATTAAACCCAGGTTGGGGTCAACGAATTTTCTCCATGTGGGGACGGCCTAGAATATAAACTTCCTTACCGCACACTAATAAGACTCGTGTCAAATAAACATTAAATAAAACCTAGCACAGCAGGTGGTAGGATCTACAAGGTCAACCTGGCTAGCTACCACCCTCACATTGAAGTCCGGCGCCAAGCAGTTTACTGTATTCCGTCGTGTGTATGTGAGAGCCAGATGGGTTTAAGGGAATCTCTCTATATCTCTGTTACTTGGATTCGTGTGCTCCATCTTATAATTATAAACCTCGACGATTTATTGACCTACCCGTTAGCTAAAAGCTATCATCATCTCTATCTCTGACTGACTGATCTATCAACGCACAGTCTAAACCGCTCGTTAAAACTTGGAATTTTGACAGTAGATACCTTTTACAACGTAGGCCATCAACTAAAAATTATTTTTTTAATTTCACTAAAAAATGGAGTAACGGGTGGTTAAAGTTTGTAGGAGAGAGTTAAAAAAGTCTTCAATTTGGTTAACGAACAGCAATTTCACAATTATTCAAATTATACGCAAGTGTGGGCAAAAGCTATTGATTTCATGTCTCCCCTATCGCGAGAGGAGAAAATAACAGAAATTGAAAAGACGTTTTTAATTATGGAGTTTGTTTGTGTAAAGTAAAACTACACAATCTATCAGAAAATAGGAACTATCGTCTAATTGTCACTTGCACGTACCAGGGCTACAGCGCCGCGCAAAGCTTTCCTAGACCTCCGACCGGGACCGATGATCACCGACCGACTGCCGACGCCCTTCGCCATCATATTCGCCACTACGTTCTACAGTTACAGGGTTTTCAGGGTAAGTTTAAGAGCCTATGCGCATTCACCAGCAACAATTAGTATTAACTCATGGAAAATGTGCATCTATGTAGTACATCATTTCGCCGTTATGTTTAAGTCCCATGTAATAGGGGGCGAGCCTGTTGCCATCAACGGGGCACAAATCCAGAGTCCGGGCTGCTACTGAGAAATTCCACACGGAAAACTCAATAACACTTTGCCCGACCTGGGGATCGAATCCAGGACCTCACGCTTAGCAGTTGCGCTTACTACCACTAGACTCACTAGGTCTTGCGAAGTGACGAGGTGTTTTCTTACTTTTTAATTTCGTAATTTGTGTTTCCAGTGGCTTCTAGGTTGTGGCTCCCACACAGACTGGCTAGAAGATCGGTTCAGGCTGAGAGAAGGACTGGACACGCTCGCCAAACTCGTCGACCGCGGTGCGATGGCCCCCATACTTGATAAGGTGGGAAATGACTTTGCAGCTACCAACCCCCTTTTTTTTTATCGTGGGAAAATCCTCATGGATACCCTTCGCCCGGGGATGGCGAAGGGTTATGCCGGACTCTTACCGGCTAAAAACCCACGGTGTTCCTTCTCCTGACCCTTGGCCGGGGTCACGGGATTCGCAGCTGCATGCGCCGCAACCCCGGCAGGCCTCGACTTGTTTCTACACGTAAACAAGAAAAGGACGGAAGAAAATTAGAGAGTTGGTTCATTTAGCAATCAAATTAACTAATTAGTCCATTGTAACAGGTCTCTCTGATAACATATTACACTGACTAATTGTTCCATTACAGGTATATCTCCCACAAGACTTCGAGAGCGCGCTCGCGCATGCGTGCAGCGACGACGCGATCGGCACCACAGTTATTCGCTTCCCTTAATATTTATTTATATATATATCTCATTACTTTATGCTACCCTGGTAGGCAAGATACATAGTCTTTTTATCATTGGACCTATTAAGATTTTTACCGCTTGGTCATCATATTTATCGACAAATATTTCCGTGCCCCTGTTCTCTGTCGCAGAAATACGACATGGGCGGTAGGGGCACGGAAATATTTTGTCGCATAAATGCGACACAAGCGGTAAAAAGTTTAAACAACGTAAGCTGTGCTACCAGGATAGCAGAACCCTTAAGTAGTACTAAATTTTAAATGTAAAAAATTTAGGAACTTAAAAGTAATGTTCCTATGGAATGTTGTTCCTAATTTAAAGTACGTAGAATGTCTGTTATACCGTTTAGTTGATTCGACTTACCACTAAAGTTATAAGACTTACCACTAAAGTTATAAGTCAACTAATTATTTTAATTAGTAGCAGTTGGTATTGATGCACAAATTCCAATCCGTTTAGAAATTAGATTCTTCCTTGATATTATTTAGTGTCTTAAAAAACGGAATTGATATTTTAGAATTAATTTCGAATAGTAGCCAAATGATTGTTGTATGAAATTTATTTAAATTTTTTAGGATTTTTTATTGTTGTTTAAATGTGGCAACACAAGAATTCGTATCAATGAGTTGCCAGCTGTGAAAATGGCTATAATTGTGTTTATTTTTAGAGAACTATATCGTCTGTTAATTTTATAAGTATTACTTTTAATACCCTTATACTACGATTGACGGTATATTACGTCCAATGTCAAAAATTTTAGGGTGCAAATAAACTGTATTATTGTAAAACAATGTCTCGAAACCAACCACCATAAGTCACAAATGTTACAAGACTGTAAAAATGTAAACAGATCTGTAAATATGTAAATAAAGTTACTAAATCAAATAGGTGCTCACTGTGTATATAGATATAAAAGATTTTATATTAAATTTATTGAGAGCCATACTTTACAGCTATCGTACTGTTTTAAAGCCTTTTTTCACAAACACGTATGGGATTTACATAAGTCAGGGCCGTCTTCATGTTATCAGGCGCCGGGGCGCGAACCCAGTTCAGGCGTCTCCTGGCCCTTTTCAGCATGTCCCCCATCAGCCCTGCGTGAAATTATTTCTTGAGCCTCGGCGCCCTTAATGCCGCGGAGCCCGAGTGACATTTATGCCTCAGCGCTCGTGTGCCCTTATGCCTCGTCGCCCGGGTGCCTTGCACCCCCAGGTAAAGACGGCCTTGACTTAAGTAAGTCACTAAAGTTTATACGAAAACCGCAACCGAAAAAAGGCATAAATCAGTATACAGGCTGTTAACGAATTCGTGTAATTCCTTCAAACCACGTGATCTACTGATGACACAGATTAACCCTAAATGGGAATTTCTGAAAAAAAAGAAAACTATTTTTGAGTCATTTTAGAGCCTTGAGTTATCTGACTGCAGAGAGCGATATCGCGTTAGTCGTGCCTGCTAGCCGTATCGCCGTGCTTTCATTAATTTATGCGTGGCATCGATGTGTTCATACAAATAAAATTACTTTTTTGCAAAAAAAAAAATCTTATTTTTTTTACTGAATCCTTATTAGGTGGTTTAGACACGATCGGTAACAAAGCCGCATGAAAAAAAAAAAAAAAATTTTTAATCTAGCTAAATCCCGTTCGGGGCCTGTCTACATCAGTAGTAGATCATGTAGTTTTAAGGAATTACACGAATTCGTTAACACCCTGTATAAACTTAATAAATTATTGTTGTTAACATCTTAACGATATGTCAATTTTTTATTGATGAATGTCAAAACACAACTTTTAAGACTCGACCACACTGAATGCAGCACGACTGATATTTTACCCGCGCGCTTTATCCGTGTGACAACTAGTATTATTTTATACAACCTTTGCTTTTCGCACAATTCAAACTCTGCTTTTGGTGTGGGCCGATCATAATGAGCTTTTTATTATACGAGCATTAATTCACTGGAGTAAAATGATAGTTACTAATGTCAAACAATAATGCATTACTGTCAAACAACAATGCATTACTGTCAAACAACAATGCATTACTATCAAACAATATAGCACTACGTGAATCAATACTCCTACTATAGATTTATTTTGATAGTGCAAGATACGTTTTAAGGAATCTTTTTTTACTTTTGTTGCACTGTTAAAATATTCCTTTTAATATATAAAACAGGTTACAGCAGGAATATATAAATTTATACGTGCCATTACATATGATGTCAATTATGTCTACGTCGACTGTCGATAGTATACTTTTTTTGTTTTGTTTTTTATATAAAACTTCGCCCCACTATTATTTCTCCTGTATCGTGGGTGCGTCCACAGACACAAATCTTACATGTACAAATGTCCTAGTTAGTATAAACAAACTGGCTATTAAATTATAACTTTTGTGGGACACATTCATATTTATGATTGTTTACGTTTTACTCACGTGCATTTTTTCGGGATTGCCAGACTAGTTTCGGACCCTAACGGAGCCCTTATTCATGAGCTGATCACGCGGTGAGGTCGCCAGTCGAACTAGCGCTGCACCGCATCATAAATAAGGGATCCGTTTGGGTCCGAAACTAATCGGGCAATCCCGAAAAAATGCACGTGAGTAAACCGTAAATAGGTAATCATAAATATGGCTATTAAATGTTTTTTTTAATAATTATATTTTCTATTCTTAGGACACATTATTAATTGCGCTTCGGTAAATATTCAGGCTCTCGCGAGTATTCGTCATTAATAGATTTTCTTTATGTAGCCTTTTTTGTCCCACTGCTGGGCAAAGGCTTTCCCAATATTCTTCCACAACACTAGCCCCTCCCCCTCCATAAATATTAAAAGTACCTCAACAATATTACATATTTATTTAAGTAAAATTTTATTTATTTATGTTACGGAAACAACCAGCTTTCACTTTTATTAAATCCTAATTATACTCCAATATTCACCGAGACTTTTTAAATGTGGGCCTAGCGTTACCGACTCGCGTCAGTAGGTGTAAACTCAAGAAATAATTCAATTCGATGAGTTATCGGGAGATTTTGTTTTAAAATTTATGTTTTAACTATTTTAGTGTATTTTTTTAATAATTTTCAGCGTCACTGCATCTTTGCTTTATCGATGTCGACATAACATTGGCTTAATAATTGAATGTACCTATTGCAATGCAAATAATTGTCAAAATCTGTAATTTGTATTTGATTTGTAACAACCTCATAACTCGTCCAAAGGTAGATAGATACTAACTTACTTAATTAAATTGTAATGTAGATAGATAAATGTTATTATAAAATATAATTGTTGTTTAAATATTTTATTTTATTTCTTGTATCGTTACATTGAAAAAACAAACATGTCAACGACCAGAGCGTTTTATATGAATATGAACATTAGTTTTATACGAATGAATAATGTGAAATGCTTAGCAAACTAAAGTCTAAGTGCGGGCTGTGAATCTCGCCCTTAGCAGCTAGGATTGCTGTCTTAATCAATTCTATATCTACGTGTCTGCATGTCACGGTCGGTAAACTCGGCAATAAAGCCGTATGCGGCTCGCGAGCCGCGATTTACCAATGACTGCCCTAACACATGTGATGTCGCCGAGTCACTGTCTAAAGCTTTGTGCTGAGACAGTATTATACAGGGCCGAATTTAAAGTTTGAAGGCCTTGGTGCACCGAAGAAGTGCAAGCTCGATGAAATCTTTTAAAAAAAGTACTTAGTAAATGAATTTTATTTCTCTTTGTCAGAACGGTTGTAATTATTTCTTATCTAAAAAAAAAACAAAATCTCTCACTGTGGAGTCCCGTCTCTTGTGGAGGCCTCGGGACTAAAACCCCTGTTGCCCTGCCCTCCCTTTCTCCCGGGCCAGGTCATAAATATAAAGAAACGACAAAAAATCTTGAACCACATTTATTTAGCGTACACAACCGGGTACTGAACAGATATATTAAATATAACATTAAGTACAATTGAACAATACATTTAAATAGAACATGTCACCGTCCACACCACACCGCACCGCCGCAACATTCTCGTTTTTATTACTTATCATAAATACATTATTGACTTACAAATCAATCCTATGGTGCACTCATTGTGTTGCCGCTATTAAAAAATACTAATATTGTATAAATTATTGCTATTTAATTATGCATTATCGATGAAGGTAAACACAACCACGACAACAAAACACATTGCCATAGAGTATTTGACTATTATTATTTTATTATAAATCTCTAAACTATTACAAAAATAATAAACAACAGTGAAAAAAGCAATGAAATATTTAATAAAATGGCCAAGTTATAAACGATTTAAAATTGTTCACAAGACAGAGACAACACTACTACCATATGACGTCATACCTTCAAAACTTCATAGTGACTTGATATCACTCAGTATAACATCCGTTTTGCGTGACAATGACAGAAAATGCCTTCTCAACAAACTTCCAAAGTGTGCATGCATCTCCTCTATTTTTTCATAGATTTTATTAATATTTTTCCAAACCGTTTTCTTTCTATACTTTTTATAAAATAACACAAAATTGTTGTATATTTTTGATAATAGCCAAATACCCTAGCAATTCTACAATCTGAATGATAGGGTCTTCAGTCGATAACTTTTCTATTATTCTGATGTTATTAATCCCTTCCTACCCTTTACGATTTTTGAAAGCAAATAACTCTGGTATAATTTTCTAAATCCAAACAAATGTATAGTTTTAAATTTAATATAAACAATGGGAAGCGAATCAGTCATGTTAAACATCTAATAACTAAACATTCACTGAAGATATTTTTAATTAATTTAAAACAACACAATATATTATTTATCATTATCAATTAACTAGAATAAAAAGAATACAAACACAATCATAGTTACTTGAATATACATGCCATTAAAATAATGAGAACAGTTTTACGAAATATTACAGTAAAATTTGTAGTTGCACAGCATATACAGTGGTGGACATATAATTAGAAACACCAAGTGTGACTTTTATTTTTAGTACAATTTAACTTGATAATTAATGTTTTACGAATCATAGAGGGCTTATACCTATTTATCTATAATGTATCCACATCATGAAGTATTACTATGTCAGTTTTGGAAATATCATACAACCGTTTATGTAAAAACTGGTATACTTTATAAAATAAAATGAAGCAGCACGACGTACTAAGGTGGACAACTAATTAGAAACGGAAAAAAAACATTAGCATAAATATGAACAAAGGTAACGAAACAATAAATAATGAGGTTAAATCGTACAAAAGTTTTATAATAAACAATTAATGTTTGGTTGGGAAGCCTCTGCTGTCGATTACAGCTCTACAACGACGTGGCATTGATTCTATCAATGTTTCATACAATTCTAGGGAATTTTTCTCCAAGCTTCTACAAATGCGTCTTAAAGTTGTTGTAGTATGATACTAGTAGTAGTACGATGTTAGTGATATGTTTATTGGACAATGTTTTCTTTACATAGTACCACAAATTTAGATTGGATTCAAATCTGGACTATTTGCAGACCACTCTAACACCGACACTAATTAGTCTCTTAGAAATGCTTTAACGATGTTTGTTTGGTTTGGATTATTGTAGTGTCGGTATTAGAATGGTCTGCAAATAGTCCAGATTTGAATCAAATCTAAATTTGTGGTACTATGTAAAGAAAACATTGTCCAATAAACATATCACTAATATCGTACTACTACTAGTATCATACTACAACAACTTTAAGACGCATTTGTAGAAGCTTGGAGAAAAATTCCCTAGAAATGTATGAAACATTGATAGAATCAATGCCACGTCGTTGTAGAGCTGTAATCGACAGCAGAGGCTTCCCAACCAAACATTAATTGTTTATTATAAAACGTTTGTACCATTTAACCTCATTATTTATTGTTTCGTTACCTTTGTTCATATTTATGCTAATGTTTTCTTTCCGTTTCTAATTAGTTGTCCACCTTAGTACGTCGTGCTGCTTCATTTTATTTTATAAAGTATACCAGTTTTTACATAAACGGTTGTATGATATTTCCAAAACTGACATAGTAATACTTCATGATGTGGATACATTATAGATAAATAGGTATAAGCCCTCTATGATACGTAAAACATTAATTATCAAGTTAAATTGTACTAAAAATAAAAGTCACTCTTGGTGTTTCTAATTATATGTCCACCACTGTATTTTTGTTACAGTTAGACAAAGAGTATCGTGGTCGAGGACTCCGTCGGGAGTGGCCATAGCTCTTTTTCAATACAAAAAGTCTGTTATATTTTGCGGAGAGAAATCTCACATATGCATTCTACACTGTAGCTACGATATTAACACGCTCAGCAGTTGTGCTCGCGACTAGAAGTGAGGCGTATTTATCGTAACAGATTAAAACAGGTATGATAACAGACTGTAACTGTGACAAACTGAAAAAGCAGTTCCTGTTCCACGAGCTAACAAAATCCCCTATAATATGACAGTCACAAGCTTTTCTCTATTCATGCTTATGACAGTTACCTTAGTCAGAATAAGATAAAAAATGTTACTGTTACTCTGTGACACCCTGTTACAGCCGTCACAACCTCTTTCCTTTTCTCGCATAGGTTTAACACCTTAGTTAGAAAGAAAAGTCCTGTTGTAAACAGGTTAAACGTTGCTATCTGTGGTAACAGAGAACACACAATAGTTTGTTCTCACATAGTTTGAAGTATCAGACTGTTATTTTGTAACAGGTTTTTGGAACTGCTATTTACGTGTAACAGGAACAGGCGTAACAGATACGTGATTTTACCTGTTACAACCCACTCGTACTCGCGACCACTAGGCTGTCTTTAAGAATATTAAATTGTTGTTTATTTTTAATAGTTAAACATCTTATTTATTCGCATCACAAAGGTATTCGTAAAACTGTTCTTTTATTTTTCATTCAAATTAGTATTTAGTTCTCATTAATATCTGGCCCACAAGCCGCGAGATATGTTGGTCCCTACCAGGTTAACATAAAAACACAGAATATTGCTTCACCAACCAACACCATTCTATAGTGCGATATTAAAATATCATTATACTTAACAAACCATTTAGTTGTTACTGATCGTGACTTTCATGGTTCTATAGAGGAGACATTTTTTTTCTTTATGTCGTATCGTTAATAAAAACCAACATCATCACGCCTGTATTTCCCAATGGGTTGGGTAGAGGTGTAAAGTACACCTTCATTTCGTCGTAATAGGGGGCGAGCCTATTGTTAATATTGTCTTTAAAATATGGACCTTTTATCGACTACCGACAAAGCCTTTTTTACTGTTACACACAACAACAGGGCAGTTCCATAAGGCCTAGTGCGAGCAAGAGGTCCGATAAAAATGATTTTTGACTCAGTTCGCACGTTTGTAATGGCTCAAGTACAGCCAGGCGGACCGTATATATCCTACTATAATAGAACAGAGTGCAGAACGGTCGATATTGAGCAAATTCTTAAAAAAAGTGTAGCAGTAACAAGTGTAATGCAATAACATCATAAGTGACCAGGGACTAAGAAATTGGAAATAGAATTCAGAAAAAGCATAATCAGGTCATTATTGTACCAATGTTGGGCATGGGCCTCTTCTCAGAATAAGAAGGGTAGGCCTCAGTCCACCACGCTGGTCTGATGCGGGTCCACCAACCCTCATCACACACAACTTCGAGAACTTTATGGAGCCTTCTCAGGTGTGTAGGTTTCCTTACGATGTTTTCCTTCACCGTTACATAACGGAACTGATAATCAAATTCCAATGAATGTCAATCAATCGAATGAATTCGAAAAGTCAGAGGTGTGGGCCGGCTTCGAACTCGCCTTTCCTGCATGGGAGGCAACCGGTCGACCGCTAAGCTATCAATGTTTTTTATTTGGCATAATGTACGTATTAATTCTTAATTATTATTTAATAATAGCCACGATTAGTAACAACCGTATACCCGAGTAATAAGAGATTCACCTATTATAGTAATTATTATTTGCCAGAAAAAGCAACAGGAATGTATTACCTTAAACATTTGATTATAGTAATTATATTAGTTGGAGCCAAAGTCAGTTATAGTCGAGTTTAAATTTAAGTCAAAATTGTTATATGTGCCAGGTCACATAGTGAATATGTGAATATAATATTTTGAACACGATGTATTTTTATTAGCTTAGAAAATTATTATTTAGGCTTGTTTATATTTAATACAGTAAAATGACTATTTATTAGAGATGGGCGAAATTGATTGTTTTATTTGAATTATTCATGGTTAAAAGCGTAAATTGATGAATACAATACATATTCACGATGTCACCTGTAACTCAATTCCGTATTACAACTATAAATATATGCCAAGCTACGTAACTAGGTATATTTAATGAAGACTCATCTCTGCGCCATGTTGAACTGAAAATAGGAAAATAAATTCATAAGTTGTGTCGTTCAGGCGAAAAAGGCCTCAAGCACTTGTCTCGCTAGCATTTTATAGGCAAATTGTACTAAGAGCTCATAAAAAGGTAGAGATTCACTAATACAGGAAATTCTGGTAAGTATTTTTGGCGTGGCGGCACGTTACGCATGTGTCCGTCAGCCGGCGTTTCATAGACGGATTGTAATAGGAGCTCATAAAAAGGTAAGAGTTCCTCCACCTTGGAACTTCTGGGAAGTATTGTTGGTGTATGTAGGACGACACATTTTGCCTGGCGTTTTATAAGCTCATTGTACTAGGAGCTCATAAAAAGGAAAGAGAATTAATTCACTTTTTTTAAACAGAAACTGGAACTGTTCCGGGATGTATTTGGTGTTTGTAGGGTAGCATGTTTTGCCTGTAGAACTCATGTCCGGATTGTCCGGCCGACGCCGGCGTTTCATAGCTAGATTGTACTAGGACCTCATAAGAAGGTCAGAGTTATCACCTTGTTCAAAACAAGAACCCTGGGAAGTAGCTCTTTCTTTGGTTTAAGCATTTTGACTGTAGGATTTGTACTAGGAGCTTATAAGAATGTAAGATAATTTACCTTGTTCAATACAGGAACAGTTCCGGGAAGTACTTAGTGTAGGGCGGCACGTTCTGCGTGTACGACTTGTGTCCGGCCGGCGAGCAGGAGCCCGACACTGGCAGCAGCGGCTCCGAGCTGATGGAGTTGAATATCTCCTCCAATTTGTCTTTTATCTCGTACTGAAAATTAATAAGAAGAAATAAGGATTTTTTTTTTACTTTAATTTTGTGGTATCTTGGATTCCACTACTTGCCTTTTGCTTACAGAGTAGAGGTCAACGCTACGCCCCTTCAACATCTGTCTTCAATGTTTGTGTGCATATGCCAACGAGTCACCATTTATGTGCTTGATATTTAGATTTATTACTCGACTAGTGCATAATTAAAGTGACCGTTCGACAAAGTGCATGTGTGTCATTCGTACAAACCTCTAAATGGTACCATACTGTTAATTAGCGACGTTAAATCTGTCGAGCGACTGATCCATGTTTTTATTTAAGTTTGGCCTACAGTTGCAGAGTACGGCATCTGCGTCGAACGAATAATGCGTTGTAAATATTCTTTCTCACACATTTTTACTTGCAGTATCAATGGAGCGTGCCGTGTAGTTGATTTCTACGTGCGTGAGCGAGAGGCAAATAACGACAACAATTTTGAACCATTTTCAATTCCATTGTTTATGTGGTAGTTATTACCTTGGGCTGCGTGATGTGCAGCAGCTGGTCGAAGGGCGCGGTGCGGAAGGCGTTGTTGAGCGTGGCCCGTCTTCTCTCCTGGTCGCGCCGCTCGGCTGAGCTGGGCCCGCCGGCCGCACGGCGCAGCGCCTGCAGGCTCACTCCCTCACCTCACTCGTATTACCTTGGGCTGCGTGATGTGCAGCAGCTGGTCGAAGGGCGCGGTGCGGAAGGCGTTGTTGAGCGTAGCTCGTCGTCTTTCCTGGTCGCGCCGCTCCGCTGAGCTAGGTCCGCCGGCTGCACGACGCAGGGCCTCCAAGCTCACACCCTCACTGGTACCGCCCGTCTGAAACACATGTTATGACGAACTTTTAACACTTTGATCGTAATTTCCTGAATATAATACAATTTCAAATAAGTATTTTTTGTTATCTTCACAAGAATCTAAACAATTTCGTTGAAAGCTACGAATAATTTTGGAAAACTTTAACTGCGCTTGCCCTCTGATGAAAAAATACACATTAATAAGCTTAAGTAACAATTTCTAAAAAAAAAAACCGATAAATTGTCTGGTAATAATGACGACGCGTGTCGTCATCATCATTTCTGTACTAGGGCCTAAGTCTGCTAATTTACGAACACTTCGATCTATCAACATCTATGTCGATAGTGTGTCGATAGAATAGTTTTAGACACTTGGTATACACATTTGGTATTCTGCTGGTTATTTTAGACGTAATGGCTTTCCACTGACTTTCCATTGAACTGTTATTTTAATAGAAAACATTGAAGTTTTAGCAGAATATACACTCACCGGCATAATTAGCGGAACGCAACAAAAAACCGTGTTTTTTCCATTATTTTGTATTGTACATTAATGTTTCTGTTTAAATATTTTATAATTAGGGTTAAATGCATTATAAGGACAAATAATCAATAATCATTTATTTGAATTTGGCAATTTAAATCTTTAATTTGCTAAAATATCCATTTTGTAACTTTCGGCGCATATTTTTTGAAATAATTAATTTGCTATTTATTTTAATTTTTTGTTTGTTTTATCACCGTTTCCATACTGCTAGGGTCCTTATCAGTATTATGACATGTTTTTCCGTGCAATTTATTAATCCATTATCTTTTCTTAAGGCAAATTGTCTCCATACTCGCATGAAACACTTTTTAATCCTCTAATGTTTCTTGGTGGCTGGATTTTTTTCTCGTTCTATTCGTCTCTATTTCCCGTCAAGGCCAAGTCATATTCTATTGTACTCATGTCCGGGGTCCAAGTTGACCCATCCTGGTGGGTTATTACATCATCTTATATGAAATTGCGGACCACGAATACACAGTTCGGCCACACATGATCGTGCATATTTAGTTTATCTTGTCTGATAACTCATTAAGTGGCATCGCAGGAGGTTCTGGGATGTCTATCCTGCAAAAATAAGCAGCCAGTAAGCCTCCTTTAATAATGCCTAACTCCGTGTGCGCTTCAAAACAAATGACACCCCAAACCATTATTGGAGTCTCCAGCATAAGGCACATTCCTGTAAAATTTGACTGTTCAAAGCGATTCCCTTGACGTATCCATATTCTATGCCTCACATCCAAAAAATGTATATCAAAAAACAGCTTGCCCCTGAGAAAAAAATCTCTTTCTAACTCCTTAGTCCGATCTCGGTGTTATTGAGCAAAACTTAATTTCACTACGCGATGACCTACAGCACGTTTTGGACATTCAGCAGTCGCGTTAGACATCAGATTACCTTCAATGAGACGTTGTCTTTCTTTCCGCATACTCACAAGCAAAATACGGACCACCTTCAGGATGTTACAGGTCCGAATAGCAGCATTGCGCCAATTTTTCAGAGCCTTAACCGGTTTGAACTGTCATAAACCAATCATCAGCGGCGCTTTTTCCTTGATTTCTGCATTGTCCTCATCTTCTAACAAAACATCCTGTCTGCTTGTACCGATGGACATTGCGAGGAATGACTAATATCGATACACTCAGTGCTTAACTTACTGCACGATAGGTTTGACTTTCATTGATCACTGTAACATCTCTCGTAGCTTTTGTCACAGGGAAATTACTTCTGTCAGCCTCTACGCAATGTTTATTATCCAAATGCAATGAATACACTAAGGCCAAACCACCAGTACTTAAATAAAACAAAGTTCCGATTAAAAACACAAAAGGGCAAAATCTGTGTAAAATCAAAACTGAGCCTAATTTACCTCGAATCGCTTAGGAAAACCAAATTTTTCTTCAACATGCAAGTCCTAATTGAAGGTTCTTTTGAATAAAAAAATCGTCATAGCAATACGTTCCGCTAATTATGCCGGTGAGTGTATAATCTGTCATAATCGTAATGGAATCTTAATAGGGTGATTTAGACCCCTGCTTGTTTACGGAATTATATGATGGAGTTATACCAGCGTGAGTTTCCTATCGCGTCTCATGTCGTGTTCGCTGCTGTGAACATCCTCATGGCCCCAGTGCCAGAACTCATTGTCAGAGCGCTGCGGGGAGAGGAGAGCGTTAGGAGGGGGTGGGATGAGGATGAGGAGGAAATAACTGGAATTTTATAGGAATTAGGAACTAAATATTCAGGGGAAGGATGCCATCTACAGATATTGAGTTGAATAGATACCGCAAGTATGTCAAATTGTATAAAAACAAGCATGTCACATTTTTTGATCCAACTACCTATGATTTAGTGCTGGAAACTTCCCACTGGAACGTAAACATTGCGCATGCATAGCGCGCGTCGAGCAGTGAGAGGTTGCGTGCACGCATCTTGCAACCGTTCGCGCTTCCGGAAACGGTCGAGAGGGAACTGATTTAACAGCGTAACATGTAGGAGGATTGCTCCTATTGAATGGCAGGCAAAGTAGGCCAACTTGCGTTATCTACTTAATTCTATATCTTTGATTTGGCCTAAAATAAGGCTGTGAAGTTTAATATGAAAACTATGTAGTTCGAAAGCGCTACATTGTTTCATCTCTTTCTTGTTTTATCTTTGAATAAAAGATGTTTTTCAATTTATTTGGTGTCCAACATATGGCTGGCCCTAACTTTAACAAAAACTAAACAAATCTATCTACAAATCCTTATGTATTTCATAAATGATAATTAATGCAACTAAGATTACATAAGTGCCAAAGTTCTGCATAGAGGGTCGATGGTTGTGGTTGTACTTCTCAATGAACATCCTGTATTCTTCGTCCAGGTCGTCATATTGAGTTTGCTGGCGGTGATAACTGTTTTAATTAGTTTCTACTATACAATGTGGTTCAGTCATTGCAGGTCTGTGTAACTTTGGCGGACTGAGGCCTGCCGGGGTTGCGGTGCATGCTGCTACGAATCCCGCGAACTTGGGACAAAGGTCAGGAGAAGGAACACCGTGGGTTTTTGGTTTTTAGCCGGTTATTCTGGCATAACTCTTTGCCTTCCCCGGGCGATGGGTACATGAGCATTTTCCCAAGATAAATAAAAGGCCTGTTTTGCTTGACGATTTAGGTGTGAGAACATGGTTACACGCCCCCGCGTCGCTGCCACTCCAGAGTGAAACACAAAAAGATAATCGAACCGAATGTTAAGTGAGTCTTTGAAGACAGAGGTAACGGTACGTTCACACGGCGTCGTGTGTTTCTCTACCGAATCGGTTTTTTGCAGGATTCGGTTTAGTGGCAACAGTATTTGAATACATGAGTTCACAAATGCATTCAGTTTCAAGACACGGCAAAAAAACCGAATCTTGCTGAAGTTGACATCCTATTTGGCGACTATAAACCGGTCCGCCCGTACTGCAAAATGTAGGATCCGGTGCAGTGGCATAGCGCATTCAATACATGCGTTCATACGATACAAGCAGGTGTAGATTCGGTTATTTGCCGGATCTTGATACCGAATACATGTCGGGTCGCACAAGTGGGGGAGTGGGTGGGGAGGGACATGGGACATGTGTTCACATGGGATCCCAATTCGGGGCCGTCGTATACGGCAACGCAAGATGTGCCGTGTGAACACAACATTCGTTTTTTCCAGATCCGATGATAATAGAATTCGGCAAAACGTTACTCCGTGTGAACGTAGCGTTAGTGCTATTTGGTTTGTTCGAGTACCAGGATCGCAATCGATATGAGAGTAAGATGTATGTGTGATGTAGTGACGTCTTTGAGGAGAGCAGTTAGTGTCATGAGCCCCGATTAGTCAGTTACGATTTGGTAAGCTATCTTTTTGGTAAGCTATCTTTTTCTCTCTCGTCGCGAGAATCGTATACGGATCTAGATTGCAAAACGAATCGGGCGACAACTGCTTATCGAAAAGGTTCTGTCGGGGGCTGATTTGTTTATAAGGTACCAGGATCGCATAAGACACTAGAGTATGGTGTTATTATAGTATTGAACGTCTTTGGGGACAGCAGTATGGTAGCTGATTAGTTTGTAAAGTACCAGGATCGCATAAGACAGGAGAGTAGGATGAATGTGTTTAGTGGTACTAACCCGCTGTACTCCGGGCGAGCTGGTAGCACTGTCCAGTTCAGTGCCGGGCGCGGTGATCTCAGCCAAGCTGTCGCGACCTTGTGTGGCACCTGTGACAAAGTAAACATTAAAATATTAATGGCGACTTTAATTGTGTTAGGGTAACGTTCGGATCTGCATATCAAGACAAATATTTGTATCGCCGACAGATATTTGATTGGATAAAATTATTTTCCGCGTGGTTCCCGACAAATAGTAGGCAATTCCCTCCCGTGTGTGTTGTGAAACGTGACTAAGGCCGGTATTCCACGGCTCGCAACACGACATGACAAAACGTGGTGACGACTCCAAGCGTCATATATTTCTATGTACCAATTACTGCGACACTAGTCTTGTCGTGTCGATTCGTGAATAAAGTTTCATAGAAATATATGGAACCGGGAGCCGTCACCACATTTTGTCGTGTCGTGTCGTGCCGTTAAGAGACGACCTAAGGGATAACTCAAGAGGATGGACAGCAGTCTCTCTGCTAATAACAACAGACTGCAATCATCAATCTATCTGCCAAGCGTGGTGATTATAGATTCTTCTCTTTTGACCGTTTATTAAAACGGTCAATGGTACCAATTCTGTTATGCACAGACTAAACTTAATTTAGGGTATTGCCATCTTTTTCACTGATAATAAGAGCTGTCAAATTTAGTTTAATTAAAATTTCCAATAGAAGACACGGCAGCACGTGTCAACTTAAATTCAAGGCGTTAACTATACTTGGCAGCAAATAAATCGAGCCACTCCTACTTTTCACGTAGGTATAATTGTTATTATTTTTGGTATTATGGAACAGATCAATTCTAAACATATATCACCTAAAAGGTTATTTTATTTGATAACCTTAACAATGAGGGTAGTTTTTTGTATTTTGAATTATATAATTCATGAAACCAAAACTAATAACCGGGACACGTGAAAAAGGAGTGTCTCGATTTCTTTGCTCCCAAGTGTAGTTTGAAATCTCTTATTTAGTTACTTAACTATATATATAATTATATCATCGTACTTTCCTCGCGCTGTCTGTTAGTAAAAGACAGCAATTCTCTAATTTTAATTTAGTTGGTGAATAAGAGAATCAGCAACATTGAGACTCATTTTCAGCAGTGAATTATACGTGCTGACATAATTATTACACATTACTAATTCTGTTAGCTCCCTCGCTCCCCCCGTGATTACGGGTCTCTTTTAAAAGGTTTTCAGTCTTTCGTAGACGATACGCGTTTAGGATACGTACCGGCTTCGACCCAGCTGTGTCGGTGCGGCAATGCAACGCTTCCGGCAGTGTAGGGCGATGTAGATGATAGACGAGCGCAGTCTATACCGTGCGCCTTCAGAAGCTCGCATAACGCCATCTGTACGACAAATACAGTGTTTATTAGTTATTTAAGTACTCGCTTAGTGTAGTGACTCCATTTCAGTAGGTAGGTGGGTTGAGGTTTATTGACCGAAAAACAAAACTTTTGAACAGCTTTTAAAGAGAACCATCATCTAGTGTAAGTTCAAGTTGTAGTTAGGTCTTGAAAACCGGAAAAAGTTACAAACCGTTTTGTTCTACTTTTAACTTGGGGTAGTAAAACAGTTTCGTTGAATGAACCGGATATTTCCGTCTGCGTCAATTAAATAAATATAATTAAGTAACCATAAGCCGTCGGACCTCGCGCAATAAACCGGTTCATTACAGTTTTCAATAACATTCAATAAACGGTTGCGCACTGAAGGAAATAATTGACACAACCGATATAGCACGATTAATAAACGGTTATTTGAAAACCGGTTTCAAGATCTGGTTGGAGCTGATTTTAAAAATAGGCAAATAAACAGGTTTGTACCTGGTCCATCATGAGGTAGGGCAGCTTGTTGGGCATCTTGGCAGGCGTCAGCTCGTCGTAGTCCTCCAGCAGCGGGGGCAACATGTGCGGAGCCTCCTCGCGACGGGCCTCGATTATCTTCAATTATAATTGTATCTTTATTGGTCTATACGTCTATGCAACACTGCCACCTAAACTAGTAAATAAATAATATAAAATTACTGAACAAAGAGCATATGCCATGCAACCATATAAATCACAGAACAGATAAAGAGGTTAGAAAGGAAATAGTTCCTGATTTGTATTAGAACGCGTGTCGCCGCTTTTCTCCCACTCTTTAACTCTACTACAAGCAAGAGCCCAATACGTACGCGCATTACGCACACAAATAAATCACACGCACATAGATTTCGAGTTTGCTATTAGTTGTCACACTAACGCAAATACTGCGTTCGACGTACACTCACACACGCGCAAATTCAAATTTATTTCTCATACATGTTACGGCGACCAAAAGGTCGATTACTTATATCGATAAAATTACTGTAATTTTGTTACATTAAGGGCCGATTTTTCAATCCTCAGATAAAATGCCTGATAACTACCTGACGAATAAAGTTATTTGGCTGTTTAACTGCCTGATAATTGTTTGTCAATTTTTCAATTGCCATTTATCTCACGAATTACTATCTGACCGATTTCATTGACTTTAGCAACGCTAACTTCAGGGAGGTGAGATAAATATATGGCATAAACGAACGTTAGAGCAGGCCAGACTATTTCAATTACCTGCACAGAGTCTAGAGTACATTAATTACCTGTATGGCAAAAATGACACTGTCAGACTATCTTCCTGTCATGTCGTGTTATATATTTTGATTGTAAATCAATATTATAATGTATTTATATGTTTATTACAATGGAATCAAAAAAATAGAGAGCGTTCGGCGAATTTTAATAGTGCTGTAATTCAATTCCTCATAAGTTTAATCGAAAAATACAAACGCGTTATAGAAATAAGAAGACCGATGCGGTGACGAATAAAGACAAAGAAAAGGATCTGCATGGAGAAAAACTGAGAGCTCATTAAATTCAGGTGGAATCGCAACCAGTGTCCTTTCATGGAATACATTAAAACTTAAGTATGAGGGAATTAAAAAAAAGTACCAAAAAAAGTCCTCTAAGCAGACAGGAAATGTACAGAACCGAAGCCCGAAAGTCTGACTACCAGTTCCACCAAGAGCTATCGTGTTATCTACTAACTGGGTGATGGAGGTCAGATAGGCAGTCGCTTCATATAAAATACTAGTATTCGACTGCATCCGGTCAGACTGGCAGACGATCCCAAATTCCCAACATAGTTCGCTAGGAAGATTTACACTATCAATTACTACAGCTCTGTTATGTAGCCATGAACCCATTTCGCAGTAATTTTTTGTATAATAAACGATTGAAAACTTTGTGATTGAAAATTTTAACCTTTGTTTGATGCTTGATTTTATCCTCTACCATTATTTATAAGTAAATATTGCACAGACTCTAAAAGTCTGAATTGGCGATGGAATTCTTTTGAATCCCACACTGTAAAATGATTGGGCATGTTTTTTTTTATCATGCCTTTATCCTCATTGATTCCCTCCGCCCGGGAAAGGCGAAGGGTTATGTATGCCGGACTCTCACTAGCTACAAACCCACGGTGTGCCTTCTCCTCACCTATGGCCGGGGTCGTGGGATTCGCAGCTGCATGCACTGCATCCCCGGGCAGGCCTCGGTCCGCCAGCCCCTGTCAGACCTCTCCTTCTGTGGGGCTTCGTTCCACGTCCTTCTGAGAGGCGCGCACGGAATACTGCGCGCCGCCTTCTCGGGCCTGTTACTGGTCGGGCGTCAGGTCCAATAACCCGCCACCCGCAGGCCACACACTAGGGTGGCCGGAGAACGTCGCGCGCCCTCCGGCGGAAAATGATTGGGCCTGGATGTGACAATTCTTACTTTCCTTCCTGGATTTATGAATTCATTTATTTATCAGAGCTTCTTGCTCAATTATCGCCAGATCATCAGTGCTATCAAATAATATACATCCATTTTACTTTGATGAAAACGCAAACCCAAGAATTGTCTAGTAAAATTATATTTTTTGTTTACATCATCAGTCATCGAATAAAACTGTCTACTGAATAAGCGGTTATCTGGCCGTCAAAGGAAAAGATAAAGTTATTCCTCAGGTAGTCAAATTATTCGTCGAATAAAGCACTGACGATTGAAAAAATCATTTTTTTGCTATGTGTTGAATAAATGCTATTTGTCTGTTAATCTGAGGATTGAAAAATCGGCCCTAAGTTTTGCAATTTTTCGCTCTAATTTTGAGACCCTCGAACGGGGTACGAATAGTGTGAACTTCCTCAACACATATAAATAATAATGTCAAATTAAGGGGAACATCCGATATAGCCGTGAAATTCAAATTTTCTTTAGTTTTTTGCTAATTGCAGGTCTGTTTTACGTCATAATTATGTTGTTTGCACCCGTAACGATACTAAGTTTGCTAAAAATAATCAATAAAATCATGTCAATTATTATGAATCATCATCATAATGCACTAAGTACATAACATGTTTTTTTCGGAAACAATTCTATTTTCGAGCATCGTAAACCTAGAAAAGTAGGTATACTTACGACTTTCATATTGAATATATTATTGAGTAACCGTTACCGGCGCAAATCGCATTTTGAATAGTATAAACGTAAATAAAAGCTACAATTTGCAAAAAACTAAAGAAATTTCGATTTTTGTTTTCCCGTAGGCGTATAAACATAATATGTATAATTTAATTAATTTAATTTGAATAACCCTATGAATTGTAATTGCATAATTTTCTGCAAAATGTTAAGAAAAATTGTGCCACATTTAATAGGTATCCATTCAATTCTACCAGTTGTCTCAATCCAGTTTTCTTTTGTCTGGACCTGTTGGAAACCTAAAAATAAAATGTAACATATAATTCGTGGCAATAAACAAAGTTATTTTAATCATAATATTACTGATAATAATCATTTGTAGATATACACACATATTTAATACCGATATGGTTTACAACTTGGTACAACACTATCGATACGTATGGATTTCGCTGAATTAAAACAATTGCTCGCTGCACTCGACTTTCGCATTGAACGCAATACATTGCGCTGTCGCTCACGTAGTACAAGATTGTACCCATGTATTGCAAGCAATGTATAATTTTGCATCAGTGTGCGATTGTATCGTTTTTTCTACAAATTACATAATACTATTGCAATAATTACAAATATCACTGATATTATAAGGTTTTTGGACATGCCGGTGAAAAGAAATCCCTTCTCTGGCTACACTACTCAACTAGCTTCTTTTCCGTCACGTTATAACAATGCAAGACGGCATAATTCTTTTTTTTCGCGGATCTCCGTACGCTGTCACAATAAGAGCGCGACTGTTGACCGGTAAAACAAATTTCGGTTGAAATATGAGCGTCTGCTCATATGTGCGGCGCGCCTGCCCCGCCCACAAGGCCCTTCTAACGTCTTTTATCTGTTCTGTGATATAAATAGTAAATTGTGTAAAATTTTTACAATCTTTTTTTATGTCCTTGTGCAGAGTGTAAATGAATTGGGGTAATTCCTTAAAATTACATGATCTATTACTGGTATATATTAACCCTGCACGGGATTTAGACCAAATAAAAAAAAAACGTAAAAAATATATTTGGTGTCATTGAACATTTCGATAAATGAATGAAAGCACGGCGACACAGCTGGCAGGCACGACTAGCGCGATATCGCTCCGTGCAGTCAGTTAACTCGAGGCGCTAAAATGACTCATAAACTGAAAATAGGGTATTTTTTAATTATTGTTTTATGCTTTATCAGAAGAAAAAACCGTCTTTGGACCAGATCACGCGGTTTGAAGGAATTATACGAATTCGTTTACATTCGTATATTCCCTACACTCATCTCTTGTCTTCAATTAAGAATAAAAATGATTTTATTGATGCAATCTTGAAATGGAAAGAGTGGATATTTAAATTTTCGGCTCGAATGATTGTACCTTGTGTATATAGTCAGCGAGGCGCGGCAAGTTCATGACGTGCGGCAGGAGAGCGGCCAGAGATATAGCGATAGCCTGCAGCTGACATTGTTGCGCCACTGTTAACACCGGGTTTGACAGACCCGACTGCTGGATCCTGAAACATACACAAACATCGGTATGTCTGATATTTTTCAAAACGATTTTTCGTTTACTTCGAACACATATGAACGCCAGTCGAGATAAAATGAGGATCTGACATCTTCGGAATATGACTCAGTGTCCGACGAAATTGTTAAATCGTTCGATTTTGATACCGAGATCACAATTAGATGGTGGTAACCCATTGACATCGATGTTAGTGCGATGCAGAAGGGTCATTCTTAATAAAAAAATTAGAACATCATTATCATCATCCCCAAGTTAACCTAAGGGTATGCTGAGACGCAGGTGACGCAGGTGCACGCAGCGCAGCGCAGAGCAGATTTTGTAATGTATGAACGTACTAAGAGCTGCGTACGTTGCGACGCAGACGCGTGCGACGCAGACATGCGTCTGTCCTGCTCTGCGCCGCGTTGTAGTGCCGGCACAGATTTCTGCGCGACGCGTGCATGTCGACATGTGTTTTTTACCGCTAATTCGATTTTTATTGCACTTACAGAATATTTAATTGAATTAGTGCGTTATGAAACTTGTTTGTATTCATCCAGACTATTAAAAAAAAAACGTTCGTCAACTGGAACGCGTCTATTCTTTGTACTAGTTAAAACTCTTTTGTCTTCGAGCTGCGTCGCAACATGCGGTTGTGGCCTGTGTTTGCGTCGCCTGCCCTGCGCGGCTAAATCTGTACTGTACTGCGCTGCGTCACCTGCGTCTTAGCATACGCTTAGCCTTAAGAATGCAGGCGTTTTAAACTGCAATTCATATGTCACAAGAAGAAACAAGATCTGAAACTACTATTATGTTAACAACCCAAACGAACAACGATTTGTTAAAAAAATGTTTAGGTTTTTCGAATATTCACCCAAAATCGATACAGTCGCTAAATCGTCCATTGCCAATGTTAACAGGTTCACTGTCCAGATAGCAGACACAATAGTTGAACAATGCAGTTGTTCATGTGATTCACGGGACATGGAAAGGGTTAATGCTCATATTCATAAATATCTCTCATTTAAAAGATCTTCCATAAGGAGTTAAGTATACTAAAGTAGAATTCTACAGAGTGTTAACGAAATCGTGTAATTCCTTCAAACCGCGTGATCTACTGGTGACGCAGATGAACTCTAAATGGGAATTTTCGAAAAAAAATAAAAAACAAAAAAAAATTTTGGTTTTCAATATCTGATTATTTTTAGAGCCTTGAGTTATCTGACTCCAAAGAGCGATGTCGCGTCAGTCGTTCCTGCCAGCCGTGTCACCATACTTTTATTAATTTATGCGTGGCATCAAAATGTTCACACAAAAAAAAAACATTTCTTTGCAAAAAAAATTTTTCTTGTTTTTTTACTGAATCCTTTTAAGGTGGTTTAGATATTACCGGTAACAAAGCCGCATGAAAAAAAAAAATTAATCAAGCTAAATCCCGTGCGGGGCCAGTCTACACCAGTAATAGATCATGTGGTTTTAAGGAATTACACGAATTTGTTAACACCCTGTATACATTTAACAACTTTTTTTCTTTCTTCTCACGTTATGTCAAAATTACCCATAAGCGGGATCTCTCTCAAAAGAGAGCTGTTTATCAATATTAAAAGTTTATTAATATTAAAGTATCGTGTTGCGGATAATACTTACGCTAGTATAAGCTGCATTATGTCAGACACGGTTTCTTCTGAACCTAGCTCTATGCAGATGAGTGCTAGTGTCGTGTAGATCGTTTCCACGTTCTCCATCGTGTTGGACTCCAGTTGAAGACCTGGAGACAAAATATTGATATCATAATACTGTTCCACTGCTGGGCACGGAGAGCTTCTCAGAATGAGAAGGGTTTAGGCTGTAGTATACCACGCTGGCTTGGTGAGGTTTAGTGGACCACACACACCATCAAAAACTTTATGGAGCCTTCTCAGGTGGCAGGAACCAGGTTTCCTAACGAACCTTCCCCGTTAACACATGTGATAATCAAGTTCTAATTCTAATCCACCCATTAATTCGAAAAGTATCGAACTCCTTCATGAAGGCAAGCGTTCAACAGCTAGGCTATCACTGCATACTACGGCTACCTACTAATAAATAATGTATGTGGCCTATTTTTATATTATAACTTTCGTGAGACACATTCATAATTATTATTATTTACGGTTTACTCACATAATTATATCAATCTAGTCAGGCGATTCCATAAATACACGTGAGGGAAGCGTAAATTATCATAAAACACAAGGTTTCTTTTTTGAGTTTAAGTTTATATCGGGTGTAAAAAGACCCTTAACAATAACGAAAACCACATATTCTACCTATCATTGGGATCATTTTTTTCTACCAGACCATACCTGGGAAACCATTGGTTTTGGAGATATTGAAGGTCAAAGTGTACATTTTTTTTTAATTTTTTCCAAAATCGTATTCTAAGTGATAATACCTACTAAACTTTCTTCCAAACAACCTTATCAAAATTTTCAATTTTTCCTCACAAATTACGCATTTGAAGTTACAAAAATGCAACAAATATCAAACGCACACGACCGCCTTGGCTCAGCTGTGTGGCCGCTGCACGCATGCAAACGCGCGGCATCGCCACAACCACACATTGCGCGCTACAAAAAAAAGCGTTTTTTTATGCCAAAAAATAAAACTCGTTTCCCAGCAATTATTTTTGGTCAATGTAGTTTAGTTTGATGTACAGAGTGCGTAGATTTCGGCTATGTGATGGGTCTTTTTACACTCTGTATTTACTTTTTTAGTTTTTAAATAAATTCTTCATCTTTGCTTTAGTTACGAATTCAGAAAATAGAGCTTCTTTTTCGTGACCCCAAATGTGACCTAAATGTAAACACAGCTGATCATAGCTGAAGGATAGATAGATTTTAGCGTACTTTTTATGAAATCTTTTAAACTATTGACTTTTGGGGAAAGTTGTAGAACAAAAGTTGGGTACTTTAACACTGTTTTGGATCAGAACCCTTCTTCCGACTAACCTTGTAAACGTGGTCTACTCACCCTCATAGAGCGAGCTGAACAGTGCGTATCCGTGTTTGCTGATAAAAATGAGGTCTTGTCGAGAACACTTCTCTACTGTGAGACCAAGCTCCTCATACTCCACGCTGAAATAACACAATATTATTATTTACTTAATAATAGATACACCACAACAATTTTGGTGAAAGATTTAGGCGAGGACGTAACAAAGTGTAACTCATGAATTATTAAGGGGGCTTCGTTTGGATTCAAAATTTGTAGGGTGAAGGGTGGGCGGTCGGTCCTGGGTGTCATACGAATGTCCATCACAGTTGTTACGGGTAGTCAGAAGGTCGAAAGTTTGACAACCGGTGTAACCTTTACCTTTTACCATTACCCAATAATTGGTTTGCTGAGGTTTGTTGGCAGTCGCTCCGTGTAAAATACTGGTAGGTATTCAGTCGCATTTGGTTAGACTTGAAAGCTGACCCGAACATAGTTGGGTGTTGACTAGGCAGAACAGTGAGGTGTCATGTTGGTGCAGTACTCACGTGGCGCGCAGTAGTCTGGGCGCGTTGGCCCGCCTGTCCAGCAGCGTGTGCAGTATCCGCTGCAGCAGTGTGCGCGCGCGCGGCTCCCCGGAGGACGCTACTCTTAGCAGTGCTTCCAGGAAGGCGGCCGGGAACGCCTTGCTCAGCTCCGTAGTGCGGTACGTGGTGCCCACCTGGGACAACATGATAATCAACAACACGGATCTATAATAGAGCAGTGGTCACCGCCACTTACACCTACAACTAGGCTTGCCAACCGTCCCGCGAGAGCGTCCCGTTTCTAGAGCTTTAGAGTATACGTCCCGCGAAAGACGTATGCGGGACGCCAATTGTCCCGTTATATCGTAGATACCTACGGCTAAACCTTCGGGCAAAAGTCGAAGTTTAGTGAACGCACATTTTGTTTAGCTAGAAGAGTGGTGATCGCGACCGCGAGTCTCGCGTCGAACGAACGAAAAAATAATTTCTAATAATTGTATGTTTCCCCTCCCTATACTTTGACAGTTGGGTCCCGCTTTTTTTGCCACGTCCCGGTAAATTCATACATAAAGGTTGGCAAGCCTACCTACAACACCAAGGTTGGAAAGTCTCATCTGCCTGTAATTTCACCGGCACCCACGCTTTAAACCTGAACGCAATGCTGCGCAGCGGCAGAAATAGAAACAGTGATAGTTCTTCTCCAGAAGAACTCTTTCACAAGGTGCTCTACTACTCTAAATGGCTGAGCGGGAGTTGGGGAGTTCTATTTCCGTATGAAGCAAATATTTATATGGCTTACAGATAGTTATTCCGAGTCTAGGTGTTTGTGCCTGTAATGACTTTGGTCTGTAAACGACACAGGAAACATTCCTAATATCATTTTAATCGTCTTTTCGCGTTGTTTTTTGTTTGCGTTAGTTTTCCTTATGTTATCTATCAATAATACCACTAAAGTAATTGATTACACTGCACAATGAACACAGTAAAAATTATATGGGGTGTATTATGAAAATAAAATCAAGTCCGAATTATTCCTCCATGTGTAGTGCAGTATTAAAAATGTATAAATAAATAATTACTAGCTGTCTCAGAATACAGAAAGACTAGCTGTACACCTTCCATTTTTAAAAACTGGCAGTTATGTTTTTATCTTTTTCTGTCATATTCAAAGTACGTGCGAAAAGAACAGCCTGAAGAAAAAAAATGTATTTGTTGTAGAGATAAGATCATTTATAAGAGTTTTTTTTCCCTTTCGTAACTTGCCAATAATATGGCGTACAATTTTATTCCAGAAAATTCTTTATTATTCTATGCTTTAATAATTGCTCTGAGACTACTCCTAACCTTGATTAAATATCGATGGATGGATCCAAAGAAAAGATGGATGGATTGTGTGAGAGATGACATGAATGAAAAAGGGTATGGTTGTTGGGTCACTAGTATGGAGATGGGTGTGTTGATGAGTGGAGTGAATAAGGTTTTGTCAATAAATAAAGAGTTCTGTGAACTTTGGTTAAATAAAGTCTATAATTACATTCTGATTATCAACACAATAACACAACACATTTACAATATTAGAGTTTGGAAGGCACAGAAACAGTAGGACATTATGGATCGTTAGCGGTAGACAGTTACAAGTTGCTGAAACTTAGCGGCGAGTTAGTCGCGCGCGGAGCGATTAAGATAAACAAGCGTGGGCTCCGCGTCGTATCGTCGAGCGGACTAGCGGGACGCGGGCGTCGTAGGCGCCGATCCACCAAGAGAGCGCCGGGCTCCGCTGGTGTCAGATATCATTCATAACAATTATAAGGACGCGTACAAGCATGCGGAATGGTTCGGCCGGGTACACACGATCGGCCGACAGGTAAGTACCTAATTAGTATTTTGTGTTAATTGTATTTTAGTATAGATGTAGTTAGTATATTGTGCTGTGTGTGTATGTAGATGTAGATAGTTAATTTAATATAATTATGATTTGTGAATGTGAGTTGCCCACAAGGGATTAAAATGAAGTAGCGTAGAGTAAATAGCGGGACGCCTAATAGGAGAGAATGGAAGAAGAAAACATTTTGCACCGATCCCAAGTAACTTGAAATAAGAACAAGCAGAAGAAAACGGAATATTCCAATCTGTCCCCCTGATCTGTCCCGTCGTCGGTAACAGGGGAACAGATCGAAACTTTTTATTTCAAATTGTCCCCCTAAAAAACAGCATTCAAATAAGTTCTCATTTTTAATGAAAAAGGTTTCGTCGCCACACTGCATTGACTGCGGCGTGGTTGACGATGTTTGTCATATCCTAATGGAATGTGTCCGAAATGAAAACGTGAGAATTAGTGTGTTTGGACGAAACAATATGACATTGGCATTTGTAATTCCATCCTAGCTTTTCCATTGTCAGACAAAGCTAAACTTCTGTATAAGTTAGTAATAAGGTAAATTGTCATTATTTATTAGTGATCTTTCATTGGGCGATATGGTCGCTAAGCGACAAAGCATTTAAATAAAAAAAATAAAAATAAAAAAACAGCAGGGGACAGACCAGAAATAATTCGTTCGATCTGTCCGTTTGTCTTGGTGACAGGGAAACAGATCGATTTTTTTATTCCTGATTGGCCCCCCGAAGGGGACAGATCAGGGGGACAGATCGGAATATTCCAAGAAAACTACTAACCTTCAATAAAGACTTGAGCAGTATGCTCTGCAGCATGGCATCAGCCTTGGTCCCCTTGTTAGCTCGTTGGCTGCTGGGCACCTTGTTCACTATGAACATCATTATGTCTATCTTCTGGAAGTCAGGCAGGTGGTCCGCGAACTCTCCTAAAGCGTTGATTAGGGCTTCTTGATATAATTTCTCGTCTGTCTCTTTCTGTGAACAAAATGGAACTTAAATAAATCTTTGATCGTCAAAAAATCATTAAAGCAGCCCCTTGAGTATGAATATTATTGAGCCATATTTTAAAATTGTACAATACATATTATTGAGTCTGTAGATGATATTGAAAGAAAACTGGGTTAAAAAGGAAACTTTCTATATCATAGGCTAGATTATTTTTATTTTCTAAAAATATGTATTTACAGGGTGTAAACGAATTCATGTAATTCCTTCAAACCTGTTCAAACCACATGATCTATTAATGGTATAGATTAACCCCGCACGGGATTCAGATTAATTAAAAATACACTTTTTTTCCCAAATAAAATTATTATGTGATAGAAAATTTCGATGTTATGCATAAATGAATGAAGGCCCGGCGACACAGCTGACGGGCACGTCTAGCGCGATATCGCTCCACGCAGTCAGTTAACTTGGGACGTTAAAATTATTCAGATACAGAACACCATGGTTCATTTTTTTTAAACTTTTTTTTTGGTTCTGTTAAAAACTTGTGCAGGGTCAATCAGTGTCACCAGTAGATTACGTGGTTTGAAGGAATTACACGAATTCGTTTACACCCTGTATATATTGCCTTTATAAGCAGTCTTGATTATCGCAGTGGATTTTTGTTCTGCGGGTCGCGGGTTCATTATTCGTACGTAACAAATTATTCTGGGAGATTCCCGGTAAAGAAAAGGGTAATAATATTATGATGTCAGATAATGTATTGTAATTACTTCAGAGTCTCTGGCGACAGACGCTCTCAAGTTAGTCAGCAGATTGTTGATGATCTCCAATACTGATGGACCTGAAATTAAAGAAAAGTAATTATTATAATGTTGTTAAAAATAGGTAGTATAGGTACTATTCGATTACTAAAATTTTGGGATAAAAAATGGCGAGGCTACTATTGTTGTCGCTATTTGCCTCTCGCTCACGTACGTTCTGTATGACTGAGAGGAAAATAGTGGATCCGCTTTTTCTAATCCTTTAATCATATACGAGTACTAGCCTATAATGAAATCGGCTTTGACTCATTCGGGGCCGTATTGGGCTGCAGTCTAGGAGTTCGCGTTCGCATCATTATATTACATTACTTTCATAACTGAAGTAAGTACGATTTATAGATAATAACAAAATAAAGATATACAGGGTGTAAACGAATTCGTGTAATTCCTAAAACCGCGTTATCTACTGGTGATACAGATTGACGCTAAATGTTTCTTGTTGAAAAACTAAAAAAAAAAAAAAGAAACGTTGGTTTTCTATTTCCGAGTCATTTTCGAGCTCCGAGTTAACTGACTGCAAAAAGCGATTTCGCGCTAGTTGTGCCCACCAACTGTGTCGCCGTACTATCATTCGTTTATGCGTGGCATCAAAATGTTTAATAAGAGAAAACTGTTTTTTTGTAAAAAAAATATGTTTTTTTTTGTAGATTCTTTATAAGGTGGTTTAGATACGACCACCTACCCCTACCGCAAGAAAAAAAAAAGAATTATACATATATTTTTATTTTTAATCAAGCTAATTCCCGTGCGGGGACAATCTATACCACTAATAGATGATGTGGTTTTAAGGAATTACACGAATTCGTTTACACCCTGTATATTTCTAAAAATAGACATTGCATCAATTTTGTGTTGTTAATTTACGAATTCAAATCCGCCTCCCACCCCTTAATTAGTAGGGCTAGCACCACAAGTTAGCCTAGGGGCCTACAGTACAGTGGCGTAGGGTGAATTTTCTTAAAAGGGAAGCCGGACTAAAAAATGCTTACCTTGCTCAAGTGTGATGCGTGAATTCCAGTAACCACTCGTTTCGAAAGGGAAACCGATACGAATCGAGTTGTATGGAGCCTTCGCCACTGCTACAGTACCTGTACTATTATCTATTCTGTGCCTACAGATTGTAATTGTGGTCGTGAGTTCCCCCCCAAATCTCCATCCAACACCATGTTACACATTTGTGGTGTACTGTAGCAACCAGGCGAGGTAATGCTAGGCATCCCTTTCGTTTGTCCTGCGGGTGGCGGGTTACGGGACCCGTCGCCCAACTAAAAACAGGCCCGACGACAAGGCGCGCTGTGTGAAGTGCGCACCGACCAGGAGGATGTGGGGCAATGACCTACAGAAGGAGAGGTCTGCCGGGCTCGCGGTGCATGCAGCTGCGAATTCCGCGACCCCGGCCAAGGATCAGAAGAAGGAACACTATCCCCCTTATTACAAAAGATGGTCTAAGAAAAACCTAGGTTTCAAGATAGGCCCGTCTCTTTTTGTCATATGACATAAGAAAGTGATGGGTATATCTTAAACCGTGTTTTACCTTTGTCTTGGTTTAAACCATCTTTTGTAAAAAGGCCCTATGGGTTTTTACCGGTACCGGTAAGAGTCCGGCATACCCTATCGCCTTCCTCGGGCGAAGGGCATCCACGATCATATTCACAAAAAAAAAGGCATCCCTTTCGTTAGTACTGACCCACACTATCCCCGGCGGCTATGGCCACAATATTGCTGAGTACAGTAGCCCTGGCAGCCCGTACTCGCGTCTTAGCGCGCGCGTCGGACGTGTTGTTGCCGGCCGCGTCCAAGTGTTGCATTAGGGCTTCTACCACGCTGTACGAGTACTGCGCCTGGGGGGAAACATACAACATAATATAACAACAATATAACAACAATATAACATCAAATACAGGGTGTAAACGAATTCGTGTTAATTCCTTGAAACCGCGTGATCTACTGGTGACACTGAATGACCCTGCATAGGTTTTTATCAGAATCAACAAAAGAAAGTTTTCAAAAAATGAACCATGGTATTCTGTATCTGAGTAATTTTAGCGTCCCAAGTTAACCGAAGGCGTGGAGTGATATCGCGCTAGTCGTGCCTGTCAGCTGTGTTACCGTGCCTTCATTCATTTATGCATGGCCTCGAAATTTTCTATCACAAAAAAATATATTTGGGAAAAAAATAAGTTTATTTTTATTTTCAATCAATCTAAATCCCGTGCGGGGTTAATCTATACCATTAATAGATCATGTGGTTTGATGGAATTACACGAATTCGTTAACACCCTGTATACAAGGTGTAACAAAATAAACGCACAACTTCTTTTTTTCACGAATTCGTGTGGACGGCACTACGAGCGTTACTGTAACGCTCGTAGTGCCGCATACATGCAGAAATCTCGTTACATTACAAGTTAGTTTACATTATGCGTTACACACGTCTGAACTCGGCTTAAAGGGGTCACTGTACTAATAATTATGAACAACTTTTACTATGGGACCAAATCTGAAATCGCGGAAAAAATTCAGCTGTTCCCTACATTTTGACGAGTTAAGCGAACATAAATGTAAGGAAAAGCTGAATTTATTGTCGCGATTTCTCGTTTGGTCCCATAGTAAAAGTTGTTCATAATGATGAGTACAGTGACCCCGAGGTTGTGCTTTATTTATACCTTGTATATACTGAAAATACAATTTTAAGTTTTCTATATCAGTTTTAAGACGAAAAATTCAATTAAGTTGAAAATAGATAAGGGATATTCTACAAAAAAATTGTTGCCAAATCGCAAACGAAGCACTACCCTCAGATAATTTTCGTTAACAAAAATCAAAATGTTTGGTTTCGTTTTTGTTGTCAAAAATTCTGACAGCTTTCGTAAACGAAATCTTTTTGAATGTTCGGTATGATTCTGGTTCTTTTGCAATATATGGCGTTTTTTTTAGAAATGTCTCATATTGTTATTTTAAATTAGTCGATACCAAAAAGACTCGAAGGCATTATCTTACCTGGATAGAGAACATGATAATCTTGAAGGTGTGCACGGCGAAGTCGTTCGGAATCCACAGTTCGTGGCGGTCGAAGTGACTGTAACAAATACAATAATAATTTCATAAGAAAAAGGTTAATAGATACAGTCATCTAATTATTTATTGTATTTTAATTTTATAATAATTTATTTTACCAGAATAAGTGTCTAAACATACTATGCCGAAGACGCGCGACCGAAGTTGAGATGATTACGCCTGCAATGCTATTTGAATTACTGACGACAGAACACTAGCCTGGTTTTCCTAAAACTTCCTGCACTAGGCTAAGCCTATCCTGCAGGTACTTTTTAACCATAAATCATTACCTTTCTGGCAAAGTAATCGACTCTGATTATTTTACTCATCATCAGCCCATAGTAGTCCACTACTGGACATAGGCCTCTCCAATAGCACGCCACTGAACTCGATCCTCAGTTTCTCTCATCTAGCTGTTACCAACCAACTCGTGAAGATCGTCACTCCACCTAGCCTGAGGGCGTCTCACACTACGTTTGCCAATTCGCGGTCTCTACTCAACAACACGTCTTCCCAAACAAAAAAGTATTTTACTATTTTTGAAGATTTAAAGATAACAAATACAGATCTCGGGACATCGACATTTTATTTTTTACATTTTTTACTCACGTGCATGTTTCAGGATTGCGGTGTTTGTGAGTTGCTACTTACGAGTCGAAAACAACTTCACCATGAAATCAGGTCATTTGAGTCCGGAACTAGCCGAGTAATCACGGAAAATGCACGTGCCAACTTTGTTTTCGTCACCTCGTCGGTCAGTGGAAGGGTTTAGTTTGGGTGAGGTTGATGTAGAAGCTGGATGCTTGGCTTGACTTGAATTTTTGGTGTTATTCGTCGATATTGTGCCCCTTCCATACATAATACTGTCTCGTACTAGTTATGTGTCCAGTATACTCACGTGAGCACAGGTCGCAGCACACTACGTATGTGTCCGAAGGAGGCTCGCCCCACCAGCTCTCTGAGGCACGCCTCCGCTAGTCGCGCGGGCTCTTCCTCGCCCGTCCCACCTTCCATACATAATACTGTCTCGTATTTCTCAGCCGTCTGGTGACAACAAACTCAAACTTATTCAAAATAGACTAAAATTAGTAATTTTTGAACGACAACATTGCGATAGACAACCTCCTAAAACTCCTATTCTTCACCGCTACCTAGTGTTTAAGTTGGGAAGAAGAAATGGTGGAACTAACTTCCCAATAAACTTATAACGATTAGTTAAGGTTTACTCACGTGCATTTTTCGGGATTGTCCGACTAGTTTCGGACCCAAACGAAACTCTAATCATGAGCTGAACACGCGGCGAGGTCGCGAGCAGAACCCCGAAAAATGAACGTGAGTAAAGCGTAACTGATCATAAATATGAATGTACCTTACGAAAGTTATAATATAAAAACATACATTTTGTTCATACATCGTAACTATACTTCATTTGCGTGTGTTGAGAACATGAACATCTAAAAATGCGTAACATTTTTTGGAGGGGAATTAAAGTTACATTATTCAAAAGATACTGTGCGAAAGATGTGCACCAAAAAAAAAAGTGTGTATGTTGCCATCAAGGCAGGTAAAATAATGGTCGAATTTCGAGCACAAGCGATACTAGTACGTATAAAAGCTGTCATAATTATTTGGCAGTATAGATATTAGTTATCACAGATAAACAATTACCTGCATATTGTATAGTAGGGACGGTACAATCTTGTCCATATGCTGAGCTTCCCAGATGTTTTCTACTAAGTCATCCGAAACGGTTTTTCTTATAACACCCTGAAACAAACAAAAACACATTAAAGTTGAAATTAACGCCCTTACCTCCCACTTTGCGTTGTTTTAAAGTCGTGTAATCATTAGGCAACAATTGACGCGCAACATGTTGCTCAACATGTTTCTCAACATGTAGCAACACGATAATCGACAACGTGCAACAAACTCATGCGTACTAATAATTCTTTCATCGTCATGTTCCGCATCATCTGGCAATGTTGCGGAACATGTTGAGCGTCACATGTTTCGAGTCAATTGTTACCTAGTGGATACGAGGTTTAAAGCTACGTAGTCATTAAGCAACAATTGAAGCGCAACACATGATGTATTGACCTGTAGCCCCTGTATCCCGGCGAGTCGGATCTTATCTCTAGTGACCGTATCGATGTGGTTGCTGTGACACATGGCCGAGAACTTGGACACGAAGAAGTCGTAGCGACGGTGGTACGACGGCGTATCCTCTTCTATGTTGGCGAAACGCACGAACTGTGGACAAAGAGAATTTTATTAATAAAAATACGGGTTAACTGGTTATTGGTCACAATCTTGTGACAAGATTGTAGCACATGTTATGCACTATAGTGATCCATTTTCGAGAATTTATTATAACTTGGCCAACAGTTCCCCTTATTAATAATCGACCGATCTTCAAGATCAAGGTGCGTTTGCCGCGGTCAGTCCTTGCGTGGCATATTTACACATTGATACTCCTCTGTAACTCGGAGAACATGTCAAAAGTCCCAGCTGTCTCAAGTCACCTATGACAGTCGTTACGGGAAGAAGTCCGAAAGTCTGACAACCGGTCTAACGCTAGGACATCGTGTTTGCCCAGTAATTGGGTTGCGAAGGTCAGATGGCAGTCGCTCCGTGTAAAATATTGGTATTCAGTCGCATCTGGTTAGACTGGAAGCTGATCCCAAATTAGTTGGGAAAAGCTCAGCGATACTAACAGTTCCTGTGCCAAAAACTGTATAACAATTATATTTTGTAACTAAACGATTCCAGATCCCAAAGGGTGTGGAATCAGGAATCACAGAAGCTTATACTCACACTCTGCGTGGCCAGGATCTGCAGCTGAGGGTCGGTGGACTCCAGCAGCTTCTGCACCATCTTGAGGAAACTCTCCACGAACAGGTTGAGTGTCTGCGAGTGGCACGCAACCAGGAGTTGGTCCATAGCCTCCATGGCTATTATCACGAAACTGAAAATGAAGTGGAAGGTTGGCAAACAAGCCGACGGTCCACCTGATGGTAGATGGTCACCGCCGCTTATAGACTCCTGCGACACCTACGATTGCCATGCGTTTCTGACTTTAGAGACAAAGTTATAATGTCTGTGTCTGGAATTCCACTGGCATCGATACCCTCCAAACCGGAATAGAGCAACGCTACGTAGTGGCAAAGATGGTGTAGTTACAGATATCGAATGATATGCCCTAAGCGCGTGCTCGTCTGCCACACATATGCTCGAATTGCCCATACGCGTGTGCCGGTGTATCGGCCCCGCCCACTTTCAGCGCATGTGCACCAATGAATCTGTTAGTGAGGCTGCTTTCGCTATGTTGTGCGTGACAGTTAAATTTGTGTTAACAAATTGAGTGGCGACACTTGAACGCGTATTGAGATTGCACTGATGGCATTTATCTCTCGGATATCTATGATGGTACTTAGTACTTCCATGAACGAATGCGTTCACTTGTATTGTTATGTTGCTGTGCAATTTTTTTGACAACTGATTTACTGCCGAAACCAATAAACTATCTATCGAAGGTTTGTCCAAGTAGAGTTATAAATTTTAAATTACTTCTTTGGAGCTTATGTCAATTTTCTTGTAACCGCATCACGCCAGAACGGCTGGACGGGTTCAAACTTTCACTGTTGTATACTACACAGAATCATGGCAGTCACCTCTGTTATCTTTAGTTTTTTCGAACGACCTTAATCCTTTTAAAGATTAAAGTCAAGATCCTCGAATCTTGTCAATTTTCTATCTCTAGTAAGGAAAACCACCGATAGATAGGTTATTGGATTCAGCTGTTAGCTGTAGGGTAGGTATCGGTATGTTCTCTTGAATGGGTTGAGGATGGAAGTTGCTCCGTGTACAACAGGGAAGGCAACGCAAAACGAAAGCAGATGGCAGTACCTCCACACTTAATTATTTCAACCAATCAGAGCCATAAGGTTGATATTAGAACTAATTTCAAACACATTGCGACCAATAAGAGCATTTGGTACAATCGAAAGTGGCGCCATTAGTTCCACAGCTGCCTACCCCATTGGGATAGTCAGCCGGAATCGGTTAAACTGGACGACGACTTCATTATAGGACTAGGTTATATGCAGATGACAACGGAGGTTAATTTTAGGTTGCAAATCTGCCAGCTGGCGTCACTTTGCACTGAGGTGAAAAATTACAAAGTTTTAACATAAACCGATATTTGGACTGTAAAATTGGAGTGAAATAACTTTATTAATTAAATTGGTATTATTTTGACGGCAAATCGCAAGAAATTGGACAATTTTGACGTTTTTTCACCTCAGTCCAACGTGGGGCCCCCTGGTAGATTTTCAGCTTCAAATTAGCCTCCTAATATATATATATATATAGCCTCCTCCTAAAATAAGCCAAAAGACTTCCGAACTGAAAATAAGTCAACTTATTCAGGATGCATTGTACTTCCATGCTTATTTTTTTTCAAATCTGTTCAGCGTTGACAACGTGATCGGCGACAAAATATAAAAATTTGAAAATTCTAACAAATTAACATCCTAACTGTATACTAAGAGGCATTTTGCGTAGAATTAAAAAATATTATGTAATGCTTAAGGCCTGTTACACAATCAGCCCTGGATTCACTAAGGGACAAAATGTTCTCTACCACGACGCGCAAAATTGAGTCTACGTGACGCTGCAACGTTCCACGCTGTCACGCAACATTGTACAGCGTTGCGGGACAGTGACGTGGGACATCTTACAAGCCGCCACTTCGGCAGCGAGAACACGTGCCGCGTGTCAGTCCCGCGTCAAATGTTGACTAGTGTAGAAGCGCGCAACGTGCCGTTTAATATTTCAGCAGTATGGGGAAACGAGATAGTACGACGGGCGACATTTCCGCGACACTGAACTGGTGTGTACGAGCGAATTGGTCAGGGACATTGTCCCCGGGACATTCATGTAGATGTCCCGCGGCATGTTGTTCCATTGTCCCCTAGTGAAAACTCTCAACTGAGAGATAAATGTGGTGGTCTGACAGTGTACAGTCTTGTATGAATGTACACTATACTTGTGTTTGTCTTTAAGTTTTAGTAGTTGTAGATAGTTGCGGGTGTGACGTAGACTAATAACTCTTCATACAGTAACGAAAAGTTTATTGTTCACTAGTTACAGTTAATCGCTTATAGTACAGTTTGGCGATGCTCACATACGTCCGTTTCGCGTGGTAGTTGAAATGCACACTCACTCGAAACATAATTATTTCGATATAAATGAATGAACGATTTGCTTGTTCAGCTTAACAACATGAATGTACGTAAACCGTACATATTCCTAACCCGAGAAAGGAATGAGATACTTAGGTCTAATATGAGTATCACCAGTACAAATCAAGGTTAATTATTAAAGTTTAAAGTACAAAAAAGTAAATATAAAAATGTAAAAACAATGTAAAATCTTAAAAATTAAATTGAATGTCATTGGATGCGTCCACAGAATTCATCGTAGTCTTCGTACGTGCATGGTTGCTGAGATCCGCTACACCTGCTTCATCTCGTGACTTCTTCGAAAGTGGACGCTCCAGAAGCGAACGCGACCGGAACAACTTATTTATTTTTGTCGTTGATTTACTGGACTGCATTTCCACGTCTTCGGTTTTGTTTTGGAATTCTCTACTCGGTTCATATTTTGATGTTTTTGTAGAACAGTAACCTCTTTTTTTTGCAATCCACACGATTAATGCTACTGCGGTTACCGCCAGGAGCACGCAGGATATTACATAATGATGAATGTCATGAGTCGTTAATGACGTTGGAAGTTGTTCTTTACTCTTCATGTACCGCAGCCGATCTTCGACGAGTGCAGTGTCTTCATTATGGGTCATTTCCAATAAAGGCGTAGAGTGTATATTTACTATGCCATTTATTGTTTTATCCATAGCAGGAATTTGTATGTCGTAGTCCAGTCTCGCGTTACTATTATAGTTGTTGTGAGAGTATATTTTCAGATTCTCAGTTTGAAGAATACATCCTTGTTTCAGCGACACTATAGATGACGTGTTGATGACGTGCGATCTGACGTCACTGTCGCACACAGTTCGTATTGTGCTCGAAGCGCAGCACACCACCAGCCATGTGTTTGTATTATGTAATTCAATCCAGGCAGTTTCACATTCAGTTTTCTTTGTAATACATGGCAAGGTCGTCTGATGGCTCAGTAATTTGGTTTCACACGGTGCATTGGCGTTTTGTAAATTGTAAATAGGCAAGTTCAACATGCACACGAAGTTGTCCATACTACGCTGAATGCAGTGATTCAGCTCCTTCTCATTTAATCTGACATAGGTATTCTTCACCAGATTCACTGCGATGTACTTGGATGAGACAAAAACCGTTGTTGTCTCGTTTTGTTTTTGTGGATTCATCATGGGCAGAGGGAGAATCTGGTATATAACAAAGTCTTCGTCGCTCGCTAGTGGAATGTGAAGCTCGTACATGAAGTAACTGTCGGTTACTCTGGCTTTCACGTAAATTAATTTGTAGATATCCTTTATCTCATCTTGAATATTGTCTACTGGTAACGTCAATGTTTTTGGCAGTCTTCCCGAGATAACAGTCAGCTGTTGAATTAAGTTGACTGGAGTAAGTAGGTGGACATCCATTCGTCCTCTATAGATATCAACTAATGTGTTGAATAGTGTTTCTTGAATATTCTTCAAATTGGTCAGTAGTAAGTGCGCAGCAAGCGAAACAGAACTAAAGAAGCTTGTGGCCATGGCTATCTCAATCCCTGTTTCAATCCTCGCTAATCTTATGTTAGTTTCGTTCATGAAATTGTTAATAAGTGTGAACTGCTGTTCGATGTTTACTTCAGTTTTCTTTAACATGTCATTTTCGATTTCGACAATAGAAGTCTGATTTTTCACGAGTTGTAAGAGATAGTCTTCATTTTTCTGTACGGTCTGAATGTCCATCTGATATTGCTCAGCAAACCTCTGATCCAATATACCGAATAAACTGTTCGCCACGTATCCCACTCCGTCGATCAGACCCCGTTTCTTGCGACCTGATAGATGTTTATGTGGGACCAATAGTATATTGTTGTAATAGTTCAGATGGTCCATTTCATGGGAAAGCTGATGAATTGTAGTTTCACAGTATTTTGGCTCCAAGCTTTTGCACAGGTCCCGAATATCTTGTAAGTAAATTTCAAACTTTTGAACTCCGCTCCAATATGTTGATAAATTGTAGTACATCAACAATCTCCATTCATCGTGAATCAGCTGTACTTTTCCGACTGTATCGTAATAAATGGGGCGATTATTTCCCAAACTTGTGATACGAGCGCTTGATGACGTTTCTTTTTGAATGCTGCTGTTTGTTCCAGCTGCCAAAGAGATAAGAAGTAGTAAAGTTGTTAGCATGGTGAAGAATGCCTTCTTTCCCGTTTTCCGTGTGGTATGTCTTGATTTCGATGAGTTATTAACTTCGTAATTGTCTTGTTGTTCTGAATTATTTGTTTCGTTGTTGCAAGGTTTCAAAACAATAGGAACAATCGGTAACAACGATAATTTTGTAATGGGTCGTTTGAATATGCCAGCTTGTGTTTTTATAGTTGCAACTCGCACGTGACCGTCGCTGCCAGGATGTGTTTCAATCACACGCCCGAGGGCCCACTTTCCTGGTGGAAGGTTGTTTTCTTTCACCAGGACAACGTCCTCCGTTTTGACATTAGGGGTAGGTTTTAACCATTTACTGCGAGCTTGTAGTGATGTTAAATAGTCAGAGGACCAGTGCTTCCAAAACTGATGGAACATATTTTCAGTTAATTGCCATCTTCTGCGTAAATCTAAGTTACGGTCATCTTCATAGCTTGATAGCGGAAGAGTCATAGTTGGGCTCCCAGTAAGGAAATGTCCGGGTGTCAGATAGTTGTAGAACTCGTCTGGATCCTCTGTCAGGGGGTAAAGTGGCCGCGAGTTCATGCATGCCTCTATTTTAGTTAATAATGTCGAAAACTCTTCGAAGGTGAGCTTCTGTTCTCCTAAAACACGACGTAAATGGTGTTTCATTGAGCGCACTGCAGCCTCCCACAATCCCCCAGCAGTTGGCCAAGCAGGGGCGTTAAAATGCCACTCTACTTTCATTCTACTTATTTCGCGAAAAAATTCAGAGGTCAGTTCTGTTCTGAAGATTTCGTACTCGTTGTTCAGCATTTTTGAGGCCCCAATAAAGTTTGTGCCATTGTCAGAATAAACATGACTTGGTGTTCCGCGTCTTGAGCACATCCTCTGGAAGGCACCCATGAAATTATCAGTGCTCAAGTCTGAAACCAGTTCGATGTGAACTGCCTTTGTTGCCAAACAAACAAAGATTGCGATATATCCTTTGGATGTTTTAACGCCTCTTCCTTTGTTTAATTTGACGTCTACGTGACCCGTAAAATCCACCCCCGTGTGAGTGAAGGGGCGGGATGGTGTCACTCGTTGTGGTGGAAGATCAGCCATGAGTTGGTAGTTGTTAGCAGGTTTGAATCGATGACATCGTACGCATTGACGTAGCTGAGTTTTTACTGCTCTGTTGCCCCCAACTATCCAATATTGTTGTCGGATGTAGGCGAGCGTGAGTCGGGCCCCACCATGTAAAGTCGCGGCATGGGCTTGTATTATTAATAGTTGTGTCAGCCTACTGTTTCTTGATAGAATTGCAGGGTTTTTCATTCCAAGAGGTAGATTAGTTTTGTTCAATCGTCCGCCGACGCGCAAAATACCCCCTTTATCTAAATAGGGGTTAAATTTGCAAATATTGCTCTTAGTATTAACAGGTTTGTTTTTGCGTAATAAATCATATTCTATGTTAAATTCGCACTGTTGAACATTCCTTGTTATTATATTACTTGCATTATCAAGTTCACTTGTCTTTAGGTAATTAAGTGACAATTGTCGGTCGGCGTCATATTTCTTCATTGTTGGAATGTTACTAAGTGCATTTGTTCGGAATCGCATAATCCAAGCGATGACGCGAGTTACACAGTTTAGTGAACTGTGAGTGTTTAATAAGTTATTTATGATATTTTCTTGTTGGCTCAGGGTTGGCGCGGTCCCTTTTTCTTCAATTGCAGTTGTGAGTAGGCAATTGAGTTGTTCCTCTTGCTTCCCAAGCATAGCAGGGCCTGTCCACCATAACTGAGAGTTCACCAGTTGTTTCGGATATAACCCTCTCGTTGCACAATCTGCAGGATTGTTTTTCGATTCTATATACAACCAATGGGTAGGTGGTATCACTTGCTTAATCTTGACTACACGGTTTTCTACATACTTTTCCCATTTTGATGGCTCTCCTTGTAGCCATGCTAGCACCACCTTTGAGTCGCACCAGGCCCGTACCGTGATGTTGTATTCTTGTAGTGACTCAGTGACCTTGTTTACCAGCTGTGATAGAAGTAATGCCCCGCAGAGTTCAAGTCGTGGAAGAGATAGTTTTTGTGCTAGCGGAGCAACCCTTGTTTTCGCTGTAAGCAGACTTACTACAGGCTGTCCGGTTTCATTCAATACACGTGTGTAGATTACACATGAGTAAGCCTTTTCGCTAGCGTCGCAAAAGGCAAGTAATTCAATGTTGTTTTGAATGCTTCCGATCCAGCGATTTATTTTTATACTTTTCAATTCTTGAAGTTGGTTTTTCAGTTTCAGCCACTCAGTTTCTATGTCAATAGGTAACGGTTCATCCCATGCTAGTTTCTCAATCCACACGCGTTGAAAAATAAGCTTGGCGCGTACGGTTACGGGTGAAAACCATCCAATTGGATCGTACAATTGGGAGATTTGAGAGAGTAGAGATCGTTTAGTTAGTCCCTTTTTAGAATCTTGTTTTAGGTTCCAGTTGAACGTAAATGTGTCTGATGTAGAATTCCAGCCAAGGCCAAGTGTTTTCATGGCATCTTCTTGTTTGAAGTCGAAGTTGGTTTTCGCAATTTTTTCGTCGCTTAACTGTTCTAATAGTTCGGCAGAGTTACTGGACCACTTCCTTAGATTCATACCGCCTCGTTGCAATAATTGGATCAAGTCATTCTGAAGCTTTTTGGCAGTATCAAGTGAATTGTGGCCGCTTATTAAATCGTCAACGTAGAATTCGTTTAATAGTATTTTTGCTGCGTCTGGATATAAGTGACCGTCGTCTATAGCCAATTGTTGTAGTGTTCGCATGGCTAACCACGGTGCGCATTTTGTACCATAAGTCACAGTACATAGAGCATATTCTTGTAATTGTTTATTTGGAGAGTTTCTCCATATGATTTTCTGAAGCTGCTGCTGGTCTTCAGCTATCCATATGCATCTGTACATTTTTTCAATGTCAGCAGTGAAGGCGTGTTTGTATGTTCTCCATTTCAAAATAAGGGCTTGAATATCCTTTTGCAAGTTAGGCCCTTTTTCCATCAGACTGTTCAAGCTTTTGCCGCTTGACGTCTTCTGTGACGCGTTGAAAACTACCCTTAGTTTGGTGGTTGATGATTGATCCCTTAATACGCCATGGTGCGGTAAATAACATTCATTTTGGTTTGACATGCTTTGAGACGTAGGTTTCATATGTCCTAGTTCTAAGTATTCGTCAATAAAGTTTTTGTACATGACTGAAAGTCGTTTGTTTTTGTCTAGTCTTTTTTCTTGTTGAAAAAATTGTGCGATTGCAGCTGACTTTGAGTCCCCAATATCTTTTTCGTAAGATTGAACCATGGGCATTTTCACTGTGTATTTCCCGTCTGAACACCGTTTTGTGGTTTCTTTGTAGTAAATTTCACATTGATCATTTTTCTCCATATCTGCTGTGCCTTGGGTTATGTCCTCACTTTCCCAATATTTCGACAATTCAGCTGTTTCAAATAAAGTTAAGTGACAGTTAAAGGTCTTCAGTTTTCCACACAGAACCCAACCTAACTGAGTTTGCTGGGCAATAGGTGAGTGTTGGTGACCTTTCAAGACGCCGTCTAGGATGATATCTGCGTACACGTCTGCTCCCAGTAGCAGGTCGATTGAGCTCGACTCATTATAGTTGGGATCGGCAAGCTTTAGGTTTTGTAGATGTTTCCAGCCCTCTTCTTTGAAAGTACAACTGGGCAACTTGTTTGTTAAGTTTTTCAGAACCAATGCTTGTACGTTGAATGTATAATCGGAATATATCGACTGGACGTTAAGATGCAGGAGTCCCTTGCAGTTTCGTGATGTGGCTCCAATTCCATTCACCGCTGCATTAAATTTCGTACGAGGTAACCGGAGTAGTTGAGCAGCATTTTCCGTTATCAAATTTATTTGGGACCCCTGATCTAGGAGACCACGCAATGTTATATAGGTTCCGTCGGCGGATTTTATCTTGACTTGGACCGTAGTCAACAAGACTTCCGTGTCATCGATAGATAGGTGGTGAGCTCCTTGTTGAGTTGATGTTGATGGACGTTGGCTTGAGTTCGAGTCATCATCCTTTTTTGCTGTTTGTTCAGAGTCATAAGACTTTTTAAAATGCAATAGAGTATGATGTTTTAAATTGCATTCTCGGCACGTTTTCCACGAAGTACAAGCAGCGTTTCCGTGGCTGTAGAGACAGTTTTTGCAAACTTTGAGTTTCGCAACAGTTTTGTTTCGTTGCGAAATATCCATGTTAAGGAACTTATCACATTGCATCAACACGTGATCGTTGCTACATAACGGGCACTGTCTATTATATGACGTATGAAAAGTTTTAGAATAGTCTTTATTTTGTTCATATAAAGTCGATTTATTTGCATAATGTTGCTTGTTATTGTTATAGTTAGGTTTGTTCATCCAGCTCTTATTGTTTGGTTTCTGCATATTTTTGTTGAATGCTTGATTTTGGTAACTCGTAGAGTCCTTTAGGTAGCTCCTTGCCGTTTCATAAGCAAGAAACTTGTCTTCCAAAAACTTTCGGAATTCTTCTAAGTCCGGTAATTCCCTGTTGTTTTGCGTTTCTTTTGTATATTCGTTAAGAGTTATAGAATCCAATTTCTGCGACATAAAGTAAACTATGATAGGTCCCCAGGTAGACACTTCAACACCCATGTTGCTAAGGCCATTTAGGCACTCTGTTATCACATCATGCATTCTTTTTAGATTATTGGCGTTGGGTTGTTGAATACAAGGTAAGTTTTGCATTGTGCTCATGAACGAAGTGAACTGGAGTCGGCGATTGTCATACCGGTGAGAAAGTATGTCCCAGCATGAGTCGTAATTATCTGCACTTATTGACAGATGATGAACAAGGCGTTCAGCTTCACCTTTCAGCTTCGTCTTCAAGTGCTGCATTTTCTGCGCCTTGGAGATGCTTGGGTTACTATGTATTGTTTCAAGAAAAATGTCTTTGAACGTAATCCAATGAACATAATTTCCAGTAAATTCCGGGATGTTAATTTTCGGTGCAGATCGTTGGTAATGAATGTTGGACCATATCTTGCTGTTTAGTTCTCTTTTCAAACTGTCGTATTTTTGTTCAATGCTTTCGTACTTTTGATTGTACTCTTCGTTTAGACTAGACACCTTCAGTGCATCTTCTAGTTCCCAGTGTATCTTATCGATGCAGTCCCATTTTGACTTTAAAGTTGCAAGATGCTCTTCAAACTCCCATTTTTCAGTGATAAAGTCTATGTTAATCTTGGACATAGCCTTAGTTAAAATTTTAAAATTGCGTTCTTGTTGTATTAGAAGCTTCTTTGCGTTGTCATCAGTTTCTTCGACCATTATCCCGGTTAGGTCAAAATCCAAATGTTGTTGTTGTTGTTTTTGTTGAAAAACCAATAAGTCCATAATATTTTTCTTAGTTGACTCGTACATGTTCTTCGTTTTATCATAAATTTCATTGTTAAAGTATCCGATGTTTTTGTTTTCTATAGTTTCCAGAAGTATTTTATGTTGCTCGTCGAAGTTTTCCCATAGTTTTTCTAGGTTCTTCAAACGTTGTTCCAAGTAGTTCACGGTTTTTCTCGTTACACTATCCTTTTTGTAGTTGGTGCATAACGTCTTTATATCTTCAAAGACACCGACTTGTTTGTTAAGTAGTTCCATGGTACGTAAATAAAGTTATGAGTTTAAGTTTCGTAGAAGTAGATTACAGTACCTGGAGTTTAGTAGTTTAGTTGAGTTGGAGTTTCCAAGATGATTCTGACAGGACACGAAGGTGACCGCAGCGCTTCAGTAATCTTCTACTTCAAGTTTCCTTCGTTGCTCGTCCCAGTTTACGAGCTCCGTCGAAGCTTGAAGGTCCTTGATACTTAGTTTATCTGAAGTGACCGTTGTGACATTCGCCTTCTCAATTTGGACTGGTTAGACCCGCTTGTAGGAAGCCAGCCAAACCGATTCGCTATCACATAAGGTAACACAGAAATCACTAGGTATCCGGCTCGAAGGACCATTTAATGTACAGTCTTGTATGAATGTACACTATACTTGTGTTTGTCTTTAAGTTTTAGTAGTTGTAGATAGTTGCGGGTGTGACGTAGACTAATAACTCTTCATACAGTAACGAAAAGTTTATTGTTCACTAGTTACAGTTAATCGCTTATAGTACAGTTTGGCGATGCTCACATACGTCCGTTTCGCGTGGTAGTTGAAATGCACACTCACTCGAAACATAATTATTTCGATATAAATGAATGAACGATTTGCTTGTTCAGCTTAACAACATGAATGTACGTAAACCGTACAGACAGTTTCGCTATAGAAAGATCTGTTAAACCACAATATTTGTTCTCTAGATAAGAATTATCCTACTTTTGAGAAGCCAGGTCTAGTTATTTTTATAGCCCGCCTATACGAGATTTAAAATCGTCTTATCTAAGCTAACTTTTGTCGTTGACAATAAATTTTTGATTTAAATTTGAAATTTTTTGAAAAGATATATGACATTTTCAGTGTAATATATATTACTCTGGTGTGTCTGGTTGCCCGACATGGGGCTAGTAAACAGATATAAGGAAAAGATATTGCTATAATCACCACGCTTGGAAGTAAGATTGTTGTTTAAGTGACGACTTATTTTGATAATTCAGAAGTGTGTGGATGATGGCAAGGGTGGATATAGGATTTATTTCTGTGGCGTAGGGGGGGGGGGGGGGGCAGGCCAGGGCTAGACGGCCAGGGAGTTTAATCATTTGAGACCTAAACTCTCTTTGTATAGCTAGTGTCGACTGTCAAGGAGTGGGCAACGGGGGGGCCGTGCCCCCTTCTCCTTGATTCCGCCCTTGGGTGATGGTGTTTTAAGGAGGAATCACGTAATGGTGTGTCCAGATCTGGCGAATGCGCCTCGGATGCGCCGCTCGCGAACCGCTTGCGAACTGCGCGCGTGCATTTCATGTTCGTAGCCCCTGCGCCGTCCGCGCGCCGCTCGCGCGCATGCTACGCGCCGCCCGCGGTGCACCTCCCTTGCCCCGCCCGCATGTCAGTAATCTCGTTGTCAGTAATAAAATAGCCAATGCTGCAGCAATTATGCTAACGGCAGTCGTATGGTCCGACATCTTCGGAAGCAAATTCACAACTGAGGCTCATAGTTCAAAAGCGAAAGAAGGTATGTGCGCACGAGCGGCGCGCGAGCTGCACGCGCGCCCCTCTCGAGCCTCGCCGGAGTTGTACTAGAGTGGCGCACCAAACGTAGGCTGTAACCGCACGCGAGCAACACGCGCGCAGTTCGCAAGCGGCTCGCGAGCGGCGCATTCGCGGCGCGTTCGCCAGGTCTGGACGCACCATAATATGCATAGATAATAATTTCTTTGTATGCACTCGGTTCTGAAGCACATACCAGTTATGAATTCAAGATGATAAATTGATAACATTGTGTCTGTCAAGTGTCTAATACCGCGTACACAACACACCAACGAAGAGGGCTTGCGTTCGTTCGCCCAGCATGGTTGGTTTAGCAAACAAATACAATATGACCAAAACATTTAATTCGGAAAACCTTATCGAACGTTCGATGACGTCTGCAACCAGCATTACGCGGGTTGCAGACGTCAACGAACGTTCAGTAATCGGAGTTAATCTCAGCAGCTTCAATATAGAACCGATAATAATCTGATAGTCACATTGAAAAAATAGATGTTAAGGTTAATCTAACCTTCAGTTAGACATTACGCGTTAGTTTATCTTGTAAAGAAATAATACCGATTCTAGTATTCATAAGTGATTATCATGAGACGTTGGTTTCTGAACACGATGAAGATAAAATTAGCAGTTGGTACATCCTACTTCCTATTATTATAAATGTGAAAGTTTGGATGTTTGTGAGTTTGTGAATTTGGATGTTTGTTAATCAATCACGCCATAACGGCTGAACGGATTTGAATGAAATTTAGTACACAGGTAGACACGGTATGTGAAAAAATAAATAAAATCGATGAAAAAATAAAGGAGATTACGCTTTCGAAGTTTGTTAACTAGGAGGCTTACTATGACCTCTCATGAAAACGTTCAAATGCCAGCCAGTCAACTTCCGTTCAAAAGCAGGCCTGCTTCTGAATCGCTAAAAATCGTACCATGACAGTACTAAAGGTGAACGACTATTGAACCAAGTTGAACGGTAATGCTTGTTAATGGTACGAAAAGTGTAAACAAAAAAAAAGGTGAACGGATTTCGTAAACGTCAACGTAGCAAGCCTGCCGCAGGCCTGCTCTAACGATGACATAGTACAAAAAAGCAGGGCAGTTCAACTTCCAGGCAACTTCTGTCCTGCTTTAAGAGGACATAGTAAGCCCCCAGGCATGTTCTGTTCTTGTCACACGAAACGGATATTGAACAGTGATGTCAAGTCACTATGAAGTTTCGAAGGTATGACGTCAGTGTTGTCTCTGTCTTGCAAACAATTTTAAATCGTTTTTAACTTGGGCATTTTATTGAATATATTTCATTGGTTTTTTCACTGCTGCTTATTTTTTTGGTAATAGAATCGAGATTTGTCGACTGGGATCGATTGGGAAAAAGTAGAATGATGACGTCAGTTGACGACTTACCCATGTCGTCTCCTATAAATATCTCTAGAAGCCTTCTGGAAGAGATATTCTCCAATCCTGTCGAGTTTCTCGGGGCTCGACAAGGAGTAGAACGTGAGTTTCTCCATGTTGGACTTGACGAGCCCCTCTTGAGGGGTCGCGGGGAAGATGTTGTCCACCAGCCGCTTGTAGCGCGGACGCAAGGCGGAGCAACAGCCGCAGCAGCCTGGAAGAAAGAGAAATAACGAATGAAATATATGGAAGGACTGTCTCTTTGGTCTAGTGGTCGCAAGCGCTGAGCGAGAAGTCCTGGATTCCCCAGGTCAGACATAAAACCCAATAACACTATTGGGTTATTTCGTGTGGAATTTCTTAGTAGCAGCCCGGGGTCTGGATTTTTGCCTGGTTGATGGCAGTAGGTTCGCCCCCTGTTACACGGAACTTATACCTACATAACGGCGAATACTGCGATATAAGGATGTACTTTACACTTCTGCCTAACCCTTCGGTACAGGTGTGATAGTAAGTATGTATGTACTGTGGGCCAATTCTACTAACAGAAATTTGTATCAATTGCAACTGAATCGTTCATTCAAACAGTTTTCGTTTACGACAACTGTCAAAATGTTTGGTTTTGTTTTTGTTGTCAAACAATTTGATCGTTTTTGTAAACGAAAACTGTCGGAATAAACGATTAAGTTGTAATTGATAAACGTTTCTGTTAGTAGAATTGGGCTCCTGGTCTTTTGTAGGTACATTAATAGTCATTTTATACATTAAAATTATAATTAGTTATTTTGCAATTGTTTTTTGTACGTGAGAGAGATTTTTTTAGTTAGATTAGACCTTCAAAAATATGGAAACAGAAAGGTAGGTGTTAAATTTTACGTTGGCTGCTAACCAGTTTTAAACAATCTTGAAGGTCATTCTTTGTTTTTGTTTGACGACATTATTATTTTATCGTAGTAAATCATGATTGACTGTAAGAACCCTTAAAACGACGTAAAGCGGTTAATTACCTTTACTTTTATGTTCTATCGAATGTCTTACACAATTAAAGGCACACTAAAAGAACGGTACGGTAACGGATCTTTTAAGGTCAAATTATTTTAAACCTTATTTTATTACTCTTAGCACTCGTACTATTTGCTTGAAGAAACCGCGGGAAGCTTCGTCGTGTCGCACGGCACGGTGAAGCACGGTACGGTAAATATCAGTCCAAAGCATAGGTATTAAGATAAGGTTTAAAATTATTTGAGCTTAGAACATCCTTTGCCGTGCCGTCTGTTAGTGAGCGCTGGCCATAAAGCCACGTATTCACTTGTAAACAAATGTTTCAGATACAAGTTGCCAGAAGTTTCAGATACATCACGTAAATCGACGACGTCTGTGGTCTAGTGGTTCGAGTGTCGGACTGCTGATCACGAGGTCGTGGGTTCGATTCCCACAGGACACAAATATTTATGTGATGAATATAAGTGTTTGTGTTCGTCTGGGTGTTTCTTATGTATTATAAGTATGTGTTTACAAAAAAAAAGTATATAAGTATTATATCCATTGTCTAGTACCCATAGTACAAGCTCTGCTTAGTTTGGGACTAGATGATGCTGTGTAGAAAAATGTCAAAAAAAAAAAAAAGTTTGTAGAAACAATGTTTCGGTGCTTTTGCCATCAAAAACTGTCAGTAGTGTTTACCGCAACATGTATCAATGTTTCAGAAACACCTACGTTCTTGTACGTGGCTTAAGTTGACCTGTGACGTGCGTTACAGCGTATTTGACTATTGTTAAAAATATTAAACATTATATTTTTTGGATAATATTTAAAGAACACGGTATGTGAAAAAATAAATAAAATCGTTAAAAAAATAGAGCAGATACACGCTTTTGAAGTTGGTTGAGGATGCATTTTCTGTCCTTGTCGCGCGAAACATATTGTACAAGGCCCTGATTCACCTAATTAAATAAGTTCAGTTGCAGCGTAGTTGCAGTTAAGTTTCTATCAAAACAACGCTTATCGTATTCTCTTAATAGGCGATCACTGTCAGATACGCTAGCGTGAGCTTAAATGCAGCGTCATTACAACTTGATCGGCGCGTCATGCAAAATTAGTCTACTGAGTGATGTCAAGTCACTATAAAGTTTTTAAGGTATGACGTCATATAATAGTAGTGTTATCTCTGTTTGTGAACAATTTTAAATCGTTTATAACTTTGGCATTATTAAATATTAAAGGAGATGTTTCAGAAATGTATGGAGCCTGTGCTAGCACCATGTACACTTTAAGGAAATATAGTTATACAATAAAGTAACCGTTTTTTATTGTTAATTTTCTATAATTTTACTTTGTTTAATTGTACATTCAAGATATTTTGGTCAAGGAGAGCAACACAACACTTTTAAATAAGGTGGATCGGAATTATGTGAAATGTCATTTTGACAATTGTTGACATGTCATACGATGAAAAGATAGGTATATGACTGTCAAAGTTGTCAAACTCATGTCAATGTCGAACATAACTGTCATGGCTACCAGAACAAAAGGGTTAACATATTAAAAAACGTCCTCAATTAATAATTCCAGTACAATGGTACTCTTTTTCAAATAAATTTATTAGTATTTTTATGGAAATACTCTATTTTTTTTCTATTTTTCTATAAACTGTACATAGTGGTGGCCCAAAATCATACTAGTATAGATTTAAAAGTTTATACATTATAACTTTCGTGAGACACATTCATATTTATGATTATTTACGGTTTACTCACGTGCAATTTTCGGGATCGCCCTACTAGTTCAACTAGAGTCGATCGAAGTTCGACTTGCGCTCGCCGCGTGATCGGCTCATGATTAAGGGCTCCGCTTTGGGTCCGAAACTACTCGGGTAATCCCGAAAAATGCACGTGAGTAAACCGTAAATAATTATAAATAAGTTTATACATAAACATTTTTGCAAATCATTGGCATTGATGCACGAATATACACCTGGACATATCAATACAATAAAACCAGATAAGCTGTACAATCTTGACACAAATATCAATACTTTAACAATAAGTGGTCCTTATTTGTTACTTATCTACTATCATATACTTACATGTCATATACACCGTCCTACTGACTACGAAGCACGCTCGGTGAGCTATCTTCCTCATTGGCATCATTTTAACACTCATATGGCACTAAAAGTATCTAACACAACACTATTTCAGCCTTTTCATGACGACACGGCACTATTTTGCTTAAGTTGTAAGCATTATCTTACACGTCTCTTTGGTTTCATTATTTGTTTCGATATCCATCTACACTTATGATATCCTGGTACCCTGGTTTCTGTGATTTGGAACGTTTTTATTAAATTTTTTGCTTTTTCTCGTAATTTTTGGACAATCCATAACGGAATCAACGTTCCGCCAGGCTAAACATGCGCAGCGAGAGATAATGTTGTCGACGCATTATCTCCTGCCGAGACGAGATAAATGGATGGCTTATCTCGTCTCCGCACGAGAAAATTCGTAGACAAAATTATCTTGCGCTGTGCATGGGCTAGCTAAATGGATTTCTAACTACATCCATGGCCCTCTTGTTTACGAGTACAATGGCGGACCTTTGTTTGATTGTATTTGTGTGGGTGGCCTAAGGGATTAATTCAAGAGGCAGTAGTAGCAATACGTGCATGCTAATAACAACATACTGCAACCTGCAGTCATCATTTCATTTCACTATTCCAATTGCCAAGCGCTGTTGGCATCAAGAGGTACAAATAATCACATACATTATTCCCTCTTACGTACACTGTTTGTCATAAGTAATTATCTAATATGCTATGTAGTCTTGATATCTATTGGAAAAAAATATTGGTAGGTATTCTTTCTGTCTTAAAGCAAGCATTATTGAAGTAAGTACCTATTTGCTTAGTCGGTAAAACTTCCAGAAGTCGACTTGCTGCGGTTAAATTGTGTCCACAGTCCACAGTGAAAGTCGGTTGCAGAAGTCAACTTCTATAATTAAACTTGCAAGTGAATATAGGGATTTATGGTCCGATTATTTAAATAATCTGCCTAATAAGAAATATTCAGTTTGAATAGAAATAACAGTCCAACCCGATATTTATTACCGTATTTTACAAGTCTTGCACACAGGACGGTCCATGACTGTACTGCCATAGTGTAGCCGTGAATAGTTCAGTTTGTGCCCCATACCATTTTAAAGTTCTCAAAGCGCCCTCTGCGCGTTGGTCCTGGGGGCTTACCATTACGTCTTATGAAAACGTTCAAATGCCAGCCAGTCAATTTCCGTTCAAAAGCAGGCCTGCTTCTGAATCGCTAAAAATCGTACCATGACAGTACTAAAGGTGAACGACTATTGAACTAAGTTGAACGGTTATGCTTGTTCATGGTACGAAAAGTCTATACAAAAAAAAAGGTGAACGGTTTTCGTAAACGTCAACGTAGCAGGCCTGCCGCAGACCTGCTCTAACGATGTCATAGTACAAAAAAGCAGGGCAGTTCAACTTCCAGGCAACTTCTGCTTTAAGAGGTCATAGTAAGTCCCCTGTGTCCCCCGTATACTTTCCAAAGGATCGGACATCTTCTACATAGAAGGTGGATGAGTTGTGACCAAAGCTTCTTCCTCCTCCAGTCTTTTGCCAACAACGTTGGGGTCAGCTTCCTGTCTAACCAGATGCAGCTGAATACCAGTATTTTGCACGGAGCGACTGCCATCCGACCTCCGCAACCCAGTTACAGGGCAATGCTGATATCCTAAGGTTAGACCGTTTGCCAGACTATCGAGCTTCTGACTACCCGTAACGAGTGTCATAGGTATTCGTATGAAACCCGGGACCGATGGTATAGCGTGCTCTCTGCTGCACGGAGGGGAAAGCGACAAACAGAAATATTCAGTTAACAAAACTGACTAAAATAATACCTACTGATATTGACGAGGAAAATGTTTTATACATTATTATAAATAGCTAGTTTAGCATAAGTACTTTTTATCACTGATAAATATTTTGAAATGTACCCTAAATACGTACCTAACACATTAGAATGCATATTTTTTACGAGATTTATTTAATTACCTATTTGTATAACAATGTAAGTTTAATAACAGTGTAAGTTAAGGTTTTATCGTGTGGAATTTCTCAGTAGCAGTCCGGAGTCTGGATTTGTGCCCGGTTGATGGCAATAGGCTCGCCCCCTATTATATGAGACTTAAACATAACAGCGTAATGATGGTGTACTACCATGCTCAACCCTTCAAGAATACAGACGTAATGTAATGTTTAAAAACACTAATTTAAAATAGATTTATCCCACAAGTTTTTTATTTTATTATTATATTTTGAACACATAAATGAGATTTTGAACTTGAATCAACACACACACATTTTTATTGACACACAGTCCTTTCACAAACCCCACTCTTTGCTGTCCTGACAGCATATATCGCGAATAAAATGTTAATATTATTGTCAGCCACAACTGTGTGACACGATTTATCATCGAGTACTGCGGGATCATGGTTGTGATAAGAGTGATGATAACAGAACTAGGGCCGCCTCTACACTGATATAAAAGATTTATGATATGAATGAACATCGAAAATTAATAATACATTTAGGCATGCCGAATATACTGTGGGCCCAAATGGTACAAAACTGGTGCTCTCGGGGCCTACTCCCTAAGTCCGTCAACGAAATTAGGCGCCCGTCCGAAAGTAGCCCGAAACGTAGGAGTGAACAAAACAAGTGTCAAGTTCAACTTTTCGGACGGGCAAAAACATATCGGTAGAAGGGACAACTGTCAAATCGTGTTGTCATTCATTCTTTGTTCGGGCCACGAAATAATCGTATGTCCGTAGGTGATAGGGAGTAGGAAATGCTCGTAACTAAGGCCGAAACCACGGACTTCGTGCTTAGGGAGTAGACCCCCTGAAACAGTTACACGGAAGGAGATACCTAACAGGACGAAATGGATGCATTCCTTGAAAACTGAAAAGAAGTAGCGCGGGATCGGGAAAATGGAGGAAATAATAGTCTCATAATAAAATAAATAGGTAGATACACTACTTAGTCTAGAAGTCGCAGACGCGGCTGTCGAGCGTGAGATTTTGAGTTTGAACCCGCCCGAGGTTGGATAAATAGTAATTGATAAATAATGGAATCGGGCGTTAGTTTTGCGGAAATCCATGGCATACAAATATGCAATTACAATAATTCGTGTTAGTTCCGTCAAAGTAGTTTTGCTAGCTTGGATGCAGTAAGCGAACTAGTTTGGCGGAATTAAATATAAATGTATTTGCATATTTTGTAAACAGTAATTAAGTTTTTCTGAGGAAATAGGTGATGGAGGTCCAGGGGACCAATACTACTAACAAAATTGCTGCCAAACATTTTGTCAGTTTTCGTTTAAGTACTAAAACCGCCAAATTGTTTGGTTTTGTTTTTGTTGTCGAACAATATGACAGTTTTTGTAAACAAAAATCGTCTGACCAAACGTTTTGGGTTCGGTTTGGTTGCAATTGATCAACGTTACCGTTAGTAGAATTGACTCATAGGTATGGAATTGTGTACGATGACTGGTTGATAGGCCCGTCAATTATCAGAATACCATTGATCCGTCACCCATATTTTTCAAACCAGAAAACAGCAATGCTGCTTAGCAGGGCCGGATTATCCATAAGGCGGATTAGGCAACTGCCTAGGGGCCCCACATCGACTAGGGGCCTCGTGCACGCACCAAGAAAAAAAAAACGATGCAACGACCGTTTTTTTTAAATGTATTTTATATTTCTTCCTCAATATTATTCCTTTTTTTCGACGCATGTTGTCAGTTGATGAAATTCTTCATACATAGTAGAACTAAAAATAGCTGTATTTGACGATATAGGTAAGGTAAGCGTTAATTCGGAACGCCGGCGCGCGGTCACCTGATGAGTTAGTCTTTGACTTTTAGAGATCGAAGTAACAGGATACCAAAGGAGTCGATCTGATCGACTCGACTTTTGTAATAGAAAAAATGTATTTTAAAAAGTAAGAAAAGGAGCCCCGAGAATTGCATTGCCTAGGGGCCCTGATAGGGTTAATCCGGCCCTGCTGCTTAGCGGCAGAAATAGGTATAGTGGTAGTACTTCCCTGGACGAATTCTTTCACTAAGAGCTGTACTATTACTATTTATATTCGGTTCTCTTCTCTATTAATCAAAAAAGCTGCTAGATAAATACTTAGTTTGAAACAGCCATAGGCAGAGAAAAAAAATACTTCGCTCACCCTTACTTGCATAGCATGAATCAGAAAGCTGCAGTACCGGGTTAAAGGTCACGAGAGCAAAGTATAACTCATAGCGGCGGGTAACTGATGACCGGCCACTGATAACTGTATCAGTTAGCGATAAAACATCCATTCAGATGTCGAAAGTAAGGAAGGGGTGAGTAGGACCAGAGAAATGTGAATAAATCTGTGTGTGTGTGTGAGTGAGTGAGTGAGAGATAACGTCTGATAGTACTAATTTGAATAGAAAAGAAAGAAAATGAAAATTTTGACTTACACAGGCAGTTACAGAAATAATTTATAAAAACAATAAAAAATAAAAACTACCTGCACGAGGCCAAAAAAGGCTCCTATCTCAGCACAATGCTGCGACATTTAAAAAAACAACAAAATGTCGTAACGCTGGTTTTCAGATAGGACCAAAGTGATGCCACGGGCATTAACGACACAAATAAATAAATAAATGATTAAAGGCAATACAAATGTCTAAAGGTGTAGGTACCTCTGTTCATCCTATTTTGAAATTTATGAAAGGCTAGTCAGAAAGGGGTTACTAATCTGAAAGCGTGTTAATTACATAAATAACTTTTGTTCTACAACTTTCCCCAAAAGTTAATAGTTTAAGAAAAAAAGCTATTCAAATATTTTATAAAAATTATCTAAAACCTATCTATCGTAAGCTAAGATCAGTTGTGTTTACATTTTAGGTCATATTTGGAGTCACAGATTTGAAGCTCCATTTTCTGAATTCATAAATAAAGCAGGGACGAAGAATAAAAAATAAAACTAAAATAACAATAATTTTGCATGGAAATGAAAATGTTCGAATTTTGAAATTTTAACACTTGTTTTGAAAAGTGCCCCGCGGTTTAGTACCTCCTTTTCGACTATCCGTGTATGACATTGTAAAATGATACTGCCTGACAACATGACATCTTCACATCCGGAAAAATAGGTTTAAAATCATCTAACACCACGAACGAAGTCGCCGGCTAGAGCTAACTCGGACCTAAGGACCAATCCTTTTAGACTAAGTGCATTATTGTTTTATTAAACCCTATAGTAGATTAATCGCAATGTAAAAACTGATATGATCTAATTCGGTCAGGAGTAATGAGTGCGTACAAGTGAAAACAAATAATACCTATAGGTAGTGAATCATAGACGTACTTACTATCTCGATATATACATACGTTTGTCTAGACTTTGTATTGGATTAGGTCATCATATTATCGGAGAATACTTAGGAGCAATGGGACAGTGTGTTTTTGTTTATATTATTACTGACAGGGGAATCTAATTGTATTTCTTGCTTCCCAATTAAAAACCCGGCCAAGTACAGTCAAGTCATACCTTGAATTAGGTAAACAATTCAGGTAAAAAGATAGGTAAATATACATTTAAAAATACAAAGTTATTTTTGCAATTGATTTAAGTCGTATTTTTGATGATTTTTTTACATATCCAACTACCTATAATTTATTTTATAAGAACAAAAGATTATACTATTATTGATCGTTGATTACATTCCTTCCCGAAGGGTAGCAATAAGACAGACAACAGGTAGGTAAAGCAAGGTAAGGTAAAGGAGCGATGTATGGCCTAATTTGGAAGGGACCTTTGTCCAACAATAAGCAGAGTTGATATGACAACGGAACAAAAAAAAAAAACACTTATTCTGTTGTCATAATACATTTTTTTAAAACAACATAGTTAGAAATATTTAGATAAAAAGAAAAGAACCTCTCTGTGAACAACGCCTTAATTCAACAGCGTTCAGATCTAAATCAATCATTTTTCTACAGAATTTATAGGACAAGATTATCTCATGATCTACGCTATGGTCAATATTGAACTGTGCCCTACTACTATAGGTAACACATTAACTTCTAAAAACGAGATCATTCTAAAATAACTTAGCTTAAAAGCATCTTTTTATTTTTTTCTGTTGAAATAATTTAATAAAACTAAAAAGGGGGGCTTTTAACGCCGCGTTTGGTGAAACACCTATTTCGTTTCATATTCCTTATTATAACTGCAATTAAACTGCACATCCAGTCACAACTGTTAACTATGCAACTACCAAATGCAGCTTGAAGGCAATTAGGATGTAGTCAGTGCAACTACGTGACAAATTTTTGTATTATAACTTTCGTGAGACACATTCATATTTATGATTAATTACGGTTTACTCACGTGCATTTTTCGGGATTGCCCTGATTGAGTTCGACTCGCGACCTCGCCGCGTGATCAGCTCATGATTAAGGGCTCCGTTTGGGTCCGAAACTAGTCGGGCAATCCCGAAAAATGCACGTGAGTTAACCGTAATTAATCATAAATACGTGACAAATGCCGACTGGATATGCAGCCCAGAAATGAAAAATCTGGTCCTTCGGTCCTTAAAACATAGTCCTGATAAAAAACCGCGAAAAAGGACCAATATTTTTTGTCATAAATTACCAATACAATGCTGATGCAACAATAACTTCAATATCTGCTTACCCCAAGACAGACTAAACAACATAAATAAATGTATTTAGTAATACCGAATCCAATCACAAGTACCAGGGCCACTTATCTAGCTAAATACTTATACTTAAAATCAAACCTATTGATTATAAACCGTTAAAAATTATGATCGGCAGTGTGCAGCGGTCGGGTCGCGGGCTCAGAAGCAACTAGCTAAATATAAATCATTGCCCACTCACTCAAAATAGACTGTCCGCTGGAAAGGGATGAGAAGGGTGACATTAAATGTGACATATTTGTAGTTTGTTGATCTTTTATCTATACATAGACCATCATGAATGGCACGAGTAGTTCTCCCCCCCCCCCCCCCCCCCCTACCTCTTTAAACCTGGAAAGAAAGGTGACAAAAAGGCAGCCGCATCTTCCTGTGTGTTGATAACAACGTAGTGTGATTTTTTTATGTATTGTCACACACAGCCGTGCTCACCACAGAAATGTAGTAGGTACCTATGATCTAATTTATGTAAGCCATACATGTTACAGGTTTGTTTTCGCAGGTTGACCGCACATCTCGTAGCGTGTATGGGATGGTCCAGTGTACTGCAGAGGTCTTGAGTTTGCCTTAATAAGGTGACACTCAAAAAAAAACGATTTTGCGCCGGTCGCCTGCGCATGTTAAAAAATTGCACTACAACTAGAATTGCACGCTCGGGTCTACCTGCGCAGGTAGACGTCTCCGGTGAACCGTGTATGGCCGCCATTATGCTAAACATTATTTTATCAACACAAACACCATTTCATAAAACGTTCTCGCTCTAAAACTCTGCTCACCCTCCTGAGGTGGTACGCAGCTTGATTTTATGTACCTAAGTATATGATATTTTTCATCAAGTACTTAATACTCGTAATTATTTAATGATATTCGTGTACATGACAAAATACTTCCTATTCACTATCTAATTGCAGTGATTATCGTAATTATAATAATTTTGTAATGTATTGCTTACATCGGTGTTCCGCAAACTTTTTGTGTTCAAGGTACACCTACAAAGTCTGGAAATTTTAGAGGTAGGTACACCATATTACCTACCGCTGTGTAGTAGGTATAGGTAGGTAAGTATTATATCTTCATAACTTTCTGACAAAACTTGCCATTTTTCCGCGGCACAACAACTAACGACCACAGTACACCAGTGTGCTGCGGCGCACACTTTGCGGAACACTGGCTTACATCACAAAATTATTATTATAAGCTTCAAACGATCATTTGTCATGGAATAAAATGTCATCAATACATACAATTCTTTTTCCTAAAATCTTAAAAAAAAGATGAGAAACTATAAGGTCGGCGGCGCGGCGTGGTGTCTACGTTCTGGGGGGTTACCATGATCTCTTAGGAATGTTTTAATATTATTACGAGAGTGGGTAAGAGATGGCGCGAGAGAGCTGTCTAGCGCTGTCACTTTCCCACTCTCGGAATAATATTATTTAAAACATTCCTGTTCTAAGAGATCATGGTAACCCCCCTGTTCGGGTCGCAGCAGTGGCGTAGCATGGGTTTCAGCTAATTTCGCCGCCCTCAATTTAATTATTTCAAATTAAAAGAGTAAAATAACAGTAATTCTAAAGAACTTTTCGGCAAGAACAATCATCAATAAGTGTATTGTTTACAAGATATTATTATTTATTGTGAAATTTTGCCGCCCCCTAAAAGTGCCGCACCGGTCGCCCCCACTACGCTACGCCACTGGGTCGCAGGATCGATGATTGCCACACTCATTTTTTGTATTGCTTACAATACAAGAAAAGTGTTTCAATACGGTGTCCAGACAGGTTCCTGATTCAGAACGATTCGATTAGTCAGTTGTCAAACGATTCTGTAAACTATTTCTTTATCTCTCATTACGAAAATCGTAGACGAAACGAGATATCAAACTGAATCGGTCGACAACTGCTTTTAAATCGAAGAGGTTCTTCGAGTGGCAGAACGTCATAATTTACTTGGACAAAGTAATTTAAGCCTTAAATTATGACGTTTAGTCTGGACATTTTTATGAATGTCCAGACAGAAGCATTGTAAGGGATGTGTGAAAGAGTTTATTAAAATCATTAGATATTTTTTATTTTTTTATTTTCTTTCCCTTGTATGTATCGTCTTCTAATGTTATCTTTAATAAATAAATGAAAATGGCACCTGTTTAAAAAAAAATACTACACTAATAAAACTGTGACTAAGGGGGATATTACACTATCATATGTATATCTGAGTCATTGATATACAGGGTGTTAACAAATTCGTGTAATTCCTTCAAACCACATGATCTATTAATGGTATAGATTAACCCCGCACGGGATTTAGATTGATTATTTTTTTTGCCCAAATAAATTTGTTGTTATAGAAAATTTCGATGCCATGCATAAATTAATGAAGTCACGGCGACACAGCTGACGAGCACGACTAGCGCTATATCGCTCCACGCAGTCTGTTAACTTGGAACACTAAAATTACTCAGATACAGAAAACCATGGTTCATTTTTTGAAAACTTTTTTTTGTTGATTCTGATAAAAACCTATGCAGGGTCAATCAGTGTCACCAGTAGATGACGCGGTTTGAAGGAATTACACGAATTCGTTAACACCCTGTATGACAATGTAATATACACAATGTACAATGGACATTGAATCATTTTGTCATACTCTGATATGACTTTTAGAGGTCATGGTAAAGAGATATTATGATCTTAATATACATATAATAGCCCCCTATCCCAGGTCAACTCACAAATACAACATAATGACTAAAATGTCCTCCACATATTTTTTTTTCCATTAGAAATTGATTACAATTGTGACAAAGATTGTAAAATTTTGTAGTAGTGCAGAATTTTCTAGGTTCCTAATCAGTACTAGAAATAAATTAATGTATTATAACAGTAGATATACCATCTGAAAACCACTTTTGTAAGGCTTAATTTAAGCAGTAATTTGTTTCATAACCACTGTCAAAACAAAAACATTTATGTATTACAGCAATATGTACAGACGTCAGCACATAAAGCTACTACAATCTGTCAAATTTCTTTAATAGATTTTCATCTTTATCGCAAAAGCATTAGGTTCAAGGTTAATTGGGTAGCTTGATGTGCCGGCGTCTGTACGATATACAAGGATACATTCAGTTACCAATGAGACAGATAATGACTGCCTCGTTGGTATAGTGGTTGTAAGCGCGAGGTCCTGGGTTTGAAGCCCAGGTTGGGCAAGTGTTATTAGGTTTTTCCATGTGGAATTTCTCGCTCCGGAGCAGTTTACCAGATTCTCAATTCACCAGATTCGCAACTCACCAGATTCTCAGCTCACCAGATTCGCAATCAACCAGATTTTGTACTATCAAACAGAAAATGCGTATCACTATGATAAACAACAATATGCACATTTTGCGTCTTTAACAGAGAATAGAGGTCGGATAACATTAATAATTACACAAGTTTGCGGTGCGAAGGGTGGCACCGTCGCCTAAATACAAAAATAAGTTCCAAACCATCGTTGCTTAAATGCATTATAATATTAAAAAAAGAAGCACAAGTCCAGGACATAAAATTCAAAAAGATACATTGCATTATAAAGAAAACAAAAGAAATGAAAGAAAAAAATGAAAAAAATAAATAGCATTATTACCGATTGCATACATGAAAAAAATTGTGTAATTGATTGCATTAAGCATCTGGCTTCTTTCAACTCTTAAATTTTTAACAGACGAGAAATGCAGTAAAATTTTTATGGTATTTTTCTTTTGGTTTACTATTTAAATTCAATTTGTTTTTGATTATACTTCTAGTTAATTGCGAATCTGGTGAGTTGAGAATCTGATGAGTTGCGAATCTGGTGAATTGAGAATCTGGTAAACTGCTCCGGAGCGGAATTTCTCTGTAACAGTCCAGTCTGGATTTGTGCCTGGTTGATGGCAATAAGGTCACCTCCTCCTCACCCCCTCACATTAGACTTAAACGTAAATAACGTTGAAACCAAGGTCTCCTATACACCTCTGCCCAACCCTTTGTTGAATAGAGGCATGATGTTATTTTATGAGAGATACAATGAAAAACAGTAATATTTGAATAAGTATTTATTTCCAACATAAAGTTAGCATACAGTCTAATGTTTTCTCTTATCATCTCTATTATCCCTGCTGGATTTAGACCGATCATAGTCGTCATACTTCCGTGACATCCCACGGCCCCGCTTGTCATCCATTCTGCTCCGTTCACGAGAGCGGTCAACCTCCCTGTCCCTTGAGCGAGACTTATGCCTTTTGCTACTCGTACTAGAATATTCTCTTTTGCGTTCATATGGGGAACGAGATCTCCGATCTTTCTTTGATTTATGACTGCTATGGTACTTAGAAGACAATGGAGGAGTTTTCGGTGACTTGTCTTTTTTAGAATCTCTTCTATTACTTTCTTTAGATGTTGACGCAGTAGGGGATTCGGCCTTTTTCTCATCTGCCTTCGAGTTCTCTCGTTCTTTTTGAGCTTGCATATACTTGTTAGCCTGATATACTTTACGTAGCATATCCACTTTGATTTCTAATTCCTCAGGATTGACTTTAGGTCTCTTGTAGAGTTGAAGAATGCGCATAGAGACTTCTCTAATATCTTCTTCTGATACTTTGAATAGCAGAAACCAGTGAGGGTTGTTCGGTAAAGGCAGACCGATCTTGCGTGATGTTAAATAAATGCAAGCGCAAGCTATAGTCTCAGGTGGAAACCTCATGAACACATCAGTACGTAACGCATCATTCATGTAGTTCCAGGCCATTTGCATCAGTTGGCGGTTCTTTTCGTACTTCAACACTTGCAGATACACTACAATTAGCTTGTGTGGGTGCTTCACGTGAACACAGAATCCCAATTCCTTCAGAATCCTCCGTTCAGCTTTGATGACTTGGTTTTTCAATTCTATGTAGTTTTGATCCACTATAAGAGGGCTAATATTTTTCTGTGCCCTCACTTGCTTGATGTGATGGAACACATTTATCACATCTCTTATTCTACATGGTTTTTCTTCAACTTTAGACGCTAAGTAAATGCTTCCCATAGCCATGGTTTCCATAGGATATCTTACAAACGATTTTGAATAGTAGAACCTCTGGAGGTAAATTTGTCCGGTCGCCATGGCTACTTGGGGCAGCTTGAGCAGGATTCCGGCGGTTTGGATCATCTCACATCCCAGGATACGAAGATCTGTCTCAGTTTCGATGTCAAGGCCATCTGTTTGTGAGGGCGTTTCCTTGAATACAGATTCCGGTAAAAGGCAGTTGTACAACGTGAGAACAATCTTCCCATAAGTTTTTTGGGCCTTCGCAGGCGTCGTCGTGCTGGTTTTGGGCTGACTTTGCACTGTCGTAGCCGTCATTTTGTTTAATCGGAACCTTTCACTTTTAAGAACGATTTAAGTATTTAACTCGTTGTAACAGTGCACCAAATCGCATTTTTAGTATTTTAAACAACAATTAGACACAGTTTATTTGATTATTTGTTAGAAATTCACAGCTAAACGTTGGAAAAACGCCATGAAAACACGCTTTTGTTGATGATGACAGATGTTTTAATTGCAAGATGGCGCCACCGACGTAAGACAATATGTCAAAGTCCAGTTTTGTAAACAAAATTCTCACGGTTTATTGAATCTAATAGGGAAATAATTAAAATAGGACATACCAGCCATTGTTTCCTTGTGCCTTAAATGCTAAGATTAATACTATAAAAATACTATCTAGCAAAAAACTAGAATACAAGACACAGTCTCTGAGTCAGTCGATCGATTTTTTAGCTCGCGTTCCAGAGACAAATACTTTAGACAAAGTTTTGATATTTTGATGAAAATTACAATGTAACTTCAATCATTAATGTTAGATTTGATATAAACAATGTATTTTAGTATTTTTTTTGTCTACAGAATACAGAATCATTTCTTGCTGCTGTAATAATTCTAAAATAGAGAAAAGTTTTGTTTTAACATTACATACATTTCGACAATTGTTGGCATTTTTGAACGCAACCCGGAAGTGCGCTTGCTAGCGTGAAGTTAGCTTAACTTTACGCCCTTGGCGGCAATTATAAGAAGATAATCAATAATGCAGAACGGAAATAATAATAGACCATTCTTGAGCGCGCGCCAATAATGCTTAATTTAATTATATAAGACTTTGACAAACAGCATAGTTCATTTTAATAAAATACTTACAGCCTGGATCTGTACATTTTTGGACGAACGAATCCAGAAAATCGTGGCCCTCTCCAGCTTCAAAACAACATTTCACGAAAGACATTTTTCAAACGATATTAATTCAACAGTATAGAAGCTATTTTAACAGGGAAATAGTATAAAATTTATAATTTTATAATAATTAATAGGTACTAAGTTAACACGCACGTAATTAGGTAGATTTTTTATATCACTATTTAGGCATTAACTAACAGGGGCTTTATGACAAAAATATTTAGGCTCTTCACAACACAATATTTGTATAAAAATAAATACATATTTTTTTGGAAGTATTACTCAATAATATTAAATTGCTTTTTATTGTAACGTTAAAATTGACTAGAATTAACAAGATTTGGGTCAACGATGTCACATTTCGGAAACTAGGTGGATTTTTTTTCATCTAAACTGAATGTCAATCCGATCATAATAACATGTAAACCGACAGATTAATAATGTTATCAATTCTAGTCACGTCTTTCGTAACGGGAGACTTTCCAAACTTGTAGTATAATGCGCAGCAACACAAATTCAAGTTTCTTCAAATATAACACTAGAGGCGCTGGTTTAATGTTAAATAACTGGAATTAATTTAATCTACTCGACACTAGATGGAGTTAATTTTGTATACTATTTGCCAACAGATGGCATTTTGAGACGCGAATTACCCAGATACTGCAGAGAAACATTCAGTATTATAAGATGTTATTATAATTATCATGAAAATAATGATAATGAATGTTGAATGTAATTATCAAACCAAGGACTACGCTAATATTATACTGAATGATAAAAACTATAATAAGGGTCAGGGTTCCTTTCTCAGGAGCCCTGACCACCAGCTTGGACCCTGTTCCCGATACCAGTGGGCTACGGCTACTATTATTTATATTTAAAAATATGTAAGTATTGTTTTTTGTAAAGATATGTATTTAAAATTATAATTTATATGTAGGACAAATTAACGAAATATACAATAATAAAAATCGGTTTGGCAGTTTGGCCATGGAGACGCACAAATTGGCAGACGTAGATACTTTCTGTGGGACTAATGAATAAGCGTATTTTGTTTATATCAATCATCCTGCCTGGATTTCCCAAAGGGTTAGACAGGAATAGAGGTGTGCTGTGACACATCCAAAGTTTACCATGACGGTATAAAGTCCAACGTAAGAAGAATGGGGCCTATTACCGTTTTACCGAACTCAACTTCTAACTCCGGGGTGCCAATGAAGAACTTCACGATAGAAACCTTAGGTATCAATACTACACTTCGCCTGAACAGCCCCTTGTTAAAGAATCTTACGACAACCGGAAGGATATCGACTGGTTACCACGCTCGAGGACAATTCATAATCATAACAATCATAGTAAGCCCATTACTAGGCTTGCCTACCTTTATGTACGAATTTATCGGGACTTTGGCAGTGAAAATGCGGGACGTAGCAAAAAAAACTGTCAAAGTTTAGGGAAGCGAAAAATACAATTACAAATTATTTTTTCGTTCGTCCGACGCAAGACTCACGGTCGCGATCTCTACTCTTCTAGCTAAATAAAACGTGCGTTCACTAAATTCCGACTTCTGCCCGAAGGTTTAGCCGTAGGTACGATAAAACGGGACAATTGGCGTCCCGCACACGTCTTTCGCGGGACGCATCCTCTAAAGATCTAGAAACGGGACGTCCCGGCTATCGCGGGACGGTTGGCAAGCCTACTCATTACTGTTCCGCTGCAAGGCACGGGCTTCTTCTCAGAATCACGACGCTGGTCCAGTGCAGATTGGCGGACTACACAGACCGTCGAAAAGAAACTGTTTTGTTTTGAGTCATCGTCAGAGGTGCGAGCTGTACGTAGTAGGTATGTACGCATGACGTACCGATGTACGTGACGAACGTAGGTACGTCATAGCTACTAACAGTGGCAGTGCGTAGCATGGGTTACCATACCACCCGGAGCGGCACCCCGGTTTCCTTTCAGCACCCCCCAAATGAAACAACAAATACTAAACGTGCTTACGCGACCCATTCGCCGCGCGTGCTCTTGTTGGCTGAGCAAATATTTTTTCTTTGCTGCGCTGCGCACGATTTCCTAATTTCTTTAGTCAAAGTGCGTGACAGTGGCTTTCCACGGGCGCGGACTGTCACCCCTTGAAGCTTGGCACCCGGGTCGGATCGCCCCCACCGCCCCCCCTTTATGCTGCTACTGGCTTCTAATGTACCAATAAGCTTTGACTTCTGTAGTAAAACTTTGAAGTTATTGGTGGTAAAATATCACAAATGGTGACGTAATACGGGTCATCGTCTCAAGAGAATACCTTGTTTTATCTATATAAATAAAAAGAAAGGTCCTGACTGACTGATTGACTGACTCATCAACGCCCAGCCCAAACCCTTGGACCTAGAAAGCTGAAATTTTGCACAAAGGTTCCCTTTATTATGTAGACAAGGAAGGATTTTTCGGAATTCAACCCTTAAGGGAGTTAAATAGGGAATGAAAGTTTATATAGATTCAAAATTTCACGCAAGCGAAGCTGCGGGCAAAAGCTAGTGATACCATATAAATAAAACGAAAAGTCCTGACTGACTGACTCATCAACACCCAGCCCAAACCCTTGGACCTAGAAAGCTGAGATTTTGCACAGAGGTTCCCTTTATAATGTAGACAAGGAATAAGGAAGGATTTATCGAAATTCAACCCCCAAGGGAGTTAAATAGGGGATGAAAGTTTGTATGGAAAATCGTCACTTATGGGTTCAAAATTTCACGCAAGCGAAGCTGCGGGCAAAAGCTAGTGATACCATATAAATACCACAGTAAATTTTAAGTCGGTGGAGCTCATTACTTAACAACCGCGCCACGGTAATGTTATACTACCGCGCGGATCATATTATTTGCAAGGCTAAGCTGCGCCTGCTGCGGTCAGTCTGTGGATGGGTGACCATGCGTAACATATTGATGCTCCGTGCCTCGGAGAGCACGCCGTCAGTTGTCACACGAATACCTATGACAGTCGTTACAGTCAGAAGCCCGAAAGTCTGACAACCGATCTAACCGTAGGATATCGGCATTGCCCAATAACTGGGTTGCGGAGATCTGATGGAAGTCGCTCCGTGTAAAATACTGGTATTCAGCTGCATCTGGGGGTCTACTCCCTAAGTACGAAGTCCGTGGTTTCGGCCTTAGTTACGAGCGTTTCCTACTCCCTATCACCCACGGCGGACATACGATTATTTCGGGGCCCGAACTAAGAATGAATGACAGCACGATTTGACAGTTGTCCCTACTACCGATGTGTTTTTGCCCGTCCGAAAAGTTGAACTTGACACTTGTTTTGTTCACTCCTACGTTTCGGGCTGCTTTCGGACGGGCGACTAACTTCGTTGACGGACTTATGGAGTAGGCCCTCTGGGACCGGAATCTGACGATAACATAGTTGGGAAAAAGCTAGGAGAAAGAGTACCACAGTAAAGTTTAAATTAAATGTAACCAAACCTTATTCATACAGGCCTAACTGTGTATTATCCTAACTCGTAGTTATCGTTTAGATCTAAAATGATACAGAGTCAATAGATGTGGTCAATATTGTAATATTTTATTTTCTAATCAGCTGTTAGGGACACGAGGTGGGTGGACCGGTGACAATACCACGCTGGGTGCGTGCTGCCTTATCTGTGGGGTACTGTCGAGTGCTACTGAGATACTGTAAAAAGAGACTAAATAAACAGTCCTTCCGACTAGCCTTTTTCCAACTGTGTTGGGGTCATCTTCCAGTGACCAGATGTGGCTGAATATTAGTAGTTTTCTCTTTTTTTATTTATTGGTCGCGCCTGGGGGCCTACTCCCTAAGTCCTTCAACGAAGTTAGTCGCCCGTCCGAAAGTAACCCGAAACGTTGGAGTGAACAAAACAAGAGTCAAGTTCAACTTTTTGGACGGACAAAAACACATCGGTAGTAGGGACAACTGTCAAATCGTGTTGTCATTCATTCTTAGTTCGGGCCCCGAAATTATCGTATGTCCGTAGGTGATAGGGAGTAGGAAACGCTCGTAACTAAGGCCGAAACCACAGACTTCGCGCTTAGGGAGTAGACCCGCAGATCGGAAGCGCAGACAGATGAAACACGGATCCAAATAATAGAGATATGGAGGGATTCCCCTATACCCCGCTGGCTCTCACATACACAAGACGGAATACAGTAAACTGCTTGGCGCCGGCGACTTTAATGGGAGGGTGGTAGCTAGCCAGGCGGACCGTGTAGACCAGACCACGTCGCGTGCTGGGTTTTGTATAATCTTTTTTTTTTTTTTTTTACTTTATTTACATGGTTTTGTCGCTTAGCGACCACATCGCCCAGTGCGGGAATAATTTGTATACTCTTAAAACACGCGTCTATTCCCAGCGTGCGGGGAGTATATTTAATTTTCTAGGCCGTCCCCACACGGATGGAATGTAAATAATAAGAAACATATTTATTGATATAACTGTCCGACATGACGCCTTGTGAAAGCCGAGAGGAATAAAGAAATTAAATATCAAGACTTGGCATACGAGGTTGTCGGATGTGGGATGTTGATTCAGCAGTCATTGTGCCGATAGCTGTTACGGTCAATGGTTTAATAGCCAAGAGGCTCTCGTTGGGCGCTTCGATCAAGGGCTTGGTACAGAATACGGAAGTTACTTCTGGACACGGCGCGTAGGTATTGTTAGGAAGTTCCTGTAGGTATGTGAAGCCCTGACTACCAACTTGGACTCTGTACCCGACGCAGGTGGGCTACTATATTTTATTTTTAAAGGGGTTTTATAGAAATACGTAAAAGTGTATCCAATAAATATGTTGAATGAATAAATAGAAACATCAAAATAAGAGCAATTACTAAGCGTAAACGAGGCGGCTGCATTGGCTAACTAATAACTAATTTCGAAAGTATAAGAAAAAAAATGCAGAGTACCTACCGCCCGTCCATGTCCCCCCTGCTTAACATGGAAATTAAATTAAAAACATTGATTAACATGTTGAGACAGCAATGTCCATAAAAGATGAGTCGGCAAGGGGTACCAATCCGCGGGCCACTTAAATTATCACCAATGATTGTTTTAAAGCAAGTGTTAGAATTTCAGAATTCGATAATTTTATTTCCATGTATGATTATTATTTAAGTTTTTTCAAAAATTCTATATCCCTGCTTTAGTTATGAATTCAAAAAATGGAGCTTCTAATCCGTGACTCCAAGTAAGACCTAAAATGTAAAACTCAGCTGATCATAGCTGAGTGTAGATATATCTTAGCGTGTTTTCTATGAAATCTTTGATCAGCTATTTCTCTTTTAGACTATTGACTTTTAGGGAAAGTTGTAAAACAAGAGAAGGGAAAGAGTGGTTATTCAATGAATTGTCGGGAACCACACACAACCATTACATTTTAAATACATTGCGAATAACTTGCGCATGCGCATGTACGCTATTTTGTTAGCTGCGTTTAATAGGAAACCCGTGTTATTCTCATTATAAGCTTCATGTACCGCCAGTATGCAACACGCCTTTTAGAAAGTCCCTGTAGGCTGTATACACACTGTAAATATTATATTTTATTACTTATTCGAGTAGGCTACGTTTATTGCTGCGACAGTTGCGTTTGTTGACGACATTGCTCTTTTAAGTGAAGTCGGTGAAGTAGTCCCACTCGATCCTTTCTTATTTACCTTAATAGATAAATAAATAATCGTAACTACGTTTTTTATATTACTTTTATTAGTCGCGTTTGACCCTCGTCGTACCTGATGGAAAGTGTCGACAGGGTCTAAGATGGAGCACTCGAAAGTGCCGGTGAAATCAACTTTGTCTCTGAAGTTGGCAACGCATCAGCAATCCTCTTACGGCCATTTTCAAAAACCTATCTATCGGCGGTTTCGCCTACTAGAGATAGAAATTTGACATAAGCTCCATAGAAGTAATGTCAAATTTCTATCTGTAGTAAGGAAAACCGCCGATAGATAGGATATTGAAAATGGCGGTTAGTGTTGGTGGTGTATAATATAAATCTCGTTTCAATCAAGGTCTCAATCAAGCTAAATCTTGTTTTGTGTTAATCTATACCAGTAATAGATCACGTGGTTTTAAGGAAATACACGAATTCGTTTATAGGGTGTATGGGCGATAGCCACTTTCCAGCAGGCAGGATTGGCTGGAAACCCTTCAGGTCTCGCCAATAACAAGAAGGCCAATAGAAAAGAAACATCAGGTGGGCCGTCGGCTTGTTTGTCAATCTATTACATAAAAAATGGACCTCCCAATGAACAGTCAAAGAGGAAATTGTCATGATCACTCACTCATCCATCTATCCAGAGACGGATTAGTGATCGCAATTTGTTGTCATTAGCAGACAGGAGGACGCTGCTGCCCATCTTTCTGACACAATCCCTTAATCGCCTTTTACGACACCCATGGATACAGAAGGGATAATCTATTACTTGCCTCACACGAAATCCCTAAATACCCATGGCCTCCTCTCATAACATAACAAACACAATCAGCCCATAACCGACCCAATACTGGGCATGGCCCTCTTCTCAAACAAAACACACAATATTATATGTAGCTACACTAGCTACAGTCCGCGAGGCCTAAGCTGAGCTTTGCATTTGTGTGAGTGCACATAGAATCGATTGCCAAAAAGCAGTATAAACTGGTTTAAACCAAGCAAAGGACGCGTCTGCATTCATTCTCACACAAATGCAAAGCTCAGCTTAGGCCTCGCGGGTTGTACATAAGGACATACCTACTGCACTTTTATGGTTTTGGTAAACCGCCCACAATTTTCCAACTGCGTCATTGTGGTGTCTAGAAATTCTGCGAAAGATGACTATTTCTATGTCTAAGCTTCTTGCCTTGATTGAGCCCCAAAATCGACAGCATACCTTTGATCAGGGTTAAGCGGGGGTGTTAGTACCCATGAACACACATAGTTCACTGATGGCTTATTAATATAGTTATTTATACTGAGAAGGAAGCCAGAAGGAGTACGGCTCTTCCAATTTATACTGAGAAGGAAGCTAGGAGTACCGCTCTTCCAATTTTTCGAGCTCATGTGCAGATTATAATTTGATTATCATTTGCGTTAACGATGAAGGAAAACATCGTGAGGAAACCTGCACACCTGAGAGGGCTCCAATCAGTCCTCGATGGTGTGTGTGGTCCGCCAACCAGCACCAGGCCTGCGTGGTGGACTAAGGTCTAAATCCTTCTGATTCTGAGAAGATGCCCGTTCCCAGCAGTGAGACAGTAATGGGCAGATGATTATCGGGAAGAGTTTGAAGCTCATAGACCTCTCCCAAAGCTTCTTGATGTACAGCGACGTCGGCTAAGGATGAATAGATCCTGGGCCCTCGAGCCCTCTTTTCATTATGTTATGAAAACACCAAGTGTTCTTGTTAAGGGGCTTTAAACTGACTAAGGGCAGATTTTTAAATGTCAGTTAATTTTAGAGGAATAATTTTGACGTTTTGACAGATTTTGTATAGAAAATATGTCAAACCGCCATATTTATTCCACTGATAAAAGTTAACTTATGATTGAAAAATCTCCAATCCGTGAGAAGAGATTAGAATCGTTTGAAAAAATACGTTATTCAATGGACTTTTTGCGGGTGGATAAACGTATGTTCATCGCTTATTCGTTCTTCTAAGTTGAGCATAACACAAAATACATAACAGAAATTAATTTACACTTACAAACTACATTCATTTAACGAATAACGAATGTAATTTCATAATAAGAATATAATTGGCGTGAAGGAATTATTGTATCTTTGAATGTAATCTTTTAACGCTTATAAGCTCATAAAAGGCTTACTCAGAACTGACCACAGGGCGCCAATAAACAAAAAACTAAACCTGTCGACTAATGAGTCTTTACTTCCACATGACATCATAGCTCTAATCTCCATACCATTAACCAATTTGGCAGTATGACAAACACCTTCGCCCAAAAGTATCGCCAAGCCGTTTTCCTTGCAAACAGCCTCATGCATATGCGGTAAAGCCTTTTAGCTACGTAATAGGTGCTCTCTCACTCGCCAATTTGATTTAACTCATTCAGTCGACCTCGAGGTACAGCCGAGAGCGGGTGTACGCCATCTTGAATTTTGAACTGTCAAATTTCGCGCCGATTTTGTGTCTGTGTTTGCACTAATTGCCAACAAAAAAAAAATATAGTGTAGTGAAATTAATTACATTATTGAAAAAAGTGTACGGTTTTTTTTCTGGTATTTAATCGTGTTGTTTATCTCTGAGCTATTGGCTGAGATCTCGGTCTGTGATTAGTGCTGTGTTTTTATGTTTTTTCTTCTGTTTAATACCGTTTGAACTGTCACTGCTTGTGCCCGGAAAGGACTTTTTTCGGTGAGTTTTTTTGTTTTAATCCTATTTAATTAGCGTGATATATAATGTCTAATTTTAACGAGCGATACAAAAAATTGATACAGTTTGCTTCCTGTACAATTGTAACTTTAGCTTAAAAAGGTTTTAATCTTGTTTCAATCGTTTTGAAACATACTAATTGGATCGGATACTTAATTATAGAGATATAGAGTGTTCTAAGAACATATCGATTAATGACTGTAATCGACGTAAAAGGATTTTGCAAGGACATGTAACTGGCCACTCTAATAAACACGAGATATATTCCACATTTGGTCTGCAATAAGTGAGCGTTTAGATTTTTGTACCGAACGCGTTAGTTGGTACATTTTGTTGTTATTTATGTACCACGTTGTGGGTTGCACAACTTAGTATCAAACGGACCTTTATGTTCGAGACATTCTACAACCTTTGTCGGTCAGGTAGACTTATCTGCGGCAATGTTAAACTCTTTAACACTTGTGTAGGTTGTTGTTGGTTTGTAATTATCACTATTTTCCCTTTTTTGTTCCGTTTTATCACTATTATGTGTTCCGGATTCAACTGTTTGTTTTCCGGGACAGTGATGGAGTCGACATTATCTTATATGGAGTATAATGAATGAAGTATAATACTGCTTGGATAATATAGGTACTTAATAAGTCTTGGTTGAGTCGGTAGAACGGGCCAATTGGAATATATTTAACTGCAAAGGCAATAATATCGTAGAAGACTCTTATTGTGGAAGCCTCTCTCTTGTGGAGGTCCCTCTCTTGTAGGGGCCCCCAGACTAAAGCTCCTGTTGACTTCTCCTAAATCCGGCCCTGGTTTTATTTATTTATTGATTTAATCCTTCTCAAAACTACCTTTACAGGTCTTAAACATGTATGTTTACATTTAGACTTTTGCTTCTTAAAATATAGAAATAAGAACTTGTAGATAGGTACTACGAGTATAGTGCCTAGTTAAAACATTTGCTCTTTTCATAAAAAGTCCAGTCAATATCGACAAAAAATCGTTAAATTTCCGAATAATTCGCATAGAGCTGAAAATTGGTACAGACCTTAAGTATATCATTATAAATGAATTTCAAGTCCCCAACGATCTCACTTCTGCATAAAAAGATATTCAAAGCCTAACGTAAAAAAAAACTGATATTTGTAAATATTTTTTAAACGTGTTTTTGTCATAATGTCGAATTATTTCGAAGTAAAGTGTCTATTTTGACTGGACTAAAAGACAACAAAAAAACTGTAGTAATAATAAATAGCTAGACTTATTCCAATTAACATCAAGGATATCAACCTCCTTTACCAATTTACATTGAGACCACTTCAAATTGAAAATTTACGATATTAATATTCTGAATGCATTAATGTTCTATTGAACCGACTGCTGTCAAAGAGTTTGAGACTACCTCAATGCTGTGGACTGCCTTGTTACATAACTAAATTGATTTGCACTTAGTATTTACAATTTCTGATAATTAAAATTTATTTAGCCACTTTTTCGGGCAAGCAAAAAATCTAGTAAAGGCAACGTATCTGGCACCATAATTGTGTCCGAAAGCAAGAGGAGCAATGGCAACTTCTATTTAATCTGGAGAATATGTAAGTATATTAAAAGTACCTATAGAATATTAAGAATTTTATTTTCTTTTGGAGTTTATGAATATTTTGAGATTAGAAAAAAAATGACACCCGTTCTGACGAAGAGAAAACAGTTCATATTCACGAGGTACTTTTTTTTTATATTTCAAAGGGCCTTCCCCTTCTTCGTTGACAGGGCCCCCAAACCTTTGAATCCGGCCCTGCATACAAGTACCCAGTTTACAAATAATTCCTTTGTTAGGAGGTAGTCAAAACTTGGGAGCGACTAAGGTTTTTTAAATTATTTTCATTTAAAATAATGACAATCATGTTTTCAATGATAGATGCAACGAGTGTTCTACTTTCATAAAACCTTAAAACTACGAACAAATCTTTAGCTTGTCCATGAATAATGAAAGCACTGCATATTTTTATTTATTTAACTCATAATGTTACATTGTTTTTCTGTGGATTTTGCACGAACCTATAATTAATCACCTGAATTTGTATGCTGATACACGTACAATTTGTATGAGCTGTGCTTCCATAACTAGGCTTCAATTACACGAAATACAATAGCGACAATTGCAAAGTAGGTGTATTTGTTTACATTAAGTCTTTTGCTTCCCTGAATACGGTATAGCTAACTCTTCAGACCTCGCGTCCCTTATCATCATCAGCCTAGCCTGCTCTCAAGTCAGGGGGCCTACTACCTAAGACCGTCAACGAAGTTAGTCGCCCGTCCGAAAGTAGCCCGAAACGTAAAAGTGAACAAAATAAGTGTCAAGTTCTTCGGAAGGGCAAAAAAAAAAACACATCGGTAGTAGGGACAACTGTCAAATCGTGTTGTCATTCCTTCTTGGTTCGGGCCCCGAAATAATCGTATGTCTGTAGGTGATAGGGAGTATAAAACGCTCGTAACTAAGGCCGAAATCACGGACTTCGTGCTTAGGGAGTAGGGGTTTGATGTTGTATCTAGGCAGAGAGCACTACGCGAGTGCGACAATCTGATGCCCGAATGACTGAAGTGCGACTTAAATGAAACCCGACTCACTATATTCCGAACGAACGCAAGTGCGACTATCCAATTTTATCCAATTTTATTGTAATCTTTAATTAGCACCTCGTATCATCATTAACTACTGTTGAACTATATCTATAATTTCGTGATGATCTTCAACTGGGGCCTAATTCTCCTAAAATAAATCTTGATAAATCACAACTGAACCAAGGCCGAACCGTTCATTCAGATAGTTCTCAATTTCAAAATCTATCAAATTGTTTGACACAAAAAACAAAATCAATCATTTTGAAAGTTTTCGAAAACAAAAACAGACTGACGGTTGTGGTTCGATTGCGTTTGGCAACAATTTATTTTAGGAGAATTGGGCTCCTGATCACATTTGCAAAATTAGACGGAAAATTGTGTTTTTTTTTGATTCCTTACTTACGTCGACACGACAGCTTTATAACTAACATCATAGAAGGTATTCTCTGGCGATCATCGATTGCCATTTGTCTACGGACGCAGGTTGGGCTATGTAGGTATTATTCGGTTTTTCCGTGTGAAATTTCTCAGTAGCAGCCCAGAGTCTAGATTTGTGCCCGGTGATGACAGTAAGCTCGCCCCTTTTACATGGGACGTAAACATAACAGCGAAATAAGGATGTACTGTACACCTCTGCCCATCCCTTCGAGGAATACAGGCGTGGTGTTATGTTATAAATAAAATTCACTATTTCGTTTTTCTACGCTATCAAAGAGCATCTTTCAAAACCTCGTTAGTAAGCCGCCAGTGCCGCTACTATCAAAGCGTAGCATTTTTTTCTTTGGCAACACCTCCTGAGGCAGGTAATCAAATAAGAACCTCCCTAATTCCCTACACAACCTTCTGGCCCTTAATTAAGGTACATTAACGTATTTTTTCGTCCATTTTGATGTTGAGTCATAACTTTTTTAAAGATCGCGTGTTTGTAAGACATTTTTTTGTTGTTCTCAAATTAAGGAGTTGCGAAAGTCGAGGATATTTTTGGAGTCTACATTTTTGAGTATTTATTTTGGAGTTTTTTGATACTGAATATTTTTTTACTGTGGGGAGATTTTTTTATGATTTATAATGATAATATCCACTGAATATGGGCAGCGCGCTCTGAACTGCGTGTAGGTGATGCTGCTTAATTACAGCTCCCCACTGTAGCTACCCCGCCTTCAGATAAGGCAGACATAGGATTGGTGATCGCAGTTTGTCAACAGACAAGAGGACGGTGCTCATCTCCTGACGTAATTAGGCAGTCATTGAGAAAGATTTAAATAATCTTAATTTTACTAATCTTTCTTCACACCGTTTCGCCGATAGTCATGTTTGTGATGACCGCAAAAAGCGAATCATCACGGTGGTCGGACTGTTAATTAGTACTACCATGTTTTTATTGGTATCGGCTTTGGTCATACTGTTAGCGATTTCCTAAGATCAGCTGAAATGTCAGCGTTCCTGTGAAATATTTGAATGACAGGTGCAAATAATGTGAAGAAAAAGTTTTATAAGAATTAAATAGATATTTGCGACATTGATATTATGATTTTCTTGCTTAATTTGTAAGTTATTGGCCTTCCCTTCGGTTTGGTTTAAAGATATTTATTTCTCAAAAAAAGAATATCACTTACATATTGAGCAAAATATAAAAATGTTATGGTAAGTTCGATTAAAAATAGTTACAAAAAAAAGTTAGACTAATGATGATATTCGGTGTTAGTATTTTTTTCTAATGTTTACTTACATAATAATAAATGTAAGAGTAAAAGTATTTTTTTAGAAGGGAAAATAGCCTCAGCGACTACTGAAATGGTATGCTTGTGTCAGAAAAAAATATTGGACAAACTTGCTCTTCTTAGTGATTAAAGAGTTACCTAATAGTAATATTAAACATAGTAATGATGTTGTAATGTAATGTAAAACGTGACCAAATAAATTTGAAATCTATTAATTTTTGAAAATTATCCTTGAATAATATAAGAACTAATGAGTTTTATGCTAATAAGTAGTAGCAAAATTATTGTAATTAAAACCCACATCATGAGCATACTTAAAGTTTAAAATAAAATGTTATTTCATATTCAAATTATGTATTTGCCTTTGAAATCAACAACTTTTATCTGCATGGGTGTATTTTAATTTTTCTATTCAATAATATCCGCTCGTTCTGAGCAATACGTTGACACGAAAGAGATACTTATACGTACAGAGTACGATATTAATTAAGAGTGCAAGAAAAAAAAAACTTTTCGACGCCGCTCTCCGCTAACAATATGACCTCACATCACTGAAGCAAAAACCAGTGATGTGCGCAGGCGTAACGTGGGATGGAAGCTGCGGCTATCCGACCGTGTCCTGATGACGTCAGCACCTCGCACCGGTGAAAAACATTGATCAACATGATCTGACAAGCGATGAATATGGACATGCAGTGTCTCATACAAAAGACATCAACGCGACTGAAACAATTTTTTAAATACAATATTTAGTTCCCCAGTACCTGGGTTGCGGAGGTCTGATGGCAGTCACTCCGTGTAAAATACTGGTATTCAGCCGCATCTGGTTAGACTGGAAGCTGACCCAGACTGAAAAGGCTAGGTAGAACATACAGGGTTATGTTTAATATACAACCTTATTTTAATTTTATACGAAAACCGAGACACCCCAACAAGATTTTCATCAGAACTGCCTGGATATGTGTTTTTTTTAGTAAATCTCCAAGTTACACCTTAGTTTATGTCGCGTTAAGTTCCCTAAAAAAGTGTGAAATGCCTGAGATGTGCTATGCAGGGGTTGTCTAATACACGGAAACTGACCGAGTGGACCGTCTCAAGCCGCAAGGTGTCTATTCCCGTCAACTGTTATGGGTAGAAAACTATTGAAACAAAATTGAAATTTATGAAAAAAAAAAAAAAAGTTGTGTAAAAAATATGTCAATCGATTCTCCTAGTGATTCTGAACAAACTAGTTTCAGGTTTAGTATATACTAAAACTAACCTTGTATACTAAACCTAAAACTAGTTTGTTCAGAATCTAGGTTCTAGGAGAATAGATTGGTGTAGTTTACATAATTACAAAGTTTTTTTTTTCTAAAATTATTTCATACTTTTCTAAGGAAAGTTAGCGTTTCATACTAATATTAACACAAATTTTATTCGAATAATGTTCATACTGGTATGAAACGCTTACTTCCCTTAGTAAAGTCTAAATGCGGTCTATAAATCTCGCCCTAAGTATTTACGCCGGCATGTAGCTTTCCGTAGTCGGGTAAAAATAACGTTGTTTACATATTTATTGTATTTGCCCAAAATATCCATTGCTGACCCTCACAATGACCGCTATAGTAACCAGTCAGAGGGGTATTGTAATAAACCTCTGTTTACCCTTTCTGGGTCAAAAATAAATAAACAATTAAGTCGTACAATAACCGGTACGATGATGTTATTCTATGATATTATTTTTATTTGTTTAAAATAATAAACGTGCATTTTGCCGCAGTGAATAATAATAATAGCAAGCACGTTAGATGAATGTTAATGTCGTTGAAGATTAGTATATTGTTTGAATAGTATGCTTGATAATAATTGTTATATTCTCACGGTTATTATTTGAAAGAGAGATTTTATATTAGAATTAAGAATGGTTTTGCAGACAACTTCACTGATCATATGATTTGCATATCTTGCCACGACTCTTAGTGAACCCTTACAAAATAGAAGATTGAAACATCAATGCATATGGGATATCACAAGCCAAAGCCGCAGGCTCCTTATGAGTCTTCAACGGAAGGACAGACCTCACACGCCTTAACAGCATATAAATCATCTGCTAATAGCTTGGAAGGCTGATTGCACGATAAAAAAAAATCTTAGTCTGTTTGGTTCCTTCTCCTCCAGCACTAAATACCTAGGCAATACCGATATCCCTAAGACTGTTTTTCCACGGCACACACGACAAAATGTGATGACGTGCTAACGACATTATGTACTAAGGCACTAGGAACGCTGTAAACAGTTCAAACGGACTCGTCACCACAATTTGTCGTGTCGTGTCGAATGCTATGGAATACCGGCCTAAGATTTGATCGGTTATCAGACTTTCGTGCCTGGGGGCCTACTCCCTAAGTTCGTCAACGAAATTAGTCGCCTGTCCGAAAGTAGCCCGAAACGTAGGAGTGAACAAAACAAGTGTCAAGTTCAACTTTTCGGACGGGCAAAAACACATCGGTAGTAGGGACAACTGTCAAATCGTGTTGTCATTCATTCTTAGTTCGGGCCCTGAAATAATCGTATGTCCGTAGGTGATAGGGAGTAGGAAACGCTCGTAACTAAGGCCGAAACAACGGACTTCGTGCTTAGGGAGTAGATCCCCTGCGACGAGTGACACAAGCATCTCAAAGGTGTTAATTTGTATTGTCTAGACACGGATGGGTTAAGATATAATAAATTACATTCACCCATCCGACAATTGACCGCGAAAATTGCTTAGCCTCGATCGATCTGCGCAGTAGTCATTTAGCACAAGTCAGATGTATGTACCTATGTAAGTACTGGAACGAACGAGAGAGAAAGTGAATAACCTTCATACAACCGACCAGAGCGTTGTGGACTTTACACAATTTAAAAAAAAACCTAAGTGCACGGCGAATTGCAGTAGGTGTACTGTATTGCGAATAAGTTTGGCATACAATGTTATATAAGATGATGTGTCAATTGTTTGTTGATGACACCCAAAATCGGTCAGTAGGTGCAGTTGGAATTCGTTCTTACGAATTGTAGTTAACGGTTAAAAAAGATTATTTCTGTCTGCCTAGCCTTTTCCCAACTATATTGGGGCCAATTTCCAGTCTATATATATATATGTGAATACTAGTATTTTACACGAAGCGACTGCCATCAGACCTCCGCAACCCAGTTATTGGTCAATGCCGATATCCGAACAGCGGTTACGCACTGCATCCGATCCGAATCCGTGAAAATACGTTCCGAAGTAGCCATAGAACTATTTGTATGGTAGTTTACGCACTAGATCTGGCATCCGTCATCCGATTTCTATCCGTCAACCGTGAGTTTCTAATTCGGAAGAACAATTTGACGGACCGAAGTAGCCTGAATTGTTTGAATTTGGATCAGAGATCGGAATAGTGCGTAAGCAACATCCGAATTCGGTCCGAGATTTTCACGGATTCGGATCGGATGCAGTGCGTAAAGCAATATCCGAATTCTGTCCGAGTTTTATATCCGTATTTCCACGGATTCGGATCGGATGCAGTGCGTAATCGCTCTTAGGTAAGACCGGTTGTCAGAATTTCGGGCTTCTGCCTACCCGTAACGACTGTCATAGGTATTTGTATGACACCCGGGACCGACGGCTTAACGTGCTATCCGAAGCACGGAGGGGTCTCAATGTGTAACGAATGGCCACCCATCCACGGACTGACCGCGGCAAGCGCAGCTTAACCTTGCAAATCGTTAATTTAAAAGATTAATTAGAACCTAGAAGAACAGTCCTAGATCTAGAGCTTTTGTAAATAAACTGCTTTCATTGTCGCTTCTTCGCGTCTTTAGTTGCTTAAATAATAAAAAAAAGCATCTCAGCTTTCATAGAGTTAGTAAGATATCGACGGTGAAGTATCAATATCTAATAACTAACATTTTAGCGATTTTCACTTTATTGCATATTCGTAAGTAAATTATGAAAGAGCTTGTATTTACAATGTTGAATTGTTCTTGTTTATGATATATCGGTCTTGAATTGTTCTTATTTACGAAATATTTGCTTTAAAATACCTAATCACCATAGAAATGAAAGGTTTTTTTCGCCTCCTGTAAAATGACGGTTTTGTAGTTACCTATTAGATATTGATACTACACCGTCGATATGTGACATTAAATAATCAAATCACCATCTTCAAGAGCTGTCAAGGCATTTATAAACCAATGTCAACATGGCATCTGGGAGAGAATCTCAACAGAAGCCCTCAAAATCTCCTCAAGTGTGAATTTCATAATTATTGACAACATAAAATTAATATTAGATCCTGGCAACATTTTTGATCTACGTAGGGTAAAATAAAAGTAAATTTCTACATTCCCTGTTAAACTAATAATAAGATATCAAAAGTCAACAAAACTAGTTGTCTTGTCAGTAAACAAATCATATTATCACTAAAAAGTAATTAGATTCAAATTAACATAACAATTATGCGCGTGAGAGTTAATTGCAAACAATAACCAGAACGTTTACCGTGTGAATACCAGGGAATCATGAGTCTACAGAGCTATAACATTAATAGATATGATAGTCCAGTCAAAATAGACAAAAAAAAATATGAAATAATTCGCATAGAGCTGAAAATTGGTACAGACCATAAATATCCATATAAATAAAGAAGAATTGCCGAAATGTATGTACTTGCATAACTTCCAAACGACTGCACCAAATTGGATAATTAATTTTTTTGTTTATTCGTTATTATCAGGACAAGGCGTGTATAAAAGAAAATACGAAAAAAAATTGCGTTACGAAGTTCGGCCGGGTCAGCTAATATAATAAAAAATAAATAAAATGTCAAAAGTCGATCCCACTACTGCAAAAAGTTTTTTTAATATCAAACGTCAAAAAAATCGGTTATTCTTAAATATCGCTGTATTTTTTTTTGCTTATTTTTTATTGAATCCTTAATAGGTTTAGATACGATCAATTATACTACCGCAAGAAAAAAGATTTTTATTTTTAATCAAGCTAAATCCCGTGCCAATCTACACCAGTGGTAGATCATTGTGGTTTTAAAGAATTACACGTCACAATTTTTAAATACGAGAATCGGCCCTCGTTTTTAACTAATTAGTAGCTGATATCCACAAAGATGTTTAAAATGATTAGTATGGAAAATAAAAAAACATATTTCAAATAAAATTAAATGGTTTATAGAGTTCAGAGACCTCTCGAGTACTGTAAGGTCAAAAGAGCGGTCATGACGTCATTGTATGATAAACACCGCTCATCTGCTAATTATAATGAGTTTTATTTTTAGTTTTAAAGCTTAGAATAATCTCGACAATTCCAGCAATACTTTGTTAGACTAAAAATCGACACTACATACTTTTGAAGAGTTCCACACTGATTTGGAGCAGGTTATACCTAAATCGTTTTAAGAGAAAGTTCCTGGGGAGCTAAAAAAACAACTTAAAAAAAACTGAAAAAATTAAAATATTTACGACATTCTAAAATGAAAAGTTTTAGAAGTCGGTGCTAATCCACGCTGAGCTAAATTGAAGGCACCGACTTCCGAAACTGATAATTTTATAATATGATACTTATTTTACTGTTCTAATTTTTTTATGTCTGTTTTTTTAATGCAATTTTCTTTTTCTTTTTAGAGATAAACAAACATAAACTTGCAATTACAGCAACCGCGAGTGATTTGCTGTTATCCATTGAAGAATTCCATTGTCTATCTCCAAAAGTTTTTATTAGATTTTCACCTAACTTAAGGGAGAATATTCTACCAAAAAAAAAAAAGATCATCAAAATCGGTTCGCAATTAGTGACGATATTGTTGAACAAACAAAAAAACATGATACACGTCGAATTGAAAGTCGGTTAAAAAAGATACCTTCAAGGAGGCTCTGTGTAGAAAAAGGTGCAAATTGATCACGATAAAACGACTTGGCAGTGAGTTTAAAAATATAGGCAGAAATCTGTTAAAACACATCTTTTAACATTTCATTTTTCCAAAGATCCCCCTCTATAAATTCCCAGGCTTATAAAAACCATGTCCACGTCCGATGGAGATATCAAAACGTGTAATAATAGTCTCCGCACGAGCGCTGCGCTCCGCGTCAATCATTTTACACATTACACTTGTATGTGGGTGTGCTCTTTACTTTTTATCTGCAGGCCTTGATCGGTTGCGCTCCTTGCATTCATGCAGTCCTGGTATTTCTTGAACAATTACTACTAAGATGTAAGTTAATAATAAGTTCTAAAATAAAATAATAAGGGACGATTTCACCAACCTATCAATAAGTAAGTCCGTCCGTAACTAGGGGCCTACTCCCTAAAGACCATCAACGAAGTTAGTCGCCCGTCCGAAAGTACCCCGAAACGTAGGAGTGAACAAATCAAGTGTCAAGTTTTCGGACGGTCAAAAACACATTGGTAGTAGGGACAACTGTCACATCGTGTTGTCATTCATTCTTAGTTCGGGCTCCGAAATAATCGTATGTCCTTATGTGATAGGGAGTAGGAAACGCTCGTAACTAAGACTGAAACCACGGACTTCGTGCTCAGGGAGTAGACCCCCAGGCCCCCTAGACAAAATGACATTTGCTTATGCTCGAGCAAATGTCATTTCTATATAATTTGATCTTTCCGCAGGCGTTAACGTAGGAAAAGGATTTTGTCTATGGGGGCTGATAAGCTAAATGTCACCTACAAAATTAAGACAATGTATTTTATTAATCTTGTCAATACCACTGTTGATAAGGTGATGAAATGCAAATGTTAGCTATTGAAAACTTTAGTGACCGAATTAGCTTAATGAACAGTTAATGATAGGTTGTTGAAACACCCCCTATAATCTACCTCACACTTGCGTCAAATACCTAGAAAATAACGGTTTATTCCACTTTGTTCACCTGGGTGATATCACCTGGGTGAACAAAGTGGAATTTTTAGTGTCTTCAATTCACCTAGGATTTATTTCACCTGACAATATCACCCAGGTGAATTAGTGCGACATATTTGGTCTCCTTTGTTCACCTTGGAATTAAATCACCCAGGTGAACAGTTGCGACTTTTTTATTAATGTTGTGGACTTTATTCACCCACATACAACATGCTAGAAAAATCAAATCAAAGCCAACTTACGACGAACGACAAATTATTTGGAAGGGTGGCACCATGGGCTAAATTCCTTTGTACGTCGTCGTAAAAATAATATCATACATTTAATAGATGCGTTGAGCAAAGATGCATCATTTTACATGTTGCGTTTAAAACAAAGAATAAATATTAATCTCGGCGAGTACTCGTCCTCATCCAATCTGACCCCTGCAGTAGTTCGCAATAATTTCATAGAAGAGTGCCAAATGGCACTAGTAGACGGAAGCATTTCGATTGGCCATTTTCTCGAAAAGTTACGATGACCCAGCGTTTTAAATTACTATTTATATTTGTGTTTAATAATTGACAAACGTTATCTTCTTATATTTTAATTATTCCAACCATTTTTCAAGTTGAGAAATTTTTTACACAATTTAATCAACACTAACAATATTTTTTGTATTTTTTTTTTGTTTATTTTTACATTAAACTGATCTAAATATGAAGTTGGCTTTGATTTGATTTTTTCTAGCATGTTGTATGTGGGTGAATAAAGTCCACAACATTAATAAAAAAAGTCGCAACTGTTCACCTGGGTGATTTAATTCCAAGGTGAACAAAGGAGACCAAATATGTCGCACTAATTCACCTGGGTGATATTGTCAGGTGAAATAAATCCGAGGTGAATTGAAGACACTAAAAATTCCACTTTGTTCACCCAGGTGATATCACCCAGGTGAACAAAGTGGAATAAACCGAAAATAACATCCGCACATGCGAAAGTGTTAGGCGAGAGCGCTTGTTCACTCCGGAGGTTATGGTTTTTATATTTAACAGTAATGATTCAAACAGAATGGAGTTTCTTTGCTTTGTTCTCTTAATTAAGTACTTAAAATTAATGAAGGAAACAAAAGAATAATAAAATAATTTAATTATAATTTTATTAAACTAATAAAGGTGTTTTTAATTGTCAATCTCAGTAGAGGGCCCGTCATTTTCCACAATTACTATGCATGTAGTGTGGGTGTGCTCTTTACTTTTTATCTGCGGGCCTTGATCAGTTGCGCTCCTTGCATTCATATGGTCCTGGTATTTCTTGAATATGCAGAGGTAAATGATGAATTGTCAAAAGGTTTTTTAAAATAAATGGGTAGGCAATTTTTAGATCTTATTTAAACACTAGCTGTGCGTCGGCTCCGCCCACACACAGACTAACAGAAAGACATACTACTTGCTAGATAAAGCCTAGATTATAAAAATACTACCCTTTTGATTTCATGACAGCTTAGTACTTTTTGATTTTGATCTACTTCTACTTTGGCTAAGAAGATAATGAAGCATTATTTGAGAAGAATATTAATATGAGAACGATTAATATGTGTGTGGACAGTCTTCTGTCTAATATGAATTTCTTATAATGTTAAGAACAATTTTGTTATGACAATTCTTAAGTACGTCTGGAGTACCCTGGATAGTCAGCCCCGCTACCAAGTTTGCGGACTGGCTAATCAGGCTGCCAGGCTTTTCAAATGGCATGAGCTATTTTCGTATACCTCGTGCAGACAAAATGAAAAGTTTTTATTGCATTTTAATGCAATAAACAACGCAATTTCATAGTTCAAGTTGTTTATTTCATAACAAAAATACATTTGTGTGGAAATGTTTGCACAGTGGTACACAAAAAGAAGCAACGTAAATAATTATAATATAAGTAACCTCGTTCCTCACCCATCACCGAAGTTAGAACGTCTATCAAAAATAATAAGAATAACTTTAACAACATTAACATTCATATTGATACAGAACAAAGTCCCTAGCAAAAGCTACAAAAATACATATGTCAAAAATATTAAGAATAAAAAGCAACATTTCAAAGAACAATAACAAAACATACTACATGCACATATTCAATTCTGTCGACAAACTAGAATCTCGACCACACCTTATAATATATTCTAAAGAGATTCAAATCAGAGTATTAAAACAACAAGAAATTGCTCAACCAGTATGTGGAGCGGACGGCAAACATGTCAACATACGGCCTTCGATATAAAGAGCTCTGCAGGTGGACCTGTCCTATCGCTTATCTGTGAGAATTTAGATCTATTAGTAATGTCACTACTTATTGAATTTATAGATCTGTGGTAAGTACACTCAATGAATCCGGGTCACTAACATAAACCTATCTCGGAAACTAAGAATGCTAGCTCTTATAGACTATTTAAGAAGATTTATATTAATTTTATTTGTGTAGTATTAAATACATAACATTACGCCTGTACTTTCGAAGGATTGCGCAGAGGTGTACTAGGCTTGCCAACCTTTATGTATGAATTTACCGGGACTTTGTCAATCAAAATACGGGACGTGGCAAAATAAACCGGGACCCAACAGCTGTCAAAGTACCTATTAAAGGGAGGCGAAAAATACAATTAGAAATTATTTTTCATTCGTTCGACGCGAGACTCGCGGTCGCGATCAAACTTCAAACTTCAAAACTCATTTATTCAAAATAGACTAGAATTACTTAGTTCTTTTTGAACGTCAAAATTAGTTACATCAAAGACAGCCCCAAAAAGGGCCCTCCCTTCACCGCTTCCTAGTGTTTTTGCTGTGAAGAAGAAACTGAACAGATCGCCACTCTTCTAGTTAAAAAAAAACGTGCGTTCACTAAATTCTAATAGTTTCACCGTAGGTGCGATAAAACGGAACAATTGGCGTCCCGCACACGTCTTTCGCGGGACGCATCCTCTAAAGTACTAGAAACGGGAAGTCCCGGCTCTCGCGGAACGGTTGGCAAGCTTAGTAGACCCTCATTTCGTCGTAATGTTTAAGTCCCATGTAATAGGGGGCGAGCCTATTGCCATCAAGCGGGCATGAATCCAGACTCCGAGCTGCTACTGAGAAATTCAACACGGAAAAACCAAATAACACTTTACCCGACCTGGGGATCGAGAACCCAGGACCTTACGCTCAGCAGACGCTCTTACGATCACTAGACCAACGAAGCAGTATGAAATAGTCTATAAAATACTTTTTATTTAGGCTTTCGATTTGAATTTGCTATCATTCTTAGTTTTCGAGATATTAAAGTTTATGTTGGTAACCCAGATTCATTGCTCCAGAGTGTAATTTCGAGGAAAAAACTGCGTATAGAAAATATTAGGTACCTACTGACGAGTACTACCTTTCGCTCGCATTAATTTATAATTAAAAAAAAAAAACTCTTAACACACTATTAAAGTTTCTTTAATAATATAATTCAATCATGATTCGAAAGACACGTGGCGCCATCTAATATTTTTATTGTTGTTTTCCTCGGGAACAGTACTTTTTTTCGGGATGAAATGTATCCTATGTCCGTTTCTGTACACCTGACAACGTATATTATTATGCAAAATTTCAGGATGATCGGTTCAGTGGTTTAGGCGTGAAAAGGTAACAAACTTACTTTCCCATTTATAATATTAGTTAGGATTAGGATTATCATAGAAACAGTGATATAGCAGTTAAATCTCCTTGCTTGTAGAAGTATCTGAGTTCATCCCCGGACCATAACTGTTACATTTCGAATTCAGATGCATATCAAGAGAGAGTTAAGGATGAAGGAACAACGTTCAAAAAGTTCTCGATAATGTATGTAGTCCGCCAACTCGCACCAGGCCAGCATAATCTAAGCTCTTCTCATTCTCAGAAGAGATCCGTGCCCAGCTGCGGGAAATGAATAGGCTGATAAAATTCTTCATGGCGGTTTTTTTGGATTTAAATAAGAATAGCTAATATTCTCTGAGAAGTAGAGGTACTGTTCCTGAAGCACTAGGTACTTAAAATCACGGTTGACTTTTCCCAAGGATAGATATGTTCGCTGTGACATGTTGCAAACACAATGGCATGTTTTGCAGTGAAGTCTGGAAAACTTAAAGTAAATTGTAAGTTTGCAAACATCATTTTCTTATACTGATTGAAAATAGATATTATGTAGGTACACCAACAAAAGACAATATTTGACGACCTTCATGCGGTTAAATTTTCCCATATCATCATAATACATACCAGGAGGTCATACCTCAAAAGGAGTGCATTTGAAAACAGAACTCCGGTGACCTTTGGCGTGTCAATTTGGAAGACGTGCACAAACCTTGTCCATGCGACACATGATTTATTTACGAGAGAGTTGTTAAGAACATGTTTAACGTTCGTGACAATTTGACCTTTAAGTTTATAGGGTTGTTCTTCGTTTGCTGCACTCTCCGGCTAGTTAGATTTGTCCAACGTGGGGATTATTTAGAGGAAGCTGATAGGCCGTAGGCCATAAGAAGCTTACATGTTGATGATGATACTAATATATATTCTGCTGTCTGCTATCTATTCTGCTGTCCACTATCTGCTATGCTTTAAAGACAGCTAGTCTGACCCTTATTGAAATTCGGGTTTTCGGTTTGGGAAACAGAAACGTTTACAATATTAACGACAAGAATACTTTTTTTTACTTTACTTAAATCGGCGTAGAACCAATTACAACTATTTTTGTTAAAGATGAAGACATACAAAAGTAAAGAAAACAGAAAAAAATTTGTAACATTTAGAGACACCTCCTTAATAAATCCCTCACAATGCTTCTGACATACTGACAGAATTTTATTCCACTCATCCGCAAACATCACAATTCGGAGTATACATTTATTTATTTACGTAGGTACAGCACTTATTTTACTCCATAATTATCATGGCAGGCTTTTTCCAAATAAATAAAACTAGAAACAAAATTAGCCTAAATACCAGTTTTTACACAACTAGTCTACCTAAATGTATTTAGCATTTTTTTACTTAAACACACCACTGCAGTGAGGCAACCCTGTCAATAAACGGTAACATAATGTGCGCTCGCGCAATCGCTTAGTAACGATTTAGTCCAGTTTTTGTTTGCTCTGTCTCTAATGTGTACGTCGTGCAAATGTCACGTATTCTTGGCGAACGTCAGGTGTCAAGTAAATGTAACTTATTTGTACTTAGTTCAAATGAAATGGGAGCTAGTTTGAGGTTGAAATCGGCTAGGCAGTGCCCCCTTGGACCGAGGTGGAAAATGACAGAACTGATATTAAAACAAATATCGTAGCCTTAGAGTGAAGAGCTCGGGAATGCAGTTTCGGTCACTTTTATTTTATCACGACGTACCTGTGAGTACCACATGAGAGAGCGAAATTAGTTGTAGGCACTGAAATTAAGTCTTTGTCATAACATCTATATAAATGAAAAGAAAAGTCCTGACTGACTGACTGACTCATCAACGCCCAGCCCAAACCCTTGGATCTAGAACGCTGAAATTTTGCACAGAGGTTCCCTTAAAATGTATATAAAGAATAAGGAAGGATTTTTCGAAATTCAATTCCTAAGGGAGTTAAATAGGGGATGAAAGTTTGTATGGAAAATCGTCTCTTAACAGGTTAAAAATTTCACAAAAGCTAGTTCGTAAAAAATATAAATTGACTAGCTTTTGCCCGCGACTCCGTCCGCGTGAAAGCTCACAGGAACAGTGTAGTTATCAAAAAACATTCCCAAGCTTTTCATTCTAGGGTGATGATACTTGGACTGTAGAATTGGTATGAACTGTTCTGCATAGCCTTTTCCCAACTATATTGGGGTCACCTTCCAGTCTAACCAGCTCCAGCTGAATACCAGTATTTTACACGGAGCGACTGCTATCAGATCTCCGCAACCCAGTTCCTGGGCAATGCCGATATGCTAAGGATAGACTATCGGGCTTCTGACTACCCGTAACGACTGTTATAAGTATTCGTATGATACCCGGCATCGACGGTTTAACGTGCTTTCCGAAGCACGGAGGTGTTTCGATGTGTAACAAATGGTCACTGAAAATTGGTATGAACTATTTATTTATGAAGTCGTTATTACCGCAAGGCATGTGACAGTTTTGAATTTTTTGCACCTCAGTCCAATGTTGCGCCGCTTGGTAGATTTTCTGCTACAAATTAGCGTCTATTGTCAGGGGTGTCAATACAATATTTTAGCATGAAATCCTAATCCTAATCCTAACTAATATTATAAATGCGAAAGTAAGTTTGCTTGTTTGTTACCTTTTCACGCTTAAACCACTGAACCAACCATCCTGAAAGAATAATGGTCACTTTGGACTAGAAATTGTTCCCGAGATGAAACTGTCACCAATTTATTAGTGCATTGTTAGTGTATTTATTGGATATCTTCGTTTATTTTTAAAAGATGGGGAAATATAGATAATCTTATTTAAAAAATACTATTTTATTTATCAGAACGCTGTATAAAATATCTAACTTCGAACGCATCCGTAATTACTTACGTTACTAGAGAAGTCCATACTTTTTCTAGTCTATTATGATTTTATATCATAAATCGAAATAAAATCCCAGGCAATGTCAACCGTATAAACTCACATCAATATTATACTAAGCTTAGCCAGTAATAGAATTTGATGTTACTTCGTGGTAAATTGTTTTAATAAAGCCATGAATTAGATAAAAAACTAATGATTTTACATCTAAAAATCGATACTGTCATAAACCGATTGATTACGTCCCTCCCTATTCTTGACAAGTAAAAATAAATTGACGGTTTTCTGTAGCTAGCTACTATTAACTAATCTGTGGTTTTCTGCGCTGACCGAGTCCATGGTAACCATGTCGTTGTAGTTTCGGCGACGACTGTGTTCTCCTCGCTTATTGTTACAATATTCTTTGGTGTTCTGTGCGATTTTATATTATTTTCCCTTTTTTTTATATTTTTGCATTGCTTACAGATTCCGATTGATCTTCTACTCTTGTTGACTTGGCATTCGTTTAATGGACTTGGAATTGCATCACGTTATGAATCTGTTAATGGAAGTGGCAAAATATCTTGTCTCTCCCACCTTTTAAAAATATATTGAAGGCTGTACTTATTTATATTTATGTAGGCGAATGAAACGACATTATGTTTCATCAAGTTACGTTTTGTTAGATTTTACTAGTCCAAGCATGTTAGGCGAGTGATCATTGTTCTTTGCATATACCTACGTTGTCAGGTTACAGAAACGGACATAGGGTACCTTTCATCCCGAAAAAAAGTACTGTTCCCGAGGAAAACAACAACAACGTTCATAGATGGCGCCACTTGTCTTTCGCATGTTTGGATATATTATTATAGAAACTTTAGTAGTGTGTTAAGAGTTGATTGCCAAATTCTAAATTAAAGCGCGAAGCCGCGGGCAAAAGCTAGTGTCTTATAAATGTTCTATGACTAGCAGTGTCCAAAAGGTTAATTTAATGATGATGATTAAATGTTGAGTTGGCAGTTAGCATAATGACTAAGTGTTAAAAAGAATCCATTAACAGAATAAATATACTAGTTTTATGTTTGTACTATACTTGTGAATATGGCGGACTCAATGCCATCACATTAGGGCATTTACTACTAGTCATCCTTTGGGTTAAAAATAAACTATTTCTAATAGACAATTACGCAGTCACCACTAATAATAATGTCACCAACATCATGGAGAAAGAATGAGATCCTTTCTGCAATATTAAGAAGAAAAATATTACAATTATTTGATTTTCTGAAGTGAACAACGAATAATTTTAAATGATATAATTATCAGCCCATTACTGTCCAACTGCTGGGTAACGGGTCTCGTCTCTGATTAAGAAGCGTCTATGCCCAAGTCAACCACGCTAGTCTGGTGCTGGTTGGCGGACTACACACAGACACCATCGAGACGTTTTTGGAGCCCCTCAGGTGTGCAGACTTCTTCACGATGTTTTCTTTCAAGATAACGCAAGTGAGAATCAAATTCTGATCCGCATATTCTAAAAGTCGGTGCGGACCGGAATCAAACTTAGATCCTCCTGCATGGAAGGCCAGCTTCCAACCGGCTATAAAACTGATAAATAATGAATTGTTAACCACTTAACAACAATAAATAACTATAAAAAAAATAACTAATATAATATTAACTAATAAGAAATAACCTCGATGTACCAGGGAAGCATAGCACAAAAGGGGCGGGTAGAAGAAGGCAGTTAGACTAATGACCTTATAAACGCCTGTCTAGCCTTTTCCTAAACGTTGGAGTCAGCTTCCATTGGTCACCCATCCATGGCAAGCGCAGCTTAACTTTGCAAATCATATTATGATCCGCACGGTTGGTAATTAGCCACGAGCTCCTCCGATAAAGACTTGACATTATAAAAAAGTAATAAATAGGAAATCACCTTGATGTACCAGGGAAGCATAGCACAAAAGGGGCGGATAGAACAAGGCAGTCAATGATAATGACCTTATAAACGCTATACTGTTTTAAATTAGCAATATAAAAATTTTTGGGTAACGGTTAAACAAAATGTTTAATACGTAGTTATTAATCTACTAATGTTAGTTAATTCATCACGTCTCGTTAGTTAACCCTAGGCTGTAATTATGTTTGATCAATGATAATATCGGCGGTAATTTATCTCACTGATTGAGTTGTAAACTTTATTTGTGTATTGTAATCATATTCGAATAATATTTTACACTGTTACCTACTATAAGAATTGGTGTAACCGAACGGGAAAAAATAGTTGCGTTGGTCGAAGTTTTACCTAAGAGGAATATTTTTTTCCCGTTGGGTCACACATCATTAGTGTTACACATCAGGGTGTGACTCAACGGTAATAAACCAATAGTACATTGTTACCCTAGGGGTGAAAGTAACTTATTTAGTCCCGAGACGGGGTTTAATAGTGACGGGGTCTAAATAAGTCTTTAACCCGAGGTAAATAAACACTGTGCTTTTCATTACGAATACAAGGAAAGTAAAAATTAAAACATGAATTAGCTAAAGAAAAAATGAGTGATCGGATTGCCGCTTTCCCGCCTATTTTTTTTTTCTTTTGCCGTCCATCCTGCCGGTTACGTATCATAATACCTAAGTTTATTATAACTATTTTCAAGATAACTACGGTTGATTCACATATGTTCATAATGCATATTGGTCGACTCAACTACTGTTTAACTTACCTAATCTTGATTAAACTAAAATTAATTGCACTAACGAACGATTAATCTATTGATCTTTTAAGATATTGGATATTTCAACTATGTATGAAATACCTAATGGACGACTCGCCTACAGTTTATTAATACTGAGCGCTTTTAACTTTTAACAAACACCTTTACTTTTCTTTAATAATTCCTGTTTTAAGTTCAACTTAATGACCTAATTATATGTAAATAAACTATGATTCAAAGATTTTTGTGTTTTCTTAACTTTCTTTTTAACGGATAATTAGACAATGGTGAAAACATTTCTGCGAGCAACTTGGAAATAGCGCTCGCCGGCCGCTGCCGCGGCACCGCTCGCTTCGCTCGCTCGGCTCGCGCGCGGTTGGTCACAGTTCTAACCTAACCTAACCTATTTCACTCAGTTCAAAATGACGAATCATACAATCTGCCGCAGAAATGTTTTTACCATTGTCTAATTATCTAGTCGCAGGTTTAGTTTATTTAGCGAAGCGAGCGGTGCCGCGGCAGCGGCTGGCGAGCGCTACTTCCAAATTGCTCGCAGAAATGTTGTCACATATACAAAATCACCAGTAAGACAAACACAAGACCACAGATAAATCAACAGTAGGTGAATCGTCCGTTAGTTTAATCAACGTTAGGTGAATTAATTGTAGTCGAATAAACCGTAGATGAATTCTCCATTATGGATTTCGTCCATTAGTTATTACAAAAATAGGTGAAACGATCTTTAGGTGTTTTAAACGGTAGGTCTTTTGACCGTAGTTATCTTGGAAATAGTGGGAACAAACTTAGGTATTATGATACGTAACCATCCTGCCATTATTTTTAATTTTCATCATTGAAAAAATGGTAAATATTTTGCCCAAATCTATGTTATTTTAAAGAAATAATTGAAACTAAATTATAATGAAGTCATTTAAAAAAATATATATTCTTTAATTAATACTTAACTTTACGTTATTACAATTTTACATCGCGCTGTAATTGAGTGGCTGTATAGAAAGTTAGAACATGGTTCAATTGAAATGTGAAAATAGAACTAGTTTTTTTTAATATTTTGCAGCTGTCAGTTGAAAATGATTCTCCCTAGGGCTGAAAAGTATCACTTTCAACCCGCTCCTCAGACAACTTCAGACCTACTTTCCGAGTATGAGTAATGAAAAAATATTTATATTCAGCCGAATCGGTTAGAATGAAAGCCTACCCAAGGGATTACACCGTAGATCCCGGAACTCCTCCGCATTTGTCTAAGACGGCCACCGGGAGAACGTTTCCTCCCTCGAAATTATGATGATTTCTAGCAAAACATTAAGCTGAATGAAGTCTGTGAGAGTGAGAATTTATTTGTTTTTGTATGGATAATGTGTTGTCTGAATTAAATGAATTTATTATTATTATTATATGAACAGTGTTTTCTAGCACTGAAGACTGTTTATTTCAATTCGTAATTAATCTACTCGAAATATGGTTTAAACTGAAACAGTCCATAGATTTTTGCTTATTCATTTTCTGTATGCCATTAAGAATAATAATTTCTATCTTGTTTTACTAATAAACTCGGACAAAAGTTATGACAAGCTAAAATGTTTGACGATATTCTTGGCACTACCACAGTTTTATAATTGTACAACTGTGGCATTACTTTATTGGGGAAATTAAGTTGTAATCATTTGTAAGTAATTTTTATACATATTTTTCCAAATAGACGTATTCTAAGAATGATTACAGATATAAAATGGAGATTTAATCGATTTATAATACGAGCGAATGTTTTTTGTTTCCTGTAATTTATATTTATGCTGATTTTAATTACAGACATACAGTTTTATTTGCTGTTATTAGTTAGTTATGATTTATATATACAACTAGAGCCTAACTGCGAACAGATTGACTATAAAGTTAGTTAAATCGCATATCGTATGTACTAAGGACAATACCGACGCAAAAATTCTATGGGAATCTTTTCCCTCCTTACTTGTGAGGGTAAAAATTCTAAAAAAAGATTTGTTGTTTCTTCATTCTTTGTCTGTGGTTGAGCTGCATTTCGATTGCGATTTTAAATGATTTAGTTGGCAGAATTGGCCTCCAGATTTTGATTTTGATCAATAAATTATATTTAAGCAAGCTTACGTCAGAGGTACATAAAGATTTAAGTATTTTATCCAAAAAAAAATATACATATCTGGTATTTGGTATTCTAGTCGCGTTCGCCACACATATGTTTTGGCAGCGTCTGTTGTAATGTCCAAAATGTTAATGCCACCAGAATATTAAGTAGTTTGTTATCAGCAGGTGTATGTACAAATGTTAGAATTTAAACGATTGTTATAGGTAATATTTATCCAAAAACTAATCGTTTTTATAACCGATCGTAGCTAGTTCTCCCTGCGGGTGTTAGTTACGGATAGGAGCTGCTACGCTACGCTTCGTGAACTATGGTTCATTATTTGTAAAAAAGCGCTCCGCTACGCTAATAAACTTTTTGCTATGTTGTTAGTAAAGACACAAGAGCCATAATTTAAACTTATAAATATTGGAAAGATTTAGTAATGATTACCAAAAACGGATGCTTTCTATGCAGGAAGGTCCAAATGCGAATCCGGCCTGCACCTCTGACTTTTCGAGTTCATGTGCGGGTCAGAATTTGATTATCACTTGTAATAACGGTGAAGGAAAACATCGTGACGAAACCTTCACACCTAAAAGGGCTGCATAAAGTTCTAGATGGTGTGTGTAGTCCGCTAACCCGCACCAGTTCTCGTATTCAGAACGATTTGATAAGTCAGTTGTCGTTAAAGACCTTTGCGATATGAGCTCGCCAGAACGGGATCGAGCATGGATGCGGTGGGTCCCGAACCGATAGTACCACTCCCCTTTGGATACCTACGCACCCTGGTAAGGAAACACAACGAATCGTGGATAAACCATGGCGAGTGCAGGCAGGCCAAGGAGGCGCTTCCCGCCATTGAAGGTCGTCTCACTAAACAAGCTCTCCGGCTGTCAAAGCAACAACTGCGTACAGTCACAGCAGCCATCACTGGCCATGGTTCATTTAACAAACACCTCTTTGTGATTGGAGTTACAGACAGCCCACTGTGCAGAGCATGCATGGAGTAGGACGAGACGGCAACCCACGTACTACTAAACTGCCCTGAGGTCGCCACATACAGGGCCAAGTACTTCGGAAACCCAGGTACTCTCCGAGAGATCACCAGCAACATCAAGGGTGTGCTGGCTTTTTTCGAGAAGTTAGGGTGGATCGAGACACTTAGCACCTATCACGCAAAATACGCGCTTAGACGTGGAGTTGCGGACACCAGCCCGTTATACCTTATACCTTAAGACCTTTACGAGGCTAACAACAATGCTATCGACATGGCAAAGTATTGGTCTAGCATAATAAAATATATACCTACCTACCATCGACACGCACGATAAAGAAGAACTTATATCGAACGTAAGTGGTGTCATGTCCGTCATGTTTGCGATATATAACGATTATTTTTAGCCATTACTCTAGGTGTTAATCTGAACAATCAAACCAACATTAACCCAAATCCATAAAAGTCTCTACAACTACTTCATTCACCATAAACGCGAATCATTCGAATTTCAATCTAGTGGGCGCCCAACGGAGTGACGTCACGGTTTAACGAGCTTCTGATTGGTCCGTGCGTCTGTCACCTTGGCTCGTGCATGCCCACGCGCAGAATAAAGTTATTTAACTCAGATTTTTTACTGTATAATGTATATTTATTGGCCTGTTTGCTTGTAGGAAGTTGCTCACTATACGTGGAATTTCTCTTTGTCTTTAAGTGTACCTTAAAAGGCTTTGGTGAATGAGTCGAGGATCACCTGCTGGGTTAAGTGGTTTTACTATGCTTATTATCGTTACTTTGCCTTATCCGGGTGATCTGCAGAGTTGTTCTTCTGCCGGAGGATGTTGTGAATGCAATAGAGAATCCCGCGACTCCGGCACTATACGTTCTCGGAGGAACACCGTGTTAGATTGGTAAGAGTCCGACATCACCCTCCACCTTCCTCAGGAAGGAGTGGAGGGAAGCTATAGAATTTCCACACGTTAGAAAAATGGTCTCTCGTTCTTAGTAAACATTTTTACAACATGGCGAATCTTGAAGTAATCGCCAAATTCAACGCTACGCGATCCTAGGTCCTGAATCCCCCGTAATAAACCAACTACAATACACATAGGTGTTTCGTTTCTGAAGACATCGTCAGAATTCGGATGCAATGCAATGAGACTCTATAATTAACAGGTTTTTGGAACATATAGCAGTGGATTGCAGTCAATCTGACGAAGATATAATTGAGTTTATTTTGAATCTAGAGTCAGATCAGTCTTGTGGACATCTAGGCATCAAGACTTGATTTACTTTCTGAATCCCGTGAAATATCCTCACATCAAACATAACATCACGCCTATATTCATTCTCCAAAGGGTTGGGCAAAGGTGTATAATAGTACACCCTCAATTCGCAATTATATTTAAGTCCCATTTAATAGGGGGCGTGTCTATTGCCATCAACCGGGCACATACTCCGGGCTGCTGAGAAATTCCACGAAGAAAATGGCAAATTTTGCAGCACCTAAAATGTTAGATTCTCCTTGTTCCCTTAAGTTGGCACGAGCTATACCAGAATAACTCATGAAGTAGTGAAAAGATTAGCTAGTAGCTAGCTAGTCAGCAAGGTAGCGGTGCTCACTATCCAGGGTTTGCCGAACATACTTAAGCGAAGTAGCCCAGTCGCCAGGTCGCAAAAAAGGGATTTACTTTGAAAAATGTCGGGTATTCCTCAATCTTGGATAGGGATGTATTATGACCTGGCAGCTAGGGGCTTAGTAGGCGTTTCGGCCGCTGAGTTTCGTCCGATCCGGCCGAAACACCCATTTAATTATTATTAATATTTTTGAGTGGCGTTTCGGACGATACTTTTTTTGAAGCAAATTTTGTACGGTCAGAATGAAAAATCTTAGGCAGGGTTATATTATTGAAGTAAAAGTCAGGGAATTGTTGGACAAAGATAAAGTTTAATATACAATTACAACAATCAACAGTAAACATGATAAATCACAATAATCAGTCTTTAAATATCAAATAAAAAGCGTACAATAAGAATTATAAATGTAAACAACAATAATCAGTCTTATATACCAATTAAAAAGCGTACATTATGAATTATAAATGTAAACAACAATAATCAGTCTTATATATCAATTAAAAATAAGAATTATAAATGTAAACAACAATAATCAGTCTTATACAGGGTGTTAACGAATTCTTGTAATTCCTTAAAACTGCATGATCTGCTACTGGTATAGATAGATTTACACCACAGGGGAACTAGTGCCAAAAAAAAAAATTTTTTTCTTTCCGTTTGCCTTAGTGATCGAATCTTAACCACCTAATAAGGATTCAGTAAAAAAATAAGACTTTTTTTATTTGATTGTACATTTCGTTTTATCCATGGCCACAAAGTAAAATAGGTATTATTTGATTATGTTTCTGACGTTACTCTGCCTTTAAAAAAGAATTCGTCCGAAACACCACTTAAAAATATTAATAATAATGAAATGGCTGTTTCGGCCGGATCGGACGAAACTCAGCGGCCGAAACGCCTACTAAGCCCAGCTAGGCAAGACGGTTGGTTGCTAAATTAATTTTTGTTTAATTTTAAGAACTTTATTTTGAGATTTATATTTTATTCCAGCAAATAGGAGCGTGGTCTTCTTTTAATGTAATAAGTAGGTGTATTCTTAATGTCAGTGGTCGACATTGTACGTTGAACTACATACAACACTGTGATGTGAAGTACCCCTGAACTTTAAGAGAGGAATTTCGTTTTGCAAGTTTTAATTTATTTCGAGAAGATTTGTTTATACAATTACTGGTAAAGTTGACATACAAGAATAAAAAGGATGGGGAAAAAACGAGAGACGGTGGACTACACGGAGTATTTACGATAACTTATGTATGCTGTGACTTAGTATCAGTTGCATTCTGGTGAAATCTGTTGCATATCCACTGATCGTTATTTTTTTTCTTCGATCTCCTCATTTGCTATGATCTCCTGGTCACTTACGATGGTTGGAAATTTGTAACTATAATCTAGAAGAAGAAAGAACTAGAAAATATACAACGTGTAAAAGAAATGCTTGGTGAAATTTGAGAGGATTGTTTGGACTCAAATTCAGAGCAAAATATGACAGGTCAAACAAAAAAAATCGGGACGTTTTTATCGACTTCTTACAAATAGCATTAGATAATCGGGTTTGTATGGAGAGTCGAACCATTTTTGGCCGTTTTTTTAATTTAACCTATCAAGAGTTGCTCTGAATATGCATTCCTTTACACGTTGTACACAGGGTTACTTCGAATTAAGTAGTGAAACTTCACAAGGTTACTAGGTGGTACCATTCATAGAAAACATTAAAATAAAAATACCTTAAGTTGATAACAAGATACCTAACTGATACAGTAGCTAAGAGCATGCATGTAGTATGGTATTTTTTAATCGAATGCGTTCTATGATTCTATCTATACCTAGTGGCTTAGCACGAATGTTTTGACATATTTATCGCACCCCCGGTGCAACACTGTCACTTTTGCAAAAAAGCATTTTTTCAGGAGAAGCATTTAAAGACTTTAGTATCGTATATAATGATGACACTTCCTGATTTTCCACAACGACACGCCAACCAGTGTACCAATCCAGTGACATGATCGCACCAAGTGCAGAGGTACTTTAGGCCACATAATAAATACTAAGCTCGTTTTTCGAAATATTGCAAAAGTGACAGTGTTGCACCGGGTGTGCGATATAGTACTTAACGTAAACGTAACATTAATGTGAGTGAATTTTGAATCGAAAATACAACAGCTATCCTATAGCATTTTGGTTTAAATGCGACAAGCATAATTTGTATCATAGATAGATGAATAAAGTTTAAATTAAATATTATGTGCGAAACGAATATTTCTAATTCAAATTCACTCACGTTAACGTTACTATACGTCATAACTAGGGATCGGATATTCGGATGCATATTTAACTAAAGTAAATTTTTAGCTATGAAAATATGGAAGCGGCTTCTTAAAATATATTTTTTGTAAAAAAAAACCGTTTTGCAAGGAACACCGGGAATACATAACTAGTCGGATGTATCATAAGGAAGCGACTTCTTAAAATGATTTATTAAAAAAAAACGGGATTCTTGGATTGCATAATTATTTAAGTATAATTAATGGTTTAACACCCGATTCAAACATGTGTGTATGTAGAGTGTAAGAAGAGTAGTGGCGTGTGTTAGATAACCCAAAAAAAAAAAACATAAATTAAAATAATTGCCCCGGAACCGCGGGATTTTTCGATACAAAAGCGCGTTCCATATTAGCCAACATTTCAAGTTTAGGTGAATATGCATCCGAATCCGATATCTAGTCATAACATTCGTACAGCAACCTACAGTATCCCTATGAAGTTTCTCAAGTTAATTTGAAATAACATAAATATCTTTATAATTATCCCAACGTGTTGGTCAATCTATTACTTAAGTTGCGATCTGTTAAAACTGAAGATGCCTCATAGATTGTCTTCCTACACCTACTTTACTATCCCCAAACCAATAACGCACACTACATAACTCTTATCGCTTCACCATAAGATCGAAAATCGAATAAATTAGCTGTAACACAAATATGGTTCAGTCATAAATTATGATTGTGCCATTGGAACACACATTATGTCTTATAGATAAGGTTGAAAGTTGTTTGTTTTAAGTGTATTTGTAAGTTGGTCTGGTTATAAATAATTATTGCAGTGGAGCGTGGGCGCGGCAAGGTGACACAGTGACGTCATCGCAACCTGCGCGTGCGACTGTACTTACTTTATTACTTACAAGTTGGTCATTATTATATTGGTGTTATTGTGTATTCAAATGGCATGGTTTCTGCGAAATGTAGCTGGAATTGACGTGCTGCTGTTTTCATTTTATCTTAGATCCGTAGGTACCTATTAAGAAATCGCTCTCAGCTGAATGCTCTCTCAGTCTCGTTTTGACAACTATTGAGATGTCAATTTGATTGATAGGTAACAATTTTATATCGTCAAATTAACCAATAACGTTCGGTAAAGTATATAAATTGGCCGTAAGAGAATTATCAACATATAATTATTAAATAAATGTAAACGAGTCAAAACATAATAAACAAGATGGCAGTTTTTATTAAACATTAAATTAATTTGGATTACACACTTTTCTTCACCACTAGAACTATCATCGGAATCAACACATCGCTGCTTTAAATGAATAATGATTAATGACACAATTCAAAAAAGCTTATTTTAGAGGAGAGCCTTTTAAGATTACATTGTTGAATAAAAATGGCGCCTAAAATCGAGCAATGTAATGAATGACATATTTTTGTGATGCCACTTCGATATGAACATGAGTTTTATACGCAAAAAAATAAGGGCTAATTTGGATTCCACTGTCTCCTTATCTAGTTCAAACATTTTGGATTGTGTGGTTATTCAGGCAAAGAAACGACATGTGTTTAAAAAAAAACAGCAGCGTCTCGCGGCGCCACTATTTTAGCGAACAAACTTTAATGCTAACTCCCGCAAGATGTATTATGCGTGCATTTCAAAATATACATTTCTTGCCCTCTAATTTCAACAGTGTACCATTGTGAACAGACCCACACATCCCTAATATATTCTAAACGTGTGGAATACGTAATAACAGGCGCCACCTGACGTTTTAAACGTGAACTATGGCGCTAACAGGCGCTACGTGGGTTCACCGAGAGCCAAGAATCACTGATGAGTGGTATAAGCTACAATTCTTACTGTATACTTGCTTGTGCCCGTAGCTTCGTTTTCGCGAAGTTTTAAATCCTCGCTTAGCCCCCTTTCAGGTGTTATTTTAAAATCCAAAAAGTCCGTCTTTTATCACCCCCAGCGGTTTAGGCTGTGCGTTGATAGATCAGTCAGCCAATCAGTTTCTCCTCATGTTTCTCACTTCAAAAGTACCAGGTTGCTCATACAAACTTTCATCCCCTATTTCACCCCTTAGCGGAAGAATTTCCAAAATCTCTTAAACACGTGTGAAAAATTTCTAACCAGAAACCTTAGTGTTTAATTTCATGTTTGTTACTTCAAAAATGACGGACTTTCATACAAACTTTAATCCCCATTTCACCCCCTTAGAGGTAGAATTTACAAAAATCCTTTCATAGTGGATTGGCTGCTTTACAAAATGAACCTACTGTCAGAATTTTAAGTTTATAACCCCAGCGGTTTAGGCTGTGCGTTGATAGATCAGTCAGTCAGTTTCTCCTTTTATAAGTATAGATTTTTGTCTTTAACGCTGAACTGATATAACGATATTTAAAACTGTGGTAAAACAACACATTATTTATATTGTCATCTGTTCCGTGTGGTTCTCGGCAAAGAATGCGAGGCTTCCAATTTAGCGCACCAATTCGAATCTCACCAATAGTAATAGGAATAGTTGGTGTGATTCGAATTGATGCTCTTCAAATTTTTAGGTGGATGCCTGAAGAATGGGTCACCCTATCGACAGCCGTGTGTGTCAAAAAGGTGACTTAGGAATTACGTCAAGAAGGTGGGCAACATCGTTCACACGATGTTTACAACTTATAATTAGGTTACAGACCTGTCTTCTTCTCTCGTGTCAACACGAGCTATACGAAAATAGCTCATGCTGTGGTGAAAAGATTAGCCAGTCAGCTAGGTTGGTAGCGAGGCTGACTGCCCAGGGTGCGCCGGACGTACTTAAGTATCGTCACTCTTTTCATGCACCCCACAGACCTGTAATGATAGTTAAAGACATTTAAATAAATAAATAAATGTTTTTTCACCGTTAACTTCATGAATTCGAAAAGTCAGAGGTGCGGGCCGGGTTTGGACTCAGAACCTCATGAAGTGCATGAAGAAGAGTGCAAGAAGCATGAAGTGGAAAGAAGCCGAATTTTGTTCTTTTGTCACTCAGTCTTTTTTCAGGCAGAGGTGTATAGTAAACCCTCATTTCGGCGTTATATTTAAGTCCTCTGTAACAGAGGCGAGCCTATTGCCATCAACTGTGCACAAATCCAGACTCCGAGCTAGTACTGAGAAATTTCAGAACACCTCATAGCATTTTGCTCGACCTTGGGATCAAACCCAAGACCTCACGCTCAGCAGTCGCGCTTGACCATTAGACCATCCAGGCAGTCTTGTAAGTAATCCACGACTCCATTTTACGCAGAACTGGATAAGACATGTCCCACACTCAGATTACCAGCAAAGATTAACATGTGTTTACATATGTATGATTGAATGAATATGTATGACAATCAGTTCACACAAGCTAATGAGGAAGAATTCCTTAACAGGCGTCGACTGGCATTGTGATCGTGTAGTATTAGTCCTAGCACCTTTTAAGAAGCTGCTAGTAGTTCCTCGTGGTTATCTGTTAAGAATAGGCCACTACTACATTTTCCTTCTATAGGTATCGTAAGAGGGGAAAGGATTTCGTCAATATGATGGGAAACAGCGTCCGAGCAAGGGTTCCTAAAAAAGAATTCTCGACGGCGTAAGCTATGTCTACACCAGTGCGCTTTTATGTTCATCTAGCGTCTTCGTCTGAAGCATGCGTGAAGCGCTATAGCGCATGCAATAGCGCATGCAATAGCGCATGTCTTTATACTAGTTCGACAAAAGCGCATGCCCCTAGCGCACGCTAATCCGTCTATTGTATGTCGACTGACAACTGACCGAGGCGCACCAGTGTAGAGGAATTGCTGCATGCGTCGAAAGGCAATCAAAATTGCATGCGCTTGACGCAAGAGGAATTGAAAGTTGAAAGCGCAAGATGAACATGAAAGCGCACTGGTGTAGAGATACCATATGTCGTCCGTCCGTCCGTTAAAAGTAGCGCCAGAGATAGAAAAGTTGAGGAGTTAGCGTGGTATGGAAACGTTACGCGGAGGAAAGAGAGTCATGTTGCCAGAAGAGTGTTAAACATAAATGTAGATGGATATACAAGATGTAGGCCAAAAAAAAGATGGATGGTTTGTGTGAAGGATGATATGGGTAAGAAAGGAGTGAGTACTGAGATGACAGCTGATGATAGAGGAGAATGGAAGAGGAATGCGTGTTGTGCCGCCCCACCAAGAGTGGGTTGAGGGCAGGGAGATGATGATGATGATGATGGTGTGTTTAGTCCGTCAAACTGCACCCAGCCAGTGGGGTGGAATAAGGCCTAAACCCTTCTGCAGTGGGACAGTAATAGGCTGAATATGCTATATGGCCTGCAGCTCCATTTGTCTCGCCTTCAAGAACGTTATTTAAAACGATATCATTAATTATTTATCATCATATTTATTTGTTAAGTAATAACTTCTTCTAATCACATTCCAGTCTAGTAGTTCATTCATTAGCTCAGTCAGTACCAGGGTATCATAAGTAAAGACAGGTATTACTGTCAATGCAAGGTACTCGGCGCAATGGCCTCGCGACGCACGCATGCATTTAAATGTTACACGATCGCAGTTGAATCGTAATTAGATCCGACGGTGATAAATACGTGATAACATGGGGACGGAGACCTTTTTATATTATTGTACTCAGAAATATGGTATAAGTATAGTCGAAAGACTATTAGATTACTTAAGTACGTTCGGCCCACCCTGGGCAGTCAGCCCTGCTACTAACCTAGCTATTCTTTTCCCTACGGCACGATCTACTCTCATATAGCTTGTGCTGAGATAAGGGAGGAGTTCTCTACTATAGATAGCGCTGGCACGTAGTCGTGGTATATTTTGTTGATGGGTGAAGATCATCGAGACCCTTCTATGCTCACGGCCCCGGTTATTTTGCGAATATCTAGGGCAATCGCCACAAGCACCTACTTAAAAGCCTGAAAAGACCCCTGGTCCATCTAGTCGGCAGTTGTCACGCAGTTGCACTGACTAAATTTTCATTGCCTTTAATAATTAAGTTGCGAATAGATGGTGCAGTCTACTTCTTGAAATTATAAAAAACTAGCGACCCGCCCCGGCTTTGCACGTGTACGTTTTATAGCTTAAAACCTTCCTCTTGAATCACTCTATCTATTAAAAAAAACCGCATCAAAATCCGTTGCGTAGTTTTAAAGATCTAAGCATACATAGGGACAGACAGCGGGAAGCGACTTTGTTTTATACTAAGTAGTGATGAATGAAGGAAAAAACAATATCCATTGAAAAAACATCTTCTACACAAAGCATATTATAACATAGACGAATACCGTAATGAAAAATAAAATTTACAAAAACCTTCCTCCTCTCTCCAACCATTTTATGCCGTGCCCGACAGGGTCCATGATGATTACTTTATTATTTACTTTGTAAACATCCTGTGAAACATTGTGGAAGTGCAAAATAAACTTATTGTATTGTCTTATTACCGTTTTAACTTTCAACTTACTTCCTAAGAATCACCAGCTTTACTTAGTCAAGCATAAAATTTTGTATGCAAAGTTAATGCAATGAAATACACTTAGCTTCTGAATGCTATGACCTTTGTCGTGCGTTCTTGGGATCTAATTAACATTCAATATAATTTAGCACTTATTAGAACTCCGTGCTTCCTGATCTCGATTGAATTGTTGGTCTATTCAGATAATTAGCATTTATTTAGGATTTTAATTTTTAAGCGTATTGCTATTTAAACAGAAAATACATTGCACTTTTGTACTTGGGTGGAGAACCTTCAGGTCTCGCCAATAACTGCCCGGTTACGTAGAAACGGTCCCCTACGACCATCTACAGCAGTCTAAAAGGAAAAAAAGCTCTTTTGTGAAGATTCCTAATCTCAAAATTATTACAATAAGAAGTAGTTAGTGCATTAAGTTACTACTACTCGTATTCAGGGTGAAAATTTGGTTCTCAGTAATCGAGTAACAAAAATAATTAGATCTCACGGTCTTTTTTGATCGCTATTTCGAAGCTAGCGATTGAGCTATTGTCGCTTAATAAATGGTACAAAAAATCTCAAAAGCAATAATAATGACATTTCAGTGCTACTGCCGCCCACCGGCAATCTTGAGTTTGCTATTGACTCATAAACTTTGCGTAGGTAAACAGCTGACACATAAAGTTTTTATTAATTCTTAAGTCAGAAATTTCATAATTTTTACATTCTTTACACAACCTTATTAATGTGTTGACATCAATAATTTATTTAAGAATGTTGCTTAGTTCGACCATCGAATACCATTACACTTGTAGGTCAAAATAACGCTAAAAAATAACACTAATGCCAACCACCCATCAAAAATGATACCTCCAATAAGGAAGGCTAGTTAGAAAATCAAAATAAACAATTTTATGCAGTCGACGTGACCTTGACACTAGTCCACTAGCTATATGACAGACACGTCACGATTTAATAATTAAAAATAATAATTCTGATACCACCTGACAAGGTCAGTGCGTTCGGTCTTTAAATGCAACTTTTTATTTAATCCAATTTCAACCTTACTTTGAAGCAGTAGCGTTGGTAATTGTTTGTGTTTTATTGTAAGAATGACACATGTGACAATTGACAGCGTTCGATGTGGCCTTGCAGTAGCGTGCTTGCGCTTGCGGTCAACTCTGTCGTTAATAGGCAAGTTACGTCAGAGAGGTCAGATTATATAATAATTTAAAGTTCATATTACTTTGCGTCAGGCATTTTGTTAGGTACTTAATAGATTTGTGCAGAATCTGGTCAGACTGGATGTCGACTCCAAGATAGGTACTCGTACTAGGCAATGGGCTAAAGTGCTACCTACAATAGTCTCTCATAAGAAAATATCATTCGATGCAATGAACAATACAGCATAGCAGGTTAGTCGCTCTATCATTTTTCATTCTCCTGCCCTTATCCCAATTTATTTGGGGTCGGCGCAACACGTATTTTTCTTCCATACTTCTCTATTAGTCATCTCGGTAGTCACCCCCTTTCTAACCATATCATCATTCACACATTCGATCCATCGTTTCTTTGGTCTTCCCCTACTCTTATAGCCATCGACATTCATACTCAAAACTCTCCCCACTACATTTTCCTCATTTCTCCGTAACACGTGCCCATACCATCATCATCTGCCTAGCCTTTTCCCAACTATGTTGGGGTCGGCTTCCAGTCGAACCGGATGCAGCTGAATATCAGTATTTTACATGGAGCGACTGCCTATCAGACCTCCACAACCCAGTAACTGGGTAAAACGATACTCTTGGTAAGACTGGTTGTCAGACTTTCTGGCTTCTGACCAACAGTAACGACTGTCAAAGATCTACAAATGACAGCCGGGACCAACGGCTTTACGTGCTTTCCGAGGCACGGAGGAAACTCGCTATGGTAAATGGTCACCCATCCACAGACCAACCTCGGCAAGCGTGGCTTAACCCGGAAGATCGGTCTATGCGGCTGTAATTATTTAGCCACGAGCTCCTCTCAACACACAACACGTGCCCATACCATGACAACCGATTTCCACACAACTTTTCAGTTATCGGTGCCACTGTCAGACTTCCTCTTATGTACTCATTTCTTATTTTGTCCATTCGTGTAACACCACACATCCCTCTTAGCATTCTAGATATCATAGATATCCGAAAATCATGAACTCTGCTCAACAATCTGTACAACTTTTACTATGGGACAAACTTTGAATTCGTGAAAAAATAGCTGTTCCATACATAATAATCAATGTTGCTTCACAATGTATAATTGTTTGAGAATTTATTGCACTCTTGTTAATGTCACTTCTTTTTCAACAAAGAAAACCTTAAAAACAAAGTAAAAACTATTCACTTAATTATTCAAATACATGCTAAACAACGAATATTTTAATATGATAAACTTAAAATATGTGCTCGTGCATAGACTTAATTATGACTCAAATAAGTAAAATAAGTTCTTGAAATAACTTGAACATTAAAAACTGCAGGTTTAGTTAATAGTTCCACGTAAGGAGTATTATTATAAGAAACAAATTATTTATTTTTGTAGATAATAATTAAACACACACGAAGACGTTTTTGTATGGCTATCGTATCGCCTACTCCCTAAGTCCGTCAACGAAGTTATTCGCCCGTCCGAAAGTAGTCCGAAACGTAGGAATGAACAAAACAAGTGTCAAGTTCAACTTTTCGGACGGGCAAAAACACATCGGTAGTAGGGACAACAGACTGTCAAATCGTGTTGTCATTCATTGTTAGTTCGGACCCCGAAATAATCGTATGTCCGTAGGTGATAATGAGTAGGAAATGCTCGTAACTAAGGCCGAAACCACGGACTTCGTGCTTAGGGAGTAGACCCCCAGTTTTTAACACGCAGCAATATTTATCCCGTGTGGGCACAGGCTGGAATAAAATTTTCCTCACTGCACCCTGGGAATAGAAGCGTGTTGTAAGATTCAACAAAATCCAACACGCTTGGTGGTAGGATCTATACGGTCCGCTTGGCGAGCTACCACCCTCACATTGAAGTACGGCGCCAAGCAATTTACTGTGTTCCGTCGCGTCGTGTGTTTGCGCACGCCATAGGGGTATATGGGAATTCCTCTAATTCGTGTGCCACCATCTTAGGACCGTCTTAGGCCCCTATCTATGCTTACCACAAGGTACGAACGCGACCAAATCAAATAATATGAAAAAGGAATGCCATCTGACCTCCACAATCCAACCAGTGGACTAACTAGGTTAGACCAATTTCGGTAATTGTCTACTGCCTTAATTTTTCATGAGAGCCACGACCGGCAGCTTTACGGAACAATACATTTACAACTGCTGGATATAGGCCACATCGAAATGGCTCCTCAACACCCGATTATCTGCCGTATCCAGGCTGCCCTGGATGTCAGAACGACAGACATGCTGTCCACTCTCAATGTTTATTATTTAAGCTACCTATTAGGAGATTTTATTCTTCGAAGAAACCGACACATTGCTACCTCCTTACCTCGTGGATACGGAGCTCAATAAGCCTAACATGTTCAGCATGAGATAATTATTTCGTCGCCTTATCTCGCGCTTTGTATGTTAGCCCGGCTGGTCATGTAGTCTTTTCACCTCACGAAGACGTGTTGTGTGACTTTTATTACAAAGAAATAAGGATCATATTGCAATGATTCATGCGTCTTCCTGAGAAAAAAAGACTTAACGAGTAATTTATTATGAAGCAGTACATTCTCAAGAAAAACTTCATAATCCAATATCAAATTAACGTTGTGGCAAACAGGTACTCCACCTTTGACGTATCTACTACACTTGTGGTTTCAGTACAACGTGTCAGGTGGACTTATCTATACTCTAACAGGACCGATTTTATTACAAACAGTTGGACATTCGAAGTTGTCAGCTATCGGTAAACGTGTTCTAATTTATGGGAGCCTGGTACCTGCTACATGTGAACCAACCATTCTGTTTCTAGGATGAAACTGTAATTAATCACCACTTCTGAAAGAGGGTTGGTTGTTTGCTGTCACATTATCACATTCTGACTCGTGTAGTGCCAGATTTAAAGAATAGCACTATCCGATCTCTTCCTGTAGGTGTCGTAAAAGGCGACTAAGGGATTGTCTAGAGGATGAGCAGCAGCGTTATTTGAGTACTTTAACAACCATACTGCGATCGCAAACCCGCACGCCAAGCGTGGCGATTACGGCAACCCCTCCCAGCAGTGGACGTCTTTCGGCTGAATGATATCATCACATTTTGAAGACGCTAATGGGAAGTAACTCATCAGACTATGGAACGACGTCTGTCGGGATCTGGGGATAAAATTTTCGAAAGGATCGCAATGTTTAGATAACAAACATTACCGTAGCAGTGTGGTGAATAGCGCACAGGAAGATGCTGCTTGTCATGGTCCCCTAGTCACCTATAAGCACCCATGGGTAGAAGGGAGTGGCTATAATTTCTTGGCGGAATCACACGCCACATACAAAAGAGAGTCATTGTCTCTCTCCTTTCTAGATAGCTGTGAGCCCTCAGAACAATCGTTATTTATTCTTCTGAATGTGAGTAAAAGGCAAATTATACTTAAAACTTAAAACAAAGGAGTGAAGTCAACCTACTCAATAGTTATGTGTTTCTAGTACCGTCGAGACCACACGCCTTGAAGTAATAAATCGCATGGTTACTTTACAAAATCCTCGCATATTTTATGTCCGTTTCCTGACCGATAGTGAAGTTAAAATAGTACTAAAATATTGCATGTCGCAAGACCGATTTGGTACATGCAAGCGTTGGCGACGTGGCGACAGTGACATTCACCGTTATCGTTTATTTTAAACAAAATATCTGGCCTTATTATTGTTTGTTAAATTGTCAGAGTTCTTGGCTATGTTATTATTTCGGTTAACTTTTAGTCAAGTCACGAGGCAGAGTAAGTAACCACACATCAGTCGGGAAACGTATAACTGCTTTGGATTTTTTGATAAATCGCTAGCACATCCGATTTTTGAGGGAATAGTGCTATAATATTAATGCTTGACAAACGCATTGGTCCTGTCATGGTAGTAGGGATCGTCTTTCTATTCTTTATTTATTCCAAACATGTGGTACAAAGATGTTTCATAATATAAAACAAGTCCCAAAACATGCACCATATTAGACACTGTAGACATGTTACTAGCGCGCCGAAAATGAAGCTTACAAAAGGCGCCAATTGTCGCCTGTGGCCTCAGTCTCGAACAAGTGAACAATACGTTTTGTGAGCGTATAACGTATCTAAATATAACAAAAGTTTACAGAAAAATTAATTACTATGTATAATATTCTAGCCTCATTAATATATTTATAAATTTATTTATTAATTAATGAAAATTATTATGTATTAATCAATTACAGTCTTACTAAAATGGCGTCCATTTAACATGCGTTAAAAATAACTCACAGGGGATGTAAAAGGGAGCGTAATTTTAATTTGAACGATAGATACCTCATGAAGACGCCATTACTGCCTATCCTCTTGATACACCCGTGGAAAAAGATGGCTTAGAATTTTTAAATCAACCGTCCTTTCCACAATTCCATACACCCTATACACCATAAGGTGAATCCTGACGTGTCTCTACGAAAAGTTACCATACAAAGAATAGTTAATAATTAAAGCGAAAAAACTTGAAAAATAAATATAGCTCCTTCACGGTTTTTGATGATGTCGTTTACGTTTTTTCGATAACAGTCTACTTACGGCTGTAATTCACGAAATGACTGCTATGTCAGGATTTATCTCTCGTTGAACAGAACATAGTGTAAATAATCTTTACCATGTAACTTCTAGACAGCACTAATAATTAGTTCTAGTCTCAAGGTCAGCTGTAACAACTATGATTATCATAACAAAGAAGAAAAACACTTGTAACGTGACCGACATTTATCATTGAGAAATTCACGATAGCGGATAACTCCGTACATAATGTTAGTAATTAGTACTAGTCGTGGCTTTCGATTTTTTCAAGCTTTTTGAGTAGGTTTCCTGTGGTTTCCTCGGTCGAAATGTTCGCAATAATTGCAGTAGCGGTTAACTACTGTATCGTTCTGATGCCCTAGTGTAAATTTTGTACGTACTCCTCAGGAGAATCTGTTCTTAGCAAAAATATGCTTTAAGGACAAATTTATTACAGACAATCGCTATTTTTATTCATCCTAGCACTTGTAGAATATACATTAAACATAATCAGAATAATACCGTCCCCAACTGGGCCTAGGCCATTTCTCAGAATGAGAAGGCTTAAGACCTTAGTCCATCAATAGAATACAGACTACACACACCATCGAGAACTTTTTCTTCTTTTGAAGCGCTCTCTTTTTTAGACTTCCTCACGATGTTTTCCTTCAAGCAACGTTAACAAGCGATAGTCAAATTTGAATCCGCATATGTTTTTGAGAAGTCAGACGTGCGGGCCGTAAAGTCAGACTCTATACGGAAGGTAAGACTATCACTGCTTTTTAATAAATAATTATTATGATGTACTCCAAATCAATCAATCCAATCAACAGTGTTGTCTTCGGCAAAGAACTGCCACTCCCTCGCCACTATTATTGGCTCCATGCTCATCATTGGATGATTAATGATATATATACATTAAGGATTTGCTCCATAAATAAACCAGAAAAATAGAGAATCAACGCCGCTAACGATACTCACAGCAGACAAGACACAGAGACCAAAACCAAATTCAGATTTCCACCAGATGACACAAGACATCACACAACTTGACAAAACCAGTATTTTTTCCCGGATACAGACTGTTTGAGTTTTTCAACACATTAGAGATATTATTCAGAGCAAGCAGCGGCAAGGTCGGTCGGTCCGCGGCGCCTTCACTTCGCCGTGCCGTTTACAATAGTACTGAATGTTGTATATTTGTATTTACATGGTTATTTGTCTTACGGAATCGAGACAGCTATACTGCTTTGAGATATTACAGGAATTTTTGAAACAAGCAATACTTTTGATGTTTTGGGACCTTTTATGCTAAAAAGACCAACTCTTCTCTCGCAATGGGGATCTTCACAGGCAACAAAGGGAAAATCCAATAGAGCAAAGGCAACAGGATCCTTCTGAGCTGACAGCTTACTATGATCACCAATATTCTATCCTACAATCTCCCCGTGTAGGGACGGACTAGAACATAAAACTTTCCCACCAGATGCTAGGAATATATGCGTGTTGTTAGATTCAACAAAACCCAGCACGCGACGTAGTAGGATCTATACGGTCCGACTGGCTAGCTACCACCCTCACATTAAAGTCCGGCGCCAAGCGGTTTACTGTGTTCCGTCGTGTGTATGTGAGAGTCAGAGGGGTATCTGGGATTCCCTCTATATCTCTGTTACTTGGATTCGTGGTCTCCATCTTAGGTCTATCAGCGCTTACCTTTAGGTGAGATAAGGACCAAACGCGACCAAGAGAAATAATAACAAAAATCCTTCACGTCCATTCATTAATGTAGTCTTCATCATAAATTCAAATTCTATCATCATTAAAGGGGATCATTCCCAATTGCCTGCACCGACAACGCCACCACTGGTGGCAGATGGGATTTATATTAAAATGTCCCATTTGCCACCAGTGGTGGCGTTGTCGGTGGGGGCATTTAGGAATGACCCATTAATGGTCTATGTGGTCTTAAATCAACGTTTAAACTATCTAGATTTTGCAATGTCAGTAAGCAATTCGGGGTGACGACTTCATACATCCATAGGATAGTTCTGATTCTTAACTTAATTTATAACCAATTTTCAAATTGAGTGCAAAATCAAGATCATTTAAAAACATTGCAAAAACTGCATCTAAATCATCTTGGAACATATTATTATATCTACTGACTATGTAATTACTTGTACCGGAGCTATTAACATTTTATCACTACCTAATGCGTTTAGCATTTAAATAGGAAGTGCTAAGAAGGACACTTGCTCGGCTTGTGAGGTATTGTAAGTATGCAACCTATATATTTATGATGCCCTGGTATTTGAAATAATATAGAGAGGGCGCAATTTATCTACCATAAGTACATTTTAATATAATTTTTTAAAAAACAAGAGCATACTAATTGTAAGCAGGGGCACATGAGTAGATAAACGGAACAGAGACAAAGCTTCTTAAGAACGTGCAAAACTGTTACCTATTTTGGTAGGGTTGTCACAATAGTTCAAAACAAATTAAACTAAACATTTGTTAAATAGTTTTATTATTCAGTATGCTAGTGTCGCGACATCTATCACGCCATATGCGAACTATCCTGCATCGCGATATCAACATTCGACAGGCAGATACGAACAGGGCGGAATCGTTAAGTGTCAACAGACGATTTTTTCGTCAATTTAAGAGATATCTAAAAAGTTAAGGCTATTATCAAAACTAGGCTACATGGAGAGTAAAATAATATAAATAACTCCGGGAAAAAAAAGCCAGATATTGAAAATTTTGTCTTTCGCTCCCTCCATATATTTAGTATGAGAATTTCTTTCAACTGATCATACCAGTCATACCTACTTATTCTCTCTGTTCCTTACTGTTAATATGGCGCCGAATTGAGCCTTACTCGACTTCGGTCTATCTTAGTCATCTTTGTAATAAAGCTTCATATCACCAGATTCCTGAGCATTACCTAAATCTAACCCAGGACTTCGAACAGAATATTTTGTAGTTCCAGACTGCCTACGTAATAGCCTATTATTTTCATGTTTAATAAATAATGTATTGCAACTAGTTTGTTTAACTATTACAAATACGAATAGTTTAACGACAATTTTCCTTATTAAATGGCGCTAAATATCGTCATGACAAACTTGTGGCTGTATATCAGAACTCCTCTGCCTACGCTTTGACGGAATAGGCATTAGGTTTACTTTTTTATTAATTAAATAAAAAAACCCTAAGAACAATTTTTTTTTAATTTGGAACTCACAGCATAACTCCGTACTTTTTTTTGTAACTTTGTTTTTTTTCAGTAAATAAAGTTTAAATAAAAAATGTTACCGATTTTGTCAACAAGAAAGAAATAGTATCCATTTTTAATTGAGTTTTTATTAATTCTGTCATTCAGTAAACAATTAAGCTCGAAAATAAAATGCAAAAAAATTATAAGCTTCTTGCCTCTCATGTCGTACTAAATAAAAAATAAAAAATGAAAAATAAAAAATGTCATACTAAATGTACGGAAGTAGGCAATATCAAAATTCTCGATATATGGCGGTTATTTTTCCAAAAATATTTATGTTATTTTAGTTATTAGGCGGCCTAGTTTTGATATTAGCCTGTTGAAGTTCTGAAATATTTTCTAAACTGACGGAATAATCGCTTGTTGACACTTCACGTTTCCACCCTTTATACAACCTCCCAACATTGATTGTTGGGCAGTAGCCCGCCAGGCACAAGACTCCGCCTGGTTGGAGGATTCTCCCTTTGCAGGAACACCACACCTCGTTCCTCGACATTGGTGACCCCGACGTGATCTCACAGACAGTGTTTCCACACTGGTGACGTCATTCGCAACCTTCGCAACCTTGGCAGCAACATCATCTCTCCCTCAGCTCAGCATCCATCCTCGTTCCTCCACAATAGAATACTTTACAAACTTACTCTAATAATTTTCTTTTTTATAATTTTTGTTTTATTAATAATTTATTGTTTCTTTTAATGGTGTGGTAAGTTCTGAATCTAACACATTTTTTCAAATACATAATCTAACGGGAAACGCTCACATGGCATATCTTTACAATCTTTAATACGTTTATAACAATAAAAAGGCAAAAACACACCGTGTGGTACCCTCTTCTTATTAAAAAAAGGATCATACAATAAAATAAAGGTACCTACTTGAAAAAGTAATAATCAAATATTTACTTACCTATTGTACTCCTTGGGATAGTTAATGTATGATATATTTTTATTTTTTCTAGTATTATTCATACACACAGTACAATAAACAACCATTATCAATAATGAAATACTACGTTTTGACATTAAAATATTCAAACTTGCAACAAACAACGTGCGTCGCTTACCCCGAGATTGTCAACTGGCTGTGCCAGCGTAAACCGGTTTTTTTCAGTCTCGCCGCGTACGTGACAAGTGGCCAGTGGTCACGCACACATGCCCCGCGTGCTTGTAGTAGTGCGACCGATTCGCGCGGTTGTATGAAGCTTTGTCTCTGTTCCGTTTATCTACTCATGTGGCAGGGGCAAAACTTGCCCCCCCCCCTCTCCCATTCTTTTGGGTGTCAAGAGATTCCGTAAAGAGTGTGGACCGGCATTTCGCATTGCCATTACCAATTCATTTACCAAGATGACAGTATCCTAAAAGTCCTTCGTGAAGGCGAAGTCTATTGACCATTACCTGCTGGTCTGCAGGTTGGGTCGCAGATAGTTACTTCACGTAAAAATATTGACAACTAGCTGTGCCCGGCATGCGTTGCAATGCAATACCACTTAGAGAAAAAAAGTGTTTAGTTTTAAAATCTGGAATTCAATGTTGCTCAAAATATACGGAACAGCAGTTTCATTTCCACGAATTCAGAGTTTTTTCCATGGTAAAATTTGTACAGAATGATGATCAGAGTTAATGGTTTTCGGATGTGAAGCGACTAACCAGTCGTGCTGTATGATGCGTATGTGTTTATGTAATTACATGAATTAGATCGCTTGATTAGTCAAGCAGGTCAGCTAGTAATGTATCTATTAGTGAGTAAACTACATTGCGAGGTTAAGATATCGATCAACGAAGGTTGAACGAGTTAGCACTACGAAATTATACCAATTCTTTCTTATACCCTGGTAATATTATAAGTAATCGAACTTATATTCAGTACTTAGATTTTCTTATTTTAATTTGTGAAAGGCAAGTTTGACCTTGATCAAGCAGCCATGTAGGAGGGTCTGAGTTCGAGGCCCGCACCTCTGACTTTTCGAGCTCATGTGCGGATCATAATTTGATTATAACTTGCGTTAACATCGTGAGGAAACCTGTACATCTGGGAGGGATTTCAAAAAGTTCTCGATGGTGCTTTGGTGGTGCTTTCTCGCACCAGACCAGCGTGGTTGGACTAAGGCTTAAAGTCTTCTCAGAATGAGCCCTTTCCCAGCAGTGGGACAGTCTTCTTCTCTTGTGTCAGCACGAGCTATACGTAAATAGCTCATGCTGTGGTGAAAAGATTAGCCAGTCAGCAAGGTTGGTAGCGGGGCTGACTGTCCAGGGTGCGCCGGACGTACTTAAGTATCGTCACTCGTGGAGGCTCTTTTCATGCACCCCAGTGGGACAGTAACGGGCTAATTTATCTATGTATTCGTTTGATCTCTATGCCACCTGATGTTGAGTGGTGAATCTACGATGGAACACACCTGCCCTTATGAAGACCATTCACATTCTATTTGAAGACATCCAATGTGTAATGATCCTGAAATACAGACGCACGTTTATAAGAGAACAAACTGTTATTTTTATAAAGAAATTAGCTGTGCCCTCGCGGCGCCACCCGCGACTGCAGTTTTATTTTATACCAGAAACCTTCGCGCAAATACCAACAACAACTGTACAAAATTTCAAGTCAATCCATCGACTACTGTTCGAGTTTTGCGGAATGCATACGGAAGCTGAATTTTCATGTATAAAAGATGAATTGTCTCTCTCGCTTCGGCACGAGCTATACGAGAATATCTCATGACGTGGTAAAAACGATTAGCCAGTCAGCAAGGTTGGTAGCGGGGCTGACTGCCCAGGGTGCGCCGGACGTACTTAGTATTGCCATAATGAATTTATTGCTATAAGTAAGCTTTAGGGGTTCATAGCTCATCTTCCGTGTGAATGAAGTCCGGACCTTTAGAAGGCATACGGGGGACACAGGTCCAACGCGCAGAGGCCCCTTTGAGAACTTTAATCTTAAATGGAATGAAACACCAACCGGGGACTATCCACGACTGCAGTATTGGAGTACAGTCATGGATCGTCCCGGGTATGCAAGACTATTGTAAAATATGGTAAAAAATATTTGGTCTACGAAAAGGGGTGTTTAGTGAACTGATTAACTTCTGTTTCCGGAAGAAAACAGCATCTGCCTTTCAGGTTTAAAATCGAAATATGTTGGCAGACGGTGATTCGCCATCTAATTAGCTGGGCTCCCTGAAAAGCCGCCAGAAGAACTAAAAATCAGAACATGAGGCTAAATCTATGGAACTCTAAAAGTGATACACAACCTCAGTTTCAAGCTCAAACTATCAGCTGGGGGATCTAAATACGAGTTTTTGTGTTGGCAACGTGCAAACATGTAATATAATGAGTAAAAAGTCAAAATGGACGCGTGCGCATGTAAACAGTATAATTATTGAGATAAAAGCGTGTTAGTGAACCTGGGGAAGGACCTTGAATTTTTTGTTACACTGTTAAACATATTTTTGTAAGAAAACTTAAAATCACACTATTATTCCACAAAACCACCGTAGACAATGGTTTTTTCGACGGAAGCATAGAAGATTAGATAAAATGACACTTTGTCATTGTGAGTAAGTAAGAAAGAAAAAAAATTGTAAAGAAATATTTTATTTGACAGAACATTTCGATGCCACGCATAAATGAATTGAAAGTACGGCGACACAGCTGACGGGCACGACTAGCGCGATATCGCTTCGCGCAGTCAGTTAACTCGGGGCGCGAGAATGATTCTCGTTTTTTTTTGTTTAATCTTAGTAAGTCGCATGTATGGTGAATCTATGCCACAAATATAACACGCGGTTTGAAGGAATTACACGAATTCGCATATAGCCTGTATTTGACCATATTTCACAACTATCAGTTCAAATCGTACTTACTTTAGATTCTACATACGTTTACCTGTACAGTTTGTGTAAGTGCTGCCGTGTGGCGTGATGCCAGGGAACGTCTGCATTTCCTGAATGATATCAATATTTATTACTTTATCCTATAAAAATTCACCTTCATTGATCTAGCGGTTGTTGACACTACTGTGAATTCGTGGTTGGGGTATACCCCAAGTACAGAGGGTGGACAGCACTGTCCTTGTGTATATTTCTGTAAGCCCTTCTGATTTTCATCAGTTTTTTTGTTGTCTCCTTTCTCTCTGCTGGGTTTAGGCCTCCCCAAGTCCTTCTACAAAGAACGAGTACATACTCGTTCGCGGTTTTTTTAGCTATCAAGAATTTCTCCTTCTAATTCCACGCCTTTTTGGTGCTTAAGTTATCGTTAAATAGGTAAATAGAATTAAAGGTACGAAGAGGAGTAATTATATCGGACGAAGACGTGAATTACACAGAAGCGGCGTAAGGTACAGGCGCGGCGCAGGCGCGTCGCTTTCATATATTGCGAATATTTTAAGGCCAAAAAATGCTGCTAACATTTCTAGACAGTTAATATGTTGCTTTGTATTTTGTACTAAAAAGATTTGAAGCGACGACACGACAAAACGTTTCTATGTAATTCCGCCTTAAGGTTCTCCCCACACTTATCATTCTTATCAACGCGAAATCGGCTTAGGCCGGTCGGAAAAAGCTTCATGATTACGGGCATAAGAGTAACAGAACGGCCTAAGCTTATTCCGTGTCGATCAGTGTGGGGAGAACCTCACCGGATATACCTCCGTGGCCGCGTCCTCAGCTTGTATGGAATTCGACTCCAGGATTTTTCTACTTACATCACTTTTGCGTGAACAAAGCCGCGGGCACAGCGATATATGAATATATTGATGACACGTTTGATGCATTTTTGAGGATTGAGGAGCTCGTGGCTAAATAATTACAGCCGCATAGACCGATCTTCCGGGTTAAGCCACGCTTGCCGAGGTTGGTCTGTGGATGGGTGACCATTTACCATAGCGAGTTTCCTCCGTGCCTCGGAAAGCACGTAAAGCCGTTGGTCCCGGCTGTCATTTGTAGATCTTTGACAGTCGTTACTGTTGGTCAGAAGCCAGAAAGTCTGACAACCAGTCTTACCAAGAGTATCGTATTACCCAGTTACTGGGTTGTGGAAATGTGGGTTGTATGTAAAATACTAATATTCAGCTGCATCCGGTTCGACTGGAAGCCGACTCTAACATAGTTGGGAAAAGGCTAGGCAGATGATGACGTTTGATGCAATGGCTGTGAAATTGTCTTCTGTGCTACACGTCTTGGTTTTGATTCCTGCACGGAACAAATATAAATTGCATGTTCTACAAATTGTTGTTCCTGGCCTGGGCGTTAATGCATGTGAAGTGAGTGTGTCTGTAAACGCACTGACCCACGATACAGGAAAAATCTGAGTCAACTTCTTCCTCCTAGCTTTTCACCTCCATCAGACCCAGTTGCAAGTTGCGCGGCAAGTTCAGCTTAATCTTGCAAATCATATTATTATAATCTGCGCGGTTGTTTATTAGCCACGAGCAAATCCAAAAAGCAGTATATAAAATGTATTGGCGACTCTAGGACATTAAATTAACGTTTAAAAATATCAGCTAAGGTCATCATTTTTTTAGCAGTCAGTATTTTTTACCTGCATGACAAATCACACGTCCTTCTAAGAATTTAATAATAAACAAACGGTACAGAATTGATTTAAATATTGTTTGAAACACGTGCAGATGTGAAATTGAATTATAGCGTTAGTAACGGCTTGCCTTTTAAAATAGAAATGAAAATAACATCCATGGTGAACTCAAGGCCATCGTGTGGATAATTTTGAGTAACCGTTCACGGCAATTTTGAGAAAAGGTTACGTTGGTATTACATGTTGCGTTTGGTAAACTAATACGCGGTTCCGATATGCAAAAACGAATCGGTTTGCTTGCTAGTTGTAGTATTTGCAGTGACTGTAAGATCCTATACGAATAGGGCTGTCCATCCGTTCGGGTTTGTCCGAACATCTCCGAACTGTCGGCTTTCGGTCCGCAGTTTGTTCGGCTGTTTGACTTAGATGAAAAAGAAGTGAAAAAAAGTACAAACGACTTAAAAAAAATTGAAAACAGTGAAATAATTACCATAATATAAAATAAACAGTGTCAGAAGTCGGTGCTAATCCACGCTCAACCAAATCGAAGGCACCGAATTTTGAAATTGAAAAAAACATTAGAAAACGGTACAGGATGGGCGTTTTTGGGGGTTGTCTTTTGTAATATTGAAGTTCAAAAAGAACTAATCGTTACTATATTCATATGGCAATAAATAAAAACCATTTAGCAAGGAAATGTAAAGAAGATTCCACACAATATTATGCTTTTATGAACCTCAATGGTAAATCAAGATGAGCGATAAAACTCTACTTGAAGAAATGGTTCAGAAGATATTAGTACCTTGGTGGACCGCTTTGAAACTTGATTAATTTGATTTAATTTAATTAACTTCTTTGATTTGATTTAATTTTGGACCGAAAATTAATAACTAGCTTTATAATAAACCACTTTTTATATTTGTTTGTTTTTAATTAATCTTTTCAATATTAATATCGAAGTATAATTAGTACTAGGATAGCATAAATATAAAGCGTTCGTTTACTATTGGTCAAGGCCGACAGCTATTATTGAATGCGATTGAAAAGCGAATGTCACGTGTTCAAACACGAATGATTGAACGAAATGAATAGATTCAATCAACTCATTTATTTGTCAATAGGTAATTAGCAGGTGATAAAAAGTTTGACGTATTATGTAAGCTATGTAAGCTAGTGTTGTGAGCGCCCGGGATATTCGATGTCCCGGTTTTCGGCCTTGTTGAGATAATATGCTCGGGGTACTAATGTTTATTCCTCCTATTGGCTGGATAACCTTCAGCTCTCGCCAATAACTGCCCGGTTAATTAGGAACGGTCCGCAAGGAGTATCTAAAAGAAGTAAAAAAGAGAAAAAAAACACTAATGATTACTTTTCCAGACAGTTGAAGTCTAACAGGATCCATACAATAAATACTTATCTTTACCTGCGACTTTGTGCCGTTAGCTATTAAAGGATTAATGAAATCTTTTAATTTATTAAGCATTTTAGAATTATAGTTATAAGCCGTTTTTAAATAAGTGCGATAGATTGTTTTAAAGACGAAAAATACTTAACGGTTAAAAATAATGGAATCAGCATACTCATTCTAAACTTTTTTCAATTTTACATTTTCAGCTAGAAATCTAATTTAATAACATAACCACAAGACCACAAAGTTTTTATGACTTTTTATTTAAGAAACAAAAAATTGAGGCATGTCGACAAACCAGACACAGCCCATAATAGGTGTTCGTTAGTGTCCAGTTGTCCATAATTACATATAAAACAAACTAAATAATCACTTACAACAGATACTTGGAACCGAACTTGTGACGAGTAATTGTTCTAATTGACATAATGTTAAAACAATTAACTCACTTCGGTTTTCTACTTGGGTGGCGAAAAAACGGGATTGCGTTCACTTTTTTTGTTGGTACATCTCTATACCACAGTATAATAATGTAAGCTTAAGCAGTGCTTCAATTACCTACAATCGTCCTGATCCAACTAGCCTCCTGATTCAACTGATTTATCGAAAAGTTCTGAATCAGGGGTTAGATTTGGTTTTCCTGTAAGTATTTTCGCAAAACCCAAAATAAAAAAATGACAGTTCTGGCCCAGAGATTTCCTCGACTAAGGTTGTATTATCGCCAAGGGCCTTTTATCATTGATAAAAAAAATCGTTTACCAATGCCTTTTACAAAAACATTAAAAATCGTATCATTGCCTGTCAAAAGTGACATGGCTCAAAATAAGACACCAACACACGTTCTTCGAAAATTGAACTCTTGGGTCTGACACACGTTATACAATTTGTCTTTTCAAAGGGATTGATGGGTCATAATAAAGAATGGGATGTATTTAAAAGCACTTTAAAATTAATGAAAATAACAACAAAAAAACACAAATACACTTCAAAAATAATGCTTTCCACAACGAAATTAGAAAGAAAACGGCTCGTGCATTGAGTGGTCACAGTTCTAACATAACAGGACCTACCTATCATCTTTCTGCATCATTTTATTTCTTATTGCGGGGTACTTTAAAGTTAAAAGCATTAAAATTATAATGCAAACTACTATTCGTTTAATTATTTTTAAAGAATAATTTTAAAGTTAGAAGTGTTAAAGTTTAAGTGCAAACTATTTATTTTAAAGCTAAGCCTTTTTAAAGTGGAAACTATTATTTTTAAGTTCATTTATACACAAGCTTAGTTTTAGTATATACTAAACCTGAAACTAGTTTGTTCAGAATCACCAGGAGAAACGATTGACATATTTTTACACCACAATTTTTTTTTCATAAATTTCTATTTTGTTTCAGTGGGTTTCTACCCATAACAGTTGACGGCAATAGACACCTTGAGGCTTGAGATGGTCCGCTCGGTCAGTTTCCGTGTATTAGACAACCCCTGCATAGCACATCTCAGGCATTTCACACTTTACTAGGGAACTTAACGCGACATAAACTACGGTGTAAATTGGAGATTTATTAAAAAAAAACACATATTCAGGCAGTTCTGATGAAAATCTTGTTGGGGTGTCTCGGTTTTTGTATATACTAAAAATAACGTTGTATATCCCATAAAAAATCACTCATTTATGTCTTTGGACCTTACGAGGAATATTCCTTTACAATATCCACATAAGGGAACCGAAGCTGAAAAGGCAGTACAATAATATACGATGAGAACGAAAGTCATTTGGCTCGCCGAAACGCCGAAAGTTCTTTTCTCACGCACAAAAAACTACATCGTGATTCCTTTACGATCGGTAGCGAAAATAAACAAGAAAGACACCCTTACTTTCACACAGCGACCTCAGGACGAACAAGGTGAGTCCCCGGGCAATGGGTCATTGGACCTTGTGACCATATTTGGGCCATACGCCAGTTCGACGGGATAGGGATGGGAAATACTCGAGTAGACTGCATTTTCTTGATGCAAACAGAAATCGAAAACAAAATAGCATGATTGAAAATGACAAAAAATTCAAGCAACGAACTATACAAGGTTAGTCGGAAAGGGGGTACTAATCCGAAGCCCACTTATAGTATCGCTGATGACTGTTTGAAAGCAAGTGTTAAAATTTCAAAATTCGATATTTTTTTTCCAAATAAAATTATTTTAATTTTAGTTTTTTCAAAAATTCTTCATCCCTGCTTTTGTTACAAATTCAGAAAATAGTGCTTCTAATTCATGACCCCAAATATGACCTAAAATGTAAACACAGCTGATCATAACTGGGGATAGATAGATTTTAGAGATTTGTTTTTTAGATTTTTGAACAACTGTTTCTCTTAAACTATTGACTTTTGGGAAAAGTTGTAGAACAAAAGTTAATCATTATTATGTGTACTTTAACCCCCTTTCGGATTAGTACCCCCTTTCTGACTAACCTTGTATAGTTAAGACACCATAAAAAAGCTAAACATAAGCTACACATATTATTTCTGTAAATAAATCTATTAGATACTTTTACAAGTGAATTTTATATGTTTTTTTAAGACTAGGTGGCGCCGGTAATCTGGCTATCTCTGAAAAGAAATGTCGAAACAAACTCAGAGTTCAAAGGTATTTTTTAAAGTCCATACATTGTGGTATAAAAACTATACGAGTGTAACAATGTAGGGCAACGTCTGGAATGGCCTTTTGAGGAGAGAGCCATAGCAGGTTTTAGTTGACCTGTCTCAACTGACGGCACGCATGCATTAGCTATCGTGTAGCACGCATCGCAACCTTATTTTAGGGAGCTCATTAAGTATCGGTATCAGCTCATAATAAAGTATCAGTGCTCGCAGAGCCTGCCTTCACCCTGTAGAATTAGTAGAGCTCTTTGTGAAAGAGTTTTTCCGGGGAAGTACAACAACCATCCCTATTTCTGCAGCCAAGCAGCATGGCTGTGTTCCAGTTTAAAGGCGAGCTGAACCCTGGCGCGGTAATCGGGTAAGCGACGGCAATCGGGTAAGCGACGACACGCGCGGGCCGAAAATCACTTTAAAAAATCGATAAAAAATATATAAATGTAATAAAAAAAAACGATCGGGTAGAATCGATTCCAAAACTAATTACCTATTAATGTTAATTATAAAAATAGAGTATTATAGTAAGTACTGGTTTAAAATGAAATTTTGCTTGTAAAAAAACTGCAAATCGAAGTAACTTCAGTATTTTTTTCTATCGAGAAAACTATATTGCATCGTGTATTAAACGGGTACATGGTATAGAGAAGGAATGTATCCTAAAATATAAATTTATTTTGGGTTCTAAATGTTTTAATTTGCCTATCAAAAATGAGTTCTAAAACTAGCAAAACCTACCGCGCCAGGGTTCAGCTAGCCTTAAAGGGTATGGTTGCCGATGAAATTACAGGCACATGAGACTTTCCAATTTTGTCTCTAAGGTAGGCAACGCATCAGCAATCCTCTTGGTGTTATAGGTACATTTAGGCGGCGGTAACAACTTACCATCGGATGGCTTATTTGTCAACCTATTACATATTAAAAGCACATTCTGCAGCCCATCACTGCTCAGGAGTATATTAGGCTGCACTTCAATCAGAACAACATAATAATACATAGTTAGCCCATTACTGTACCACTGCTGGACACGGGCTTCCTGTCAGAATTAGAATGGTGGCCAGAATTTAATTATTAATTGCGTTAACTGTGAAAGAAAACATCGTGAGGAAACCTGCACACCTGAGAGGGCTACAAACAGCATTCTAATTGCGCAAAACACTTGTAATCGCTATGGCTATGATTTTGACAGGTCAACAAATTCCATAGCAACGTTTGTATTATTAATCCGAGGAGCTCGTGGCTAAATAATTACAGCCGCATAGACCGATCTTCCGGGTTAAGCCACGCTTGCCGAGGTTGGTCTGTGGATGGGTGACCATTTACCATAGCGAGTTTCCTCCGTGCCTCGGAAAGCATGTAAAGCCGTTGGTCCCGGCTGTCATTTGTAGATCTTTGACAGTCGTTACTGTTGGTCAGAAGCCAGAAAGTCTGACAACCAGTCTTACCAAGAGTATCGTATTACCCAGTTACTGGGTTGTGGAGGTCTGATAGGCAGTCGCTCCATGTAAAATACTGATATTCAGCTGCATCCGGTTCGACTGGAAGCCGACCCCAACATAGTTGGGAAAAGGCTTAGGCAGATGGTTTGTATTATTAATCCGACCTCTTCACAACTATGTACCACGCAATGAATATTGTTTTTGACACATCAACTGTCATCATTAATGTTGGTTACGTTACGCAATTGTCCTCAGTTCTCGATGGTGTGTGTAGTCCGCCAACCCGCACTTCACTCATTTAATTTAATTTACTCTGTACTCGCGTTAACATGTCGCATCACTACGACACATCAACGGATTGACGTTGACAAGGATCCGACAATACTCAGAAAGTTGTATTTATTGATGTAAATATTAATGAGGAAGTCAAAACTCAACGAGACAATGTTTAAGAATCCGTTTCGGTAGTTTTTTTATTAAAAGTACCTGCGTTTTTGTGTTTGAGGGACTCTGTCATCGTTAATGAATCGATTGACATATGAAATTGGAGATTGTTCATGGATGCGTAGTCATGATTTTATCCAAGATAGGGCAAAGCAGCTCAGTCAAACACTTTTATCTTTGACTTAGTCTGAAAATGCAGGATGAGGTTCTGGGCCAATTTTGCCCATACCCTTTTTGAGCCCTAAAAAACTATAGCCGGGCATTAGTCTGCCTATTTTTTCTGCAATATTGTTGAGTTGACTGAATCTAGACTATTTACCTTAGAAAGAAAGATGATTTATTGACACATACAACACAATGCAACACTACCTATATAAATAAAAAGGAATATAACAATTAAATACAAGTACCAAAGGGCCATCAGCTCAGCATTTTGTTATAGTCCGTTTTTTTTTATCTCGGAGATAAAATTGACAGGCACAACACAAATGTCAAACTTGTGGGAACATTATTTTCAAATTTGACGTTTCGCACCTGTCAATTCAGTCTCAGGGATTGAAAAACGAATGATAGGTAGTAGTATAATTACTCTACCTAACGCTGATTTTCAGCTGCGACCCGCGCTTTTAATCCCTGTGCTAGGATAGGGCAAGCATCCCATCTGCCCCACCTTGGCTGCGTCCATAGAACAGTCTACTTCAAGACCCTTTAGGTCAGGAACAAGTAAAAACCTAACTCTCTCGCGTAACCTATGTCCCTCTCTTCTTTTGTGCAAAAATACACCGCACCACACATTAAAAACAGATCAAATAAAACAAGAACCAAGCAAAATATGGTAATATGGCCGAAAAAGCACGACAATCGTCCCGATCGATACCCCGATGTTGTTGACCGAACGACCGCTGAATTTTAACAAACCACCATCTTTGTTTTGGTAATCGGTCGAGAACAAAAAGTTGCGCCATGTACAGTCCATATAAAGTTCCGTAGCTTTTGTTTTTGATAAGAAGAAATAAAAATGAGTATTGAAGTAAGTACGTAAGAGTAACCATGGAGTTTATTGCCCGTTCTTCTCCATAGGAATCTACACTTTGGAACGCGGCAGTAACTTCTTTTTTATTTCTCGACAATTCAAAAGTGATGGTCTAATTGAAATAAATGCTTTGACTTTGACTTGTACGGCCCGTATTCTGAAGAGATGCTCAGTTATGTATTTCGATTTTAGACTCAAAGTCAAAGTTTTTTATTTCAAATAGACCAGATTACAGGCACTTTTAAAACGTCAAAACTAGGTGCACGGTTCCAAAAGGTAGGTTCTATGGAGAAGAGCCGGTAAGAAAATCCATGAATACTCTTTTTAAAATAGTAGATCATGACTATTCATGACAATTCCATTACAGTAGCGTGCGACATAGAATGAGAATAATGCAGGTTAATGTAACAAATAAACTCACATAAGAGTAACAAATACTTACTACATTTGAGTTCCGTCTGCCTAGTCTTTTTCCAAATATGTCAGGGTCAGGCCCCACTGACTGCTACACTTGGCACTTTAACTTCAAAACTCATTTACTCAAAATAGACTTGAATTACTTCGTTCTTTTTGAACGTCCATGTTAAAAAACAAAAAACGGCCGCCCTTCACCGCTTCATGTTTATGCTGTGTAGAAGAAACGGTGCAACAAACTCTCCAGCAACACAGATCTGTCTGTCAAGTCTTCTTCCTCGTAGCCTTTTCTCAACCATGTTGGGATGAGCTTCCAGTCTAACCAGATGCTGCTGAATACCAGTATTTTACACGGAGCGACTGCCATCAGACCTCCGCAACCCAGTTACTGGGCAATACCGATATCCTAAGATTAGTCCGGCTGTCAAAATAAATAATATAATATTAATCATTTATTTCTCACCACAATATTTTTACGATGACAAGGACATTATTGCTTAGTAATACTAATAATTTTAACAGTAAAATATTGAGGGAGACTGATGCCTAAGCTAGGCAAAAGCCTGTGTTTCAGGACACCAGGCCTCCGCCCCGATCCGACTTTTGCAAGTATTTTGACAATTATAATATGAATTACGAAAAGAACTGTGTTCTGGAGAGTCATTAGTGCAATGAAATATTGCTCTGTTGAGGAGATGTGTGTGAGGGGGAGTGTGTGTGAGTGGGAGTGTGTGTGAGGGGGAGTGTGTGTGAGGGGGAGTGTGTGTGAGGGGGAGTGTGTATGATGAGGGGGAGTATGTGTGAGTGATGTAGGAAGGTGCGTGAGTGTAGTTGTGCGTTGGATAGTGTAGGTGTGGGAAAATGTAATAGTCAGTAAGTCAGTAGAGGATTTATTTAATAACTAACGTTTGGTTTTGTTTTTGATTTTAAAGCAAAGACAGTTTTTGTAAACGAAAACGATTTATAGAAACCTACACGCGTCCAGATCGATTCCTACATAAAAAAAATACATGAATTAGTATTCTGGAGCATTATAAGCTGCGCAACGGCACGTATCGGTAGTCCGGGGAACCCTAAAAGAGTGTAGTTGTTTTGCGTCATTAAAAAGATGTAGCCTTAGAACATTTCGATTTAGAACTGTGCTTTTAGTAGTTAAAAAACAGTTAGATTCAGTCCTAGATTCAAGCTTTTATAGTAATAAAAATTATGGGCATTTAAACAGTAGTTTTATTCAAAAAATATTAAATATTGTGTCGTCATGGAAATCATTGTATTTATGATTAGTTGCGGTTCACTCACGTGCATTTTTCGGGATTGCCCGACTAGTTTTGGACCCAAACATGATCAAGGCATCCGTTTGGGTCCAAAACTAGTCGGGCAATCCCGAAAAATGCATATGAGTAAACCTTAACTAATCACAAATATCAATGTGTCTCATGAAAGTTATAATATAACACTAAAATAATATGTACTACTTGCTCAAATTGAATAACGTATTCTTGTATTTTTTCTCGTTTCAACTTATTGTTTAATTTTTTCTGGCACAATAGAACGACAACTTTGTTTGTGTTGATAAATAAAGGAAGTAATTTTTTGCAGACTTCGAAAAAAATCTGAGTGACGGAGTGCTCAATTCGACGCGCATGTTTGTTTTTTTATTGGATGTAGGTAACCACCGATTACTCGGAAATGTCTCAACCGATTGACTTGGGCCCAAGTTGGTCCAACATTTTTAATCTATCCTGTAGTCGTGCAATCCAAAAAAATATTAAATCCATACGAGTATGAAAATTATGTCGTCTAGATACTCAAATGTATTTTATGCCGTGTGGGGACGGGCTTAGGGTTACAAGATGGAAAATTTTAAAGTCCGGAGAAAAAGCCTGATTTCCATTGAAGAATCCTGAGATTTTGTCGCAATTTCCGAATTTTCTCGCAAACGTAATTTACAACTTTGTAGGAAAAAAGTCAAATTATGATTTGTTTTGTGCACTAATCATCCACCCATCCCACAAACCGCCCCGAGCCGCACGACGCGAGCTCGGGGCGGTGATAAAGATCTGAGAAATCTACTCTATTTTATTGAAAATTCTAAAAATCCTGATATTTCCGGAGATTTACAAAATCCGGCCGCAATCCTGAGATGAGCCTGAAAATCCTGAGATCTCAGGACAAGTCCTGAGATATGGTAACCCTAGACGGGCTAGAATATACAACTTCCTCACCGCCACTGCACGCTGGGAATACACGCGTGTTGCAAGATTCAATAAAATCCAGCACGCTTGGTGGTAGGATCTATACGGTCCGCCTGGCTAGCTACCACCTGAATATTAAAGTCCGGCCGGCGCCAAGCAGTTTACTGTGTTCCGTCGTGTGTATGTGAGAGCCAGAGGGGTATAGGGAAACCCCTCTATATCTCTGTTACTTGAATTCGTGTGCTCTATCTAAGACCCTATTTGCGCGTACCATTAGATGAGACTAGGGTAAAATCGGAAAAAAAATTTACGTCGATTGGGAAATTCAGTTATTTCGAATTTCAGGTATTCTGGGACTATGGTAAATTATTGAGATTTAGTCAAAATGATAAGAAGACATAATGAAATTAAGTACTGACGAACCGCACCCTCAAAATCATAGCCATAGTAGCGATGACGAGTCTGGGGGCCTACTCCCTAAGTCCGTCAATGAAGTGACGACACGTTTGGTGCAGTGGCTTAGCGATTGGCTTCTGCGCTACGGGTCGTGGGTTCGATTCCCACACGGAACAAAAATTTGTATGGCCTACAAATGGTTGTTTCGGGTCTGGGCGTTTGTTTGTGAGATTTGTGTCTGTAAACGCACCCACGATACAAGAGAAATCTTAGTGTGGGGCAACGTTCTTAAAAAAGAAAAAAGTTAGTCGCCCGTCCGAAAGTAGCCCGAAACGTAGAAGTGAACAAAACAAGTGTCAAGTTCAACTTTTCGGACGGGCAAAAACACATCGGTAGTAGGGACAACTGTCAAATCGTGTTGTCATTCATTCTTAGTTCGGGCCTCGTAATAATCGTATGTCCGTAGGTGATAGGGAGTAGGAAACGCTCGTAACTAAGGCCGAAATCACGGACTTTGTGCATAAGGAGTAGACCCCTTGGTGCGCAATTAGAATGCGGTTCTGCCTCTTATAAAGATTCCTTGATAAATTCAGTTCGTACGTCGGCAACGTATCTACCTACTATAATATCGTTGCATCGTTGCTTCGTTGCCCAAAAGATGTACCTTGCCTCTGTCCTTAATTCCACATCAGATCTGATCGCGATTGTTGCACTGCAGGCTTCATATATGGTTGCAAGGACGCAGATTTTGGTCCAACGAGTGCATATATGGTGGCAAATGCGGTACAAGTGTAGGTTTTGTAAGCCCCAAGGTATTTTGATGTGAAGAGAAAGGAAGTTTGACGGCAATCATAAGGATTCCAAGTGTTGATTGCTTGTTGTTGTATGTAGTAACTAGCTTTCGCCCGCAGCTTCGCTTGCGTGAAATTTTGAACCCTTGTTAAGTGACGATTTTACATACAAACTTTCATCCCCTATTTAACTCCCTTGCGGGGTTGAATTTCGAAAAGTCTCTTCTTAGTGGATGCCTACGTTACAAAAGGAACCTACTGTCAAAATTTCAACTTTCTAACCCCAGCAGTTTAGTTAAGTTGAATTTACATATACAGCATAAGACGAATGATCTTCTCATAAAATCCATAGTTTATCATCCACTTCGCATTTAATACTATAATTTCACATGTAATACATATAATTACCGGCTTTAGCAATAAATCGTTATTGATCCCATCAGATCAGCATAGACGTACAGGTATAAAGCTTGCTCACGATCGATTAAATTAAAATGTCATCCGCCAACAATATATTCGCTCGTCTTATCTATGAACAGGTATTTTGTGTACAGTTACTTAGAAAAGTGTCGAGGAACAAATACTTTTTTTATTTTATTTGCTATGTGTTTGCTCTTGACCTTAGTCTAGGTCAGAGGTGACCGAGACAAAGTCGAAGATGGAGCGAGCTTACCCAGAAGAAGCCTGTTCGCTCTCACTTTGAAGAGATTAGGGTTGTATGCGTTCGGAAACACAGACGCAGGCAGAGAGTTCCACTCTTTTGCTGTGCGCATTATAAAAGACGTTTGGAAACGCTTAGTGCGAGTTGATGGAATAGCAACCAGGAAGGGATGGTAACCTGCAGTGCACCTAGATGACCGATAATAGAAGGGGGCCGGTGGAATGAGGTCGTGGAGTTTTTGGGTACACTCACCGAAGTACAATCTGTAGAAGACCGACAAGCAGGCAACCTTGCGGTGATGGGCCAAGCTGTGAAGCTTTGCATCCACCAGTTTCACACACATAACTTAGACTTAGAAATATGTTAAAGAGAGAGAGAAAGAAAACATTTATTTTAACAACCGACGCACACCTTATAAATAAACATTATATTTGCGAGAGAGACGGAGAAAGCATTTGTTTTCACGCCCAAAATGACACACACTTAAAAATAAATAAAGTACAGTACAATCCTACCGAATAAAATTACTTGGTTAACCCAATCATAAAACTATGCTGAAGCAAACTAAAACTATGGCCTTAGTCTAACTAAGTTATATGTGTTCCGTGGTCCGAGTCGTGAGCAAAGACAAATACTATATTACTTAGGTGATTTTCAGTAGTCATACGTGGTGTTACACCCCACAAAAGAAGGTGTCACCAGGGACCAAGGCTTGCTGGGGCTGTGCGAATGCATAAGCAAATCAAAAAAAGTAGTATCAAACCGTAAACGTATGTTTTAAAAAAAAACTGAAAGAAAGATGGAAAAGAAAAGTGAGCTATAGTAACAACTAAACGAGATCATTAATTCGTGTGCCAAGAGTGGTTATTTTATGCAACTATGCGAAAGCGATGCGCTTCCCTGGTGCGCCGGGTGCGGGCCAGCCCCAACATAATTCTACGTTGTGTGGCGAGCAGGCTCGACTACGTGTACGTGAATCGTTGCTGCAAGCTTTCCACGTCAGTGTTAAGGTGGATCCAGACATTGTGAGGCATGCGCCGCGAACGGCGCACAACGCATGCCAATCCCTACCGACACACGCTGGCTCGCCTCGCACATGCTCAGTCTGTGCGCAGCATATGCCTCGCCACAAACATGAAGACAGACAAACGAAGCATTTGCTTCGCACGCGATGGCTCGACCCGAGCATACGTTGGTATATTTTTTCGACACGCACGCCTCACTCCGAGGCATTCGTTGTGCGCCGTTCGCGGCGCATGCCTCGCAATGTCTGGATCCACCTTTAAGTGTGTAGTTTCGATTCACGTACCAACTTTGTAATTAGGTTAAGTACTAACATAGGTTTAAGGAAAATTGTTACTAACATAATGAGATTAATGAGTCTAGATGCTTGAATAAATAAATAATTATGGCAATTTTGCATTTGACTGTATTTTGCTTACGACTGTACCATAGATGTTTTGGATTACTTTTAATAAAGTTTCACAAAAAACGTTCCATCCGTTCTGAGCTTATCAATAAGAAACGAGTCTCGCCCCAGGCATTACCACTGATGCACAATATAATATTCATATTTATTGTGACATACTAGATGAGCGCGCGACTTTGCTCGTGGATAAAGATTTTGGTTTGCCTGAACCGAGTCTCAAATTACATCTGCGTAATTTTTTCTCAATATTGGACCAGGTGTTTAGGCGTAATGACGTAACCAAATAGACCGATCAACTCTTTAGTGGTCTTAATTTTTAGTAAAGATTGTGCGTCACCAGTTTCCGAGTGCTGGCTATGCAGAAACAAACCCTCTTGCTCAGTGAGATGGCCATTATCTTCCTTTATTCATTCATTTATTTCTAGCCTGCGTCATCTCATTGCTGGGCAAAGGCCATGACTTCCAGTTTCTTCGATCCAGAGCCAAAGTGGACAACTGGTCATTGGTTTTGTCTAGCTCGTCCCGCCATCCTTATATCTTAAGAATATTCTTAAATCTTCTTCAAAGTCATCGGAACACCTTCCAGTTTTTCTAGTAGGTAGTCTAGTAGGGTCTCTGAGTGTATGCAGGTATGTGTTTGTGTGTGAGATGTGTTAAATTTGTTTAAATTAAATAAAAATGATATTAGCATTTTATATTTTTTCATCAGAAGCCAGTTTTTAAGTTTTAGTTTAAGGAGATAACCGCATAGAGGGTGCACATCTAGTACTTTATGTAAATTTTTATAAAGAAAGGTTTCATCTAAGATCCTAATAACGCAATTTCGAAACCTTTCCCATTTGAAATCGCCCTAAAGGAAAAAATTCATTGCCTAGAACACGTAGAATTCCTAATGCAGGACTATCAAGCATTGAAGAGAAAGTAACCAAAAAATAAAAACCAAACACCCCAGCAAATATTACAAAAAAAGCTACATGGCCTTAGGAGATAAAACAACGAGGCGTTAACATTTAGCTAATCCCAATTTCGGTGTTTGGTGCAACCCATACGTAGTGTGAGGCTAATATTTTAATAAACACCATTGAGTCGAGAATTTTAACTGTAGGCGTTAAATAAACTATTGCTTCACTCACGTGGGCTTCAAGGTGCAACCGACCTCTGTCGCAAATCTTCCTTGTTATTCATGTTTTCCTGGTACCTGTCCGTGACAAATTGTGCATTTCTGGCATCGTTTGTTGTTTTTTTTCATGCTAGAAACTTCGGGCTTTGGGAATATTCGTGTTATTAAGATAAACCAACAAGAAATATTCGGCTGAGACATCTTTAAAACCCAAATTAATAAACCACTCTCATCATAACAGCCTGGTACCAAAATTTCAAATGGAGCTATCAAAATGCAAACGCCATGAGAATTTCAAATACATAACATGTTTTTTAAATTCATCATAACGTGAATCATCATCATTCCTCAGTCGAAAGACATCCACTGCTGGACATAGGCCAAGCATCGCCACATCGACCGGTCCTATGCTTCTCGCATTCAGGGGATTCACGCGACCTTCATCAGGTCATCGGTCCACCTTGTTACCCACGCTGCGCCTTCCGGTACCCTGTCGCCACTCTAGAACCTTTCGGGCCCATCTGCCATCCGTTCTGCGAGCAATGTGCCCCGCCCACTGCCACTAGTTTGGCAACTCTTCGGACTATGTCGGGTACCCCGGTTCTCCTGCGGATCTCATAATTTCTGATATGATCACGTAGGGAAACTCCGGGCATAGCCCTCTCCATTACTCTTAGGGTGACCTTGACCCAAACCCTTCTTATGAAGCCCAAGGGATTTTTATGATGAGAAATCAAACAAGAATGGCTTATTAATACTGCAGGGCAATTGCATAACGTAACCAACATCAATTATGACAGTTGATGTGTCAAAAACAAACGGAAAATGTAGACCTGTCAAAATTATAGCCATAGTGATAACGAGTATGTTGCGCAGTTAGAATGCTGATATAAGTAATTGAATGCGTTTCGAATGGAATTGAGTACGTCATCCTTATTTTTTTTTTACTAACTTACTAACTCTGTTCATCATTTGTATATTTTTTAACGTCATTATTACTTGCACGATTCTGCACTGTTTATTGATTACGCCAAACGCTGCCACAACATCTGCAATATATTTTTTGCGATTATATTTCAAAAGTTTTTGTTTAACAAAAAGATGTTTCACATAACGACGTGTGCAGTCAACCAGACGAAAGGTTACGGTACAATAATATACTGAGTGTCAATTGTTTGCAGTCTAGGTCTTTACGTAAGTAGCTATCGTAATATTTGCGATACCACAATAATGTGGTTGACGGTGACCGGTCAGTTCACCAAAAAATAATTCACAAATTTTTACTTGACAAGCAACATTTGGCAAAAACATTATATTGTCATTTCATCATTTTACAACAACAAGTTTATCAAATAATTCACTTAGCAAAATAATTATCCGATAAACTTTTAATAGGATATTACATGACAAACAATTCATTATGTTTTCATTTTATCTTATAAAACAACGTTTGAAATAAAGACATTACACATATTGACTTATTATAACGCAATTTTATAAAAATGTAACTCACATTAGCCAAACGCTATCACTTGTCTTCCAATTGACTAATTTCGAGAGCGAGCGAAGCGAGCTCGGGAATTTGAGGCAACCCGACACGGACAGGTTAGGTTCGAAGGGGATGACGGGGCTAAAGTTTTTTTTTTTAATTTGTCTATTAATCACCAACTCGCACTGACAGTAGTTAAACACCAAACGCAAAAGTTTAGGCTAATAAAGTGAGCGAGCAAAGCGAGCGAACGAAGCCCCCGTCATCCCCTTCGTGTTAGGTTACTTTAAACCCTGCAGACAGAAATAGGCTGCTTTGGAAACCCAAACAGCCTTACAAAGCTGAAATGTTTGTTCAAATGTATTATAATGAAATGATAATTAGTAGAAACGTGATTTATCAAAATGTATTTTAATATGAAATGAAAAATGTATAAATGATTAAATATCATCTGATACATTTGTTAAAAGAAGTGTTTGCCAAATAAATGTTTGTAAAACGAGTGTTTTTAAAATAAAACATTTGCGAAATAAATAGTATACGAAACGTTGGTTGTAAAATGAAAATTTTTCAATGGAAACTCCATTGACAAATTTTCATTTTGTGGTGAGACTTTAGTGAACCCTACTTTTATCTCGAAAAATACAGAATACGGGATAAACGATATCCTCGCGGGCTTTAAAACAAATGCTCGGTGACCATCAGACATTTATTATTACAATGTTTATATCATAAAACATTACTAATCAGATTTCATTAGCTATGTTATATTTGATTTGCGTGGATGGGTGAGATCATACGTTACACACCGAGACCCCTCCGTGCCTCGGAGAGCAACGTTAAACCATCGGTCCCGGGTGTCACACAAATACCTATGACAGTCGTTACGGGTAGTCAGCAGCCCGAAAGTCTGATATAATCGGTTTATCCGTAGAATTTCGGCATTGCCCAGTAGTGGAGGTCTGATGGCAGTCGCTCCGCGTAAAATACTGGTATTCAGCCGCATCTAGTTAGACTGGAAGGAAGGTGACCCCAACTTAGTTGTGAAAAGGTTAACTAGAACGAACACGAAGGCACTGAAGTCAAGTAAAAATAGCACAGATGAAAAAGAAGAATATTTTGCAAAATTAAAAGGTGTCAACCACGGTTCACTAAAGTCTCACCAAAATTTTAAAATTAAGCTTTTGTTTTAAATCCCGCGAGGATATCGTTTATCGCGTATTCTGTATTTTTCGAGATAAAAGTAGCTTATGTCCTTCTTCAGGTTCTAGACTATCTCTACTCTGTACCAATTTTCATCAAAATCGGTTCAGCGATTTAGGCGTGAAAGCGTCACAGACAGACAGAGTTACTTTCGCATGTATAATATTAGTAGGGATGACGGACCCCTACCATAATTATACAATTCTATAGTTATCGTAGAATCTTGTATTAGTATATACTAATACAGATATTAAGTACATCTTTATTTCTCAATCACGCATCACGAGATAATTGATTTAAGTTCATATAATACCAAAACCACGATTTATTTTCGTTGAATCCCAGTTTTGAATCCCAGTTTAATATTTTTGGCGTTGGATCCCACAAAAAATTATTATGTATTTCCGTTGAATCCCAAATTCTAAAAATGCAAGAGAATTAAGTTTTACTGTCGTTGAATCCCAAAAACTATTTCCGTTGGATCCCAAATGCTTAAAAAAATCTGAATGCGGGTACTTTCAACTACAAAATTGTTTATAATAAAATGAGGGTATACACAGCCTTGAACGTCCACCCATGCGATCTTCGAAACGCACCAACGACGAAACAGAGAAGAGCATGAAAGGATACGTATTAAATGATATCGATAGAGGTTTTAAAATTCAACTGTCCTAATTGTTAATTATTAAAACTACCAGGAAAGCAGAAATGAACTGGAGCTGTGCTTAAGCAACTTACTACTTAGCTCAATAATCTTAAAATACAGGTTTTGAAATTGAATCGTATGTTGTTTTGAAAAGTACCAGGGTGACAGAAATGAACAATAAACATGCGCCTAAACGATCTCACTATGTTGTGCACCAACGATTAAACACAAAGATGAATATAAAGTATTCGTTATTATTCACTATATCGATAGAAGTCTAAATTAAAACTGCCCTTTATCTTACCTGTAACTGTCATGTCCTATTCCTATACTACCAGGACAACAGAAATGAACTGGAAGTAGCTGCTTATGCGATACTACTTAGCTCACTAAAGGTTGAAGTACACGCTTTAAAATTTTACCTTTAAGTACTTCCTACTTTCCTTCCAGAAACAAAAAGTAAATAAAAAAAATTCAAACAATTATTTTTGTACTTTTATTTAAAAACACTACCTATGTACTAAGTCACAAGTTTACATTTTACTATGCATTTCTTTCCAAAAAAATATAAAATACTAGCATAGGTACTTACTTACACAAATTCCAGTGCCAACCCTGCCCACTAAAATTAAATTTAGTTCCACTCCAAAATTAGAATTATTCAACTTTGCCCCACCAGTGGGGCGGCTGGTGAGGCAAAGTGGAATAATTCAAAATAAGCGTGTATACCAAATTTCAGCTCAATCGGTTAAAGATAACTGATTTAAAATTTAGTTGCAAGATTCCACCCGGAAAAAAATACATACATACATTGCAAGTTAAATAAAAGCTTGTAAAAAGTTGATCTGACCTATGTCTTTGTGTGCAAATAAAGTATGAATTCATTCATGTTTCTTGTGTCTTTCATTCATTCAATCATGTTTCTTCTGTCTTTCATTCATTCAATCATTTAATAGTCGGTGGGCCGAACACACGCTGCTTTTTAAAATGTTTGATAATGATAAATCACTTTTCTTCTGAAAAGTACACATGTTGTTATAACACGGGATTCAATGGAAATAGCAAATGGGACCCATCGATAACACCTAAAAAATGGGATCGAAAATTGGGATTCAACGAAAATAAATGAAAACCACGGCCAAACGTAATTGAGATTACATGCAACAAAAAACTATTTTCATGCGAATAAAATTAAATAATGGAGTCTATAATATTACTAATTAAACTTTTAGTACGAAATCACATGAATAAAAACTTAATGAGGTCATTAAACCTTCGATGGATCATAATGACACCCGCTCTCCGTGTTGAGTAAAAGTTTTTGGGTGGTGCACGCGATAAGCGGGGAGCGAATTTGGATTTTTCATTTATTTTGCTTGCACTGGCTATCTTTCTACATGTGACGAGAAAACGCAAAACATCTAGTTCCACTTCTTTTTATATAATAGGCATCAAAAAATTAAAATATAAATTAAACATAAAATATTGGCCTCATAAAAATGATTTGTGAAAACTGCTCTTTTTTTCGCTAGTCGTAAATTTTTTTCAAAGTCTGTAATTGTAAAGCAAAATATTCTCAAAAAATAGGGCCAGCCTCCTAAGAACGTTTCCCTGTATCTACAACGCTTAAGGTATACATACACCTACAACACCAAGAAGATTGCTGATGCGTTGCCAACTTTGGAGATAAGTTGGAGAGTTTCATGTGCCTGTAATTTCACCAGCCTTTAAACGGGAACACAGCAATGCTGCTAACCGGCATAAATAGGTATGGAGATAGTACTTTCCTGAACGAACTCTTTCACAAGGAGCTCTACTACTCTTCAGTTTCACTTAATGCAGCTCTTGCAGCCTCACTTGGACGTACCTATACGGTAAAATGTTCGGTATTCGGGCCACCGATCGTCGAAGGCTTCTGTCAAAATGATGTAGCTCAAATTTTTCACACTGGGCTAACCAGTCTGTGATCGCAGAGCCAATCCTATATCACAATTAGCCTGGAAATTTAATTGGGTCTCCCACTATGTGCTTTCCTCCTTCTAGCAGGCCATGGAAATCATACAGGTTTGGTTGACGTTTGTAAAATCAGGTGTTTGAGCACTTATTTTTTCTCCTCAGCCGAATATCAGAATAAAAGACATAAAGAATGCCTTCTCATGTCGATGACTAAATAAAAGAATTAAAAAAAATTGTGTGCATGAAAAGAGCCTCCACGAGCACAGAATAGTAACCACGAGCGACGATACTTAAGTACGTCCGGTGCACCTTGGGCAGTCAGCCCCGCTACCAACCTTGCTGACTGGCTAATCTTTTCCCCACAGCATGAGCTATTTTCGTATAGCTCGTGCTGACACGAGAGAAGAAGAAGAATTCTAATAATATTTGCAGACAATGCCGCTCACCGCTTTTGACTTGTAATGACGTCAGCTAAGTAATGTTACTAGCAAGTGACCATTTGCTTTCGTAATCGGTCCACTAGACCCGACCGGCTACCGGCAATGTGGGGCATTAGACACACCAAAATATGTGAATACTGATAAATAAGTTTTCTTACTCAGTTGGTCAAATTAAAATGGGGACAGACAGGTGAAGAATCGTATGTTGTGCCAAACTTATAATAATAGTAATCATCATCATCATTCAGCAAAGACGTCCACTGCTGAACATAGGCTTCACCCAAGCATCGCCACATCGACTGGTCCTGTGCTTCTCGCATCCAGCGGATTTCCGCGACCTTCACCAGGTCATCGGTCCACCTTGTGAGAGGCCTACTCACGCTGCGCTTTGCGGTACGCGGTCGCCACTCCAGAACCTTTCAGCCCGATCGACTGCAATAATAATAGCAGCCTATTGGTATGTTGGTATCCAGTCTTGCGTCTTCGTCTGAAGCATGCGTGAAGCACTATAGCGCATGCAATAGCGCATGCCTTAATATTAGTTCGACAAAAGCGCATGCCCCTAGCGCACGCTAATCCGTCTATTGTATGTCGACTGACCACTGATCGAGGCGCACCGGTGTAGAAGATAAGCTGCATGCGTCTTATGACAATCAATATTGCATGCGCTTGACGCAAGTGGAATTGAAAGTTTAAACCGCAAGATGAACATGACAGCGCACTGGTGTAGACATACCATATAGTTGTGCCACTGCAGGGCAGAAGCCTTTTCTCATACACAGAAGATATGAGCATTGACCATTAAGCTTGCTCACTGCGTGTTAGCGATTTCTGACCACAAAGTCAAGGCACCTGCTTCGTTGGTCTAGTGGTTCCAAGCGCGACTGCTGAACATGCGGTCCTGGCAGGTAGGGCAAAGTTTAATTGGGTTTTTCTGTATGGAATTTCTCAGTAGCAGCTTGGAATCTGGATTTGTAGCCGGTTGATGGTAATAGGATCGCTTCCTATTACATGGGACTTAAACATAACGGTGAAATGAGGGTGTACTATACACCTCTGCCCAACCCTTTGCGGAATACAGGCGTGATTTTATGTTGTGTACTTACTGTTCTAATGTCTTTGACTTATTAACCCACTAGACGTGCTCAAAGCAGTGTGACTACTTATACCACATACAGGTTGTAAACGAATTCGTGTAATTCATTAAAACCACATGATCTATAGCTATGTCTACACCAGTGCGCTTTCATGTTCATCTTGCGTCTTCGTCTGAGGCATGCGTGAAGCGCCATACCGCATGCAATAGCACATGCCTTAAAACTAGATCGATAAAAGCGCATGCCCCTAGCGCACGCTAACAATCAATAATGCATGCGCTTGACGCAAGAGGAATTGAAAGTTGAAAGCGCAAGATGAACATGAAAGCGCACGGGTGTAGACATACCATATCACTGGTATAAAAATGCGCAAGAGAATAAGCAAGACAAAAAATAATACTTTATTTTTATTTCTTCTTGTCTAAACCAAGCTTGTCTTGGGTTCAATAAAAATTTAGAAAAAAAATGTTGCAGTTGTTTTTTTTCACTTTTTTTCTTTTCTACGCCGCACATGAATGAATGAAAGCATGGCGACACAGATGGCGGGCCCGAATAGCTCGATATCGCTCTTTGCAGTCGGTTAACTCGGAGCTCTAAAATGACTCAGAAATAGAAAACCAAGATAATTATATTTTTTAGTTTGTTTTTTTCAAAAATCCTCATTTGCGTATTAACACAAAATTTTCTAAGATAATGCGGTTTAATCTTTCAATCACCGTAAACATAGACACAATAGATAGACAATAGCGGTGACAGACGCGTCCGTCGCACTGTAGCACACCGGTAAAGAATTACACGAATTCGTTTACACCCTGTATAATATTTCTTACACACCTACATCACAGATAGATCGATCATAAAAAATACATTAGGTTTCACAACTTAATGATTGTTGCATGATTACGGTGGGTCACCACGAATCCATATATTATAATATAGATTAACATCTGAACTTTGAACTGATGATGTTAGTATATGATGAGCGTACAGTTAATAATGATAGCCTCCTGCTCATGATGTGTGCTAATACAAACAGGATTAAGATACTTTGGGTTCTAAGTATGTATTTATGTACTAAGAACTATAATTTATCGGTATAGCCCGTGCTTACGAACGTCCATTACTGTGAACCATTAACTAACGAAAACTTAAAAATGGCTAGTATACAGTCGTACTGGTCATGATCTCGTGGCAGGGTTGTAGGATACGTTCTCCTCTATCTAATTATCTCCGGGACGCGTATTAAGAAACCATTGTGGTACCCAGAACCGGAGCTATCTGTACCACTCAATGCTTTATAATGTAATTTCTCCCGAAACCATTGCGTGGTACAGAGCTCGACAGTTCTGTATTGCACAACGGTTTTGGGCTGAATTCGCCGATAATCTAACCAAAAACCATTGTGGAGTACAGATCGATGCTATAAAATTATAGGTACTTATGAACCACTATCCCCCACATTATAAAGCATTGAGTGGTACAGATCGCTCCGGTTCTGGATACCACAATGGTTTCTTAATACGCCTCCGGGACGGGCTAGAATATAAACGCGACGTGGTAGGATCTACACAGTTCGCCTGGCTAGCTACCACCCTCACATTAAAGTCCGGCGCTAAGCAGTTGACTGTGTTCCGTCGTGTTTATGTAAGAGCCAGATGGGCAGGTAGGTCCGATTTGAAACCTAGCCTGCACCTCGTAACTTTTCAAATTCATGTGCGGATCAAAATTTGATTATCATTTGCGTTAAAAGTGAAGGAAAACATCGTGAGGAAACCTGCACACCTGAGAGGGCTCCAAAGTTCTTGATGGTGAGTGTAGTGCACCAACCCGCACCAGGCCAGTGTGGTGAAAAGGCCCAAACCCTTTTCATTTTGAAAAGAGGCTTGTGCCCAACTCTGGGATAGTAATGGGCTGATTATGTATGTATACAGCATGTAAGCGTAAACACCGTTATCACTTAAACCATGGGTAGTTGACTTAAACATAAAAATATAGGAACGAGTAAAATATATATACGCGCGAGAAATGAGCGGCGCCGGGGCGCTACGACGCGGCGTACACACACTCGCTAACGAGACAGCTGACTGACTGGGGTAGCAAACTGTGCGGGGCCGTGCGTCGGGCCACGCGGCAAGTTCCCCGCGCCCCCTCCCGTAGCTTGTTGCCCCCGCGCATAGGGTGAAATGCTTTTGAGGAAAAATTTAAATTTAAAAAAAAAAAGTTTGTTATTTTTCATTGATTTTACGTTCTATAAATGAAACCAAACCTCTGGTGTCAAGGATAACGGTGTTTACCCTTACAGCCTGTATATTATGTACTAGCTGCGCCCCGCGGTGTTACCCGCTTTTTTCGCGATCAAAAGTAGCCTATGTGTTAATCCAAGATGTCAGCTACCTCCATACCAAATTTTATCAAAATTGTTCCATCCGTTTGAGCGTGAAGAAGTAACAAACATACAAACACACACACACTCACAAACTTTTGCCTATATAGTATTAGTGTGATTAACTAATTGTATTATTTTATTTGTTACAGGAAGTTTGGTGCAAAATGCGGTCAAAGCCACGGTTGTTGGTGATGTGAACAACACAGCTGTTCTAATGTACGACAACACGAGAAGGTACAATAACATTCAATTAACAAATTCTTACACAAAAGCTATGCATTTACAAATATGTCCCTATCCGAGTAATTTTATTACAGAAATTAAGGTTAATACCTAAATATAATTAGTATTTTCTTGTAGAAGAACTACATAGAATAGGTTTTAGGATTATATTAGGAATTTTGAAAATAAAAATATTGTTTGTATTTCAATAGGCTCATCTAGGTATTTTTTTTGATGCAAGAAAAGTTCTGGAATCTTGCATATTTCTTTAATAAGTAGTATAGTTTTCGTTTACATCAACGGACAAATTGTTTACGTATAAAAAATCTACAGGTTCAGTAACTTTTCCTGTTTCAAAAAAATACCTGAATGAGGCAGGTCGTTAGTCACTAAGGGTCTCTTTCACAGTCGTCGGAAAACTCTTATCTGGGAAATAAATACGGTGGTTAAATGGGTTTTCTATAGAAACACTGTCAAACCATCTCTCAGTTTAGTGCTAACCGACGATTGTAAAATAGGCCCTTTTAGTTTTTTACTGTTTACCTTTTTTATTTACTTTATAAAAGTTATTGCTCTGTAATTAAATCATCCTTTATACTTAGGACAGAACTTATTTATATTCAAATTTAATTTTTTAATTACCTACTTACTATTTTTCTGGTCTAATTTAATTTTAAGCTTGATTCTGTTACACAATAATAGGAATGGTAAAACATCAAATTAGGTATTCCATTTTTCATTACTCGGGTCTAAGTCGGCAAAACTTTTTCCAGATAAACATACCGATGATACCGAAACGCAAACTGCCAAGTTGACGGTAACTAAAACAGTAACCGAGGTACCAAAACCCGGGTACCTCATCTACCCAATGACTGATGAAATTGTCAAGTCGGATAATGCCGAAGATGGCGATAAGGTAGCCAAAGATACCAGAGTCGATACCGAAACGAAGGAAACGAAAGAGACAAAACCGAGAACTGTATCATTTAATAGGGACGTACACGTCAAACGATTCGGTGAGTCAACGTATATCGATATCTAACGGGCGCGGTTACATCTCTTGTCTAATAGAGAGGGGACTCTATCGTTTAACATACTAATTTTTCATTATCTGTGTATCGGAAATCTGAATACATAAAAATATTGTAAATAACAAAATAACTGATTCACCTTGAAACTAATTGAGATTAATAATGAGACTAATTTTAACAACGTTTCCTCTTTTTTGTATACAGGGTGTTAACGAATTCGTGTAATTCCTTCATACCACGTGATCTACTGGTGACACAGATTAACCCTAAATGGGAATTTTTGAAAATCAACTAAAAAAAATATTCAAAAAAAAAACTTCATTTTCTATTTCTGAGTCATTTTAGACCCTTGAGTTATCTGACTGCAAAGAGCGATATCGCGTTAGTCGTGCCTGCCAGTCGTGTCGCCGTGCTTTCATTAATTTATGCGTGGCATCGAAATGTTCACAAAAATAAAACATTTTTTTTGCAAAAAAATAAATTCTTTTTTTTTTACTGAATCCTTATTAGACGGTTTAGATACGATCGGTAACAAAGCCGTATGAAAAAATAATAATTTTATTTTTTTATTTTTAATCAAGCTAAATCCCGTGCGGGGCCTGTCTACATCAATGGTAGATCATGTGGTTTTAAAGAATTACACGAATTCGTTAACACCCTGTATATCTTCCGTTGAAGCTTGTTTAATTTTATTCTGTATTTCTATTAGTTATTGTTGTCAAATTTCCTTGATTTTTCTTTGTTATTCTGTCTTTACAAATATAAATGCAGTATTTTACTAACATTGTAGTTGAATATTTATGTTTTTTTTTATTATACGTGACCTGACCAGCATGGTCAAGGTAAATATTACGTTGCGTATATTTTTATTATACACATAACAGTATAATGTAAATGGCCCAATCTCCAAAATACAAATTAATCGCTCTGATCTCTAAAATTTCAAACCTAAATATTTCCAAAACTGCTTGGTTGAAATCGAGACCAATATAAAAATAGTCTTATACTTAGACACCTTCTTTTGGAAATAAAAATACGGAACACAATTAATATCGATATATAAAATGCACCATCACACGCTAATTTTGGAGATCATCCCAAATATGCTAAAATCATTATTTAAAATGGACAAAAAACACAAGCGACAAACATTTTACTTCGTAAACACGTCAGAAAATACAGTTTATCCGCGTCTTTGTCTTCCAACGGTACCGAATATCGATTTCAAAGTAAGACATCAATAATGACAGCATATTAAATAATCGAGACAACAAGACACAAGATAAGGAACGAGGCCAAAGCGAGCAAAAAAGAATAAAAGAAACATAATTTGATCATAATTACAAACAATTGAACGTGGCAAATCATAATTGGTATCTTTTAACGATCGCTCTCATGCCATCACTAGTTTTATATAAACAAATATTTTGAGCGTAAAATTTTACGTGAAATTGCGATGAAAGCATAAAAAATAGCAAGTGAATTTTTACGTTGAACACGTAATTGTTGTATTTTATAATAACAACTTATATAACAGGAATTTGAAACACATAATATAGGAGAAATAACAATAATAATGTTAAAATATCTTGATCTAAGCACACGAGGTTGTTGCGGATTCAGCAGTGCAGTCATTGTCCCGATATTCGTTACGGCGAATGGTCTAATAGCCAAGAGCCTCGATCAACACCTTATGAGGCTCTCGTTAGACGACTGGATCAAGCGCTTTATACAGAAAGCGGTACTCCTTGACACGGCACGTATAGTGAGGAGGTTCCTTTTTCTGGAGCCCTGACCACCGGCAGCTTGGAGCCTGTTCCCGATGCCGATGGGCTACTATTTTCATATTATTTAATGTTTTTATAGAAATATTTAAAAATGTAGATGATAAGTTTGTAAAATGAATAAATGGATTTTTAGATAATTTGACAGTTTGTCATGATCATACATACAGTCGCGGACAATGTTTACTACACTAATGTCTATAATTGCTTGCACATAACTTTTCCATAAGCTCGCTCTGTCGCTCGCAAAGAATTGACAGGGCAAAGATATTTTTTTCTTAATTGACATTAAGAGGATAATTTAAAGAGGATTTACACTAGGTAGCATAGAAAAAGAAATCAAACTTTATAATAAATTGAATAAAATTCGCTCTGTACAACTTTTGACTAGACAGGACCTAAAAAGGAGTTCATAATATTAAAAAGTGGTTAATAACCTTTTTAGTAGAATCGACGTTTCACAATTTTAAAAACGAATAGGTATTTATGTAAGTTGATATGACATCTTAAACCTCATTGCACCCCAGTGTGAGAAGGTATCTTGTTTGAAATCTGATAAACGTTTCAAGTCCGTGGCTGTACGTACACAAAGGCTGTAAAATAATTCGTGTAATTCCTTAAACCACATGATCTTTTACTGGTACTTATAGATTCATCCCGGACGGGATTTAGATTGATTAAAATTAAAAATATAAAATGTAGGTATCTAAACCACCTAATAAGGCTCCAATGAAAAAAAAAGCAAATATTTTTTTGCGACTGTTTAATTTTATGTGATAGAACATTTTGATGCCACAGATAAAGAACCGTGCTTTCTTTATCTGTGGTATCAAAATGTTCGACACAGCTGGCGAGCACGACCAGCGCGATATCACTCCGTGCAGTCAGTTAATTCGGGGCGCTAAAATGACTGAGGAACAGAAAACAAAGCCTAGCGGATTTTCAGCCTGAAATTAGCCCCCATTCAGTCGCCTTTTGCGACAGGGACTTACATTGGCACATTTAAATGTACGCTGTCTGCATGGTTCGTTATTTTTAGGGTTCCGTACCCAAAGCGTAAATACGGGACCCTATTACTAAGACTCAACTGTCCGTCCGTCAGTCCGTCTGTCACCAGGCTGTATCACATGAACCGTTATAGTTAGACAGTTGAAATTTTTTACAGATGATGTATTTCTGTTGCCGCTATATCAACACATACTAAAAAACAGAATAAAATAGATATTTAATAATGGGGCTCCCATACAATAGACATGATTTTTTTGCCGTTTTTATAGATAACTAGCTGTACCCGGCATGCGTTGCAATGCACTTTTTTGTACTTACTACCTATTACCTACTTACTTACCTACGTCAAAAACAAAATCAAAATTAGTAATAAAAAATTTAAACCATGCATGCGGTAAACAAATGAAGAACATGGACGTACCTACTGAGATAATTTCGTTTTTTTTTAAATATTAAAATTTTCTTTTATATGAACCTTCTCCTGACAATTACGAAAACAACAAAAAAAAAATTGCGATATCGGCCCAGCCGCTCACGCGTGATGCCGTGACCAAGGGAAATAGGGATTCATTTTTATATACAGGCTGTTAGCGAAATCGTGTAATTCCTTCAAATCGCGTGATTTACTGGTGACACAGATTAACCCTAAATGGGAATTTTCGAAAATCAAACAAAAAAAAACGTTTTCGATTTCTGAGTCTTTTTAGAGCCTTGAGTTATCTGACTGCAAATAGCGATATCGCGTTAATCGTCCCTGCCAGCCGTGTCCTCGTACTTTCATTAATTTATGCGTGGCATCGAAATGTTCACACAAATAAAACTATTTATTTGCAAAAAAAAAACTTGTTTTTTTACTGAATCCATAGTAGATGGTTTAGATACGACCGGTAACAAAGCCGCATGAAAAAAAAGAAGTTTATTTTTTTATTTTTAATCAAGCTGAATCCCGTTCGGGGCCTGTCTACACCAGTAGTAGATCATGTAGTTTTAAGGAATTACACGAAATCATTAAAACCCTGTATAGAGATGGTACGGAACCCTTCGTGCGCGAGTCCGACTCGCACTTGGCCGGTTTTTTCTTATCCTGTAGTAATTTCGTAAATTTTAATAGTTTTTAGCGTGTTTGTGACCATGTTTCTCCGAAACGTCAGAGTGAACTTAAATGCGGTTTTTTTCGAATAGGTTGAGGTACTTAAAAGTAGTTAAAAAACTTGTTTTCAGGTAAACTGTTGACCTTGACCGCTGCGGGTCGCAACAGTCGACAATTTAATAAAACGTTAGAGAATTAAATACTTAAGTTTTTATATCTTTTGGCAACGTAACAAAACATGTTGTAAATGCCAATCTAGCTGATTGACAGTATGTTGTTATAAACGTACAGTAAGCACCTATTACTAGTACAAGTTTAAAATTACTTAACTATATTCATTAACTGCTGGTAAACGAAAAAAAAATAAGGTGAATGCGAGCAGCGCATTTTTTTTTTCGCACGTCAGCACGCGTTTTTTTTTACTGTTTTTATTATTTTACTTAAAATATGAACATGTATAAGACGTAATCTTATAAATTGTGAATACCTATTACTGCATTGTACGAGTATTTAGGCGTAGATTTATTTATTTTGTAAAACGACATGTTTTACTTATTTTATTTGTTGCCGAACAAAAGAAAAGTTGTTTTTATCACGGTCGACAAAAGGACAATTAAATGTGACGTTTTATAAGATAAATAAATTCACACGTAAATACAATGCAGTAATAGGTATTCGCAATTTATAAAACATCGTACATCACCATCATGGAACATCATCGTCATCAACTTCATCATCGAATTTTCAAGTTTTACGAAAAATATTAAAAACTCTAAATAAAGTATTCACGGGTCGACTGATCGCATTCATCTTAATCAATAAATAAACAAATTGCTTTTACAGTTCCTTTCTTTTGAGGGACTCGTGGCTAATTAAAAATCACGCTGATCATACCATTTGCGAAGTTAAAAAATAATAAAAGTCTAAATCCAAAGGGAAAAACCAAGTTTTCAAGGTTTTTTGTTCCTGATTTATCTTAAAAACGGGAATCGCGAACCACGCGCGTTGTCTTTACTACTTAAAATATAATTTAAATGTTACTTTCCTTGTTTGAGCCCAAATACACGTCCGATACTTGCCTCCGATAGTCGCTTCCGTTAGTCTGATCAGACTATCTGAAAGCCTCCGCGTCATACATTTGTTTGAACATGAATTAGGGTCAAAATACACGTCCGATACTTGCTCCCAGGAGCCGGATCCGACTATCTGATCGGATTCATGAAATACACGTACGATTCTCGTGTCCGATGTTTTCTGGGCGACGACGACGCCCGGACGTTGCTTACGATTCTGACATCAGATCCGATAGTCTGATCGTGTGTAATTCATGTTCAAACAAATGTATGACGCGGAGGCCTTCAGATAGTCTGATCAGACCATCGGAACCGACTATCGGAGGCAAGTATCGGACGTGTATTTGGGCTCTTACACGTACGATCAGACAATCGGATCGGATGTCAGAATCGTAAGCATCGTCCGGGCGTAATCGTCGTCAAGAAAAAATCGGACACGAGAATCGTACGTGTATTTCATGAATCCGATCAGATAGTCGGATCCCGCTCCCGGAAGCAACTATCGGACGTGTATTTTGACCCTTAATCCTATCAATTCAAGTATTACTATAATCAAAGCTGTCGTTATTCCCATGACAGACAAACAGTTTTTTTACCAATCATTGCTACGACTTCATCAATAAACATGTCATGTTGATTCTCGATCATTATCTCATTATGGTTAGCAAAAACTATGAACATTATTGTTTGTACATCATCATGATAAAAACAGTTGTTAAACCGTAGAGAATGACAGATAAGCCATCTTCATGAACACACTCTGTGATTTTAATCTCTATGCTGCTAATATTTTTCAATAGGTTTGAGTTTATGAAGGAGCTTATGAAAGGAAGTCTTCCTTTGTCGCTCAAGCGCAAAATCATGGACATGTGCATTCTCCCCATTTTGACCTATGGATCCCAGACTTGGTCTTTGACAAACGTTCAAAAGTCCAAACTCAAGGTCCGCCAACGTGCTATGGAGCGCAGCATTCTAGGCTAACGGACCATGTACGCAGCACCACACTGCGCTCCAAAACACAAATTACTGACGTTGCTCAAAAAGCCGCTAAGCTGAAGTGGGCCTGGGCCGGCCACGTGTGCCGCATGCCCAATGAGCTGTGGGCCAAAATAACCACTTTATGGAGCCCTGACACAGCCAGAAGGAAGGCAGACCTCGAAGAAAATGGCGGGACGAGCTAGACAAAACCAATGATGAGTGGTCCACTTTGGCTCTGGATCAAAAAAATTGGAAGTCATGGGGAGAGGCCTTTGCCCAGCAGTGGGATGACGCAGGCTAGAAATGAATGAATGAGTTTGAGGAGAATTCGTTTACAAAGATTTTTGCACATGTATGTTATGTTCGATTGTAGTTATAGTCTTGTTGTCTGTCCGAAGACAATGGAATGAATACTTTATGTTAGTTTCGTGTGCATTGGATACGAAACTAACATACAAGGTTAGTCGGGAAGGGCCGCTTAAAGTACCGGTAAACCGGGGTTACTTTCAAATACAGGGGCGACATTGATAGTTACTAAACATTTTGCATTTGGTTAAATATCTGTGTGAAAATGGAACTTGTGCATTTTAATTTAATATTGTAGGGAACGTTGACAGTTTTCCTATTTTACCATTCAGTATAGAGGTGTCTGCGATGTTAGATGGCGATGATAAAAAATATTAAATGACACCCCTGAATATGTAAAAAAAACGAGTTTTAGATTTTTCGATTGGGGCTACTTTGAAATTCAATGATAGAACAGAGATCATCAAAGTAGAAGCTCTACGGTCCAAGTTTGATAAGGAACATTTCTCCTTTTTGCTATCGAAAACTGTGCTCTATAGTTTTTTTTATCTAGTCTATGTGATTTTATATATCTCAGTTAATTGAGTCTACATAAAATATTTTTGATGTAGCAGCTAAAAGCGAAAATAAATAAGATACAAACACATGAAGCTCAAAAAATTGATCAAAGTAACCCCGTTCTACGTATTATTACTGTTTTAAAGCAAGCAAGTGTTACAAAATTCGATGAAAAAAACATGGAAAATTGGGTTGGTTTTCGTTTTTTCAAAAATTCTTCATTTTTAGGGTTCCGTACCCAAAGGGTAAAACGGGACCCTATTACTAAGACTCCGTTGTCCTTCCGTCCGTATGTCACCAGGCTGTTTCTCATGAACCGTGATAGTTAGACAGTTGAAATTTTCACAGATGATGTATTTCTGTTGCCGCTATAACAACAAATACTAAAAAATAGAATAAAATAAATATTTAAGGGGGCTCTCATACAAAAAACGTGATTTTTTTGCCGCTGTCCATCCGTCCGGCTGTCACCAGGCTGTATCTCATAAACCGTGATAGTTAGACAGTTGAAATTTTCACAGATGATGTATTTCTGTTGCCGCTATAACAATAAATACTAAAAAACAGAATAAAATAAATACTTAAGGGGGCTCCTATACAACAAACGTGATTTCTTTGCCGTTTTTATAGATAACTAGCTGTACCCAGCATGCGTTGCAATGCACTTTTTCCTGCTTACTACCTACCTTCAGAAACAAAATCAAAATAGTAACAAAATGTTAAAACCATTTTCATGCATGCGGTAAACAAATGAAGAATATGGACATACTGACATAATTTCGTTTCTTTTTTAAATTTCAAAATATTCTTTCATAAGAACCTTCTCCTGACAATTACGAACAAAACAAAAAAAAAATTGCGAAATCGGTCCAGCCGCTCACACGTGATACCGTGATCAAGGGAAATAGGGATTCATTTTTATATATATAGATAAGTACGGAACCCTTCGTGCGCGAGTACGACTCCCACTTGTTGCTTTAGTTTATGAATTCAGCAAACGGAACTTCTAATCCTTAACACGTTCAGTGGCGTGCCCTCCCGAAGGGCACCCTGTAGTCGCATTCGCGATGCCGAGTGCCCTCGTGGAGGATTTCAAATGTAGGTTTTTCTTAGAAAATGCACCGTCATAAAACGAGCAACAGCTCCAGCAACCCCTTTTTTATCTTGGGAAAATCCCCATGGATACCCTTCGCCTGGGACGAAGGGTTATGCCGGACTCTTACCGGCTAAAAACCCACGGTGTTCCTCCTCTTGACCCTTGGCCGGGGTCGCGGGATTCGCAGCTGCAAGCACCACAACCCCGGCAGGCCTCGGTCCGCCAGCCCCTGGCGGACCTCTTCCTCTGTGGGTCCCTACCCCACGTCCTCCTGAGAGGCGCGCACGGAACACATGCGCGCCGCCTTCTCGGGCCAGTTACTGGTCGGGCGACGGGTAGCTACAGCAACCCCTGAAAACAAAAATGTCACTTTATAGTAGCATATTTTATGACACGGTTTTTAACCTAATGCCAAAAACCCTCCTCGAGGGTTCACTCTTAGCGCAAACGTAATGTCGAGGACCCTCCTAGAAGGTCCATTAGCAATATGTATGGCGGCATGATGTACGAGCTTTATGAAAACTGTGGTGGACTCGAATATGTTAGAAGAAATGTCAAATTTCTATCTCTAGTAAGGTAAACGATCGATAGATAGGTTATTGGTTTAGGTCGTAAATCGCCTTTTACTTATTCATCTAAGGTGATAGAACCTTTGGGGTTTAGCCCCCCCGCTGCCATTTTGATTTTTTTCCAAGTTGCGGCGCACGGTTACACTAACATATACGGGTAGAGGACACAGGAAAAAATATCAGGAATATGGTGCCCTAAAGTGTCACGTTGCTGAGATATTTGGGCTTAAAGATTTTTTTTCAAGATTGCAGCACACTTTGTAACTGGTAAATATGGATAGAAAACACTCAAACAAACAAAAAACATTTAGAGATATGGTGCCCTAAAGTGTCACGTTGCCGAGATATTTTGACTTAAAGTTTTTTTATTGCAGCGCACTTTGTAACTGGTAAATATGGGTAGAAGACACTCAAAAAAATAAAAAATATTCAGAGATATGGTGCCCTAAAGTGTCATACGTTACCGAGATATTGTATCGAGATAATCATGAAAAAAAATATTTGAGTCCAAATATCTCGGCAACGTGACACTTTAGGGCACTATATCTCTCAATATTTTTTGTTTGTTTGAGTGTCCTCTACACATATATGTTAGTCTCATCGAGCGCCGCAACTTGGAAAAATAATGAAAATGGCGGCAGGGGCCTGTGCCAGCTTCCATAGAAAAATGTTCGAACCCCTTTCTGCTGATATCAACACAAATCATCCGTCTCTATTTACTAGCAAAACACAAAATTCATGCGAAATTTATTCGACTCTGTATCCTTATAGTGTTCTTACTGACTACTTATATGCAAGGACGTTGGTACTTACGTCACCAAATTCCCCAGACACAGCAAGACATTCGTAATCCTATTCCTATCACATAAGTCATTAAGTTTTTATATGATATCATGACATGTTATCCGGTTTTTTTTCAACTTTAATCAAATCGAAGCGCTTCTTCTCCCGTGCCGTGCCGTGCATCATCCATGCCGTGCACGCCGTGCATCATGCCGTGGTGATTACTCATTCTTGATCTGTAATTGCGGATGAGTGGAAGAAAATACTATCAGTATGGCAGAAGCATTGAGTAAGGAATTTATGAAAGAGTTAATTCTTGCAATTGGCTTTAATTAAATTAGCTAATTAGAGGAGCTCGTGGCTAAATAATTACAGCCGCATAGACCGATCTTCCGGGTTAAGCCACGCTTGCCGAGGTTGGTCTGTGGATGGGTGACCATTTACCATAGCGAGTTTCCTCCGTGCCTCGGAAAGCACGTAAAGCCGTTGGTCCCGGCTGTCATTTGTAGATCTTTGACAGTCGTTACTGTTGGTCAGAAGCCAGAAAGTCTGACAACCAGTCTTACCAAGAGTATCATATTACCCAGTTACTGGGTTGTGGAGGTCTGATAGGCAGTCGCTCCATGTAAAATATTGATATTCAGCTGCATCCGGTTCGACTGGAAGCCGACCCCAACATAGTTGGGAAAAAGCTCGGTAGATGTAGGTTTTAATTAAATTAAAATTAATAAACAAATACAATCGACTTAGCTACGAGTTGCCTAAAAAAAGCTAGATAGAAATGCAATATCTTACATACTCTCCTGACCAATCACAATTACACAATAATTAGTACAACGCATTCACACATTGTATTGAGCAACTAAAAACAAAACACGTTCATAATTTCTTCCCAACAACTTCCTCACAATAGTAAAAGTGCCCGCTTTGCCCGCAGGCTACTCTGACCGGTTATTATGCAATATTACATTACTACATTCTTACATACGCGTAATAGATCTTGTGCGAGAAGATAAGGGTTTACGAAACTAGCGAAGGTAGAGTGCCAAATTATTTTATTGGTTTGTAATCATTTGTAAGTGGACGTAAAGTCAGGCATTCGCTTGCGCAACCTTTGCATTATTTTTGCGCATTCAAAACAACTGGTACTCTATGACAACATTAATATCTTCTAGTTTTTTTGTTAAGAATTGCCGTCTTTGACCATTTGGTCCTTGACAGAAATAGGCCAGTCTCTTTCCTCTTCTCTTGGATGCTGTAAAAAGAGACTCATAAATTGTGTCAGAAGGCTATCCTACCTATGTGCTGCATAGCCTATTCAAAAACGATAGTGATGTGTCAGCACTATACAGTATTATCCCACCCCTGGCCCCACCCTAAGCACGAAGTCCGTGGTTTCGGCCTTAGTTACGAGCGTTTCCTACTCCCTATAACCTACGAACATACGATTATCTCGGGGCCCGAACTAAGAATGAATGCCCAGACAGTTGTCCCTACTACCGATGTTTTTTTGCCCGTCCGAAAAGTTGAACTTGACACTTGTTTTGTTCACTCCTACGTTTCGGGCTACTTTCGGACGGGCGACTAACATCGTGGACGGACATAGGGAGTAGGCCCCCTTGTCTCGATGTGTAACGATCGGTCACCAATCTACGGATTGACCACGGCAAGCGCAATTCAATCTTGCAAATGGTACGATCCGAGCGGTGGTTATAAACAAAAGAGCTCATCAAAAAAAAAAAACATTTTAATTACTGGATAAGTACTTCGAACTATAATCAACATTATTTATGTTCCATTATGTCAGTACTTGGTACCAATCAAACACGCGTTTAGCAATAATCTCTTTTATAAACCAATCTAATCCATCTCTTTCAACCAAAGGAAGTTCCAAATCATCTTCATCAAAGACAAGGCGTGGTTTTGACACAACAACTCATAAATCATTATCCGTCAGTAATCGTAACTCGAATCGTTATGTTTGTTAATTTGTTTCGTCTAATTTATTGTGACTACCAATAATAACTTCTTCTGTAATGTATAAATGCTTTTTGTGCACTTGAGTTGAGGTGGCGTTGTGAGAAATGTAAACACCAAAAGTCTTTGTAATTGTGAAGACTTTACCACGTTTAGTTAGAAATCTAATTAGTTTTCAGAAGCTTTTGAAACGACCAGCTAAATTATTATTAGTAATCGTTATAAATGAATCGTTTTGCTTACCAATGGTATTATTTTTTCTATTGCTAAACTAGGCATGTAATAAATAGAATCGTAAGCTAATTTTACCTGTGATAGCTACGTATGGGAGGGTGCTCTATGAAAGCTATGGAGTTTTTGCTTTATTATTGGTAAAGATACAAGTAACCAATAACGCTCGGTAAATCATAGGAATCGGCCATAACTCAAGGCTTTGTTTACTAACAGTAAATAAATTAACTTATCTCGTAACAATGACTTAAAAAATGGTAATTTCTAGATTATTAAACCATCAAATTGACTCATTACCTCAAAAATCGATTATATCGATATAGGTGGGCCTATAGTAGTACCCTGAGGCACCCATTTCTGTCTTGCGTAGGGGGCGGGTTCTCTGTAATCTGGCGCTACTCAGACGGTCCAAACAAGGCTTACGATGACGATATAAGACATATAAAGACAGTTTCTGAGTCGGCATTGACCTAAACGAAGGAGCCTTTTGTGGTCAACCGTTGCGAAAGCTACCGAGAAACATTTTCAATGTATGTTAATAGTATGATTGCGAATTTGTTATAATTAATCATTTTATTAGTTTATTGCAAATGGTTTCATTTAATATACGTAATGAATGTGACTTTGGATTGACAAATGAGTTATTTATCACTGTTTTGAAGTTAAGTAAGTTTAGATTGGAATGTGAAGAGCGCGTGGGTGATGGAGTGGCAACCTGTCACTGTGGTGCTTATTACAATCTTTAAGTCTTACGTTTAATGGCTTCATGTGGGTTTGAGCGATACCTTCGCACGTATCATTACCTAGTACCAAAGATAAAATTCTATTGAAATTTTTCTTACTATATTCGCGTTTTCAAGGCCACAAATTAATGAATTGTTATTAATTATTGTATTCTTTTTAACAGTTACATGTTCAACGTTTAATTTAAATTACTTCCTTGCTTAGAAATCTATTCTCTGTTCTGATAATATATGTGTTACTCATGCAACCTTTCAAATCAGTGCAGCTATTAATATCTGCAGTGTGAACTATGATCGTAGGTATATTTATTAGTTCCTCGGTAATTTATTTTGTTGTTATCCTGCATCATTTTATTGATCGCAAGTAAATCTATTGTGGAGTAAATCGATGTGTTACACATCTCGATTAACCTTGCTGCTATCGATGTCGCTGTCATAAAACATTCACCTTCGGTCTCCACCTTCCAAAAATCCTTTACTCAAGAAATGTAGGTCAATATTTGAGAGTCGTCCACGTGGGCTCATGAAGGATTTACATCTGCATTTGTTATCGGTCTATAAACGTCTACTACCGCACGAAGGCCTGCTTCTACATCACAAAATGAACGGTAATGATATTAGCCATGATCTCACTTGGCAATCAGATTGGACGCCGGATACTAAATGTTACAAAGACAAAAAGTCAATGGGCAACATAGGCCTAGTGTCAAAATGTACAAATGTCTTAATGTATATGAATGTGCAAATGACAAAAAATAATTGTGATATAATGCGTAAGGGTCTAATTGTTAGATTGTCAAAATGTACAAAAGATAAAACACAATTGTGCCAAAATGCATCGTGGTCCAATTGTCACACAGTCAGGATTCGAACCCGCAAACCTGGGCTTCGAAGGTACGTTCACTAACGACTGAGCCTACATACACCTATCTGCTACTTGATATCAATATAATTATCTGCACTGGTTATCTAATTAAAATCTCTTCTCTATCTAATCTCTTTGAGTATAAATACTTCTTGAAAGTCCGGTATCCTTGAAAAAGATGATTGAAATGTCATTTCATTTGTTCTATCATAGCGGCATTTGGGCAAAATGACATTTTGGCACTGGGCAATTTGTACAATTGAACATTACAGCTTTAATGTATTCTATCATAGCGGCATTTGGGCAAAATGACATTTTGGCACTAGGCAATTTGTACATTTTGACACTAGGACTATGTTGCCCATTGACTTTTTGTCTTTGTAACATTTAGTATCCGGCGTCTCAGATTGGATATCGCTATATCGCAGCTCCGGTTCAACACTGTCACTTATGCGATATTTGAAAAAATGAGCTTAGTATGTATTATGGCCTAAAGTACCTCTGCACTTAGTGCAATAATGTCACTGGTTTGGAACGTATAGTTTACTTAGGTAAGTGTCGATGTGAGTCTTTAAATGCTTCTCCTGAAAAAATGCTTTTTTGCAAAAGTGACAGTATTGCACCGGGGTGCGATATGTTGTTACTAGGGTATAGAAAGATATTATAGCCAATGAAGGCGACGTAAATGACATATTCCCTTAGCCTGTTTTTCCACTGCTCGCGGCACTACATGACAGAATGTGATGACAACTCCGAGCAATATACAATATGTTAATTAACGAAGGGTGTTCCCGATAACCCGAAATAGTATAGCATGTACATCCTAAAAAATATATTAAAACATAAAAATTTGCGAAAAAAAAACAGCTGTTCCCTACATTTTGACGAGTTGTGCGAAAATAAATGTAGGGAACAGCTGTTTTCTTTTCGCGAATTTAAAATGGTAATATTTTTTTAGCGTGCATGTACTATATACTATTGCCGGTTAACGGAAACGCCCTTCGTTAATTATCATACCTACGGTATATTTCTATGAACCGTTTACTACAACACTAGTAGTGTCGTCACTCGTGCAGATTTTTGGGCACTAGGGATACACCAGCAAGTGTCTGCAATGGATTCCTCTGGATCACTGCATTCACATTGAACAAGATCGGGATCCCTGAACCCCCATTTGCAAATTTTAAATCTACACTACAGGGACGACGATCTCTGCGCGGCCTCTCCTAACGCTATTGAGGAATTATTTAATGAACCGCTACTGCAGCGCATGAGGGATGTTTGTGGACGCACATGTGGATTATTTCTTTGCCATAATGCGTAAGCGCTGTGCGTCTCTGGTGCGTGGGGTGTGGGGCAGCAACAACAGTATCCTGTCTCTGATTTAGAGCAGGCTGGACTGCCCGTACATGAATCGCTGCTGCGCCATTTCCCATGGAATGGTGAGCCGCGGTGAAGCGTCGGACAGTACCGCCGTATGTACAGGAATTTGTTTAGGATGTAGATAAAATTGTCTTAATTACTAACATAGGATAAGTTTTTTACTAACAAATGAGTCATGGTTACTTGAATAAATAAATATTGAATTGAAACTATAAAAACGAGAAAAAGTAGTGTCGTGTCGTTAGCCTTTAACGACACCCACGGGTAGGAAGAGGGTGACATATTCTTTTACACGAACACCTACATTGCTATAACTATAACAGTATCTAGCATCCCACATCTAGAATAACTCGAAATGACCTTAAGTAACTGGTTTGTAATAATCGATATTAAATAGACAATGTACATTGTTTCTATGTTATGTGTTCTTAATTACGTACGTTGCGTGTTGTAAATAGATGTCTGGTATTGGTTTGGCAAATTGTTTCTTAAGTGTTTAAGATTGTTAACCCTTGTGTGTTGATGTTCATCCTGAATTGGCACCGTAAGACCTCGTTTATCAAGACGCAGGATCTGTCGCGTACTGTCATACATATGTCGCAGTATGATAGATAAAGCCGTAATGTAGTTTATATCCCTAGGGTTATAATTATATACTTACCGTAACATAGGTACCACCGCCGCCTCCGCCGCACCCCCGCACTACACTCCTACAATTATTTCACTAAACTTACACTGAGTTGCAAGAAAGATACCATTATGTGATCATTAACAGTAAACCGTCATTAAGAATCATGTTTCCATTAAATTAATGGCTATTGCATGAACACTAATTAAGTCGTAGTTCGTTCTTCATTTCCTAATTATCATGAAATCATGGGGAGTTTGACACATCAAAAATTAATTTTAATGGATAGTTAATCATTCCATTAAATCTAGCTTCTTGCAATGGACAGAAGAGGTTAATGGAGCATTTAAAAAAAAAAAAGTGGACTTTCTTGCAACTGAGTGTAAATCAAGTAATATAATTATATCACTAAAGGAGAATGCCCACCAATGGGCCCCTTATTTTTGGTGCCGTGTCAAGACTATTTACTTCTCAAAAATTAAGTTGTATTTTTACATGTTCAAGTTTTTTTATCAACATTTCTTTTACCCTAGCATTGGAGAACATAATTAATATTTATTTTATTGAATTTAAGTCAGTTCCGCCATTAAAACTTAACCTGAATGTTGCCAGACGATAGACTATGTTAATTTAATAATTGTAATCGATTGAAAATATCGATAATTTACTAATCCGCTAACAGTCTCATGTATCTGATTAGGCGCGAAGTACTACAGACATTATTGTCGTTAGACGTTAGTACTTAGGTTAGTACTGCCTATACATACCTAAAAAGTATTTATAATTATCTTTATAATTATGTAAAAAATATTATTTATAACAAATCGATTCGGTAAATCGATTGCCAAAATATTTCACAAGGTCACACCTAGACAGATCTATCTGTCAAATCAATGCATCAATCAAATTGTTTGTTATCGTTCGTTTTGCGTCTACTTTTAATAATATTCCTCCGTATTTAATTCTGTTCGTTACAATTTGAAGCTGTCGAGTTGTGCGTTTACGTTCCTTTAGTGTATTTGTTTTGAGATGTTGGACTCCTGTTTTAGTGATAAGTGCGCAAATTGACTCTATATAGTCTAAGTGAGCCTTGGACTCTTGTTTTACTCCTGAAAAATGTCTACACCTGGTAGAGGTCGGGTAAACCGCCTTCTCTCTCGCCGGTGTGTCAATTGCTCCGGGACGTTTAGCGCCTAATCTTCGGAGACGTCAAATCGAAGAATTAGATGAACCAATGCTTATCCTTCTGAGGGCTTCTGAGATCCTGGGTAACACCTACACCGGTAAGTTTATCATGTGTCATTTACAAGATTTATATGAATAATTAGGATGCCTATGTTTGGTCAATCAAGGGGTCATCGTCAACTGTAAATCTCTATTATTTCCGCTATACCAGAAATTAATAACCAGCAAAACAGATAAGTCTTATATCTAGGCAGCTAACTTCCAATTAGTTTTAAACAGTGTGCTGTGTGCAGTTTGCTTTTCTATGTGTGTCCTAAGTTTATTAAGCCATTATGCACACAATAATAATTAATGTTGATGGCGTAGTGGAAAAATAAATTGTCTGCATACTTAACTCTTTTGGTGATCATACATTTTCATTTAAAAGCAAAATGTAAATAAAAGTATTATTCATCTTAGACCTATTCTCTGGATATACCTCTTAATTATTCCCTTGTAATCATAATGGATTTATTAAACAATCTAACATTTGTGTTAAAACTATTTTGTAACGGAATTTAGGCAGTGTATGGTGATCTGTGAGAAAACCTAGACCATTGCAATGAGCACATGTATAATTATGTATGTATTATTTACCTAGGAATTCATTGATTTTTTCTTGTATCTTTTCAGATATCCTCTGATGACATCCTGTGTGTTGAATGTTTTGTATTATTAGAAAACTGGACATCATCAACCACATCTCTGTCCCTTGTATCCCCTGCCCTTGGACACCTCAACATATGTTTTGCGTGTGGCATGTCAATTGCAAGTTGCAGAACTCACAGGGTTAGTCAAGACTGTCCTCAAAGGAATGTTATACTAAGATGGACACCAGCACATCATGTAAGTGTTTTAATCTTGGCAGAATTACTATGATTGAACTAATTGAACAAAAATAAGTAGTATAAATATAATGTTTTCTTATTTTCAGATCTTGCATTTGGAACGAGTTTGTCGTGCTTGTTGGGAGGCTCCATCGAGAGAAATACTGAGCCAGGTCATCGGTGGCGTTAACAGACTCACCATGGAGTCTGCGCCAGTGACTGATAACATGGACGATAACATTGCAGATCCTGTGATTCCTGTAGTATAGCATAAGCAATGATATAGAGTATCATTCCTTATTACTGTAGTTGCTTAGTGGGAAATCGAACAGTAGGGTGCTGCGCTCATACTATCAGCATATTGTGGTATTTAAGCTGGGGTTGTTTTAATGATATAAGCGCCCCACCGCCTTTTCTAGATCATATATCCTTGAACAATAAATGTTTTACCTACTATGTATTGCTGTTTTTTTTTAATTAAGCATCCGTAGGGCATCTTACTTTAATATAACCTGGTCTATAATTAAGCCCTTCCTACACAAACTACAAATCATAGATGGCATAGTGAACTCAGTAGGAAGCGGGGTAGTGATCTTAATATGTTGCTATAGCGCACAGAAGATGTTGTTAAAGTGTTAGTCATCATCATCTACCTAGTCTTTTCTCAAGTAGGTATGTAGGGTCTAGCCTGTAAGGATATTTGTATGTTTAGAGTAAATAAATAAATAAATGTTGGGGTCGGCTTGCAGTTTAACCAACGCAGCTGAATACAGTATTGCTCATGGAGTGACTGTCCATCTGACCTCCATAACCCATACATTGGGTTATAACACGTTACCCCTCGGTAAGACTGGTTGTCACACTTGCGGGATTCTGGCTACTCGTAACGAGTATTTAAGATTTACAAATGACACTCGGAACCAGCAGCTTGAATGTGCTAGCTGACGCACGGGAAGAGTCTGTACGTAATGGATGGTCACAACATCCACAGTCTGACTTCGGCAAACATAGCTTAAGTTGAGATGGATCCGTGCGGCTGTTGTAACTTAGCTACGAGCTCCTCTAACCTAAGGCTTTAGTCGTAGCCGTCGTAGGTAAGTATTTATTTTTAATAACACTATCTACTAGTGGTGAGGGCACAGCCCACTTAATGCTGACTGCCGGCATAACACGGCAAGGGATATTTGTAAGCGCAAGTACTTAACCTACATAATATCTAGTTAGCGAAGAAGATATATAGTGTTTTCTAAATTCAGGAATTAGAAATGGATTATTAATACTTAAACAACATTATTTTAATTTCAAATAGGCCTAAAACAAAAAAAAAAAAGTTTTATAACCTCAATTTCAGCATCCGAAAAAATAAGATTTCTCTTAAACTAGGGTGAAAAATTGAAAATCGATTTCAGATTATGAAAAGGTAATTTTAGGTCTACAAAACCAAGTTAAAACCACCGTGACATGTGAAGTTTTTAAGGGGCCCAAAGCTCCTAACAAGATGGGCATTGTCCTTTGAACAGTATTGTAATTATATTCCCAGTAAGATAGCAATGAATCGCTTTCGTATATCCCTAGGGATAACTATATCACGGCTTTATTTATCATACTGCGATACATACATATAATTACAACTCAAATAATAGGTGCGGGAAAACGCGTGTGCGTAAATACTTTAATTACTATTTTATTTAAATACTTTAATACTTCGTAAAAATGAGGAGCTCGTGGCTAAATAATTACAGCCGCATAGACCGATCTTCCGGGTTAAGCCACGCTTGCCGAGGTTGGTCTGTGGATGGGTGACCATTTATCATAGCGAGTTTCCTCCGTGCCTCGGAAAGCACGTAAAGCCGTTGGTCCCGGCTGTCATTTGTAGATCTTTGACAGTCGTTACTGTTGGTCAGAAGCCAGAAAGTCTGACAACCAGTCTTACCAAGAGTATCGTATTACCCAGTTTCTGGGTTGTGGAGGTCTGATAGGCAGTCGCTCCATGTAAAATACTGATATTCAGCTGCATCCGGTTCGACTGGAAGCCGACCCCAACATAGTTGGGAAAAGGCTAGGCAGATGATGAATACTTCGTAAAAATTTTTAAATTGCCCGCTGTTTAAGGCGATTATAGCATCGCAAGTGGCGCCACTTTAGAAAGAAAAAACATTACTTCTGTTGACACACAACATATTGTTTCGTACGTACTTGCAACATTTTAGTCAAGTGTTGTAGAAATAGAATGCAATCCTAAAAACGTCCGTTTTTAGAACTAATCGCTATAACTTCGAATCCAGAAGCTTTAGTTTTAACAAACGACGGAGAACTTTTTTTTACTGTCGCAATCAAAAACGTTTAGAACATAATTTCTCTAGTGTCTGTATGCAAAAATACAGAATAATGCTAAAGCAACGAGATTATTATCTTGCATGAATTATTTCTATTAATAGCTACAATTTGAATCTATAAAAAATGTTATCTCCTAAACACACTCGTTAAAAAGTTGAAGTAAATTATACTCTAGCCGAACTCGATGTGGAATTTATGTAAACAAACCGCGCATACATTTTAATGTTACCATTTGATGAAGGTTGAGTTTTGGCCAGAACCATCGGATTGTTGCCTCTTTTTTATATTTAAATTAATATCGGTCCATTTAAAATTACATTATTTACCTGTATACCAACTATAAGGTTAGTCGGAAAGGGGGTACTAATCCACAGGCCACTTAAAATATCACTGATGACTGTTCTAAAGAAAGAATAAAAATTTAAAAATTTGATAATAAATTATAAATTTCTAAAATGATTAATCCTAGCTTTAAGCGCAGTACAGACTACGCTATACATAGTTTATAGCAAATATTGTATATTACAATGATATCGCTCAGCATACATTTTATGCGACACGTTCACACAACGCTATGCTATAAGGTATGGAATTGCTCAATATGCTTTACTATACAGCGAAATAGTAAAGCGTAGTCTGAACTGCCTTTGAGTTACGAATTCAACGACCTAAAATGTAAACAGTTGATCATACCGGATGATAGTTAGATTTTAGCGTATTTTTTGTGGAATAAAAAAGCTATTTCTCTTTAACTATTGACTTTTGGGGAAAGTTGTAGAACAAAAGTTATTCATCATTAAGGGTTCTTCAACACCCTTTCGGATTAGTACCCCTTTTCCGAATAACCTTGTATAATCCAAAATGCATGATTGTTTACATAAACTCCACATAGCGTTTGGCTGCACTATAGTTTCTCGAGCAAGTTTTTTTGTGTATAACTCGCCCACGCTAAACGGAAGCCTCCAAGGTTCACTGCCCACTAATGACCGTCTGTCTTTGTGTATCAATCTCCTAAACACGGACGCGTCAGTTAGCACCTCTGCAACTTGTAAATGGTAAAAAAATAAGGAAACTCGAAGGAAACGGTGACCTTGTAAGATGAAAATGAAAATTCAAGGGAAAAGATTACTAAAATATTTTTTTACCTACTCCTAAAAGGCAATTATCAAATCAATGAGTATATTTTTTTTAATACTCGTATACCGATTTCTCCGAGATTTCTGGACACATTTGAGTTTTGTTTTTATTTGCTGCGGAATTCTCTCGGTCTTTATCTTTAACTAGCGACCCGCCCCGGCTTCGCACGGGTGCAATATATATTATACACATATCCCTTCCTCTTAAATCACTTTATCTATTTAAAAAAACCGCATCAAAATCCGTTGCGTAGTTTTAAAGATTTAAGCATACATAGGGACAGGCAGACAGCGGGAAGCGACTTTGTTTTATACTATGTAGTGATTATTGTAACTGGTCCTAGATAGTTCTAATTAAAGCAAAAAATAAATAAATATAAAATTACTCCATATTTCAAGCGCGTATGTCTCACAACACTGTACCTACAGTAGATGTGGATTATCCTCCACCAAAGTTGTGTGTCATCTCTGCACACGGATATTTGTATTGGTGACTATGTATATCTACTTTCCGCCATATTTGTTGATCGCTTCAGGGCCAGGGTGGTGACATCGGCAGACATTTTGTTGAAACGATATTCGTCTTTCGATTCTGTAGTTTCTCACTGACATATTTATCTGTTATAGGAAATTAAAAATGTATTTAAAACTAATCGGTTCCATAAATATTGAGATTAGCAAAACTCAAGAATGTACCACCCGCGGGTATCGTAAAAGACGACTAAAAGATTACATTATAATGGTCTATTATTGTCCTGCTTGGCACAGGTCTCTTCTCAGAATAAGAAAACGATTTAGGCCTTAGTTCGCTGTCCTGGTGCTAGTGTTGCAAGGGACTCGAGTCTTCGAGTCGTAATTTTAAAGACTCGACTCAATTATGCAAGATTCTGTGTGCTAAAAAGGCTCGGAATCTAGAGTCAAGCCGAGCCCGACTCATTTAAAAGCGACTCGAGTCTTAAAATGAACTCGAGTCTTCAAGAAAAACTCTGAGCATGAAGATGAGACTGAAGCTCATCATTCGAAAAGACTCGAATAGGCGGTAAGTTTAAATTAGTGGTTACAAAACTATGCCTACAAAAAAAACGAATAAGATAAAATCATTACAAATCAGCAAAAAAAAAAAACTTTTAAGATCGTAAAGATGTGCCACTCGCCGCATAAAAAGACTCGAACACACAAAAAGACTCGAGCTCTCGTGTAACATTCAAGAGCTCGTAGAGACTTGAGTTCTCTAGTCTTGGAGTCCTGTTGTAATGAGTCCAGTCTTATAATTCATCATCCGAGTCCTTTTATATAGGACTCGAAGACTCGAGTCCTTTACAATACTACCTGGTGCGCCAACAACACACATCATCGAGAACTGTTTGGAACCTTCTCAGGGATGTAGGTTTCCTCACGATGTTTTCCTTCACCGTTAATGCAAGTCATCATCAAATTCTGATCCGCAAATTAAGTGATTAACTCAGGGCCCGGTTCTAACTCAGTCCCTCCAGCACTGAAGGCAAGCGATCAACCTGTATCCCATCACAAATTTTTACCACAATAATATTTATTGCTGCGACAAAATTAACACTTTTCCAAACCGGTGTCAAATATGAAAAACACGCTACGCAGTAGGTAAACTTGTTTTTTGTGACGTATCAGTCTGCCCAGATGTTTGCACTTAGCACAGGTGGTCACACAAACAAGGACATTACCTTCTATCAAGTGTATAACAGTCGTCAACTGTATATATACGAAGTAAATAAGTATTATAATGATAATATGACTGACTTGTTTGTCGTCCATGTGGTGCCGGAAGTAAAGAATAGCATTACCCCATCTCTTTCCGTGGGTGTCGTAAAAGGCGACTAAGGGATTCAATAGAGGATGGGCAGCAGTGTTCTCTGAGTACTTTAACAACCATACTCCGATCGCCAACCCGCCTGCCAAGCGTGGCGATTATGGCAAACCTCCCCAACATTGTTTGGGTGAGGCCTATGTCCAGCAGTGGACGTCATTCGGCTGAATGATGATGATGTTGGTCTAGTGATCGCAAGCGTGACTGCTGAGCGTGAGGACCCTGGGTTCAAAATATTATTGGGTTATTCCATGCGGAATTGCTTAGTAGCAGCCCGAAGTCAGGGTTTGCGCCCGGTTGGTAGCAATAGGCTCGCCCCCCATTACATGGGACCTAGACCTCTGCCCAACCCTTCGGGGAATACAGGCGTGATGTTATGTAGTGTTTATAATGATATCATCGTATTTATAAATATACGATCTAAGTATTGTCAAACAACAAACTACTATCCGCGAGGCCTAAGCTGAGCTTTGCATTCGTGTGAGAATGAATGCAGAAGCGTTCTTTGCTTGGTTTAAACCGGTTTATACTGCTTTTTGGCAATCGATTAAATGTGCACTCGCCAGTTGTACTAAATGTCAATTAACATTTGGGAGTAGGGTGAACGAAAGACAAAATTTCAAATCGCGATAATCGAATCTATCGTCGGATCCAAACACTTTCGTGATTGGATCGTGCGATCCGTTAGCGGTAACTTCCTTAGTTCGATTTTCGACGTACGTCCCCTGAATCCGGGGGGCTGATGGAGCACCCGAATCCAAGTAACAAAGATTTAAAGGTACTCCTCTGTACCCCTTTGGCTCTCACGTGTGTATAGACGGAACCTTTGAGCAACGCGGTCAACCTACGTCGGGAGTGGCCATACCGTTCTCTTTCAATACAAAAAAGTCCGTCATTTTTTGCGGGGGAGGGTCTCACACAAATGCATTCTACCCTGTAGCTACGACATTCACACATCTAAATATATAAAACAAAGTACGGGTTAGTTACACCATTAATAACTCAAGAACGGCTGGACCGATTTTAATGATCTCTGTTTTGTTGGATTCGTCTCCGCCCCGAATAGCAAAATAACTAATAAAATATCGGAAAAATTATACAGAAAATTAACATTGACGGTTATAGGCGGTACGAAGTTCGTCGGGTCAGCTAGTTAAAAATAAAACAAAATTAGGCCTCATTTGACAGTTCGTGTCAATTGTGGCCTAATTTTGTTTTATAATAAGCGAGTTGACAGAGGGAAAATGTTCCGCAAGGACACTCCCGACTATGTCGACCGCGATGCTCTAAGAGCCTTATTACAGTGGCGATTTGCAAGAGAGTTTAAAGCGAGGCGAGAGGGCAGCGTGCTCGCCGCGAGTTCGTAGCGAGAGCGCAGCGAATAAGCTGCGAGCGCACAACTTTATCGCCGCCTGTGCGCGGTGAGAAAGCGGCGTGCGACTCGCGTTTTGTACAATCGTCGACGGTGCTATTGGCGACGTGTTCGCTGCGAATCCGCGGCGAGTCAGCTGCGCTTTCTCTGTAAACTCGCGGCAAGCCCGCTACGCTCTCGCCTCGCTTTGGATTCGCTCGCAAATCGCCACTGTGATTAGGTCCTAAGGACGGAACACAGTAAACTGCTTGGCGCCGGACCATAGTATTGTTGGAGGTATTTTATTGACAGATATCATTAGTAAAATAATATTAGGCACGCTCCATGACCGTGACAATGACGTTCCGTTGTCTAAACAAGATTTTGAATTTAACTGTTTATTCACACCAGTTAGACGAGGTTATTGTGAATATATTTATTTTATTTTGTCACTCAACGATGATTCCGAGAATTTTATGTTCGGTTTTTAGGTAAATGTGCTACATTAAAAAAGGAGCGATAGCCTAGCGGTTGAATAATTACGTTCCGTGCAAGAAAGTCTGAGTTCGATCCCAGCCCACACCTTTGACTTTTTGAATTCATGTGCGGATCATAATTTGATTACCACTTACGTTAACGGTGAATGAAAACATCGTGAGGAAACCAGCACAACTGAGAGTGCTCCATAAAGGGGAGTGCCTCCGCTGCCGGTGCCGGCACCCAAAAATGACGCCATTGGGAACTGGCGGTACATTACTGCCAAAACATCGGCTGCCGGCACGCAAAATTTGACGACACGTTTGGTGCAGTGGCTAAGCGATTGGCTTCTGCACCACGGGTCGTGGGTTCGATTCCCACACGGAATAAAAATTTGTATGGCCTACAGATGGTTGTTTCGGGTCTGGGCGTTTGTTTGTGAGATTTGTGTCTGTAAACGCACCCACGATACAAGAGAAATCTTAGTGTGGGGCAACGTTTTTTAAAAAAGAAAGAAAAGAAAAAGAAAATGGACACCGGCGGAGGTAATAAGTTGTTTGGTAGGTATGTCAGTTGAAAGGTAGGTTAGATTTTGGCCCAAACACTGTAACTTGTCTTCCAACAGACTAATTTCAAGAGCGAGCGAAGCGAGCTCAGTAATTTGGGGCACCCCGACGTAGATAGGTTAGGTTCGAAGGGGATGACGCGGGCTAGAATGAGAGAGCGTAGCGAGCGAACGAAGCCCCCGTCATCCCCTTCGTGTTAGGTTCCTTTAAACACTGCAGACAGAAATAGGAGACTCGCGCAGCGGGGCTCCGTCGATTCTGCTTTGGAAACCCAAACAAACAACCTTACAAACATTCCCTTAAGTTTTTCATTTGTTTTTATTATGAAAATGAAAGTGGGTGACGAATAATCGTCTCATGAAGAGTTTGAAGAGGCCTTGAAGGTGTAAACAGTGTATGCAGTCGGCGTGGCGCCGGCAGCCAGTTTGACAACCGGCGCCGGCACTCGTAATGGCAACCGGCGCCGGCAGCGGAGACACTCCCCTCCATAAAGTTCTCGGCGGTGTGTGTAGACCGCCAACCGGCATGATTCCAGCCCGGTGGAAGGCCTAAACCCTTCTCATTTTGAGAAGAGGCACATGACCAGCAGGGGGATTTTATGTTCATTAATTAAATTAGAAACTCAAAAATTTACAAAAGTATAACACTAGGTACTAGGACCTCAGACAACAGAAAAGTTTCTGTGATCTGATCCCTTAAATTTCCTGGTTGAATTCAACATTAAATCCGATACATAAAATTGGATGTCGTTAATTTCTGCATACTACTTGTTCAAAATCGTCGCAGGCGCATTAAAGTCCGTGACGTCACGCCTCTGCGCTCACGCTTATTTTTAGCGCTGACTTTTGGCACAAACAACTTTTGGATTTCATTTGCTCCTTTTAAGAACACTGGTTTGAACGGTAGTTACCTTGTTTTTAAAGGGTGACTACTATTGTTATGGGACTTTGAGCCAAGAAAAGGCTATCTCTCTTTCCCCGTGGTGCCATGAAAGGTGACTAAGGGCAGGGCCGGATTTCCCTATAGGTCAGGTAGGCCCGGGCCTAGGGCGGCAAAATTTGGGAGGCGGCAAGATTTAGGAGGCGGCAACATTTAGGGGGCGGCAAAATTTTGGTGGGTTTTTTTTTTGCACAGTTGCTACGGTCCTTGGATGTGATGATTTGATAAACTTTGCTGCTCAGAAAGCCAGACAAAAGACAATTTGTTAATAACGATTCATTGTTACTTACAAATAGAAATGGTAAGCATCAGTATTTGAAACACTGATAGAGGTAATTTTATCATTTACTGACTTTCGTTGTTTTTTATTTTAATTTAATTCCTATAGTTCATTTAATTTTTCGTGAATGCATGTAGGGGGCGGCAAACATAAGCCTAGGGCAGCCAACGTATCAAATCCGCCCCTGACTAAGGGATAATGGTAAAGGTCACCAGTGTCCTCCATTGTGCTGGTCACTACTTTTCTGCAATCTCGAAGCGGAGTGAACACGCCCAATCTAAATTCATGCTAAGTATCAACTCAAAAAAGCATGTTATTCTACAAAATATAGCCATGGCTACAAGACAGCAACACAATAGCCATCCTCTGTACCAACTCTTAGGCCTGTATTAATGAACAGCTCTCTTTTGAGTGATCTACTAAGACTAAGAGGAGCTACCATAAAGTAGAATTAATTAAGGTTTTTTTTTTTTAAATTCACATCTCTAAGATTTCGCTTGTATCGTGGGTGCGTTTTACAGACACAAATTTCACATACGCAAACGCCCAGACCCGAAACAACCATCTAGAGGCCATACAAATTTTTGTTCCGTGTGGGAATCGAACCCACGACCCGTAGCGCAGAAGCCAATCGCTTAGCCACTGCACCAAACGTGTCGTCAAATCATACTAAAACGACACTTGAGAAGCACTCAAATGACAGCTGTTTTTACAGATGCATCAGTGTGCATTCGTGTTGTGTGTTGTACCTATGATGGTAAATCTTCGTTACATCTTTTATGTGACTTGACTTTTGGACTGCATGACATGGTATTTTAACACTAATAGTCGCTCATGTAGAGCGATGGGTAAGCCACCTTTAAAAATAATGTGTATTTAAAAATAGCAAATATAATACTTGCAAAAGGTACTCATTCCTTCGGGTCCATTGCCTAACTAGTGTTTAGTCTTACAAGTAAAACACACCATAATGTCTTGATTTTACATATTTCACAACATAAAAGGCCTAGGTCCAGCAGTGGACATCTTGCTCCAGCTCTTCTCCATAGGACCTACTTTTTGGAACCGTGCACCTAAGTAAGAGCCTATGCACACGACGTCTTTTCTACGCCGTGTTTTCGTCAAACTCCATACGTAAAAAAACGTGATCATATTTCTTAAGTATGGAGTTTGACGGAAACGCGCGTCGACGACGTGTTGAAAAGACGTCGTGTGCATAGGCTCTAAATTGTCGAGACGTTTCTAAAGTACATGTAGGTACTGTGCCTATTCGAAATAAAAACTTTGGATTTGAAAATTTCGGCTGAATGATGATGATATAATAATACAAAACCCGCGGGCTGTAGCGATAGCAAATCATTTAGCTTAGCCACTGCGTCAATATAAATGATAGAACATTATCCATCTCTAAATCATTAGCTATTGTTAGTTTTTGCTGCAGACTCAGGAGAGCAGAGGTGACTAACATGCGTAGGCGTCGAAAAATAAGTTCTTTGCTCGCGATACTACCCGTTATAATATGACGCCACCATTCTTATTATTATTGCATTAATATGTTAGTACAATACAGTGTTAAGTGGCCAGTAAACAGTCAAAATTATACGGCAATGTGTAACCGGCAATGGCTAGCAACTATATAGAAAGAATTAAAGAAAAAAACAGCCAAGGACACAATAAACAATATAAAATTATTTATTTATTATACTCTTTATTGTACATAATACACCGGTAAACAAACAAGAAATACAAACATTTACACAAAATATGTACAATGGGCGGTCTTATCGCACAAGGCGATCTCTTCCAGACAACCTTAGGATGGACTGGAAGAACGGAAAGAGATAACGGGCAGTTCTGGTGTACAAGTACGTATCGTACAAAAAATACTTAAATATAATAATATCATAAAATACATATTAATAATTACACAAATATAATATATAAAAGTTACATACATCTTTAAAACAAACTAATAAATAAATATTTTATAAATAAAAAAGAAGAAGAGATATGAGCAATAATCAAGAAATAGCAAATTAAAGTGACAAGTAATGTTCCTTCACCAGCTTTTTAATAACTGGCAGTGATTGCTCACGTCCTCACATTTTCAATTACTTTAAAAATAAAAGAAAAACCGACTTGAAACAAACTAAAAAGAGTAATATTATTACCATATTATAAAACTAATACTTTCGGAAGTCGGTGCTAATCCACGCTGAACCAAATTGAAGGCACCGACTTTTGAAACTGTTAATTTTATAATATGGTAATTTTTACTCTTTTTAGTTTTTTTGAAGTCGGTTTTTCTTTTATTTTAAAGTAATTTTATTTTTCTATTTTAAGTGGCATAAACAATACAAAAACATGCAATTACAGCAATCGCGTGTAATTTGCTATCCATTGAAGAGTCCCATTGTTAGTCTCCGAGGGTCTTCATCAGATCTTCACCAAATTAAAATGGGACAACCTTGGGATAGTACTCTTTCAAACAAAAAATCGCTTTAAGTGTGCCTATAAAATTTGAAGAGTTCCCTCGATTTCTCCAGGATCCCATCATCAGATCCTGACCTGATGACCATTGAACCTGTGAAGTATAGGGTATACTTCAAACAAAAGTAGAATTTTCCAAATCGGTCCAGGCGTGTTTGATTAATCGGGGAATATACATGAAGAAAATTCCGAGGAATTGTGAACCTCCTCCTTTTTTTGAAGTCTGTTAAGAAAGAATCAAACATACACATTTTAGTCGAGCGTGCCCATTCCGAAAGGGCACCAATTTAGCATATGCTGGGCGTCAAACACCCAGCACTGATTTCAGTTGATACCCTTGTAATGACACACGCATTTACAACATCACATGAGCTATAAATTTTCAAGCTATATTTTTCAGTATAAGCTGATCTCGCATTGTTTAAGCTTTCCATACAATGAGAGGTCAGCTTATACTGGTAATGTATAGCTTGATAAATGCAGCCAAGTGTACAATCGCCGACTTGAAATGTTTACCACCCTAAGGTCTATAATTGCTTGCACATCACTTTTTCATAAGGTCGCTCGGTCGCTCGCAAAGAATTGATAGGGCAAAGCTATTTTTTCTTAATTGACTTAAAAAGGTTAATTTAAAGAGGCTATATAATTGGTAGCACAGAAAAAGAAATCAACTTATTTAGTAAACTCAATCAAGTTCGCTCTATACAACTTTTGACTAGACACACATACCTAAAAAGGAGTTCATAACATCAAAAAGTGGTTAATAGCCTTTTTGCTAGAATCGACGCTTCACAATTTTAAAAACGAATAGGTACTTAAGTAAGTTGATATGACATCTTGAACCTTGTTGCGCGCAGTGTGACAAGGAATCGAATTTGAAATCTGATAAACATTTCGAGTCCGCGGCTGTACAATGGCCAATGGGTCTTAAAATTCTTATTATAAAGTCTTGTCAGATTTACAAAAAAGATTAATTGTTGTTCTTTATAAACAAAACAAGGTACCTCTAGGTATTACTATTGTCGATATGTCAATCGTTCTCCTACAAAATTATTTATTATATTATCCAAAAATTACTTTGACAGCTTAATTAATGGTCTAACTCTAACTTGACTCTAACTGGTTTGTGTAACTACTAAAACAACGAAATATTTTTTGCTATTGGAATGCGAGCTTTATTTCTGTAAGGTTAAAGTTCATTTTCTTCAGAAAAACCTCTAAAAACTTAATATTATTTCAAGCGCTTTTCACGATAATTCACTTATTAATTATGACATTAATTATCAAAGGATCAATGTCTCTTAGATTACAAATCCTGATTTCCAAAAAAAAACGATTTCTAATTTTGTACTTACCTTCATAATAAATCAAGATTCAATATTGAAGAACCACATTAAGAATTAAAACAAAAGATAATATCTAAACATCCTGAACAATAAACGAAACTATATTATTCAAAAAAGCTAACTTGCTAAAATATACTGTAACATTTTAATCAACATAACAAATTAAACGAATCTATTCTTCTTGCAGATAAGCCGCGTGCAACGCGGACCGCCTCATCTGAGCAACCTAAGTTAATCAGAAAGGAACCATTCACACATCTATCAGAAAAAGAACTAATCGAAGAAGCTAACAAAGTTCGGGCCCAAGCCGAGGGCATCACTTGCACCTCCGACCATCCCCCAGAAAAGTTCTTCTCTCTACCTCACAGAAGGAAGAAGGATAATAGAGTTGGAAGAAGAAACAGCGACGACGGCACACCTGAGAAAACTCCCCTCGGAAGATCTACCAGCGATGTAAGCGCCAAGAAGAGAAAAGAACGAACATCGCTGTCAACATTGTTCAGAAGAGCACAGAGTGGTAAGGGCTCTGATGCACCAGTCGTCGTCACCTCAAAACCTGTTCCTGTGGTCAAGAGAAGCAAAAGTGACGTTTCTGATTTGAAATCTAATACAAACCTTAACACGCAAAACAAACCAATTCGTAAAAGATCTGGCAGCGAAACTGAGGAGTTCCTCAAGTCCTTGAGAAATAAGAAGACTCAATTATCGCCCATCATAGAAAGCTCACCGAGAGAGGATTATTTCAAGAAAACTCCACCACTTGACGTTTACCAGAAACAAAAGTCTGCACTAAAAGAAAATAAAGCTGAGGATTTGAAATCAAGTGAAAGTAAGAAAGTAAATCCTGTTGAAAAGCCTCCAAGATATAAAACTTCAGAAAAACCCGAGCCAAAGGCACCGACCAGAGCTAAAAAGAGCAAGTCACAAGAGAAGGAAAAAGAGAAGTCTCCTACAATAACTGATACACCTAAACGAAAAACTGAAGTAAAGAAAACATTGCTTGTGGATGAGATCGACTCCACAAAAAATAAGGAAAGCCATCCCGTTGAAGTCAAAGATAGAATAAAAGATAGCATAAGAAAGATTGAAGAAAACGTTTATGGTGATAAAGAAATGATACATAGCAGTCAGCAACCGCCTGACAAGCCGCCTTTAACTAGAGGGCACACTGTCGATCATTTAGTTAGGATTCTAAAGGAAGACCAATCTGCGCCTCCTCCAAAATCTCATTTGATCTCTCCACCAAACGGGACCAATAGTAATCAACCATTTTCTTATCTTAAACCAAGTGTGAGCCCTGATCCTAATCTATTCGCGAGGAATACAAGTCCAGAAAGAGTGCCTTCACCTATTAACAAGATGGACAAGGGAGTAGTGTATGCTCATGTGGTAAGAGATCACGACTCTCATATCAACAGACTGAACAAACAGACTGTTCACAAAACTTACTCGCCATCCAGAGATAAGTACGGAAACTTCTCCGATGAAGACGAAGGTTTAGGTTACGAAGAAAGACACAAGTTCGCCAACACTCGTATGTACGACTATGAATATAAAAACAAAGAAAATGACAATTTCAACACCTTTGAACCATATAATGTCACAGACTCACCCATTAGACCTAGATTCAGAGAATACAAATTGACTAGTTTTGAAGATATGGAGCCGACATATGCTAACGAATACTCTCCAAAAGATAAATCACCTGATTTAACTAATCAATATAGAGGGAGAGGCGATGGTATGGACACAAAGAAGAAACAATACGAACCAGAAACAACTAAACTGGATTTGGATTTCAATGAGCTAAGTCATAGACGTCAGCTTTTAGAATCAAGATTGAATGCTCGTAGACTTGATCGTGAAAGAAATGATCGCGTTGAAGAGCCCATATCTAGGTATTTAGCCGAAGATCCTATATACGAGGCAGAAAAACGTATGCAAGCCACAGAAAGATATGTAAACGAAACCGTTCGTTACTACCGGAATACTTTAGAAAGAGATGGTTTCGCTGAAAGCAGTGTCACTGAAGACTACAGCAAATACGATTCGGATAACCATAAAGTCAAATATAATACTGAAAGCAGGACATTTCAAAAAGCTCCTAAAGGAGAACTTGATAGGCGCGAATTCATTGATAGGTTGGAACCTAGGTTCAAAGGTAATAAGAAAGACTTTCCTCCTGAGCCTGAGTATGAGCCGCCAAGCCTAGACTCTAATACAGGCAAACCGCTACTCAGCCCAGATGAATATAAAGAGAAAAAGTACAAAGCAAAAAAGCAACTTACTTCTAGTCATGATGTACTTCAAACTGGACAGAAATATAAAGGAAAAGATGAGTGGTTTGGTAAAAGAAAAGGACATTACTCCTCTAATCCTGAAATTGCACAAGAACGTGAAGAAGATTATGCGAATCTGCCAAAATATGCCGATTCTTACCATTCACTACGACGAGTGAAGAACAAGGATAGGTACAAAGAAGAGTTTGGCATGAGGCGCCACGACTCTGGTGACAGTCGGGAATACTATCGAGATGATAGATCACCACGTCGCTTCGATATCGATAATCGACTAGTTGATTCGGGAATCGAAAACGATTTCCGAAAAGACTCGAGTGGAGAGATACACAGAACACGACACAGGAGACACGAAAGTGACGATGACGTCAGAGATACTTCTCTATTTTTGGTTAGTGAAAGGAGACATACAGAGGATAACTATCCTAATGAACAGATATATGCTAATGGAGAATATTTGGCACGGTTTAAAGATTATAGGGATGAGGGTTATAGAAAGGAGTACACGGGGCGTGACAGAAGTGCCGATGAAGGATCACATTTTGATCCAAAAATGGACAGATACGAGAAAAGTCCTAGTAGACTTGACGACAAAGTCAGTGCGAAACCGCCGAAGGCGAAGAAATTATCTGGACTTGAAAAGGTATATTTTTTTCAATATTTTTTAATAAGTATTGCATCTATGTAGGAGTTGAACCACGAAATAGAAAAATACAAGTGAAAGTGCCCTTTACTTCCTTAGTACGGTAAACAGTGTCCCCAAACTGACATACAATTTATGTTAAAAGATATCAAAGTTTTCTACTTTATTCACTTCTATGAGATACATTTTTTGGTATGCTATCATTTTTACACGTTAATATTGCACAATAAGACATGATTCTGATATTTTACGCATGAGTTCGAGATGATCGCGTGAAAGCTGCGTGAGCACTTCCATTTTTTTTTTTATTCCGTGGGTTGTACGATTTTCAATTGTCAATTTTTGAGACTTTAAGAAAATCGGTATTAAAAACTTGCTTACCAACTTCCTTATTGCAGTTCCTGAAACAATTTAGGAAAATATCCTCTGCATCATTTATCTCAGCTGTATCCCAAAATAATATACTAAGGTCGGTTCAGTTCACAACATTTAGTATTTTTGTCTCATTCAGATGAAGCAGCTGTTCTCTCGCGACTCTTCCAAGAAGAGCAAGAAAGAGAAGGAAGTGGTCCAGCCAAAGACGCGCACACGGGTGCTCAAGAGCCCAGAACATCTTGCCCATGATGACTCCGACTACAGAAGGTAAGACAATTTGGTTTGCTTTGCTGACGTTAAGCAGGTTTCAGAGGTAAGAAAAGCACACATCAGTCTGCTCTCCCGGATGAACATCTATATTACCTTCATGTGCTGCCACTGACCAATGACGGTTTATCAGCCGATAGGTAGCGAGATACATAAGTTTACGTTGTTAAACCGAGGGCTATAACGATAACCAAATATAGGATAAATCCCCAAAATAAAAATTGATCGTTCTGGTCTCTAAGATTTCAAATCTAAATATTTCCAAAACTGCTTGGTTAAAATCGAGGCCAATTTAAAAATAGGCTTATTTAGATACCTTCTTTTCGAAATAAAAATACGGAACACAATTAATATCAATATATATTTCAAATCACGCATGATTGCTGATATTGGAGATCATCCCATTTATGTCAGTGACCATACAAACTCCACTACACTTTTTTTTTTAAATATGTGAAATCCTCAAATGGCTTCTTCCGCTCTGGGCGGAGCGGAAGGGAGTGTCAGACTCTTACTGACTAAAACCCATCCGAGTTCCTCGTAACGCCCTTTGCGTTCCAGGGCCGCGGTAACTCTTTCGAACAAATTCCGCAACCCTGGCAGGTACTGGCCCTAGCGGGCCCCGAAACTCCACTACCCTAGGGTTAGTATTAACTTGAACCCTATGGGCATTGTAGCGGTATTAAAGCGACGTATGAGCAGAAGTGAATTGTGACAGTTTGGTACCGACATATTGTTTAGACTGAACATCCACCAGAGCTGTGCTAAACTGCGTAGCGAGGAATGTGTTTTGTAAGCACCAATAGAATCACTTCATTTACCTAGCTTCGCTCTGTTCAACTCTGGTGGATATGGGCTTAGCGGAGCGAGGTTTTTGTTCATACAAAACAAGCAAGAAATGCGAGCGGATGTGCTGCGAGGAATGTGTTGCTAGGAATGCGTATTATTCTCCCTTATATTCGAAAAGAGTCCGCTACCTATCCTCGCACCGCTCATTTGTACACATTACACATTCCTCGCACAGCTCTGGTGGATAGGGTCACACCGTTTCACATCCTCGCTACACATTTTCGCACCGCACATTTTCCTCGCACAGCCTTACAATATTACCTCTTACGTCATTCCACAAGAATGACGTTACGCGTTGCCTATTCTAAGACAAAGTTATACAGCATTAGATAAACTACAAAATACAACAGAAAATCAGGGCAAAACTTTCATCAGATAAAACTTGGTGACAACAAAATCCCACGTGATGACGTGATGCTGTTAACCTATCGTCATAGATGAGTGATAGTTGCGATGCGACGCGATAAACGACGGGACGGGGGACACGATTTGATTTTATCAAAAGTGCCATAAAAATACAAATTCACACATCCTCCTATCTTGCTAAATGTCGCAGCAACATCAGCCACATAGTGGGAACAGATACCTGTTTCATATTTTCGCATTCGTATAGCATCGCCATATTGTTCGCTAGCGTGGGACGAAGAGTAAAGGCTGTAAGCAGCTGTCCATATACAAATAGCTATTATTTTGTTATTCTAAGTAAAATGAGTCATTTAGGAAATGCATCATACAAAGCAGGAAAATTTTGCATGAAAATGTCATGGTGAAACAGTACGATGGAATTGTAATAATCATGAAATATATTATTCACAGTTTATATCTCGGGTACTCAAGGTTTATATCGTAAGTTTTATATGTACAGCAATATAAATAAGGTAAATTCAGAGATTCTTTTAATAAAAGTTTCATTAAAATTAGTAACAGGGTGTTAACGAATTCGTGTAATTCCTTCAAACCACGTGATCTGCTGGTGACATAAATTAACCCTAAATGAGAATTTTCGAAAATGAAACAAAAAAAAATTTGTTTTTCAATTTCTTAGTCTTTTTAGAGCCTTGAGTTATCTGACTGCAAAGAGCGATATCGCGTTAGTCGTTACTGCCAGCCGTGTCGCCGTACTTTCATCAACTTATGCGTCGAAATATTCACACAAAAAAACATTTTTTTTGCAAAAAAAAATTTCTTATTTCTTTACTGTATCCTTATTACTTAGATGGTTTAGATACGGTCGGTAAAAAAGCCGAATGTTTTTTTTTTTTTTTTTTTTTAATCAAGCTAAATCCCGTGCGGGGGCTGTCTACATCAGTAGTAGTCGTAGTAGATCATGTAGTTTTAAGGAATTACAAGAATTCGTTAACATCCTATATATTTTTTAAAGCATTTGTTGGGTAACGGTAAATAAATACTATTGAATTATTATGATAAGTTTTAAACATTGAAATTTAGTTGAAATGAGAACATAACAACATCACGCCTGTATTCACCGAAGAGTTGAGCAGAGATGTATAGCACACCCACATTTCGCCGTTATGTTTAAGTCCCATGTACCAAGGGGGCGAGCCTATTGCTATCAACCGGGCACAAATCTAGACTCCGACCTTTTACTGAGAAATGTCAAACCGAATAACAATTTCCGACCTAGGATCGAACAGAGGACGCTCAGCAGTTAGGCTTGCGCCCACTAGACCAACGAGGCAGTCCTAGTCTTGAGATGAAGAGTAATTGCTAAAAGACGATCAGTGAGAGAATCTGGGGCCTAATTCTCCTAAAATAAATCTTGATAAATCACAACCGAACCAAGGCCGAACCGTTCATTCAGACAGTTCTCAATTTCAAAAGCTATCAAATTGTTTGACACAAAAAAACAAGATCAATCATTTTGAAAGTTTTCAAAAACTAAAACTGACTGACGGTTGTGGTTCGATTGCGTTTGGCAACAATTTATTTTAGGAGAATTGGGCCCCTGGACTTAATGGTCTGAAATCGTCAACTCGCAGTGAGCAAGCGTGGTGATCAATGCTCGTTCCTTCTCTGTATGAGAAGACGCCTTCCTTTGTCCTGCAGTGGGACAATTACAGCCTGGTGGTATTATTATTGTAGATCACCACTGCTCACCTTGGGGCCACTTTGTCGCGATATGTCTGGCTAAGCAATTCGTTACATCGCGTTTTGCTGTTTGAGGGATTCCACGAATGTTCTCGTTGTGATAACTTGCTACGAATGTTCATGTGTCGGTGTGGTGTCGTTGTAACTCAAACAGAGAGCAAAATCTAATGGCAAAACAAATTAAATTAAATAGAGATGCGTCATTGGTTTTCATCGAGTATTCAAGCTATCGATACTTTTTAGTTGTGAAGTTTATTGTTCAATTAACTTGACATGTAGATTAGATTTTTATTAAAAAAATACGCTACTACATCTGTGACATGACGTAAGTGCGAAAATATAATTTTTGAGATACACGCTTTTAAATAAAAAAAAAATACTTTCACTAATTTTTTTTCGAATTTTGTTTTCTATTGTATTTTTTACACTTACGTCATTATAGTTTTAAGGGTGCGACATATAGACAGACGGAGGAACATCTTAGGGCGGATTTTTTAAAAAGTGTACATATTTTGAATGAAGGTTTTAAACGTTTCCTCTGACTAACTTTTTGATGAATTCGTTGCATGTTACACGAAATATTTTAAGGAAATGGTGGTAAAGAAGCCATAAAAATTTAAAAAAAGGAAAACTAAGCATTTTTTTTTTAATTAAATAATTTAAATTTACTTGATACACGTATCAAATACTGGCTCATTACTATTTTCAACATCCATTAAGTTAGTTTCTACGTAGTATTTATTGTCAATGAAGCGGGCAATTTTTTTTCAAATTTATGCAAAATGTCTCAAGCATAATTATTACAATTATAATAATTACGTAAAATAATAAACTCATCAAAAAAAATTTTTTTCACTTGTCTTTGGCTTCTTGACCACCTATAGATGTATCCCTTAAAATATTTCGTGTATGAATAGATAGACCATAGGAACTGCACAACAAGATTTTGAGAGAATATTTATTGTACTTACTTATTTAATTTTGAGAGAATATTTATTGTACTTACTTTAATTTTATTAAAAAATACAAAAAAAATCAGACACGAAAATACCTATAGGCGCTCTGACACTTTTGACAGGTGTCTGGACCTGACGTCTCAGTGCTGCCGCCTAGTGGGCGTCATTTCAGAAAACGCTCATTGTTTTGCCATTTGATTCCGCTCTCTTCTTATAAATAAGCTTATTTTGAAAGTTGGCCGAAGCCAACCAAACCTTCGTATCCCTAAGTTTATAACCGCCTCTTCTCATCCAGGTACACCGACCCTGAACCAAGTGACATCGTGGTGAAGAAGATAGAGTACGACTGCAAGGCTGATGAGAGGAGGTACAGGAGTTCCAGGGAAGATTTGGACCGGTACAGGAGCTCAGACCCTCGCGACAGTGACCCTGAGAGGAAGTACCGTGAGGAATATGATGGAAGGTGAGAATTAATTTCCTGCTGATGATGTTATGATTCGTTAAATTATTACCTAGTATATTTACACTAATCTGCATTGTTCTCACATAATTTTAAGCACTACATTATAACAATATCCGATTGTATATGAAATTATTTTAATAGATAGAGTATTCATGGAGTTTCTTGGCGGCTCTTCTCTGTAACACCTACCTTTTGAAACCGTGCAACTAAATTGTCGAGTCGTTTCCTATATGCATGTACTGTGCCTATTCGAAATAAAAAACTTTGAATTTGGTTCTGGTTGTTGAGCTCTCTAAGATAGGGTTGAGCTACATGATGTCTGATTCATGCGTACCAACTGGCGAGACCAGTCTCCTCAAATCGATAAGGCTCTTTCCTCAAAAGGCGATTCCACACATATAACCTACTTACATTGGACTTTAAAAGAGACCTTGTTCATTGAGTTTGCACCTCAGGCTTTTCAATTTCATGTACAGATCAGACTTTGATTATCGCTTACATTAACGATCAAGGAAAACCTTTCCGCACACCTGAAAGGACTTCAAAAATTCTCGATGGTGTTGTAGGCCGCCAAACCGCACCAGGCCAGTGAGGTAGAATAAGGCCTAAACCCGTTCTGAGAAGAGGCCTGTGGGTTTATTATATGCTATGTTCATAAATGGCAACTAAGACTTATTTGCCGAAGACCACACGGAACATTACAATTTGTTAAATTACCCTGCAACTTTCAGATACGACAAGACACTAAAAGAAGACAGGAGATACAAGGAGCGCAAAGAGGAAAAGAGACGGTACAACTCTTCAGACAGGGAGAGTGACCGGCAGTCGAGGCCTTCTGATGGGGAAAGTGACCTGAGGAAGTCGAGGTCCAGACCACTGGACTCACCCGCTTTGGTAAGTACTTACTCTTATCTTATAATTTCATTCTACCCACGACAACGGTGTGGGTAGAATGCGTCTCGAGTAAGAGTTGTATGTTTGTGTCTGTTACCATTTAGGTATCTTCAAAACGGCTTAACCAATTTTAAGGTACTATTCCGAACTGAGCTGCCAACGGCAACTGCCGGCAGCACGTGCAGCGACTGCATGAAGTCGCACCACGCACGACACTCGCCACACCAGCGTCACCTCTAGCCGCTGCACGTGCTGACGGCAGTTGCAGTTGGCAGCTCGATTCGGAATATCGGAATAGTACCTCTACTGCAGTTTTTTGACAGTTATTGGTTACTGGGTAATAGGTGTCCATTTTATACACAGCGAGACCTCTTCGAGCCTCGAATAGCATGTTAAATGATTGGCCACGGTTACTATATGAATACAATACTTATCATTGTCAGGCAGGCAGAAGCTCTTAATTCTGACAACAGGGCTAACTTAAGATATCAGCATTTCCCAGCAACTTAGGGGTCTGATGGCAGTCGTTCCATGTAGTTGATAGGCTGGAAGCTGACTCCAGCATAGTTGGAAACGACTAGGATGATAATATATTCTTCTGTCGTATCGGCACGAGTACATCTAATGCCGGGGTGAAAAGATTAGTCAGTCAGCAAGGTTGGTAGCGGGGCTGACTGCCCAGGGTGCGCCGGACGTACTTCAGTACACTCGTGGAGGCTCTTTTAAGCACTCCAAAAGTGGATAGTCATACAGTTGACATACAGTTGAGCCCGGATTATGTGTAATACATATTTTTACTATATCAATGGGATATTTCCTTCCTACACGACGAGCAGTGGAAACGGAAAATGCCATTTCCATATTTCAACATAAATGCGTGAGAAGTACATATGTTTGACGTTTAAAGTCCATATTTAATGCTAAGCATTGAGACATTTTAATTTTTAACTTTGTTAAGGAAGCCAGCCGTGATTCAATGATAGGTAGGGCACCTAGGGGGACGTGACCTACGAGTTATTGCAGTTGTTAAAGACAGAGGTTACCGCTCAATATCAGGTGGAATATCTGCCAGTTGCCAATGTCTGTCCGTCTGTATTTTATTTGCGTAAATGACAGTACTCAAATAAAATACAGACGGACAAGCAGTCGGACATAGTGAAACTAAAAGCCTTATAGTTTCGTCAGGGGACGGCGTGGCGTCGACCGCGAAGATGAATGATGGAATCAGGCGTTACTTTGCGGAAATCCATGACATACAAATATGCAAATACTATATCTAGCTTTAATTCCGCTGAACAAGATCGCTAGTTTGGATGCAGTATGCAGCACCACCCTCCCGCCCACAAGTATATGCACATGCGAAAAGAAAAAATAATGCAACATGCAACCAAACCAATACACGACACGTGTTTCGCCCCTGCACGGGGCATCCTCAGGATATGTTGACTCCTCGACCGCTAGGACGTGAATTAGTTTCGAATTCGTTTTAGATATTCTATTTGCATTTTTGTATGTCGACCGCGAAGGCATTTTTAGTAGCCCGCGAGAGATAAATGAATTGAACTAAAAAAAAACATTTTTCAATGATTAGACGAACCGACAACAAAACCAAAAATATTATGATTAGAAGGGAATGTGGAAAAGAAAGCCAGAAACACAGTTTTAAAGTGGAATTAGACTGCTGGACATTTTGAACCTTCCCTGCCCTGCTATAAGGCTCGAGTTAGTATGACTACGGAACCCTAAAAGTACCATAATTTTATTCCTTTTACGACTCTTATTACCTTCATCGCGTCACCTTACCCTTTGGAAAGGACCAAAACTTCTTCATGAAATACCGTTAATTGGCCAGTTAACGTGATAATGGTAACCACGTCCATTGGCTCGCAATGCGGAACAGAATGCGAGTCGTCATTCACAGCACAATACTCTCGCGCTGACCTATCGATGCTAAAGGTCGCAGGTTCAATACAGCCACTACTATTTGTTTCTCACTTATAAATGAATTTCTGTGACTTTTAGTGAAGGGTTTTCTTGACGATTTGAGTTGATCCAGTGATAAATGATTTTTAATTCTGTGAATAAATCTGGTAAACAGATTATTACAAGTAATTTATTTATGTTTTTTTAAAAACTAGACTGCGCGCATTTTTCCTATCTGACTATCTCTGAGAAGAAACGCCGAAACAAACTCAGAAGTCAAGGTTTCTTTTAAAATCCAAACATTGTAGTATAAAAACGATGTGACTGTAACAATTTAGGGCAACGTTTAAAATGGTCTTTTGAGGAAACTGCCATAGCGGGTTAAGTTGATTGGTCCCAACTGACGGCACGCACAGCTATCGTGTAGAACCTTCCAATAATCTTATCACACTTCTTCAAGTCTTCAGCACGATGTGGTTCCCAATAAAGAATAAACCGACCCCTCTCGGCCCGTAGGTTTTATAAATGGCGACTGATTTTGTGAAGAGGCAAGGCAGCAACATCCTGTTGTCTGTTAAAAATAACAAAATGCGATCACCAATGAAATTGACAGGTTTACAAGTTACATAAAATAAAATTGCATTAAAATATGTTAAGACATACGAAATACTTACGATTCGCTTGCCCAGCGACGGAGGGGAATTGTATTCTTATTGCTTTCCCCCACGGACGGATTAAGATTCCAATATAAGTAACTAGCTTTCGCCCGCAGCTTCGCTTGCGTGAAATTTTGAACCCGTTAAGTAACGATTTTTCATACAAACTTTCATCACCTATTTAACTCCCTTACGGGTTGAATTTCGAAAAATCCCTTCTTAGTGGATGCCTACGTTACAAAAGGAACCTACTGTCAAAATTTCAACTTTCTAACCCCAGCGGTTTAGGCTGTGCGTTCATAGATCAGTCAGTCAGTCAGCTTCTCCTTTAATATGTATTGATTTTAAAAGTAACCCCATTTCAAGTTTAGTGTATGGATGATTCCTTAAAAACTTGGCATTGGTTTCGATTTCAACAATTCCGTTAGCCAAACAATTATTATTTCTCAAAGAAAACTTGTCCTGGGTTTTTAACAATTTATGTTTTTGGTGAGATATCATCTTTCGAGTACCAACAGTAGGGGTTTTATTACACAACTGTTCGCATTAACTCGGTGCTTCGACCGTCACTTGCAAGTTCCTATTGATTGATACCTGCAGACTGCATCGCTGAATGATGCCTTTGTTCCATAACCCACGTATTATGGGAGGTAGGGGTTATCGGGCGTGTATACTAGGCGAAGAATAGATCCTCTCTTCCTCATCTGCCGTAAAAGGCGACTAAGGAATTACGTCAAAAGGATGGGTAGCAAGTTGCGTTGTCGGATAAGTTTTTCCAAATATTGGGACTTAAGGCAGGTTTATACGAGCCCAGTAATGTGACAGTACCGTAAGTCAGTTTCAACCCAGTCCAGTGCTGACTTCGTGCTCACAAGTCAGTCCAGCTGACTAAACTACCCTCTATTTTCGGGTCCAGTAGCTTCCCCCACCACGCCACGCAAGTCAGTCCAATGCGTCTACATGAACCCAGTGACTGAGTCCGAAATTCCGAGTCACTGGGTCCAGTCACTGCCATCGTATAAACCAGACTCGAAAGGAAAAAAAAGCGGGGTTGGGATGACAAAATCGGGACGTAGAAGAAAAGCATAACAATGCTTAAAATCCTTTAATTTTTATTTTTATTCAATTGGAACAACAAACAGCTACAAATACACAGTATGGGAAAAAAAATACACATAAAATTTGAACAATATTGTAGCCCACAACGCTGTTCACAGATTAACTATAGAATATGACAGACAATTAATTAAACACTAGGGTAATAAATAATACATAATATTAAAAACTAAACTTACTTAACTATCATGTCTACCCATCCATAATATAATATAACATAATATAACACTTAAATCAAGAAAGCTCTTTAAGTATAAGACCTTTGAACTTACTGGGAGAACATGCAAATATGTCAATATGTTCAAAAGTCTCATTGTAGACATCATTCTGCGAACAGGGGCCCAATTCTCCTAAAATAAATTGTTGCCAAACGCAATCGAACCACAACAGTCAGTCAGTTTTTGTTTTCGAAAACTTTCAAAATGATTGATTTTGTTTTTTGTGTCAAACAATTTGATAGCTTTTGAAATTGAGAACTGTCTGAATGAACAGTTCGGCCTTGGTTCGGTTGTGATTTATCAAGATTTATTTTAGGAGAATTAGGCCCGTGAGCGCAAACCGGTGTTAGATTTAATTCTAATAAGACTCCCTAAACAAAAGCACTGACAAAAATGAAATCAATATTTCTAAATTACGACGCCAATATTACTTGTTCTTTTCTGTCTAGCATTATCCCAACTATGATGGGGTCGGCTTTCTGTGTAACCAGATGCGTCTGAATACCAGTATTTTACACGGACCGACTACAATCAGACCTCCGCAACTCAATTACTGGGCAATGCCGATATCCTAAGATCGGTTGTCAGACCTTCGGGCTTCTGATTACCCGTAACTTACGGTTTAACGTGCTCTCCGAGGTGCGGAGAGGTGTCGACAGATCTATCAAGTGAATCAATTAAAGGTCCATTCATACTAGACGAATTCCGTCGTATGCGCGCGAATTCGCGCGTCTTCTTTTTATCTCAGAAGAAATATGTGCATTACGTTGTGGAGTTAAGGGTGACTTTGCTATGTTATGTTTCAACTTAACGCTTCGATGCGCTTCGACTCTGCGCTAGTATGAATTGACCCTTATTGAGTATATGCACAAAAAAAAAGTAAGATAAATATTTACATGGCCTACAGATAGTTGTTCCGTGTCTGTATGTTTGTGTCTGTAAGAAGAGAATTCATAAAAAAGGGCAACGTTAAAAAAAAACGAAAATCTGCAATCGCGTTTTTTGTTTTCCGTGAGAAGAGGGAGGAATATTCTTTGCTGGGTACCACAGACTCATGATCATGATATTCTGACTCCATATTACGAACGTAAACCACAGCTAACTGACGAGACGCAGATGGTGCAATGTCCATCAAATCCGCAAGCCTAAATACCACAGACTGGTGACAGGCTTCTGTTATTAAAATATAGTAAACGGTAGTTATTGCGAATGTAATCAATACGACAATTAAACCGGAGGAATGTTTCAACACTGCTGGCGACTGCAATGTTGTGTATACTCCAAGTTACGTACTTTTAGAAATAGTGCCTAGAGTTCCTTGATAACGATTTCGTCCGGGGAAGTCAGGATCGACTCGACTATAGTACCTGAAGTACCCGACAGATATGAGTCAATAATGTTTTATCAATATAAGTCCAATTCAGTCAATTTTACTATTTTGTTTTTCGGAAGAAATTAAATCAATTAATACTGTAGTACTTCCTTGTAAACAATACAACAAACAACGTCGAGATGACAACGTTTAAATTATCGTGTGAGTGGATCGTGGAACTTGTCACTTGGCGAACCTCCCCGACAATACACGACATACGACGAGTATGGTATGACCAAGGTATGACAAAAGTCGCAATGGCATGGTCATAGGGCTTGTACCCTATTTTTCGATTTGTGAATTTCCATAAATAATGAATATCTCGAAAATTAAGCTTTATTCGACAAACTACATATATCCTAGCTTTTCGTCTCCAATTAGGCATCTGAATCGATGGTTAAAATCTATCGGGTATCTCGGACCCACAGTGTATAGGCGAACCAAGTGAAGAACTAGGGCGCTCGATATGGGAGGCAGCTTGACTAGGGCAGGGGACGGGCGAGTCAGCATCAGCACCAGCTAACTGACTGGCGCGCCAGACGCCATTTCAGTTTTTCGCCTAGCGCGCCGAATTTGCTCAGGCCGGTGCTGTGAAGTACCACCACCGTACCTATTTTTGCCGCTAAGCAGCAATCTGTGTTCCGGTTTGAAAGGTGCTGGTGAATTCGGAGGCTCATGAGACTTTCCAACATTATCTCTAAGATCAGTAAAGTATTGGCAATTACCCTTGGTGTGGCAAGTGTCCAAAGGCACTTTGCACAGTAGCTCTACTAAGGCAAAATCTATTTCGAGTGGGTAACCTACAAAAAGTCCCGAGAAGTCAAGAGTCCTAACTCTCTTCGGGACGGACCTTCTATGTCAATAATTATGAGAAAAATCACGACGCTAGTTGCGGAAAAATAAAAACTATAGGAGGCAACGAGATTGTCCTTCATCTTAAATTACCGTAACGAGAGTTGTTTCACGAGCATGACCTGTGAAACAGTATTTATTTATGGTGGAACTACTAGTGTTGAACATTTAAAGGCTTTACTGGTTGTGCCCTAGGCTCTGGTGACATAAAACATTCTATGTTTTCTGGGCTGACGTAACTTCTCAACTTAACTTAGGTATCCTTGGTACATACGGCTACATTTAAAGCTATCACTTCCAATATAAGCTGTACGAAAAGTCTTTACTATGCGAGATCAGATGAAACGGGAAATTTTTGGATTGATATGTAGCCGTGCATACTATCTAAATTTTTTGTTAATTAAAACCTTTTTGTATTATAACTTTCGTGAGACACATTCATATTTATGATTATTTACGGTTTACTCACGTGCATTTTTCGGGATTGCCCGACTTTAAGACGACGATTAAGGGCTTCGTTTGTGTCCGAAACTAGTCGGGCAATCCCGAAAAATGCACGTGAGTAAAATGTAAATAATCATAAATTAAAACGTTGGCAAATTAGCCTGTAGCTCATCTAGTGGTAAGTGGTTAAGTGCCACCTATAGGTGCTATAGGTATTAGTGTTATATACCTACATATAGGGTTGCCAATTCTTTGTCGGTCAAAAATAGTACCTATACCCTAAATTCCTAACTCAGATAATTTATGTAAACAAAGGGGATAACAGATCAAAAAAATATTTTATTAATGGTAATTCACTGAAAATGCCGGAAAAAGGGTTAGATTCTCTTTTATGTACTGATTTTAGAAATAATAATTTAAAAAATATCATACCGTAATTACTTTTATAAATTTTCAGTTTTCAACAAAGTTATTAAAAAAATGAGATTTTATGGTATAAAGTATTTTATGATACTGGCAACACTGTAGGAGTACAAAACATTTTCAAATTTCGTTTGACAAAATGTCAAAGTTGTTTAATGTTCGCAGACTAGTTAGGGATACAATTTAATGTTTGTCTTAGCGTCATATCAATACATTCGTTTTCTTTTCCCGTTTTCGCTACGTGTTTGTTAATTTTGTTATTGTGCATCATCGTGTTAAGTTTTTCATCTTGTTGATGTTTGTTATATTTCCTTGTTTTTGTTGAGTTGTTTGTTAAGTTTTATTTGTTATTTGACAAATGGAGCCTCAACCGGGGCGGGGCCCTCGAAGTCAGCCGCCCCCGACTTTTTGTCGCCTGTTAAAAAGCGGCCTGGAACATCTATGAGTGCCACAGAAAAACTTATGGTGATGAATGCGTATAAGGACTGATTAAAGTGATTATAAGGCGCGTCTCCGACACACTACACAAGACATTGTTTGGCTACGGTATTTTGTTTGCATTGTTCTTAAAATTAACTAGATTTTAAATGATTACTTAGTAAACATTTAATGATAAAATGTTTTGTACCACTAACCTGTCACTTTGACAATGACATTTCTTTGTTTACATAAATTATCTGAATTCTGGAATTAGGGTATAGTTCTAAAAATATAATTACAAAAATATAGTAGATAACGAAAGGATGAAAAAAATAATAGTAGGTTTCAAAATAGGTACCTATTTAAATTATTTTTTTAATTAACTTCAGAAGTAGGTAGCTACCAAAACACAAACTCGAGAGCGCGAAAATCGAAATTGCCAATCTGCCAAACTCAAAGTGAACATAACTGTCAACTTGACATACCACAATCGTTCAGAAATAGATATTGACGTTTCGTTTTACGCTTACACATTTGAAACGAATATTATTCTTTGAGTTTGATCTTTAAAATATAGTAGTTTTGCCTACTATATCCTTTTTTCAGAAATATAGTAGTCGGGCCTCTAATACTATATTTTATAGTAGGGTTGGCAACCCTACCTACAAGAGAGATTTGCTGATGCAGTTATGAACCTTAGAGCCAAACTTGGAAGCTCTCATGTACCTGCTGTCACCTACCTGTAATTTCACCGGCACCCATTTCCTTTAAACCGGAACACAGAAATGCGGCTTGGCGGCAGAAATAGACATGATGTCACCGGACGAAATCTTTCACAAGAAACTTAACTCATTTTAGATTTCTTTATTTTTCTCAAAATCCTGACAATCTTAGACAAAGTATGTGAATAGATGTGAATAAGCTATGAAATACGCTGCCTTCTATGAATTGTGTTACCAGGGCAACATGAAAGTGAAAGTAAAGTGACAGCCTGCGCTCCTGGTCGATATAAGAGCTGGCCTATATTTGAGCCGCCATCGTTTACACTACGCTTTTTAGCTTTCAAGAATAAACAGAATTTTATGAAGCTGCTATTTTTGCTTCACTGTGAACAATTGTCCTATGATCTATACAATGGCCAATTTCAATAACCTATCTATCGGCGGTTTTCCCTATTAAGCAACCCAAGTTAAAAAGATAGCGGGCACTTTTTGTGTTTTGTCGGCACGAGCTATATATACGAAAATAACTCATGCAGTGGTGAAAAGATTAGCCAGTCAGTAAGGTTGGTATCGAGGCTGCATCAAACGTACTTAAGTATCATTACACGCGGAGGCTCTTTTATTGCACCCTACAATTTATTATCCACTTTAATGTTAAAATATTAAAGATTAGTTTTAAAAAACCGGCCATGTGCGTTGGACTCGTGCACCGAGTGTTCCGTACATTCGAAGGAAACGAATAAAAAGTTATTTAGTTAAATTTATTGACCGCCTCAAAAACAATAAGATCTAGGACAGCTAAGAATGGTTGTAAAGGATTATTACTGATTTCTAAATGCTAGTAACAGACAACATTTTATTTTTTCTGTAATATATATATTTACATAAACCTCTATATCAACTGGATTTATTCCAGATTTTTTACTTTGCAAACTTCGGGGTTAGGGGTATTTTCACAGACATTTTCCATAACAAGTCAAGATAGGCAGTATAAATAAATAAAATTCAAATATATATTATGATGCGCAAATGAAGCCCTTTCATATGATAACCAGTGATCGGAAAAGGGTGAGCTAATTTACCTAAACTTCAAAGAACAGAGACAAAAACTGGAGACTTCCTTACGACAACATTTTTTTTCGGGAGAATTTTCTCGGAGATTTTCTTTCATTTGTTTTCAAAAAGTAAAAGGCAATCTCCTTTTTTGAAAACAATAAACAATCTCTTTTTTTAAAAACAATGAAAAACGTGTCATCTGATTTTGTGATAATTTTGGGAAACAAAATTAGGAAACGAATTTAATTGTTTTCTGTACTATTAACCATCCCGATTAAATGTCCCGAAACCCGGAATAATTTTCACGAAAAAAATGTTGTTGTAAGGAAGTCTCCAGTTTTTGTCTCTGTTCTTTGAAGTTTAGGTAAATTAGCTCACCTTTTTCCGATCACTGATGATAACACATTTGACTAGTGAACCCATTTTAAAATTACAACTCCCGACTTCAGTCTCTATTGCAATGAAAATAAAAATAACTTTTCAATTCTTTCACTTGAAATACCATCTAGGTAAAGCATTATTTTAAACTATTCCAAAAAAGTCTTTAGCAATTTCTGAAATAAGCAGCTGAGACAGACAGACGGACGAAGTCGCACCATAAGGGTTATTTTTTTACCATTTTGGTACGGGACCCTAAAACGCCAAAACGAGTGGGGTCACCGACCCGAGAGGTTCAATGTCGCGTGTTTGACACCGCAGTGATGTCATACTCATATCCATGCGCTCAAAATAAACACGGAAAGGTAGAATGCCCGATAGCAGGTAGGGATACAAATCAGCAAGAGGGCAAATCACACTTAGGGCTCCCACACAAAACTGCGATGCGATACGAAGCCGCATAGCAGCAAAATGTGGTGGTATGGTTCTATGTAGCTCGCAGATTTTTGCGATGCGATGCGAATTCGCAGTTTTGTGTGGGAGCCCTTAAACGTACAGGGCTCCTGATCATCCGTTTGAAAGAAAGAAAATCATTTTTTGGACATTCAAATCGACACAAACAGTAATGACGAAAGGTGAAACAGTTACCTAAAAAATAATTAATATTGCGCATAGTATCATCATCATCTGCCTAGCCTTTTCCCAACTATGTTGGGGTCGGCTTCCAGTCGAACCGGATGCAGCTGAATATCAGTATTTTACATGGAGCGACTGCCTATCAGACCTCCACAACCCAGTAACTGGGTAATACGATACTCTTGGTAAGACTAGTTGTTAGACTTTCTGGCTTCTGACCAACAGTAACGACTGTCAAAGATCTACAAATGACAGCCGGGACCAACGGCTATACGTGCTTTCCGAGGCACGGAGGAAACTCGCTATGGTAAATGGTCACCCATCCACAGACCAACCTCGGCAAGCGTGGCTTAACCCGGAAGATCGGTCTATGCGGCTGTAATTATTTAGCCACGAGCTCCTCATAATATTGTGCATAGTAAAATGTAGAAATAAGAATGAAAATGAATTAAGGTATTCATTATCATTGTTATTTCTACACTAGCTTTTGCCCGCAGCTTCGCTTGCGTGAAATTTTGAACCCATTAAACTCTCAATCACCGTAATTATAGACACAATAGATAGGACAATTAAGTGTCGTCCTGGGCCGACGGGCGGTACGCCACGGGTTAAGTGACGATTTTCCATACAAGCTTTCATCCCCTATTTAACTCCCTTAGGGGTTGAATTTCGAAAAATCCTTCTTTATTCCTTGTGTACATTATAAAGGGAACCTCTGCGCAAAATTTCAACTTTCTAGCTTTAAGAGTTTGGGCTGGGCGTTGATGAGTTAGTCAGTCAGTCAGGTATTTTTATTGATATAGATTTTTAAATATACATCTATAAAAAATACATTTAAAAATTTAAAAATAGAGGTCCACCGGCATCGGGAGTAGGGTCCAAGCTACCGAGGGCTCCAGAGATAGGAACCTCCTCACAATACGCGCCGTGTCGAGGAGGCCTGTTTTCTGTATCAGGCCCTTGATCCAGCCACCTAACGAGAGCCTCATGAGGGTACACCTTATATTATTAGTAAAAACCAAAATAGAGAAATGTGTTGCATCATTTAGCGTATTCCTGTGTTGTGGCAGCTGTTTTTCCCCGTGTGGGGACGGGCTAGAATATAAAACTTCCTCACCGCACGCTGGGAATAGACGCGTGTTGTAAGATTCAACAAAACCCAGCACGCTTGGTGGTAGGATCTATACGATCCGCCTGACTAGCTACCACTTGACCATTAAAGTCCGGCGCCAAGCAGTTCACTGTGTTCTGTCGAGTGTATGTGAGAGCCAGAGGGGTATAGGAGAATCCCTCTATATCTATGTTACTTGGATTCGTGTGCTCATTCTTAGACACTGTCTGCGCGCTTACCATCAAGAGCGACAAGCATAGGAAAAAAAAAAACGTACGTTTCATCTTTGGAAGATCCAAATGCTATCTACATACATATATAAATCATGTCTGTAATCCCCGAAGGGGTAAGTACATATGTTTTTCTATTACAGGAGTCTATAGACCCACATTTCGCCTCTATTATTAAGTCCCATGACAGGTGGTGAGTCTATTGCCATTTTCCGACCACAATAATTATGCTGCCAGTTCCCCGATTCAGAACCTTTCGATAGGCAATTGTCGACAGATTCGGTTTGCCATCTCGTTCCTTCTACGATTCTCGTAATGAGAGAAAAAGAGATAGCTTACCGAATCGTTCCACAACTTACTAATCGAATCGTTCTGAATAAGGGGGCAAGTTCGAAGCCGCTTACGACTCGCTTGTCCGACGACGAAGGAGAATTATATTCTTAATCGGTCCCCTCACGGACTATGCCCTCTAAATACTTGAATTGAGGTCGAGAAAGGTTTGCTGCCTCACTTGACCGCAAACCACATCTCCAATTAGACGAATCGTGCTAAACATTCACTGTTTACTCCGAAGTCTTTTTGGTTTTCCGTTTTTTTAACAACTATGTTTGTTTGCTTTGTCATGAAGAAGTAATAAGACATTTCTGACCTAAAAATCTTTACGCATGTTGTGAGACAAGCGACAAGGACGTAATGACTTTCATTATCACCCTCGTGTCGTGTCAACTTGTATCATATCGTGATACGTCGTCCTACTTGGCAATCGATCTTACGAACAGTGTGATGTGATCGTACGAATGCTCAATCGTATTAATATTCGTAATATTTTCTAATTGTAATTTTTACAATGGTTCCCCATGGTAGGTATCTCATACAGTTGATAGATCGCACGATTGTGGTCATGGGTCGTACGATTCTGGCCAAATAGTACAAGTTTAGTAGAATTTAAATGTTTTTAAACTTTCGCGATTTGTACACATTATAAAAATACAGATTCGGATCTAGTCGCGTAAAAAAAACGTCGGGATAAAAAAGGTATTTAGTGCCTTTTTAAGTTTTTACGCGACTAGACCCGAATCTGTATTTTTATAATTTAGTAGAATTTATTATTTTGGAAATTGTGCCTTATAAATCTAAGAAAATTGTCATCACAATGGTGTGTTGGTGATTGCAAAGCCAACCTTTTTGCACCGATGATGCTCGGCATTCGCGCAGAAACCCAAAATGACACACGTTATGTTTATCAGAGCAAACTACCGAAACAGAGCAAGACGTGTCAACATTATTAAAGTCTTATTGTCTTTGAAACGGAATACACAATTATTAGTGACAGCAGGTTCATGTGTTTATAGTTTTTAGCCTAGAATTTTTCCCAACTATGTTCGGGTCGACTTCTAGTCTAACCAGATGTCCCTGAATACCAGTAGGTATTGTACACGGAGCGACTGCTATCAGACCTCCACAACCCAGTTACTGGGCAATGCCGATACCCTAACAGCGATTACGCACTGCATCCGATCCGAATCCGTGAAAATACGGATATAAAAACTCGGACCGAATTCGGATATTGCTTTACGCACTGCATCCGATCCGAATCCGTGAAAATACCGATCTAGAGTAAAAATCTCGTACCGAATTCGGATGTTGCTTACGCACTATTCCGATCTCTGATTCAAATTCAAACAATTCGTCCGTCAATTGTTCTTCCGAATTAGAAACTCACGGATGACGGATATAAATCGGATGACGGATGCCGGATGTAGTGCGTAAACTACCACACAAATAGTTCTATGGCTACTTCGGAACGTATTTTCACGGATTCGGATCGGATGCAGTGCGTAACCGCTGTAAGGTTAACCGGTGGTCAAACTTTCGAGCTTCTGACTACCCGTAACGACTGTCGTAGGTATGGACCGCCACCACCGCCCCCCATTTACGCCGCCACTGATAATACACCCTCATTTCGCCGTTATGTTTAAGTCCCATGTAATAGGGGGCGAGCCTATTGCCATCAACCGGGCACACATCCAGGCTCCGGGCTGCTACTGAGAAATTCCACACGGAAAAACCCAATAACACTTTGCTTGACCGACAAATCTCACATATTACTCTTTAATGATACAGAATCCGGAATATAATGAGCAGATTATTCAATGATTGTGTTGTATGGGTGTAAGGTCACCTGCTCGCCATATGGTCTGTGACCTCAACTGAGCTCTGACTTTTGATAGTGTAGGTAGGTACGGAATTTTTTATTGTAATTAAATTGTCCCTCCCCTCCGTGACTCGGAGAGCACGTTAAACCATCGATCCCGGGTGTCATACGAATAGCTATGGCAGTCGCTACGGGTAGTCAGGAGACCGAAAGTCTAACCTTATGATATCGGCATTGCTCCGTAATTGGGTTGCGGATGTTGATGGTAGTCGCTCCGTGTACAATACTGGTGTTCAGCCGTATCTAGTTAAACTGGAAGCTGACCCCAACTTAGTTAGGAAAAGACTAGGAGGAAGAAGACTTGATAGACAGAACTGTGTTGCTGGGGAGTTTGTTGCGCCGTTTCGTCTTCACAGCATAAACACTAGGACGCGGTGAAGGGTGGGCGTTTTTGGGGACTGTCCTTTGTAAAGGTACTATTCCGAATCGAGCTGCCAACTGCAACTGCCGACAGCACGTGCAGCGGCTAGAGGTGACGCTGGTGTGGCGAGTATCGTGCGTGGTGCGACATCATGCAGTCGCTGCACGTGCTGTGTCGGCAGTTGCCGTTCGTAGCTCAGTTCGGAATAGTACCTTTACATGGACGTCCAAAAAGAACTAAGCAATTCTATTCTATTCAGAATTATGAGTTTTGAAGTTGAAGCGATTTGCCGAGCGTGGCAATTATGGCAATATTCCAAGGTCAGGCTCATGATCCTAAAATAGTTGGGAAAAGACTAGGAAGAACAGCTGATCGCATTGTATTAGCTTTCGGCCTAATAAGAGCTCAGCTTATACTGGTTATGTATACTGGATGTTAACGAATTCGTGTAATTCCTTCAAATCACGTGATCTACTGGTGACACTGATTGACCCTGCATAGGTTTTTTTTTTTTTCAGAACAAACAAAAAAGTTTAAAAAAATTGAAACGTGGTATTCTGTATCTGAGTAATTTTATCGTCCCGAGTGAACTGACTGCGTGGAGCGATATCGCGTTATTCGTGCCCGTCAGCTGTGCTGCCGCCCGTGCCTTCATTCATTTGTGCATGGCATCGAAATTTGTAATTACATTTTAAAAAAATGGGAAAAAAAAAGTTTTGTTTATTTTTAATCAATCTAAATCCCGTGCCGGGTTAATCTATACCATTAATAGATCATGTGGTTTTAAGGAATTACACGAATTCGTTAACACCCTGTAGTTTGATATGTAGCCGTGCATATAAGGTTATACCCGCACTTCCAACCTACCTAATTTGTCTAGTAGTTAGTGAGTGTTGCAAGAAAAATAAGGTTTGTGTAACACATATCTAAATACGGACGGTTTAGTGGCGCCGGCGCCGCTGTTTGACGTTCGCTACATTATGTTTAGCTTATAGCTTATTGCTAGTAATTGACATACATAATTCGAGTACTGGTCAGAGGGTACTTATGTCATTCCGAAAAAAACTAGTCCGATAGAGCCGCTAGCACTACAGCTAGTAGTCAGTACAATGAATAAGCGATAGGGTAGTCAACCTCTTGTTAGTATCTCTAATGTACAGAGGGTACTTATGTCATTCCGAAAAAAACTAGTCCGATAGAGCCGCTAGCACTACAGCTAGTAGTCAGTACAATGAATAAGCGATAGGGTAGTCAACCTCTTGTTTGTATCTCTAATGTACAGAGAGTACTTATGTCATTTCGAAAAAAACTAGTCCGATAGAGCCGCTAGCACTACAGCTAGTAGTCAGTACAATGAATAAGCGATAGGGTAGTCAACCTCTTGTTTGTATCTCTAATGTACAGAGGGTACTTATGTCATTCCGAAAAAAACTAGTCCGATAGAGCCGCTAGCACTACAGCTAGTAGTCAGTACAATGAATAAGCGATAGGGTAGTCAACCTCTTGTTTGTATCTTTCTGTGAGAGAAAGTATGCGAGGGTGTCCACTGTTCCATGTTAGTTTTTAATTTAATTTTACGATGTAATTTACATTATTATGTTATAACTTATAACCTACCTATATTTTGTCTCCATGTTAGTTATTAAAATTGGTATTGTACCGTTTGAATTAACTATAAATAAATAAATAAATCTTGAAGTCTCGTGTGTTTGTAATCAACAAGAAATTACATTTAATTTATTTATTTAATTTATAGTTAACTAGCTGACCCGACAGACGTTGTCCTGTCATACAAAATCCCACATTTATTACCTAAAATATAGAAATCGTTCTAATTGAATGGATTGTCTTTATCAATGGCCAAAAGACACTCCATTGTAATGTATTGTCTCTATTTACACAACGCCAATAATGGCTTGGCTTAGTGGAATGGCTCGTCAATTGGCCTCGTGTAAATGTTCCATAAGGCCTAAATCCTTCTTTTTCTGAAAAGAGCCCCGTGCCCAGCAATGGGACAGAAGTGGGTTGATGATGATGATGAAAATGTATCGAATAAAAATCGTATCCATTTCTAAGTTTTGGTGTTTAAATATGAGTGCTCTATCTCTGCCTCGGGTCATTGAACCCGCAAGGATGTTGGCATAGACAAGCGTGCTATCGTATTTGAATTACTAAAAACAAAGAGTTTATCGACCTTTCAGATTTGTGAGAGATTAGTATAGATTGACACGTGTGAAATAAATGTAACTTTAGCTACATATATACAAGGTTAGTCGGAAAGAGGGTACTAATCCGCGAGCCACTTAGGGTCGAAAATATCACTGATGCCTGTTTTAAAGCAAGAGTGAATGTGTCAAAATACGATAAATTTTATTCCATGCAAAATGATTTTTATTTTAGTTTTTATCATAAATTCTTCATCCCTGCTTTAGTTACGAATTTAGAAAGTGGAGCTTCTAATCCGTGACCCCAAATATGACCTAAAATGTAAACACAATTCATAATAGCTTGTAGAACAAAAGTTATTCCTTATTATGGGTATGTACTTTAACACCCTTTCGGATGAATACCCCCTTTCTAGCTAACATTGTAATGTTACGGGTAAAGCCCGAATGGCGGGTTCACCTAAGTTTACCCGGGTACAACTAGGTGCAGCCGGCTACATGCGGTTAAACTTAGATGTATCATACTTATCTTTGGTTAGAACTAGGATTACCCTTCATCATAGCGGGTAGAACTAGGTGTACCCGGGTAAACCTTACCCCTTCGCTCTCCCCGGGCGAAGGGCATCCATGAGGATTTTCCCACGAAAAAAAAAAAAAAAAAAAAAAAAAAAATGTGTACCCGCCATTCGGGCTTTACCCGTCACATATACACCTCGTTAACATCCATGAAGGGACGTTGAAGTGGTAACTTATGTTAACTATATCTGTTCTACACGTGTAAATAAAGATAATTTTGGTTTAAACGGGTCACAGATTTACATAACTTCGCGTGGAGATCTTGATATTCGTAAAATTATTAAATCGTACGAAAATTCCTGTGACTAAACTATTGAATGTATATGATTGATTATTTGTGTTCGGTCGTAAAACCCATCACAGAATACGTGGTAGCATTTAATGTCGTAACGTCAACTCCATTTTGTATAGAAATATTAATAAATAATATAGGAAAACATAACAAGGTGTATATAAACTCTTCTAATATATCACGTTACTTTATGAAATACTCCCAACCAATATTATTTAACGTCATCAGTATATCAAGCATGATTCAATCAAACAATATTTTTTGTTGCCTAAAACCGTCTGTATTCTATCAACTGTAATTTTTAGTCTTTTTGTCGGTAATATTACACCGGAGATATTTAATTAGATAAGTGCTTAAAGTATCTACTTGTTAATACAAATGAAAAGTTTTGGTTCCGCCGGCCTAGTATTATTTTTTACCACGGAATCGTCAATATCCCGTATGGGACGGGCTAGGATATACGCGTTTATATACGGTGAGGAGGTCCATAAACGCGTGTTGTAAGATTCAATAAAATCCAGCACGCTTGGTGGTAGGATCTATACGGTCCGCTTGGCTAGCTACCACTCTCACATTAAAGTCCGGCGCCAAGCAGTTTACTGTGTTCCGTCGTGTGTATGTGAGAGCCAGAGGGGTATAGGGGAATCCCTCTATATCTTTGTTGCTTTGATTCGTGTGCTCCATTTTAGACCCTGTCTGCGCTTACGCTTGTGCGACGAGGGTCAAACACGACGAAGTCAAAATAACATAAATAAAAAATAGGTATACGAACTTATATCTCCATAAAATCACAGTCACCGAAAGTTTGACAAAACAAGAGCCTTCACGACACATATGCACGGCCAGCGCACTCGGGGCCGTCATTCTGCCGTCATAACGAAGTGTGCAGTAAGTGCAATTTTTGAACATGGAATTTTGAACTTTAGTGTTGGGTTACGCAGACGCAAAAGGTTAAATATTCTATGTTCAAAAATTGCACTTACTGCACTCTTCGTTATGACGGCAGTATGATATTCTCACACAACTCGTGCCGACAAGGGAAAAGAAGAGAAGGATATCTTGGCGACTCTTACGATTACTCAGGGCCCAGTAGAACGCAATAAATTCTGAAGGGGGACCAGCATTCCAAAAAAATGCATTTTGTTCTGCCAAAAGTAACATTTTTTATAAATAAGACAGTTGTACACTGGAGTTTGCCCTCAACCATATATTATTATCGATCTCTCTCTATCACTCAAAGGTTTGCTGGTAGAAAACGCATTTTTGAGTTAAGCTCGCCTTTGTACATGACTTCACTAAATTGTAATGTTTTTATTGTAATTTTCTTGTGTACAATATATTTAGAATAAGAATTTTTGGCTCAAATAATGACGGCTATTTTTTATGGCATTTTATAATCATCTATGTGTTTATTTTACACCTATTTGTGTCGATGAGGCTGCAAAAATATATTTCCAAGGGGCATTCACTCTTAATTGTTCTAAAAGGGAGAGTTGGCGGGCCAGAGTGGCCCCGCTGGCCATAGTTTGCCCACCCCTGATCTAGATCAAATAGGTTTTATTAAAGTAAGACACGAACCCCAAACTAAAAGATAATATTTATTTACATCGGCAGGTCATTGAACTTCATTAGACTTGCTAACATGTAGCGAGTACATGAGAAGTACCAAGATGATCTCAGCACTTCACAAAAACTATGTGTCAAATGTACATACAGTGAATATACTTACAACGTTTAACATAATAAACGCAAACCCTGAGGGTCAAAATACACGTCCGATACTTGCTTCCGGGAGCCGGATCCGACTGTCTAATCGGATTCATGAAATACACGTTCGATTCTCGTGTCCGATTTTTTCTGGACGACGACGACGCCCATACGGTGCTTACGATTCTGACATCCGATCCGATAGTCTGATCGTACGTGCATTCATGTTCAAACAAATGTATGACGCGGAAGCCTTCAGATAGTCTGATCAGACTATCGGAACCGACTATCGGAGGCAAGTATCGGACGTGTATTTGGACTCTGAAAGAGGTTTGTTAAGAATCGACTACTGAATCGATTTCAGCTATTTTTATAAAGTATGTTTTTAAATTCCTATCTTTATTATATTTGTGATAAAGAAAATTTATTTGCTTTTGGTCAAAGACATAAGACTGAATTCTAAATGCAGTTAACATTGAAAAGTAATCTTTTTTTCTTAATTAACAATATATAGCACATAAAAGTAAAATTTCAGTGTGTTTTACGATTATAACTTAATATTCTAATCGGAATGTTTGCGTTATTTCTGTTACACGTTGTATACGGTGGCTAATATCTATGTGATGGTGGTCCTTTCTGAAAATCAGAGTTGCGACATTTCGTTTTTTTTTATATGGCGCAGCATTTTGCTGATATAAAAACTCTTTTTGGCCTCGTGCATGTTGTTTAATTTTTATCCTTTTTTTAAATATTGTTTTTATTTCTGTAACTACATGTGCGAGTCTAGAATAAATTATTTTTTCTTTCTTTCCTTCTGATATCAAACACGCAGCTAAAAAAAAGATTTTTCTAAAGCTCCGCAATCTCTTCAATGTCTGCTGTCCATCCCGGGGGTCAAATCTACTAATTAAAATAAAATTACATACAATTGTTATCTCACCGACACCCTATTGAGATTCCATCGCTTGGCAATATTCCTCGTCAATTAAGCAGAACAAACCGCATCTGATTAGTCTGGTGTTGGTGTGCTATCCCAATTTTGAGGGCGTCCAAGTTCCAAGGACACACAGACCCATCTAAAAAAAGTTCCACAACCTTCGGTGCGCCAGTTATACCTACTCGCTTCCCACTTTACCGCAAGAAAATAAATTTGGTTCTTCTGCTAACCCTAAAAGTCCAGGGTTTTCTTCTTGTCCTGCTTTAACGCTTTTACAGATGTCTGTCCAATAGCCTAGGGGCACCAGACCCCTTTTCAGTTGCCATCTAAACCACATCTTATCAGCTCTCTGCTCTCTGTCCTTGCTTCTACTTGCTTATTCCACCAGCCACTAAATTTAAACCAATCTTTCCAGGCTGAACGATATCGCGGGAGACGCAGGCTGGCCACCCCGAGCCCCACGCCCTCCCCTCCACGGCGACAAGTCGCTCCTACGCCCCCCGCTGGCAACTGGTTCAAATCCCTCGACAGACTTACCAGGAAGAAAGGGAAAAACACTAAGGTATCAATTGTTCTGTGATAAATATTCAGTGTGTTTCCCGGGAGAGAAAAGGCCAGCCGTTCTCCAACTGTAGGTTTTTCCCTATTGCTCTGCGTGTATCTTGTCCATGCTACCCGTTTCTACGTAACCGGGCAGTTATTGCCGAGACCTGAAGGGTCTCCAGCCAAACCACCTGTGACTATCGTATAGGGATTACGTCAATGGACAGCAGCGTCCTCCTGTTTACATGGTCTCCTCCTGTCAGTGTTAAAACAACAACAAATTTTGACCTCCTGCAAAGTTTAATCTATATGGCAATTTCCACTTTCACGGTTCATCGTAGGGGCCCATGTTCATGATAATAATGATGTAGTATTGATAGACACAATTGCATAAAAAAACACCCATTGTCTTTTTTTTCTTGCAAATCATGTCCATCCAAAGGTTATCTGGCAGAAATCGCCTAGTGCGATAAAACTGCCCATTGTTACATCTCTACTTTCTTAATAATGATTGTTGTTTTTTTTGTGTTCTGTAATACGTATTGTAGTCTATTGTAAAGCCTCTCTTTATAAACATGGAAAACTCCTGGATAAATTAACTATTCAATATTCGTAGAAATAGGAATGATGGTCCCTTCTCGAGGGTACTGTAAAGGCGACCAAGGATTAATGTGAAGAGGATGGGCAACTCCATCCTCTTTTGTAGTAGCAGACTGGGAGGCCCATGATGAGTAATAGACGTTTATGAGCTGATGTCCCACGAACATATATTTTGCTGGCTGCCTTTTAACAGCGTCCTCAACCTCGGAGAATTATGAGAAGCACTGTTATAACAGCAAAATTCTGATTGTACTCAAACAGACGCTTCGTTGTCCTTCTTCGTCGCTTCGTCATCAACGTGGACTCCATCACAACTATCTTGTCGTCAAAGGCTGACCGCAGATGGGACGCTAAATTGCTTCAGACACAGATCGGTATTTGTTTTTAGCTGCAGGGCCGTACCAATCGCTCGAGCGACAGTCACGTGGCTTGAAACTGCGTCTCCATCCACAAATTGACCCGGCCACTTACGTGTGCGACCAGCCTACCATGAATGAGTTTACAATTATAACATCACTGTTGTTGCTCGCTTTTTGTAAACTCTAAAACTGTGCATACTTTCAGGTCGAGAAAGAAAGCATAATTACAACAGAAGATGAAGCACCCCGCAAAACGTACACGAAGCCATCCAAACCCCTGACGTCACCAGCAAAGAACCTTCGCTTCTTCGGAGACACAGACCCGGACTCAGACGCCAACGTCAAGACCGGGACAGAAACCAAGCGGTACACTCACACGAAACACGGGACACTGCGAAAGACCATCTCCAATTCCAGCACTGGTCTCGACGAAGTGGACCACAGTGAGCTTAATAACAAGAGCTACTCTCTATCAAACCTACACAGGGATGAGAAAAGCGAATCTCCTAATACTAAACAGTACAAACGGAATCTGCAGAACATATCCGAGATTCAGAGCAACTCGGAGACAGAGAGTCAGTTTGATAGGAAAGTGAACGCTAAGCCTCCGATCAGTCCTTATGAACGGTCGAGGAGTCACAGTAGCTCGAAGACTTTGAAGGGCTCTAAAGCAGATGTGAGAAGGAGGCATGATGATCGAGGCAGTTCGTCAGAGCTACGAGGCAGCAAGCAAGAGCTTAGCAGAGACATCAAGTAAGTAGTACTTTTATTAAGAAACATCTTTAAGGGTAGTTCATCGAGCCATCAGAGTCTTCCACCTGGACACGCGTTGCCGTGGCCGACTTGGAAGACTTTAAATAGACTTCGTACCCAGGTCGACCGCAGCAAAGTGAATCTCCTAAGGTGGGGTTTCGCAGATGGTACCGATCTTCAGTGCCTATGCGGCGTCTCTCCGCAGACCATTGCCCACCTTTTGTCTGGTGCCGCATGCCCTATCACCTGCATGCGTGAGAACCTAATGACTGCATCAGCGGATGGTGTTGCCGTGGCTGAATTCTAGGCCAAACAAATTTGATAAAATTGTATTATTTAGTATTTATATTTGCCATTGATACGCTAAGAAAAAGAAGGGTAGTAACTACAATATAACAGATGCTTAAATTAAAAACAACCGTATAACCTGAATTTTTGTTTTCTCCAACGCTAACCAACCGTTTACTTTAACCTAAGTCGGTGAGGTTTTAGACCGCAAAAGAAGTTAAACACTCAAATTTCAGCGGAAATAGCGTAATCTCTTCCTCAATAATTAATAGTTCAGTAAAATTCTCTACCGAAAATTCGTAAAAACGGCAAGATTTTTGTATAGACTTACAGTTGTTTTCAATAACCTATCTGTCAAACTTGACGGATTGCTACTAGAGATAGAAAGGAGATGTTTCAGAAATGTATGGAGCCTGGGCTAGCACCATGTACACTATATGTAAATATGGCTAAACAATAAATAACCGTTTTTTAATGTTTATTTTCTATAATTTTACTTTGTTTAATTGTACATTCAAGTTAACTTCGTCAAGGAGAGCAACACAACACATAAAAATATGGTAGATCGAAATTATGTGAAATGTCATTTTGACAACTGTTGACATGTCCTTGACCCCATAGTGTTTATTTCTTGTGTACTTACATAACCTATCTACGAATACTTGGATTTCGTTATAATTTTAATGAAATAGAACTACAGGTGTTATACTCGATTGCGTCACACACAAATCACGAAACCTAGGACTGTCAAAGTTGTCAAATTCATGTTAATGTCAAACACAACTGTCATGGCTACCAGAAAAAAAGGGATACCATATTAAAAAACGTCCCCAAATAATAATTCCAGTACAATTGTACTCTTCTTCAAATTAATTTATTTGTATTTTTATGGTAATAACCTATTGTTTTCCTATTTTTCTATATACTGTACATAGTGGTGGCCCAAAATCAAACATCTCCTTTAACATAAGCTTCATAAAAGTAATATCGTGGCAGTTAGATAACATAGTTTTGACCTCACCTCACCAATCTGAATGCATCTAAATTATTTACGCACCTCCCTAAATTCGCTTTCTAATACAATCCCGAATTCTATACATCACTTCGACTAACTTAGTATTTCTTCATACCGTATGTGTATTTTAATAATTGCATTTGAAATTAGTAAGTATAGTGACTAAACTTGTGTGAAACTTATTGCAGACATCGGCGTAGAACCCCCGTCACTAACTCTGCGGAAAGCAGCACGGAAGGCGACTCGAGTCAGCAGTCTCAACGCAGCGTCGTGTACCTACATGCCACTACTGGTAAGTACATAATATGTACTAGCTACTACAGTCTTTGCAAAGAGTCATGAGCTGTTCGTTCGTATACACGTACGTCCGCACGCACAGTATCTCAAATTCTCGACCAGTCTCAAACTCATCTGGAATTCCGGTATTCTCCCGGAGTCTACCGCCAAATTTTGAAAGTTTCCCGGCTCCCTGAGTTTAATATAAATCTCCCGGAATTTGAAATGCTGTTTTATCTGCAAAACACTCACGCTGCGAAGTCAATGGTCACCACATTCTAACTGAATCTGACTCTATGTTGTCAACACGAGCGCCTTCGCTGAAAATTCGTAAGGAGCTTGAACGTCCTTATTTTAAAGGCCACAAGACATTTATGATCATTTTTAATTTATTATTTGCGGGCCTTATCCTATCTTACACACTACAGGGTGTTAACGAATTCGTGTAATTCCTTCAAACCGCGTGATCTACTGGTGACATAGATTGACACTGCATAGGTTTTTTTCAAAATCAACAAAAAAAAGTTTTCAAAAAATGAATCATGGTATTCTGTACCTATCTGAGTAATTTTAGCGTCCCAAGTTAACTGACTGCATGGAACGATATCGCGCTAGTCGTGCCCGTCAGCTGTGTCGCCGTGCCATCATTCATTTATGCATGGCATCGAAAATTTATATCACATAAAAAAATTGGAAAAAAATAGTTTATTTTTATTTTTAATCAATCTAAATCCCGTGCGGGATTAATCTATACCATCAATAGATCATGTGGTTTGGCGGAATTACACGAATTCGTTAACACCCTGTATAAGTCAACTATATTTTTTTCTCATTAACAATCCCTATTTTATTTCTCAGTTGGCGACATCCCCGATCCAGGCCGCATCACGCGCAACCGCTCACGTGACGACGTCTCCTCAGTCAACTCATCAAACCTTCAAATGCGGAGCACCACGAAGAGCTTCTCCATATTCGCACCCTGGACTCCGAAACATAACACCGAACAACACGACGTACACTACTCACAACGATCGAGGAAACCGAGACCCAAAGAAATTATTAAAAAGGCGTCCTCAACGAAAACGTTAACAGACGACAAGCCGGCCACATTACAAAAAAATAAATCGTACAGCCAAACAACTCTTACTCGACGTCCACAAAATAATCGATTAACCAGCTCCAGCACAACACTATACAAAAAACCGGAAAAAAGAATTAAAGACTATGGCAACACTACACCGAGAAAATCGGTTGCACGAGACGGCAAGAAAAGTCAGTCAAGTGAGATAATAAGTCGGGAAAGTGATCGAGAGAGGGTTTCCAGATCAATATCGATGCCTAAAGACAATAATAAAAAAGCAGGCTGGTTTAAGCTGTCCAGCAAAAATAAAAAACCAGAAACAAATTCTAGAGTACGTTAACATTTCAACTATTGGAATCGACTAACTATTTAATCAATTGAAATCGTCGTTTCAATAAATTGATGATAAAACTAAATCCTATTACACCGATTAACTTTTTTTTATTGTACCAGGAGTTCAGATTATATTATTAATCTATCATCTCTTTATATAATATGAAATTCGTTTGACAATTAAATGAGTGCCATACTCGAGAAAACGTTGGAAAGAGTAAGCCACAGTTTATAAAAATTGTAAATCAGTAGATATGTACCTAAAGAAAAGAAGGGTTGTGCGAATCATAATAATTTCTTCTGTTCTAGCTTCTTCTATAAATAAAACATCAGTCAAATCAGTCACTTATTTCACAAATCATCCGAATCATGTTTATAGTTTTATTCGGATTATTATTTGGCACATACCCCAAATAAGTTCGTATAATATCGACTGTGACACTACCAATTTAGTTTAATGTTATTTTAAATGCGCACCATGCTCAAAACAATGACTAAAGCAGGCACTAACGTTTCCGGACATATAAAGTCAGGGGGGACCCTGACTTTATATGTCCGGAAACGTTACCAGAAACGTGATTGTATAATGATAATTGCTTTACAATCATTTTTATAAAAACGTTTAACAGTTGCAAATAAATCTTGTGCTACTGAACGATTTGTGGACTATGAATATATGAATTTTTGTAGGTACCTTATTTTTTTACTTCGATTGACTCATTTCTCTTGACAAGAGTAAGGCATTTCGAAATGGTCATAGGTATGGCCATTCTTTAGTCATTTCTCGCAACGAGACATGAGCTTTGCATTTACAGTAACCGCACGTCCTAAGCGGTCAACTCACACTTAACAAGCTTTAATATTACCAGTTTATAATGTCTTGCATTGTACGGAAAGCGTATACAATGCAATATCAGTTTATGCTGGAAATTGTGTAGCTTGATATGTAGACGCTATTGATGATGCCAATCAGTTTCAAAGCCCATGTCTCGTTGTAAGAACTAACTGACTTACTGTACTATTAACACTAGCAGTACCCCAGGTGTGAGTTTTTTTCGTTAACCACTGTAGTTGCGTCACGCCAAAAATGTATGAAACTTTAGACAGAAGGCGAATAACGTGACTTAGGGTCAAAATACACGTCCGGTGGTTGCTTCCGGGAGCCGGATCCGACTATCTGATCGGATTCATGAAATACACGTACGATTCTCGTGTCCGATTTTTTCTGGATGACGACGACGCCCGGACGATGCTTACGATTCTGACATCCGATCCGATAGTCTGATCGTACGTGTAATTCATGTTCAAACAAATGTATGACGCGGAGGCCTTCAGATAGTCTGATCAGACTATCAGAAGCGACTATCGGAGGCAAGTACCGGACGTGTATTTGGGCTCTTAAAATTGGTTTGACATAGTAAACTATTCTTTACGGAAACGTGTAGTATACTACCCAAATCACACTTGGGGTACAGTAATATATAACTCATGCCATAAAATATTATTATTTGTCGAAATGTCATCATTGTTGCATCAAAAGCTTGCTTTTTCGTCAGCGGTGCTACGTTAAATTATCTATAGTAAATAACTAGTGGTTACTAATAAGTGCCATTCGACCACATTTATTCAATAATGTTACCATTTTTTTTATCGTTTAGTCATTACGTAAAATGCTTTTATTACTAATAAGATATTGAAAATATCTGTGCATAATATTTTAATTTAATTTTTCTTCCTAGTAATTTAAGGATCTACTGAATATCTAATTTTTAATGCTTTTGATGTGCAACTAAAGTGTCGAGTATTAATTTAAATTTGAATTCAAAATTGGCAGCTAAATGCTGCGTAATGTTGTTAGTAATATTTAGTTGATATTTTGATGAAAAATATAATGTAGCTCGATTGTAACTTGAATGATTTATAAATAAACTATCTAATTGTATGTGTTGTGTTATTTCTTTGATTATATCTTTATTACTTACTTACATATAATTTATTGAAATTTAGTCTACGCCACAGCGTACAGTACCTAGACAGCTTACATCTGTCGGGCATGCCACTGTCCCGGTGAATCTATCAGACATATTATCTCTGATTGTTCACGTCTTGCTGACGTTGAGTATTTGCACAGGCACAACCTGGTAGCTAAGATTATCCACCAGCAACTTGCTCTGAAACATAACCTTGAGGACGCAGAAGTACCATACTACAAGCACAGTCTACCTATATTTACTCCTTACAGTTGGTCAACGTAGAACATTGTCGCAGAGCAATCGTGCGGGGGGGTTGCGGGGTGAAGGGGACGGAGGTTATGCCCCGAGTAACCATACTGCATACTTGGTCCGTAGTAGGTACTTATTACTTCTATGCATAACCTCCGCCCCTACATATTTTTGACATTTCATAGGACCTGTCAAATGTATGGGCGTTGACCCACTGTATGTAGTAAGTAGGTACACTGTGTACAAGTATGTGCCCGACCCAGTTCTCGAGAATGGTCATGTCACACTGTACTGGGATCGATCTATCATCACCAATAGGACTATTGTTGCCAATACACCTGACATCGTGGTGATAGATCGATTAGAACGCCGCACAATGATTTTTGATACCACTGCCCCGCACGACGAGAATCTCATGAAAGCCGAAAATGATAAAAAAACAAGTACTTATCTTTTTTTTTATCTTTTTTTTAATTCACTTGGTCGCGCTTGACCCTAGTCTCACCTGATGGTAACCGCAGACAGGGTCTAAGATAGAGTACACGAATCCAAGTAACAGAAATATAGTGAGGGATTCTCCTATACTCCTCTGGCTCTCAAATACACACGACGGAACACAGTAAACTGCTTGGTGCCGGACTTTAATGTGAGAGTGGTAGCTAGCCATGCCGACCGTATAGATCCTGTATAGATCCTACCACCAAGCAAAATCTTGATTTTGCACACGAGGTTGTAGACATGTAGGATGTTGACGCAGCAGTAATTATGCCGATAGTTGTTACAGCCAAAGGTTTAATAGGCAGAAGCCTCGACCAACATCTGATGAAGCTCTCGCTGGCAGCTGAATCAAGGGTTTGATTCAGGAAGCGGTACTTCTGGACACGGCGCGGATTGTTGGGAAGTTCCTCTCTCTGCAGCCCTAACCGCCGCGGCGCTAGCAGCTTGGACCCTGTTGTGAATGCAGGTGGGCATTTTTTTATTTTTTTAACTTTTGTATTTAAAAATGTAATATAATATTTATTTACAATTAATAAACGAAAATAATATTATTAGAACGTCTACGCCTAAGCACCTCATTGAAACAAACACACGTCGTCCAACGTGTGATGTTACCTTACCTAGTTATATTTAAATTTGACTGGTTTTGTTTCCCTTCTCCATCCAGAAGGTACGCATTTGCTTGGATCTTTTTATTATCATAACATTCAATGATATTTTAAAAAATAGAAGTTAACATTAATATTGGAAAAATAAATAATTCTACTACTAACGCCATCTGTTGTTGAGTAGAATGTTTTGATGAATGCGCTTTCTATTGTCAAGTGAATTATTTTTTGACTGATTTTTGTTTAATAAAATGTACAATGATTAACTTTGTATATTAATAAAGGAATATGATTTAGAATCCGAGCAAAGCTTGAAATGGGATTAATTATTCTAGATATTTACCTAATACTTGCCAAGATAAAAAGTGTGTTACAGACTTTAATTATAAAATAATACTGGCCTATTATCGGTATTTTATTTTGTTTTATTTACCTACAATATTATAATTTAAAATAAATGTTAAGTACACTTAGTTGGCAAAATAAATATCTTTGAATCTTTGATTAATTTTTGAGGCCCGATTCCCGATTCCGAAAAAACAACGTGTCACACGCATTTGACGTTTGTTTTATCTGAACGTCAACGTCACTAACTAAACGTCATGCCCGATTGGAAGTTAATGTCAAATGGCCATGGCCCGTCTGTCATTTGATTTCTTATTTACTCAATTTCCACCGGAAAAGTGAAAATAGACTGACTTTAGTGTATAATTTCAACAAATATCAACCATGGCGCGCAGATATAGGGACGCTGCTGCAAAATTGCAGCTAAATGTCCAGAAACATTTGAAAGGAATGAAGGAACTGTCGTCATCAGAAGATGAGGATCCCTGCGAATCTAGCGTCCTGGATGGAGTGTTCCAGAGTTACTGGCGTGGCGGCGGAGACACTCACTTGCTGAACAGGACAAAAAATCTCCTAGAGGAAGCTATTAGCGGCCGCTCTGTAACATGTCTTATATGCATAGGATCGATCAAAAAAAGTCACGCTATTTGGACTTGCGATCATTGCTACTCCTATTTCCACCTATCTTGTATACAAAAATGGTCGAACGACAGCATAAGCTTACGTAGTGAAGAGAGTCAGGGCCCAATAACTGTAATGAAGCAACAGAAAATTGAATGGTGTTGTCCTAAGTGCCGACACTCGTATTCTAAGGAAGAAATTCCCCGTAAATATCGCTGTTTTTGTGGCAAAACTGATGACCCACCGCACCATCCCTGGCTTATCCCTCACACTTGTGGAGAAGTTTGTGAAAAAAGACTTTCTACTGGTGAGAATTGTAAACATAAATGCTTGCTCTTATGCCACCCTGGACCATGTCCACCGTGCCCACAAACCGTAAATGGAATATGTTTTTGTGGGAAGGAACGTAAGAGAGTACGGTGCAGCGCTGCCAAATGGTCTTGTGGACAAATTTGTAAGAACACTCTCCTATGTAAGACGCACAATTGTGAAAACGTCTGTCATGAAGGTGACTGTCCCCAATGCAGCTACACTAGTATTCAACCATGTAAATGCGGTACCGAAAAAGCTAAAAGACCATGCAATGATCCCTTTTGGCAGTGCCAGAAGCAATGCAACAAATTATTTTCATGTGGCTATCATAAATGTGAAAAAATATGCCATTCAGGCGACTGTGGGTCCTGCCCCAACTCCGGAATGACATCTTGTCCATGCGGAGCAAACCAGCGCTTCGTACAATGTCCAGATGTTATGGAAACCTGCTTAGGTACGTGTGGGAAAAGACATGAAGATTGTGATCACAACTGCCCTGAAAAATGCCACAACGGAAACTGCCCACCTTGCCAAGAGCTAATACCAAAGAAATGTCACTGCTCAACACATACAAGGTCCCTACCATGTAGCAAGGAGTTCAAATGTGAGACCAAGTGCAGAGGGATACGACCATGCGGTAAACATGGGTGTGGACGAAAATGCTGCAATGGGAATTGCCCTCCATGTGAGAAAATATGTGACAAACCCCTCCAATGCGGTAGGCATAAATGCACCAATATTTGCCATCGTGGACCATGCTATCCATGCCCTCTAGAATCAAAAGTCACCTGCAGATGCAAAGAAACTTACGTAACGGTCCCATGTGGGAGGGAACGGCAGACAAAACCACCAAAATGCAGCTTGCCATGCAAAATAAAATACAAATGTGGACATAGCGAGGACAATAATCACTCCTGCCATTTCGGTGACTGTCCGCCCTGCAAAGCTATTTGTTACAAACAATATCCAAAGTGTAGTCACCAATGTAAAGCGGTGTGTCACGAATATGTTGCAGTGCTCTTCAAACAGGTTGAAAAGCCCGCTACTCCATGGGAAGTGCAACCACCAAAGACCAAGATAATGACTTTAGATTGTCCGCCGTGCGGCACACCAATACCGATTATCTGCTTTGGAGAACATGAGACAGACAACCAACCTTGCCACTCTGCTTCCCGGAGGCCATGTGGACGAGAGTGTGGGCGACCATTGTCCTGTGGAAATCACAAATGCACTTTACTCTGTCATCTCTACAGCCCTGTTCCTGAGTACCCAAACGTACCTTCCAGTTGTAAGCAATGTAACAAAGAATGTTTAGTTCCTCGTCCTCAAAAATGTATGCATAAATGTTCTATTAGAGCCTGTCATCCAGGTCCATGCCGTCCCTGCGAAATACTTGAACGAGTAGCCTGCCACTGTGGCTTAACAGAAATTTACTTGCGTTGCCGGGAACTATCTACAGCAACCGAAGAAATGTTGTCATGCAAGGGACAGTGTCCTAAAAACTTGGATTGTGGCCACCGCTGCCGTAATACTTGCCATTCAGGTGGCTGTAGCAAGCAAGTATGTACTAAGAAAACCAAAGTGCACTGCGCATGCGGTAACTTAAAGAAGGACGCTCCTTGCACCTCGGTTAGAAATGGAGACACGAAAATACTTTGTGACGAAACATGTGAAGCTAAGAAGATTGCTGCTAAATTAGAGAATGAAAAAGAAAAACAGAGATTGAAGGAGTTGGAAGAAGAGAAGAATCGCAAGGAGTTGGCAGAGTATGAGTGGAAATTGAGCGGTAAAAAGAAGAAATATAAGGAAAAGAAAATGGTGGTTGGTAAGGATGACAGAGGTTTTTTGAAAAAATATTGGATACCAATAACATCATTTCTAGTTATGATGCTAGCTGCTTTTTATTATATATTTTATGTATAAAAAGACAAGTCAATTATTCCATTATAATAACTAGATTTATTAAATATACGTAAAATTTATGCTAGGCATTGCTAGATTTTTTCTTTACCAAATAGGGTAGTTATTTATAAAATATTTATAAATAGACTCAACTATTAAGGTCCTCTGCACACGAAATTGTAGTTTGTAAGTAGTGCTTTTTACTTTTTTTTGTTTTGTATTGCCTCAAATCCACGAGCAAGTTGAGGAAGTTGCGCGCGCAAGTTTTTGGCAGTCCATTGCCTACTTAAAGGTACAAGTCCGAAACGGGCTGCAGACCGCAAACTGCAAAAGTAGTATCGCTTGCGGTGCGATCTGCGGCTGCGGTCTGCGGTTGCAGTTTTGCAGTCGCTGTCGGAATAGCACCTTTAAAGTGCACACCTTAAAGGCGCTATTCCGATGGCGACTTGCGGTCTGCGGTTGCAGTTTGCAGTCTCCGGTGGAATAGCACCTTAACCCTTAACTAAGCACGCAATGGACTGCATATAGCGCTACAAAACGTGCTAGTGGACACGCCAATTTTAATTTGTATGTAAAAAGGGGTGACTATACATCTCAATATTAGTTGATTGGGTCCAACACTTATTCAGTACTATGAAAGGAAGTGCGAATTCAGAATTAAGTTTTTCAATGCTCAATTAAAATGCTATATGAAAGTACCACTACTGTTACTTATACTACTTAGGCGCGTACTTCTACTACTTAGTCGCGTACTTCTACTACTTAGTCGCGTATTTCTGCTACTTAGTCGCGTCCGATAGTTTATTTCGGGCATAAACTACGGTAACAATCTGTTAAATTCGGTTCATTTAATTTAATTTAGCCAGTACATGAGAAAAACTATTGCCAATGGTATAAGGAATATGGCTTTGGTGTTACATAAATAACGCACAACCTCTTAAGGGATCACTGTACTCATCATTATGAACAACTTTTACTATGGGAGCAAAATTGAAATCGCGGAAAAAAAAATCAGCTGTTCCCTACATTTATGTTCGCATAACTCGTCAAAATGTAGGGAACAGTAGATTTTTTTTTCGCGATTTCAGGTTTGGTCCCGTAGTAAAAGTTGTTCATAATGATTTATTTATTTATTTTTTATTTATTTATTATCACAACACTTCTATCATTACAGGATATCCCAATGCGATAGGGTGGTAGGTACATATCTAAAATTGTTTTTTACAAATTATAGCACAAATAATTTAAAGTTGTTCTTGCGAATTCATTCAGTGAACAGGAAAAAATGTCAATCCTTTCGGCGACTTCATTGAGTGTCTGTAAGGCACGAGTAACCGGTGCTTTATTAAGAGTGCAGGGACCCCTTAGGAGGTTGTGCGTTATTTGTGTTACAACTTGTATATAATTTTATCATGTGAAAAATGCGGCTGTCTGTATGTAGCGCTATAACACTGCTGTTACTCCTGTGTTTCTAAGCTAATTCAAATAAAAGACATAAGTTTTAGTCTGAAGTATTGATACGCGCCGCGCGGCAGTAGCGGATCCAGGGGGCTGGCCACGTAGAGACATGACCACCATATGAGCCGACACCTACAACTGACCAGTGTCTTTCTGTTGCAAAGTGCAAAATTAAAAGAAGCAGGTGGCTTACGTGGCCAGTGGGCAGCCTTAAGAGGGTAGCCCGCCTTATGAAGGTGGCCCCTGAGCGCCAATATTGATCCGCCGTTGCCGCGCGATTACAGCACGCGCAAAATAACGTTGCCTCTCTGAAACCAGGCTTTCAGCGTACTGTTTCTCACTTCAGAACGACAAAGTTATTTGGAACCCGTAAAATAACTTTCCCGCTCTAAAACCAGCCTTTCAGCGTTGTGTTCCTCACTTCAGAGGGACAAAGTAATTAGGTACGCGTAAAATAACTTTATAGCTCTGAAAACAGGCTTTCAGCGTTCTGTTTCTCACTTCAGGGTGGCAAAGTTATATTCTTCGTACTGTATTCTGCGTACAGCGGCGAATTAATTAACTTTTAATTACTTAATCAACTTTTATGTTTTTTACCAATTTCATAATTCCTCCTGCGATAGAATATAGTTAAGATGATTATTAATAGTGTTTATTTACATGTGGCAACTGCATTTAACGGTAAATTATAAAATAAGTATAGCAGAGTAGTTTACATTTACCTACCGAATTGGCGATTTTTACCTCAAATACATGTATCTTTGCGGTATTAGTATAGGATCTGCGATTCTCTGGTTACCCTATAAACCCGTGATATTTACTGCTCACTACCAGAAAATGTCAGATTCAACTAGTGTTCATTGTTGATTGTTATAATTTTCTAAATATTCGTCCATTTTCTATAGGGAAAAGGCAATGTGATTAGATTATAATATTTATGCTTAGATTTTAAAAATGTTTAGAAAAATAAATTGATGCGTCTTACACTGCATTTATGTCTGCGTATCATATTTTTCAAATTACCGTTGGGGTAAGTCCGAACGAGGGGTAAGTTCATTAAAATAGATTTGCGGCAGAACTTGTCCTAAAAATAACGATGCGAAATGAAAATTGGGGCAGTATACATAGAATGGCGTTGCACGGTTTTCTTTTAGCAATTAAAATATTGTCACATTCTGCGTCAAATCCATTTGAACGAACTTACCCCAACGCACCCTATAATTGATAGGTATAGTGTTAAATATTTCAAATTGATTGGCGAAACTTCGCAGGACTCACCTTACGGTGCAAAGGGTATAGTGAAAATAATGACATACCCACTTAGATATAATAATTTGTTAAATACTGTAAGTCTCATTAGCTCCATCAGCTTTATTTTTCTAAACTAAGATAATTATAATTGTCACGTCCTATTTATTGGTGTTCTCTTTGATTGTGATTTTTTATAATAAATTATTAAACAATTATGCTATAGACTTTCTATTATGCCTTGTACAGACCAACCGAACGAAAGCGAACGAGTGAGTGTGGATGGTTTAGCGAAGTAGATTAGGTACCGCGCACGGTGGCTGAAAATCACCTTTCATAGAAATAGACACTTGAATTATTAAGGCGGATACAGACTTTGCGAGGCATCCGCCGCGAACGGCGGCGCACAACGAATGCCTCGCAAGGTGTGTACCTTCATATTCGTGGCGAGGCATTTGCTACGTACGTGCGAGGGCGAGCCAACGTATGTCGGCAAACGCTTTAAGATCAAAGCGCCTCAGTGCGAGCATTACATTAGTTGTGGACGTAGTCGCGCATGTACGTTCGAGGTGTGCGCCACGTACATACGATCCACTCACGCCTCTACTGAGAAAATGAAACTGCGCCTGTGCATAGCACATGCCTCGCCACAAACATGAAGACAGACAAACGAGGCATTTGCTTTGCACTTTGCTTTCCGTGTCCAACTGGCGACACCGGTCTCGCGAAATCCGCACGCTTTTGTATTACTACGGAATTCTACTAGCCCGTGTTCAATTCGCATCAACTGGACACGCCTTTGTGATCAAGTGGCGCTGAGGGAGGTTTTACAAAATAGTGTGCAGTTGAACTGAACACTTTTTTGACTTGATTCTTGACTGTATGAGTCTTCAAAAGCGTGTTGAATTATCTAGCGACGGTATTAGTTGAGGAACTGCTTTCATTGCTGTTAATTGTTTTCCAACTGACTAATTTGAAGAGCGAGCTCTGGAATTTCACCGTTCACCTTTTTATTTTGTATAGAATTTTCGTACCATGAACAAGCATTACCGTTCAACTTGATTCAATAGTCGTTCACTTTTAGTACTGTCATAGTACGATTTTTAGCGATTCAGAAGCAGGCCTGCTTTTGAACGGATATTGACTGGCTGGCATTTGAACGTTTTCTTAAGATGTCATGGTGGTAAGCCCCCAGTATTACATTGTTAACAAGAAAACCAAATGACTTGGCTGTATGTTTTAATGATCTCTGCCTGCCTATATTGGCGAGTATTACAACAATAACAACAAAAAAAAAAACTGTCATGTGCATGTGTCATTCAATACGTCATAAAAATATGAATCATTTATTTACAAATTTTACAATTTACATGTTGCACAGGTTGCACAAAACATTTTGGGCGGTCTTTATATTTTTATGAAACAGCTTATTACAATTAAGGACTATTATATTGAGAAGTCCATATCCGCCTGTCCTCAAAATACGTTATAATAAACCATTACCGGAAACAAGTCTTAGTACAAGACAGTTACTGTCTCGTGAATTCAATGTTCATTGTGCACCTATCTACGCTCACTAATTACTACGAGGTTATTATGATAACAGGCTAATAGACAGACCGATAACACTATCGATGGATATCAACAAATAATTTACTAACGACTGCGTAATGTTGGAGGCAATTGGTAAGCAAATACTATTATAACCCAGTCTGGTATAGTTACTATACTCTTAGGTCAGTTGTAAACATGTCGCGGGTAGCTACGTACGTGTTTTTAGATTTAGAGACGACCAGTCTCCCGAGTTTAGAGTATAATAAGACAAGAATTACCGAATTAAGTATGGTAGTGGTGAAACGAAGACATATTTTGGATACAAGGCCGGGAGCCTCGCCACGCGTTCAGGACAAGTTCACAATGTGCTTTAACCCTCGGAGAATGGTTGATCCCGGCAGCACCGACACTTCGGGACTGTGCAATGACCTCCTAGAACATCAAACGGACTTCAACATGAACGTATTCAACGCCATTAATGGATTCCTACAGTGTCTTGAGAAGCCGGTATGTTTGGTCGCACAGAACGGTCACGCATTTGATTTTCCAATATTAAAAAATCATTTTGAAAAATTGGGTGTCTGTTTGTCGTACGATATCATGTGTGCTGATAGTCTTCATGCATTTTGTGATATATTTGAAGCTGAAAAGTCTATGAATACGACGAGCAATGTGGGTGAGGCTGTGGTAACAAATTGTAATAAGACTGATGAGTCATCAGATGACCGAATTAAAAAGCAAGAGACTGATACAACTGACGGAGAAGTTAAGATGAAGCCAGACTATAAACAAACATGCAAAAACAATCAAATGCCCATCACACAAGAAGAACAAACAACCACAGATTTGTTGAAAGATTTTGATGAAGACGATGATTTGAATAGTCAAAAATCTTTACAACAGAAGAATGAAAGTACACCAGTCTCTCTTAAACAGCAGCTTCTGAAACCGCATAATAAAATAAGTAATGTTAGAAGGAAACTGTTTTGGGGCAATAAACCAAAGCCGCAAATGTCATACAAGCTGAAAGACATTTATGAACGTGTTTTAAGACGTCCCGCAATAGAGGCTCATCGGGCAGAGAATGACTGTACCATGGCTATGGAAATATCAGTCAGTATAGCGAAACAGTTTGTGGAATGGGTTGATAAGAATCTCTGTGCTTTTAGTGAGGTAAAGCCTATGAAACTTTGCGTTCCGTTAGGGCATTAAGGTTGAATGTGTTTTTTTATTGCAATTTAGCATGTTATTTTACTTTATAGCCATTCTTTACGTTTTGTCTAAAAGCTTTGCTAATTTTTTTTTGTATTTTTTTTGTCATTCTTATGCAATATCATGTCAAGTTGGATTTTTATAAGTATTTTATACAATGTTATTTTTTGTGTATTCTTTTTTTACAATTTATTATTTTTGTTTTTGCTTATTGATGCTTAATAATTATGTAGTAATGAAAAGTGAGATTAAAATTAAATTAGAAAACCAAAAATTCTACTTTTGAAATTTTTTATTTGAAAGAATAGTCTGTGCCTATTTAAAAAAATGCATTAGAGGCCAAATTTTGATCTCCTAAAAAATTATAAGTCAGTTTTTAATTGTAAACTTTTTATCATAGTAATGTGCTTACTTATATGATTTGTTTTATATAATTTGAGTAATATTTTTAATAAGTAAAATAAAAAAAGAAGAATGACCAAAATATTTATCCTTGTTTGGTCAGTTTTCCTATATCGATAGTTATAAGTATACATATTTGATGCTCAATAAATTGTTGAAAAAAATTGATCTCTACTTTGAGAATGTACCAAATTTTATTTACAATAAATATTATAAGTATTATAAAAATAACTATTTGATAGTTTCAACATGTTGTGAAGCACATTTTCAATGAGTTTAATAGTGGAATGAATTATTTATCAATCATAATTACGACATAACTAATTAAGGTGCTTGGTGCAATTGTATAAACTATTTACATAAATAAAGAAATATTTTTATATTGAAGTAACTGTTTTTTCATTTATCGAACTTGTTTGACATACTGAAAAAGCCATGTGGAATCTTCTCAGCTACAAATACTCCCCCCACCCCCCCAATTTATTCGAGACCTCTGCCTTGATGACTGGGCCAGATTAGACCTTAGCATACTGATTGACGATCACAGTAGGTTATTAGCCCCCTGGACAGTGAAGACTGGGCAGTCAGTCCCGCTACCAACCTCGCTGATTGGCTATTCTTTTTACTATGGCATGACCTATCCTCGTTTAGTTTGTGCCGACACAAGAGAAGAGAAGTGCACTGCAGTATGTTGTCCAGTGCCCATGCTCCAGACGTAATCCCAGGGGCGGATTTGATACGTTGCCTATGAAATATTGCCGCCCCCTACACGCTGTAAATCACGAAAAATTTAATGAACTATAGGAATTAAATTAAAATAAAAAACAACGAACGTCGAACGATAAAATTATCTCAATCAGTGATTCAAATAGATACTGATGCTTACTTACCATTTCCATTTGTAAGTAAGAATGAATCGTTATTCACAAATTGTCTTTTACCGTAATATAATAATTTGATCGCGATAAAACTCACTAGACCAGCAAAAGGCGCGACTACTAAAAAATAAACCTCCAAATTTCGCCATCCCCTAAATGTTGCCGCCCTAGGCCCGAGCCTACCTAGCCTATAGGGAAATCCGCCCCTGCGTAATACCTAAGTCGCCTTGAACCAGGGTCGGCCGGACCATATAAGCGAACTAGGCGATGACCTAGGTCGCTTCACTTGGGGCGAGGGTACAGAACGGGCGAGTCAGTGCCTGTGCACTTACGCGAAGGTCTTGTTTTAAGATGCCATTTCAGTTATTCGCCTAAAGCGCTGAGTTTGCTAGGGCCAGAGAGTGAACAATACCTGATGAAGGAGTGAGCAAGACATGGCCTATCTTTCACCTGGAATCTAGCAGATGACAACTAGTTTTATCTTTGACCTGTTACCTCCAATGTTTATATTTAGCTGCATTTTGTTAGACTGAAATAGACAAGTGAAAAAAAATTGGCTTCTGTGCTACGGGTCGCTGGTTCGATTCCCGCACGGAACAAATATTTGTATGGGAAACACAGGAGTTCCGGGTCTGGGCGTTTATGCATGTGAAGATTTATGTCTGTAAGTAAACGCATCCTCGATATTGGAGAAATACTAGTGGGGGGCAAATATTTATTTAAAAAAACTGGCGATTTCTGAATTCCTAATTTTAGAATTCCGATCTTCATGCTGCCCGTGACTATGTACCTACCTGCTTGCACTCCGAAGCACGAAGGAATCTTGATGTGTAATGGCCGTCACCCATCCATGACATGACCGCAGCAGCGGTAGCTCCATATCGCAAAAATCTGCCGCTATGAACACAAGTCTACCTGTACTTTGAGGAAGTTTTAGGCGCAGGCCACACAGAAGGGGCGCGGCGCACAACTGGCGCGCATCGGGCGCACCTGTTGCACGCAATGGCCGCCCGTAGAGTGGTACGGTGCGCCGGCGTGCGTGTTGGTGCCATTCATGTTTGATTTTGATCTGACATGTCTTCCTCTGAAGGAGGAGCTCGTGGCTAAATAATTACAGCCGCATAGACCGATCTTCCGGGTTAAGCCACGCTTGCCGAGGTTGGTCTGTGGATGGGTGACCATTTACCATAGCGAGTTTCCTCCGTGCCTCGGAAAGCACGTAAAGCCGTTGGTCCCGGCTGTCATTTGTAGATCTTTGACAGTCGTTACTGTTGGTCAGAAGCCGGAAAGTCTGGCAACCAGTCTTACCAAGAGTATCGTATTACCCAGTTACTGGGTTGTGGAGGTCTGATAGGCAGTCGCTCCATGTAAAATACTGATATTCAGCTGCATCCGGTTCGACTGGGAGCCGACCCCAACATTGTTGGGAAAAGGCTAGGCAGATGATGATGTCTTCCTCTGAAGACGAAGACATGCTAGCCCTGGTGCAACCGATTTTTGCGACAAACGGCCGGTCCGGCGCCTTATTCACTGCAGACTGCCCGAGCGCCGGTGGCGCGCCCGCGTTTCTACCGTGGCGTGCCGTATCGTCGCCTCTTCAATGTTCTTTCATACAAAATGTTTGAAACGGACGTGCTTTCATGCAAAAGTGCGCCGCGCCTGCGCCCTTGCTGTGTGGTCCGCGCGTTAGGTGTCCACGAAGATGTTATAGGGCGGGGGATGTATACTATAATAACCTGCGACGACGCCACAATCGCCCTAAGCGCATGTCGTTGCTTTGCATGAATAACCACACAATCCAAAATGTTCAAACTAGCTATGGAGACAGCGGAATCCAAAATAGCCCTAATTAGGGTTCCGTACCCAAAGGGTATAACTGCGACCCTATTACTAAGACTCCGCTGTCCGTCCGTCCGTCTGTCACCAGGCTGTATCTCATGAACCGTGATAGTTAGACAGTTGAAATTTTCACAGATGATGTATTTCTGTTGCCGCTATAACAACAAATACTAAAAAACAATAGGTAAAATAAATATTTAAGGGGGCTCACATACAACAAACGTGATTTTTTTGCCGTTTTTGTAGATAATGGTACGTAACCCTTCGCGAGCGAGTCCGACTCGCACTTGGCCGGTTTTTTTTTTGCGGTTAAATCTCACATTGATATCGTCAAGAATGACGAAGTGGCATCACGAAATGTCATTGCCATTTTCTTCAACAATGTATTCTTAAAAGGCTCTCCTCTAAAATAAGCTTTTCTGAATAATAACATTATTCACCCAAAACAGCGATGTGTGTGCGCATCGTAGACACGACCGACCTGCACATACGCTAAGTGATATGGAAGAACCAACTTGATTATCTATTTCCAGGTCTTTTGGTGTTGACCGGCGTGCTATGGGGGTGCACCAACCCTTTCATCCGCCAGGGTACGAAGGGTCTCCGTGACGTCACGGCTACATCATTGCTAGGACAGGTGTGGGCAGAAGTTACCTTTCTGCTCGGCAATTGGAAGGTAATTAGCCCGTCAATTCCTTCATATTAGCAGGGACGGATTTACGGGAGTGGCAACAGGAACTTCTATCCCGAGGCCTCCAAAATAGGAGTTTAAAAAAAAAACAGGCCTGGTCAACCCACAACAAGGCAAAGGGCTCCCTACCCCCCTTCCATTCCTCTCGGTTTAATGATCTTTGCGGTTAATCCTTCCAATAAGTGTCTAATTCGTCCCGTCATCTCCTTCTGGGCCTGCCGCGACGGCGTCGTCTAACGTTGTGTGGGCTCCACTCAGTGGTGAGTTTTACCCACAGCTCGTCCGACAGCAGATGTGACCAGCCCAGTTCCATTTTAAGCTTGCGGTTTTCTGACCAACGTCGGCGATCTGAGTTTTGGAGCGCAGTGCAATATTCCTTATACGGTCTGATAACCGGAATCCTAAGATACTGCGCTCAATGGCTCGCTGGCAAACCCCGAGACTTCTGACTTCATCATCATCATCAGAGTGTTTTTAGAAATGAAAAACAATTGTTCGCTTTCTGACAAAGAGAAAAAAGTTTACATCCACAATTTCCATCACACCATCACATCCCACATTCCCTTTTAAAAATATTTAAACGGGCTTCCTCTTCTTCATTGCCACAGGGTCTCCAAAACTTTAATCCGGCCCTGCATATTAGCCCGTAAAACTGTTTCTGGACATAGGCTTCCCAATGTCCTTTACAATGAACGATCAAAGACAAAATCGCCATAATCACCACGCTCGGCAGACGGACTGATGATCGCAGTTTGTTTTTATTAGCAGACACGAGGACGCTGCTGCCCATTCTCTCGACATGATCCATTTGAAGCCCTTTATAACACCCACGGGCGAGGAATGGACGACCTACAAACCGTACGTTGCTTGATGGTAGGATCTATACGATCCGCCTGGCTAGCTACCACCCTCATTGTCAAAAAATATTTATTACTACGAGTAACATTAAAAACTAATTGAATGGATACTACTCTAGAATCTGAATAAACTACTTTCAATTTCTGCGATTTTTGTAATAACACCTATGAATGATAATGTTCACTTGTTCCAGTACGTGTTGCCGTGGTTGATCAACCAGGCTGGCTCTCTATCGTACCTGGCGGCTGTGCAGCGCGCCCCGCTGTCAGTGGCAGTGCCGACTGCCAACAGCCTGGCGTTCGTGTTCACAGCTATCACCGGCGCGGGCATCGGCGCTGAGGAGCCGCTGGATGCAAGTACGTTAATCACCATGCATCACCGTCACTGCTTCAGTCTGGCGTAGTCAAAAGGCCTAAGGGGCCGTCCATTAATCACGTGATGTTCTTTTTAGCATTTTTTAATCTCCCCTCCCCGTTGGTGATACGTGGTGATGTTTAAGACTACCCCCCCTCCCCCATCCAAAATCACGTGTCGTTTTAGTAACCTACCTACAAAGAATCTTAAAATTTTTAGAATGTTTATCTTTAAATACAGGCATAAAGTATAATCTAATTTTATTCTGAAATTAAGGACTGTGGAGAAACTTGGTGTGGTGTTCCTCCAACCAAAGGGAGGATCCTCCAACCAGGCGGAGTCTTGTGCCTGGCGGGCTACTGCCCACCAGTTGATGTTGGGAGGTTGTAATATATACTATCTGCGTGTTAAATCTTGATTGCGCGATGTAGGATAGTTCGCTAGTTCGCATGTGGCGAGATAGATGCCGCCACATCACTCCCCGACTGAGACCGGAGGTCGATCGTCTTGATGAGGCAGCGGTCGTTGCGTCTTGAGAGCTTGCCAGGGCCAGTGAGGGGTTCCTTTAAGTCGAAACCGGATACCGCGTCATTCCAGTGAGTCGGAACTGTGAGAGCGATGAGTGGTGGCTGTGGACTGCGTCGACCAGGAGAGAAGTGCCTCTGCTAGTTGACCGGTCGAAGTGCAGTATATATGCGCCGAAGATGCTGGCTGGCTGTGTGACTCGCTGCTTGCTGCTCGATTGAATATGCTGAGCGGAGGGAGTGATGATTGCTGCCGAGGCTGCGAAGGTTACATGTGACGTCACCAGTGTGGAAACACTGTCTGTGACGGATCACGTCGGGGTCACCAATGTGGAGAAACTTGGTGTGGTGTTCCTCCAACCAAAGGGAGGATCCTCCAACCAGGCGGAGTCTTGTGCCTGGCGGGCTACTGCCCACCAGTTGATGTTGGGAGGTTGTAATATATACTATCTGCGTGTTAAATCTTGATTGCGCGATGTAGGATAGTTCGCTAGTTCGCATGTGGCGAGATAGATGCCGCCACAGGACCATGATAAAAATGTCTAGACAGAAAGGCTGCAGGTTGTTTTTGTCTGGCATAATCGCTTTTCAGTTGGAGGAGCTTGTGGCTAAATAATTACAGCCGCATAGACCGATCTTCCGGGTTAAGCCACGCTTGCCGAGGTTGGTCTGTGGATGGGTGACCATTTACCATAGCGAGTTTCCTCCGTGGCTCGGAAAGCACGTAAAGCCGTTGGTCCCGGCTGTCATTTGTAGATCTTTGACAGTCGTTACTGTTGGTCAGAAGCCAGAAAGTCTGACAACCAGTCTTACCAAGAGTATCGTATTACCCAGTTACTGGGTTGTGGAGGTCTGATAGGCAGTCGCTCCATGTAAAATACTGATATTCAGCTGCATCCGGTTAGACTGGAAGCCGACCCCAACATAGTTGGGAAAAGGCTAGGCAGATGATGATGATCTTACTACACCCCCCCTCCCCCCTTGTGATATTTCGTGATTTTTGCCAAACCCCCTCCCCCCTTGTGATATTTCGTGATTTTTGCCAAACCCCCTCCCCCCCCCTTTCGAACCTCACGTGATTAATGGACGGCCCCTAATGTTCTTACTCAATACCCAGCAGGCTTGTTCACGTACCTAATTTAATGACGTGCCGAGTCAAGTTTGTCAAGTTGTAGTGACACTGCAGTTAAGTTTACGCGACCGTATCTGACAAGGATCGCCTATTAAGAGAATATGCGAAAAGCGTCGTTTTGATTGATACTTAACTACAATTACACTGCAACTGAACCTCTTTAGTTAGGTGAATCAGATTCCAGACTGTTGACTGCAAAGTCCTTTCGCAGCGGTGACGCTGCTGCCTTTTTGCGATCTGGGGTATTTACAAAATACATGGGCCTCAGAGAGGTATTCTAATAAAAAAAGGGGAATTATTAATCGGGCGAATAAATAATATATGGAAGACTGTTAATGAGATATTTTAATACTAAACCGAGCGGCATTAAAATATATCTGTGTTTTTTTTTTTAAGTATAATTTATTTAATTATATAAATAATAAAACTTAACTGGCGATAATTATGAATGAATAAAATTCGTTAAATGAGCTACAAGCAGTGGGAAACAGTTAATCTAAGCTAGTAACTAAAATTCCAAGTGTCCGAATTAAATACTAACTTGGGCGAAAAAAATACTGAGTGGGCGAAAATATACATTTCCTTACCCCGACACGGATAGGTTGGGTTCGAAGGGGATGACGAGGGTTAGAGTGAGCGAGCGAAGCGAGCGAACGAATCCCCCGTCATCCACTTCGTGTTAGGTTACTTTAAACCCTTCAGACAGAAAGGCTCCGTCGACGCTCCTTTGGAAACCCAAACATTATAAACATAGGTACAACAATAATGTGAGTGAAAATTTGTTCGCTTATGAATTATTATACTGATCTTTCTGAATAACTCGTACCTCAAATTCGTAATTTTAAGTCGCTGTTTTCAGTATTTGTGTTCGCCCTCAGTCTTTCGCCCACTTAGTATTTCAGTACGCCATAATCTATGTATTTTTGACACCCTTACTTTGAATTTATATTCGATCGTTTAAATACTAGCCATAAAAAAATACTCGATGATGTGAGTAATCCGCCAACCCGCACCAGGGGGCTTAACCATGACCTCTTAAAGCAGGGCAGAAGTTGCCTGAAAGTTGAACTGCCCTGCTTTTTTGTACTATGACATCGTTATAGCAGACCTGTAGCAGGCCTGCTACGTTGACGTTTACGAAATCCGTTCACCTGTTTTTTTTTGTATAGACTTTTCGTACCACAAACAAGCGTATCCGTTCAACTTGGTTGAATAGTCGTTCACCTTTTGTACTGTCATGGTACGATTTTTAGCGATTCAGAAGCAGGCCTGCTTTTGAACGGATATTGACTGGCTGGCATTTGAACGTTTTCTTAAGACGTCATGGTAAGCCCCCAGACCACCGCAGTGCACTAATGCCTTAACTCTTCTCATTCTGAGAAGATGCCCGTGACCAGCAGTGACACAATAATAGGTTCATTATGTATGTCCTGTTGTAATACCCAACATTTTTTTTCCTAGGATCTATCGTGGGTATTGTGCTGATCATGGTGGGAACAGCTCTTTGCTGTTTCGATGAGACCAGATGATGAAGCACCAACAGTAAAAGAAGCTAACAGTTAAGGTAGTCCGTAAGGTGAACACTCAACACAGACGGTATGACGCGACTTAATATTTATACAGGGTTATTGGAAAAACATTGACAACCTATTAAGTGGTCATTGTACTCATCATTATGAACAACTTTTACTATGGGACCAAACCAGAAATCGCAAAAAAATCAGCTGTTCCCTACATTTTGACGAGTTATGCGAACATAAATGTAGGGAACAGCAGTTTTTTTTTTCGCGATTTCAATTTTTGTTCCATTCTTAGGCACCATCTCCACGAGCGAGTGTGTCGCGGCGATAGTCTCGCCGTGCCTTCAAATTCAATACAAACTATCGTCGCGATAACATCGCCCTGTGTAGACATGTTCTAAGAGAGTGTACAGAAATACGTGGCACGACGATAATATCGCCACGATTCTCTCGCTCGTGGAGACGGCCCCTTTGTAAAAGTTGTTCATAATGATGAGTACAATGACCTCTTAAGAGGTTGTTAATGTTTTTCCAATAACCCTGTATTGTGTGCGACTTAAGGCACGGCGGCAGAGAATCGCCAAAGGATTAAGGGACTAATCACATTATTTAGCATTAATTCGCAAAAATGATGTACTATTTTAAACATACTTATCCTATCACCTATGGAATCATGTGTTTTCAGCTGCGAAAGCGTCCTACAGAATGCGAAAACGTTCTATAGAATGCGAAATTGTCCTACAGAATGTGAAAGCTTCCTATAGGATACGAAAGCGTTCTACAACATTATGATAAGATGGCCTTGTTGATGAAATTGTTTTTTTTTGGAAAATGTTGTTATTTCCTGTGCGTGTCCCGAATAAAACTGAAACGTTTTCTCTCTTTCTACAGAATGCGAATGTATTCTATAGAATGCGAAAGAGTACTACAGAAAGCGAAACCACACGAATAAATGTGTTTAGTCTCTTAATATTAAGTGTGTAAGTAATAAAAACAATAAAAATGTGAAGTATCTTTTATTGTTTCATTAAAAACTAAATAGATATTGCACTGTTTAGAAAATGTATATTACAATAAACGTTACAAAATAAGAGGCACGTTACAAGCGATTTTGTTTTAAATTAATTAGATGAAGTTATAATAGCATACATAAATTATAACCGTTTTAATTTACAGTCGATCTGTGACTACTTTTTATTTAGAAGATAATTGTAGAGTTGAATGCAGTATACAAACAGCATACAATCACTATTTAAACATGTATGGCGTAATTAATAAACGCAGCATAGCTTTACTTCAAAGTTAATCCCAGGATTAATCAAAAACATCAGAGTTAAAACTCTGCGTAAAGTTATGCCATGTTTATTAATAACAGCTGTAATTTTCTCGGATGGATTAAATATTATTGAAGTGTAAATGAAATGCCTATTTATTACGCAGCGATTATATTATGGATAAAACGAAAATGTTTATTCGAAGTTGTAGCCACATTCCCTACAAAGATTTTCAATAATTCGCTTGAGCCGATACTTGGAACTGACGAAACTACGTTTAGAGGCCATCCATTAACTACGTCACACGAATTTCAATATTTTTACCCCCCCCCCCCCCCCCCGTTTTATTTCCATTTAATACTTAGATATATCGCTGCTTTGGATGAATAATGACACAATTAAAAAAGCTTATTTTAGAGGAGAACATTTTAAGATTACACTGTAGAAGAAAAATGCGCAAAAATTAAAGAAATGGCTAATGACATTTTGTGATGCCACTTCGTAATTATTGACGATATAAATTTGAGTTTTATTCCCAAATAATAAGAGTTATTTTGGATTCCGCTGTCTCCTTATCTAGTTTGAACATTTTGGATTGTATGGTTATTCATGCAAAAAAGCGATATTAGATTTTGAAATGTGACGTCACGAAATTTAGGACCTCTCCCATCCCACCCCTTGTCACACGATGTCACACTTCGTCGACCCCCTCCCACCCCCTTAACGTGTGACGTAATTTATGGATGGCCCCATAACGTCACATGTTGAAAGATATCAACAGTGTCGTAGCTAGGGTCTTAGCGCCTAGGGCTAGGATCAAATTTTATGGCCCCCAAAAGAACACGCTGAACAAAAAAGGGGAATTTAATTAAGAATTTGTTAAAAAATAAGAAGTTAAGATTTTATCTCAGATCAAAAACCGCTATTCACACCTTTTGCTCGATGCGTCTTTTTTTCTCATTGGACTCAAAGCCATGGATTTTATCGATTTCTGAATAGATTTGGTTTAAAAATGCAATTTTCAAAGACAAAATAGCATCTCCAAATCGCATTCTGATCAAAAAAGGATATTTACAAGGCAAACAGGCCTACCCCTAAAAATATTTTCTCGATTTCTGAACAAAACAGAAAAGTGAAAATGATAGTTTTTGTTCCTAACCTCCTCTTTGTAGCTCTCAATGTTCAACCAAATTCATTTGCATATAAGTCAACATCATTTTTAACGCGACATCTGCTGCGGATTTTTTCAATTATACAGGGTGTAAACGAATACGTGTAATTCCTTCAAGCCGCGTGATCTATGGTGACACTGATTGACCCTGCATACATTTTTTTCAGAATCAACAAAAAAACGTTTTTATAAAATGGAAACAAATTTTTAGAAAATGAACTATGGTATTCTGTATCTGAGTAATTTTAGCGTCCCGAGTTAACTAACTGCGTGAAGCGATATCGCACTAGTCGTGCCCGTCAGCTGTGTCGCCGTGCCTTCATTCATTTGTGCATGGCATCGAAATTTTCTCTATACCATTAATAGATCATGTGATTTGAAGGAATTACACGAATTCGTTTACATCCTGTATATACAGGGTGAAATTTTAAACACTCGACTAACCGAAATGGGAGATTGTACTCATCACTATGAACAACTTATACTATGGGACCAAACCTGAAATCGCGAAAAAAAAAACAGCTATTCCCTATATTTTGACGAGTTATGCGAACATAAATGTAGGGAACAGCTGTTTTTTTCGCGATTTCAGGTTTGGTCCCATAGTAAAAGTTGTTCATAGTGATGAGTACAATCTCCCATTTCAGTTTGTCGAGTGTTTACAATTTCACCCTGTATATTGAGCGAAATTAGGATTTGCGCCCCCCCTAGGTCCTGCGCTCCTGACAGCCGCCCTTATAGGTTAGCCCTAGATACGACACTGAATTTCAATATGGATCAAATCGCTCCAATAGACACAGGTTTACAATTTAATATTTAAAGTACCTTTCCTCTGTGATTAATTGATAATAAGGGGTATATCTCGGCAGGTGGCGAAACTAGGTACCTACTAAAAAAATACACAGAATTTGACATTCATTGTTGACATTTGTCCTTCCAAGCAGCGCCACCTCAAATTGCCAAGATACATTGAGCGAACTGTATCAAAGGATCGTTTAAAAAAAATGGCATTTTAACAATGGTTTATAAAACCACGTCTAGTTATTGCGTATTTTTAAGACATCGTACTTAATGTTTACAATAATAAATACCTACTACCTAAAAATAGCTGACTAGTTATTTATATCTATTTTACAGTTAAATTGACAAAAACGTATTTTTACAATTTTTGGTACAATTTAATACCATAAGGTTAGACCTCTGGTTTTGGGTATATAAATAACGGAGACAAACTAAAATATTTAGCAATACTCAGCTAGGCAATATTTACGCACGTGGGGATCGAACCTAACACCTCACGGTCGACAAGCTGGCTAGGCCACTAGACAAATGATGCTCAAAACAACATCTATCATGTCTCCGTCTTTCCTCCTAGATACTAAATTATTTACATATTTTAACAAGTGCTTGTCGCCCTATATACAGCGTGGAAAGGTCGAAGGCGAAATAGAAAACTAACATAAAATGTACTGGATTTGACAGATTTTTAACATCTTCCTTCACAAGCAGCGCCGCTATCGACGTTCATTTAGAGCCATGTCGGACTCTAAACGCCTGTTGACTAAACGTTTCCACCCTGTAAACCTATTATAACTTAAATTTATTAATTATAGTTATCAAAGCACAGCTTAGAGCATATCTAAGAAGCACAGTATAAATTAATAACATTATTGTGACCAAATGACCACAGAGTGCCCAGAATTATATTGGCAGGCGGCGTAATAAGGAACTAATTTTAAATGTACTGAATTTGACAAATTATTGCCTTCACTGTGCCGCCATGAACTTTCGATATAAGCTGGGCACTTTGTATTAAGGGGTTAATACATCGAAGCTTATAAGATACAGTGTTAAGGCCCGGCCACACGCTCCATGTTAATTCCACAAATTCTTATTTGACCAAGAAAGAATGGAGGCAAAACGGTATAATTCTCATTAAGGAGGCAGACACAGTGATCGTATCTTACATGGATTATGTTTCGGCGCGTTACGCGTATGTACGCGTATATCTATATCATAATATTTCGAAATTGTATTATCCGGCTCCACATCTTGAAGAAATGAAATATAGCAATAAAAAAATAGCATTAACTGTCCCACTGCTGGGCAAAGGCCTCTTTTCATACAGAGAAGGAAAGAGCTAGGGTTCCCAACTATATTGTTGAAAACAGTATTATACTTTTTTTCACTACATTATACTTTTTACTATCGGACAAAAAAACAGTATACAAAATACTGTTTTTAACATCACTGGTAGTACTTATATAGAGGCTCGCCACACCACACAGTCGTGCGATGCAGTGCATGCAGCGCAAGCCTCCCTCGTTTCAGAAAGTTTTTTATGTCATGAATGCAAAGTGGCGGGCCGACCGAAATAGATCTTCCATAAATTTCATAAAAAATGAGCTCCTCATTGACTTTAATTTTGATTTCACTTGCAGTGAAGCTTATGAAGCTTTCAAAAATGACACTAAATTGCTAAGTTGTGCGAGAAGCACCAAGAAATATGTTTTTAAAACATAAAAAAATGGAGTACTGTTCATTTTATTGAAATACTGTTGATTTTCTTTCTCCAACCTGAATATACTGTATTTCTTGCAAAAAAAGTTGGCAACCCTAGAATGAGCATTGAATACCACGCTTGCTCACTGCGGGTACGTATGGTATTAATAAATAAAATATATATTTACATGCAATGGGCCTATTTTTACAATGTAGATCGTGTAAGTCTATTTCTAGAAAGGGTTTACGTAAAAAATATTAAATTGGACTCAGCTCGGGCACAAAACTGACTGACTTAAGTTGGCCTTCAACTTTCGATCAACATTATTGATCGAAGCCTTTAACTGTTATCTAGTAGTTCCTTATAACTTCGATGGCTAGTTTTATTCGCTGTAGCGAGTGACGGAGCTTGTTCTCTTCGGCGGCTAGGTTCTGTCGCTCAGCTAGAAGCGCACGCGCATGGTCTGAGTCACGAGAAGCTGAACACGTGATGTGTGCCCCTTCTATTTTGAGGGAAGTGTTTCGCTTGTGTAAGTCTGCTATCTCTTTTCGGCGAGCTGGAATCAGAATTATTAAAATAATAATTTTTTGTTGTACTTACTAGTCGTACGTATTGTTAAATGTGACTTCTATTGGGGTTATTAAACACAAAATCACGACTGTATTCCTCGCAGGGTTGGGGCAGAGGTGTCTAGTACACCCTCATTCGTTGTTATTATTATTTTTTAACTGTACAATTTATGACAATTTATCTTATTTCATTTAATTAAGCATACACACGTTGCAGCATAAAGCTGACTTACATCCGTCACCTCACACTTCAGGTCCAGTTGAAAACCAGCGTCAGCCACTAGTTGTCTGGCATTTTTGCTGAACTGGGCCTTTTTGGCACAGCAGTGAGTCACACTCTCCTGCTAATTTCTTTTGTTTGTTTTTGGCTGCTTTATTTATTGAGTGCCTTTTTAGTCTGTGCTAAATAAATGTATTTTCTTTCTTTCTTTCATTCCACCGTTATGCAGCAGCCCAGTCTGGATTTGTGCTCAGTTGATGGCAATAGGCTCGCCCCCTATTACATGGGACTTAAAATAACGGCGAAATGAGGGTGTACTATACACCTCTGCTCAACCCTTCGGGGAATGCAGGCGTGATGTTATGTTATGTAATATTTAGTTGTCAACATTTGAAACAAATTATTATTTACACTGAATACGTCGTTCTAAAATTCACTCTGCATATTTCTGCAGATTATTGAGAAGTAAAGTTTTTATATTCAGTTTGTTTGATATCAAGCGCATAATGTCAATTACGTACAATGAAACGCTTGCATTGTCAACCGTACCCTCCGTTTTCCTTAATTTTTTCCTCCTACCCGCAAAGGCGGCAAATCTATGCGCGACGTAGTCTCTGCGCCCGGTCGTTCGCGACCGACAAAACCAATGTATTGTCTTTGCTAGTTTTTCATAGAAACTTTATCAAAACGCGTTGTGTGAACTTTTGTGATCGACGACCAGGCGCTGTTCTGATGGTCCACATGGACACTGCGTGCCGGCAGTACCGCTTGCAGGTTAGTCCTTTCCTTAAAAAAGCCTATTCTGCCTTACTTTCATCCAGGTGACTGTACTTCCTGACTAGGCTGATAACAAGTGTTTAGGGAAACAATATAACCTAAAAATTATTCGCATTAATTGAAAGAATCATGGCGGGTCACATACATTGATTTGTAAAGATGCCAGCACATAAATAAAGCTACTACAATCTATCAAATTTATTTAATAGATTTTCATCTTTATCGCAAAAGCATTAGGTTTAAGGTTGATTGGGAAAATTTTTCAGTTTCGGGTAGCTTGCAGACGCCAGCACATCAAGCTACTACAATCTGTCAATTTTCTTTAATGGATTTTGATCTTTATCGCAAATGCATTAGGTTGAAGGTTGATTGGGAAAATGGCATTTGAACGTTTTCATAAGAGGTCATGGTAAGCCTCCTGGGGGCCAATTCTACTAACAGAAACTTTTATCAATTGCAATTGAATCGTTCATTCAGAGAGTTTTCGTTTACGAGAACTGTCAAAATGTTTGGTTTTGTTTTTGCTGTCAAACTATTTGATAGATTTTGTAAACGAAAACTGTCTGAATAAACGATTCAATTGCAATTGATAAAAGTTTCTGTTAGCAGAATTGGCCCCCTGTACCATTGTAGGAATGCGAAAAATTTTAGAAAAAAAAAAGATTTCGTTACCTGCATCATATTCTTTGTATCTCTTCGCTAGAGCTTCAACTTCAGGCCACGAGGGTTCCTCTACTTGACAGGATGCGTCCTGAGTCCTCCCGGGGCTCGTTCTCTGCCTCAACATTTCCGTAACTCCCGCTGCAGAATTCTGAGGTTCGTCCATAGATGTCGCTTGCGTCGAAGTCGCAGACTGACACTCGTGCGTCGATTTCAGAGAAATAATCTTAGAAACACTTGGAATTTTAATTTTAGGATAGTTTTGATACGGTTGCTCAATCCTTATGTTTGGTTTTTTAATGTTCTCGCTGTCGAAACCAGGGTTTAAGTCTCGTTTTCTTGTGTTTGGTGTTTTAAACAGTTTAACGCTGTTGTCGGCCATCTTGGAGAGGCGGTTTAGTTCGGAGAAGTTCTTCTCTGCTAGCACTTTAATGCTTTCGTCATTACAGTCGGCATTGGAAACTGAATCTAATCTCTTTTTGATTAGATTGTTGTTTTCGTTGACGCATTTATTTATTTCGGTTAGAAGTCTTAGCTGGCAGTTTGGATCGAATCCGAGGCGAGAATTGTCATCTGTCTCTGCGTTGCTGTTGCGACGTTTTCTTTCTTTTATTATTACCTTCCACGCTTTCTCGTATCCTGAAATTGAAATAACACGTCTGTTATGAAAATACTCCTACTTAGACGTAGCTTCATAGGTGCCTTTCTATCTGCCAAGCCTTTTTCCAACTTTGTTGGCGTCAGCGTCCAGTTTAACCAGATGTGGCTTAAAACCAGTATTTAGACAAAGCGACTGTCATCCGACCTCCTCAACCTAGTTACTGGACATTGCAATTTCTTAAGGGTAGACCGGTTGTCAGACATACTGGCTTCTGACTACGTACTGTCCGAGGCACGGGATCTAGATGTGTAACGAACGGTCACCCATCCACGGACTGACAGCGGCAAGCGCAGCTTAACCTTGCAAATCATATGATCCGCGCAGTTGTTAATATGCCACGAGCCCCTCTAAAAAGTATTTCGATAATCGATTATAATATAGTCGATCCATTTTCTTGCTTAAGTAAGTAGTTCCCCTAGGTTTGATTCAAGACCAAGGCTACTACTATGTATTAATTTACGTAGTATACTGTATTAGGGCGTGTACATAAAGGAAGCAGGTAACCAGCGGCGACCTACCAGCGCTTATCGGTACTGGTCCGTGCAGGTAACCGCTACATAAAGGAAGCGGGTAGAAGCAGGGGCTGGCATTTTTTAGCAAAAATACGCCTTATTCCCTTGCAAATACAGCAACAAATGACGGCCTACAAGCGCTGATCGGAGCAGGTCGGAACTTGTCGGCGACGTTCGGAGCTTGTCGGCGCTGGTTCGCATACTGTGTGATGGAGACTACCTCCGGCGACTAACTGCGCGGACCAGCACCGACAAGTGCTGACAGATTGGCGCCGGCAACCCGCTTTCTACGTGTATACGCACTAACGCTAGCGCTACTGAACCTGATAAATATCTGGAAAATAGGTACCATCTTACCTTCTTTATACTTTTGGGTGACCTGCGTGAGCTTCAATTTTGATAGGAACAGCTTTTTCCTCATAGTCGCGGTCCTATTTTCTTGGTGGAGATCATCTAACAATTTGTCGTCATCTGCCGCTGTTTCTTCAGTTGCATCTCCAGGTGGCACGTTCAGGAGCACGTCGAGGCGACCCACTGCTGCGTACGCTGATGCCACTGAATCATTCCTTAATATCTTGTCTTGAAGTTCTAGGTCTTTCTCTGAAATTTTATAACAAAATTTTTGTCTAAGAAGGCAAATCGTAGAAGAATTAAAATAAATATGCTGCAATAACGTAGTATTTTTTTTTTCTATTGGCCTTCTTGTAGATGGTCGTTGCGAACGGTTTCTACATAACCCAGCAGTTATAGGCGATACCTGAAGGGTCCAGCCAATGGGGGGAAGTAAAATACTTAACCTAAGCTAACTACTTATACTACACTAACATGATCACTACTAGCAACAACAGCACAGAGGGCGTCCCCTAGTGGGACTCAGACCTCGGCTTAGGGCGTTGCTGGCGGGAGTTTGTCACGGAGCCAGCTTGATGAGGGCTGAATTATCGGTGTGAGTGCAGAGTCTGAAGAGACGACCGTTTCTGCAGCGGGAGAGCTCGGTGGATCGTGAACGGCTACGTCACGTGATGTTGTATAGAAAATGTGTGGCTTTCAATATAACTCCACGCAACAGTCAGCAGTTCAATACAACCCCGTCATTTTTAAAGTATTAACTTGAAGTACCTAGTAAGTAGTTTTTTAGCTAAATTCATTCAATTACTTTTAAGAGGCGATTTAATATCATCGAACTTTAGCACCTCCATACCTTTAAAATCCTGTAGTGTTGCTAATCTTAGATGAGCCATGAACTCAACTTTCCTTTTTTCGTTGTCAGCTTTAGTGCCATACTCCTCGATGATGTTTTCGTACGCTCTCAATTCTTCCTCGCCGTAATCATCAGTTTCACTTCCACTGCTGCCGTCATCGACGCCTACTTTAGTATTTGCAAATTCTTTATATATCTCATTTTTTACCTTATCAGGAGTAATAACGTTACGGATTTCAGTCTTGTCTGCCTTCTTAACGTCTGATTTAACATCTTTATTTTCACGATTCGACAAATACTTTAGCCGTCTCATACGTTTTCGTTTCTCATAAATATCTAAAGCACTAACTTCGTCTATTTTATTAATTTTTGGTCGTATATTAGTTATTACAATTTTAGGCTGTAATTTGGAATCCATTTGGTAGGGGCAAGCTATGTATAATTTGTCATTTGGTTTCGGTTGGTCTATTTTTTTGGGGAGATCCTTCTTTGGAGCTATAAATTTTGGATAATCTCGTTTTTTGAACGGTTGATTTGCTTTGTCACCTTCCACGATTGACGCGATCGGCACTTGATAAACTATCTGCGGGTTCATAATAACTTGTTGGTTAGCCTGAATCACTATGTCAGGATTCGTTTGTTTCGATAGAGTTTGTAATAAACTGTTAGTAGATTTCAATACATGAAGTTCTTTACTGACTGTTGTATTAGGTTTTCCAGTTTTAATTTCTGAGTTATTCTCAGTTGTTGGTAGTGTAGCTATTTCGTTTACTACTTTGTTTTCCTTTGGTGCCAATTTTGTCTTATTACAGTCAGTAGTTTGTGTGATTTTTGAATTATTCTTAATCATCATTAAATTAGCTGGAAACTGAACATTACTCAAGTATACAAAATTTGGTTGCAATACAACGTTCTTAGTTTCCGTCGGTATGACCTTTTCTGTCATCTTTTTGTTTTTTAAATCTTGTTCCTGCAATGTGCCTTGAGATTTCTCCTTCACGACTATCTTGTTACCGTATATTTGATTTTCAGTAATCAGATTCTCGAAATCGTTTTCGTCGCAATTTTCCTGGTGCAGTCGTGTCAACGCAACCACTTTCGACGAAGTACTTTCATTGACTAAATCTTCTTTGCATTTCTTACTTTGGTTTGACAGTCGTGAAGGAGCTTGCAGGTTTTTTGACTCGAAATTAGTTCTTTGTAACAATACTTGTGGGTTTTGTTGTTGTATCGTAAGCAACATCTTCGAGTTTGAATTGTTCTTGTTTTGTATTAACAGTATTTGATTTTTCTGTTCATTATAAGACTGGTCTGGTGGTATACTAAAATTGACTTTGCTTGTTTCAATATTAATTGGGTTGAATAGGGGTCTGGGTAATGCAGGAGAATCCTTTACTTCAGCTGGTGTATCAACTTTTGGTTCGGGCTTACGAAACTGATTGTCCGTTTTGTTGATAGCTTCAGCTGCATTGATTAAAGTACTTATACTATTATTTGGCGGCACACTAGGCTTTGTCTCATTAACGTCGGGTTCTTTTGATGCAGTTTTTATGATAATATTACTCTGTATTTCAACTCTTGCTGATTCTTTGTTGAAAGTAGGTTTAAACGTTTTTTTTATTAAGGAATTTTGGAAGGCAGTATCGGGTGGATTGCTAACACATTTCAGATCGATTTTGCTTATAGGTATACTGGTTTTCAAGCTGAACCTTTCCGGTTTCTTTTTGAACTCCTTATTTGGAATTTGCGATGGTATAGTGACTGTTGCTCCTGAACCTTGTGCTAGCGACGTGATACTCATCTTTGATTCAGTATTTTGCGTTTTATTAGTATCGGGGACGGATTTAGCTGCTATTATTTCTGGCGTGAAATGTTCTTCAAAGTCCGTCTGTGGTTTTTCGATCTCTTTTGGTGGATCCACATCAACACCTTTTTCTTCAACCTTAGGTGTCGTGAGAGTTTCTTTGGCAACTGTTGGGAAAGATTCATACCTTCCATTGCCAGGGTTTGCAGCCTCATTCTGAGGAGTCTCGTTCTGTACTCTCTGCTGGTTCGGAACTATTACGGGATAGGATACAGAACTAATAGGCTGAAACGCGGAGTATCCAGGTATTGAGTATAGATAACTTCCATAGTTGGGATACCCTTCCACTTGTTTTGGGGACATAATGCTTGGGTTTGGGTTGGGAATAGATGAGGGGGAGATTTTTGGGGCAAAAGGGATTGGTTTCGCTGGAAAGTATGCTTGTTTTTCATATACGTTAGTTTCTTCAGGTTGGGTTTGTTCTGGAGGCTTGGGGGGTATGGGGTCAGGCGGGAGGGCACTCTCTTGCTTCGGCGGTGTTTGTGGGGCGATCAGCTTGACAGGCAAAATAACTGTAACATTACAAATACTACATTAGATCTTGACAGTGATGTTGAAAAGGAACGCGATATAATCCGTATATTTTATACTTATACGATTTTATCGCGATATTTTATTATATCAAGTTATTAACTCGATATAATACCTAAAGTTCCGCTATAGATACGATTGGCGCTAATAGAATATTATAGAGATAACTATAATACTCTGTTTATAAATATATTATAAATTTAGTTTATTAAAAGTGTATTGTTTCAAGAACCTGTAGTTGAGATGACATGCTTAATTCATTGATTGTTTTGTTTAACATACATTTTAGTTAGATCAGCGTTTGACTGAAATTTACAGATGTTCCAATAACAGAGCTACTGTAATAATTGAGGCCGTATCGTAATATTTCAGTAGGTTAAGGTACAGAAAACTTACTAAGCGCCAACTATTTTATAAGACAACGTCCCGCAAAAAATAATTTTGTGGTACATAATAGAAAGTAATACTGCGCAAGTAGTTTGAAATGTAGGCACTCTGTAATTTATCTGCAATGATATAGATAGTTCAATTCATGATCCATGAAGACGCGCCCTACTCTTTCTCTAAATCGCTACGGTGTAAAAGTTTGAATTATAAATAGCTATTGTGTTAGTTGTATCACCACACAATAGTTGGATATGTGCATATGCACACTAATATAAGATAATAATATGAGGCCTCGCCCACGGCGACTTTTTGTAGCGATGCTGTCGCTGGCTGTGTACCTTAGCGATGGGCGTTGAATCAACGAACTAGTTGAATCAACGTTGATGTCTCTTCAACGGAATTAACGTTGACCGTGTACAAATCAACTCGTTAAATTCGTCAACGAGTTACGAGACAACGACGTTTATGAATTCAACTCGTTTCATCGTTTGACGAATTCAACGAGTTGATTTGTACACGGTCAACGTTTTGTTATTTTCAACGTACGTAAATTGTATTTCTTTAAGAATAAAACTCCCGCTACGACGCGATAGTCATGACAAGAATTTGAACTCTAAATAACGAATACAAGATTTTATATTTATTTAGTAATTTGATCAATGTCATTATTTTTTAAAGAAAGTAAACGTAAAGTAAGAATTAATAATGTCATATTATTAATTCTTAAAATGATCATATTCGTGCGCGGAATGAAACGTTTCGTAGGTTGTAGGTAAAGTCATCATAAAATGTTATCCAATTTCATTAGGTAAACTGCATCAAATTGTTCGTAAATTAACATTACAACAGCATACGTTAATAAAAGCGTTTAGGCGTTTATCGTTCATGCAAGTTGACGTTCGTAACACGTTAAAGGCCGATTTACACGAGGATATTTTCTCGAAGCGAGACTCGTTCTGTCGTTGTTTTTCTCTACGACGAAAACAGAGATAGCATGAGTCTCGCTTCGAGAAACTATCTCCGTGTAAATGGCGCTTAACTCGTTGACGAAATTAACTAGTTGATCAACTAGTTGACAAACGCAATTCAACGTTAACGTTTCGTTGACGGAAAAACCTTCAACGACCCATCGCTAGTGTACCTTCGCCCAGATTCTGTACGCACATTGCAAACGCGACTAACGCGCGACAGCTTCGCTAAAAAAAGTCGCCGTGGGCGAGGGGCCTTAGAGATGATGTGTGCATACGCATCACGCGACTATCGACTACAAAAAGGAGTGGGGCGCATCTTCGTCGATTGTACGCACTGTACTGCAACGTAACTATAGGCTGTATCGTTAAGACGCATGAGGGAGCGGCCTGAAGTTTTTCATTCTTCATTCTTCTTGTTCTTTCTTCTTTGTTTCTATTTATTAACACAACAAAATGAATGCTAAGGACGGGAATTCGGTAGGTATGCAATTTAGACATGCTAAATAGACCGAGGTGTACTGAGAAAGATACTTTCTTACTTCAGATTTAGGTGGGTACATAAGTACATAGTATATTGCTTATTTTTTTTGAATGAGAATATATATCGATTATAGTTTTCAGAAGACGTATTTCTCAGTGCACAACAGTGGCTGTACTATGGCAAGCATTCTATAAGCTAACATGCTTTCACTGTAATTGATTTATCATACCTACTTACTAATTCAATAGGTTTAGGCAACGTAGCTGTGCTATGGCGACAAGGCTACAACGCGTGGCGATTACTTATTCATCTAGATATGTTTACCAAAAAGGTACATAACATTATTTGAGAGCAGAGATGAATTATGCTACACCTAGTCAGGAGGTCAATTCTACTAGCAAAAGTGTTTAGAATCGCAATCGAACCGCAGTTGATCAGCGGCTATTTGTTTTTTTCTTTTAAACGCTCAAATTAGCATCCCGAGTCGAGTCCAAGATGACCGAATACAAAGATTGAACTAAGTGTAATGTGAACTAGCGCCTCGTATATTGCTTCGGCTTGGACCCGTCTAGCATAAATCTTACCGTTGGTACTAGTGTCGTACCTAGAGACTGGCCATAGGGGCTGCTAGGGGCGCAGCACCTAGGGGGACACAATTAAGGCCGCTCAATACATATACAGGGTGACTGGTAATTCGATCTATTCACTGAAGGGGGTTATACTACAGATTTGGATCGCGGAGGTCGATGCTGTCCGTTTAACGCGTGCATCACGGCTCCGAAGGTCCGAATTTACCTAAGTTCGATGTCGGGGCTCGGAATAGTCTGTAGACTACTTCCATTCCTGGCGGGGTGTTGTGCTCGGTAGAGCAGCGTCGGCAATAAATTAACTGTGGGGCGGGAAATGAGCGTCTTCCGCGAGGGTTTTTTTTTTTTTTTTAGTTCTTATCGAAAACAAGACTTGTAAAAAAACTACTAATTTCTGGGCACTCAAATGATACTTTTCTAAAAGCTGATATACTAGCAATCCCTTTAGATAAGAATGCCAAATTCTCGATGTCCCAGTAATAAAAGGTAAGACCTTTTATTTCGGGACTTTTTTTCGGGATCAGTTCGTAATCCATTTATGTCAACCACATAACCTAAGTACTTATGCTGACTTCGAAAGAACTCACACTTTTCCAAGTTGTTGGTTAGGCCCGCCTTACGTAATCTGTCCAAAACACGAAGTAATAGGGACTCAAGTTCTTCAACACTACTGCTAATAATAATAATATCGTCTAAATAAGCCAATATTCGGTGATCTATGTTACCTAACAACTTATCTATTAGACGCTATTGCGTAGCGTGGGCATTCGTCAAACCAAAATGTGTAGTCTTGAATCTAAGTGTTCCTCGACCTGGGACGTAGAAGGCCGTTTTATCTCTGTCCTCCTCCGTGATAGGTACTTGCCAAAAAGTTATGGACAAATCCAAGCTAGTAAGAAAACGAGCGTTGCGCAGGTTATCCAAAATTTCGAAATATATGGTAAGCATTTCGTTTTATGACAGAATTTAACTTTCTGCTGTCAAGGCAAAATCGAGGCTGATCATTCTTTTTGGTAACGAGGATTACAGAACACTGCCAGGCACTTTCGCAATGCTCCACCACATCTAGTTTTAACATGTCATCCACCTGCTCGACAAGGATTTTCTGTTTCTCAGGAGATTGTCTGTAATATCTTTGTCTAATAGGAGGAGAATCACCAGTATCGATGCGATGGGTTACAACGTACGTACGACCTAAGCCTTTGCGCTCAAAAGAAATATCCCTAATCATCTTTCATTTCATCCCGCGTTAAAATATTTTATATTGTTGATTTAAATGTTAATGAATTATGCCTGGAGACTGAGAGCTAGAATTATCAGGAAAAATCGTTACTGCGTAAATTTTTACAAAATTCTTAATTAAATGCCTCTTTTAAAGTTAGATTTGTGCCCGATTGACGGCAATAGGCTCGCCCTCTGTTACATGGGACTTAAAACATGACGGCGAAATGAGGGTGTACTATAAACCTCTGCCAACCCTTCGGGGAATAAGGCGTGATTTTATGTTTATGTTTAAGGTTGCAAAACTTGATCCTTGCCCTGAGCACTCATGACCCTAGCTACGACACTGGTTGGTGCCCAGAGTAATATTGTCACATATGTACCTTATTTGATATGTAATTACAGCCGCATAGACCGATCTTCCGGGTTAAGCCACGCTTGCCGAGGTTGGTCTGTGGATGGGTGACCATTTACCATAGCGAGTTTCCTCCATGCCTCGGAAAGCACGTAAAGCCATTGGTCCCGGCTGTCATTTGTAGATCTTTGACAGTCGTTACTGTTGGTCAGAAGCCAGAAAGTCTGACAACCAGTCTTACCAAGAGTATCGTATTACCCAGTTACTGGGTTGTGGAGGTCTGATAGGCAGTCGCTCCATGTAAAATACTGATATTCAGCTGCATCCGGTTCGACTGGAAGCCGACCCCAACATAGTTGGGAAAAGGCTAGGCAGATGATGATGTACCTTATTTGATATGTATCAATATTGGTACAATTAAATATTTGTTAGGTACTTGTGTGACTTTCGGCCGTGGTTTCCGGTATAGAATCTCCCATGTAGTAAAAGGCGACTAACGGATTATTTCTGGACATGAGCGTAGCCAAGGAGGCTGGATTCAGTCAACTCACCATCCTCGTCTTCTAAGTAGGCAGATCAATGCCCGGGTATATTAATTTCGGTTTCTAAAAGTGGGTCAATGGCAGAATTACCTCAGAAACACAATCTGCACTTTCAGATTTAGTGAAAAGATGAATATTTACTGTTTAACTTAGCTGCTTCGTCCCACCTTGGACAAAATCCTGGCTACGCCTTTTTTTCTGGAGGAGGAGCAGAACTGTAAGTCACTATGTACTCCGGCTCGCTGATAAAAACATGGTGACCGTTCGTTACGCACCCCCCCGGTCTCCCGTAACGACTGTAATAGGTCTCGATTGTCACCTATTACAGTCGTTACAGTCGAAGACCCAAAAGCTTATCAACCGGTTTAAACCGGTTAACCTTAGGGTTTTAAGGGTGGCATTCGCTCCATATAAAATTCTGATATTTAGCCGCATCTGCTTAGACTGGAAGCCGCCGTACATAGTTTTATAGGATAGTAATGACGAAGCAACAGTTTTGAAAGTATTTCGGTTATTTTCAACATTTTTGATTCAGGAGACTGGTAGCTGGTGTCAATGGGTGGCGACGCGGATACATGAACAGATGCCAGCACATAAAGCTACTACAATCTGTCTTTCTTTAATATTTTCATCTTTATTGCAAAAGCATTAGGTTCAAGGTTGATTGGGAAAATATGACAGTTTCGGGTAGCTTGTTGTGCTGGCGTCTGTTCGTCAGGCATGCCCGGCCCTTGGGCTTTAGGTTGCAAGATATGGATTACTCGAATTTACTCCTCAGCACAAGCTTATGTACTTACTTCATTTCTTATGTACCTCTTAAATAAAGGGAGAGAGAATAAAAACATTAAAAAATTTAAAAACTAGTAGTTCACCGGCATCGGGAACAGAGTCCAAGCTACCGGTGGTCAAGGCTTCAGAGAGAGGAACTTCCTAACAATGCGAGTCGTTTCCAGGAGTACCACTTCCTGTATCAAACCATTGATTCAGCCGACAAACGAGAGCCTTATATCAGTTGTTGGTCGAGGCTTTTGGCTGTTTGACCATTGGCCGTAACAACTATGTGCCCGGTTGGTGGAAATCGTACATAATGAACGACGAAAAGTTGGTTGAAAAAAAAAGTTAAAATAATAAGTCTTGTCACGAAAGACCTCCTTTTTCTGAGAAATTAAGAATGTTCGGCCGGCATTTTTATCTAAAGTGATTTCTAGTTTACCAGCTTTTAGAAAAGTATCAATTGAATGAAAGAAATGAGTAGTTTTTTACCGTGTTTTTTACAAGTATTTTTTGATAAGAAGTCAAAAAGAATCCAAACCCTGATATCTTGGAAACCGCTTATTTCCGATACACAGTTATGATCTCTTCTCTAACTGATAACCCCTTTCAAGGAATATGACGAATTACCAGTCACCCTGTATAATCAGTATTTGAGCATAGGACTTAGGCTTAAAACGCGCTAGCGGCCAGCCGCAATGCGGCGCGCCACGCCGCAACCCCAAAACAACCAGAGCGGTTGACGGCTGGCCGCAAATCAGTGCGTCGATACCATGCGGTTTCATGTAAAAATCGATGTGCGGCCAGCCGCAATTATTGTATGTGTATTTTTGTTGTGGTATGTCTGACTCTTACCGGCTAAAAACCCACGGTGTTCCTTCTCCTGACCCGTGGCTGGGGTCGCGGAATTTGCAGGTGCATGCGCCGAGACCCCGACAGGCCTCGGTCCACCAGCCCCTGGCGGACCTCTCCTACAGTGGGGCCTAGCCCCGCGTCCTCCTAAGACGCGCGTTCTTGGGCCTGGGGGCCTACAGTCCCTAAGTCCGTCCACAAAGTTAGTCGCCCGTCCGAAAGTAGCCCGAAACGTAGGAGTGAACAAAGCAAGTTCAACTTTTCGGACGGGCAAAAACACATCGATAGTAAGGACATCTGTCAAATCGTGTTGTCATTCATTCTTAGTTCGGGCCCCGAAATAATCGTATGTCCGTAGGTGATAGGGAGTAGGGAACGCTCGTAACTAAGGCCGAAACTACGGACTTCGTGCTTAGGGAGTAGACCCCCTGTTACTGCTAGGGCGACGGGTCCCCTAACCCGCCGCCCGCAGGCCACAGCGCATAGGAGGATGCTACTGCCATAACACTCCTTTTGCCATACCTAATCACCTTTTACAACGCCCACGGGAAAGAGCAATGGTATTATATTTTTTAGTAATATTATACAGACTGGTTCGTTCGTCGTTCGTATAGTGGTCGCAAGCGCGACTGCTGAGCGTGAGGCCCTGGTTTCGATCCCCAGGTCGGGTAATGTTATTGGGTTTTTTCCGTGTGGAATTTCTCAGTAGCAGTCCGGAGTCTGGATTTGTGACCGGTTGATGCCAATAGGCTCGCCTCCTATTTCATGGGACTTAAACATAACGGCGAAATGAGAGCGTACTATATACCTCTGCCCAACGCTTCTGAGAATAGAGGCGTGATGTTATATAATATATATACAGGGTGATTAATTGAGTTGGGTCAATATATGGAGGCATCTGAAACTGTTAGCGCTAGCGCGCACGGGTGACTTTTGTCACCGTGACTATTTCATCACTATTATAAAATCTAAGAGAGATGCACCCAGTTATCGTGGCTTTGTCACCGTGAAAATCTTGTCACTCTTTCAAGTCCATTGGTATGTGTGTTACGACATGATAACTGGGTGCATCTCCATACATACTCTTAGATATTATTTTATAAGAGTGACGAAATTGTCACGATGACAAAAGTCACCCGTGCGCGCTAGGTCTTAGAGCAAGATAAATGTGTTCTAAGGAATCATGGCGTCCCTTTTTGGGATTTGGGGTGCATGAAAAGAGCCTCCACGAGTGACGATACTTAAATACGTCCGTCGCACCCTGTGCAGTCAGCCTCGCTACTAACCTTGCTAACTGGCTAATCTTTTCACCACAAGATTAGCTATTTTCATATAACTCGTGCTGACACGAGAGAAGAAGAATGGCGTCTAAGTTCTAGTAAAGATCAACTGTGTTATAAAACACTCTCAAGCTGAACTCCGATATTACGCTACTCCGATAATTATGGAACTTCGACACCTAATTTGAGGCACTCCGACACGGATAGGTTAGGTTCGAAGGGGATGACGGGGGCTAGAGTGAGCGAGCAAAGCGAGCGAACGAAGCCCCCGACATCTCCTTCGTGTTAGGTTACTTTAAACCCCGGTGTCGAAGTTCCATAATTATTATCGAAGTAGCGTAATGTCGGAGTTCCATAGTGTCGAAGTAAAATCTTGTCGTAGAACGATTTGTCGAAATTCAGTTTGGTAGTCGTTAAAAAAAACACACACAAACAGCTCGGTAATCGAACCCGGTCATTTTCCTCAGTCAGTAGTTTTATTGTTTGAAATTATTGATAGTTAAGTTTGAACGGAATATGTTACTATGGAATCCAGTATCTACACTATTATAGTTTTCTTTTACCTACTCTAATTGACGCCATAGTTCCATTGAACAACAAACCTAGCTCTAACGGTTTAAGTTCCGTATTACAGAACGTTCCTCAAGTCCAGTTTGAACTCCAATCACCAATCCAATCACTGTATGTATAGAAACAGGGGCCTAATTCTCCTAAAATAAATCTTGATAAATCACAACCGAACCAAGGCCGAACCGTTCATTCAGACAGTTCTCAATTTCAAAAGCTATCAAATTGTTTGACACATAAAACAAAATCAATCATTTTGAAAGTTTTCGAAAACAAAGACTGACTGACGGTTGTGGTTCGATTGCGTTTGGCAACAATTTATTTTAAGAGAATTGGGCCCCTGTACTTGAGCATAGACGTTATTACACAACGGTAAGGCCGGGACTCCACCAAAGCGGAAACGAGACGAACGGAGCGGAGATGTGTTTTAAAAAACCAATAGATTTTCGTTATTCACACATCTCGTCTCCACTCAGCTTAGGTAAGTGGATACCACTGAGCGAAGGAAGCGGAGATGTGAGCTGTTCCTCGCTAAGATTGAGCTGGGTCGCGGTACAAGGCGGAGATGTGAGCTTTGCCTCGCAAGCTGACGACGCGCGCAGCGGAGACGAGATATGTGCGGCGTGCAGTGTCAGATTGCACTAAACTGTGCGTTCACATCCAATGTTCGCCGCGCAGCTCAGCTCCGCTCTAGTCAGCGCACATCTCCACCCTAGCCAGCATACATCTCCGCTACAGTCTAGCCAGTACGCATTTGCGCATTTGTTAAGTTTCGGTTGATACACCCTAGCTGAAAAACACCTCTTCTCGTCTCCGCTTATGACATCTCCCCTGTGATGACGTCCGGGCTTAATTGTTGTACGTAGTACTTATTACTTCTATGATTGAACTATAATCAACTGAATCGAGACGCAAATCGAATTACGAACTGTCAAAAGTCAAACTGTAAATTGATAGGTAGAGTGCGCGCAAGATAAGTCTGCGCGCGGCCGAAATCGGAACTAATCATGATCCACCAAAGTGTGTGCCGTTTTATTAATTTTGATAGTAGAACTACCTGATTGTATGAATGTTTAACGGGAAAAATATGTTTAGCGATAAGAAAGTTAAACTTAAAAAGCGGTAATTTGAACTTTTGCGATCATGGCAACGTGTAGCACGCCCTCAGTCGCGCGCAGAGTTATCTTGCGCGCACTCTAGGCGACATGTGCTCAAGCGCGGTCTCGACTCTAATAAAATCTGCTTGGGTTCAAAAAGTCAAACTCAGCTGAACCACTGCTGAACTGTGATCGATAAACCTATGACTGAAGAACGTTCTTTAATTAAAATTCCACTCAAAACTAAGTTTTTAAGAGATCAACGCTTAACACATTCGAGTCCACCACACTTTTCGTAGAGCCCTTCAGGAGGATCTTCGGCATTACGTTTGCGCTAAGAGTGAACCCTCGAGGAGGGTTCCTGGCATTAGGTTAAAAACCGTAAAAATAAGCTACTACGTCGTATAACAACGGCCGTCCGTGCGAAGGACAACAGCGCCCAAAGGGTAGGTGGTGTTTGCTTCTTTCATGACGGTGCATTTTCCAAGAAAAACCTACATTAAAATGAGCCCTCCACCAGGGCACCCGGCATGGCGAATGCGACTACAAGGTGCCCTCCTGGAGGGCTCCCGGCACTGAACGTGTTAAGTTAGGTACCTTTTGTAATACGGACCTCAGACTTATCTCACACTGTATAGTGATACAGTGGCCCTTTTTTATGAATCATACTTACACAAAAACATTATGGCGCTGCAACGAAGAAATACAGCTGACATAGTAACCATCCAACTTCACAGTCTAATTTGGTTTGTTGTGACAGGTAACAGCATTTTCGGTTCAAGTGAACCAGCCCACAGATCTAGTGTGTTCACGTCAATAATGCAGCAGTCGGGGTTTGAACTCGTTACCTCTCCATCTCCGTTCTGATACTCGTGTCATGACCGCAATAGGGACGTGTTGGGGGCCTACTCCGAAAATCGAACTACGTCGGCTGGCGGATCGCACGTTTTGCAACCACGAAAGTGTTTCGGATCCGAAGATCGATTCGATTTTCGCGATTAGAGGGATTACGAGAGGATGGGTAGCGTCCTCTCTGCTGCTAATAAGTAGATACATACTGCGAACACCAGTCTACCTGCCAAATGTGGTGATTATGGAAATTTCCCCTGTGACCATTAATTGCGGCGGTTATTGGAATGCCCATGTCTGAGCTGCCTCGCGAGCACGAATCTTTTATCGAGTCGATTCGATAAATTTATCTATTCTAAACGTCAAATTTGGCATAAGATATAGATAAAACGACAACAATTGTTGTTACGATAAAAAGATCCGTGCTCGCACTGCAGATACTCCAACTCGAAGCTCATTTATTCAAAATAGACTAGAATTTCTTTACTGACTAGAAGTTCTTTTATAACGTCAATTTTACATAGGATAGCCCCCAAAAAAGCCCACCCTTCGAATTTGATAAAATTATAACTCCTAGTTTCAGTATTTTATAGTCGATTGTCTAATTTAAATTACAGCGATGGTAAGTCTGCTTTTAATACCTACTACTGATGCGTGTCTATAGTTACATGGTACACGCCAGCGACAGGTCGACAACCTGTTGCTCCATTCTCTACAGGCTCAACCCTATACCTATGTACGAGTACACCTACAAATTTTCTATAGAACTTATACGTATATTTATATTGTACGTGTATTATACAACAATGCATAGTGATCATTAGTGACAATAGTTCCACACACCACAGAAAATCAATCAACCTTGATATAATTATATGTATGGGTATATTCTGGCCCCTATGCAGGGCCATACTTGACCATAGGCTTTTACATAGATTGCAGCCCAGAGGCCTGCACCACATAAGAATTATATAAAATTAGGTACAATGTTAGGCCTGGTTTCCACAAGCCCAGTTTCTGACCACTGAGTAGTCAGCAACTGTACATTCTGCTGTCTATACAGTAGGTACTGTCACTTTCCCGACGTGTTCTCACTACTGGCATAGGAGACAGCAGTACACAGCTACTGAGTTACTAGTTCTGGCCTGGTGTTTCTGACCCATCTAGTTGCATTCGTATGGAGCGAGTGATGACCCAGTTGTGGGAGTGAGGGAAGGTCAATGGAAATTAGAAACAAACATTTTTGAAGTAGCTGACCGACAGCAACTGACCGGTCAGTACTGGCTCAACTTTGTTTTCACGTACCCAGTAGCTCCCAGACTGTCCAGACTTTCATAATTAAAATACAGATTTGTGCGTAATACTGAATACAGGCATAGTTGTTTCATGACAATGATAAAATCGTCTTCCCTCCCCCCTCCGCGCGCAAGTAGGGTTAACGCCGCAAATTGTCTTAGGGGTCTACATATCCTAAATGCGGCCCTGCCTTCAATTTTATAAGGTAATTTATTTAATGAAAGAACTGAATATTTCTAATTAATTTCTGAAATAAGTACAAGTATTTATACATTGGTCGACGAAAGTTAATTTATGTATACAGGGCCAGGGAAAGTTTGCCATTTAACATTACTTCACAGAATTTGGACCCTATAAGCCCACTATGAAATAGCGCAATACTATATGGTGTGTGTTCTTATTTTCAAAATCAACGGGTTCGACATCCGATTTTTTTTAAATCTCTTTTTAGACCTAAGTTCTTTTTTATTAAAATCGGCTCCGAGACTCCTTTGAGCATTTTTCGCTGTTCACCCTGTATCGACTTACTCTGATGTATTCTGCTATCTGGGGGCCTACTCCCTAAGTCCGTCAACGAAGTTAGTCGTCCGTCTCCGTCAACGAAGTTAGTCGTCCGTCCGAAAGTAGCCCGAAACGTAGGAGTAAACAAAACAAGTGTCAAGTTCAACGTTTCGGACGGGCAAAAACACACCGGTAGTAGGGGCAACTGTCAAATCGTGTTGTCATTCATTCTTAGTTCGGGCCCCGAAATAATCGTATGTACCGTAGGTGATAGAGAGTAGGAAACGCTCGTAACTAAGGCCGAAACCACGGACTTCGTGCTTAGGGAGTAGACCCCCTGTTTCGAGAAAGATACGTGTTGCACTGGTTAATTGATAGATGTCGGTGTGTTGCATGTGCTCTATTCTATCAATGTCAAATCATAAACAGTGGATCCTGTCTAGAGGATCCACTGTTGAAAAATTTGTTTTCAAATCTTGTCCTTTTTTGACACTCTATCATCGTCCTAATTTATTGTAATATTTATTTCATCTTTATTATATTTTTGTAATGCCTACTTAGGTAGATACAGTTCTTGCTTTATCTGTTACCACTTACAGAAGCTACAGTTAGCCGTAGGAAGAGATGAATCTCAGTTCGCTTCTTACTGTACCATTTAAGTGCAGGCATCGTCTCCATTCTGCACGTGTTCCTCAGCATAACTTTGTATACCTAACCACTACGCATTAAAAAAGAAAAATATTTGTGACTGCTACATAGGTGAAGAAATAAATAATTAACATAAATAAACAAAATAATAGAGAAGTATGTTGCAGTCTTCTGGGCACGTTCCCAGATGATAGTGATGTGGATGAATATTTAGACGCCTAAGTGCACTTTATTATGTGTTTTATTTTCGAACTGTATTTTTATACGTATTTTGTACGTTTAAGTAGTTTTTTTCTTAGATTATACTAGTTTAGTTTTATATTGTATATTTTAGGATAAAAATAGTACTTAATGTATAAAATAGAATATAGTTGCAAAAAATATTTAAAAAAATAAATTAATATTTAATTCGTGAAAAAAAACACGATTTGATAAGTTTTACCTAACATCACTACGAGGAAGCGACGCCAAAGAAGAACCCGCCGAAAAATCCGACAGAAAAACAGCTGTTCTTCTTCACGAACCGGAGAACTCTCTCCATCCACGCCTGACTCTCTTCTGCCGCCTCTCTGATCCTATCCCAGTTAACATTGATGTATTCTAGTTCTGCCGCGAAATGTAGCAAGATGATCCCGCCTCCCAGCCCAAAAGCTGCGATTCTCCCTACTTTGACGAATGATATGCCTGCTGCCCAACCCGAGAAGGTTCCTAGTATTAGATTCTTGCTTGTATTATTCTTGATATACTCTATTGTGACGTCGATAACAGATCTGCTCTCTTTGGGAATGAATTCTTTGTCGCCCTGTTCGGATATATGACGCTCACTGGTAGGTATGGGCTGGGCCATTAGGGCGCATTTTCGTGATTTATGATATAGCTTTAGGTACAAAATGTTTGCTGTTTTTAGTTTGTTTTGACAATGAATGGTGATGACAAGTTTGGAGCTTTGTCCAAAGAGTATAATAATTATGCTAAAGGGAAGTGTCCAAAGAGTATGTAACGCTGGGTCGTGATAGCAAAGATCGTACCAGACACTACCAGACCCAGACACTATAGCTCTGGTCAAAGAAAGACGAATCTTGTGGATCTACTCCCTAAGCACGAAGTCCGTGGTTTCGGCCTTAGTTACGAGCGTTTCCTACTCCTTATCACCTACGGACATACGATTATTTCGGTGCCCGAACTAAGAATGAATGACAACACGACTTGACAGTTGTGTAGGGACACCGTTGTGTAGGGGTACCGATGTGTTTTGCCCGTCCGAAAAGTTGAACTTGACACTTGTTTTGTTCACTCTTACGTTTCGGGCTACTTTCGGACGGGCGACTAACTTCGTTGACGGACTTAGGAAGTAGGCCCCCAGACACAGACACTCTGTTCAACAAACGATGAGTCCTGACATAGCAGTCATTTCGTAAATTGCAGCCGTAAGGAGTCTGCTATCGAAAAAATGTACATAAACGACATCATCAAAAACCGTAAAATGGTAAACATTACATTTTTTTTGATAGATATTCTTTGTATGGTAATGTTTTAAAAAAAAACTCAGGACTCACCTTACGTTAAAAGAGAATTGAATATTGTTTCTGCTGTCCCCACACATCCAGTAGTATGCAGAAACGGGTTGAGGAAGAAGAGTAATGACCGCTATATCATCTTGAAGCTTGCACATAGGATTGCCTGCACAGGTACTATCGGCTTCATTAATGCAGTGTCAGTTCAACAAAATAATCGTATGCGGCGACTTGCTCGGTTTTATACGCTTAGGTATACATGTGCACACACACATCTCGCGCGCAAGCTAATGTCGTCCGTAAAGTGAAACTGCACTTATGGAGCCGACCGTACATAGGATTGCCTGTACAGGCACACCTGCACAGGTAGATCTCTTCAGTGGACCGTAGCGTGTATGGCCGCCATAAGTTGCTTGAGGGCAGGAACTTTTAAATACATAATACGTTACTATATTACGATTTTATTCCGCGATCATTGGACCGTATTATAGACAAATTGTGTAGAATTATGTCTCCACTAGTGTTTAATACAGCATACAACTCTGGATGCCAATTCTACTAATAAAATTGTTGCCAGATCACCGTCTGTCAGGTTTCGTAAACGAATGTTCGGTTTAGTTGTTGTTAAATAATTTGATAGCTTTTGCAAATGAAAAGAATGTCAGAGCAATAACTAATATTGCTCAGAGATCCAAATGAACGTTTCGACTTCGGTTCGATTGCGGTTGACCAATGTTTCAGTTTTCATTAGTCGCAAAAATGCACAAAAAACAGATGCGTAGTGTATCGTTGGCCTTGCCAATTTTGCTAGGTTTAAGGTCAAAATACACGTCCGATAGTTGCTTCCGGGAGCCGGATCCGACTATCTGATCGGATTCATGAAATACACGTACGTTTCTCCTGTCCGATTTTTTCTGGACGACGACGACGCCCGGACGATGCTTACAATTCTGACATCCGATCCGATAGTCTGATCGTACGTGTAATTCTTGTTCAAACAAATGTATGACGCGGAGGCCTTCAGATAGTCTGATCAGACTATCGAAACCGACTATCGGAGGCAAGTATCGGACGTGTATTTGGGCTCTTAAATATTCGTCACGGACAAATCACGGAGCCATTTTCCTAACAGTTATTGCGTCTTCGCTTCCAGTCTGACCAGATGCAGATATGCATGAGTATTTACTACTAGCTTTCGCCCGCAGCTTCGCTTGCGTGAAATTTTGAACCCGTTAAGTGACGATTTTCCATACAAACTTTCATCCCCTATTTAACTCCTTTAGGGGTTGAATTTCGAAAGATCCCTTCTTAGTGGATGCTTACGTTACAAAAGGAACCTACTGTCAAAATTTCAACTTTCTAACCCCAGCGGTTTAGGCTGTGCGTTGATAGATCAGTCAGTCAGTCAGCTTCTTCTTTTATATGTATAGATTGAGACCCAAAGCGTGGCAGGAGTAAAGTTGACTTGTACATACATTTTTCTAGCCCAGGGGTCGCGTCACTAAGTTCTGAGGGGCCAAGACCTGGCTAGCTCATCATACCAACATACTGAAATGTTGATGAGCACCACCAAACTGGGCGGTGTTGGCCCGCGGGCCGTAGACCCCTGTTTTAGCCTAAAACTTTCTGAAGTAAATCATCACAGTGTACGTTATTTAGGTATTTGATGCTACGCGTTTGATGTCATTACTGCATTGATTCGCATTGCTGTAGGTAGAGCTTTCTCTTCTTTTTTCTGTCTAGCAAACAATTATAAATCGCTTATGCCCGTTTCACACAAGGGCAGGGTAGCGAGGCAGAGTAGTGAGCAGAACAGTGCTACTACTATGTGAACGCACGTGCTGCAACAGAACAGTACTGTCAGAATAGTGAACGCGCGTTCAAATAGTAGTAAAACTGTTCTGCTAACTACTCTGCCTCGCTGCCCTGCCCTTTTGTGAAACCGGCATTATAGCTTGGGTATGTTATAAAGTATTTCATTGGATTTTTCTCGGTTGCCTGCTTTTTGAAAGTTCATCACTATTAATGAAAGAATTTGTCGCCTGCCCTTTTGTTATGCATTTAGAATATCACGTCTGTACCTCCATAAGAGGTAGGTAGGTTGAAGGTAGTTTTGTAAATCATAATTAATATAATAACCACAATATTTCGTTGGGTTGGTCCCATAACAAAACGCGAATCTCGATCAGAGACGCTACTGACAAGTTCCTAACAGATAAACCCAATTAATGGGAGCTAGGAATCGAACCTAGATCCTATAGCTCGGTAGTAGAGTTCGCAACCACCAGACCGACGAGGGGATATGCGAATCTATACACGATGTAACAAAATTCGTGTTATTCCTCTCTGATCTATTACTGGTATAGACTAACCTTGTATGGAGTGTACGACACTTAATTGATTAAAAAAATTGCCTCTCAATGTGTAAATAGTCTGTTGCAATAGTGTACCTGAGTAGTTTTTTTTTGTAGAACATTTTCAGTGTTACGCATAAATAAATGGAAACGCAGCGAGACAGCTGGCAGGCACGACTACCGCGGTGTCGCTCCGCACAGTCAGTAAACTCGTGCCTAAATGCCTCACGGCATGTTTACTTTTTAAATTTGTTTTTTGTTGCTTCCAAAAGAATCAATCACCAGCAGTGGCGTGCCTTCCATACAAGCCGAAAAGCCCGGCTTTATATCAGGAATGCGAGATTAATAAAAATAAAAAAAAAACAAAAAAAACTCATGTAAAGTAATATTGAATTAATTGAATCGTGTCTCATAACAACTAATACCTACTGTAATAAATAAAAATATGTTTAAACTCCGCGCGCAATACACCGAGCCTCCGTGTGGTGGTACGTTGCCAGGTTTACATGAACAATATTTTTCGCGTCGCGCCTCGACCGGCCTCCGTAACGTAACGTTGCCAAACCGCCTGCAAGATCTTGCATTCCGGTCGCACGCGCTGGCTTCTTACGCGGCTTCAGACGTCTGTCTCTTTTCCTTCAATTTCATTCATAAATGCTCTGTTTGTAGTATTAGATATACAACTATGCACGCAACTATGTATACAACTATGTATACCAATTTCTATGCGAAATTAAGCCGGGCTTTTGACTCTGTTAGTTTGAAGAAATTGAACATTACGTTAGTGTGTTTACGAGTGCAATTTGTGTGGCATGCGTGTTTAGGCACATAGATGCCGCGATGTTTTTATTTCGATAGAAATGATACAATTTCAAATTAGTTCATTTAATTTTATTGTTTTGAACGATACTGCAGCATTTTTTTGACGCGTTATATATTTTTTTCAGTTTCTGTGATTTAAAGTATTGTGTAACTTTTATTAGTTTGTTTTAACGTTCGTGATTAAGTTTCTTCGTGATTTGCCTTTCTTAAATGATGAATTCGGAAATAATTGTTCCTTGTGATGGATTAAAGTGTGTGCAATCGTTACTCGAGAAGGTAAATACTTTGAATTTTACAGACAAATATCGTTTTATTACTTCACCTAAACCTACTTCTGATTTGAGTATTTCTAGTAAGTACTTAAATCAAAGGCACTTAATAGGCATTTTCATAGATTGGCTTACAAAACTCCTTGGATTGTAGGTTGCTCTCATTTAAACAAATTATTCTGCTGGTGTTGCATAATTATTTTTCTCTAATGATACGAACACCTGGAATACATCAGGTTACGATGATTTGAATGACTTATCTGGTGCCAGGATTAATTGCTCTAAACAAATAGAACGAAACAACAAACGGCTTTTATCAAAGCCACCGAAGGTATGTGATTGCTGATAAGTGTGTAAATCTATCTAGTGATAACTACTATGCCTTCAGTGAGCTTTGTTGTCATCAGCAGTAGTAAAGAAGCGAAGAATGAAGAGTTAACACAGCTGTTTACATCGAAAGTAATTATAAATTGTTTTTAAACTTTTGCGATTTGTACGTGACATTATAAAAATATAGATCGGCTCTATTATAAATTAATAACAATATTTTATTCAACAGAGTAAACATTGCGTAATAAATTATACTCATCAATTATTTCTGAGCCATCTATTGGCGGCGACGGGCGATTATGTCATTTTACCCGTCGAACTCGAAGAGCGCAAAAAAGCACCTGTCATGCTCATAGATGGCTCTTAAACCAAGTTGTTGTACGTGATTTGCAAAATCACACAATTGTATTACATAGTTGCACCCTATTTATTATTAGGGTGAAAATAATAGTTGTGTGATTTCGCAAAATATGAATGAATTTTTGTCAAATTTTACAGGGTTTTTTTTCCTAAAAATCTATCGGGCTTGCCCTAACTTTGAACCCTAGGCACGCCACTGATCACCAGTGCCACCAGTACGAATTTGGATTCATCCTGTATACAGGTTTGGTCTGGGGTCTTACTATGACCTCTTATGAAAACGTTCAAATGCCAGCCAGTCAAGTTCCGTTCAAAAGTAAGCCCGCTTCTTAATCGCTAAAAATCGTACCATGACAGTACTAAAGGTGAACGACTATTGAACCAAGTTGAACGTTAATGCTTATTCATGGTACGAAAAGTCTATACAAAAAAAAAGTGAACAGATTTCGTAATCGTCAACGTAGCAGGCCTGCTCTAACGATGTCATAGTACGAAAAAGCAGGGCAGTTCAACTTCCAGGCAACTTCTGTCCTGCTTTAAGAGGTCATAATAAGTTCCATGTACCCAACCTCATTTTCATCGAATTATTCTTCGTTCCTCATAGGAAACAATGAACAGCCAACATAGAAAATAGTTTTGACAGTTTTTCTATAAAGAAAGTTAAGATTATCAAAATTATTACCCTGTTAATAGTTATAGGTTTATGATATGAAAAATCGGCCCAAGGGTAAGTACTATTACGAGGCTACAATCCTCCGTATGGGTATCTTTACATATATTTGTCGCTCTTTAATCCGAATTATCCAAACCGTAAGGGTCAGCTCACACCGAGACGCGACGCGACGCGACGCTGCGCGCATACTTTAAAAGAGCGACTCAAAATATAACTTTATTTTCTACCCGAAAAGATACACATTTCATTGTGAGAATTCAGAATACGTTGCACCACGCAGCGCTGCGCCTCGTGACGCCTCGCGGCGTAGCGCGATGCATCGCGACGCAGCGGTATGCGCGGCGTGGTGTTGCCGACCATTTTACGATGCGCCTCGCGACGTTGCGATGCGTATCGCGGCGGCGCGCGGCGCAGCGCGAAATCACGGGCTTCTTCCAGTATCGTCGCGTCGCGTCGCGTCTCGGTGTGAGCTGACCCTAAGGCGCGAAACATACGGCGGGGCGGGCCGGGCCGGTCAATTTGACCGCGATCGATAGTGCAAGGGAATCCTATACTACCAACGCACATAGAGGGCAAAAAGACCGCGCCGCCGGTGCTCGGCGGGCACTGGCGGCGCGGCATGTCCGTGGCTGCCCGCCATGGATCACACAAACCAGTTTGTATGCAGTAACGCAGACGGCGGCGCGGGGCGGCTAGCTCACTTGTCAAAGCTTGACGAGCTCTTCACTAGAACGAACGTCGTGAACTAACTGCCTCCGTCACTCGTGTGCTTTGTGTTCGCGGTGATGGCAGCCGCGGGCATCGACGGTCAGACGCGGTCTTTATTGATTCGCGGTCAAAAAGATTGCCCCGCCCCGCCGTGTGTTTCGCGCCTAAAGAAACTTGTAAAACGGTTCGTGTGGCGTGCACACAAACTACCGCAAAACTCATATCTTGTCACGAGGACTAATAGCCGATTCCTAAAATTAGCCGAGTGTTATTGGTTAAAGTTAAGATTGTACCTTTACCAATAATAAAGTAAATACCCCATAGCTTTGCATAGTAGATTTCCCTCCATCCATTAGTAGATATCACGGGTAAAATTTGCTTACGAGTCTTTTTATACGCCCAGCTTGGCAATAAAACGTGCTGATGACAGGAAAACCGGGCATAACAAGAACGCAATTTCGTTAACTCTTCTTGACTTTCACTTTTGTCTGTGAGGTAGTGTAGATAATATTGTAAATAGCTTATATTTGCTGCGATACCTAGAAGCTGCACAATACTAACTACATGCTAACTTCAAGCGCAGGACGGGAGGGGTGACAAACAAAAATAAAAGTAACTACGCGAGCGGCGACGACGCGACATGTGTCGCTACCCCGCCGACTCGCTAGCATGCACACTATTAATTTCATTGAATGTATTTTTCAATAAAACCATATTTTTTCACTTGTTAGGTATTGTCCATATCATATCTAACTATTAAATATAATATTTACATGACATTACGGACACTGACACTTGGAATACGACAACACGTCGTCCGCCTAAATGCTGCTCGTGATTGAAAAAAAGATTGAAAAATATTGAACACCTATTAAAAGCTAAAATTAATAATAACTATCTAAGTTAACGTATTAAGAGGTTTTTTTGTTATAAAATTTCGTGTTTCTTATTCAATGTTCGTTAAACACAGCAGTCGTCGGTCGCGCGGGGTCGTGGTCGCGAATACTGCGGGAATCAAGTCTTATCACAAATGCAGTAGAGTTCAATATTGCGAAGCAGATTGCACGCGCGGCCCGATAGGGCACAACTTAAAGCCTACTTAAGTTACGATTACCCCGTACGAGCGAAAATACAAATAAAATAATTAGTCGACCGATATGTCGCGGCGAGCGTACACTGGTCCCTGTAACTGTAAGTCCTGTACACTGTAAGACCTGTACAATGTAAGTCCTGTACAGTGTAAGTACTGTACACTATCAGTACAACCGTTCACGCTCGCTACGACATACCTACGTATATAATTCGTGCATTATCGATCGATACATTTGTTTTACATCTAAATGTATATATATAATTTTTAAATAACCGCACATCCTATCTAATTACAGTCTGCACCTGGCAGTTGTTTATTCGTCAAAGTTTGATCATAGCGGAGTTTATAATTACAATTGGTGTATATCTTAGTGGCGACCTTAGTAAGCGTAGAGTATGTGCACCGTAACGCACTCGCGCCGGCGCAATGTGTATTATATACACTTGCACGTATTATGTCATAATTGAACAATGTTATAAGCAAATAGTTGCTGCAACATACAAAGTTGTTCCATACAATATAATGAAAAAAATCTAATTTACATATAGTACAATATTAGTTTTCATAATTAATTTTAAATAATAATAGCACTAAATATCGTATAAGTATACATAATGCTACGTTACACCGGCATGAGTGTCGATACAAAGTATATAAGTTAGGAACTCGGCAGTTCTATAGTTTGGCTTCACTCTGTGGTCTCCGACCTCACTCTCGCACACACAGCAAAAGAAAGGGACAGTAATAAATACTTGTTGCATTACACAATGACGCGTAATGTGACTTATGACACAGACATAAGGTTTAAATTGAAATAACTCTCGCGTTACAATGAAACGCAATAAGTATAGAGTGCGCTTCTATCGAAACAGTCGTTTAATAAACTAGATGTAAAATAAGTTAATAATGTTGTAAAAACTTCGTCCTTATTCTACAGAAGAATGGCCGTATATAACACAATAGTTTTCCTTTAAATTGCGTAAATAAATAATAACAAAATCACTTACAATAAAGTGTTATCTGACAAAGCGGCCCCGCGTTCAAATTGGAAGTGTCTTGTGAGTTCAAATAATTTTTCGTAGCTTACAATAGCTTGAAAAACGGAAATTATAGACACATTCATATTATGATTAGCTGCGTTTTAATCACGTGCATTTTTCGGGATTGCCGTACTAGTTTCGGGACCCAAACGGACTCGATTCGCGACATTGCCGAATGTTCAGCTCATGATGGCTCCGTTGGGGTCCGAAACTACTCGAGCAATCCCGAAAAATGCACGTGAGTAAACCGTAACTAATCATATCATTATTTTCAATTTTACAGAAAATACTCGACATACATATTTATAAAACAAAGTACAGATAACTAACACTTGATGCTCATTGCTAACATCGTCTGAATTTTACCTTACACAAGTACTTCCGGGGTTACAGTATACTCAAATCGCGAATCAGTTCTCAATCAGAACTTGCCTGCTGCCTGGCTTACCTCCGGTTTCTGATTTGAGAACTCGGGATAAGCAAATACTTAAATAATATTTGAGTACAAAGTTGTCGAAAAAATGCTTTGAAATCCGTATTTTTTTTGACAACTCCATATTCAAATGTTACTTAACTATTTGCTTATCCCGAATTCTCAAATCAGAAACCGGAGGTTATTCAGAAATTTATATCAAATGCCGGCTGTACACTTTCGCGGGGCAATCCAAGACTTCGATGCTGTCCTTTGCTATTTAATGTTAAAAGATAAGCATAGCGATACGTCGGACTGTCTTTGCGAGAGTGTACAGTCGATATAACAATTCAATTATAGCGCGGAACTGCGCAGTCGTTGAATCATTTCATTATAACAAGTTTTAACAATAATATTTACAAAGATATCAGACCAATTCCTTTGCTGTAAAAGACGGAAAATTTATCAATCATAAATTACAAATAAGTAAACTTGATTGATCAATCTGTCCCGATAGAAGCACACAAATCGTAGACAATATCAATCAATAAAAGTCATTCGTTTGGAAGATACATTATGGAATTATTTAACATAATTGTATAACGTTTTAACATTGGAATTTCAGTCAAAAAGATCTATTGTTATTTGACCTTTTTTATGTGAGTCTTAATACTAGATACATTTTTTTTTACTTTTATTCTATTTTTAAAGATTAGAGACCTTAAAAAAAATTGTCTTTCTATCACACGAAGGCGAGTGTTGTAACTTATATATCTTTGATATAAGGTTCAAATTGCAATAATTCAGTCAAATAGAATATCTCTACCATTGTATGATATAAATACTGATTCAATTTAATTTAATCACCACTGATATTGTAAAATTTTACAGCAAATCGTGATTCGGTCTGAACGCTAACCGCTGGTTTTAAAAAACCTTACAATTGATATGATCGGTTATTGTATGATTTTGGGATTCTATTCAACCAATCACAGCAAATACAGGACACAGCAATAAAAATTACACCTCGAGCTTTAGAATGAGATATCGGCTAGCTTCGACTTCGTAGAGCGTCGTCTTTGTCAGTCATTCATGAAACCAAAACTAATAACCAGGACACTTGAAAACAGGAGTGGCTAGATTTATTTGCCCCCAAGTCTACAAGGTGTTAAAAATCAAGTCTCAATAATTTTATGGGGTTACTCGATATCGGAAATTGAACAACTTTTGTTCTACAACTTTTCGAAATTCGCGTATTTTTTTTATAACTTTTCACAAAAATAAAAAAAAAATGATTTGTATGGACAGGCATAAAAAAATGGCGAATTTCGAAAAGTTGTAGAACAAAAGTTGTTTCATTTCCGATATAGAGTAACCCCACAAAATTCTTAGAGTTGATTTTTTAACACCTTATAAACTGCCAGGTACTGTACCATATTATTTAACAGCAGGTTTACCGACCAAAGCGAAGGCGTCTAGAAATTATAATCATAAAACACTAGCACCGTCACTTATCAACGATAGTTAAAGGTTGTTTAACTAAAATGACTTTTAACCTTTTGACCGCCACGGACATCTATGGACGTCAAATTAAAACGTGCTCACGACGCCTCCGACGGCATGGCACGTCAAAAACAACACTTTTTGCAAAGTTTTACGTCCATAGACGTCATTGGCGGTACAAAGGTTAAGTATATTACCATCTCTATTCATTGGCATACAGATGACAAGGACAGGAATAATTAAATCAGTGTTTAAAAATGACAATATTTTTTTCTTCTAATTTTCAGTCAATTTGTATTAAGACTCACATAAACAAAGCCTGGTATAACATTTTGCACATATTCAATTTTCAGTAAACAATATTGGATTATATAATAAAAAAGGAGATTAAAAAATCTAAACGTCACTGAAAATTGATGACATTTTGTAACATCTTAAACGACTAAGTTCTTGAAACAATCAATGATATATTTTAACATTATCTTTGCAGTTACCAAAAGTATGGTAGATAAGGATGATATTTTATCAACTTAAAGATATGATCAAATACTCAAATGTTACTCAATTTTTTGTTTCCGTTAAGTCTCATTTTGTCTCTGTCACTCCAAGGTGAGGTGACAAAGACAGCACGAAATTGAGTATTTAGCCATTAGTCGGAAAAGATAACAGATTGTAGTCACAGTAACGAGACCGACCGATCCGACCAGTTAAAACAATCCGACACGATACAATTGTGAAGACTAAGAGCCTATGCACACGACATCTTTTTAACGCGCCGTCGACGCGCGTTTCTGTCATACTTCATACTTAAAAAACGTCATTGTGATTTTTTATGCATGGAGTTTGACGAAAACGCGCGTCGACGGCGCGTAAAAAAGACGCCGTGTGCATACGCCCTAAGATTGAGAAGTTCTAAGATGACATTTTGTCAGTCCGACATCCGACATCGATACAATAAGTTTTGACAAACCGACCTAGTAGAAAACTTGTAGAAAAAGTTATGGCATTTATTTAATTTAATATCCCTTTGGTACTGCTTGCTTTTTGTGCCTCAGCAATATTTTAAGGATAAAAATACTCATTGTTACAAATAAACTTTGTATGTAATAAAGTAGTTCTACTTTCTTATAATTAATTTAATTCAAAATCAAATAAAATTATTTATTGCTTGAAAGTTGCTAAACCGATACCGAGTAACCCCACAAAATTGTAAGAGTTGAGTTTTTAACACCCTGTATTGACGTTAGTATTTCGGTTTTTAACACCCTGTATATTTCATTGACGTTTGTATTCTTTAGCGTTCGGAGATTGTCATCTTGCATCCCCAGAATCGCTAACCCCGGGGTCATATTCGGGATTCCACGAATGTTCGCGTTATTGCGACAATACGCTACGAATGTGGTCGTAAGTGTCGCCTCAATAAACTGACAAATGGATATTTAATTCGGTTTCTATCAAATCTTATGTCAATTGATGCGATTTGGTGAAAGAATCCCATTAATTGTTAAGAAGAGATTAATTAGGCTCTCAGAAACCGGAGATAAATTGTTTACAGCGAAGCAGTTACGTTACAACTAGATCTCATGTCGTCTGTGGGATTAAAAAATGTCGACTGGCTTTTCAAGTTTATACAACGTGTAACAAAAAGGTGTAATAATTATATTAGGAGGAGTAATCACCAATAAATACGAACAACTTTTAGTATGGGAGCAACTCTGAATTCGTAATATAAATATGCATTTTCATACGTTTGGTTAAAAAGTAAATATGTTATTTTTTTTTTCTAGAATTTTGTGTGCCTTCCATATTAAAACTAGTTCATATTAATTTGGAGCTTTCACCTTTTAAAGTATTATTTTAACTTTCTCTTACACCATGTATATCACATTCTACCGTGTAGGATTGCTAAACGGTTAGTCCAAATCACTTTGACAAGACACGTCACGGATTTGTTGAATTTCTGTCACAAAATTGGTGACATATGATTTGTTATACGGTCGGTCAATACTCGACATACTGCGAATAGTTTTAAGGTTTAAATTCGCATTGCACGGCACTTGTAATGCTAATAATAGAAAGCGGGGATGACAAAATGCAGAAAAAAATACAGAATTGAAATGATTTGATTTTGTATAATAGTCAATTTGATAATTTGAGAGTTTTATTAGTTGACGCTAGATGGCGTATGATGTAGTCATTAATGTTTAGGTTTGAAAGTAGGTACGTCGATCTAGCGTGACGTAAGCAATTAAATTCTATTGTTTTTACTGCATTGTGGCGTTTCCGCGTGTAATTATTAGCAATAAAAGTGCCGCGGGCGCGATTTTTTACTGAAATAGTTCAGTTTTGTGTGATTCGATAAAACCTTGTGTTTAGTCATAATGTGTGGTCACGGTGGGGAAGCACAGTAATGTTGTGTGTGTTTGTAACACGTTCAGTAGTTAGAGGTAACAGGTAGGTCCGGTCGGGCGGTGTAGCGGTGTCACGGTGTCACACATACAGTAGCTCCGGGGCGGCCCCCCGGCGTCAGACGGGCGGCTCCTCACCTGCGGGGCGCGGCTCCTCGGCCGGCTCGGCGTCGGGCTCGGGCTCCACTGTCGGGGCGGGCGCGGGCGGGGTGCGCGCGGGCGGCGGGGCGGGGGCGGGCGGCGCGTCGGGCGGGGGCGTGGCGCGCGCGGGCGGCAGGGGCTGCGGCGTGGTGAGCGCGAGCGGCGCGCCGTGCGCGTGCGCGTGCGGGTGCGGCGCGTAGGGACGGTAGGGCCGGTACAGGAGCGGCGGCGGCAGTAACGCACGCGGCAGGTATGCAGGCGGGGGCAGTAGGTGATGCGCGTGCGCCGCGTGCGGGTGTAACGCGGCGGCGAGGGCGCGCTGCTCGTCGCGCGCTCTCTCCTTCTCTCTCTGCATGCGCTCTCGCTCGCGCTGCTCCTTCTCCCGCTGTTCCCGCTCCCGTTCTCGTTCTCTGTGGATTTTGAACAAACTACTATATAATTTATGAGTAACTTACTTTTCATTTCCGCACTAATCTGAAGGTATCAGAAAACCGTAGAAAGTATTAGTTGCCTTGGAACCCGTTCAATGTAAATGGAGTACCAACAATACATAGTGCTTACCAATGATACCAAAGAATTTGTTGGACTGTCATTGTATTACAGATTGTTACACAGAGTATGATGTGAGCAAGCAAACATTCGCTCAAATGTTTCTCTTAATCCTTTTCCAGCTCCAACATGATCTCCTATTCACAAAGTAACCTAAATGAATCTCTACCTTTCTCTCTCCGACCCCCGCTGCAGCACGATCTCTTGTCTAAATAAAGTAAACAAATGTGTAGTCTGACACTCACCTCTCTCTTTCCCTCTCGCGCTCCCGCTCCCTCTCTCGCTCGCGCTCTCGCTGCAGCGCGATCTCCTTCTCGCGGTCGTCGTGCAGCTGGTGCTGGTGCTGGTGCGCGTGCGCGTGCGACACGAGCGGCAGCGGCGGCGCGAGCGGCGGGTACAGCGCGTAGGGCGGCAGCCAGCCCACGCCGACGCCGCTGCGGAACACGCGCTCCAGGTACATCTGCTCCTCGGCCGCTAGCCTGAGGGGACGGGGAACACGACCCTTGCACTTTGCACTTGCGTCTCGGCAAGTGCAGGCAAGGCGATCGTCGACAAGTAGGTATCCACACAGTTGCTAGTCAACGGTCGTGGTCTACGCATACAGCCATGACGGGTGTAGAGATTACTGTATCGGCAGCCATGTGCGCAACAATATTAGTATTATTAAAATAGCCATTTAGTATTATTAAAATAATTAAGTGAAGTGAAAAGAGACGCAAACGTCTGAATACTTTATTTTGCGCAAAACACCGAACACTGGCAATAGTCTGAATGTCGCACGACAGCAAACCGAGCGGCGGCCAAATTTGGCAATTTGCAACCATTGTGCCTCCACATTCTCACGTTTGCGTTTGCGCAACGCATGGCCAAAGTCTGAAGCCGACTTTAGAAGACCATCCGAAGATGTGTTTCTTGGCTAGGAACAGGCCCCTGCCAGTGTCGTAAAAAAAGGTAGCTCACACCGACAGAATGGCGGCGAAGAGCAGTTCACTGGTCGCAAGACAACGAGTAGGCTGGGACCCGCTCTTTTTGACGCTTGTGGCCGCTCTTCGCGGCTCTTTGGAGCTTCCCAATGTGATTTATTTCACAATTCCAATTATGTGTAGACGCAAAGTGAGTTGGATTCCAATTGTTACTAAATTAGTTGCTTAACCGCTACTCCGTCGATTTGCGCTAACATTTACACAAGCAGAGCTAAATTAAGATAGTTTAGGACTTCTAGCTATATTTGTCTAAAACTGGAGTTACCAGGATTAGTAGATATGTTACCTGTATTGCAGTGCAGCGCTCGAGTAGATGCTAGGGTGTGCGTACGGGGAGTACGCGGTTGGCTCCAAAAGCGGGAACGAAGCCGCGGGGTGCGACAGTCTACATCATACGAACACGATATATTAGTCACACATAGAGATGATCCAGCAGACATATACATATAATACACACTCATGCTTATAATTCCCGAAGGGATGCGCAGATGTGTTCTCCTACTAAAGGAGTCTGTCCTTTTGCATTTGCATTTTGTATTGACTCCCATGTAATAATTAGCTGGCGAGCACAATTATGGGGCCAGGTTCGTCGCCTCTTACGGGGGCTTTACACGGGTCGATTTTAGCCGTGCGGCAGTCAGGCCAGTCGTATCGCTTGTAAAAATCGAGTCGCCACCCTATTTACAGCGGTCGACAAAAATCGCATGCGACTTGTTCATTTCTAGCGGAACAACACAGCGCAAAACACACCGCATGCGGCGGGCGATCGCCTGCAACTGACCATTTACATACACGGTCGATTTTAGTCACCCGCCGCATGCGGCTTGTCGCCGCACGGCAACAGTCGGATGGCACCCAACTTTGGGGCTTGCGAATTTAGTAACTTGCGGCCTAGTCGAATTGTCATTTAGACGGTCGATTTTCGCCGTGCGCCCTAGCCGTGCGGCGAAAATCGACCCGTGTAAATTCCCTATTACCTCTCGCTTGTCCGGCGACGGGTGGGAATTGTATCCATAATCCGTCCCGTCACGGAATTCAATAGTAAATACTCGATAAACAATAAAATATTGTAAATATTCGTTTTACTCTATCGTGTTTATGATTTTAATTTATCCAAGTAAGAACTCATTTCTAACCACACATACATAACACGAAGATCCGTGTGGTTCTCAGCAAATAATAGACTACACTGGTTCTAAGGCGACTAAGGGATTTTGCCGAGAGGTTAGAGATAAATGATGATAGGGTGGATTAAAAGAGTTTCCACTCCTGAAGATACTTAAGTAACTCCGGCGCACCCAGAGCAGTCATCGTGGGAAAATACTCATGGATACTCTCCACTCGGGAAACAGAGGACTCTTACCGGCTAAAAACCCACAGTGTTCCTTCTCCTGACCAGTGGCCGGGCATAGGACAGTCAGCCTTGCTACCAAGGTTGCTGATTGGCCAAAAATTTCACCACACCATGAGCTATTCTCTTAAGATACAAGTCCGAGACGGGCTGCAAATTGCAGACTGCAACTGCAGACTGCAACTGCAGACTGCAACCGCAAACTGCAACCGCAGACCGCAAATCACATTGGTTTGTATGAACCAGTAGTGTCGCTTGTCTGCTGCTGTCATCTGCGGTTGCAGTTTGCGGCCGCCGTTGGAATACTACCTTTAAGGTGTGCACTTTAAAGGTGTTATTCGGACGGCGAGTTGCGGTCTGCGGATGCAGTCTGCAATTTGCAGCCCATCTCGGACTTGTACCTTTATATGTTACAGGGAGAGAAGTGAGGATGTCTTAGTGATGATGACGTAGTGAGGAAGACGTAGAGATCATGACATAGTAACGTACCTGTCGTCAGGTCTGTATGGCTGGAACCCGCTGGCGGGCAGGTGGTGCGGGGAGGCGCGCTTGGGTGGCGCGGGAGGTGGCTTGTCCTTGCTACCGTCGCGCTCGCCAGCCGCTGCAGCGCTGCCCGTGCCGCCGCCTGCACACTCGCATCGTCAGCAGGACCCCGGGCCGGGGCTGGGGCCCAGCTAGGTACGCGCATTTAGCTCTTACTAAACTAACTTGATAAGTAGGATAGACAGAATAATCTAATCTTACAAGGTATTTTTTTTCTTTTTATTTCACCTTGAAGATGTTATAAAAGATAGAAGAACTTTAAGCAATGGCTTGAAATAGACCCAAAGATTGGATTTTCAAGAGGTGTTTTTTTCTGTATTACCTCTATGATAATCTAAGATAACTTTGCATGCCTGAGCATGGAGTCTTTGAAATCAGTTTAACTATGTTTTCGGGATGAACAAAGCGGCAGATCTTATCAAGAGATTTCCGAGGTTTCCTCCTGTGACTCTCAAATGACTTTGAAATATAAAAACAAAATATTGCAACATGTATACTAGCACTGTTGTCACAATTTCTTTATTAAACTGATAAAAGAATTTACCTAGCTACCGCCTTTTAAATATATTTTCAACGCCTGCTCCAAAAAGTAATATAATAAAATGAATATCCAAAAAAAGTATAAAAACCACACAAAATAAGAGCTAAACGCAATAAAATCAACAAATAAAATTACAAGTTGAAATGGTTAAAACATTAGTAACAAAATATGATATCTCCTTATACAGGCTAAAACTCTTACAATAACTTATAGGTACAATACAGTGAATGTTTGTGAGACAAGCATTTATAACAAGTTGACAAGAGAAATAGAAATCACCTTTTGAAGGTCACAGAAGAAAACAAAATGGTTATACCTCCTTTGCATATAGGCTACTTTTCGACGAGAGCTGTGTGCTACGGATGTGTGTCCAATCTACCAATAGGATGGCTTGATTTTCGAAAATATGTTAAGGTTCCTATTGGCTAGTTTGAAACGCATCCGAAGCACACATCTCTGGTGTAGAAGCAGTCAAAGGGCCTATGCACACCACGTCTTTTTAACGCGCCGTCGACGCGCGTTTCCGTCAAACTCCATACATAAAAAATCACAATGACGTTTTATAAGTATTAAGTATGACAGAAACGCGCATCGACGGCGCGTTAAAAAGACGTCGTGTGCATAGGCCCTTAAGCCGGTCAATGCGAGCTATGTGTTAAGCCCGATTTAAGCACACAAAAGTTAAGTAGCCAGTTAACTTGACAGTTTAAGGCCGATTTTACCACGGTCTGATAACTTCTATCCCGGTCGCACATTATCAGAAAATTCTGGCAGAAATTTTCTAACGCGCGACTCTGCTCATACGTTTTGTACAGTCAGAATTTGCCGGATCCAGTGGCCTTTTGACTGTAGTACAAAATGCATGCGCAGAGTGTCTTAGCGCACACATAGAATTTTTCTGCCAGAAATTTCTGATGTAAGCCGGGCCACGGATAACATGGAATAAATCTGAGGTTTTGACAGCTTTTGTATAGCAGCTATGTAATAATTATCGTTTATTTGTGAACTTCATTGAGAAAGTACTGAACTTAAATGCCAAAACACACTTAGCGTATTTTGCGTAGTAATGCGCGCGCATGAAACTTCTAGGCCAAATTACGCTGAGCGTAACGACGTAATATACGCGTGGTGAGGCCGCGCAGGACAATTTGTATGTAGCGTGACGCATACGCGTAACGCGACGAAACATGAGCCGCGTAAGATACGCTCAATGTGTCTGCTACCTAACTCGCCAATATAAGGTGTTAAAAAATCAACTCGTAAGAATTGTATGGGGTTACTCGGTATCGGAAATTGAACAACTTTTGTTCTACAACTTTTCGAAATTCGCCACTTTTTTTTTGCATGTCCATACAAATCAATTTTTTTTTTGATTTCTTTGGAAATTTATAAAAAAATACGCGAATTTCGAAAAGTTATAGAACAAAAGTTGTTCAATTCCTGATACCGAGTAACCCCATACAATTCTTAGAGTTGATTTTTTAACACCTTGTATAGTCCAAATGATTTTTACTAAACTAAACTCTTCGGATCAGTAAGTTAATTCGCTACTTATGTGTATGTAAATCGTGCTTAAAAAATAACATCCATTGCTTGACTTATAGGTATACAAAAATTCTAGTCATAGAACAATTAACGTGATTCCATACATCAACAGTTTAATGTATGTTTATTTCTCTGGTCAACCATCACAAAGTTAAAGTAAAAGTAATATCTAAGTTCTAGCGCAACAATAGTAGTTTATAATATATTGTACACATATGGACAAGTTAACAACCCAACAAGTGCACTGCGAGGCTGAAGGAAATTAAAAGAAATGGGATCAGCAGACAAGTAGGGTAGTGAACAGTGTATATTTGTTGGATGATAGCCAAAGATTCGTTATTTTTGTCGTGTCAGGTTGAGAGGCAGGCAGATTTATTTACCGAAAATTGGTAATAATTATTAAAAATATGTTGAATAGATAATATTTTTAAGTGCTTCAGAAATGGTATTTTCACATGTAAATTCTATTTCTTTCAGAACCAATGTGTGATAGAATATATTCGGGCAACTATAAACATTCATCGAATTCATGGCAAGAGTTTCTTTTTAAATTATAATTCTAGAGTGCCTGTCAGTACAGAGTTTCCCTTGCCGCTATGTTGGCATCACTGAGTTTTTATTGTTTCAAATACTTTAACAACGAAAACTCAGTGGTGCCAACATTACGAAGGAAATTCTTTAGAGAAACGCTTCCATATTCCTATGAATCTTAACATCAACACGAAACAACCGTCATAATAAAACGTCTGCTAGAACAAAATTTACGACTCCTCCACATAATCTTGCCTACCCCTTGACCTCTCCCCCCTCGTCACCCCCCACTGTTCAGTACCCGTCATCCAAGGTCACTAGCTACGCGTCCACTCACCGTCCTTGGCGTCCGGGCCCGCGTTTTTGGCGAGGGTCCGCAGCGCCGCCGCGAAGGGCCCACCTTTGTTGGGCGGGATCTCCGCGCGTTTCGGGATCTTGTTTGCACTCACACCTGTTGACAATGCACATTTTTTTATGTCATTATCTTTGTACGTTTGTTGTGTACGTTGTAGAGGATTCAGGGTGCCAATTCTAATAACAGAAACTTTTATCAATTGCAATTGGATCGTTCATTCAAACAGTTTTCGTTTACAAAAACTATCAAATTATTTGACAACAAAAACAAAACCAAACATTTTGACAGTTTTTGTAAACGAAAACTGTCTGAATGAACGGTTCAATTGCAATTGATAAAAGTTTCTGTTAGGGCGATATTACACGGTTCAACCAAATTCACTTTGGTTGAAAGGTGCAAAAATGAAAGCATATGCTATTGATCAATGATATTGAATGTTTACATGTGTGTGTGTTACCTTTATGTTTACATGGTTCAATTTAGTTACTTCATCCAAATTGAAAGGTAAAAGTGAACCGTGTAATATCACCATTAGTAGCATTGGCTCACTGTTCGGCTGTGGAGTTGAGTGGCGTAGTTATGAAAATAATAAGGTCATTCATTATTCTAGCGATTGATTAGACCTGACAAAGTACTCCTAGAGACCAATAATCATGATATATCATGACCTAAAGTGTAAAAACAGCTGATAGTAGATGATGATAGATTTTAACTCAATTTAAAGTCCGACCAAACAGTTTACTGTGTTCCGTCCTGTACATGTGAAACCCAGAGGGGTATAGAAGAATCCCAATATCTCTGTTACTTGGATCTGTGTGCTCTATCTTAGGGCCTTTTGCGTCACCCGCATGCGTGGCGCTCGCAGTTCACCTTTTCGTGCGTGTTTCACGCATCACAATAAATACATGTATGAAAAGGTGAAATTCAGGCGCCACGGGTGCGGGTGACGCACGCATGCGGGCACGAACCCGCGTCACAGTAAAAAGGCCCTTAGACTATTTCTGCGCTTCCACCAGGTGCGACATGGAAAAAACGCGACCGAGTGAAAAAAAAAAGTGCTTTTTCTCTAAAACCTTGTCTTGTCTTTTGGGGAAACTTGTAAAAACAAATTATTCAGTATTATTGTTATTTTGATACCCCCTTTCCGACTAACATTGTATCTGCGATCGAAGGCATATCAGTGACGGGGACCAACAGCTGTCGTTCACGCAAACGTGAACCTTCACACAACAATTACAAACTCTTCGTCATAATGACCGCCAATGGGAACACAGCAGCTGCCGCATGTTTTAACCCAAAACTGCCGCTTCATTGCCGTATATATTTTTTAGCAGGGCACGTCAACAGCAGGCCCGCACCGGGTGCGTTTCCCATGTAACGACAAAAAAACGCAACAGAAGGCAAACTCAAAACTCACAAGGTTAAATGATAAATGATATTTATTTCTGTAAATAAATCTGTTACAGACACTTTTACAAGTCAATGTAAGTTTTTTTAAGACTAGATGGCGCCGGCATTTCCTATCTGACTCGCTCTGAGAAGAAAAGCCGAAACAAAGTCAGAGGTCAACGTCTCTTTTAAAGTCCAGACATTGTGGTATAAAAACTATGCGAGTGTAACAATGTAGGGCAACGTTTGGAATGGCCTTTTGAGGAAAGAGCCATAGCAGGTTTGAGTTGACCTGTCCCAACTGACGGCACGCATGCATCAGCCATCGGTTGTACAGTTTACTGAAGTTTAAAATTTCCGAATGAATGCACTCTACAATCGGAGATTTGGATAGCTTTAAGACTTGAGCAGACGACGATTTTTTGTCCGGCTAGATTGCCGCGGACAAGAAAGAACGTGGTTAGATAGACAAAATGACCGTCGTGTGCGTTGATTCCGTGTCGAATTTCGCGACGGGCAACAACTACCAACCACGTTCATTCTTGTCTGCGGCAGCCTGCCGGGCAAAAAGTCCGTCGTCTGCTCAGGGCCTTAGCGCTGTTTTTATTTCGTTCAGCGCCTCGTGAAAGCAAATACCAATATTTTATTGAAACAAGAAAATGTTTGACTGATTGTGCTAGCTATTTGCCTTTGTGACTTTGAAGTATTTTTTTTGTACTCCTATGAACAATCATATCAGTAATAGTCGGGCGATATTCCTTCAACGACTTATTGCGTAGTGAATTTGCGCTTGCATTTTTGAGCAGCACACGAAACATGTATTGTATGGTCTACAGATAATTTATCCGAAACAGCCCCAGATTCAGAACCTTTTCGATGAGCACTAGTCGAGGGATTCGTTATGTTATCTCGTTCCGTCTACGATTCTCGTAATGAGAGCAAAAGAGATAGCTTTCCGAATTGATCGACAACTGACTGGCTGGCTGGCTGGGTGTTTCTGCATATGAAAGTTGCCGTAAAGACATCCGTGTATAGGAGAAATCCAAGCGTGGGGGCACAGTTTTTTAAGCCTGTCTATATTCCACGTGTAAGTGCTAGTCACCGCCTGAGGTATGAGAGCAGTAAGATGGGGGGGGGGGGGAGACTACAGAGGACCTACTCCGAAGTTTCGGCTGTCAGGTCACACATTTTCCAACCACGAAAATGTTTCGGATCCGACAATGGATTCGATTTTCGCGATCTGACATTGTCTTTCATTCACCCTACTCCCAAAAGTTAATTGACATCTAGTTGTTCGTCACTGTTTCATTTCGACCCGAAACTGCGACGTTTGTTTTTCGGAGTAGGACCCCAGGCATGCTCTGTCGTTGTTTGGAGTTTGCTTTGTCTCGTCTACCGAGCGCACACCCCTCAGGCGATGGCTAGCGCTTTAGGGGCGTATTGTATGAAGTGAACTTCTGCGCATATTAATTTTATTGTGTACCCAGTACCCACCCCAGGGGTTCTCCCCTACAGTAATTATGTTCACACTTAGTTAAATATGACGAGCAAGTGTGGTATTGACATGACGCCCGCCATTCGTGTATAAATACCACTGTGTGCTACTTTTAAATGGTGATTAAAATACAAGCTGCATGAACTAAGTTCAATATTTCTAACAGTGGACGGTTAACAGCTGATGTGATGATGAACTATAATACAAATAAGGATAATCAGTCTCTCTGCTGTGCAAGGATCTCTTCTCAGAATGAGAAACTGTTGGCCTTACAGCGGTTACGCACTGCATCCGATCCGAATCCGTGAAAATACGTTCCGAAGTAGTCATAGAACTATTTGTGTGGTAGTTTACGCACTACATCCGGCGTTCGTCATCCGATTTCTATACGTCATCCGTGAGTCTCCAATTCGGAAGAAATATTGACGGACCGAAGTAGCCGTAGTAATGTTTGTATAAACGCTTTCGCACTACCTCGGATTCAAATCGGACGCCAAATGGATATGCCAAAGATGGCCCCTGAATTGTTTGAATTTGGATCAGAGATCGGATAAGTGCGTAAGCGATATCCGAATTCGGTCCGAAATTTTTACTCTAGATCGGTATTTTCACGGATTCAGATCGGATGCAGTGCGTAAAGCAATATCCGAATTCTGTCCGAGTTTATTATATCCGTATTTTCACGGATTCAGATCTGATACTACACACACCATCGAGAACTTTTTGTAGCCCGCTCAGGTGTGCAGATTTCGTCACGATGTTTTCCTTCGCCATTACCGCAAGTGATGATCAAATTCTGATCTGCACATGTATTCTAAAAGTCAGATGTATGGACTGGGATCGAACTAGATGAAAGGCAAGTGTTCAACCGCTGGGGTGGCACTCCTTTAGATGCGTAAAGACCACAAATCCCGACAGTCGAACCCGAAGTAGGGATTTTTGGGTTTCGTAATTAACCATTTTTATTTTCAAAACTTTTTGCGAAATCCATTCCGGTATAATTGCCATAAAATATATGCCTTTAACACTCCGGAGATGAAGACGAATCTAATGTCGCCTCGCACTTCAAAATCTGTCAAGCCGTTTAGGCTACAGGTCACATAGCAACAAACAAACACACGTAGTACATACATACAAAAAAAAAAGCATAACGCTCCGTCTGGGGCAGTCACCGTTAAACGCAGGTAACAGACAAACGTAATACACCCGAAAAACATTACCCTTCTTCTGGGGTAGTCGGGTAAAATGGCCGTCTTATAAAATTCGTCTACTAGCACAGATAGCTTATATCACTTGTCACACAGGATGCGTTCTGCGGCCTCCGGTCCGGTCAAATCGAACGCAGCCCGCATCCTATGTGAACATCATTTGCGTTTTATAATTACGATCTGACTATGCAGACACAAGCAAAGAACGTAGGGAACGCACCGGTCAGGCGGTCATGATGGGAAGGTAGCGGACGAGCTGCCCGGTTGGGGGCAGCGGGCGACGGGCGGCAGTCCGGGCAGTTCATAGGGGTAATCGATGTTGCAAAACCATCAATGATGACATCGATAATGACATCAATAGCTGAACATCGATACTTGATGTTTACCGAACACAAAACATCGATACAAAGACAACTACACGCAATCAAATATAAAATGGCCGCTGTTTGCCCTGCCCGTCAGATCGCTTACCATCCCCGGATCGCTGACCAGTTGCCCTGACCATGATGTTCACATAGGATGAGGGCTGCGTTGGATTTGACCAGACCGGAAGACGCAGAACGCATCCAGTGTGACAAGTCCTTATATGTGCTAGTCTAGTATACTATCTGTAAGGATGACTCCCACGTAGGTACCACCACAACCCAAAGAGACCGTGACCATTGCATAACAAATTAAAAACGGAAAGTAAGGTACTTAGCCGCGGGACAGACGGCGGCAAGTCATTAACTACGCCAGCTGACTTGAACGGACAAATTGCTCGCTACCGTTTCATATTATTTTAAATGGAGGGCTGTTGGAACTGTGTATAGTGAAAGTTCAATAACAAATGTCCATGTCAAATTGTCGTGTGGATTCTGGCAAAGAACCGCTTTGTAAGAAGCGACAAAGAAGGGATCACGTAAGAAAATTAATTAGAAATCAGAAAGTAATTTGTTTAGAATCGGGTTTCTAATAGGTTGCAGCATAATTTTAAGTAATAAGTAGCTATTGGATCTTGATTGCTATACCCTTTTCACCGTCAGGCGATTCTTGACGTTTCGACAAAACATTACCATACACAGAATGAAAAGAAACATGTATAAAGCTATTTTACGGTTTTTGCTGTAGTCGTTACGTTTTTTCCATGGCAGTCTTCATACGGCTACATTTTTTTACGAAATGACTGCTACGTCAGGACTCATCTTTCGTTAAATAGAGTATAACTGCATTGAATGTAATTTAATATAAATAAAAATTCTGTGTAATTGCTTTGACATAAATCTTTATTTTCTTTTTTTCTGCAAAAAGAACTTTTTTCAAAAAAATACACTCTTTATAACGAGTATAGCAATCAAGATCCAACAGGTACCTACTTATTACTTAAAATTATGGTAAAGTGCATTAAAATTACATTTTAACTATTGTATTGTGCTTTAATTTTGACATTCTAATTGGGTAGTCTCAGATTCCCTGTCTCAGGAAACCTATCTGCGCTTACTATCAGTCCCCCGATTCAGAACCTTTTCGATAAGCAGTTGTCGACAGATACGGTTTGTTATCTCGTTCCGTTTAAGATTCTCGTAACGAGAAAAAAAGAGATAGCTTACCGAATTGTTCGACAACTGAGTAATCGAATCGTTCTGAATCAGGGGATGGTGTGGCCAGGGCCAAACGCGACCATTATAAAAAAAAAATGAAGTGGGCGAAAATCTAATTGCATTTTTTTGTTTTGTCTTTTAGACTGCTGCAGATTGCTGCTGCGTTTCTACGTAAGCGGGCAGTTATAGGCGAGACCTGAAAGGTCTTCGGCCAATGGTGGGGAAGTAAAATACTTAACCTAAGCTAACTACTTATACTACACTAACATCATGACTACTAGCAACAACAGCACTAAGGGCGACCCTTAGTGGCACTCGGACCTCAGCTTAGGGCGTTGGTGGCGGGGGATCGGAGGAAGACGGCTTGATGAGGGCTGAATTATCGGTGTGACTGCGGAGTCTGAAGAGACGACCGGCTCTACGATGGGAGAGCTCGGCGGATCGTGACCGGACATATTTGCATACAAACATTCCTATTAATATACGAGTACGAAGTATCATTTAATTGTATTCCAGGCACTTACATCAGAGCATCTATTAGCAAGGTCCTGGTCGTCGCTCCACTGGACCCCACAATTGACCCCGCGATCAATGTGCCCCCGCTCAATTGTTACTTATGGCGCCACAAACGCATATGCAATCAGATGTAGATGTATGTTCATCTGTGTCGGAGTAATACGTGATTTAGACGAGCTTGTGATATGGTAGAAATAGATACTTAACATATTAAGTAGTAGCGAGCATGGCGAATGATTCTGAGGCCCTGCATTAGAAAAGGGTTTTTTTGACGGACAAATGGACAAAATTACATAATTTTCACAACTACCCGCTTTGCCTAAGGAAACAAGGTTACTGCTCATCACCCACACCCACTAGCGTGATAATTTGTACCCTGTAACCTGACTCGCTCTATAACGGATGTGGCTGCCAAATTTCAACTGAATTTGTACAGTAGCACTGGCGTGAATCTAAAACATACAAACGGACAAACAGTCGAAAATTCTTAAAACTACATTTTTGCCATCTGTATCGTTCCTAGGATGCAACGCATCCTTTTTTTCCAAGATGTTTAATGTACAGTTTTAGTATCATTACGATTTCATTGTCATAAGAAAAAATAACATATTGTCATCTCTATCTATGCGACAATATGTAATTTTGTCTTTACTTCAGTCGACAAAACCTTTGTCTACGGTGGTCATGCTAAGCCTGCTGGGTTAAAATAAATTTCATGTTTTTTATTAGAAAAATAATGCCAATTCTCAACGTCAACGTAGGTTGAGTTGAAAGGGCTCATGTACAGCATCTGGCCACCTGAGAGGCCTTCGAAAAGTTATCGATGATGTGTCTAGTCCGTCAACCTAAGGCAAAACACTTCATTCTGGGAAGAGATCCGTGCCTAACAGAACATAAAACCAAGAGTTCGCCAGTTCGTCTCGCGACCTCGCCGTGTGTTCAGCTTATGATTAAGGGCTCCGTTTGGGTCCGAAACTAGTCGGGCAATCCCGAAAAAATGCACGTGAGTAAACCGTAAATAATCATAAATAAAACCAAGAGTTAAATAAAAGTTTTTTTTTTAAACTGGCTTATTCTAGGTCGGGAGCCAAACGGCTTAGTTCGCCGAAGCCGATATTAGGTTCAACCGCCTTTGTACGTAATCCAGAACTGTCGAGTTTTGCGAATCGTTCGTAATACCGTTTTCGATGGACGCGGAAACAGGCATGCCTATCAAGTTTATAGGCGGCCGTATCCTGTGTACGACGAAGTTGTAACCGCCTTTTATGATGTTATTGGTAAATCTTGGAACGTGTTAACAATAACATACATGAGCCCAATAGTTTGGATTGCATATTTTGCCAAGAAATTGTACTTCCCTATTGCGATGAAATATATAGGGTGTAAACGAATTAGTGTAATTCCTTTAAACCGCGTGATCAACTGGTGACACAGATTAAGCCAAAAGGGGATGTATTGCAAATCAACTAAAAAAATTATCAAAAAAAAACTTGTTCTGTTTCTGAGTCATTTTAGAGCTCCGAGTTAACTGACTGCAAAGAGTGATATCGGTCTAGTCCTGATCGCCAGCTGTGTAACCGTGCTTTTATTGATTTATACGTGACATCGAAATGATAAAAACATTTTTTTTACTCTTTTTCTCTTAAACCAAAAGCAAAAGAAAAGTTTTTTTATTTATTTTTAAATGATAATAAATAATATTTATTTCTGTAAGGGCCGATTTTTCAATTCTCAGATAAAATGCCTGATAACTACCTGACGAATAAACTTATTTGGCTGTTTATCTGCCTGACAATTGTTTGTCAATTTTTCAATTGCCATTTATCTCACGAATTACTATCTGACCGATTTCATTGACTTTAGCAACGCTAACTTCAGGGAGGTGAAATAAATATATGGTGTAAACGAACGTTAGAGCAGGACAGACTATTTCAATTACATGCACAGAGTCTAGAGTACATTAATTACCTGTATAGCAAAAATGACACTGTCAGACTATCTTCCTGTCATGTCGTGTTATATATTTTGATTGTAAATAATTATTAATATTTACATGTTTATTACAATGGAATCAAAAAAAGAGAGCGTTCGGCGAATTTTAATAGTGCTGTAATTCAATTCCTCGTAAGTTTAATCGATAAATACAAACACGTTATAAGAAAACCGAAGAAATAAGAAGACTGACCGATGCGGTGATGAATAAAGACAAAGAATCTGCGTGGAGGAAAACTGAGAGCTCATTTAATTCAGGTGGAATAGCAACCAGTGTCCTTTCATGGAATACATTAAAACTTAAGTACGAGGGAATTGAAAAAGGACCAAAAAAAGTCATCCATGCAGACAAGAAATGTACTGAACCGAAGTCCGAAAGTCTGACTACCAGTTCTACCAAGAGCTATCGTGTTATCTACTAACTGGGTGATGGAAGTCAGATAGGCAGTCGCTTCATGTAAAATACTGGTATTCGACTGCATCCGGTCACACTGGCAGACGATCCCAACATAGTTCGCTAGGAAGATTTACACTATCAATTACTACAGCTCTGTTATGTACCCATGAACCTATATCGCAGTTATTTTTTGTATAATAAACGATTGAAAACTTACCTTTGTGTTTGATGCTTGATTTTATCCTCCACCATTATCTATAAGTAAATATTGTATGGACTCTAAAAGTCTGAATCGACGATGGAATTCTTTTGAATCCCACACTGTAAAATGACTAGTGTTTGTGATGTTTTTCTTTTTATCATGCCTTTATCCTCATTGATTCCCTCCGCCCGGGGAAGGCGAAGGGTTATGTATGTCGGACTCTTACCAGCTAAAAACCCACGGTATGCCTTCTCCTGACCTATGGCCGGGGTCGTGGGATTCTCAGCTGCATGCACCGCAACCCCGGCAGGCCTCGAGAAGGCCAGGCTCCACAGAAGGAGAGGTCCGCCAGGGTGGCGGACCTCTCCTTCTGTGGAGCTTCGTCCCACGTCCTCCTGAGAGGCGCGCACGAAATACTGCGCGCCGCCTTCTCGGGCCTGTTACTGGTCGGGCGTTAGGTCCAATAACCCGCCACCCGCAGGCCACACACTCGGGTGGCCGGAGAAATTCGCGAGCCCTCCGGCGGAAAATGATTGAGCCTGGATGTGATAGTTCTTACTTTCCTTCCTGGATTTATGAATTCATTTATCAGAGCTTCTTCCTCAATTATTGCTAGATCATCAGTGCTATCAAATATTATACATCCATTTTACTTTGATGAAAACGCAAACCCAAGAATTGTCTAGTAAAATTATATTTTTTGTTTACATCATCAGTCATCGAATAAAACTATCTAATGAATAAGCGGTTATCTGGCCGTCAAAGGGAAAGATAAAGTTATTCCTCAGGTAGTCAAATTATTCGTCAAATAAAGCCTATCTGACAATTGAAAAAATCATTTTTTTGCTATCTGATGAATAAATGCTATTTGTCTGTTTATCTGAGGATTGAAAAATCGGCCCTAAATTAATCTGTATGAGAAGAGGATTGGCAGAAGCATTCTGTTAGCTACTAACAATATTCTGCGGTCAGAAACTCCTTCGTTAAAACTTTTAGGATTTGACGCCCACCATGAGGGACGCATGTTGAAACTTTATAACTACTGCAGTCCGATAAACGCTATTCTGTTTTTGGAAAAAAAAAGAAAAAATGTTCTGTACAGTAAGCGTATTTTCAGAAATTTTTAGGGTTCTGTAGTAAAATCAACAAGCCTCATCGTTTCATTAATTACGTAATTAGAAATTCTTTGATATCATAAAACGAGGTTGAGAAAGAAAAAGAATTTAATCACATTTAATAAAGTGGTATTGATTACCAAAAAACGAATTACAAAGAACATTTAAAATACAACTAGATTACAAAAAAAAAAAACACTCAACATATTCTAAACAAAAACGCTGTGTTTAGACGATGATCGCACAAGTGAAACGCGACCCTAAGTCGTATAGGCTAGCGCGGGGCACATTAATCTTAGGGGTCAATTGAGGGGTCAATGGGAGCTACGCGGAACATCACTAACCAGAATAGATGTTACATTCCGGCGAAAGATCTTCATAATAGAACTAGCGAGTTACTCAGGGCTGTTTTGGAGAAACTATTGGCCGTAACGGTGAAAATACTTAAATCTGTGGAATAGTTTGGAGTTTTGTGGATCCCGGAAAAGAATAGACCATACCCTCTCCGCAGATTTTATATACCATTGCACCCTGCAAATGAATTCGTGTAATTCCTTTAAACCGCGTGATCTACTGGTGACACAGATTAAACCTAAATCTTTTCTTTTAAATAAACAAAAGAACTTGTTCTATTTTCGAATCATTTTAGCGCCCCCCCGTTAACTGACTGCAAAGAAGTGTCACCAAGCTTTCATTAATTTATGCGTTGGAAAGAAATTGAGTAAAATAAAAAAAATACAATTATTTTTTGCTAATTTATTGAAACCTTATTAGGAGGTTTAGATACGATCACTTACTACTAGCGCAAGATGAAAATAATTCTTATTTTTAATCCAGCTAAATTCCGTGCGGGTTCAATCTAGTAGTAGATCATGTGGTTTTAAAGAATTATTTGAATTCATTCTCACCCTGTAGAGCAGAGGTTCTCAAACTTAATTCGTCTACCGCCCACTTTGAGAATCAATTATTTTATAGTGCCCCTAATTTCTTTTAATATTACCACATTTTAAAAATCACATTCTCTATCATTACTTTTACCGCCCTTTACCGCCCCCCTGAAAATGCCCAAGGGGGCATTATCTCCCCATTTTGAAAAACACTGCTGTAGAGAAACTGTCAAATCACCATATTTATCTTTCAATTATGACTTAACTGACGATTGTGAAACAAGCCCTTAGCATGATCGTTCGCATTCTGATCGCGCACGTCAGCCGGGACCTTTATACGCGTAAGCAAGTGGCGGGGGCACATTAATCTCGGGGGTCAATTGCGGTGTATGGCGGCCGCGTGGTACATCACTAACAGGAATAGAATTCACACCATCAACGTATGTATGTAGATCATATTAGTTACAACTAATATTTGGTTACAACTGGTAACAGGCTTATTCGTTTTGCTTTGATTTACACTTGTCTAGGCCAGTTAATCATAGACATATTTATTGCTTAGTAGCAATAAATATGTCTAGTCTAGTCAGCTAGTGTTGATGACCGAGATTTTAAGAAAGCGCTCGCTATTGCCGAAGAAAGAATATTGTAAATTATCCCATGTGAACGCATCACGGGGATAAAGTGTCCTGTGGTAATCAAGGACATGGTCTATCTGTGTACCAAGTTTCAACCAAATTCGTTCAGCCGTTTATGTGTGACTAGCTTTTGCCCGCAGCTTCGCTTGCGTGACATTTTGAATCCGTTAAGTGACGATTTTCCATACAAACTTTCATCCCCTATTTAACTCGCTTAGGGGTTGAATTTCGAAAAATCCTTCTGTATTCCTTGTCTACATTATAAAGAGAACCTCTGAGCAAAATTTCAGCTTTCTAGGTCCAAGAGTTTGGGCTGAGCGTTGATGAGTCAGTCAGACAGGACTATTCTTTTTATTTATATAGATTGAGTGAAAAACGTTAAAAGAAACGTTGCGGACGACTGAAGAATGGTAGATGGATGTTATGCGCAATCTAGAAGACCTGCTTCCTACCTCTGAAGTTCGGCAATGGACAGCGATGCTGATATTGATACTAACTTAGCTTTCACGGTACCTTTTTAATAACTTTACCCTTTTTACTTGTTGCTCTGTTTAAAAATCGGCATTCTTACCTGTAACAAAAAAATATTCAAATTAATAATCGTTTCAACTTACTGCAAATATACAGGGATCAAAAATACACACGGTTTTAAATTACTATTTAATTATACTAGGTATCGCTTGTGGTTGAAATTTGACCATTATTTTACCTGCCTTAACGGCAACTTACACATGTTTTTTCTTGTGCACATCTGGGGCACAGTACCTTTCAAATGATATAAGTTTCATTCACTTCTTTTTTACAAGAAATACAAAAAAAAAGTACGACAATTTTCGATGTTCACGTATTTAATAAGATGATGATAATAGCTTGTCATATTAGTTTCAATTTTAAAGACAAAATCCTTCTATTCAAGACAAACTCTTATTAATAATCAAGTCAAAATCGTTTGCGTTAAATCAACATGGTGGCGACAACCCTACTCGAGGGTTGTCACCGAAGCGGCGAGCGGTAATTAATTCAGTCTGAAGCGCTAATTTGAGTAGCGAGAAGTCAACCTCCCTAGTCCCGCACCTCCTCGGCGACCATAGATTAGATCTCCGCAGAGAGGCGATGTCGCGTATGTATTGAAGACGGGAATGTACTTTACACCTATTTTAATTAAATGTTGATGTTTATGAGGAACAACTGTCAAATCGTGTTGTCATTCATTTTTAGTTCGGGCCCCAAAATAATCGTACGTCCGTAAGTGATAGGGAATAGGAAACGCTCGTAAATAACGCCGAAACTACGGACTTCGTGCTTAGGGAGTAGACCCCCAGGATCGTACTCAGACCCTCCTACTACGTGGAAGGCCAGCGTTCAACGACTAGGCTTTCATTGCTAACTATAGAAATACATACATAAACTCAAGCCGTTTCCCATGGGAGTTGACAGAAACTGAAGAACGCCACATGCTACAATCCTTACATACTCCTTTCGCTTCGTCGACGTCCACTATAGAAATACTCTACTAAAATTACCGATATCAAGACGTAGGTTATGAAAAATTCACCTTGTACTTGAAATATACGCGAAAAAAGAAGTGGATTGCTACATCACGAAACAGCAATTTGTTTAACTCAATGTACGGAAGATTCGCCGGTGTTAAATTATTCATGACTTTTACGTAATATCACCGGATACTTTACCATTTAATTTAGTTTTAAATAAATAATGCTCAAGTGAAACATTTGATATTACAGGGAAAATGTAATCTTCATCTCTGTATAGAAAAATGAAATAAATAAAAAGAGTCCTGAACTCCTGACTGACTGACTGATTGACTGACTCATCAACGCCCAGCCCAAACCTTTGGTCCTAGAAAGCTGAAATTTTGCACAGAGGTTCCCTTTATAATGTAGACAAGGAACAAGGAAGGATTTTTTGAAATTCAACCCCTAAGGGAGTTAAATAGGGGATGAAAGTTTGTATGGAAAATCGTCACATAACGGGTTCAAAATTTCATGCAAGCGAAGCTGCGGGCAAAAGCTAGTAGAAAATAACAAAGACAGCAAAAAAAAAATTGTAATTTATATTAGGGTTATTTGACGAGCAATTCCCTGGAGATTATATTGACAGCCCTGGCTCGGATTCGCTCCACACTAATTGGCTAGCAACGTGTGTGTATGTGTGTGTTCATTAACACATGAGTGCGTAGGTACGTGTTTGCGCTAGGGTTGAAGAAATTCTTTTGAAAGAAGGTGTGAATGTCTGCTTTTTTATTTGAAGTGTGGGGAATTCCAAGTGTTTTTTTTTCGGAATTATGGCAAGAATCGTAATAATCAACCAAAATAATCATAAACATGTTTTCGGAGCTGGCAATCACGCAGCATGATTACTGTGATGCAATGCAAGAAAAGATGTTTTTTTTTTAAATCTGTGCCACATTCATTCAACTCAATTCAAAAAAAAAACCTTGCGTATGAAACGTCGAATTTAGGTGCACGGTTCCAATTTGTCGTTTCCTGTGGAGAAGAGCCGGCAAGAAAGTCTATGGTTACTCTTGAACAAGAAGTCTAGTATATCCTTATGTTGCGTGATTGCCAAATCTGAAAAATATCTTTGTAAATGTAATGCCAGACTTGGCTCTACACAAGATCTCAGAACGTTTTACAGCGTAAGAGTCGCGACTTGGCTTTTTTTACGTGAATGTTTTTAATGGGATTATTTACACCAGATATTGCCACATACATAAACGATACTCAAAACTTTTTAAAGATAACTAGAAATAATCAGAAACCTAATTATTTGTTGAATAACGGCCATCATAATAAATTCTTTAAAAAATCCACCGTAGTCCAGTCATTTAAGCTTAAATTAGGTAAGAATCTCGGAATTCGAGATACCCAGCTGTAAGTCTGTAAATACTTGTATATTGACACCCTAAACGTTGTCTCAAAACCTACATATGGTAGGGTGTACGCAACTATTAAATTTCAAGGTCAAAGGTCACAAAAATCGGCTTTTTGCGCTTTTTTTCTAAATATCTCATTTCCTATGGGTTTTTTGCTATTTGTATTTTTGATCAATATTGTAGAATACAGAATTCTCTACAAATTTTGTTTAGATTTTTTTTTTATACGGTGAACCGTTTTCGAGATAGAGGGCGGAGAGCGCGCGGTCACAGCATCACTTCAGGTTAACCGGTGCCTCCGGTCGAAAACGCGCCATATACATATAGTTGATGAACTATCGATACATAATTTTTAAAAGTTTTTGAGAAACTGACAAATTTGGATGAACTAGCTGCAGCATTTGAGGAAGAAAATTGTTCGGCCCAGAGATTATTAGAGAGTGGAACTCAAACCTTATTGGCAGTCGATAATGCTCCGAAATCTGTGAAAAGTCTCGATCATCTTCGTTATATGCATTACGTCAAGTCTACAAAACTTAATAAACCTGTGCAGCTTTCAAATATTCCACCAACAAGTGCAGATGCTCATCAACATTTCAAACGTGTATATTATCAAGTTCAAACTTGGTTAGGGCATGATTTGGAACCCCAGGTATGGGGTTGGGCAATGCGAAACGATTTTCTGAAGCCTATTATGACAATTTTACCACCTGCTCCAGAAGATTTGCTAAATACAATGTTCTGCAACTGCAAGAGTGGTTGTGGTTCGCGATGCGGATGCAGGAAAGCGGGCTTGCAATGCTCTTTAGCTTGTGGCTAATGTAATGGGCAAGCTTGTCTCAATGCTCTACCATATCAGAGCGACATTAACGAAGATGGAACCTTTGACCCCGAAATCATGGAAGAACTTGAGACAAACGTCGTTGAAGACGATAATGAAGACCAGTTTGAAATTTACCAGCAGCCGGAAGACGACGATGAAGAGGAAGAAGGTGATTAAAATTATAAATTGTAGTTTTTGTACCCTATATTCCATTTTTTTACTTTTAATAACAATAAATGTATTGAATGACATTTTTAATAAAAAGATTTTTTTTTTATTTTTTTTCATGATGTAAGAAGTTATTAATATTAATTAGGTTAAAATTCAAATATAATTCCTATATTTTCATTAACAATTCTGCAATTACATGGGCAGGTAAGTGTTGTTAAATAAATTAATACTGAATAAAAAGTGGATAGGTTAAGAAAAAAATGATAAAATATAATATAATAGTTAATAAAAATTGACAAATATTTATAATCATTGATTTATCGATAGTTAATCAACTATATATGGCGCGTTTTCGACCGGAGGCACCGGTTGACCTGAAGTGATGCTGGGACCGCGCGCTCTCCACCCTCTATCTCGAAAACGGTTCACCGTATAAAAAAAAAATCTAAACAAAATTTGTAGAGAATTTTGTATTCTACAATATTGATCAAAAATACAAATAGCAAAAAACCCATAGGAAATGAGATATTTAGAAAAAAAGCGCAAAAAGCCGATTTTTGTGACCTTTGACCTTGAAATTTAATAGTTGCGTACACCCTACCATATGTAGGTTTTGAGACAACGTTTAGGGTGTCAATATACAAGTATTTACAGACTTACAGCTGGGTATCTCGAATTCCGAGGTGAACTTACTATAGTGACTGGACTACCGCGTCTTTTAGTCGGTACTCGTTTGGCTTTGAATCAAGTCGACATGTGGTTCTAATCACGCGTCAAGAAAAGCTTTAAACTAACATTTTTATATGTTTTTTAACGCGGTCTGAACCGGTTGTTTTTAGAAATAAACCGTCTTGGAGGGTGATGACGAACTAAATATACTTTTATTGTATCATTTGCCGGCTGTTAAGGCTATAAGGTGGGGTAATTATTGCTTGTCGATGGCGTTAATGAGGGGGACTCTCGAAAATGTTCGGATACTTTTGACAGTTAAAAAAGTTACGAAAATAACAGTGTTTTAGACTGCGGTTAGTAGTCTTTTTATTAGTATTGAACTCTATATCATTGCATTTGATTTTGAAACGGAAGTTTTCATAGAAATGCTCCCCTGACTGCATCATAATTTCAGATACATACAGATTCAATACAGATACGTATTTTTTGTATCTAGCCTATATTACCCGGAGTAATGCAACGATTCTAACGATACCACATACATCTAAATCGATTCAGCCGTTTTGGAGTTATGGTGCAATAAATAAACATCCATACATACATATATAGCAGTATGATAGATAAAGCCGTAATATAGTTATATCCCTAGCGATATAATTATATACCGTAACATAGTTAAACGAATGCGATTCATTACTATCTTACGGTCGCAATCTAGAAATATTTTATCTGACTAAACTAATCTGGTTACATAGTTATAAATCTACCATAGAATCAAATAAAACAATATATTTGTCGCAGTAACATGGTTATAGCCGGTATACGATCATATGTCTAGCGATATGATCATATATCGGAAGATGCTTATAGAAAGGTTAAGGTTGTTTGGGTTTCCAAAGCAGAGTCACAGTACATTAACTCTGAAAATATAACACTCCTTTTTTTGGGCAGTCGTAAAATATTCCCATCATATTTAATGTCATTTCACACCGATTATTCAGCTCTCATCAAGCTGTCTCCCCCCAACTGCCCGCCAGCAACGCCCTAAGCCTCGTGCTCGTCACACTAGGGGTCGCCCTTAGTGCTGTTGCAGGTAGTCATGATGTTAGTGTAGCATAAATAGTTAGCTTAGGTTAAGTATTTTACTTCCCCATCATTGGCTGGAGACCCTTAAGGTACAAGTCCGAGACGGGCTGCAAACTGCAGACTGCATCCGCAGACCGCAACTCGCCATCCGAATAACACCTTTAAGGTGCACACCTTAAAGGTAGTATTCCAACGGCGACCGCAAACTGCAACCGCAGATGACAGCAGCAGACAAGCGACACTACTGGTTCATACAAACCAATGTGACTTGCGGTCTGCGGGTGCAGTCTGCAATTTGCAGCCCGTTTCGGACTTGTACCTTTCAGGTCTCGCCAATAACTGCCCGGTTACGTAGAAGCGGTCCGCAAGGACCAACCACAGCAGTCTAAAAGAAAAAGAATAAAGAAAGAAAAAAAAAACCGTCATTCTTTCTTTACTTCTTCTTTACTTAGACCATCTCTCGTAATAAGAGTGACTCAGGTGATGATGTGTTCACAGCAGATGATTTTTAACCAATGAGTAAGGGAAGGCCGATAAACAATTTCCCAACACATCACCGCACACGATCCCATTGGGACAACCCTATAAACGTATATGTATTAAAATAACGGCCCTGCCAATGCCATTACATCTATCGATATTTCAACGTATACGTTCTGCGGGAGACGCGGATCAATTAGTTAGTATTACAACATCCCCTGCACAAATATGTCCGTCTGTCTGCGGGAATATACCGCCACAGAGTGTGCTAACAGAATGTCCACTCCGATGACGTGCTCAACTAAGGCTTAGTTTATGGAAACGCGCATGGTATAATAATATGTTTCACTGGTATTCTCTTCCCGTGACAGTTAGTCACGTGATTGGCCTAAGAATACGTCATCAGCTGGAGGTGCTTCCACTATGTATAAACATATTACCCGAGCAAGATGCAGTTTTTCACATATTTGCTTGTTTGGAGAAGCAATTTTGTACTAGTAATTTTATACAGTTTACTTTTTAACTAAATAGATGAATAACACAAAATAGAAAATAGTTAGGCTAGTTAGCAATTTATTTAATATTTATTATGAATTAAAAATCTCCTTTATTGTATTGGAGATGTTAATCAATGGCAGCCCTGATCGTGACATTCATGACGTAGTCTTAGGCCATTGCGGGAAGAGAATACCTGGCGTAGCATATTATTATACCATGGAAACGCGGAACATAGCGAGGCGCGTGATGCGAGGTCCGGCGCGGACAATTCAATTACAGTATTAGAGCGTTGTTGTTGTTAAGTGTTAATTGTTGTGTGGGGACGGGCCAGAATATGAAAATTCCTCACCGCACGCTGGGAATAGACGCGTGTTGTAATATTCCACAAAACCCAGCACGCTTGGTGATAGGATCTATGTATACGGTCCGCCTGGCTAGATACCACCCTCACATTAAAGTCAACCAAGCAGTTTACTGTGTTCCGTCGTGTGTATGTGAGAGCCAGAGGGGTACCTTCTATATCTCTGTTACTTGCATTCATTTGCTTCCTCTTAGAGCCTATCTATGCATCAGATACGACTAGGTAAACACGAAAAAGTTCAAAAAAATAAAAAACAAACAATTGTGATACTTTTTCGACGTGTATTATTTTAGTTGTAGTTGTATCTATGACAGTACGCAGCGGCTCCCGCGTGTCTATAAACGAGGCCTTAAAGAACAGACGGACAGGGAGCAATATTATCTTTATGATGATCCGGATGTGGAACGGGAACGCAGGGGGCTGGCGGTCCGGTGTAACATGCTGGTCCGCAGGATTGCAAGGTGTAGTAAGGAGGTAAAAACAACGTTATTTAGGGCCTACTGCCAATCCTACTACACCTGTAGCCTGTGGGTCAGTAACACGCAGGGGGTCGTCAGCGCCCTGAGGGTCCAATACAACAATGCATTCAGGTTACTGATGGGACTGCCTCGCTATTACAGCGCCTCAGCGATGTTTGCTGACGCTCAAGGGGATGGCTTCCATGCCATAATTCGTAAGAGAGCGGCATCGCTGATGCGCAGGGTGAGGGACAGTTCTAAAAGCTACCTGAGAGTAATTGCGTGTAAAATAGAAAGTCCTCTATGGAGGCAATGGATACGCATCCATGTTAAATAGTTCCTCATGTACTAACATTTATTATTAAGTTCTTTTTTATGTATTTACTAACACTATATGGACACATTCTATAGGTATGGACTAATTCGTTTGCCAAGCTTTGTTGTGATTGTAACAATATATCTTCAACGGTTGTTGTAGCATTTATAAAGAGGTACACGCACCTACAGTAGAGTTAACAGGCTACTACGAGTATGATGGCCAGGATCGATAGCTTTAAGTGTTCTACAAGACACTCTTGGTGGTCGAATTATTATCAACATTCACCACGAATGGGCTTTCTGAGCCTTATTTGTACTGAACGAGTAGCTAGCTACGGCAGCAGTGGGGGCGAGTGATAGAGCGAAGTTGGCGCTCTCGACCGGCCGGGGTTGCGCCCTGCGAAGCGACCGAGAAATGAGCGGAAGGCGGGTTGAAAGATGATTTATGCTACACCGTGCCGGTTCCGAGTCGATCAAAAAACAATGAGTCGGTTTAAATCATCTTAACTCGTTTACCACATCGGCAGTTTAGGTAATAGCGATTGGGGTTACTTTGATATCATGGGGCGACTTTGACAGTTACTAAAAATATTGCATTTGGTCATATTTCTCTGTAAAAATGGAACTTATGCATTTTAACTTAACTGTATAGGCAACATTGACAGTTTTCCTATTTTACCATACGGTATAGAGGTGTCTGCGAAGTTAGATGGCGAAGATAAAAAATACTAAATACACACCCCTGATTATGTACAAAATTCGAGTCCTAATTGGGGCTACTTTGACACTGAAGTCTATTTAAATATTTTTGATGTAGGTAGCAGCTAAAAGCGAATATAAATAAGATGCAAACGCATGAAGCTCAAAAAATTGATCAAAGTAACCCCACCCCGTTCTACGGTATCTATCAAATATCCGAAAAAATGAGCAAATGAGCCGGGTGTAAAATTGCATTTTGAATTTATCAGCATTTTTTATCGATTGAAGTCACTTGCATAGATGTATGCATGTTGTTAGAGATGTCTATACCCTTTTCACCATAAGTTGATTAGTGACGTTTCTCTACAAAACGTTACCATACAAAGAATATCAAATATTTAAAAAAAACAAAGCATTGATAATATAGCTATTTTACGGTTTTTGATGATGTCGTTTACGTTTTTTCGATAGCAGTCTCTTTACGGCTACAATTTATGAAATGACCGAGCTGTCAGAACTCATCTTTGAGTGAACAGAATATAACAACAGTATTTTTAAATTGCTGTTCAGTTCATATAGGCCCACCACAAATTGTGGCGTATAGTAATGAAATGCATGTTGGTTTATTCCTTATAATCTCAAGACTGCAGTGGTAATATTAGCAAAACTTTATGTAACCGGAATACTGTGAAATACAACAGTCAAAACATGACTCTCACTTTTGGTTTTTGTGACAGTCATGTTTTGACTATCGTATTTCACAGTATTCCGGTTAAATAAAGTTTTGCTTATATTACCACTGCAATCTAGAGATTATAAGGAATAAACCAACATGCATTTCATTACTATACACCCGCAATTTGTGGTGGGCCTATTCCCCAAACAAAAAAAAATGTTTCCTTTAATGCATCATGGGTTATTATCTACCCCGCTCCACCCTTTCCCTTGCGCCATCGGCTATGTGTAACGTCTGCGGATTTCCATTACAGGCGCGCCTCCCCGCAGCCCGCCCGACCGACACATGTTACTGTTGCGTCACGTCACTGATATTTGGACGCCTATGAATACTGCGCTTCGATGGAGACTGCATTATGGGAGTTTGGGATGGTCAGCTTTGCGAACTGCAATGGTTTTAATGTATTGTACTATCATTTTTATTGCGGCCTTATGATTTTTTGTAAACCGGAAATGTTATTAATTTTTTGTAATAATACTATTATAGATTAGCGGACAGTAAATTAATTAACGTTAATTAATTATAGATAACATTCAACGCTTTTAAACACCGCGCACGAAGCTACCAATCAGCTTGCAGAATTAGTAAGGAAAGATGTTTTTTTTTTCTATTTAATTCTAAAAATCGTGGGACAAGATTTGTTTCATGTGATAATGAAAAAAATATTGTTGCTACAAAAAATGCACGATGTAGGTATATTTAGGCACAAATCACAGATCTGTCCAATCTGTTCTCCGCCTACTCTAGAGACACAGACACAGCAGTCTGTTACCAACTTCATTGGGATCAACGCGATTACTGTTAGTAATCGTACACCCTCGCCACTTCGGGAGTACCAAGCCCCTCACTACCGCAACGTCATACATACCTAACAAACGCCAGGAATCACCACTTTAACCTGACCTACCGCATTCCCCGCAGACCTACTGTAACGCGCCACAGCGGGTGAGCCATCCATCCGTTGAGAGACCAGACTAAATTGGACAGCACGCCAACCGCTTCCGACCTTACGTTTCGGGGCGAATCAATTTCCATTTGGGCGCCTCGCGATACGGCATCACTTGAAAGTGAACTCAGTGGTGGCAACAATAAAGTATAATTTACACAGACACGGATTTCATCGAGATTTCTAAGGGTTGTTTGTTGAAGTAATACGTGATTTGCGGCGTCGACTTCAGAGTCGATTTTCGTGGTATTCCGCGGTCTTATTCTTTAGGTGGTAAGGAGTATTTTAGATGTATTTTTATATTAATCCGCGGTGCCGGTTGTTCGTCAAATTTTAATTAAAAGTTCGGCGGGTTCTGTAGCTCGGCTGAGTGGATAAATAAGCGTCACAGTATTATTAGATTGACGCGTCTGCTCAACTGTTTTGATTTGATGACACGGCACTTTTCGATCTCCACTATGATTTGATTGATAGAGGGGGAGCGAGCAGATTGAATTGCGATTCGCTTCGCTTGCGGGAGAGCTCTTTGTGTATCCACAGGATCAATTTAAGTAAGTAAGAAATTGAATTAAGGATATTGTAGACAGATATCTAGACTGTGTTGTCTGTTATGTACTTCTAATGGTGTTAAGAAAACGTGACTTGAGGCACCGGTCTTTTAAGCCGGATTCATCAAAACAGAAGGAAATAAGTTTAAAAAGGAATTTGAACCACACAAATTATTTTGGTCCTTCAAGTCGTGTTTACATTTACGGTTCTAATGGTAGGTAATAAACACTAATGATTTTGGAAGCACCACCACGGCTACCACATAAACAAAATTTTTGAGGATAATTTATCGTCCGAACTCTCCTCTATTAGTAATGGGTGCTAAATATGACGTATAGTGTAGGCATGGTGACGCAAAATACCGTGGTCTAAAGCTTTGTTAAACTTGGACACTCACAGCCAAATACTCAAAAGCTACTCAATAACTAGTTGACGTTAAATCTCGTGCTGTCACTGTCACTTTCAGCCGAAGTGACATTGACATTAAGTGACAATGACATTAAAGTGACAGTGATTGTGACAGCATGAATTTAACATTAATAAAATTGTGTAGCGTTTGAGTACTTGGCCATTAGATACCAAAACTATTCTTGATACTATAACATCCACAAATAAATCGCCATAGTTTATAGAACGAACCGCCGGATCTCCGCTTAGGGACCCCTGTGCGGGGTGGGGGTACAAACACAACCGCCACCGATCCGCGGGATAAGGACATCCGCACCGGTTTATAAGGTTAACCGGACAAGCGGTAGCTACTGATCCGGATTATTTTATTTTAGTAGAAAACGTCTCAAGTTGGGGTAACAAATATGGAATAGGCTACAACTAGCGGCCTATTGTGGATCGTAACAACGGGCCTATTTCGGATTCTAGGATAAAAATAGCTTATGTTAGTCATAATGTGACGGAGGCCGGTCTATATAGAAAAGAACCGCGGTAGATTGAGATTAAGGAAGGCGTTTAACTCACGGAATATTGGAAACAGATCTGTATTCCGTGATTTGACCACTATCAAGACTATATCACACATAAAGTGGTTGAATTCCACCTATCGACACCAGCAATTTACACTACGCTACGTCGTATTTTGGATAATTTCCGTTTTTAATACCGAATTGTTTATCTTAAGGACTACAAATAAGTACTAAATAAATAATATGGAAATACACGGACTAGAAAAAAAAGAAAATATTAAATATTCAATAAATTAACTTTAAAAATAAAAATGTTACCACAATTTTTCTTTGAACTGCCTCTTGCGTAAAATAGACTTTTTCAAGTTAGCGTAGTATTCATTGCTGGTGCCGCTATGGTGATGGCAAAAATCAACATTTTCGCAAACAGACATCAAAAACTGCGTTTTAATCACATTATGATCCTACCGAATACATCAAAAACAATTTTAATCCGTAAATGGATAACCCCAGAACAAACACATCGATATAATCTGGCAAACAATGTTAGAATAACAATGGATGCGTGTCGAGGATTCCATTGAATGGACAGCACCGCAATATGAACATTTATAACTAAACGCGATTTGTAGTAGTGTAAAGGTGGGTTTAGACCAAACGAATATGGAACTAGAGCGAGAACAAGAACACAGCGCCGTTGTTTGCTGCTTTTTTGGTAGATTCGTTTTCATCATTTACAGTAAAATAAAGCACTACCCCATCTCTTTCCGTGGGTGTGGTAAAAGGCGACTAAGGGATTCACTAGAGGATGGGCAGCAGCGTTCTATGAGTACTTTAACAATCATACTGCGATCGGCAACCCGCCTGCCAAGCGTGGCGATTATGGCAAACCCCCCCAACATTTTTTGGGTGAGGCCTATGTCCAGTAGTGGACGTCATTCGGCTGAATGATGATGATGACAGTAAAAGAATACCAACGAGCAAGAATGACAACAAACAAGCACCGACAGAAACCGATTCACTCGTGACTTGAAGACATCCAGATTGTAGCTGTCGGGGAACACCCACTCGGGCAGCGCATTCCACTGTTTGGCGGTTTTCACAATGAAAGTGGAATCAAAGCGCTTCGTTCGGGTATTTTGGTATATCAACCATGAACCGATGGCGCTTTTTCGTGCTTCTGGCCGTCCGATGGAAAAAAGGGCAGGGGGTATTAGATCATGCAGATCTGAAGCACACTCTCCGAAATGTGTCCGATAAAACACCGATAGAAGCAACTTTGCGCCGAAGTTACTGGGCAATACCGATATCATAATGTTACACTGGTTGTCAGACTTTCGGGCTTCTGACTACCCGCAACGACTGTCATCGGTTTTCGTATGACAGCCGGCACCGACGGTTTAACGTGCTCTCCAAGGCACGGAGAGATCTCGATGTGTAACGAACAGTTCCGGGATCTACGGTGGAATGAACCGATGCCGCTCTTGTGCTACGCCTTTGTCACCTGTGGGGGAAGCTCTCTATCCTAGTAGATCCTTTTGCTCCTCCATTCTTCTAAAAGGTATGTATGACTATGTAGCAAGTACGTACAAAACCCAAAACTCCCATTTCCCACAACATAATCATTGCGGTAGGTAGTAAAGTTACATATAAATTATCGCGCGGCAAACGCGGGGCGGTAATTGGCGGGCCGGCGGGGCGCGACAAATCTGACGGCCATTTCCGACGGGTACCGTTACACCCCGCCACCCACCGGCGGGTGCTTGCGCCACCACCTGTGGGCCAAGCGACGGGAGGTAGCGGGAGTATTAACAGGTTGTCAGAACGAGCGGGCAAAAACATCTTTATTTTTTAACCTTTTTTGTAAGTTATGTCGTACTTTCATGACGTTTCAATTATGATATAATTCACAACATCTTCTGCCCTTATCCCATTTCACTTGCAAGTGCAACATGCATACATCTCTCTCATAGCAGTCATGTCAAATCTCACATCTTTCGTAGCCATGTCATGTCGTTCACATAATCCATCAATCTTGTCTTATGTATTGTTCTCATCGTAATCATAATCAGCTCATTACTGTTCCACTGCTGGGACACAGGCCTCTTATACCGGCTTCCCACGGTGCGTGATAGCGCACACCGCGCCGCACGAGCTCGCACCGACGCATCATGGGAAAAGATTCGTGGTAACGCGGACGCGTGCGGAGCGGTGCTCCGTATCCACATCACACACCCTCATAATGTGGGTTCCCACGGTGCGTGATTTTACGGATAATACCACGCACCGTGGGAAGCCAGCTTTAGAATGAGATGAGTAAAGGTCTTAGTCACTACTCTGGCCTGGTGCGGGTTGGCGGACTACACACACTATCGAGAGTTTAATGAACCCCTTTCGCGGTGCAGGTTCCCTCACGATTATCAACCACAGGGTTTTAGGCTTTTAGGTTTGCAAGTTAGATGCCTATCCTGCCATCTGTTGCTTGGCAGAGCTTCGTCAATTAGCCGCAAAACGCAAAGCGCACCACATCTAAAGCTAACGGTTCAAGCATCAAGTTGTCCTTTACATCATCAATATTTCATACCAAAGTGCTCTTTTCCAAAATCGCTACCCGCTTACATTATTAACCACGCGCAACAAGGAGTCGGGACGGCGGCGTGCGCGCGCAACCCGATAGGGTGACGATGGTATCGCGGGGTTACGAGACAGTCCCGGTCGGGTCGCAACCCCCGCAGATACTAACTATTTATTGCGAAGCGGGACTTGTACCGCTCTTCCTAAACTGATGTTTGGTGCTTTTAAGAGAGATTATAGTGTTATTAAATTTGTTTTTTGTCGTTGAACATATCTAAATATAAAGCGCTGTTCAGACTACGCTATAATATACAAGCTTAGTTTTAGTATATACTAAACCTGAAACTAGTTTGTTCAGAATCACCAGTAGAATCGATTGACATGGATTTTACACCACATTATACTTTCCTTTTTTTTTCATAAATTTCAATTTTGTTTCAGTAGTTTTCTACCCATAACAGTTGACGGGAATAGACACCTTAAGGCTTGAGACGGTCCTCGGTGAGTTTCCGTGTATTAGACAACCCCTGCATAGCACATCTCAAGCATTTCACACTTTTTTAGGGAACTTAACGCGACATAAACTAAGGTGTTACTTGGAAATTTACTAAAACAAAAACACATATTCAAGCAGTTCTGATGAAAATCCTGTTGGGGTATCTCGGTTTTCGTATAAAGTAAAAATAAGGTTGTATAACTTATAGAAAAAAATGTATAGTACAGCGATATTGCTCAGCATACATTTTATATGGACACGTACACAACGCTATGCTATAAAGTATTGGTTTGCTGTACGCGATAAACTTGAGCGATTTTCAGAGCTATATCGTACTATTCTGCCGTCTTTGCCCCGTTTCACTTCTGCCCCGTCCGTCGCCCGACGGATAGCCGTCAAATAACTTATACTGTATGCTATACATAGCAGACCGGCTTACGATATAACGTATAGTGTGAACGTCATACTATGTAGTTATAGCTAATGACGCAATATGCTGTACTATAAATAATAGTATAACGTAGTCTGAACTGTGCTTTAATATAATTAGAAGAAAGAATGAAAAAATATTTATTGTGGAATCACACAAGCAGTTACAGAAACAAAAACAATTACAAAAAGAAAAAAAGGATAATAAATTAAACTACCTGCACGAGGCCAAAAAAGGCTCCTATTTCTTTTAGGTGGCGTAAGCTACGCAAGCTGCTACGAGCATGTTAATACGATGATCCAAAGATTTTTTGTATCAAACTGCCAATATGCAGCGTCATGAGATCATTTCTTCTCTTCAACTCCTCAAACCTTCTCAATCGGTTCGTTGACGTGAACATTCTGTGGCACGTCATCCATCACTGGTCCGGTTGACATTTTGCTCTCGAGCCGCTCAATTAACCCGTCTGTGGCGACCCCCGAGGCCGCGGGGGATCGCCCCGACCTTACTGTATAATTATCTTTATAGCTACGGGTTCTCATACTAAGAGCTGTTAAAGTCATACGTTATAATATTAATTCATATCGAGCCTGAGCGTTATTTTTAAATGATACGACACTTGGGCTGACGGTGAGAGGTTTTTTCAATACTCAATTCTTTATTGCATTCCAAAATGTAATGTTAAAACAGGTAGGTAGGCTTAAGAAGACTGTAGAATCAATTATGGACCCTGTCGGGCACAGTATAGTTTAATAAACAACATATTTTTGTAAGCTCCGATTACAAAATGTTTAACTTACAGTGTCAGAAATAAAGAAAAATATAATAAAAAGTAGAACGTCTCGTTCTAAACTACTATTAAAATTACATGTTTACCTGGAAGACCTGGATGCGGGAAGTACTGCGGGCCAACGCTCATCACCGGGGGTGGGGCTCGGTAATCCATCACGAAACACTAAACGCACATCACAGGCACAACACTAGCGCTGTTCGCGCGAACGACACACTCAACATTTTCCCCCTCACTTTTCGTTTCACCGTTCAATTTCCGAATGTTAAAAATGTTGAACTCTCCTGGAATACAAAGTAGTGATGCGAACGTACAAGGTATGGGCTACCGATATCGATGCGCGGGGCATTGTGTCCGAGTCAGAGCATTTTATCTCTGATGTCAATTGGCGCGTGATTTAGCGCGGCTGTCGGTCGACGCGCATTCTCCTTCAGTCTCGGAGGGAGCACTTTATACTCAACTCATAAATAATTAAGAGGGCGCCAGGAGCGCGACGGATGAATCGAGCCGTGTTCGGTGCGCGCATTAAACTAATTGATGTAAGTATTCTGAGCCGGACTGGTTTACACGCACTTGTTGGACTATTTCTGTATTTATGACGCCATTAAAGTTAATAATGAGAGATAAGTTTTAATTAACAGTTGGAATAATTTTGGTGGAGCTTCGTTTATATGTTTTTCTTTTACCGTTAGCGTACTACGTATATTTTAAAGTATTTGGAGCGTTAGAAATCTATCTCTCTAATCTATTATTAACTTTATTCATATTCAAGCACTAAAAATCAGTAACCCAGCCAAGAAAGCTCAAGATAAAAACAAATTCAGCTCAGAACTCAAAACATTAATTCACAATGCCAAATAAGGATAAATAATGAAATTCCAAATGAAATATCGATAAAATCATCACACCGATCACGTTCGCACGTCGACAAAAAATCGGAATTTCAAATGTTAAAAAAGCGTCAATTACGTCGTTCAGTATAATTGAATGGGTTCCGTAGAAGCAGCTGCGCCCGGCCCTAGCCGCTTGAAAAAGTGCCCACTCGATAGGCTCGCCCATCTCGTGTTTATTTTTATACAGAATCGATTAAAATTATTTGCAGAGCCATTTATTCGAATGAGTAGGACGATTTTATATGTGGGGATTGTCGTATGAATATATATTTCTCGGAATATTAGGAGTAAGGTCATCAATTGTGCTACAATTTGGGTCAAACATTTCGATGAATTTGTACCAATTCAATAATTGCATACGTGACATATTTGACTCAGTATTCATGTCTATATTTTGGGAAAACATGTGACCAAAAATAAAAATAGAATAGTTACTTCGATGAAATTCTAATGACAGTATTTATAAATGGCGAAGCAGAAATGTTTTACCCTACGAATTAAGTAACCAATAGTTCAATACTGTACCCACTCAAACACATACGTTGACATTCCTATTCGATACAACACTATTAATCATATATAATTAACAAAATCAGAGCTATTTTGACGTGAACTCGATATCCACAAATTATAATATAGTTCAGTCATTCGAACAAAAACCGGCCATACGCCAATTCTGAAAGCGACAGATCAAATGGAAAAAGTAATAAACGATATCCGTTTTCATAGATATGCGGCCTTTGGAAAAAAGCCACAGCGAGACAAAAGATAAAACAGATATCGAATTCATACGATAGTATCTTTCGTTTAGCTTTTATATTGGTGACATAATTTTAAAGAGATATCGAAACGCCTTTGTTCATTCTTTAGTGAAATTATGGTCTCAATTTACGGTAATACCTGGTAAATAGAGACAGAGAGAAAGTAGAATCAAAATGTTGTGCCAATATCGATTCATTCTTGACAGATTCGAGAATTCTATGAAGATCTAAGTAGTCATCCGTTATTGTACGTGCATCAGATTCTCAATTCCCAACATCGATACAAATACATTAGACTGAATGTAGTGGAAGGAGGTGGAATGATGACCGCCATGGCCCACGTACAATGCTCCACTTAAAGGACTAAGTGTGGAAACCGCATAGTCTCCTAACATAGAACATAGACTGAATGTTTATGCATTTGAGTAACGTAGATAACACACAGTGCAAATTGTATGTGTGGTCCATATTCAAAGAACTATCTAACGCCTTATTTGAAATCACCAAAAGAAACATAACAGGGGCGATCAAACAGCCGTAGTAACCGACAGAACTCCTTACAAAGAGCACAGCACATTATACGGTGGTCAGGGGACAATTAAAACGCAACAGGCGCGACCGCAACCGGGTTCCGTGTATTCCAAGCTCCGATGGAGTGTGAGGGGTTAAGGGAGAGGGGGGAAGAGAGGTGGCAAATTAACAAACACGAAGCTCTTCGCCGCGGCACGCACAGAAAGCCATAAAACCACGTATTGGACGGTCCGGCCACCGTGTGGCGCTTTTAGCGAGTGCTCAGCGGTCTACGACATTCTTTGCGCGGTTATGCGAGCGAGTACAACTACTGCCATTACTTCGCGTTAGTTTATTTCTTGATAGAATGCGAGATTTTTGTTACTGTACTGGCTGGTGAGATGCTTTCATTTCATCAGTTGTTTTTAAGGGATCGTGTTCAAATAATACCACTGATTACATAACGCTTAATGTAGCAGAATGTAATCTTAATCCGGACTTCTTTGCAACGCTGCACCAAAACTAGTACAGGTCAAAACAAAGAATCTAGAAAAGCGCTGCACCGCTAAAAGTCGTGTGGCATATTTACTAACAGTACAAACACAGCTCCCGGGGGAGGTATGGTAGCTCGCCTTAATGGAGATGTACGCTAAACTGGATTTTTAAGTGTTGTAATTAAAATAAATTATATTCAACGTGGCTCAGTACTGTAAGTGCTTGTAGTGGATAATAGCGACTGTTATAGCTGACCCAGTGTTGATGCGGTGATGAAATTTTGAGGTGTATTACGACTGTAGGTAAAACGTATTTTACACAATTTACAATGATTAGTGAGAACAGCTCTATATGTACTGCGAGTATACAGGGTGTAAACGAATTCGTGTAATTCCTTCAAACCGCGTGATCTACTGGTGACACAGATTAACACTAAATGGGTATTTTTGAAAACCAAATAAAAAAAAAAACATTAAGTATAAAATTTTGGTTTTCTATTCCTAAGTCATTTTAGAGCCCCGAGTTATCTGACTGCAAAGAGCGATATCGCCTTAGTCGTGCCCGCCATCCGCGTCGTCGCCGTGCTTTCATACATTTATTAGTAGTGGCATCGAAATGTTCACTCACAAACATTTTTTTTTTTTGCTTAAAATATACTTCTTATTTTTTTACTGAATCTTTATAAGCTGGCTTAGGTACGATCACTTACAATACGGCCGACGTATCTTGGCGAGTCTGAAGTTAGTTGTTTGGCTGCGCAATGAATCTTTTAGTAACGAAATTGTCTACTGCGCAGCTAATCAGCTAACTTCAGACTCGCCAAGATACGTCGGCCGTATAGTAACAGAAACGAATGAAAAAAAAAATGTTTAATCATTCTAATTCCCGTGCGTGGTCAATCTACCTATACCATGCACCAGTAGTACCTAGATCATGTGGTTTTAAGGAATTACACGAATTCGTTTACACCCTGTATAAAGAATGTATTTGTAAATATCACACAGCGCTATTTATTTCAAAACTTTTGGGAACAGATATCTCACCCAAATTATTTAAGGGACCGACATCTGTTGCTGAAACATTTGTCACAATACAACTTTAGGTCCCTTCTGTGCTCAAGAACTACAACTAATAGAAATAATAACTCCAAGTTTAATTTTTACCTCACCAACTGTTCTACAACACTTATCCGTACTTACTAGTGGCGTCAAATATGCATCTCTTAATCGTGCCGAGAAAATCAATAAGCATACCGAACAGTTTACAGCAGAAGCCCATTTAGAACTTTGCTAACATAGACCACATTGGTAAAGCGATGTAGACGAGCTCCGAAATTTGTTAATACATCCAGAAGTTGTACTGGAATTTAATAAAGCAAATCCTCGATACTGAAGTCTCGTACCGCGCTTGTGGCTCGGTTGACTTGAAAAGATAATACCATTTCGCCTGGGTTCCCGATAAATAATTCAGAGAGTACAAATCAACCGCAGTTGAGTTGCCATCTCGACTGGCTATGGCAAGTATGACAGTTTTTTTAAGTATAGAAAGAAACTTTATTTAATTTGATACTTTTGCTATTGTTTCTTAAACGTAAGCAGAATGACAAGTAACAAGAAAGTTGATTTGAAAGTAGAAAAAAGTTATAAAACACTAGAGAAAATGTTGCTGTATCAAATTCTTCGTAGTAATCATTAGAAGTTGATTAATTCAACAACTTCCAACAACATATCAAAATTACAAAAAGTATATGAAAACAATCCACGCTGACTGTACAATAATTTTATAGTGCAATGCAGTCAACATGAGATCTGGCGATCATCCATCTCAAGCCATTTGTTATCGCAGCTCTAAAATAATGCGCCGTTCTGCTAACGTTTACTACAATCGGTAATAAAACACTAATTTTAAACAATAGCAAACAAACCCGAGTTTATGCTGAGGCAGTATCTACAGGCTCCGTTAAGCATGTAAACGAGCTATTGGCTGAAGTTGCAAGACATGAAAATGACAATAAAAATATACGTAAAAAGATGTCCTGAATATTGGACATGAAACGCCATGGACCGAACATCGGTATGACATGAGTCTCGGAGAGCGAAGCTAACATATTGCTATTAAATAGAGTAGCAGTGTGCAGCGTTATTCATTTCAAGATGTTGCACGTTATAAAAATATAGGGTAACATAATTTACTAATATATTTTCTTTTAACATTCTGCTTTTTTTTGTTTTTGCTTAAGACTAGACTCTAAAAGTCGCGTAAAGGGCACTATAACAGTATAGGATTTAGGTTGTAATTAATATCATTGTCTGGAATTGAGATCAACGGCCTGTACAGACACTGCTGGACATAGGCCTCGAAAGAAAAAGAGTTAGAGGCTATGTAGTCTTCTTCTTTCTCACAAGCTCATGTTATGAAGAAAAAATAAGTCAGCCAGTAAGGTTGGTTGCGGGGCTGACTGTCCAGGGTGCGCCGGACGTAATTAAGCATCGTCACTCGAGAAGGCTTGAGATAGTCACCAAGCACTTCAAAGGAATTAAAGATAGGGCCAGCTGCATCTCGGCCTGGAGTATGGACGGAGCAAGATATTGTACCTCTATAACATTTACAAGCTGTAATATTTTATCCGCAGAACGTAATAATAAATTCGTGAGCCTTCGTTACTTTTTCCGGATGTATGTTACGTTACTAACTGGACTTAAGTAGATCTTATTCCCATGAGGTGGCTTCACAACATCCGGCACACCATTTATATGTATTTCTGCCCGTAGTGAAAATCGAAGATGTGTGTTGCGTAGGTTTATATCCCATTGCGGGATTCATATCATGCTTAGACTAATGAACGGATTTTAATAGAAATTGGCATAGTGATAGCTTACGTCTTGGATATAGGGTTTCATCTCGACATTTTATTTTTGTTATTAAAGAAGTAATTTAAGCGTCATTTAAGTTTAAGCGGATGAAGTCGCGGGCTCATCCATAGATTCATCAAGAATAATGCCATTTTTACAGTAACAACTTTCAAAGTGAACGCAAGAAGACTGTCCGCGGTTTGCGAAACTCGTGGCGACTGTAGCAGCGGCGGAGTGCCGTCGGGGGTGACAGCCGCGACGCTAATACCTCCATTATTAAAACATAAACTGTGGCACTCGTCGGGACTTCCGGCGCGCCGTGACTACCCTATTCTATATGTATACTAACAATTACATATTTTTTTTTAGTAAAATCAATTTATTTTTATTTCTGTATTATTTTTGAAGAAACTTTTGGTCGCATTTCACTTAATTCAAAACAAAAAACCGTATTTTTAACCAGTCACAGTTTCGATAATTTCATACACAACCACTCAAAAATACACAAACATATTTACATCGATGTTGCATCACGTCACATCACTACTGCACACGGAAACACGCGGCACACATGCACTCATTAGTGCGCCCGACGCCCGACTGACGACTGACACAACACAAGCGTCCACCGTATTGCGCATGCGCTACAAATTAAATCTTCGCCACTCAAATATAGACGTTGTCACGTGCTAAATAAGGGTTTTATTGTAGTGCGCTGGAGTACAGACACCTGTATAAGCGTGTAGGGGTCGGAAGTGCGCGGTGCAGTGTCATTTCCACTCTTTCCACGTTACTTCCCTAATAAAAATGAGATTTGCCCCGTGGCGGGCGCGCTTCGGTAACGCGATTACGCTTGCATCGAACGGCTACTAGGCTTGGCTTATAGAGCGGTCGCGCTAAGTAGATATCGTATAACGCAATGATCCGTTTAACAAATGTGGTTTTTAATAGTAAGCAATTATGAAGATTACTTGTCATTTATTTTTTCAGAATCCAATTACTGTCCCCGTGCTCAGACGGGCCTTTTCTCTGATGAGAATCGTTTAGGGCTATGTCCACAACGCTGGCCTCGTACGGGATGGCAGGCTACATGCACACACTATCGAGAACTTTTTCGAGTCCTCTCAGGTGTGCTGGTTTCCTCACGATGTTTTCCTCCACCGTCAGCACAAGTGATAATCAAATTCTGAACTGCACATGAATTTGAAAAGTCAGAGGTACGGGCCGGGATCACAATCCCCTTCTGCATGGGAAGCAAGCCTTCAACAGCTAGGCTAACATTGCTTCATCAAAATCAATGCAATCAAAATCTAAAATTTCATTTCACACAAACCATTACAGCCGCTTAAGAAAAGTCGAATTTAGGTGCACGGTTCCAATTAGTCGTTTCCTATGGAGAAGAGCCGGCAAGAAACTACATGGTTTCGTCTACAGTACAGAACGATTAAAAATCTACTAGATGTAATCATTATCAAAGTAACAAGGTAAGATGTAACTGAACATTTTGCCAAAGTAAGCAATGCAGCTGATATCCTGCAAAAAATCTTTCTTAAATGAAAGAAAAACATGGAAAAATTGACTAACGTCTAAACACTTCTCATGCTGAGAAGACTGTGCCCAGCAGTGGGGCAGTAATGGACTGATACGATAGCATGGAAAATCCCAGCCCTTGATGCTATCAAATATCTAACTAACGTACTCTGATGGCAATACCTCGGACCGCGTTTTAAATAGATGCTATAATACCCGTCAACACATGGACGCAGTTTCGTGATAATTATGAAGCGGTGCCTATAAAAATATTATTTGTCTGTCAGTCTCGTCTCGCCACGTGAAACACGTAAAGTTCTTAAAATATCACGACGTTGACAGAAACGCACAATTTAACTGGCTCAGAGGAGTAACGAGCTGATGAAGCTGTGATATAGCCTAGCGGTTGAATGCTTGCTTTCCAAGCAGGAGGGTCCCAGCCGGACACCTCTGACTTTTCGAATTTGTGTGTGAATCCGAATTTCATTATCAGTTGCGAAACGGTAAAGGAAAACGTGAGGAAACCTGCACACCTGTAGGCTCTATAACGTTATCGATGATGCCTTTAGTCCGCAAACCCGCATCAGGCCAGCAGCGTGGTGGACTTCAAATTTCAAAATTAATTTATTCAAAATACGACTAGAATTACTTGTCAATGTTACTAAGGCAGCCCCCAAAAAAAGCCCGCCCTTCACCGCTTCGTTGTGTTTATGCTATGAAGAAGAAATGGCGCAACAAACTCCCTAGCAACACAGTTGTCCACAGAATGTCTTCACTAACCCTTCTCATTCTGAGAAGAGGTCCGTGCCTTGTTGCGGGACATTAATGGGCTGATTATTTCCCTGCTGTATTTCAGTAGAGGCTTATAGGCAGCAAGAACAAAAAAAAACGCAAAATGATATTATAATTTTCATGTCCACTTTAAAAATAAAATTATCGATAAAATCGCAACAGTCGTTCACATCACTAACGAACTCACAGACCTGTTATTAAGTTATAATGTTTCAATTACACAGTCTAGATTTATAGATCGCGCATTCGCCACCGTATAACGTTTATATACGATTCGTACGGCTTTGTGTTATTCGTACCGTTGCGATACGAAAACATTATACTAGCAATACGCGAGTATATGATGGGGTTATTATAGTACTCCACTATTAATGCTTTTTGAACTTGTTAGTCTGGCCTTTCAAGCGATAATTTCAGTGCTGTATGTAGTGCGTAAATGTATAATTATATAGGTACTAGCTGTACCCGCATGCGTTGCAATGCACTTTTTCCTACTTACTACCTACCTACTACCTACCTACTACCTACTTACTACCTACCTACTACCTACCTACTACCTACCTACTACCTACCTACTACCTACCTACTACCTACCTACTACCTACCTACTACCTACCTACTACCTACCTACTACCTACCTACTACCTACCTACTACCTACCTACTACCTACCTACTACCTACCTACTACCTACCTACTACCTACCTACTACCTACCTACTACCTACCTACTACCTACCTACTACCTACCTACTACCTACCTACTACCTACCTACTACCTACCTACTACCTACCTACTACCTACCTACTACCTACCTACTACCTACCTACTACCTACCTACTACCTACCTACTACCTACCTACTACCTACCTACTACCTACCTACTACCTACCTACTACCTACCTACTACCTACCTACTACCTACCTACTACCTACCTACTACCTACCTACTACCTACCTACTACCTACCTACTACCTACCTACTACCTACCTACTACCTACCTACTACCTACCTACTACCTACCTACTACCTACCTACTACCTACCTACTACCTACCTACTACCTACCTACTACCTACCTACTACCTACCTACTACCTACCTACTACCTACCTACTACCTACCTACTACCTACCTACTACCTACCTACTACCTACCTACTACCTACCTACTACCTACCTACTACCTACCTACTACCTACCTACTACCTACCTACTACCTACCTACATGATGTCGAACGGGATAAAAAGTATCCTATGTCCTTCTCCTGGCTCTAAACTACCTCCCTGCCAATTTTCAGCTAAATCGGTTCAGCCGTTCTTGAGTTATAAGTGAAGTAACTAACACGACTTTCTTTTATATATATAGATTACTATAACTAACTGCCTCGTTGGTCTAGCGGACTGCTGAGCGTGTGGGTTCGAGCCTCGGGCAGTGTTATTGAGTTTTTCCGTATGGAATTTCTCAGTAGCAGCCCGGAGTCTGGATTTGTGCCCGGCTGATAGCAATAGCCTCGCCCCCTTATTAAATGAGACTTAAACATAATGGCGAAATGAGGGTGTACTTCTGCTCAACCCCTCGGGGAATACAGGCGGCGTGATGCTATGGAATATTATGACTTATACTTTATCGAGTGTGCCCTACCTGCAAATAGGCTTGACCGCGTGGTGGTATTTTAGAAAAAAATCCTAGTCTACTATAGTATGCTAAATATAATTGCCTAATCTTCGTGGACTCCAGTTTAATCCAGAATTTAATTCTAGTACGAAAGGCACCTGCCGTATGCCAAATGAGCTGTGGGCCCGTATAGCACAAGAATGGAGCCCTGAGACAGCGAGACGTGGTCGCGGCAGACCGCGGAGAAGATGGCGGGACGAGTTGGATACCTTTCTTGAGGTTTGGCATGAAGCTGCACGGAATCGCGACAGTAACAAGGAACGGAGGGAGGCCTTTGCCCAGTAGTCGGACAGTACAGGCTAAGAATAATAAAAAACGAAAGGCACTGATTGAAGTATGTAAAGCAAAGTCTACTGGTAAAGGGCTGAACAAAACGCTGCGCCTTTAGTCAATAAGCCAATAGGCAAGGTTTTTAATAAGTAGTAGTAGAGCTTCTTGTGAAAGAACTCGTCTGAGAAGTACTACAACCATACTTATTTCTGCTGCCAAGCAGCATTGCTATGTTCCAGCAGTTTGAAGGGTTTGGGTGCAGGTTAAATTACAGGCACATGAGATTTTTCAACTTTGTCTCTGAGGTGGGCAACGCATCAGCAATCCTCTGGATGTTGTAGGTGTCTACAGGCAGCGGCAACCACTTTCCACCAGGTTGGCCGTCGGCTTGTTTGCAAACCACTTATTCTTCTTCTTCTTCTGTCGTGTCAGCACGAGCTATACGAAAATAGCTCATGCTGTGGTGAAAACATTAGCCATTCAGCAAGGTTGGTAGCGGGGCTGACTGCCCAGGGTGCGTCAGACGTACTTAAGTATCGTCACTCGTGGAGGCTCTTTACCACTTATTTACAAAAAAAATATATAGAAATATAGGCTACTCAAATATATGTTTCTATGCAGGAAACAAACGGACTTTAAGCGCGGTAGGACGCTTCTACACTGCGTCATTCAGAGACACAATGAATTTGATTTGAAATACATTCGACAGAGTATCTCATGAGAATCCAATATGACCATTTGCAAATTTACAAAGCAATGTCATCTCCACGTGAGTGAATATTTGCAATATTGCACATATTAGTAGAAATTCAACAGTTTAAAATAGCCCAAGATTGCTACTATGAGGAGAATAACAGTATCTTTGGAACATATCTTTATAGATAAATCTATGGGAGACGCCTTGAGGTCAGCGTTCAGGAACTTCAAGAAGAAGACAGCCGGTATAGACTGCAAACGACAGACTGAATGCCTGAGGCGCACAGCATAAGGTGTTTTGGCGCTTAAGTCCATGATAGGCGACAGAATAGGCATGTTGACAGCATCAATAAATTGCAAATCTAATTAGTCCGCCAGTTAGAGTTTTGAAAAATAATGGACACGTATGTTTTCTTTTGTTAAATCTATGAATATCTGGAAAGATAAAACGCATCAAAACTCGAGAGTGGGGGCTTGTGACGTCAGAAGCAAGTAAAAGTTGTACTTGCTTGTGACGTTTTGCCAATTTTAAAAGTGTCGTATCTTCGTCAGTTTTGGTTTACGTAACAAAAGAAAAAATACGTGTCAAATATTTTTTGATAATCTAACTGGCGGACTAATTAGATTTTTTCAATCAAATACCCTATTGCTAGAAAGTAGATTTCAAACCAATAAAAGACGATCCACTAATGCGAACAGGAAAAGCGGATCTGATCCTAGTGATCAGTTATTTTATCCAACTAACGATTACCTCAATGACAGTTGTAAAGTGTAAACTTAGACTGAACCTCATTTTGTTTAAGAAAATCTATTTACCTTTAGCTCGTTACACTATTAGCTTAAAATTAGAAAGAGAAATATTTATACACCAGAAATGGTAGAATATAAGTGACTTCAATACTTTTTAATACCTACTATATTTTAACAAATAAACTGATATCTGGGGGCACGGCAGTGCCCCGCCAAGTCTCGAGCAAAGCGGGCACGGCCGTACCATCTTTTCTCGAAGCCATTCGCGGCCCTTTCACCCCCCCTATATCTTCGCTGTGGACAAAGCTAGCAGTTTGAACTTTCGGTAACCAAGAGTAATCATTATAACTAGCTAAACTTCCAAATTACATCATATTTGAACTTATAGTTTACGAGTTATCATCGATCAAAGTTACATCATTTTGTCACTCACTGACTCACTGACACACTGACTCACTGACTCACTGACTGACCGATCATCAAAATTCTAAGATACTTCTAGCAGGCCTAGAACCTTGAAATTTGGCATCAAGATAGATTATTAGGCACATATAAAGGAAAAATTATAAAAACATAAAAAAATTGTTAATTATAGAAAACAATTTTATATTTGCCATTTTGCCAGGAACATGGTGTATGAATTTCGACTGTATTCGACTGCATTGTTAACTTTGTTCTTTGTTTACGTACAAAAAATATTGAATTGGTGTAGATTATTTATAAATTGTTATTTATTTAGGGCAAAATCTGAGAAATGAGATTCCATACCATCACGCCTGTATTCTCCGAAGGGCAGGACAGAGGTGTATACTAAGTATGTAACTATATGAACCCATTTATTACTGTATCTAGATAACATTCATAAAGGCTAATTTAAATTGTTTAAAGTTTTAATATCTCACAAGTTTTCCCTCCAGAGGGCGGGGGCGGTCAAAATCAAAATCCAAGATGGCGGCTGTGAAATTTTACAAAATATGCGTCATGGGTGTCGTTCCCATGGTTTTCCGGGGTGCTGATGCCAAAAATGAGGTCAAAGTCAAAATCCAAGATGGCGACTGTGAAATTTTACAAAATATGCGTCATGGGTGTCGTGTCCGTAGTTTTCGGGGGAGCTGATGACGAAAATGAGGTCAACGTCAAAATCCAAGATGGCGGCTGTGAAATTTTACAGTATATGCGTCATGGGTGTCGTGTCCATGGTTTTCGGGGACGCTGATGACAAAAATGAGGTCAACGTCAAAATCCAAGATGGCGGCTGTGAAATTTTACAAGATATGCGTCATGGGTGTCGTGTCCATGGTTTTCGGGGGGGCTAATAACGAAAATGAGGTCAACGTCAAAATCCAAGATGGCGGCTGTGAAATTTTCAAGATATGCGTCATGGGTGTCGTGTCCATGGTTTTCGGGGGCGCTGATGACGAAAATGAGGTCGAAGTCAAAATCCAAGATGGCGGCTGCGAAATTTTACAAGATATGCATCATGGATGTCGTGTCCATGGTTTTCGGGGGCACTGATGACGAAAATGAGATCGAAGTCAAAATCCAAGATGGCGGCTGCGAAATTTTACAAGATATGCATTATGGATGTCGTGTCCATGGTTTTCGGGGGTACTGATGACGAAAATGAGGTCAACGTCAAAATCCAAGATGGCGGCTGTGAAATTTTACAAGATATGCGTCATGGGTGTCGTGTCCATGGTTTTCGGGGACGCTGATGACGAAAATGAGGTCGAAGTCAAAATCCAAGATGGCGGCTGCGAAATTTTACAAGATATGCATCATGGATGTCGTGTCCATGTTTTTCGGGGGTGCTGATGACGAAAATGAGGTCGAAGTCAAAATACAAGATGGCGGCTGTAATATTTTACAAGATATGCGTCATTAATGTCGTGTCCGAGGTTTTCGAGGGTGCTGATAACGAAAATGAGGTCGAAGTCAAAATCCAAGATGGCGGCTGTAAAATTTTACAAGATATGCGTCATGGGTGTCGTGTCCACATGCGAAATTCGTATGATAGCGCCATCTATCTATGAAAAAAACCACTTAGAAACTAAAAAAATATAATAACGTAAATTTATATTCGGCGAAACGAAGTTTATGAATATCCGAATCAGCTAGTTATTAGTTACTTAAATAGTTAGTTATTAAAAATACTAATTTAATACATAAATAGTTTGTTGCATATTTAGTTTGTTAGTTAGTTATAAAAACAAAAGAGGTAGAGACAGAGAATAGGCTTTACTAAGCAAAGCAGCAGTTGATGAACAAGACATTATTATGTCACCCAAAAAGAAAAGAAAGAGACCCACCTACAAAAAATAAATGAGATCCCACCAAAAACATTAAATGTAAAAAATGCCAAGTCTCTATATGCAATCTTTCCACCGTAAAAAGTTTTAAGATCTCATAGAAGCCAAGTCTAATTCAATTTATTTTGTAGTTAGTTATCTATCTAGTGACTGTATTAATAGTTTTATTTCTATTATAATTATAGTGACTTGGCAATGAGCACAAGAAGAAACAAATACATTTGGAGGAGGTGAAAGTAACGCATAACGCACGCGTAATGTTTAATATCACAGGATTAGTTAAGTTCTTTTGATTTGACCATTAAACATAGGTACCTACTACCTACTTATAGATAATAATTATTGTGATGTTCTTATCAAATAAACTTAGGTTTTCTTAAATATGTATTGACGCACGGAGTTGATGGTGACCATAACTACTCATTGGCCGTAAAATCACGTCTGCATACCATAAATCACACATCAGCATAACAATTAATGTAATCATAGTACTCATAGATATCAATTCGTCAATAACAGTCGCACATAATTCCACACAGCAAGCAGCTTTTAATTTGTGCTCATTGCCAAGTCACTATAATTATAATAGAAATAAAACTATTAATACAGTCACTAGATAGATAACTAACTACAAAATAAATTGAATTAGACTTGGCTTCTATGAGATCTTAAAACTTTTTACGGTGGAAAGATTGCATATAGAGACTTGGCATTTTTTACATTTAATGTTTTTGGTGGGATTTCTTTCTTTCAGTTGGGAAGAACGATATACAATGTTTATTTTTGCATATTATTTATTTTGCACAAAATACGTAGTATGAAAAGTGAGTATCGTTTCACGTTCGGTGAGCGTTCAACAAAATTGTTCACTGTCACTAAAGGTATTTATGAATATTCATGAGTCTGGCTCAGAATAAAAACTGTAGTGTATTCTATAGACCGTATTTTGGGATGAACCGGCTGTGTTGAATGTAGTTAATTATTTTGTTTTTCATATAATTGCTTAAGGTAACATAACTGTTTAGAATATACTAAGAAAATGGCTTAGAATAACTATAATTTATTAAACAGTTAATAAAATAGCTGTGAGTGTAAATACTTCTCATTTTTTTTAAAGGAACTGAAATAAAAACAAACTACAGTCCTGCGGCGGAGTTAAGGTCCCTGACAATTTTCGGAGGGAAAAGTAAAAAAATCTAGCAAAAAAAAATATAAAAAAACCTTTTCATTTTTATATTCATTCTGAGAATGACCGTAGTGTTATGACATATTTCTTGGTAATAGTACCATCCTGCCTACCTATAAGCACAGTGTACCTACTTACTACATACAGTGGGTCAACGCTCATACATTTGACAGGTCCTATGAAATGTCAAAATTGGTAACACTTGTGAAAGGGTTGTCACATAAAATAAATTACACAAACTTTATCAAACAAACGTCCAAATTAATTAACGTTTTATAGAAACAGTGACACGCAAAAAGAAAACCGCGCATGCGTAATTTTGACGATTGACAAAATAATGCAAAGGTATGTAGCAGCAGTTTCGCCATTTTATCCTGGAATATTCTAACAATATTTAAAACTACAAATTTTGTCGAGGTTACAGTCGCAGTGGCTAAAGCTTGCGGGGTAGGTAAGAGTCATAAATTATTCGCAAAGTCTACGATGGAGTCATGGAAAATTACTTATTATTCATGGTTATTACTTCTATGGTTTTCGTGGGTGCTGATGCCAGAAATAAAGCCTAAGTATTCCTCGATAGTAAAAGGCGGTCAAAAAAATTTACCAGTTAAATGAGATTTGCTAGGTAAAATGTGGTCCCTATCTTAGTGTTTGAGAATTGATCTTGTTTTTGTAATCAGCGTCCCTGAAAATCATGGATTTGACACCCATGACGGCTAATTTGAATTTTTTTATGGCCGCCATCTTGCATATAGATTTTGACCTCATTTTCGGCATCAGCATCCCCGAAAACCATGGAAATGACACCCATGATGGTTAAATTGAAATTTTAATAGCCGCCATCTTGGAAATGGATTTTGACCTCATTTTCGGCATCAGCATTCCCGAAAACCATGGAAATGACACCCATGATGGTTAAATTGAAATTTTAATAGCCGCCATCTTGGAAATGGATTTTGACCTCATTTTCGGCATCAGCATCCCCGAAAACCATGGAAATGACACCCATGGTGCTTAAATTGAAATTTGAATAGCCGCCATCTTGGAAATGAATTTTGACCTCATTTTCGGCATCAGCATCCCCGAAAACCATGGAAATGACACCCATGATGGTTAAATTGAAATTTTAATAGCCGCCATCTTGGAAATGGATTTTGACGTTATTTTCGGCATCAGTACCCCAGAAAACCATAGAAATGACACCCGTGACGACGAATTTGACATTTATGTAGCCGCCATCTTGGATTTCGATTTTGACCTCATTTTCGGCATCCGCACCCCAGAAAACCTTGGATTTGACATCCATGACGACTAATTTACTAATTTTCATGGCCGCCATCTTGGATTTGGATTTTGACGTTATTTTCGGCATCAGTGACCCCGAAAACCATGAAATTAACACCCATGATGATTAGATGAAAATGTTGATGGCCGCCATCTTGGATTTGGATTTTGACGTTATTTTCGGCATCAGTGACCCCGAAAACCGTGGAAATGACTTCCCACGAACAATCATTTGAAAATGTATGTATGCCGCCATCTTGGATTGGTAAACAGACTATATAATAAAATTCTCGTAATAGGTACACACACATGTCAATAATAAATTAATGTAATTTCTATGAACGATATCAATCAAATTTGAAATCAAAAAGTGCGAGCCCTGGAATTTATGTCCCGAGTAGCAGTATGGCTACTCGGGACATAACCTCCGCCCCCTTCACCCCGCAACCCCCCGCACGATTGCTCTGTGACAATGTTCTACGTTGACCGACTGTAAGGAGTAAGATATAGGTAGACTGTGCTATAAGTATTTAAGTGCTATTCATATAAAACCATTAAAATTCGATTATAAACTCATCACACTAAACCCATGTATTTGTTTACTAGTGAATACATTTAACTGCATTACCACAACAAAACATCGATAACGACACTGTCCCATCACTTCACAATCCAACTTCAGTACAACACTCGTATCATCACGTCACTAGTGCTGCGACACGTATATCCCATACCTGTTATATCGTATAACACACAGATAGGGTACAAAGTGCGGGGCGGATCGCGCCCGGTCGTGTGGGGGGCCCGTGTAACTAGTGAGGCTACGGCTGTACTAACCACTGCGGTGAGCGCATGCGTCCTGCGACGGTCAAAGAGCTGAGAATGCGTAGAGGCGACGCGATATTAAAATAGAAAAACAATGGGCTTTGAATACTTACGAATAATATGAAGAAACGAAACTTACCTGTAACAAAAATAATGTTTATTAGATTTAAAATGAAAATTAATTATTACAATAATTAGAATCGTTTTTAACATGATTATGATAAAATAATGGAATAGCTTGCGAGCTTGCCAAGAATCAATCACATGCATAAAATCGTAAGTAGAAAATTCTTCAATATGTTTTAGTTATCACGTCCCATTAGGACTATAATTAAAAACCCATTAACACATAATAACCAAACATGGCCGAAAGCACACAATCTTTGTTTGATTATCTATTGGTTTATTATAAGTGCTAAAAAACAAATGCCGTGCATCTTAGTCTTAGATCTTCATTTTTTTTTTCCTTTTTTGTTTTTTACACACTGCTATCTACATTTTTTTTCATTTTCTCCTTACGCAGGTACTTCAGAAGTATAAAAAAGTTGTTCCTTATCTAAATATTATAAACATTGTGCAAACGTTGTGTTGGGCAATTTTTTTTTACATTTTTAAATTTATTAGTGTTTTTTTTAAGATGTGTTTTAAAATTATAATTTATACAAGGTTAGTCAGAAAGGGGGTACTAATCCGAAAGGGTGTTAAAGTACACATAATAATGAATAACTTTTGTTCTACAACTTTTCCCAAAACTCAATAGTTTAAGAGAAACAGATGTTCAAAAATCTCTAAAATCAATCTATCCCCAGTTATGATCAGCTGTGTTTACATTTTAGGTCATATTTGGGGTCATGAATTAGAAGCACCATTTTCTGAATTTGTAACTAAAGCAGGGATGAAGAATTTTTGAAAAAACTAAAATAAAAATCATTTTATTTGGAAAAAAAATATATTGAATTTTGAAATTTTAACACTTGCTTTCAAACAGTCATCAGCGATACTATAAGTGGGCTTCGGATTAGTACCCCCTTTCCGACTAACCTTGTATATTTCTTGAATGAATAAACGGAATACTAAATAAATACACATTCATGTAAATAAGTATACACTTTAAAATCTTACCAACTCACTGCGACCACATCTACTTAGGTTATAAAGTCAACGTGTCGTGACCACTCTGCCACGGTTATCATTGGCTTGCCACCCCCGACTGTTCTGTACGTGATGTCTATACACAGCCTTATGGCGATGTCGTGTGGCTGTGGCTTGAGGGTAAGCGATGAGCGAATATGATCAAGTGGAGATTTGTACGTGGAAAATTTATAAGAGAAAAATAAGACACGATATTTTTTATGTATGATTATTACGATTGAGTTATTCGTTTTCTGAACTAATATTGAGAGTTAAAAGAGCCTCAACGAGTGATGATGCTCTGGGCAGTCTGCCCCGCTACCAACTTCGCTGGCTGGCTAATTTTTTCACTACAGCATGACCTATTCTGGTATAGCTGGTGCAGAAACGAGAGAAAAAGAACTGGTTTTTAAAAACACCAACCTTTCTTATGAAGTTAATACATAAAACTCTTCCGTAAGACTCTATTTGGCTCAGTAAAATGGTCTCATAGAAGTCATCTTCTTCTAAGATTTTTTTCAAGTAAGACGAGGTAACCGGATGCGACTATACGTATTCTCGTAAATAACATTGGATATTAGTACGCGTAAAATAACTTTGCCGCTCTGAAACCAGGCTTTGAGCGTTCTGTTCCTCACTTCAGATGGGTACAGCTATTTAACGCGTACTGTAAAACAAGATTATTCAATACAAAATGTCCTTCAAAACAATAGTTCTCGTTCTCGAAACCCAATCAGACTGAACACCAAACAGTTCGGGTCAGAACTATTCGAATAACTGCTGCTGTCGCATCACTGTGACAGCGCACGTCAAATAAGCAACCAATAGCCGAATGTTCAATGTACTTGCATTGTATAGTACGTACATGTTAGTGATGTGACTAACGAAGTAGTTCGACGGACTAGGTGATTTGCGACAGTTCGCTGCTCGTTCTGTTCCCTGATTTAGAACGTTTTGATAATTCAGGTGTCGAACGATTCGATTTTTCTACGACTCTCGTAACGAGATAGCAAACCGAAACGATTGACAACTCACTTTACGAAACGTTCTGAGTCAAAAAACAGAACTAGCAGCGAACTATCAGACAGTACATGATCTAGCCCTGTACGTCGCGAACTAGTTCGTTGGTCCCATTACAAGTATGTATCGCCGGTCACAGTTAGATTTTCCGGGCTGTCTGTTACTCGTCTTGCATTTGTCGTGCACTTTCTTATTTTTTGGGAGTACAATGAGTCTCCGGAAAAGAAGTTCTAGATTGAAGAACCTAAAGGCAACGAGGTATTTCTGTTAGACTTTTCTAACAAAAATACCCACGACATTTGGACAACACGGTGGCGATTGTTTCGCCATTTTTACATGTGATCTAACACCGCCATAGCCTGTGAGTGTACGACAGTGACATGGATCTAAATGATCGTGGCGAAATATAGAACTAACATGAAATGTACTCGATTTGTCAGTTTTTTGACATCTTCCTTCACAAGCAGCGCCGCCATCCACGTTCATTTAGAACCGTATCGGACTGTAACTCTGTTTTCATCCTTCGGGGTAGGTATTTTGTAATCAAAACATTTTTGCTATATTTTCTCTGCACTGCAGTGATCTCGCGTTAAAATAACGTACTCGAAGAGCTGATGTATCGAATCTCTACATTTATGGTGAACTAAAATACCCAAGCCTAGTAGGTACGCGGATACACAGTACATACACGTGTGTCTGCTAACGCGACAGCGCAGCTCGTCTGCTAATCACAAGGAAACTTTGTCCCACCCTCGCCCCCTCGATAGTGGCGCGCCTAGCGGTATCGATATCTAAGTCCTTTTAGATTGGTTTCAAGTATATAGGTAAATATGAATTTATAGGTGTTAATACGTTTTCGTAACTTCGCTTATATGTTAGCCTGTACGTGTCTGGTGATGAGCGAGGCAAATAGCTTTACGTTTAGTTTATCATATTTCGTTCATATCAGAAATGAATTTGTAAGGGACCAACCGTATAGACTGCATCTCGGCCGCATCTGCAACCGCTAAATTCAGTTTGAAAGCAGTCGAGACCCAGTCAGTGCAACTGCCGACTGAATGTACAGTCCACTTGCAGTTACGAAGCGGAATGAACGAACTGTGACTGATCAAATGTGACATTATAACCCTAAGCACGAAGTCCGTGGTTTCGGCCTTAGTTACGAGCGTTTCCTACTCCCTATCACCTACGGACATACGATTATTTCGGGGCCCGAACTAAGAATGAATGACAACACGATTTGACAGTTGTCCCTACTACAGATGTGTTTTTGCCCGTCCAAAAAGTTCAACTTGGCACTTGTTTTGTTCACTTCTACGTTTCGGGCTACTTTCGGATGGGCGATTAACTTCGTTGACGGACTTAGGGAGTAGGCCCCAGCTATTGAACGATGTTACGGAATCAATGCACCGGCGTTTTCTCTGCAGATTAGTACACATCGAGATTTCTATTAGGAAAAGGCCTATGGCATTTACCGACCTTTAGATGAATGAAATGCCAAGCTTAGCAATCTGATTAGTGATCAAATAAACCACATACGAGTACATAAAGAAGAACCAAGTACACCTCTACGCGCAAGCTAAAAAGGCCGGTCGACAAAAAAGGTCTGAATAAAAACCGACAATCGAAATCCCAGCACTACACAACGACTGGGAAGTATGCACTCCGTCAGAAAGTCGACGTGAATAATTCGAAGCGAGCGACTGAGCGTCGCGTCGAGCCGCAGCCGTTGTACCGCAAAACGAGGTACAGAAGGACTACCCACAGCGATGCGCGACCCGCAACTCACACAGTAACTGTTGCTAAGATTTAGATACAAGTGGAAAACTTAAGTCTGAAAGCACCAGCTGACCACAGTGATGAAATGGTACACTTACTTGGTCCATACACCGTTGGTCGCTTTTTTTTAGCTGCTGCGACTCTTTGTTTCTTACAGCTACCGTCTTGATCGCTCGAGCGACCGTCCAGTGCATCAACACTATCACAATATTCTGGACATGGACCCCTCGCAAAAAAGCGACTTCTAGTCGCTAACTCCTCTAGGTCCAAAAAGATGGTCAGCTCAGATATCCGAAGAACTAGCGAAACCTATAACTGCCGCAATCCACCAGCCGAATGATTGCAACAGATGGTGACAGACCGTGGACAGTTTGAAATGGAATCACGATCCTCATTAGTGAGGAAACGATTAAGAAGAGAGTTAACCCTCAAGATGACATGACGGAGACGACAGGAACTCACAAACTGGTCACACTGCTGCCAGTTTAAGCTAGCAAGTATGATGGTAATTTCACCATGTATCGGGCATCAGCGCCTCGTCCGTCTCAGACAGGCGGCAAATTGGTTTGTTAGGGGAGAAGACCTTCTGCATCTTCTTATTTTGTGGTAATTGCCAACTCTGTTGCTGAATTAATAATACCACGTCAAGGGGCGCGTTTTATACGTATTTACGATTCGTACCGCTGTAAAAGGTATGGTCTGGCTATGTGTGGACTGGCCGACTGGTCTCCAGTGGACTATGAACGACCCTAGTTTGGGTCGGCGACAGGTCGAAGCCTTAAATATACAACCATCGTAAAAGACACCTTAACTGCTTCTTTTGTTGTATGTTTACAATTTTAGAAGTCTCTAGAAGACATTGTTAACACCAATTTGTTAGGGCACATCATATGAGACGGGTTGATCGTAAAGATGGAAAGAATATTTTCAAGGCAAGTTTCTTCATTTGCAATTGTTTTGTCGAATAGTTACTCAATAATTTTCTAACAGAATAGCTTTGGGATTGAATCAATCTGCTTAACCTTTTCCCTACTGTTGGGGTCAGCTTCCAGTCTAACCAGATGCGGCTGAATACCAGTATTTTACACGGATCGACAGCCATCAGAACTTAGCAACCTAGTTACTGGGCAATGCCGATATCCGGTTGTCAGAGTTTCGGGTTTTTGACTACCCGTAACGACTGTCATAGGTATTCGTATGACACCCGGGACCGATGCCTTATCATGCTCTCCAAGGCACGGAGGAGTCTCAATGTGTAACGAAGAGTCACCCATTCACAGACTGACCGCGGCACGTGTAGCTTAAGTTGTTAATTAGCCATGAGCTCCTCGCACGAAACTCGAGCTTTGGCATTGAATATACTCTGGAAAAGTGGGTCCTAAATTATGAAGCTAATGAAATCGCAGGCAAAACTCTTCGCTATTGAACAGTCAGGTTCAAATCTACTACTATTTCTTCAAATAAACCAACCAATCGTTCCTTCCCTAACGTTAGCGCCAAATTCCCTCCACCCATTACTCGTCTACACTTCCTTAAGACCCCTCTCACAAAATCCGGGCCACTTAACGTCTCAATCGGCACAATAACAGTCTGAAACGGTCCAATTAAAATGTGCCCCGACGCGTTTTCCAACTGAGTTGAAAAACTCCAAATTTTTCGCAAGGTTCTGTGGTAATATTTACTTTTCGTATTTGAGGGTTTAACTTCTTTCCAACTTTGTTTGTTGAGGGATGTTGTGTAAGCATTTCATTGGTTTCATCGTTGTGTTATGAAATCGAATTGATGTTGACATCTTGGTTTTGGACTTACAGCTTTTACGCACTGCATCCGATCCGAATCCGTGAAAATACGGATATAATAAACTCGGACAGAATTCGGATATTGCTTTACGCACTGCATCCGATCAGAATCCGTGAAAATACCGATCTAGAGTAAAAATCTCGGACCGAATTCGGATATCGCTTACGCACTTATCCGATCTCTGATCCAAATTCAAATAATTCAGGGGCCATCTTTGACATATCCATTTGGCGTCCGATTTGAATCCAAGGTAGTGCGAAAGCATTCATACAAACATTACTACGGCTACTTCGGTCCGTCAATATTTCTTCCGAATTGGAGACTCACGGATGACGAACGCCGCATGTAGTGCGTAAACTACCATAAAAATAGTTCTATGGCTACTTCAGAACGTATTTTCACGGATTCGGATCGGATGCAGTGCGTAACCGCTGTTAGGGTATCCCAGAAAGGAGGTCGTAGGTACATCGCATTGGAAACAAGATGGTGGCTGCTAATTAAACAATAATTGCACCAAAACGAGCAAGCGTCTTGTGTATTGAGACGTAATCCAAATATGACGAAATCACTTTTTTTTAATAGTAGATTTATACAGCATGACCGGTTATTTGCTTTTCACCCGAAAACCATGAACTCTACCGATCATTCTGTTCAACTTTTTACTATGGGGCAAACTATAGCTGATCCCTACAAAATAATCAATGTTGCTTAAGAGCGTGTACGTCGTACGGCATTTCATACAATTTTCAGGTCTTTGTTTTTCGTAATGACTGGACTGATTTTGATGAAACTTCACACACATAAGCAGGATACTTAGGTCTAAAAAGTTAGTAGAAAACATTTTCGAAATGTCTTACTTAAATAAGATAGTTGGAAATTTCTGTTTGTATGGAAAATTTAAAATCGCTCTAATTTAACTGTAACACTATTTTTCGAAAATGTTTTCTACAAACTTTTTAGTCCTATGTATCCTGCTGATGGATATGAAGTTTCATTAAAATCGGTTCAGTCATATCGAAAAATAAGGACTTGAAAATTTGTATGAAATGCCGAACGCTCTTAACAAAATGTATGGAACAGCTGATTTTCACGAATTTAGAGTTTGTCCCATAGTAAAATTTGTACAGAATAATGAGTAAAGTTCATTGCTTTCCGATGTAAAGCGACTAATCAGTCATACTGTATAATTAAACATAATTATGCGCATGTCATATTTTCGGAGAAATAAAAATCATTAACGTCATACTCAATCTCACTCTACAGCCTCATACAAACACTCCGTCCTACCTACACATTCCTTGCGGAATCTTAAAATTTCAGCTGACGGCGTTCATTACTCGCCGCCGGACTGGGGTTGAGAAAAAAAAAAACGAATTTCAAGGAACCCGTAATCTGATGAACGCATAATTTCATTAGACCGGGCCGGTCGTAAAGCGGGCCGCATTAAATAAAGTTGGGCCGGCAAGAGATCGTATATTAAAGCAGTACCAGTAGTGGTTCGGTAGTGGTTAGATTTTGTAATGTGCTTTTGGAGTAAGGAGTTTTATACCTTCTTAAATCTTGCTAAATGGATATTTATAATCATTCGTTTAAAATCTATCTACTTTGCTGTATTCACTAGTAAACATTTGTTCATAAACACTGTTTTGTGTTTCTGAAAAGTAGAAACATGTTGCGGATGTTTGTCAAGTTGAAACATTTGTTTCGCAGCAAATGTTTACAAGTTTGGTCGTTTCGTTTGTTTATAAACATGTTTATTAGTGTGGAGCAACGAAAAGGTTTTTTAAATTAGTAGAATTCGAGACACAGCAACTGACTAAGGGCCTTATCATAGTGGCGATTTGCGAGCGAGTTCAAAGCGAGGCGAGAGCACAGCGGGCTCGCCGCGGGTTCGCAGCGAGGGCCACGCGAACTCCTGGGTGCCAAATGCTCTCTCGCTGCGAACTCACAGCGAGCCCACTTCGCTTTCGCCTCGGTTTGAACTCGTTCGCAAATCGCCGCTTTGATAAGGCCCTTATGTTGACGGCAAAAACTCCGAAACATTGTTTCAGAGTTTCTGGTGTTTCAGAAACAAATGGCAACTTGTACAGAAAACATTGTTTCCTCGTAAATACATGGTTTATAAATATCGGTGATAGTGTGTGGGATGCATGAAAACAACCCACGAGTGACGATATTTAAGTACGTCCGGCGCACCCTGGGCCAGTCAGCCTTGCTATCAACCTTGCTGACTGGGTAATCTTTTACCACGGCATGAGCTATCCTGCCGACACGAAAATAGAAGAAGAATACTGTATCATTAGTAATACCTAAGGAACTAGTCTAATAATTTCTGAAGTAGAATCTAAATTAATACGGTCGGTTGCTGGTGCATATATATTTTTGTGACTAACTTTCCGTCTTGATGAACACAGGATAACCGGTTTGTACAATAAGTCGAAAAATCACAAAGAAGCTGATATAAGCTGCAAGCACTCTGTTTAGTTATAAGAAGTCACTATGAAGTCACATAGTAAGGTCCGAGGAGCCGGCGGACATCGCAACAGTCCGCGCCCCGCTTCCGCACCGCGACGCGCATGCGCGGTCTAAACGCACGTGTTCGTTGTACATACGACATCCGAGTTTTTTGTCACATCTTTTTTCCAGGATTGAGCATAGCAGTTAGCAAGGATGGGGTCGGCATCTAGTCAAACTTAATAGGACGAAAAAATATAATGGCTTAAAACGAAATGTACTGCTGAATTGCAGCTCAAGAACTTCCTCATCAACATCAAAGTAGGTAAGGTTTGTTAGGACAAATCGCGGGTATGGGGTAAATTCGTTCAAACTCAAACTCAAAACTCGTTTATTCAAAATTAACTAGAATTACTTATATTCTTTTCACCATAAGATGAGTCCTGACAGCTCGGTCATTTCGTAAACTGTAGCCGTAAGGAGACTGCTATCGAAAAAACGTAAACGACATCATCAAATACCGTAAAATTGCTATAATATCCATGTTTTGTTTTAAAAAAATATTTGATTTTCTTTGTATGGTAACGTTTTGTAGAGAAACGTCAGGAATCAACTTATAGTGAAAAGGGTTCTTTTAAAACGTCAATTTTAAATAAGACAGCCCCAAAAATCTTTCAAATGAATTTGCCGCAGAATGTGTTTTCAAAATTTACGACGCGGACTGCAATGAAGGGCAGAAAAATGGCGTAACACTATTCTTACCAATAATTAAAAATGTCATCACATTCTACGGTAAATCTATTTGATCGAATTTACCCCATATTTGGGAATTACCCCAACGCACTATACAAGTTGGCTTCGCATCATCTACACAAATGACATAGGTGCCTTCAAACATGCTTCCTCTCAATACTGACGTCACAAATCCCGTGCCGTACATGTAATGGAACCGCATCACCACTCACATAGCGACCTGGGGATTAAGCGCTCGTAAAAAGGGGGTAGCACGGCAATAACGTCTTGATGCACAAAAGCGATTTAACCGCCAACAGCGACCTACGCCGAACCGAACCTTACTACGTATTCCTAAGGCTCAATTTCGTGCGAATAAAATCATTGGCACTGTTTCAACGGTAGTATGACACATGTCCATTTAGTAAGACCTTCAGGAGTTTCGTTTGTTTGGCATCATTTCTTCTGTTATTGAGGGGAGGCGAGTCCAAATTGTTCGTATAATTTACCGCGTTAGTGTCCCAGTGTTTACATTAGGGGGAGTTGGGTAAAGTGGACTATCGGAGTGCACATGGCTATATCGGTTTCCTTGTCGAAGGGAAAGCAAACAGTGTGTCGGATATAATATAGATGATTTATAAGAGCCTATATCTTTATGGCAATGGTCCAACTGTTTTATGTTTTTTTTTTTTTGTGGTATTGATCGTAGGGCATCATGATTAAGGGCTTCGTTTTTCCGAAACTATTCGGGTAATCCTGAAAACTGCACGTCAGTAAACCGTAACTCATCGTTCATCTGAAAGACGTCCACTGCTGGACATAGGCCTCCCCCAAAGGGGGGGGGGGGGGGGTTGCCATAATCGCCACGCTTGGCAGGTGGGTTGGCGATCGCAGTATGGTTGTTAAAGTACGCCGCTGCCCATCCTCTACAGAATCCCTTAGTCACCTTTTACGACACCCACGGAAAGAGACAGGGTAGTGCTATTCTTTTAGTCCGGCACTACACGAAACCGTAACTAATCATAAATATTGATCGTAGGGTCCAGAATTTGGATTTCTAAAATGCCAGTTCGCCAGAAAGAGTCTTTTTGTCTACGACGCACGACACGACACAATGAGGTAACGACTCTGTCCGCCATATATTTCTATCAACCTTTACTACGACACTAGTTATGTCTTGTCGTTTCGCGAGTAAACAGTTCATACAAATAAATATGTGGCGCTCAAAGTCTTCACCACATTTTGTCGTATCGTGTCGTGTGCTGTGGGAAAACGGCCTGCTGAACACATTGCCATTGTGTGTGTGTGCGTTGTGTAAATCCGGATATGGGGTAAATTCGATCAAATGGATTTACCGTAGTTGTGACATGAAACTGGGAAAATAATGAAAAAAAAAAACTAAATCCCCATACAAGCGTTCTCTAAAAGTTGCCGTATGCCCGTATGCCTGAGTATGACTCGCTCTTGACCCGATTTTAAGGAGATCCTGTTATTCTGACTCTTATAGACTAATTAGATAAATGATACAACATGTAATCTTTTTGCTTTTATAACGATTGAATACTTTATTACATTTGTTTTGCACAATAAGAGCGATTACGCACTGCATCCGATCCGAATCCGTGAAAATACCGATCTAGAGTAAAAATCTCGGACCGAATTCAGATGTTGCTTACGCATTATTCCGATCTCTGATCCAAATTCAAACAATTCAGGTGCTATCTTTGGCATATCCATTTGGCGTCCGATTCGAATCCGAGGTAGTGCGAAAGCGTTCATACAAACATTACTACGGCTACTTCGTCAATATTTCTTCCGAATTGGAGACTCACGGATGACGGATAGAAATCGGATGACGGATGCCGGATGTAGTGCGTAAACTACCATACAAATAGTTCTATGGCTACTTCGGAACGTATTTTCACGGATTCGGATCGGATGCAGTGCGTAATCGCTCTTAGTGGCACTCAATGAAAAAATAACATGCATTGAAAAGATATAAAGAACGGGCAGATATCGAAGCTCATAATACTATCCCATTGGAAAAAACCTTTTAAAAAGCCTTATTGATACGAACGTCTCTCAAGATCCGAGAATATTAAAAACAGACTTCTTTCAGCATTCAGAAAATGTAGATATAACGAGATTCCACCAACAAGTTTCTTGAGCTAATAACAATTTCCCGACGCTGGCCGACTCACAAAGAAAGCTCTCGAGCTAGTGTAGCTACTCGCGCTACTGTCGGTACACAGTGCAGTAAATACTTGGCGGCGAGTCGACACGCCAGCGGAATACTGAGTGGAGTGCCTTTGAGTGGGAGAGTTACTTGTACGAGTGATCGGTCGAGTGGAATTTAAATGAGTTCGTGTTGCAAGTTCTTAGAACAGTGGTGAGTTTAGTTAGAATACCTCTTATTAATTTGTTCTGCCTAGCCTTTTCTCAATTATGTTGGGGTTAGCGTCCAGTGTAACCAGATGCGACTGAGTACCTATACCTACCTACCAGTCTTTTACATGGGGCGACTGCCATCAGACCTCCGCAACCCAGTAATTAGGCAATACCGATATTCTCATGGTTGTTAGATTTTCGAGCTTCTGACTACCCATAATGACTGTCATAGGTATTCGTACAACCGGGACCGATGGCTTAACGTGCTCTGCGAGGAGGACTACTACGTATCCAAGCAGTTATTGGCAAGACATGAAGGGGCTCCAGTCAGAAGGATACCACCTAATATGGTCCTCATAGACATTATGAAGATACGAGTTTGGGTAGAATGGATACCTACTTATCCAAAAACTTTTTTTTTTTTTTAAATCATCTGTTATATTAGTCCATATGAATGGTCAAATACTCAAACGTTGCCTAATATTGAGTAGACGTTAAACTCCGGTTTCTGATTTGAGAATTCGGGATAAGCAAATAAAAATGACGGATTTTAAAGTAAGACTTAAGTAGCCTGATAATAAAGGATTTATTATTATCCTTTATTCATTGCATTTTTTTTGACAACTTTATACTCAAATATTACTTAAGTATTTGCTTATCCCAAATTCTCAATTCAGAAACCGGAGGTAAGTCTCGTACAATCTCTGTCACTTTAAGGCAAAATGACAGTGACAGCACGAAGTTTACGGCTATTCAAAATTGAGTAGTGTTTGAGTATTCCGCCATAAGACTTTGTACGAAGCTAGAAGAGGATTATAATCCTTCTAGCTATATTCAAATCAGCATTTCTCAATATCTAAGATATTGAGAAATGCTGAATGGGTGACCCTTTCGGCATGGACATGCCTCGACAGAATAAAATACTTGTATGTAGGTTTAATTATTTTTATGGTTTTAATGTTTATGCTGTCATTGTGTCCTTGGTTTGACTTTGGCTTGAATAGAATTATTTTCTTTCTATATTCATTGACACAAACAAATGAGATCAACGAATTCAAAGCTACTTATTCTAAGCCACGAGACATCTGACATTTGTCCAAGTTAAATGTCAAACAATCGATTTCGATAACGGTTAAAGTTGCACAATTATGTCATTACGTGCGGTGTACAATTAACCTTTAAGGACATTTGTCGTGTCATGGACGAGACGAGGTAAGTGTTGAGCGACGACGATACGGTAGTTGAATACTGAGTGAAATGCATAGATATTTCGTAACCGTTACTTTTAGAAATTCGTAAGTCTTTTTACAGACAATCAAACCGAATCGGTTGACAACTGCTTATCGAAACGGTTTTGGGGGCCTACTCCCTAAGTCCGTCAACGAAGTTAGTCACCCGTACGAAAGTAGGCCGAAACGTAAGAGTGAACAAAACAAGTGTCAAGTTCAACTTTTCGGACGGGCAAAAACACAATGGTAGAAGGAACAACTGTCAAATCGTGTTGTCATTCATTCTTAGTTCGGACACCGAAATAATCGTATGTATGTAGGTGATAGGGAGTAGGAAACGCTCGTAACTAAGGCCGAAACCGAAACCACGGACTTCGTGCTTAGGGAGTAGACCCCCTGGTAATGTTACAACATGGTATTTCTTCTTGCTTTTGTAACAATGGTTAACTTTATCTGAACTTGTTTTGCTCAGTATTCGTATCAAAGTCTTTTTACGGCCATCTTTAATAACCTAGCTACGGTTTGCCCTACGAAAAATAAAACTCAAACTCAAAACTCATTTATTCAAAATAGACTAGAATTACTTAGTTCTTTTTGAACGTTAGTTTTACAATATTATAGACATCCCACAAAAAGCCCTCCCTTCACGAAAAATAGAAATTTGACATAGGCTTCATAGAAGTAATGTCCAATTTCTATCTCTAGTAAAGTAAACCGTCGATAGATAGGTTATTGAAAATGGGCGTTAGTCAACTAATAGGTACTTATCTTCAGTGATTGGGGTTCTAGGGCTGCAGAGTCAAATCAGAAATTTAGAAATAAAATAAAGTCGTCAAAGGAATGCAATGAATTTAATGAAGGAAGGTAATGCAGTTTATGTATTTTTCCAAAATTTCCGTCCTGCCTATCCTTTGACTACTATTTTCTCTTCCAAAGTTTCTGACTTGGCCCTGGACTCTATGTCAAAAACTCAACCTATGTAAAGGCGTATGTTTAGTAGTGCTTGTAAAGTTACACAAACAAAAATACTTTCTTTTATATAAAAGTAGTTTCGTAACTGCCTTACAATATCAATTCATCATCATCACTATCTTTACCACTCGACCCAAATTCTTAACACCAATAACACAACACATCAACATTTTCCATTATTTTAAATTCAAACCGCGTTCGAACGCGGCAGCTAACGGTTCCCCCTCTCGTTAAAAGGGTAGAACTGTACAAACTCGAACTACCCTCATACGTCGCGAGGTTCTGTTGGCATACGTCGCAAGCTGAAGATAACCGTCGGTTTAATGTGCTGTGTGGATAATCTTTACATTGTGCTCGCTCTATCTGAAGGTTTAATGTCGTCTTGTTTATGTAAGCGATGTCATAAGATCCGTTAGTATGAATAAGACCGTATATTTTGATTGTAATGTTGAGGCAGTAGTTTTAAATAAATCTATATTTCAGACTGATACTTGCTGATTATGATGTTTGTAATAATATTAAGATACTTCTTTATATTTATTAAGGTTCTTTTATTTAACCTCTGGTAAGAAAATACCACCATAATCATTGTTACAACCACAATTTAGTCAATCAATAAATGTCCTAATTTGAATAAATGATTTGATTTCTACATTTTTATCAAAATATAAGCAATCTACATAACCAATCCTAAAATAAGAATCACAAGCCGCGTTGTGTTGCACGGCATCGATCGGTAAGTCAACTGTAGATGCATACAATACAGTACGACATAGTCCCACGTTGGGCGCCCGTTCTCGGAATAGTAGACAAGCTAGCGGGGAATGCAACTCGCTGTGTAGCGTTGAAGAGGCGAACGGAAACTACAACGTGAATCGAAATTAATCAATTTTACCAGTAAAATACCAGGAATAAAATGTTGTCTCTGGTTTTATATTTCGCTGGAACAAGGAACTGTTCCAATTTCTATTCAATTATTCAATTGCATTTAACTCTAGTTCCTACTCCAACAGTACCTCTGTGTCGCTCATAGGACGACATTACAATCCTGTGTCGTCTGTATCTACGGGTGTTTAGTACTAATGCGAGCTTGTGGTTAGCGCTTGGCTCGTGACAGCGTCGCTAATGGGCCTTGTGATGTACAGAACACGGGGGTAAGAGTAGATACGTACGTGTTGAAGGGATTTTTATTTTTGTTTTTAAACTACCCACTGTTAGACACGTGATAAATGTAGACGACCGTACAATTTTATTATTGTGTTTACGAGTACCTGTTTACAAGTAATACAAGCTAGTGTTCATTACAGGTTTGTTTAGGACAAAAACGATAATAAACGTGTCCACTATCTAGTAATTCCTTTGAGAATGCGACAAGAATAGGTACCTACATAATATATCACCTTAGTCGTCTTTATTTTAAATCTACCCTCACCTTAATACGTACTGCTAAATAATAGAATGCTATGTCGCAAGCTGTATCTACGCGTGCTTAGCTCTGCACGGATCGTGACACGGCTGCTAATGGGCCCTGTGCACAACTGTTATACGAGTGGTCTCGGAGTGTTGCAGTGGTGGAAATAGTAATGTTTTACAAAGAGAGAATAATGGGTGAAGGTATTTTGTTATACTTTGTTGTTTTGTGGTAAATCCTGCCTTTCTAACTCATCTTACGATAATGCTCGATGTGCTGCAAGGCCAGCTTGGCTGCTGTTTTTGAATATGTCAGATATGTTAACGAAAGATGCTAATGAAACCCTCCTAATAGATCTACCCACATTTCCTATAAATTATATACGATATATAACAATAATATAAACAGAATCATTGAACAAAAGGCCAATATGATGGGAATGGGAATCAAAACAATTACGGCGCGCGGCTGCATGATGAATGAGGCAGCGGGATGAGGTGCGGGGCGGGTTATAAAAATAAACAAGTCGCCGCCGGTACGACAAATAACCCTCAGACTTGTGCCGAGCATGCGCTCTGCGAACCTAAGAGTTAGGACACACCGCTACCAAAGATAACCAAGATTTTATTTATTAATTTAACTAGAAATAATTTATCTGTATCTAACCGGTACATTACGGACAATACCAAGAACAATACAGCGTTAATTCAGTTCTATGAAACCCGAGTTCTAGGAAAATAGTATACAGCTTTTATCTAACAAGGTTTTTAAGGTACTACGAAGGACAAAGAAGTATTTTCGAGGATTCGCAGAAGTTCAATAAAACCCAGATTCTTGGAAAATAATATCGATATAGTTTTAAAATTGAAGTCGTCGCCCACACTGGGTGCCAATAAAGGCAACGGGCGCCCGACGTGGGACGAGCCGGAGGTAGGTTAGTGCATTTTTTATTAAAAGCTTCCAGGAATCAGGAAAAACGTAATTTAAAAATAACTTTTGATTGCCAAGCGTAAATGTATGACGTAGCTTTCAAGTGAATTCAATTTCCTACAATGTTTGTGTAGACAGACACATGGATGCTAAATATTTCTACATGAATTACAACCCTAGGGCTGGTTGCTAGGCAACATGAGATGTACCTAGGCACTGATTGGATTGCGTGGGCCGACTGCACGTCAATACGAGTGAGTGGCTTATGAACGTTCATTCGTTTAAACTCTCGATATTATAAATGATAATATCATGCAGCTGCTTGTTAATTGGATATCACCTTGCATGGAATAGTACGAAATTAAAAACGAAAGTGGACACTGAAGTTATTTCATTGAAAAGATGTAGGTTTTATACCACCGTTTTTTTTTTCAAATCATCATCATCTGCCTAGCCTTTTTCCCAACTATGTTGGGGTCGGCTTCCAGTCGAACCGGATGCAGCTGAATATCAGTATTTTACATGGAGCGACTGCCTATCAGACCTCCACAACCCAGTAACTGGGTAATACGATACTCTTGGTAAGACTGGTTGTCAGACTTTCTGGCTTCTGACCAACAGTAACGACTGTCAAAGATCTACAACTGACAGCCGGGACCAACGGCTTTACGTGCTTTCCGAGGCACGGAGGAAACTCGCTATGGTAAATGGTCACCCATCCACAGACCAACCTCGGCAAGCGTGGCTTAACCCGGAAGATCGGTCTATGCGGCTGTAATTATTTAGCCACGAGCTCCTCTTTTTTTTTCTAATATTTAATATAATTTAATGTTTTACTTCTCAACTTTTTAACAAGATACATTTTGAAGCTAAAATAAAATCACGTAACATATAGTTTATTCACAGAAATAAAAAAGGAGTACTCTTCTTATATCTCGTGTTTGTAAATGATGTTCTTTTGAGAGATACGTTCTTTGTAGAAAGACGTTCTAGTTTGGAAGTCCAAACTTCAAAGACATGAACGCGACAAGTGGTCGCGACAAAGCGCGGTCGCTATCACAAACATCGGCGGCCGAGTGGTGGCGGTACAAAGCGGCACTTCAGTTGAAAACCCGCACACACCGCGACTTTTAGCTCTACCATTGTAGCTTGTTTTTCGTATGTGGCGAGTCAGAATTCTAAGCACATAGGAGATTAGTATCCCTATTAGTTACGTTGCAGCAGTCAGACTCGGTGTAACCGATCTCAAGATATACTTAAAGAAGAAGATGCTTTGTTTTGGCATATTAAGAGACTTCTAATAATTCAAGCATGGTTAGTCGGTTTACATCCGAAAACCATGAACTTTGCTATTCTTACTAAAGAAAAAACTGAACTGCGGAAAAAAAAGTTGCTTAAAAAAATGTATGGAATAGCTGATTATTTCTTGCAAGAATTCCGATTTTGTCCTATAGTAAAAGTTGTACAGAATTATGAGCAGAGTCAGGATAGGTCAGATGATAGATCTTCGGATCGCTGTGTTCCGAGCGCGCCTCTCAGGAGGACGGGCAAGGCCCCACAGAGGAAGAGGTCTGCCAGGGGCTGGCGGACCGAGGCCTGCCGGGGTCGCGGTGCATGCAGCCGCGAATCCCGCGACCCCGGCCAAGGGTCAGGAGAAGGAACACCGTGGGTTTTTAGCCGGTAAGAGTCCGGCATACCCCTTTACCTTCCCCGGGCGAAGGGCATCCATGAGAATTTTCCCAAGCAAAAAAAAAACTTCGGATGTAAAGCGACTAACCAGCACTATTGTATTAATTCACACAAACAGTTAGACGTATTAAGTGATCTAAATAACATAATATTGATTTAATACGTTCCTAAAACCCATGAGCTCTAAAATAAGCCATCATCCACTGAATTCCAAAAAGTTATTGAAAAGAAAAAGATCACGCTAATTTTGTTTCTGCAACAGTTCTCACATTAGCCTACTTTATCTGCTACCTACCCTCATGAGCATTATACTCAGCTTTACTGAAGCAAACTATCAAACAAGCATCGTACGTAAACTCGCCGGCAACAGAAGTTACGGTTCAAGTTAGTGTAGGGAACAACAAAAGCGGGATTGCACAAGACAGCAGTCCCGCGTTGGGTGCCAGCAACGTTTCATACGAGTCGTGTATTGGAGCCGCCACTTTGTCAGAAAGTTAAAAATTGTTCAGGGGTTTGAATTTTAAGTCATATATTATATCTCATTTAATCTTCAGTGTAACAAATAAATTACGGTAGGATAGGTATTATGTAATTTGATGTGTAAGTACTCGAAATAGATTTTTATTATTTCTTTCTTTATGAACCATTTATTAAAATATTTGGCTTTAGAGCGGTTACGCAGTGCATCCGATCCGGATCCGTGAAAATACGGATATAAAAAACTCGGACCGAGTTAGGATAGAGTCTAAAAATCTCAGACCAAATTCAGATATTGCTTACGCACTAATCCGATCTCTGATCCAAATCCAAGCAACTCAGGGGCCATCTTTAGCATATGTTCGATTTCAATCCGAGGTAATGCAAAAGCGTTCATACAAACAGTAGTATGGCTACTTCGGCCCGTCAATTCTTTTTCGGAATTGAGACTCACGGATGACGAAGAGAAATCGGATGACGGAAGTCTGATCTAGTGCGTAAACTACCATACAAATAGTTCTATGACTACTTCGGAACGTATAGCTTTATATTCTTTTTCCTGTTCTGTCCTTTCAGAACCTTTTCGATAAGCAGTTGCCGACTGATTCGATTTGTTATCTCATTCCGTCTACGACTCTCGTAACGAGAAAAAAAGAGATAGCTTACCGAATCGTGTGACAACTGACTAATCGAATCGTTTTGAATCAGGGGGCTGAAGTTAGAAAGAGTTTCGAAAGAGCTAAACATTTTGCTGCATATACTATAAGTTTCTGCTTTACTTGAGGAAAACCGAACGGTATCTGATGAACGCAATCATTATTAACGTTTCGCTTAAATATCGAAAGCAAATCAGTATTCAGTATAGTTTTTAACAAATACAAAGACATAACGTTCACGGTTCTTGTCACAATTGTTTGTCTCTACATTGTAGAGGTTACTGCATTTGACGCCATGCGACAAGTCTCTTATATCGTTGACTTTCTCAACAGTAAACACTCTTTGGTCATAATAATCGACCTTGAGCGTGTATATCGGCCCTCGACATAATTAACTACATGTATTGTTTGCGTGGCATGCCGGTTATGTTATTGCAGCATCAGCGCCTTAAATTAGTTTGCCATCTACAGCATAATAATAGCTATCTATAGAATTTGCTATGATATAACCACAGTGTACCTACTTACTACATACAGTGGGTCAACGCCCATACATTTGACAGGTCCTACGAAATGTCAAAATTATGTAGGGGCGGAGGTTGTGTCCCAAGTATGCAGTATGGTTACTCGGGACGTAACCTCCGCTCCTTCACCCCGCAACCCCCCGCACGATTGCTCTGCGACAATGTTCTACGTTGACCGACTGTAAGGAGTAAGATATAGGTAGACTGTGGTATAACTATAAGCAGTGGTACTATATTTTTTTTTTTTTGCTGCTTTTTTGTATTGGGTCTTGCCTGTAAGTATATTTGTATGTTTGGAGTAAAGAAATAAATAAGCACCAGGAAGCGGTGAAGCGGGCGTTTTCGGGGCTGTCTTTTGCAATATTAACTGTCAGAACAAAGTAATTCTAGTTGATTTTAAATAAATGAGTTTTGAAGTTGACATCAACGCTAATCACACGTCTATTACCCTCGATATCCTACTTAGAAGTGGTCACTAAACGGTTACTTAATAATGTACGCTAACAGTGAAGTAGCTCGTGTAAATACCGTTCTTGTAGGCCGGACGTGGGAAGACACACCTGACGATGTTTAAGAACATAGGACGGTGGTCGGGGAAACCCCTGAAACCCCCTTATTATATTAGAATTAACCTTAGGATAATAAGTAGTTGACCAGCTACTTTGTACTGAAGACAAGGAAACGGAAAACAAAAGGAAAATAACATACATACATAGATATTTGCATTACGTTTTCATGTGGTGCAATGGTTCGGTTCCAGCACGGAACAAATACTCGTATGGCCTACAGATAGTTGTTCCGGGTCTGGATGTCTATGTTTGTAAAGTGTGTGTATCTGTTAACGCAATAACGATATAAGAAAAATACTAGGATGAGGCAAAGTTTTTTTTAAGAAGAAAGAACTGATGATACTTTCTCCTATAATCCCTAAAGAGGTAAGCAGGGGTGTTCTCCTATTAAAGGAGTCTGTAATAGGAGACCCACATCCACGTTTCGCCTTTGCTATCAAGTCCCTTGTAATAATAGGTGGTGAGCTTATTGCTATTTTTCGAGAACAGTTATGGTGCCGGGTTCATCGTCTCTTTAGACTTGCTTACCCGGCGATGGGCGAGTTGTATTCTTAATCCATCCCCCCCATAGACGAAACGTTGGATAAAGGATTAACAATTAGTCCAGTAGCTTATCATCACTCACGTGGCCACAATAAAAGCACCAATACAGATAGTTCAATCTACGAAGACGCGCCCCACTATTTGTCTAAATCTCTACAATGGAAAAGTGTGCATTATAACTAGCTATTGTGTTAGTTGTATCGCCACACAATAGTTATAAGTATGCATACGCACACTAATACAGCATGTAAGGGTAAACATCGTTATCACTCAAACCATGGGTAGTTGACTTAAACATAAAAATATAGGAACGAGTAAAATAAAATATATATACGCGCGAGCAATGAGCGGCGCGGCGGCGCTACGACGCGGCGTACACACACTCGCTAACGAGATAGCTGACTGACTGGGCTAGCGAACTGTGCGGGGCCGTGAGTCGGGCCACGCGGCGAGTTCACCGCGCCCCCTCCCGTAGCTTGTTGTCCCCGTGCATAGGGTGAAATGCTTTTGAGGAAAAATGAAAATTTTATAAAAAAAAGTTTGTTATTTTTCATTGATTTTACGTTCCATAAATGAAACCAAACCACTGGTTCCAAGGATAACGGTGTTTACCCTTACAGCCTGTATAAGATAATAATAAGAGATGTGTGCTCACGCAACGCGGCTACCGACCACAAATAGGAGTGGGGCGCGTCATCATGGATTTAACGCACTGTATCTCTTGGACTAGTAGCAAGGCGAGTCAAGTAGGGTGGTGTTAAGTTATTTAGTGTGTGGGTAATCGTATATTTGCGCCGCGCACGCTCGTGGATACCGTGACTGGTTTCTAACTTCCTGATGGTTAAGATCATAAAAGAACTTTGTTTCTTGTTATATGAGGTTGTGTATAATGACGCAATTACACTTGATCGTTTACCCGAATTCGGATGCCTATGATTTTGCCCGAATTCAGGTAAAGTTAAAGTAATTTGGATAAACCGAATTGAGGCAAACGACCAAGTGTAATTGTGCCATAAACAACGTTCAAGTTCTCTGAAACATAAAAACTTTGACCACAAACTTTTTAAAACCTTAATGATTAATCAAGAAATTAGAAGTAAAGCGGGCTTTCTTGTAGTGATTATGAATAAAATCTCACTGAAACTTTTGTTGATATTATTAGATTTTAAATCTTAAGAATCACGGCTCATCTTCCGTGCGGAAGATGTCCGGTCCTTTGGAAGGCATACGGGGAACACAGATCGAACTTCTCGATCGAACGAGGCTTCGTTGAGAACTTTAAAATGGGATGGGGCCGGGACTATCCACGGCTGCACTATTGGAGTACAGTCATGGACCTTCCCAGGTGGGTGGCAAGACTATTGTAAAATATGGTGAAAAATATCTGGGACCCTGGGCGTGTTAAGTGAACTGGACAACTTCTATTGCCGGAAGAAAACGGCGTCTGCATTTCAAGTTTAAAATTGGAAAGTTTTGGCAGACGGTGACTCGCCAGCTCACTAGCTGGGCCCCTTTTTAATATTATTAGCTCAATCAAATTTGATTTTACTACACCAATCTATTGGACCGTAGCTTGCCGCTAAAATTAAAACAATAGCAATTTTATGCTAGACCAACCCTCACACTAAAACAAATAATCACAGCTTCATTCAATTTCGATAACTTAATCAAAATGTTGTTACCAAAATCTGAAGAAGCAAGCTGGCCTAATTAACAATATCCTGTATAATCCTGTCCCAGACAAATCACGGCTGTGTTGAGCGAAGAGAAAATAGCTTCACTTCCAATCGGCACGTCTATTGTCTATAGCTCAGTGATACGGTGCGGGCGAGTGAGAGCGGAGCGACAAGCGGAGCGAGGAACGGAGCGGGGAGCGGAGCGATACAAAAAAGATAGTGGGAAATGTAGTAGAGTAGATCCCATAATAAAAGTTGTTCATATTCATGAGTACCTACTGTGATCTGTAAAAGTTTGTCCAGGTATTTTGTTGGGACCTTATATTGTAGTAGGATAGGTAAAATGAAGTTATTATAAATAAGTACAGTTCAAAATGATCTGAACATGCAAGATAAGAAAATTAAACTATGTGATACAAGGGGTGTTTCAGAATGAACACAGTACACGACAACTGTTGTATTGACAAGAAATTAAATTATCTTATAAACTAAATTCATAATTATGAACAGTCTGTTTGTCCCAAAATATTTCATGCCGATTGTACAATAACAAATTAGTTACAGCCCGATTGAGCAACATTCATACTTTCACTTTGATGCATTTTTAAATGCATATCTGATAGCTTCTTCCTAGCATTTATCATTAATTGCACAGTGTCTCTAACACTCCCTATCTATGAAGTCTCACCGTACCAACTCGCTGAACACCGCTATCATTGAGACCAGACCCCATCACTTCACTTAAAACCGCTAAAACTGAAGCCACACACAGCCCCACCTCCCTCTTCGCAGCGCCACAAATGGCTTTCCAATAATCCGGGCTTTGACGCGGCTCCGTCGGCCAGACCCTCAAATTAGTACCACGCTATTGTCGAATGTCCTACTGAGATAATGCTTTGTTTCATTAAGTATGAATGTTTTGGTGAACCTGATTAATACTTTCGATGACTAATTTTGAGGTTAAAATTAATCCTAACTAATATTATAAATGCGAAAGTAAGTTTGTTTGTTTGTTACCTTTTCAAGCCTGAACCACAGAACCGATCATCCTGAAATTTTGCATATACGTTGTCAGTTGTACAGAAACGGACATAGGGTACCTTTCATCCCGAAAAAAAGTACTGTTCCCGAGGAAAACTATAATAATGTTCATAGATAGCGCCACGTGTCTTTCGAATCATGCTTGAATTATATTATTATAGAAACTTTAGTAGTGTGTTAAGAGTTTTTTGAGCTTAATTAACGCGAGCGAAGCCGCGGGCAAAATCTAGTTTAGAGATAAAACTTAAACAAATAGTGTTGTTTGAACGTCAAACAATAAAATGAAGGCTCCAAAAACGCCTTTAAGCGCGTCCCACCCTAGCGTGAAGATGCGAACAAGTTATAACACGCCATGCTACGCGACGTGAATGTAGCGTACTTAGTTATTAGCCACAGTCATGTCGTCACACCGTCTGAAATCAATCGGAAATTGATAACGCTTGGAGTGATTTTGTTGACAATCAACGACTAAACTACACACTACTAAAGTTTCTATAATAATATAATTCAATCATGATTCGAAAGACAGAGATAAAGAGACAGAGGAGCTCCTGGCTAAATAATTACAGCCGCATAGACCGATCTTCCGGGTTAAGCCATGCTTGCCGAGGTAGATCTTTGACAGTCGTTACTGTCGGTCAGAAGCCAGAAAGTCTGACAACCAGTCTTACCAAGAGTATCGTATTACCCAGTTACTGGGTTGTGGAGGTCTGATAGGCAGTCGCTCCATGTAAAATACTGATATTTAGCTGCATACGGTTCGACTGGAAGCCGACCCCAACATAGTTGGGAAAAGGCTAGGCAGATGATGATGATGATGATGATTCGAAAGACACGTGGCGCCATCTATTAACGTTATTGTTGTTTTCCTCAGGAACAGTTTTTTTTTTCGGGATGAAAGGTACCCTGTATCCGTTTTTGTATAACTGATAACGTATGATCGGTTCAGTGGTTTAGGCGTGAAAAGGTAACAAACAAACAAACTAACTTTCGCATTTATAATATTAGTTAGGATGGTAATAATTGAAGTCGCTTTTCGCGTCTGTCTGTCTGTTTGCTGTCGCTTTTCGCGCTTACTTCTTCTGAACTTCTCAATAGATTTGGATGCGGTTTTCATCTTTTTAGGTTGTATTATTTCTTTTGGAAGGTTTTAAGTTATAGAACGTACCCGAGCGACGCCAGGGCAGGGCGTCAGGTTTAAATTAATTATATTTTGATTTGATTTGTTAATCAACGGTATACACGTTATATCAACTCAGACGCTGTCGCGGATCAATTCCGGTCGCACCGGCACTTCCGGCGCGGAATAATTTATAGCGGGAACCGGATCGATGGGGAATGTCTAAGCGTTTAGCTCGCAACAGGTGTACAGCTCTGCACAAAAGATTTCAAAAATGGGGGAGCCACTAGTCATGCATTACAAATAGTGGTGGTTTATAAAACGTATAGCGCCAAAATATAACAGACTATGTGTACATAGCGTATAGCGTTTGCTATAGCGGCTCTGATTTCGCGCTATATTATAACGCCTCAACCTACTCAACGAATAAAAGTCTAAACGCGCATAGCGGGGCCAGAACGAGATAGCAAGATAGCGTAGCGACTAGCAATAGCGCGTAAGGGAATGAAATATTATTATATTCTTTAGTGTACAGCGCGTTGCGAGATAACATTTACCGCGCATCATCAAGTCCGTTTAGCGTGTTGTTAAATAAAATTATAGAGTCTCCGCGTTCAGACTGCGCCCGAGTTTTGTAACACCGCGTTATAATGATAGCGTATAAAATAACAGACTATTTGAATATATTTTATCGTTTATAACACGTCTACAGTTTATAGCGGATTTGAACATCACTAATTACAAACTTAGAACTTAACTTCTCTGTTAGAACTTTGGATAGTCTATGCCTGTTTCACAACCATCGGATAACTCTTAGGTTGAAGCCAGACGAGCGCAATTTACGCGGCTCAAAATGAGTCGGCGTAATTCACAGGACGCAAAATAAGTCTTCCTAATTTTTTAGAAGGATTTAGTTAGTAAATCCTTCGAAAAAATTACGCCGACTCATTTTGAGCAGACGAGCGTATCGTCTGGCTCTAGACTTAGCTGGGAAATAAATATGGTGTTCTGGCAGATTTTCCATAGAAAAACTGTCAAACAGCCCTATTTTTCTTTTAGTTAAGAGTTGACAGTTGTAAAACAGCAGCTTATTTATTTTAAATCAATTTGAGCGTCTTATTACACTTTTATCATCTGATAAAAAAGGGATTGACAAAGCCATCTGTTGGGACAGGTCCTCTCAAACTGCTCTGGAACTTTCCTCAAAAGGCCAGTTCAGGCATTGCACTGCATTGTCCTCACACAAATATTTGCTACAGAAAATGTCTGGACTTTAAAAGAGACTTTGACCCCTGAGTTTGTTTCGGCCTTTTTTTCTCAGAGGTAGTCAGATAGGAAACGCCGAACACATCTAGCTTTAAAAAAACAAATCGACATGTAAAAGTGATTTCTAAATATTCAATTTGCAGAATAAATGATTTCATTTCATTGACAAAGATTAAATAGTAGATTGTATCACAAGGGAGCAAAATAATATTTTTACGGCGAGGGCGCTTTTTTGAATCCAGAGCGAAGTGAGGGATTCTAGAGTAGAATCCCGAGCGTAGCGTGGGATTCTTTAGTAGAATCCTGAACGTAGCGAGGGATTCAAAGTATATCGCCCGAGCCAAAAATAATTTTGCGCCCGAGTGATACACTCTACTTTTCATCACCCACTATGAGAAAATAAAAGGCGCCTCATATTTTATTGTAATATTATTATTTAATAAAACAGAGTAACAACTAAATTGAAATTAAATAGTATCTAATAATAAAACAACTAAAAACTTATATTTACATTTGAGACGTTTTCGCAATTATGAAATTAATTTAACGCGCGCTAGCGCTACGTTCTCATTCTTTATTATTAATTTATTTATATAATCAGCAGGCGCGCGGTACCGGCGGCGCGACTATGGGCTGTCGTACCAGCCAGTCTTCAAACAATATTTGCGTTCGATTTCTTTGGCGCTGAACACTAAAATGTTCCAAATTCAAAAAGTGCGCGGCAAAGATAATTGCGGCGCACTTATTTAATATAGAGGATTAAAAACTCATTCCTGCCCACTAAACGAATTCAAAAAGTGCGCGGCAAAGATAATTGCGGCGCACTTATTTAATAAAGAGGATTAAAAACTCATTCCTGCTCGCTAAAAGAATTCAAAAAGTGCGCGGCAAAGATAATTGCGGCGCACTTATTTAATAAAGAGGATTAAAAACTCATTCCTGCCCGCTAAAAGTTTCTTAATAGAAAACACCACCTTTGGGCGCACTTAAAGGCGAACCAAGTCGTCCTTTTCGAATAGGTGGGATGAAAACTTATTTGCGTGCGTTAAATTATTTTCCTGACATGTTCTATTAAGGTCATGGTATGGTACGTTGTAGGCAGAATCATTTAATTTTAAATCGCTCACCGCTTGTCGTCGATACCAATTCAAAAACATTATATGCGAAAAACCAATATGTAACGTTATCCAGACTTCCTCTCGTCATCACAACACGTGTTATATCCAAAGGACATACGACACAACTGTTAACATAGCAAAACAGGCCTTAATACACAGTGTTAAGGTTGAAATTGGATCGAAGTTGAGGACGGCTTGTAACATAAGTATGGGTGGGAGTGTATGAATAGCTTTTTGTTTTCTGATTTAAATTTTCGGTTAATGTGTTTAAACAATAAGATATGTTTTACGTTATATTTATATGTTGTACAATACTTAATTAATTTCAGATGCAACTTAAATGAGATTATGTAGTTTTTCAATTTATTTTTTTATTGTATGATGGTCTAGTTGCACTTGATGGTAAGCGCAGTACACGAATCTAAGCAGTAAAGATTTAGATGGACTCCACTATAACCTACTGGCTCTGACTTACACACGACGGAACACAGTAAACTTAAAGTAACTTAGGAGAATCCTATGTCCGGCGTTAGGCCCTGCGCCCACTGGTGGGACGGCACGGCAAGTGATTTTTTAAATTAATACCCTTTAGAACTGTACCGCGGGATGCTTTGGCCTGCCGCGGCACGACGAAGCTTTCAGCGGTATGCTAAGCAAATACAAGTACCAAAGGTATAAGAACAATGTTTGAAATTATTTGAATTTAATAAATCCTTTTCATTCCAGTCCCGCCAGTGGACGCAGGGCCTTAGACTGCGACAGACTTCAGTGATTTTTAATTGAGTCTTCAGCAGTCTAAAGATCATGGCATACTATACCGGCACCGCTCCAACCCAGCAATTAACTTGTCATTCAAATTAGAGCATTAAATCGTGTGTCGTATAATATATTTCATAATGTCAATATGAAAAAGCCAACGGCAAGCAGTCGCAGCGCTTGCCGCTACCATACAATTCAACTCGGAGCCCGCGTGCTTACTGCGCGCCGACTCCGAGTCGCCAGCGGAATAACGTCGATGCGCCGTCTCGCCCACGCTCCTTTCACAAATGCCATATAGCTACTGTGTCTGCGGTGACAGCAAGCTTGCACCTCGCGGCCGGTGCGCGGACTGCGAGCTTGCACCACGTGGACGACGCGTAGTTAGCGCGCTGGCGGCTAGACGTAGCCTAAATTTTAGGCCACGCCGTGCTGCAGCTGTACAGTTGCGGTGCCGGTATAATGTGCCATGACCTTAATACGAGTACTAGACATGGTCATGTGAGGTCGTCGGAACAGCTTAGCTAGTTTTCGTGTCCTTAAAACTCCATGGTATATTATTCTTACATAAAATACCCAAACATTACACTATTACATCACTCAGTAACGTCGCAATAGCTCACTACAGAGCCGGATTGCAAAACAAATCAAGTTACAAACACCGCAGACTTTACATCACGAACTTCCACCCTTTCGTAACCCGAAAAAATCTTTGAATTAAGTAATTTCCCCATTTTCTGAACAAAGGGTAATAAAGCTTGGAGCCTGTACGAAAGACGGTGGGTTACTCGGTAGGGTTACCAAATGGTAGGACTTGTCCTGACAGTTGCTGGGGAGTTTGTTGCGCCGTTTCTTCTTCGTAGTATAAATACTAGGAAGCCGTGAAGGGCGGGCGTTTTTGGGAACTGTCTTTTGTAACATTGACGTTCAAAAAGAACTAACTAAAGTTCGTTTTTTTAATTCCGGAGACTGAATTGACAGGCACGAAACGTCAAATTTGAAAATAATGTTTCTAAAAATTGGCAAGTTTGACATTTTATGCCTGTCAATTTAGTCTCCGAGATTATAAAACGGACTATAATTCTAGTATACTTCGAATAAATGAATTTGACATGTCAAGATATTTTGACTCCTGTTAAAATTCCGGCCGGACTTCGAAACTTTTTGTTTTTCATTATTCCATGAAATACAGAAGCATTATGTTTTTTGTTTATTATTTGTTAGGTAAATATCTAAAACACCGTTACATGTAACGTATCATGCATTCGTGACATAAATCAGATTTTTTAACAAGAGTTTTACGTATTATGGTCACCCTACTCGGGGGTAACTCCGGGGGAGTGAAAGGGGGTGCCGTCAGCGATACCCCCGCGTACTTAAGATGGTGTATTGTTACCGGTAGAGACGTATAGGGGGATAGAGTAGGTAGCTTGCAGATAGGGTACATGTTTATGGATGAGAGTTTTGTGCCTACGCGAATTAGATATCGAGGAAATGAAGTGTAACGGTGTAATTGTTGGAATAATGCTGCGACTAGTTTGCTTGTCCATAAATTGCGAATTCATTATTATGTACGTTTATCACAAACGAAACAAATGCAAATATCCACGTATAGATTCTTGTTTTTTTTAATATAAATTCTAATAAAACCGAGTTTTTTTTTTTATTTCTGTGAATACCTATTACAGTTTTTTTTTAAGACTAGATGTATTAATAAATGCAAGAGTTCTTACTAAACTTCGAAGTATAGAATAAATATCCATTGCCTCTTAGAGGCTACCTCGATGTAGGTACAAAACGTCAAACGAGGTTTTAAGATTTATTCTTTGTAGAATCTTGGTAAGCACTTTATGAACATCCACAGGTGGTTAGCCATTTTAGCGGCTATATTGTTATGCGCTATATTAGAGGCTTGGCGTACCCTTAAAAGGTTCCTAGATACAATTGTGTTGTAAGCTTGTTTTGTATTCCAAGTAAATGTATTTGTTTCGAGTATAAACTTGTAAGATGCGATCTGTGGATTATTAGGTATAACAAAATGTTGGCATTTCGATTGGCGCAGTGGATACGTTTGGTTTATTGCGCTTGAGATCAATGTCCGCATAGAACAAGTGTTTGCACGACCTAATGATTATTTAACAGGGTCCAAGCTACCGGTGGTCAGGGCCTCAGAGAGGAACCTCGTAACAATACGCGCCGTGTCCTGAAGTACCGCGCACGGTATCAGGCCCTTGATCCAGCCGCCCAACGAAAGCCTCTTAAGATGTTGGTCGAGGCTCCTGGCTATTAAGCCATTGGCCGTAACAACTATCAGCACAACGACTGCTAAGTCAATCTCCCACATGTCGACAACCTCATGTACCAAGGTATTTAAATATATATCAACAATAATAAATAAATTATAAATTGAGTTGCAATAAAACAAATATTAAAGCGCTCTTCGGGTACATATTCGAACGTCGAAAATTAAAATCCCTACGGGTAAAACGTCAATGTTCAAAACATCGAAAATTTAAATATCGAATGACCATATAATCGAAAATTAAAATAACGTAAGTTTATAATGTCGAATGGTTAATTTTCGGCGTTCAAATATGTACCCCGCTCTTCCTCTCTTCTACTAAACTATGCTGTGCCCGACAGGATCCATAATTGATCCCATGGTCTAAAATCTAGCATCTTTTTAAGAACTGACAGCACGTTTGGTGCAGTGGCTAAGTGATTGGCTTCTGCGCTACGGGTCGTGGGTTCGATTCCCACACGGAACAAAAATTTGTATGGCCTACAGATGGTTGTTTCGGGTCTGGGCGTTTGTTTGTGAGATTTGTGTCTGTAAACGCACCCACAATACAAGAGAAATCTTAGTGTGGGGCAACGTTTTTTAAATAAAAGAAAGAAAGAAAGAAAGAACTACATTATGGAATGAAATAAAAAATTGAGTATGGAGTATTTCGAGTCTAGGTAAAGGCACCCACGATATAACAGCAGTCTTTGAACATAAATTAAGTTAATAATTTTATAATGTAGTTACAACTTCGCTACAAGTAGGTTGGTACCGTCCGCTCGGCCTCGCGCTGAGCTTTGCATTTGTGTGAGAATGAACGCGTCCTTTGCTTGATTTAAATCGGTTTATACTGCTTTTTGGCAATCGATTCTATGTCCACTCACACAAATGCAAAGTTCAGCTTATGCCTCGCCAGTTGTATTAGTCTAACGCACAATAGTGCAACATATTACGCCTTCTGCTTACTGAGAATGTGTGTGAGCGAGATGCAAGTACCGACGACAATAGTAGCGCCGCCATTTTCAATCTCATTCATTATGTAATCGAGTCGTACATACGAAATTCGCAAAATATTTATCATTTAGTCCGAGGCTCGCTGGACAATGCGATCGTGTTACGGTTTCTCTGTAAGAACTCATTCCTTCACACACAGTCAGAATGGGGAACTGAGAAATTCATGCTATTTATTTTTTCCTTTTTGCATATTCAAAATCTATCTTAAAATAGGTACATAAAAAACATGAGCTGTAAAAAATACACCGGGAAAACTTAAAAGCTCTTCGGTCTTTGGTGGACTTAAATTAGCCGCTTATTTACGATGAATGCAGCAGCGGATACCACGATCCCGGCCTCGGAGAAACACCGTGGTGGGTTTAGGAGGTCATAGGGTCCCACATAAATATAGGGCTCCACTTTCTTCAAATCGAATCCATAAGGATTTTGTCACGTTAAATGTAGTGTGTGACGTACCTTGTTCTTGTTTGTCGGTCTTGTTGGGCGTCAGTCGTCTGTCGGGTAGCGCGGCCGCTGCCTTCGGACTGTTGCGCTTGGAGCTGCTGCGAGACATCACCAGCGACTGCGGGATCTGTACAATACAAACTTTGCTTTAGAGATAGCAAACGAGTAAACAGGTATACCGCCGTTTGCCCGAATTTTATTTGCCCTAATATCATTTGCCATAATAGTCAACAGCCATAATATTATATGACGTAATATTCATTTGCCCTACTCTTATTTGCTATATTAGTCACGTGCTAGAAGCTTTGTTTCCCATAAAGTCACTTACCATAACATCATTTGTCATAATCATTGTAAACCCTAATTATCACATGCCATAATTATCATATGCCATAACATCATTTGTCATCGACATTGGGTGTGTAACGGTTGTTATATCAGGAGAAACTGGATGCAATCGGGACTTTATGGCACCCCATTATTATATTATATATTTATTTTTTTATAAACCACCCAGAAGTAGTTTGGTTAGGTGCCATTTGAGTTATTGTCTAATAATTATTATGGCATTTAAATATTATGGCTGATAATCATTATGGCGTTTAAATATTATGTCTAATAATTATTATGGCAATTAAAAATATGAAAAACAATACGTATGGCACTCGTATCTTATGGTATCTAAGTTTCGAGCAATTAAAAGTATGTCATATGTCTTTTAGGGCAAACAAAACATTCGGGCAATTGAAATTCGGGTAAATGAAATTCGGGAATATGATGATTATGGTATATAATCTTCGGGTAAACAATAGACAACCGAGTAAACATATTTGGCGTTTTGTTGATAATGTTTCTCATAAAGGACAGATGCGCAGTGCATCTCAACTGGCGTGCGTGTGTGACAAGATTTATGAACGTGGATGAAGTAAAAGGAGTATGTAAGGATCGTAGCATGTGGCGTTACTCCCATGGGAAAAAGTGCGTGAGTTTATGTATTATGTTTGGCGTTTTTTAGTCTTGTTAATGATAACAAATTACAACCACCGAACCGACTGCCAAGCGTATAGACTACGGAATTATTTTCCGTTGTTAATTGCAGCGTTGTATATCAATAGCGTACGCAGAGAATTAAATAACAACGGTTCGAGCGATTTACGAGATTAAGTTGTGTTTTTAAGACAATTACAATAGTTCTTAATATATCTTTGAAAAGTATGTTAAACTGTTGTGTCGGACTTGGTCAGTTAGATGGCTGTACTTTCATGTAAAATTATTATTGATATTCAGCGGCATTTAATGAGACTGAAAGGTGAGCCCAACGTAGTTATCACGAGACAAGGCTAAGAAGCTAATGTAGTGTAATAAGTACAAGTTTATCGGAGCGGTCTCCAGAGGGTAGTCGTGCGATGGTGACGTCAGCGGAGTCCTCTGGCGGCGGCGGCTGCTGCAGCCAGTTGTACTCGCGCTTCTCTACAGGGACGCCGCGCCTCTCGTAGTCTTGCGCCTGCGTTCTGTTAGCTAATGTAGTGTGTATACGTACAAGTTTATCGGAGCGGTCCCCGGAGGGCAGGCGCGCGATGGTGACGTCAGCGGAGTCCTCTGGCGGCGGCGGCTGCTGCAGCCAGTTGTACTCGCGCTTCTCTACAGGGACGCCGCGCCTCTCGTAGTCTTGCGCCTGCGTTCTGTTAGCTAATGTAGTGTGTATACGTACAAGTTTATCGGAGCGGTCCCCGGAGGGCAGGCGCGCGATGGTGACGTCAGCGGAGTCCTCTGGCGGCGGCGGCTGCTGCAGCCAGTTGTACTCGCGCTTCTCTACAGGGACGCCGCGCCTCTCGTAGTCTTGCGCCTGCGTTCTGTTAGCTAATGTAGTGTGTATACGTACAAGTTTATCGGAGCGGTCCCCGGAGGGCAGGCGCGCGATGGTGACGTCAGCGGAGTCCTCTGGCGGCGGCGGCTGCTGCAGCCAGTTGTACTCGCGCTTCTCTACAGGGACGCCGCGCCTCTCGTAGTCTTGCGCCTGCGTTCTGTTAGCTAATGTAGTGTGTATACGTACAAGTTTATCGGAGCGGTCCCCGGAGGGCAGGCGCGCGATGGTGACGTCAGCGGAGTCCTCTGGCGGCGGCGGCTGCTGCAGCCAGTTGTACTCGCGCTTCTCTACAGGGACGCCGCGCCTCTCGTAGTCTTGCGCCTGCGTTCTGTTAGCTAATGTAGTGTGTATACGTACAAGTTTATCGGAGCGGTCCCCGGAGGGCAGGCGCGCGATGGTGACGTCAGCGGAGTCCTCTGGCGGCGGCGGCTGCTGCAGCCAGTTGTACTCGCGCTTCTCTACAGGGACGCCGCGCCTCTCGTAGTCTTGCGCCTGCGTTCTGTTAGCTAATGTAGTGTGTATACGTACAAGTTTATCGGAGCGGTCCCCGGAGGGCAGGCGCGCGATGGTGACGTCAGCGGAGTCCTCTGGCGGCGGCGGCTGCTGCAGCCAGTTGTACTCGCGCTTCTCTACAGGGACGCCGCGCCTCTCGTAGTCTTGCGCCTGCGTTCTGTTAGCTAATGTAGTGTGTATACGTACAAGTTTATCGGAGCGGTCCCCGGAGGGCAGGCGCGCGATGGTGACGTCAGCGGAGTCCTCTGGCGGCGGCGGCTGCTGCAGCCAGTTGTACTCGCGCTTCTCTACAGGGACGCCGCGCCTCTCGTAGTCTTGCGCCTGCGTTCTGTTAGCTAATGTAGTGTGTATACGTACAAGTTTATCGGAGCGGTCCCCGGAGGGCAGGCGCGCGATGGTGACGTCAGCGGAGTCCTCTGGCGGCGGCGGCTGCTGCAGCCAGTTGTACTCGCGCTTCTCTACAGGGACGCCGCGCCTCTCGTAGTCTTGCGCCTGCGTTCTGTTAGCTAATGTAGTGTGTATACGTACAAGTTTATCGGAGCGGTCCCCGGAGGGCAGGCGCGCGATGGTGACGTCAGCGGAGTCCTCTGGCGGCGGCGGCTGCTGCAGCCAGTTGTACTCGCGCTTCTCTACAGGGACGCCGCGCCTCTCGTAGTCTTGCGCCTGCGTTCTGTTAGCTAATGTAGTGTGTATACGTACAAGTTTATCGGAGCGGTCCCCGGAGGGCAGGCGCGCGATGGTGACGTCAGCGGAGTCCTCTGGCGGCGGCGGCTGCTGCAGCCAGTTGTACTCGCGCTTCTCTACAGGGACGCCGCGCCTCTCGTAGTCTTGCGCCTGCGTTCTGTTAGCTAATGTAGTGTGTATACGTACAAGTTTATCGGAGCGGTCCCCGGAGGGCAGGCGCGCGATGGTGACGTCAGCGGAGTCCTCTGGCGGCGGCGGCTGCTGCAGCCAGTTGTACTCGCGCTTCTCTACAGGGACGCCGCGCCTCTCGTAGTCTTGCGCCTGCGTTCTGTTAGCTAATGTAGTGTGTATACGTACAAGTTTATCGGAGCGGTCCCCGGAGGGCAGGCGCGCGATGGTGACGTCAGCGGAGTCCTCTGGCGGCGGCGGCTGCTGCAGCCAGTTGTACTCGCGCTTCTCTACAGGGACGCCGCGCCTCTCGTAGTCTTGCGCCTGCGTTCTGTTAGCTAATGTAGTGTGTATACGTACAAGTTTATCGGAGCGGTCCCCGGAGGGCAGGCGCGCGATGGTGACGTCAGCGGAGTCCTCTGGCGGCGGCGGCTGCTGCAGCCAGTTGTACTCGCGCTTCTCTACAGGGACGCCGCGCCTCTCGTAGTCTTGCGCCTGCGTTCTGTTAGCTAATGTAGTGTGTATACGTACAAGTTTATCGGAGCGGTCCCCGGAGGGCAGGCGCGCGATGGTGACGTCAGCGGAGTCCTCTGGCGGCGGCGGCTGCTGCAGCCAGTTGTACTCGCGCTTCTCTACAGGGACGCCGCGCCTCTCGTAGTCTTGCGCCTGCGTTCTGTTAGCTAATGTAGTGTGTATACGTACAAGTTTATCGGAGCGGTCCCCGGAGGGCAGGCGCGCGATGGTGACGTCAGCGGAGTCCTCTGGCGGCGGCGGCTGCTGCAGCCAGTTGTACTCGCGCTTCTCTACAGGGACGCCGCGCCTCTCGTAGTCTTGCGCCTGCGTTCTGTTAGCTAATGTAGTGTGTATACGTACAAGTTTATCGGAGCGGTCCCCGGAGGGCAGGCGCGCGATGGTGACGTCAGCGGAGTCCTCTGGCGGCGGCGGCTGCTGCAGCCAGTTGTACTCGCGCTTCTCTACAGGGACGCCGCGCCTCTCGTAGTCTTGCGCCTGCGTTCTGTTAGCTAATGTAGTGTGTATACGTACAAGTTTATCGGAGCGGTCCCCGGAGGGCAGGCGCGCGATGGTGACGTCAGCGGAGTCCTCTGGCGGCGGCGGCTGCTGCAGCCAGTTGTACTCGCGCTTCTCTACAGGGACGCCGCGCCTCTCGTAGTCTTGCGCCTGCGTTCTGTTAGCTAATGTAGTGTGTATACGTACAAGTTTATCGGAGCGGTCCCCGGAGGGCAGGCGCGCGATGGTGACGTCAGCGGAGTCCTCTGGCGGCGGCGGCTGCTGCAGCCAGTTGTACTCGCGCTTCTCTACAGGGACGCCGCGCCTCTCGTAGTCTTGCGCCTGCGTTCTGTTAGCTAATGTAGTGTGTATACGTACAAGTTTATCGGAGCGGTCCCCGGAGGGCAGGCGCGCGATGGTGACGTCAGCGGAGTCCTCTGGCGGCGGCGGCTGCTGCAGCCAGTTGTACTCGCGCTTCTCTACAGGGACGCCGCGCCTCTCGTAGTCTTGCGCCTGCGTTCTGTTAGCTAATGTAGTGTGTATACGTACAAGTTTATCGGAGCGGTCCCCGGAGGGCAGGCGCGCGATGGTGACGTCAGCGGAGTCCTCTGGCGGCGGCGGCTGCTGCAGCCAGTTGTACTCGCGCTTCTCTACAGGGACGCCGCGCCTCTCGTAGTCTTGCGCCTGCGTTCTGTTAGCTAATGTAGTGTGTATACGTACAAGTTTATCGGAGCGGTCCCCGGAGGGCAGGCGCGCGATGGTGACGTCAGCGGAGTCCTCTGGCGGCGGCGGCTGCTGCAGCCAGTTGTACTCGCGCTTCTCTACAGGGACGCCGCGCCTCTCGTAGTCTTGCGCCTGCGTTCTGTTAGCTAATGTAGTGTGTATACGTACAAGTTTATCGGAGCGGTCCCCGGAGGGCAGGCGCGCGATGGTGACGTCAGCGGAGTCCTCTGGCGGCGGCGGCTGCTGCAGCCAGTTGTACTCGCGCTTCTCTACAGGGACGCCGCGCCTCTCGTAGTCTTGCGCCTGCGTTCTGTTAGCTAATGTAGTGTGTATACGTACAAGTTTATCGGAGCGGTCCCCGGAGGGCAGGCGCGCGATGGTGACGTCAGCGGAGTCCTCTGGCGGCGGCGGCTGCTGCAGCCAGTTGTACTCGCGCTTCTCTACAGGGACGCCGCGCCTCTCGTAGTCTTGCGCCTGCGTTCTGGACACAAGTTATACATTATGCAGCACATTCACTATTTACAGCGAAGCCGGTGGCTCCGCCGGTTTTGTAGCTGCATTTTATGCCAAGAAGTTGCATCCGCAAACTTGTTCGGTTAAAGTACCGTAATACTCTCAGTAGCAGTAGCCTGGATAGCAGGCTGGTCTTGAGGACAATTCTGCTAACAAAATTGTTGTTAAACCGAACCACAATCGTCAGTTTTTGTAAACATTAACTGTTTGAATGGATGGTTTGGTTGCGGCTGATCAACGATTCTGTTAGTAGAATTGGGTTTTTGATGTGCCTAATAGAGCGGTATTGATACCATTTTGATAGGTTTGTTACATGAAAAGTGCAACCGAATTGAACACAAATTCACACAGTGGCATTTGGTTGTCCACTGCTGGAGTCTTCGTAACCAGTTCGTAGCGGCACGTACGTAAATCTGTTGGTGAGAGCTTCACACAGACATAGCTGCGTTGTGTACTTAATACTTATATGGCCGATTTTATGATTTACCGAACGTTATTGATTAAAATTAAAAGTCTTGTAACTTTACCAATAATAAAGCAAAAATTCATAACTTTGCGTAGAATTATCTTCCATATATTAGTGGGTATCTAACTTACGAGGTATTTATATGCCAAGTTTGGCCATAAAAAATGCTACTGTTGGTATAAGCAAAACAATTAGTTTTTGGTCATAGGAACCGGCCAATAGCGGCGCGATTGTATGAGGCTTGGACATGGTCAGGTGTGTTGTGGCGGCTCGCGACACGTGACACCTAGCGTCACGGCGAGTTGCCGCGCGACTGTCGAGCGCGGCAACCGCTATGTGCGGACGTTGTAACGGACGAGTTATTGTCGCATCGCAGGCATCGCAGTCTTTCATATTTTTATTTTTTAATTCATTGTAAAGCCATATGTGGATAAAACGTTATTATTGACCTTATGGCGACATCTATATACAGGGTGGTAATTTGAAATGGGGCATGAAGGGCAGCTACCTTAACCATTGTAGCTACAGGAAAACGTTCTTAAAAGACTACCCCTAACTTTTGGGATAATTTCAATCGGCATTCACAGATTTTGAAAAAAAAGTACAGTCAGCGAGAAAAAGGGCTGTTTTCACAAAACTTTTTTATGATGCCAATCGATTCCATTCCCCATAAAAATCAAAAGAGTCTTCCGGACCAACTGAGGTTTGAGTACTAGAAACGTCAGAAATAACAAAAAACTATTTGAGATGGGTTAGTAATAAGGGCAGCTACCTTAATCGTTGTCGCTACAAGAAAATGTTGATAGGAGACTGACCATAATGTTTGATTTTATTTCGAAATGAACAAAAAAAAAGAAAAAAAAAATTGGTACAGTCAGCAAAAAAATGGTCGGTTCTCACAAAACTTTTTTTAAGATGCCAATCGATCCTATTTCCCATAAGGATCAAAATACTCTTCTGGACCTACTGAGGTTAGAGTACTAGAAACATCAGAAATCACGAAAAACAATATTTCGTAAAAAGTTACGTTGACGCAGAAAAAAAAAACTTTTTTTTTTTTTTCAAAATCTTTGAATGCAGTTCGAAATATTTTCAAAAATTATGGACAGTTTCATAAGAACATTTTTCTGTAGCCACAACGATTAAGGTAGCTGCCCTTATTACTACCCCATCTCAAATAAGTTTTTTGCGATTTCTGACTTTTCTAGTACTCCACCCTCAGTTGGTCCGGAAGACTCTTTTGATCCTTATGGGAAATGGGATCGATTGGCATCATAAAAAAGTTTTGTGAAAACAGCCCTTTTTCTCGCTGACTGTACTTTTTTTTCAAAATCTGTGAATGCCGATTGTAATTATCCCAAAAGTTAGGGGTAGTCTTCTAAGAACGTTTTCCTGTAGTTACAATGCTTAAGGTAGTTGCCCTTCATGCCCCATCTCAAATTACCACCCTGTATAACGCCACATGTGAACTACTCAACACAACAAAGATGTAGCAATCTACAGCGGCATTAACAACTCTCAAAGGTATAGCCACAAGAGATCGTACATCGCAATATCAAGATTTGACATGCAGATAACATAGAACCACTCAACATCAATTAAAGACTGCTACTGCACGCCAGACGTAAGATCCGCCTGGTTGGAAGATTCTCCCTTTTTGTTAGAAGAACATCATACCTCGTTCGTCTACAACCTCAAGACAGAGTTGCAACCCCAACAGATATCTCCTTTTGTATAAATATAATTATCTCCATTTTTAGTAAACTACGTAAACGTATAACATTATTCGATGCCTTCTACGATTTATATTAAATAAAATGTTACTAACCTTAAGCTTTCATAACAGTCTAAACATACTACGGCATAATCGCCATTTTCTAATAATAATGAATTTTCAGTCCGCCTTTGCACTAAGAATGGGAATTCCTGAAACAAAACAAAAAATGTTATGTAGTTTAACGTTATAATAATAACCAGTTACTATCCCATTACTGGGCATGGGCGTTTCTTCAGAATAAAAAAAGGTTTAGGCTCCACCAAGCTGGCCTAATACGGTGGAATACAATAATGTAAAGGATGGTTTTTGACAATATTGTCCCAATATAAATGGGCTACCTCAATAAATATCGTTTAATTTTTCAACTCCTTTCGGTATTTCGCTTCTAGAATCCCAATTCTTGACAATTGTTGAAAAATGATCTGTTAAGATTTTTGTGGGGTTATCGATTGTTCCGGCGTCGCTTGTCGTATAAACACTCTCTGGTCGTACTCATTAGATCGCGCGCCGCCCCGAGCCGCCTAGCGTGCAGCGACTCGTGCGGACTGAGCCGACGTCACGCGCACGCACGGTGCAGCGACCACCACCACCAGAACATTCAACAACATTACCATATTCACAAAACATAGTTTTATACAAGCGAATAAACAGTTCATTATTGATATCGAAGCCCTACACCTTATCACGATATTGAACAACTTTCCGAAATTGCCATATTTATTAATTTTTATACCTAATGATGAAATAGCGTTAGACTTACTTTAATAGGTAGCGCTCTAACTCGTTTTCTATAGGTCTTGATGCCGCACAGATGGCAGTGGTAGTCGTGAGTGTTATACACTCGCCGCTCCGGAGGGTACCCGCCTAACGCTTCGTACCTGGAACAAGCACAGCAATGAAGAACATTCTACCCGTGACCACGGCCGGTGAAATTCGGCCGAAACGTCGGGATAAAAGGTATATAGTGCCTCTTAAAGTTTTTTACGCGAGTAGACCCGATTCTAAATTTTTATAATAAAGAATATGATTTCTTTATCTTTTGACTGCCTCATTGGTCTCTCGTGACTGCTGAGCGTGACATCCTGGGCTCGATTCTTAGGTCGAGAAAAGTTTTATTGCATTTCTCCGTGTGGAATTTCTCAGTAGCAGGCCGGAGTCTGAAATTTTGCCCGGTTGATGGCAATAGGTTCGCCCCCTATTACATGGGACTTAAACATAATGGCTACATGAGGGTGTACTATACACCACTGCTTCGGGGAATACAGGGACGATGTTATGTAATGTTTTATGTTAAGGTACAAGTCCGAGACGGGCTGCAAACTGCAGACTGCACGCAATTCGCCATCGGAATAGCGCCTTTAAGGTGTGCACTTTAAAGGTGCTATTCCGACAGCGACTGCAAAACTGCAACCGCAGACCACAGCCGCAGATCGCACCGCAAGCGATACTACTTTTGCAGTTTTAGTCTGCAGCCCGTCTCGAACTTGTACCGTTATGGTAATAAATACAACACACTCACCTCCTCCACTGGCTGAGTAGCGAGTGGTAGCAGAAGGTACAGACTAGTGCAGAGCCGTTCTCACGTAACTGCTCTGCGTTTGGATGACTCTGTAGAGGTAAACAAAATATAAACAACATTAAAAATAGGACAAGATTTGGGGAACGAAACGCAGGTTGGTATTCATAAGGGCGGGGTCCGGGTCAATATCGGTCGTCTTCAACAAAACTCATTTATTCAAAATAGACCAGACTTGAACGTTAATGTTACAAAAGTCAGCCCCCAAAACTACCCGCTCCTCACCGCTTCATAGTGTTTATGCTGTAAAAAAGAAACGGCGCAACAAACTCCCCAGCAACTCAAATCTGAATAAATAAATGAAAAAGAAGTGAATCAATTAATTGAGTCTATACACATTCTGGGATTAAACACGTGTTGTAAGGTTCAACAAAACCTAGCACGCGACGTGATATGATCTATACGGTCCGTCTGGATAGCTACTACCTGAACATAAGGCCCAGACACCACCAAAGCGAAGATGTGCGGAGATGTCCGAAGCTGAGACGAGAAGAAATGTTTTTCAGCTAGGGTGTATCCACCAAACTGTGTGGAGGTGCGTACTGGCTAGACTGTAGCGGAGATGTGTGCTGGCTAGGGTGGAGACGTGCGCTGACTAGAGCGGAACTGAGCTGCGTGCGGCGAGCGTTGGATATGAACGCACAGTTTAGTGCGACTACAGTTTAGTTCACTGCACGCCGCACACATCTCGTCTCCGCTGCGCGCCGTCGTCAGCTTGCGAGGCTGTGCTCACATCTCCGCCTTGTACCGCGGCTCAGCTCAATCTCAGCGAGGAACAGCTCACATCTCCGCTTCCTTTGCGTCATACAAATACGATACATCTCCGCTCAGTGGTATCCACTTAAGCTGAGTGGAGACGAGATGTGTGAATAACGAAATTCTATTGGTTTTTTAAAACTCATCTCCGCTCCGCTCGCCTCGTCTCCGCTTTGGTGGAGTCCGGGTCTTAAAATGTTTCCGACTGTGTATGTAAAAAGCAAGAGAGGTATAGAGAGTCCCTCGTTATCTCTATTACTTGGATTCTTGTGCTTCACGTTACACCCTGTCTGCACTTAACAAGAACGTGAAGTGAACAGTATAATGTGTTATATTGCTTTCACGGTAAGTTGATTAATTTGGCAGATGTCAGTTCATGACATGAAAACAAATTGTAATGGCGCTTGTGTATGACAATTTAATTCAACAAGTATTAAATCAATTTAAAATATTAATAAAGCCTTACCCAAAAGGTTGTTTTAAAATCAGAAACATAGAAACAATATAGTTATATGTGTTTAACGCCATAATTATATATTACATAAATGATTTTGAAAAAACCCCGACGCGTTTTCAAACTTGCGTCAGATGGTACCAGTTGCCAGAGACGTCCGTATCGATAAAATAATTTCGATAAATTTATATTAACAGAATGAATATTTTGACTATCGTAATAATTATAGACGATAGGCTCAGTTGATTGAATAATTAAATAAGGCTCATTATAGCCCAGTTGCCTTACAAAAGGTCGGTCAGTCCTAAATTTTGGATACATGTTATGGATATGTGTTCTTATAAAAATTACAAATTTTGTACCTTGAGTGACCTCGGCGCGCTCTGCCGTCTTGGGTTAAAGAACCCAAAAATGAGTTTTTATTAAATAACTCCTGATGGGTTTTATGCCAAAAATTATTCACATCAATTTTGTAGAAAATTAAATTCTTATTTTTCATTCCCGACTCAAAATCAGAGGTATTTTATAGGTTTGAAGCCCGTGTCTGTCTTTCTGTTTGGCTATCTATTTCTCTCTCTGTCTGTGTGTCTGTTTGTGGGCTTTTCATAAAAACACCTAACATAACACATCCAAAATTCAGGACCGACGAACCTTTCGCAAGATAAACCTCTTTTTCGCGACCCGGCTACTGGGCTTATTATTGGTGATAAATAAACATTTATTTTCACTCATCCCATACCTGCTGGATTCATTATCACATCAGCACGTATTCGTGTCTTGTTGAAGATATGCATGCTAATTGACTTAATCTTAATTACTTAAATCACAAGTATTTGAAATGTACTTAAATCACATTACGATAATTTGTCAAATTCTCGCTGAAATTTTAAAATTTTTATCGATAGTTGAATCGACTACAGTCACATGTCTAGCAACTCCTATTGACATGTGTCATTTTAATCTTCTTATCGTGAAAACAATATAATAAGGTTGTAGTCACCTGGTGTGTAAGTAAACACGGGAAGTACGGCGCGTTGCCTTGAGGCTGCCCGTACAGTATCCGCGCCAACGTGAAGTCCGAATGTAGACCGCACAGGAAACAATATATTGACGTACACGCTGAAACAAAAATATTCATTAACAACTACTACTCAAAGAAAGCATTACATGAGAGTTGTAACTCAGTAGCTATCGAACGGATCGATCTGCGAGGTTAAAGCTTTGGGCACACCAAACACAGGTTCTGAGTGGTGCGTGGTACTATTATGACCCGTCGACGACTCGCACTGCTCACAATACGCGTTAGGTGTGCCTTAGGCCAGGTTTTGAGCCACTCGCTGTTCTGTATACTTCGAGACTCCATCATGACCGTATCGTAGTTCACGTTAAGGCATTGATTCGTATCACTACAGAGACCGGAGACCAAGCCACTAGACAGAAACGGAAGACTGAGACCACTACTTGACTGTAGGGCCCGTCCACATCTCCACGTCACGACGTCGTCAACGTGGAACGGTAATTTTGCAGGGAGCCAGAATAAAAAAAACATTGTGTTATGTCAAAACTAACATTTTTGGGTCAAATAATTACGGCTGTTTGTTATGGCCATTACACTCTTGCTCTAAAAGGGAGGGTTGGCGGGCCGGATTAAAACCCTCCACGGGCCGTAGTTTGCCCACTCCTGCTATAGTGAATCCCTTAGTCGCCTTTTGCAACACCCATGGGAAGAGATAGGGTAGTGGTATTCTTTACGTCCGGCACCACACGGCGAAGACTGTATCATTAATAAATAGTAAACTCACCATTATTACTAGCGACGGTCCGGTCGGACGTCGTCGACGGTGGGGTGGGGATGACTCGCTCGCCGTTCATAGACGAGTTTGAAGGGAGGGGCGACGGGATGTTATATCTGAAACAATTTATATTTGTTTGTCGTCATATCTGCCTGTATACGTCCACTCTAACTTATTTGGTCTGGGCACAAGATACTGCGATGGCAAAATGATGTTGCCCTACGCATAGTAAGCTTTCAGGACCTCATATTGTGGGTTTATACATTGAACAGTCGTATTGTATCTGCACCGCGGTAAGTAGGTATTAACTACGAGACACGACTCACTCAAATTCCGGCGAGAGACACAAGCACTAAGGTTCCGCGCTTGGTACATAGGCGCACGTATTCCTGCATGCAGCCTATGCACAACACAAGAGGTTGTATTGCCGTAATCACCACAGTTGGCAAGACGGACTTTTGATCGTATTATGATGTTATTAGTGTACAGTCCAACCTTAAGTCAACTTTTATGACAAGGCTACACAAGCAATTTATTTTTATTTTTTTAAGCACTTCGCACGTCTTGCTATGATTTGTTTTGTCATCTCATGCTCATGATATCTAAAAAAATTCAAGATTTACGGCAATAAATCTGACGAGTTAACTTTTAAATATTTGCGTGACAGAGCCAAGACTATGGAAGCTTCTTGTTATAAATGTTATCTTAATCAAACTGAAAAATCCATTAAAGCTAACCCTAAACACTTTTGGACCTTTGTTAAAAATCGCTACAACTCTAATACTATACCTAATACATTAAATTATAACGATGAATCATTACTCACTGGAGATTCTATTTGTGAAGCTTTCTCATCTTATTTCATGTCGACTTTCCTCAACCCCACTTCATCTAATACTCCCAGTCCACCCCCTGTTTTCCATTTTGATACTAACAGAACTTTATCTGACATTTGTCACATAGAAGTGAATGTCGATGTTGTGACCAGTTTACTTCGTAACTTGGATCCAACTAAAGGTGCTGGCCCTGATAACATATCATCTAAATTTCTAATTAAATGCGCGCCTTCCATTGCCCTACCTATCTCAATTTTGTTTTCCAAGTCTTTGACTCAAGGTGTTGTCCCCAAAGTATGGAAATCTGCTTTTATTACACCCGTACATAAGAAGTGGTCTAAAACCGAGATCACTAATTACAGGCCTATATCCAAGCTGTGCATTATAGCTAAAATATTTGAGAGGATCGTCTATAACCAGTTATATTCCGCCCTTGCTAGCTCGTTCAGCTCCTTTCAGCACGGATTTTTGAAAGGACGGTCTACCACTTCTAACTTGATTTTATTTAATGATTTCATTACGGATTCTATGGATCATGGTAAGCAGGTCGATGTGGTTTACACAGATTATAGCAAGGCATTTGATCGGATCGACCACGATACCCTGATAAAGAAGTTAAGCGACATGGGCATCCGTGGGGACCTCTTGAGATGGTTCTCCTCTTACATTGATAACAGGTCACAAGCAGTAGTACTTAATAATTATATGTCTAGTTGGGTAAACGTGCCCAGCGGAGTGCCTCAGGGTTCGTTGCTCGGTCCTTTTCTATTTGTAGTCTATGTGAACGACATCGATCAGTGCCTTCATTCATCCAAACTATTATGCTTTGCCGATGACATGAAAATCTTTGCCACTATGTCAACGCTCGAAGATAGTCTAGCACTTCAGGCTGACTTATATCGGCTTGAAGAGTATTGTCGAACTAATAAACTTGATCTCAACCCATCCAAGTGTTCGGTGATCACTTACACTAGAAAACGTGCAGTCCTAGCCACTACTTATACTTTGGCGGGCCAAATCTTGCCAAGGTGCAATACTATTCGTGACTTAGGCGTCCATCAAGACAGTAAACTACTTTTTGATACACACATTGACGCAATTGTCAAAAAAGCTTCTAAGCTGCTTGGGTTTATAATACGTCTCTCTAAGTGTTTTACTGATGCTAAAACACTAAAAATATTGTATTGCACTTTTGTAAGAAGTCAGCTAGAGTATGCGTCTCAGATATGGAATCCATGTTATCATAAATATATTGACCGCACGGAAAACATCCAAAGACGGTTCATAAAATATCTTTGTTTTCATCAAAAGATTCCATATCAGTCAACCGATTATCTTGTACTCTGTAAGAAATATCATCTGCTACCACTGGTAGATCGACGTAAAATTGCAGACTGTTTATTTTTGTTGAAAATCCTCAATAACAATATTGATAACCCTGAGTTATTGTCAAAATTTTATTTTAATGTGCCAAGTAAAGCATTTCGTTTTAATCCACCCATACGTGTACCTCATACATCTTCGAACTATAGGCAGAACAGTTATATTGTGCGCGCAAGCAGAGATTTCAATGCTATATGCAAGGAATATGATTTTGATCCATTCACAATTAGTGTGAATTCAGCCAGAAGGTGCTTAAGCCTCAAATTTTTCAAGTAGCGGTAGGTTAGGTCTATTATTTGTTTTTGTTATTTTCTATATTATTTCTGTTATATAATTGCAAACTAAGTAGTATTGCTTCTCATTGTAATTAAGGCGATGTGTTTTTTGTTTTTGTGCTCCCACCACAAATTTTATTATAAGTCTATACGTGAGGATTTGTAATTGGCTTTCTGGTGACTATGGTTTCTTTTTTGTTTGTTTTCATAAGCTGTAAGTCCTCCATGTACTAAATAAATAAATAAATAAATAAATAAATAAATCTCTGGACGCGTGCGACCTTGGGCCGTAGTAACTGGACGTCACAAGCGGCGCGTGCAAGCGAGACCCTATCCGTGCGTTTACGGACATAGCACATAGCATGAGACCGTCGTCGAACGGAGTTGTATATCGTCGGCGAGCATGTCACACTAAATATGAGCGCTGTGGCAAGCGCTTAAGGTACAATGTGCCGTAACATAATGTTGTGTCAGTACCCAACATGCTCATGTCCTGCATGTATTACGTATTACCTCCTATGTTCTAGCGGCACCCGCTCGGCGTCCATGAGCTCCCACTGTCGCGCCAGATGCCTGACGCAGCGCGAGCACGCCAGCACGCGGCCGCCGCGCGCGCCCGCCTGCGCGAGGCACGGGAAGTGCATCGCGTGCGAGTTCATGTACTGTATGTATTACGTATTACCTCCTATGTTCTAGCGGCACCCGCTCGGCGTCCATGAGCTCCCACTGTCGCGCCAGATGCCTGACGCAGCGCGAGCACGCCAGCACGCGGCCGCCGCGCGCGCCCGCCTGCGCGAGGCACGGGAAGTGCATCGCGTGCGAGTTCATGTACTGTATGTATTACGTATTACCTCCTATGTTCTAGCGGCACCCGCTCGGCGTCCATGAGCTCCCACTGTCGCGCCAGATGCCTGACGCAGCGCGAGCACGCCAGCACGCGGCCGCCGCGCGCGCCCGCCTGCGCGAGGCACGGGAAGTGCATCGCGTGCGAGTTCATGTACTGTATGTATTACGTATTACCTCCTATGTTCTAGCGGCACCCGCTCGGCGTCCATGAGCTCCCACTGTCGCGCCAGATGCCTGACGCAGCGCGAGCACGCCAGCACGCGGCCGCCGCGCGCGCCCGCCTGCGCGAGGCACGGGAAGTGCATCGCGTGCGAGTTCATGTACTGTATGTATTACGTATTACCTCCTATGTTCTAGCGGCACCCGCTCGGCGTCCATGAGCTCCCACTGTCGCGCCAGATGCCTGACGCAGCGCGAGCACGCCAGCACGCGGCCGCCGCGCGCGCCCGCCTGCGCGAGGCACGGGAAGTGCATCGCGTGCGAGTTCATGTACTGTATGTATTACGTATTACCTCCTATGTTCTAGCGGCACCCGCTCGGCGTCCATGAGCTCCCACTGTCGCGCCAGATGCCTGACGCAGCGCGAGCACGCCAGCACGCGGCCGCCGCGCGCGCCCGCCTGCGCGAGGCACGGGAAGTGCATCGCGTGCGAGTTCATGTACTGTATGTATTACGTATTACCTCCTATGTTCTAGCGGCACCCGCTCGGCGTCCATGAGCTCCCACTGTCGCGCCAGATGCCTGACGCAGCGCGAGCACGCCAGCACGCGGCCGCCGCGCGCGCCCGCCTGCGCGAGGCACGGGAAGTGCATCGCGTGCGAGTTCATGTACTGTATGTATTACGTATTACCTCCTATGTTCTAGCGGCACCCGCTCGGCGTCCATGAGCTCCCACTGTCGCGCCAGATGCCTGACGCAGCGCGAGCACGCCAGCACGCGGCCGCCGCGCGCGCCCGCCTGCGCGAGGCACGGGAAGTGCATCGCGTGCGAGTTCATGTACTGTATGTATTACGTATTACCTCCTATGTTCTAGCGGCACCCGCTCGGCGTCCATGAGCTCCCACTGTCGCGCCAGATGCCTGACGCAGCGCGAGCACGCCAGCACGCGGCCGCCGCGCGCGCCCGCCTGCGCGAGGCACGGGAAGTGCATCGCGTGCGAGTTCATGTACTGTATGTATTACGTATTACCTCCTATGTTCTAGCGGCACCCGCTCGGCGTCCATGAGCTCCCACTGTCGCGCCAGATGCCTGACGCAGCGCGAGCACGCCAGCACGCGGCCGCCGCGCGCGCCCGCCTGCGCGAGGCACGGGAAGTGCATCGCGTGCGAGTTCATGTACTGTATGTATTACGTATTACCTCCTATGTTCTAGCGGCACCCGCTCGGCGTCCATGAGCTCCCACTGTCGCGCCAGATGCCTGACGCAGCGCGAGCACGCCAGCACGCGGCCGCCGCGCGCGCCCGCCTGCGCGAGGCACGGGAAGTGCATCGCGTGCGAGTTCATGTACTGTATGTATTACGTATTACCTCCTATGTTCTAGCGGCACCCGCTCGGCGTCCATGAGCTCCCACTGTCGCGCCAGATGCCTGACGCAGCGCGAGCACGCCAGCACGCGGCCGCCGCGCGCGCCCGCCTGCGCGAGGCACGGGAAGTGCATCGCGTGCGAGTTCATGTACTGTATGTATTACGTATTACCTCCTATGTTCTAGCGGCACCCGCTCGGCGTCCATGAGCTCCCACTGTCGCGCCAGATGCCTGACGCAGCGCGAGCACGCCAGCACGCGGCCGCCGCGCGCGCCCGCCTGCGCGAGGCACGGGAAGTGCATCGCGTGCGAGTTCATGTACTGTATGTATTACGTATTACCTCCTATGTTCTAGCGGCACCCGCTCGGCGTCCATGAGCTCCCACTGTCGCGCCAGATGCCTGACGCAGCGCGAGCACGCCAGCACGCGGCCGCCGCGCGCGCCCGCCTGCGCGAGGCACGGGAAGTGCATCGCGTGCGAGTTCATGTACTGTATGTATTACGTATTACCTCCTATGTTCTAGCGGCACCCGCTCGGCGTCCATGAGCTCCCACTGTCGCGCCAGATGCCTGACGCAGCGCGAGCACGCCAGCACGCGGCCGCCGCGCGCGCCCGCCTGCGCGAGGCACGGGAAGTGCATCGCGTGCGAGTTCATGTACTGTATGTATTACGTATTACCTCCTATGTTCTAGCGGCACCCGCTCGGCGTCCATGAGCTCCCACTGTCGCGCCAGATGCCTGACGCAGCGCGAGCACGCCAGCACGCGGCCGCCGCGCGCGCCCGCCTGCGCGAGGCACGGGAAGTGCATCGCGTGCGAGTTCATGTACTGTATGTATTACGTATTACCTCCTATGTTCTAGCGGCACCCGCTCGGCGTCCATGAGCTCCCACTGTCGCGCCAGATGCCTGACGCAGCGCGAGCACGCCAGCACGCGGCCGCCGCGCGCGCCCGCCTGCGCGAGGCACGGGAAGTGCATCGCGTGCGAGTTCATGTACTGTATGTATTACGTATTACCTCCTATGTTCTAGCGGCACCCGCTCGGCGTCCATGAGCTCCCACTGTCGCGCCAGATGCCTGACGCAGCGCGAGCACGCCAGCACGCGGCCGCCGCGCGCGCCCGCCTGCGCGAGGCACGGGAAGTGCATCGCGTGCGAGTTCATGTACTGTATGTATTACGTATTACCTCCTATGTTCTAGCGGCACCCGCTCGGCGTCCATGAGCTCCCACTGTCGCGCCAGATGCCTGACGCAGCGCGAGCACGCCAGCACGCGGCCGCCGCGCGCGCCCGCCTGCGCGAGGCACGGGAAGTGCATCGCGTGCGAGTTCATGTACTGTATGTATTACGTATTACCTCCTATGTTCTAGCGGCACCCGCTCGGCGTCCATGAGCTCCCACTGTCGCGCCAGATGCCTGACGCAGCGCGAGCACGCCAGCACGCGGCCGCCGCGCGCGCCCGCCTGCGCGAGGCACGGGAAGTGCATCGCGTGCGAGTTCATGTACTGTATGTATTACGTATTACCTCCTATGTTCTAGCGGCACCCGCTCGGCGTCCATGAGCTCCCACTGTCGCGCCAGATGCCTGACGCAGCGCGAGCACGCCAGCACGCGGCCGCCGCGCGCGCCCGCCTGCGCGAGGCACGGGAAGTGCATCGCGTGCGAGTTCATGTACTGTATGTATTACGTATTACCTCCTATGTTCTAGCGGCACCCGCTCGGCGTCCATGAGCTCCCACTGTCGCGCCAGATGCCTGACGCAGCGCGAGCACGCCAGCACGCGGCCGCCGCGCGCGCCCGCCTGCGCGAGGCACGGGAAGTGCATCGCGTGCGAGTTCATGTACTGTATGTATTACGTATTACCTCCTATGTTCTAGCGGCACCCGCTCGGCGTCCATGAGCTCCCACTGTCGCGCCAGATGCCTGACGCAGCGCGAGCACGCCAGCACGCGGCCGCCGCGCGCGCCCGCCTGCGCGAGGCACGGGAAGTGCATCGCGTGCGAGTTCATGTACTGTATGTATTACGTATTACCTCCTATGTTCTAGCGGCACCCGCTCGGCGTCCATGAGCTCCCACTGTCGCGCCAGATGCCTGACGCAGCGCGAGCACGCCAGCACGCGGCCGCCGCGCGCGCCCGCCTGCGCGAGGCACGGGAAGTGCATCGCGTGCGAGTTCATGTACTGTATGTATTACGTATTACCTCCTATGTTCTAGCGGCACCCGCTCGGCGTCCATGAGCTCCCACTGTCGCGCCAGATGCCTGACGCAGCGCGAGCACGCCAGCACGCGGCCGCCGCGCGCGCCCGCCTGCGCGAGGCACGGGAAGTGCATCGCGTGCGAGTTCATGTACTGTATGTATTACGTATTACCTCCTATGTTCTAGCGGCACCCGCTCGGCGTCCATGAGCTCCCACTGTCGCGCCAGATGCCTGACGCAGCGCGAGCACGCCAGCACGCGGCCGCCGCGCGCGCCCGCCTGCGCGAGGCACGGGAAGTGCATCGCGTGCGAGTTCATGTACTCCGCCGTCGTGGACAGCCACTCCATGGACTGCTGCGGGAACAGCCCCGCGCACACGTAGCATCTGGGAGACCAAAAGCTTATCAAAACATTACACAATGTCCAATCACTCTACTACTCGCGAGCGCTACTGGAACACGATATTTATATCGAAAGACTGACGTTCCCTAACATCTTTTGACGTAAATCGATACGTTAGTAACTATTTCGTTGGAAAGCTTGTTGGAGAATAGACTATAAACATCAGAACGCCTTTTAATTACTTATTACTTATATAGCTCATGATAAACTGGAGTTTAAAATAAAATAACAAAACACATCATTTGAATAAGGCTTTTATTGGATCAGACAAAAATTGTCTTCTGTCACAAGGAAATTTGTAAAATCGATTGAAAAAGAAGATAGAGAATACGCAATAACAAACTACTTAAAAGCGTTGCTCCTTGTGGGGTGCACTTAAGTACTTCCGGCGCACCCTGGGCAGTTCATCGCAATCTTACTGACTGGCTAATCTTTTCGCCAAAGCTTGAGCTATTCTCGTACAGTTTAAGAGACGAGAAATGTCGGGACTGCCCGACTGTTTCGCAGTTCGGCTCAAGGTAAATGTATAAGGGCTCTGGTCTAGTCCGAAATATGCATGTGAATAGAACCGCATGTAGGTATACATGCAGACATGTAGACATGAAGATGTAGCTGTTAGTTTTCAGATATTACAAATATTTTTCTACTTTATAGAACATTTTCTTATTAAAAAACTTTTGTTGTAAAATTTTACTTTTTATTTCTCAATGAAAAAATTTGAGCTTGTTCGGATAAAACAATGGTTCCCAACCAGTGGTCCGTGGACCACCAGTGGTCCGCAGAAGCCAAAATATGGTCCGCGAATGATTTTAAATAATTTCCTATTGAGTTTTTAGTAAAGTTTCAGTTTGATTATTACAGTTTATTTTAATTATACCTACATAGTAGTCCCTGCTAACAAGAATATTATAAAAGTGGTCCCTGACCAAGAAAAGGTTGGGAACCCCTGGGATAAAAAGAACTGGTTCAAAATTGATCTGAAAGATTTGTATAAAGTCCCTCTTTCTCTTCTCGCGTCTCGGCTCTATTTGTAACAAGTTACAAGCATTACGAAGATGAAGCTACATTTAGTACTGACCTGTACAGTCCCATGCCATTCTCCCCGGACACTATCTGACTCTGCGGACTGCTTGACAACGCGTTCGACGGCCGCTTACTCGACTGACTCGAACTTGACTTCATGTCGTATGGCTTAAATCTGGAAGCGTATCGCGTATTGTAGGTTATGGTAAAAAAATTATAACGGCCTAGAAAAATATGAGACCGGACAGGAACTGGCACACTACGCGCGGTAACCTCTGCCAATTATTTTGCTTGGTGGTAGGATCTTTACGGTCCGCCTGGCTAGCTACCACCCTTACATTAAAGTTCGGCGCCAAGCAGTTTACTGTGTTCCGTCGTGTGTATGTGAGGGCCAGAGGGGTATAAGGGAATCCCTCTATGTATATCTCTGTTACTTGGATTCGTATGCTCCATCTTAGAACCTGTCTGCGCTTACCATCAGGTGTGACAAGGGTCACATGCGATCAAGACAAGAAATAATAAAAAACAAAAATTTCATCTGCAATATCTCGAAGGTCAGGTCCATCTTGGATTTATCCTACAGTACAAATAAAATAACTTTGCCCCTCTCAAGTGAGGAACAGAACGCTGAAAGCCAGGTTTCAGTGCGGCAAAGTTATTTTACGCATACAAAATAACTTTGGCCCCTTGAAGAGAAGAACAGGACGCTAAAAGCGTGGTTACAGAGCGCGGCAAAATTATTTTAAGCGTGCTGCACATGTCATTGCATTGGACCCGTCACCTAAAGACAGTTAGGGCGAAAACGCACAGGCGGGTGTCTCGCTTTGCGCCTAGTGTATAGCAAAACGCATAAAGAATATAAACGCATGTAAATATACGGGACCGGCCGCACTGTGCGCTTGGTGCCCTCACTACCAAACCGCTGTAAGTGGAAGTCGCTAGACACAAGGCGCTAAGCTAGGCGCCTGCAGTGCGTTTTCGGCCTTAGAAGTCTGTCAAGTACCTATTTCAATAGGTCAGTTGTCAAACGATTCGGTTTGTTGTCTCGCTTTGTCTATGATTCTCGTAATGAGCAAAAAACGAAATCGTTCGACTACAAACTTATCGAAACGCGTACTTATAACTGTCTTCTTCTTAATGAAGAGGTTTGAATCAGGGGCTGTCATTTCGTGGGCATCTTTCAAGTTGAAACTTAGTAATGCTGCTTACTGGCCGAAATAGTAGTGAAAGTGATTTCTGGGATGAATTTTTTTCACAAGGAGCTCTAGTACTACTAATACTTCGTTATGTTGTGTATGCGTGTTCGCACTTACCTAATATTGTTGGTGTGTGTGTTGTTGTGCGCGGGATTGGGTTCGCCGTTCTCGCCGTACGCCGGGTACTTGTGCGGGATACTTTTGTAACACGACGCGCATATTTGTACCATGCCTACAATTTAACAAATACACATATAGTTCATAAAAACATGGGATTGTTTTCCTAGCATTTGCTAATGTTACTCTGTTCTTTTCAAAAGATTTAAGGTACTTTTTTCCCTCTAAACGCTTCTACCAAAGCCGCCCAGCGGTTTCACCCGGCGGATTATTGCCAGCGGATTATTGCGGCCAACTAAGTGAGCGAACATGACGCAAAACAATTAGTCAGGTCTGGCAATAACCCGCAAGGTGAAACTGTCGGACCGCCGGCTTTGGTGTGTAGAGGCATTTCCATGACAAGTAACGTAAAATCTTTTCTCACTCACCTTGTGGACTAATAGGACTGGCATCCGGATGAGGTTTGAGCGTCGTAATAAATGGATAATAAGGTTCCCTTTCAGGGTTAGGACAACAATAGACCAGCCTCAATTGAGAACTAGGGGCGCTGACACCGCACACGTAACAAACGAAGCTAGCGGTGGTAGCGGGCGCCGACGGCTGGCTGGCCGGACGCTCCAGCGAGGGGGAGTGGGTGTGCGCCACCAGCGACTTGTCGCCCGAGCTGGCGAGGCTGAGCGGCGACGGAGGGAGCAACGAGGGCGGTCGCGTCCGTAATGTGTATACTCGTTCGTTCGCCGGGACGGCCCGCATCTGTAACAACGACATTCTTTTGTTAAATAAATAAATAAGTCATGATCACCAGTTTAACTGCTCGATTGGCGCTACAGCAGTGCAATTTTGTAAGAATCTCACCTCGATCGCGACTGTCAATTAGACACTTGTCGAGACACAGCGTGGATAACAAAACTACGCGTTAATGATTATACTGTCGATTATCTATGTGTTATTTGCTTCTATTATCCATACTGTGACATTATGGATATCGAGTTAACCGTCGATATTGAGGTGGGTTTCTTACAGAATGACACTACAGGTCGCTGGTTCGATTGTCGCACGTAAAAAATATTTGTATGACCTGCAGCTATTCATAGTCTGGATGTTTAGTGTATGTGAGATTTTTGTTTATAACTGACCCACGGTACATGAAAACAAAAGACCGCGATTTAAAAAAACCTAGGTTATCGATAGTCACATTAATTGGCTGTCTTTTTTGAGCTATGCAACTTCAGAAAGCTTCACTTACATTTAGCTTATTTTGAATAAACAATATTTTGATTTATAAGTATCAATTAATAATTTTTCTGTCCAGCTTCAAAACTTGTTTTAAATCGAAGCTCTAGAACGTTCCATTGAGACTCATCCTATCCTAGAACCACGTGCACGACGTCACGCACACTCACCTAAGGTTATCAGAGTCGATCGACCGCGCCGGGTCACTTATACGATACGCTACACAGATTAGTCAGCAAAGAGAATGATAACACTGACGCGAGAGGCTGCATCAAAATTGCGTTCCTACAAGAGTTGATCGGAACTTATGTGATTTTTCAACTGCACAGACTACTGCTATTAACAATGTAGCTGAATTTAATATTGGTTGAAAGTGTAGAAAGAACGCGACGAAAAAATGGAGGAAGTTCACGCTTTTGATGTTTGTGGAGGGGACATTTTTGTCCTTGTCGCGCGATACGCATATTGTACTGTGAAGTTACAATAGCGTTAATGCGTTATGACGTCAGCGTACAGTAGTACTGTTTCTGTCTAGTCAACATTATTAAAAAACTTTTAACATGAGCACTTTTTAAAATCAAAAGTTTTTATTTCACATAAACCATTATAGGCGATTATGAAAAATTCAAAAAAAATAATCTTTAATTTTTTCACAAGTGTCGAGATTTCAAGTAAAAAAATTATAGTCAATCAGCCCATTGCCGTGACCCTCTTGTATAGAAAACGTCACTCACTCATTTCACGTGCGTTTTATTGAAGCCTGGTATTATTTATGTCAGAAAGCAGTAAAAGCATCCTCGTATACTTTCAAACTGCCAATATATTAATTGTGAAGTATATTTTTAGTCTCTCACGATCATTTTTTGTAGTTTTTGATAAAGACTCTTCAGACATTCGGTGAATTAAACGTCTGTGGGGACTCCATTTATTTACTACTCTGTGTCACCAATATTACTCAGACACATCTGTTTGATTATGACCGTGTTTATCTATGTTAATTTAAAATGTATAAGTAATATTTACAGTCAATATTTAAATTAAAACAATGAAAGTAAAGTCTGATATACGATGTGGTCTCTTTTTGAAATTAAAATTTATTTTATTCTTTATAACAACGAATGATTCGAAAAAAAACACGTGTACATTTGCTGTTGGAAAATATGAAGCACCGATAAAAATAAATTAATACGTATAATCTCTTAGTTTATCATATTTATGGTTCACTGAAGAACGTGTGACAATGACAAGTTTAAAACATGTCACTGTCATACTAACATAATAGAAATAGTATCGGAATCGTGGAAAACTGAACACTGATATTCGAACCCACGGAATCAAAATCTGATAGACCCGATAATACGGCCATAGATTTATCATTCAACAGGATCTTTCGCAGCAATAAAGTAGTCCCCAAGAGCGATGCCCCGCTACCAAGCTTGCTGACTGGCTAATCTTTTCACCATTACATGAGCTATTCTCATATAGCTCATACTGACACAAGAGAAAAAGAAGCAGTCTCAGATTTGTAAAATAGAAATGTAATTCAGAACAAATAACAAAAATATTCGTCATACAAGAAAAGCGGCTTATACCCAAAGTTGATTAAAAAAACTGTTAGTAATGGTTATAGTGCAAATATAAACCGGATAAAAAGCGTATCATCGCAGTTTATCTAAATCAAATCTTACAATAAATTCAATCGCAGATAACGTTAGCTCAGCTATGATTAACATGTAGACACATTTCTAGTATCGTCGGTACTATCAGTAGACATTTATCTGCGCATAATAAAACGATAAACAAAATTTAAGAGGATTATATTATTATCTATGTTTACTATAACATGTGTATAATTAGGTTTTAAGATAAACGGCGTTATTTTAATGATGATAACGGATGCTTATACAGTAAAAGGAATGTAGGTCGTAATATAGCTCCTTGTGGTACGCCACATTTGCTATTTAGAACAAAACAAAGTATTGTTATCATTTAAACCCTATTTTAACGTCATTCTTCGAAAACTAAATAAACATTTAGATAATTCTAATGTTTTCTGCTAGTTTTATCCGAACATCCTTGATGCCTAATGTTTATGTCTGTCAAAGGTCTTAGTTAAATTGTTAGTTAAAAAAATTGGCCTTAAACTTATTATTGCTTCACGATAACCATTTATATACTTAATTATATAAAAAATCACACGTTTTCCTACTGCAATGATCGATATCATTGCAATAACACACGACACTAAATATAACTTTATTAATAGTTCTCCATATCAGACCGTTTTACAACAATAGGCACAATATTGTAGAGGCTATCGCGCGGACAGTCGATCTACCCTCTGATCGGCGAGGTCGGGTCATAGGCCACATTCAAATCATATAAACAAACGAGTCACTGATACCGCTCAACCGAATTATCAGTTATAATGAGTTTGGAATAATTCAAGAAAGTTTACAATCAGAAGAACTTTGTTTAACTCTTTAAGATAGTGTAACAAAGGCAGATGATTGGTAGATAATTTATATTTAATAAAAAGTTTCCCAAATCACTAGACATAGTATTGCGATGGTCAGCACAGCTTGAAACGAACAGAAAATACAATCCATTAATAACAGATTTTTATCCTAGCTGACTTTAGATGATCAGATCGCGTTTTACATTTAGTTATTAATTGGCTAGCCTGGAACTAAAGTGGTAACTACATGTACACTTTTTAAAAAAAAACAAATATAAGCATTTTTGGATTTCGTTAAAAAAATGCATAGACCATTTTAGTTTCAGGCTAGCCACTTGTTCTTTCATTATCATCTTAGCTAACATTTTTAAATATTCCGCTTTTCCTACTCAAACTGGCAACTCATCTAGTTCAGTAAATGACTCACGTGATATCTCACTCCCAATAAACATAACAGTCAAAGTGTCGATAATTTCTATTACAGTGGCACAATAAGTGTCAGTATTACGAGGGGTCAGCGCGTTATCTAGTGTCAACACTTTTTCAGAGTGCACTGCTCCTCAAAGGTCGTCAGTTCAAATAGGTGCTGCAGATAATATACGCTTTTTATTATTATACATTGCATGTTTAATAGTTTTGTTTTCTTTATTAATTTATGCTTTATAGAAGATAGTGTCTACTGGATTTATTATCCTGTTTTGTATTGTATTCGTTTCTTAATTAATATTTCCGAGTATATTGATATCATGTGATGATATCTTTATGTTTAATTTAGTAGATAGATTACAATTTATAAGACGTGTATTTATTTACTTCTCTTGCGTAGAGTATACGAAAAAGAGATCTATTCTCTAAAACTATAATACGTTTGGAGTTGTAGATTTAGGCAAAGTAAAGATGCTTTATGCAGACGCATGAAGAACATTTTTACGTGCATGCAACCAACTTTAAACACTCTCTCTCTCTTTGTATTTTTATTAGATTTATTTAGGTAAGATAACTTTATTGTTGTTGTTGTTTAGAAGATGATCCATAGAGAAGTTCAAAGATAAATTTGTATTTGTTTACGGCTCAGACCACAGAACATAATATGTAACTTAGACTATAGACCAAGTAATTTTATACGATAGTATTGTACTTTAGTTTTGAGGATTCTTTGTTTAAATGCTTTCCCTCTCTCTCTCCTTAAAGATTTACCGATGTCCTAATGACTTGAAAACAAATACTGCTCAATATGGCCGTCAGAGACTCTGATGGCCTGTAAAACATTTCCTGAAGAGGTTGCGTGGTCACAGTAATTTGCAGACAGATCTCACATCATTACACATGTGTCTCAATAATTAAATATGGACACACAAAATTATAAAAATAACATTGGCACAGGTGTAGTACTTACACGTGAAAATTTTGATGGGTTTATGGTGGAGTCACTAAACTACGGCGTAACAACCATAAATTTAAATGTGTTAATGTATTTATTTAAGTATAGTTAGTGGTGATATGTATAAGTTTATCAACACATGTAGTTAAGTTAGCTAATACTTTAAAGACGTCTTGGTTGAGGAATATTCGCGAGTGGACCGGAGTCACGAGTTTTGCTGAGATGTTCCATCTCGCAAAGGACAAGGAGAAATATTCTGAGTTGAATAGCCAACCTTCAGTAATTGGAGAGGCACCAGAAGAATAAAAATACTTCTTATACTGGAATACCGGAATTATATTACAATCGTCTAATTTCTAGACATTCTTAAACTTTAAACTACCAGACGTCAGGGTTTGTCCTGATATGTCAGGATTCCGGTCCGGAGTTTCAAAATGTCGGTTTGTTCAATAATTAATGAAATTCTGTAGAATTATATACTTTTCCGAAGTCGGAAGTCCCGAGCGCCAAGAAATACTAAACTTAAATTATGCGCGCTCGCGACTTATTGTCCAGACATTTATCTAGAAATAGGGCAAATTGGCAGGACTTTGCAGTTTTACATCTGGTCCTTACTTTCAGAGTATATATACTGGAATTTACAAGAACACGAAAACTGAATCCTTCAATATAAAAATATAAATATAATCATTACATTGCATTAAATAATGACACATCAATGACTAGTATAAAAAAACGTAAAATATAACCTGTTGCTAGCAGGTGAACATTGCGTCATAAGGGAGATAGCTCGAAATGATGGAACTCTGATAACAGATGATAGTAATCATATATTTTATCTTAAGTGTCGATATAATATTTAGTGATAAAAGATAAAATGATAAAAATAACACTAGCAATAAAGAAAATATAGAAATGACGTCTCAATATTTGGATTTCTGGTTACAGGAAATTAAGGAAGGTTATCATAATTTTTATCATCTGCTTAGATTTGTATCAAATGAAAAAGGGGAAAACCCAGTGGGAGTGGCTTCATTATTGATGGATGATTTTAATCATTTGGTGATTTAAAATAGTATAAGTTTGAATAATTATTTATAGCTTCTTGTCTGTAATTGACTATCACTCTACCTATTTGATCATAATCAGCCCTTTACCACAGATTAACTAATAGTTCCTTACGGCCTTTACTGTCACACAGTTGGGCACGGATCTCTTCTCAGAATGAGAAGGGCCTTATTCCTAAACTGGCCTGCGTCTGTAGACAAATGGCAATCGACGATCTCCAGAGAATAGATACGCCAATTAAAACAGATCGCTTCACCGGTCGAAAACGTATGTCAATCCAGTACATCTCATTGTCGTTTCTATTCTCTAGCGATTCTCGATTGCCATTTGTCTACAGACACTGGCCTGCCCCCGATTCAGAACCTTTTCAATAAGCAGTTGTCGACCAGTTCGGTTTGTTATCTCGTTCTGTCTACGATTCTCGTAACGAGAGAAAAAGAGATAGCAAACCGAATCGTTCCACAACTACCTGATCGAATCGTCCTGAATCAGGGGATTGGTGAACTTTTTGGACGATGTTTTTCATTCACCGTTAACGCAATTAATAATCTTTGATATCAGTTCACTGCTAAATATAACAAAATATTAATATCTAAAAAAGATGCAGTTGGAATCAAAATCAATGTAATATTTAGGTATAAAACATAACAAAGAAAGATAAGAACAGAAAATTCCTAAGACTTTCCAACGGGGATTACCATTTACGAAATAATGTAATTTATATAAGTATTTACTATTTAGTAGCATGTGTTTCGCATTAAAGTGATAAGTAATCGCATAAGCCGACTTTTATTGATAAGTGTAGATTGCTGATGAACTAAAAGATAGGGAAATTCAAATATGATTTCGGGTTATTTATTATGCAATATCGCAAGATAAATATATAGCTGCAATGCGATAACTTCTTAAAGATTTTAAAGGCGCTTGTCAATTGTTGTAAGTGATTAGTTCCATAGAAGATAATATTGAAATAAAATGATCTAACTTGACTCGATGTAGTAACTTCTAAAATATAATAATTTTACAAGCTTAGTGTTAGTACCTACATACTAAACCTGAAACTAGTTTGTTCAGAATCACTAGGAGAATCGATTGACATATTTTTTACAGCAATGATTTTTTTCATTTATTTCTATTTTGTTTCAGTAGTTTTCTAACCATAACAGTTGACGGGAATAGACACCTTGTGGCTTGAGATGGTCCACTCTGTCAGTTTCGTTGTATTAGACAACCCCTGCATAGCACATCTCAGGCATTTCACACTTTACTAGGGAACTTAACGCGACATAAACTACGGTGTAATTTGGAGATTTATTAAAAAAAACACATATTCAGGCAGTTCTGATGAAAATCTTGTTGGGGTGTCTCGGTTTTTGTATATACTAAAAACAACGTTGTATATTCTTATCCCGAGCTATGCTGAAATTTTCTAACAAATTGTTGGATTGTTTACTGAAAGAATCACTTTTCGATCAATTTTATTTAATAGGCTAATTGGTACGAGAATAGCTCATGCAGCGGTGATAATATCAACTAGTCAGCAAGGTTGGTAGCGGGGCTGACTGCGCAGGGTGCATCGGACGTACTTTAGAGGTGTGGCGGCATCTATCTTGCCACATGCGAACTATCCTACATCGCGTAATCAAGATTTAACACGCAGATAGTATATCTACAACCTCCCAACATCAACCGTTGGGCAGTAGCCCGCCAGGCACAAGACTCCGCCTGGTTGGAGGATCCTCCCTTTGGTTGGAGGAACACCACACCAAGTTTCTCCACAGAGGTATCACTCGTAGGGACTATTTTTAAAATCAAATTAGTAACCAGGTATAAGTAGCAGTTAATCTGTGCCATACGGTTAGAACTTATCTTCCTTAAGTAGGTACAGAAACAATAAACTACAATAGTACTTTTTGAGCTCTCGAAGATAGATGCACGATAACAATATATAAAGATATCAGGGGCCCAATTCTCCTAAAATAAATTGTTGCCAAACGCAATCGAACCACAACCGTCAGTCAGTTTTTGTTTTCGAAAACTTTCAAAATAATTGATTTTGTTTTTTGTGTCAAATAATGGGCATTGTGCATTTTTTTTAAATCTGTTAAGATCTGAAAACCATTTCGAGGAATAAGGTTACTGATCACATCTCACTATTTAGAAATGGAAAATAATCATGGATTATTAGTATTTCGGGTTATATGTGAATGACCTTAATTTATCCTCCAAATGACGTAATTGCTGGCAGTATGGCAGTAATGCCTTTGCCTACCCTACGATTGTAAATAAAAAAAATGATAGACGTGGTCACGTGACGTGAATGTCATAAATAATAAACAATAAACAAAACCTCAATCCTCAACAGAAATTCAACTTTTACTATTATAGTGTTTTATTGAGACGGTCAAGCAATAACGATGGAATATAGGAAGTGCTTTGTTCCTACCTGCAAGAACGACACTAAAAGAAGCCCAAACAAAATTTTTGTTCGTGTTCGGGAACTCAACTTTCGGAAGGTTCCGCGAGTCAGCTTTGATAAAAGTATCACTCATGGCGATTGGTTGGTCGGTAAATAATATGAAGGGCGTACGATCGAGATTAATTGCAATAGCGGCGTAACGTGGTATTTTGTTTGTTATGAATTAAAGGCAAGGAAAATAATAATCTGAGGTTATTATTTCATTGATTTGACAGTTGACACTATTGACATTTGACATCACTGTTATAGTTTTTAGAATATGGATTGAGGCAAAGGCCCAAAGATTTTATGCCACTGATGACGTCATAGATCAGAAATGATATTGAATTTTAAATAATTAATAAAAAAATAATTACAATGAAAATAACAAAAATATTTAAAATGGTTTCTTAGATTACTCTATATTTTCAAAATCTAAAATAAAAAATTGTGGTCAAGAATTTTGCTTCATCCCCATTCGACAGCTTTTGAAATTGAGAACTGTCTGAATGAACGGTTCGGCCTTGGTTCGGTTGTGATTTATCAAGATTTATTTTAGGAGAATTAGGCCCCTGACCGATTAATTATTACACAATGATGTAATTCAGTATTAATACATTTCCTTAGTATTTAAAACTTTGAAGGGATTTTCTGTCTTATGTGATTATTGGTATCTTGAATGTGATAAATTAGATAGCAGTTTTTTTTGTCAACCTTTGTTGTCCCACTGTTGGGCAAAAGTCTCCCCCATAGCCTTCCACTCATCTCTATGCATTGCCTTCTTGGCCAATCTCCCATAAACGACTTTAAGTCATCACGCCAGTGTTTCCTAGGCCTCCCTCGGCGACATGACGCCCTTCTTAAGGCACCCACTGCGTGACGACTCTGGCCCATCTGTCGTTATGCATTCTGCATACATGGCCCGCCCAATCTCACTTCAGTCTTGCAGACTTATGGCCCACATCGGCGATTCCTGTTTTGGGCCGTATCGTGGTATTACGTATTCGGTCACTGAGCTTAATACTCAATACGCTACGCTCCATCGCTCTTTGGCAAACCTTGAGTTTGGACTTTTGAGACTCAGTCAGGGACCATGATTGAGCACTGTATGTTAGGATGGGCAGAATGCACATGTCGATGAGTTTGCGCTTCAGAGATAGAGGTAGGTCTCCTTTCATCAACGACTTCATGGACCAGTAGTAGCTCTTCCAGGCGTTCTCGATACGGCGGTCGATTTCTTTATCCTGCCTGTTTTCGAAGGATACTAGCTGGCCCAAGTAAATGTACTCATCGACATAGTGAATTTCTTGCCCATCTACCTCAACCCTACTTTTTGTGTTATTGGTCATGACGTTCGTCTTTGACTGATTCAAAGATAGCAGTTACGACATTAATATGAAGAGGAGTTCTAAAGCGGAGTACACAAATGATGCTATGTAGAAAGACCATTTGTCCAACTAAAGGCGAGATTCACAAGAGTTTGCCAAGTGAAATAAGCGTTTCGTACGAATATGAACCTTACCAATATACAAATAATGTTCGTATTCGTAGAAGCGAATGTGACTAAAGTCCCCGTCACGAGAAGCTATAAATTTTGTAAATAAAGAACTTCTACAAAGTTACGTAGCGACAACTCAATCAACAACAAATAATCCCAAATTCAACCAACTCAAAGTTACATACGTGTAATACGAAACTAACGAGCAATTTCACTTAGTCGGGTTATATTTTAGCGATGTAAAGCGCTATCGTCTAATGTTTTGTGGTACCGGAACGTGTCTGACTCGTGAAACGTCAACATTTGGCCCGCCATTTTGAAGTAAGTTCACACTGACGCTGTCAATGCTGTCATTTGAGTTTTGAATGCGTTTCAGTTTGTTTGTGTTGTTTTCGTAGATTATTATTTATTATTATATAAATAAAATAAAAACCTTTATTTAAAAATCATTACAAAACTGTTTTTTTTTATTTGTTCCAAAGGTTGCGAACCCCTGAATGTGTGTTTACAAAATTTATAGCTTCTCGCGACGGGGACTTTAAGCGTTTGATACTAATATGAACATTACCTTCATACCAATATTGTGTAAGTGCGGTCTGTAAATCTCGCGCTAAATATGAATTTGAGCCTTTATAAAATACGTGTCGGTTTTTTTAACGCTCTATAACAGATCTTAAAACGAATCAAATCGGAGCCGGACTCCTGCATCCGAATTGCGTATCACATTCGTAATTTCAATAGCTTTCATTTTGACAATACAACAATATTCATTGCGCGCTACATAGTTGTGGAGAAGTCGGATTGTTAATACATACGTTACTATGGAAATTTTTGACCTGTCAAAATCAAAGCGATAGCGATGACGAGTGTTTTGCGCAATTAGGATGCTGGGGACTTTGTAAGTTTCACGTATTCATCGGAAAATGTAGCGAAATAACTTATTTATAAATACGTCTTTAAATAATTATGGTTATTTACTTTTAAATAGACATATTAAAATTGCAAATTTTATTTATACATTTAATATAAACGAAGTCTCACTATCATTATTATACTTTGACATTTGCCTAAATATAACCAATGCAATGAATTTAAATCAATTAAAGTGATTTTTTAATTAAAGCTCATAAAATTTTATTGCATGCATATTACATTTCATTCCCGTTTAATAATATTTTCGTTAATTATCATATAAATAGCCTGCACGTGTGACTATACTTAAGTCGCCGCCGGTCACGATCCACCGAGCTCTCCCGTCGTAGAGCCGGTCGTCTGTTCAGACTCCGCAGTCACACCGATAATTCAGCCCTCATCAAGCTGTCTCCCCCCTATGTCCACGCCAGCAACGCCCTAAGCCGAGGTCCGAGTCCCACTAGGGGTCGCCCTTAGTGCTGTTGTTGCAGGTAGTCATGATGTTAGTGTAGTACAAGTAGTTAGCTTAGGTTAAGAAGATACCTCCTCGTGGTGCACCCTGGGCACGGGCGACAACTCTTATGGAAAAATCCCGTGAGCGTTCTCGCCCGTGGCGAAATTCTGATCGTGGGGGAGGGGCCCATGTGGCCAAGGAGGAGGACAAACTGCGGGGCCCACTTGGGCTCCGGCAGTTGGTAAGGGCGACGGGTTTGCTAGTCAGCAATGTCTGGCTGGCAGACACGGTCTGATACAGACCACCGTTCGGCCGACCCGTAATCCTCATTGAGAGGACCGGGGGTCTTGGCTTAATCGCCTGGACTGCGAGGATGATAAACTCTATAAATGGTTCCCTAATCCTAAGCTGCGACGCATGGCGAGAGGATGTATGGCTGCAAGGCTGGCAGTTCCAAGTGCGGGTCCCGTTAGAGTACCGGCCGACCCTCTAACGTAGTAGGCTTATCCGGGCACAGGGGGCCCTACCCGGATGGACCGACTTTCCCCCACACTCGTGGGAATAGTATGGATAATTTTATTAAAAACACAAACCCAAAAACAACTGACGTAAAGGTGGGTGTGGTGTCAAAAAATGACACCGCATCGAGGCTGACGAGAGCGGCGGCTCGTAAAGAGCAAGTGGGGATGAGAGATGCGGTGTCGGACTCTGACACCGCATCGAGTATGGTAACGGAGAGATCGTTTGCCGAAGAGTCGGTAGGGAGCAAGTTCTTCCGCAAACGGCTACGACAGTCGTCTCGCTCGGGATCGGACTCGGCCTCGAGCGAGGAGGAGGTGCCGGCCAAAAAACTCGGTGCCGGCAAGGGGGGCCGAGGGCGGCCACCTTCGACAGGCCAGCATTTTGGCCGGGCGGAGGCAAAAGCGGCATTCGCGGCGGCGCTGCGAGCAGACAAGCTCGAGGAAGAGCAGCGCCAGCTCGCCAAATTGACCCGGAAGGTTTCCGCCGGACGGGTCAATCGACCGTCGGGGTCGTCCTCTGCGGGCGAAACCGCGGCCGTGGACATGACCGCGATGGAGCTGCAGACAAAGCTCCAGGACGCCTTAACGGCAATTAAAAATGTCGCCAAGGTGTCCAAGGGCCTAAAGGGTACGTCCCAGAAGGCCCTCAACGAGGCTACCAGCTTTATCGCAGAAGCCACCGAGGCGCTGCTGAAGCGCACCTCCTCGGACGAGACGGCCAGACTCCAGCTGGAGAACGCCCGCCTGGCGGCCCGGCTTGACGAGCGACGCGCGGAGGTGGGCCCCGCCACTCGGCCGTCCGAGACCGAAGAATCAAAGGTGGTTCAGCTATTGAAGACAGAAATGGCGAGCCTCAACGCTCGCTTCTCCGTCCTAGAGGGGAAAATTCTGCGCCCACCTCTTGCTGGCGATCACTGGCGAGCTGACCAAGCTCCACAGGCGACGTTCGCGGCTAAAGCTGCGACACCACGCCAGTCAACGCAGTCCAGCCAGCTGGCCCACGCGGCTTCGGCCACTGCAGCCCCGGCTTCAACAGCCAAAGCTGCAGCAGCCCCTAAGACTCTAAAGGGCAAGGGGAAAGGCAAGAAGGGATCAGGAGCTGCCACACAGGCAACCTCCGACCCTATCGCATCTGCCTCCACTTCAGCTGCATTGACCCCTGCTATCAATTCGCAGCGCTCTACAGCTCCCGAATCCGGTCAGGGTGAGTGGGAGACCGTAGGAGGAAAAAAGAAGCAGAAGAAGGCTGCAAAGAAGGCGGCCAGGAAGAAGGCAGCGGCCGCAAAGAAAACGGCACAAGCCACTAAAAAGGAGGCGGCGCGACTCCGCGCCCCTAAGTCCTCGGCTGTGGTGATAACGCTGCAACCGGGGGCAAAAGAAAGAGGAGTTACGTACGCCGGGATTTTGGCGAAAGCCAAGGCCGAGATTAATCTCGGTGACCTCGGGATCGCGGGCATCAGGGTGAAACACACAGTCACCGGCGCCCGCCTTCTCGAAGTTCCCGGCGCCACCAGTGGCCCGAAAGCAGATGTCCTCGCCGAGAAGCTGAGGGTGTCGCTCGAAGCAGAAGAGGTCCGGGTGTCCAGGCCAACCAAGTGCGCAGACTTGCGAATTTCGGGCCTGGACGACTCAGTCACGGCCGAGGAGGTCGTGGCGGCCGTCGCAAAAGCCGGGGGCTGCCCTCCGGAGCAGGTGAAGTCGGGCGCTATCCGCTCAGGCTTCACCGGTCTAGGGACGGCTCTGGTGAGCTGTCCCGTTGCGACGGCCCACAAAATCATGGAAGGCCGTCGGCTGCTGGTGGGGTGGGTTTCGGCACAGGCGAAACTACTGCCAGCGAGGCCCCTTAGGTGCTACCGGTGCCTGGCAAACGGGCACACCGGGGCGTTGTGCTCCTCGGAGGTCGACCGCAGTGGAGTCTGCTTCCGCTGCGGGCAGCCTGGTCACATCGCAGGTACGTGCGAGGCTACGCCGCACTGCACAATCTGTGCGGCAGCAGGCAAACCGGCAGAGCACCGGGCAGGCAGCAAGGCCTGCGCCGAGCCCACAAAAAAGAAAAAGGGCAGAAAGGGGCGAGGCCGCGGCAAACAAGCCGTGGCCAAAGTGACTTCGCAACCGGCCAGCCAACCAGCTGCCGAAAAGTCGACGCAAAGCGGAGAGGGGGAGGCGTTTATGGACTGCCAGTGATGGCCCCACACTTGCGCCTCCTCCAATCCAACATCAACCACTGTGCCAGGGCTCAGGACCTTCTGCTCCAGAGCATGGCGGAGTGGTTGATCAACGTGACTGTGGTCGCCGAGCCGTACTTCATTCCGCCCAGGGATGACTGGGTGCGGGACTTGGACGGCTTGGTGGCCTTAATAATCTCGCGGGCCGCCGTTGGCTCTCCGTCCATTGTGAACGTCACTCGTGGACGGGGATACGTGGCGGCCCTTCTCGAAGACTGGGTGGCTGTGGGAGTTTATTTCTCCCCCAACCGGTCTCTCGCCGACTTCGAGGATTTCCTCGCGGGTTTGGGCGTCGTCGTCAGTCGCAGCCATCCTCACCCCGTGATCGTTTTCGGGGACTTCAACGCCAAGTCCACGGCTTGGGGTTCCCCGGCTACAGACGCGCGGGGGGAGGTGCTGGAGGAGTGGGCCCTGGAAACGAGCCTACAGATCCTCAACCGGGGTTCCGTCAACACGTGCGTGCGACAGCGGGGCGGATCCATAGTGGACATTACATTCGCTACCCCCGCTCTAGCGCGCCGTGTTCAGGGCTGGCGCGTCATGGAGGAGGTGGAGACGCTGTCGGATCACAGATATATCCGATTCGACGTCTCCGCCCAGACCTCAGGCGCCCCGGCTCACACGGTCCCGGGCGGGATCGGTCCGCGTTGGGCGCTAAAGCGGCTGGACCGGGAGGCACTCCTGGAAGCCTCGATCGTGCAGGCCTGGGTGTCGGCACCAGACAGGCCTGTCAACATCGATGAGGAGGCGGAGTGGCTCCGGGAGGCGATGTCGCATGTCTGCGATGCGGCGATGCCTCGAGTCCAGACCGCGCCTGCCAAGCGCCAGGTGTACTGGTGGTCGCGGGAAATAGAGTTCCTGCGCCACGCGTGTGTGGTAGCGCGACGCCAGTACGCCAGGCTACGCAGGAGGCGTCGCCGCACCCCGGATACGGCGGTCGTCGAGGCGGAGCTGTACGAGGGGTACAGAGAGGCGAAGATCGCCCTCCAGAGTGCTATCTCGCGGGCTAAAATTGCGGCTAACGAGACACTGCTGGAGACTCTGGATCAAGACCCTTGGGGGCGCCCATACCTTATGGTACGGGGCAAACTTCGCCCGTGGGCCCCCCCACTGACCCAGAGTCTCCAACCTCAGCTTCTGGAGGGAGTGGTGAGCGCTCTGTTCCCTTCGAGGGCGGAGCATGCGCCGCCGCCTATGGTTCCGCCTTCCATGGCGCTTGACGCGGACGATGATGACGACGACGTGCCCGAAGTGACCCGGGTAGAGCTGAGAGCGGCGGTGAAAAGGCTTCAAGCTAAGAACACCGCTCCGGGGCCCGACGGCATACCTGGCCGTGCATGGGTCCTAGCTCTCAAGGCTCTCGGGCCCCGACTAAGGGGGCTCCTGAGCGCATGTTGCGAGCGGGGCCAGTTTCCGCTCCGGTGGAAAACCGGCAAGCTGGTCCTGCTCAGAAAGGAGGGGCGCCCCGCAGATTCACCATCTGCGTACCGCCCCATCGTGTTGCTGGACGAGGTGGGCAAGCTCTTCGAGAGAATAATTGCAGACCGCCTCGTCACGCACATGTCTGGGGTGGGGCCGGACCTGGCGGATAACCAGTTCGGTTTCCGCCGGGGGCGCTCCACCGTGGACGCAATCATGCGCGTGAGGGCTCAGGCGGAGGAAGCAGTCGCTCGGGGCGAGGTCGTCTTGGCGGTGTCTCTCGACATCGCCAACGCCTTCAACACCTTGCCCTGGAGTTGCATACGAGCGGCACTCGAATACCATCGGGTGCCGACCTACCTCCGTCACATTGTCGGGGCCTACCTGACACAGAGAGCAGTCATCTACCCGGGTCGGGAAGGATGGGGTCGGCGAGAGATGTCGTGCGGTGTTCCACAGGGATCGGTCCTGGGGCCGCTCCTGTGGAACATCGGATACGACTGGGTGCTTCGCGGTGCGTTCCTCCGCGGCGTCGGCGTGATTTGTTACGCCGATGACACTTTGGTCACGGCGCGAGGGAGGACGCACCGAGAGGCAGCCATATTGGCGACAGCTGGGGTTGCGCAGGTCGTTGCAAGGATCCGGCGGTTGGGTCTCGAGGTGGCCCTGCAGAAGTCCGAGGCTCTGTGTTTCCATGGGCCCCGGAGGGGACCATCCTCGGGATCCCACATCATAGTGGGAGGCATCCGCATCGGCGTCGAGTCGACGATGAAGTACTTGGGACTCGTCCTCGACGGCCGATGGGACTTTGGGCCTCACTTTCGGCAGCTTACGCCGAAATTGATGGGCGCCGCGGCTGCGTTGTCGCGGCTGCTGCCCAATCTGGGGGGACCCAATGCCTCCTGCCGGAGGCTCTATGCCGGGATCGTGCGGTCTATGGCCTTATATGGGGCGCCAATCTGGGCGGACACCCTGACGGCCCGCAACATTGCAATCCTGCGGAGACCGCAGCGCGCGATGGCCGTCAGGGTGATAAGGGGATACCGCACGATCTCCTTCGAAGCGGGGAGCCTCCTAGCCGGATCGTTGCCCTGGGATCTGGAGGCGAGGGCCCTCGCGCTGAGATATCGTCAGCGCGAGGAGGCGCCTGAGCGGAGCGAACTCCGCCAGATCCTAGTGGCGGAATGGAAGGAGCGACTTGCGCGACCCAGCGCAGGGCACGCCGCAATAGCGGCGGTAAGGCCCGTAATGGAGGAGTGGCTAGAGAGGCGTCACGGCGCCCTCAGCTTCCGGCTGACGCAGGTACTCTCGGGACATGGTTGTTTCGGGAAGTACCTGTGTCGCATAGGCCGGGAGCAGACGCCCGGTTGTCACCACTGCGTCGACTGCCCTGAGGACACGGCGCTGCACACGCTGCAGGCATGTCCTGCGTGGGCGACGCAGCGCCGCGAACTAGTCGCGGCGGTCGGTGGTGACCTCTCGCTTCCGGCCGTGGTTCTGTCCATGGTCGGGAGCGAGAGTGCGTGGGAAGCCGTCGCCTCCTTCTGCGAGGAGGTGATGGCGACCAAGGAGGGAGCGGAGAGGGAGAGAGAGGCAGCTGCCACTCTCCCTTCCCGCGCTAGACGCACCGGGCGCCGGAGGGCGCGCGACGATCTCCGGCCACCGTAGTGTGTGGCCTGCGGGCGGCGGGTTAGGGGACCCGTCGCCCGACCAGTAACAGGCCCGAGAAGGCGGCGCGCTGTGTTCCGTGCGCGCCTCTCAAGAGGACGTTGGGGCAAGGCCCCACAGAAGAAGAGGTCCGCCAGGGGTTGGCGGACCGAGGCCTGCCGGGGTCGCGGTGCATGCAGCTGCGAATCCCGCGACCTCGGCCAAGGGTCAGGAGAAGGAACACCGTGGGTTTTTAGCCGGTAAGAGTCCGGCATACCCCTCCGCCTTCCCCGGGCGAAGGGCATCCATGAGGATTTTCCCACGAAAAAAAAAAAAAAAAAAAAAAAAAAAGGTTAAGTATTTTACTTCCCCCCCATTGGTTGGAGACTCTTCAGGTCTCGCCAATAACTGCCCGGTTACGTAGAAACCGTCCCCTAGGACGACCTACAGCAGTCAAATAGAAAAAAAAAACTATACTTAAGTACGTCCGGCGCACTCTGGGCTGTCAGCCGAGCGACCAACCTTGCTGACTGGCTATCTTTTCAGCATGGTATGAGCTACGGTGGTCTTCCTAGAGGTATTAAGCATCATGTCAGTGTGACTGACGCCTAGGACGAGGACGCCGCGTGCTGCCACTTACAAAACGCGCATTTTATTTACCCGCCCTGAACATAGGTTCTCCGAACTTTCGCGTATGTATACTCAGAAAGGAAACTGTTCCTGTGAAAAGTACTAAATAAACATCGCTTAACTACCATTAGGTCGATCCTAAGATGGCGTTAGTTAAATGTTAATTAAAAGCCATTTTGTACTTAAAAAAGATCTTTGGGGTGCATGAAAAGAGCCTCCACGAGTGACGATACTTAAGTACATCCGGCGCACCCTGGGCAGTCAGTCCCGCTACCAACCTTGCTGACTGACTAATCTTTTCACCACAGTATGAGCTATTTTCGTATAGCTCGTGCTGACACGACAGAAGAAGAATAAGACTTAAAAAAGAACCTGCACGAAGCTCACGGTGGCCAAGATAAAAGGCGCACATTGATTATGTATAGGTATATCCGATTGGTCCAAATAATGTAATAATCGCTTATAGATGCACATGCGCACGTGCAATTACACAAACGCAAAACCCATTTAAAAGATTGTAACACCTTAATCAATTAGTTAATCTACATAAAGCAAGAACTGGTGCAAAGAGAATAAAACCACTAGAGAGCTTATAGGCCGATTTCTTCTAAGTACACGACTCACTACAGCGGGCCGGGGGACGGGTAAGTACGCGCGGCTGCCATTGGTCACCTCAAGATCAACTTGCGTGTATGCCAATATTTAGGGTTGCTCTACGTGATTAAAGGAAAATAGTCGATATCGATAAAATGGACTATGAAATTATGAAAAATGCTCAATTAAGGGCTGATTTTTCAATCGTCAGATAACTTTTATTCGATGAATATTTTTGACGTTTTGACAAATTTTCTATATAAAAGCTGTCAAAGCGTGATATTTATTCCTCAGGTAAAAGTTATCTGACGATTGAAAAATCGGCCCTAAGTAAAATTATATCAATAATAAATATTATTTATATAATTTTAATTATCTTATCATACTAATAATCATACCAAAATTGGCAAAAACATCGTTGGTATCGCTGAACTAAATAAACGGCGGCGTTGTTTTAAATATTCAAAACAATCGGTGGTGAAGTGCCTTGAACAGACAGCGCTGTATTTCGTTGGAAACCAATTTTCCCTATTAATCTTATTTATCCACTTTTCTTTTAGTTCCGGAATCTTCGGAAATCTAAAATAAAAACATGTAGGTACATTAGGTTCTTCAAACACGGAGATGAAAAATACATAGGTATTTTATTACAATATTTAAATTCAATAACATTTTAATTACATTTTATTTTATTATTTTCGATATTGACTTCAGCCAATTAAAGGTAACAGCACTAATTTTTACGATAAACCTACAAAGGGAAAGAAAGGGATACACGCATTAGAATTGTCTAATGAAAGAACGAGACTTTTCCAAAAGACATCAACGCGCGTTTCCGCATTGTGCATCCGTTACCCTACCACCATTTTATCTTGACCCATGCAGGTCGCTCATAATACGATTAAATAAAAAAAAAATCGTACTGCTTACTTTCCGATGAAAAGTTATGCCATCCGTTTTGTAACTAGATGTCTTGGAATGTTTTCCACACCACTTCACCGCACATGAAGGCATTTTGATGCGTTATAATTGCATAAAAGTTTTAACAATTTATGTTAATTTAGCGTGTACACAGATCTAACTCTTGGACACAACTAAAATGGTCACTTGTACAGGTAGCCTAATATAGGCGACAAAATACTAATAGTTTTCGAGCGTCGGGGCACTGTATGCGCCGTCAAGTGGTTTTATAGTCTTTGAACTGGTGGATACGATAAAATCTATCTAAGTAGGTATTATCAGATAATACAATCTAGTTTCGAGATGACCAAGAAGATTAATCAAAAGATGCGTATCTAGTCGAAAAACTGGATTTCGTAATATTATATGATTAAACCGTGTGTTATCTTATAATCTTTTAACAAAATGTTCTAATATTTACGTCATAACTTGTAGGCGATTAAAATGAATAAGTTCCAAGAATCGTTTCTCGTTACTTCGAAATAGTATTCATTTGTAGAAAGTCCTACATAAAGTGTACTTACCTACATTAAAAACATTGTTACTTACAGATATGTGTAACAATTGGGTAAAACCGAGTACTGAGGACACCTACGCAAATATAGAATTAAAAATTATTCTGTTTTTATGTTTAACTAGAGGTCGCCAGCGGCTTGGCCCGCGTGGATGTCGTTTATCGCGTATTCCGCGTTTTTCTCTACTATATTATGCATGTATTATACATATAAAGCTTCCTCTTGAATCAGTCTATTTAATAAAAAAACCGCATCAAAATCCGTTGTGTAGTTTTAAAGATCTAAGTATACATAGGGACAGACAGCGGGAAGCGACGTTGTTTTATACTATGTAGTGACGTATACAATTTCGTAGCGCACTTGTGACGATGCGTAGAACCGATCAAATTGAAATAGGAAAGAAGGGTCCGGGATGAGAGAAATTAAAGCAGGTGACACAATGATGACAGACATTGAGGAAGATAGAACTGGTAACCGAAGACGATAAGGCCGGCTGCACAATATCACAATTTTCTTGCGGATTTCTCTAAAAAGAGTCAGATCCGGGCAAATTCTGACAGTGTGCGGGGTTTAGTACAAAATATATGAGCAGAGTCGCGCGTCAGAAATTTTTAGGGATGGGCCGAACGTAGTTTGACCGAATACGAACTTCGGCCGAACATAAAAAGCTATTTCTTAAACTTCGGTTATTTTCACCGCACGTTCTTGAGAGCGACACGTCGAGTCTTGTTTACGCGCTCACTTGAATTATTGGTGCGTACACCACACCCGCAGTCCGCGCAACCTCTGCGTCAAAAAATTGCGTTTTTTCGCGATAATTATTCATTCGAAGTTCTGTTCAAACTGCCGAAGTTCGGTTAAACCGAATGTGAAACGAATTTCGGGCCATCCTTAGAAATTTCTGGTAATGTGCAGCCGGGTTAAAACTGAGCCAACGTTGCTCAGTTCGTAAATGTAGAAGAAATAAAAAAAAACTGCATATTTTATTTTAAACTAGCTTTCGCCCGCAGCTTCGCTTGCGTGAAATTTTGAACCCGTTAAGTGACGATTTTCTATACAAACTTTCATCCCCTATTTAACTCCCTTAGGGGTTGAATTTCGAAAAATCCCTTCTTATTGGATGTCTACGTTACAAAAGGAACCTACTGTCAAAATTTCAACTATCTAACCCCAGCGGTTTAGGCTGTGCGTTGATAGATCAGTCAGTCAGTCAGTCAGCTTCTCCTTTTATATGATAGATACAATAATATTAGATGAAATATTTAGGACATACCCATAAAAGCGTCCGCGAAGACCACAACAGATACACAACTGATAGATTGCAACATAGCATGAAGATCTGAATCGTACTGCACTTGTGCAAGAAGAACAATTGAAATAAAGAACCCAAATGGTGTTGTGTGATTGTGTGTCTTGTCCCGTGCGTCATTACATGGTGTTCTCACTAGGGTTTTCGCCCCGGGTACCCGGAACCGGGAATTCCCGGGAATTTGTGGATTTTAGGACCCGGGAATTATTTGACGGGAATCCCGGGTACCCGGGAATTATTTGAAATGAAGAAATGATGATGAAAAATGAAGGGTCTGCACGCTTCCGAAGATTTTAGAGCATTTTCTGTCTCTCTCGCGTGAAACGGACATTGTACTGCGTGGTGTGAACTTAGAATGGGGTAAATGTATCGTGATGTCAGCACACAGTACTGTTGTCTCTGACTAGTAAACAAATACTAAACGCTTCTTTCTTTTTTGTAAATGTTTCGTTTGTAGAAACTATTCACAATGCTTATTTTTTTCGTAATAGTTTCGAGATTCATAATGAAATTATACAGGATGTAAACGAATTCGTACACGAATTTCTTCAAACAGCGTGATCTGATGGTCACAGATTAGCCCTAAATGGTTTTTATTTTAAATATAAAATAGATTATTTTCAAAAAAAAAAGTTCTGTTTTCGAGGCCTTTTTGCGCCCCGAGTTAACAGACTACAAAGAGCGATTTCGTGCTAGTCGTGCTAGCCAGCTGTGTCACCGTGCTTTCATTCATTGATGAGTGGCGTCGAAATGTTCTAACGCATAAATTTTAATTAAGCATTTTTATTATTTATTCCTTATTAGCTGGTTAAGTTTCGATCATAAATCGCAGCCGCAAAAAAAACTATTATTTTTATTTTTAGCAAGTTAAATCCCGTGCTCGGTCATTCTACACCAGTAGTAGATCGTGTAGTTTTAAGGTATTGCACGAATTTGGTTACACCTTTATAGTCATACACCCTATTGTTATTCCGTAATATTTTGCCATATTTAATGAAGAGAAGACTTTTTTCATTAAAAAAACTCGCGACGTCGCACAATAAATGACTGTAATTGTTCCTAGTTATTTTTTTTTAAATGAGTATAAGATTTTTTATTTTAATAAGAAAAGTCGAATGGTACGTTAGACAAGTTATCAATATAACATGTTTAAAGTACTTACATAAGTTTTGTAAATGACACAACAATATAATCGTTCAGGGGTGATTCTATCATTACAGTTTTAGCTAATATCGGTATGTCAGGATTGCGAGCAAGGTAAACACAGTAAATAAAACCAACATAGACTCTCCACCACTGAGAGTACTTGTATTTGGGTTAGTATTAGTAACATTAACTAGATCACAGTATATTACTTTACACAATTATTACAAGATCATAAAATAAGGACAAGCTAATCAGATATAAAAGGTCAGACTTCTTCAGCTGTTCAAAACGGAATGCCCCCGCTTCGTCGAATGACCACCGCCTTTATAACCTCGGGTGGGCCGATCCATATCGACGACTACCCTCTCTTGTCAACATTGCCCAGTGCTACCCGCTACCGATAACAGTTTCATGTTGAAATATACGAGAAAAACTATATTTATACAAATAACATGAAAATTCCCGGGTACCCGGGAATTCCCGGGAATTTCGAGAAAAAATTCCCGATTCCCGGGAACTGAAAAAGGCCGGGAACGCGAAAACCCTAGTTCTCACCTGAGCACATAAAAAGTTCTTGTGACACAATTCGTTTCCCCAATACTAATAAAGAACAAGGATTTTGAAATATGAATATGTAATAGTTTCCTGAATGGAACACTGTATGATTAAACTATTGTACTAGGTACCTACCTAAGATAAATTTCATTATTAATTAGGTATATTTTTTTTTTATAAATAATTCGTTATGAAAGAAAGAGGAATCTATATCTATACTAATATTATAAAGAGGTAGAATTTGTTTGTTTGTTTGTATGTAGGAGGTAATCTCCGAAACTACTCATCCGATTTCAAAAATTCTTTCACCAATATGAAGCTACGTTATCCCTGAGTGCTATAGGCTATATTTTAGTATCAAAAAATTAGGGATCCGTAAATAAATTACAATAATGTAACCCAAGGTATCAAAAATTGGCTTATCTATACTAATATTATAAAGAGGTAGAATTTGTTTGTTTGTATGTAGGAGGTACCTAATCTTTAATATAAATTAACGCGAGCGAAGCCGCGGGCAAAAGCTAGTCGTTAAAAAAATTTAAATATATTATGTTCGAGAAGTCTGACTTTAGTGAAAATGACTGATGATTCATATTTTTGCATGTTTGTGTAATGATTAATTTAAAAGAAGAAGGAAGAATAGTGATATCTATCGGATTTTTAGCGAAAGTTTTTTTCCATATCCAACAGAATTTTTAACCCTGGCTATCGACTTAAAATTTTATGAAACGGCAACACTGGAACCCTATTCAGTATTGCCGTTTCATAAAAGGTGGCTCATTCTCCACCGGGAAACACACGGATATATTGTATTTAATTTATCTTCTGTTTATCGCGTACTAAATCACCCGATAATTCGAACTAGACTCAGAACTCAAGGCCACAAGTCTGTATACTTATCAAGTAAGATACTTATCTCAATAGATCCATATCAGACCAATAAACGATTCGAGTAAATATTAGTTATTATTATTAACGCCTGGTTGACGAAATCGTGGAGGTGTGGCGGTGGAACAACAACGACGTATAATGTATTTGTTTACGCAGCAGTAAACTACGAAATTATGGAAGCCAGAGCTGGATTTGGGGGAGGGCAATTAGGCTGGCAATTGGGGCAGGCTTTAGGCCCGGGCCTCCACAATATGATAAGAAAAGAAATGAGACCCATTCTGACACAGAGAAAAAACTTTACACTCACGAGGTACTTTTTAAAAAACATTTCAATGTCCATAATGGTGTACTGGTACCAACGCTTATGTTGTATGAAAGTGAATGTTGGTCTTGAAAGAAGAGTCATGAAAGTAAAATAAATGCCGTGGAAATGCGTTCCTTGCGAAGTATGTGCGGTGTAACTTTGAATGATAGATTAAAGAATGATGTGATAAGACAAAGTTGCGGTTTAAAAGATGATGTAGTGACAAAAATAGAAAGGAGTATGGTTCGGTGGTTTGGGCATTTTGAAAGACTGAGTGAACGGCGATTATCAAAAGGAATTTATAAGGCGAATGTCAGTGGAAACGCCAGTAGAGAACGCCCTAGAAGGACATACATTGATGTTATTGGTGATGTTCTTCAAAAAGGACAGGTGCGTAGTACTTTCAACCGGCGCTTGCGTGTATGACCGTGGACGAAGCGAAAGGAGTATGTAAGGATCGTAGCATGTGGCGTTCTACAGTTTCTGCCTACCCCCATGGGAAAAAGGCGTGAATTTATGTATGTATTTCAATGAGCCTCCACTTCTTCGTTGCTTAAGGGCCGAGAAAGTGCCTCCACAATACGAGGTTTCGAATTTCTTTTAGATAAGAAATGACATCTTTCTGACAAAGAGAAAAAACTTCACATTCTTGAGGTACTTTTTTAACACATTCCAGTCCACCCCACTTTTCATGGAGCTCATACGCCATGCCGGTTAGTAGCCATACATATGGTTAGTGGACCTCCAAGGTCCTCGGCATTACGTTTGCGCTAAGAGTGAACCCACGCAGAGGATTCTTGGCATTAGGTAAAAAATCATAAAACACAATACTACTAAAATAATATTTTCAGGAGGTCTTGTTGCTTGTTTTATAGCAGTGTATATTCGAAAAAACCCACCCCAGGGCACCCGGCACTGAAAGTGTTAAAAACATTTCAATGGGCCTCCAAACCTTTCAATCCAGCCCCGCGGGCACGGATATTTTATGAAATTCATCTATTCTAAACGTCAAATTTGACATAACTTATTGATAAAATGACAGCAGTTGTCGTTTTACCTATATATCTTATGTCAAATTTGACGTTTAGAATAGATAAATTTCTCGAATCGAGTCGATAAAATATCCGTGCTCGCACTGCAGCCCTGATAGAAGCCATGTCAAGTCTTTTCGCAAAGGAATCATTAGGATTACAACGAATCATGCTTGATTTTACTTTCGTTGTCAAACAATTTGTCAATTTTTGTAAACGAAAATTGTACGAATGCACCTTTCGGCTTCGATTCAGTTGCGATTGGTCAACGTTTTTGTTAGAAGAATTGGCTCCCTGGTTGACATTTACGATTGTTTTAAAGACGAAGATCTTTTTAATTTTTTTATTTACTCTTAGGTATCATTAAATTTAATTGCATTATTATATTAATTTTTGAACCTTGACCTATCATGCAAAACATTGACACCGATTGCTTAATAGACTACGAATCCTTTATTTTAATTATTATGGAATATATTATATCCTATTTTTAATTGCATATGGCCGTAAAGCTATGAAAAATAATACATATTTTAAAAATAATAAATATGTGTTATTCACTCTGTACAGAACGTAGTAACTATTTAAAATATGACTTATACAAAGTTAGTTGGATAGGGGGTACTAATCCGCGGGCCCTAAGGGCTTGTACACAAAACTGCGATGCGATGCCGCAGTTTTGTGTACAAGCCCTAAAGTATCACTGATGACTGTTTTAAAGTAAGTGTTAAAATATCAAAATTCGATCATTTTTATTTCCATGAAAAATTGTTATTATTTTAGTTTTTTCAAAAATTTCTTCTCTGCTTTAGTTACGAATTCAGAAAACGGAGCTTCTAATCCGTGACCCCAAATATAACCTAAAATGTATACACAGTTGATTATATAAGGATAGATAGATTTTTTTAAGCCTAGTTCCTGTAATAGACAGTCCTCGGTGTACTTTCCGGAATTCTACGCACTTGCAGGTCTAAAATTCCGCCGAAAGTTCAGTCTATTTTTATACTTCCTAGTCTGCTGCCCTTAGAAGAAGGCATTACTTCGGTTGCGTTTATAAATAATTTATTTCTAGTTATTTGTTGCGAAGATACCTACTATAGGCTACCATTTGAAAGGTAAGATAATAATTATGAACCTTCTTACAGACGTGTCAACAAAATTGCAACAGCTAACAACCACGAAACTTAAGAAAGTGAACAAATTAGACAGTTTACGCGGTCGCTAATGTGAGAGTACACTTACAGCAGACATCCGTAACCGTACCCAGTGCAGCGTAAGTGAAGGACAAACAATGAAAGTGCTGCCACATTGTTTGACGTGATAAGATATCTTAGTGCATAGAACGCTGACTTCTGGTTTCTAAGCCCGAATTACATCTGCTTCAAACATCTCTGGAGCTCTAAGCCTGAGACAGATGTCTGCGCATGCCCAGTACTTCAACTTCAATATCAAAAATAATTTATTCAAAATAGACTAGAAATACTTAGTTCTTCTTGTACACCAATGTTGCAAAAAACAGCCCTTAAAAATGCGCCCTTCACCACTTCCTAGTGTTTATTCTGTAGAGAATTTAATGTGCGCGGGAGTCAACTGGAGTTGCACAGTGCTAACTTTAATACAGCAATCATTTTTGGTGAGAACTATAAAGGGTAATTAACTGAGATGGGAGACTCTTGAGATTCTGACTTTTCGAATTCATGTGCGGATCAGAATTTATTATCACTTACGGTAACGGCGAAAGGAAGACACCGTGAGGAAACATGCACACCTGAGAGGGCTTCAAAAAGTTCTCTATAGTATTTTTTAGTCCGCCAACCCGCCAGCGTAGCGTAGAAATTAAGATCTAAACCCTTCTGATTCTAAAAGCCCCGTGCCCAGCAGTGGGACAGTAATGGACTGATTGTGGAGTGAGACCAGTCAATAGCAAGTAATTAAACTATAAGAGCTAGAGAAATGACGACACGACACTGACGACACGTTTGGTGCAGTGGCTGAGTGATTGGCTTCTGCGCTACGGGTTGTAAGTTCGATTCCCGCACGGAACAAATATTTGTATGGCCTACAGATAGTTGTTCTGGGTCTGGGTGTTTGTGCATGTGAATATTTGTGTCTGTAAACGCACCCACGATACAAGAGAAATCTTAGTGTGGGGCAACTTTTTTTTTTTTTAATAAATAAAGAAAAAGTAAAGGAAGTAAAAAAATTGTTTTAAGCAATAGTTGCTCGTCGATCTCGATGGATTCATTCTACCTGTTTTCAAGGCCAAAATTTAATTATCATTGTTTCGAAATGTCTGTCTGCACGTTTTACAATACATTGTGCGATCACCAATTACAAAACCGGTTTGAATTAGTCGCGATTGACCCTAGTCGCACCCTGTTGTATAAAGACCATTACCATTTTCGGAAAAACCTATCTCAAACACATCGAGATAAGTACCTACCTATGATGCCATCCGATTCGTAAAAGGACGTTAAGTGAGTAACTTTGAGTTATGAGCAAAAATGTGGAAAATGTGGTCCCTAAAAATTCTGAAGACATATAGTTGTTTTTGTTATAGGTACAAAATTATTGGGCTACTTTTAAGCTCATTGTATAACTTCTAATGAGTTACAAGACTAATATTGTTTTTAAAATTTTAGTTTTTGTTTTTTAGTCATGCTTTTCTGTACTGAAATGTGACCATCTACAACATTAATGTCTCTATAAAAGTCTCCGAATCTCGTAACTGACAAATGATAGCAAAATACGGACCAGACTGGTAGATAGAAAAAACGTTGCGCTTTTACATAGAATATACTTAAAACTCAAATTTGCCAAAATGTCACTTAACGGTCTTTTACAAATCGGACGGCAGTATGGTAGACAATATTGCTTCTATTTGCTTATCTACATCCTGTTAACAACTCGAAACGCATCAAGTATACGATTTAATTCACTTATCTTTGATTGCGATAGAATCTTCGTGATGACAAGAACAAGATAAATATTTAATGATATAATTATGGAATTGAAATAGCGATATACATAGAAGTCGGCCGATTAAGATAATAATATAATGTTTATTAATAAGATTCGAGAATATATACATAAATTAATTGGCAACGGTACTGGAAAAGGCAGAAGCCAGTGAATTATCATGATTATGCTAGATTGACCACGTGGTTACCGCGGTAAAGAGCAAACCACCTCTTGTCTTCCCCTGGGTACACGCCTTAGGATTTATTTTGAGATGAAAGTCAGCAGCGTTCTTTCATGCGCTAATATCAATATCAACATCTCCAATCATTTTACCACGCGTTTTAATTATCGACCTTGAATTGATTATTGGATTTCTGTCAAAAACCAATCAATCTATAGATTGTGGTTTGGAATCGATTATTAATTATCGGCTGTAAGTGAATACTGCCTCAAACTAATTCTTGCAGCGGTCTTTATGAGACTAATCACATTAAATCAATTCGCAAAAACGTTGGATGGTTTTAAATTCACCTATCCGCATCACCTTTGAAAACAACGGCTTTTAACTATAAAAGCATTGTATACAATGTGTAAAAGTGCGTAGGCATGCTGAAGCAATGCATGCGGAAGCTGAATCAATACGAGAAGTTGACAGCGTGCGTGCGCATGCTCATACTAAATGACCATTGAAGGAAATGCGAATTAATGCTGATAAAAGTGTTGTCTCTTAGGAAGCCTAGTTTCAGCGGAGGATATCTACGGGGTGATACAATCTTCGACAGTAAACTTCTAAAGTGTCATTACACTTAGAACCTTAAGATCCTACACTAAAGCACAAATTAATATATTATTAATAAAATAGACGACACGTTTGGTGCAGTGGCTAAGCGATTGGCTTCTGCGCCACGGGTCGTGGGTTCGATTCCCACACGGAACAAAAATTTGTATGGCCTACAGATGGTTGTTTCGGGTCTGGGCGTTTGTTTGTGAGATTTGTGTCTGTAAACGCACCCACGATACAAGAGAAATCTTAGTGTGGGGCAACGTTTTTATAAAAAAAAAAAAAAAAAAAAAAAAAAAAAAAAAAAAAAAAAAAAAAATTATTACTGTTTACAAGTCATGATGTAAAAGTACTATCAGATTAATGAACGAACTCTGCCTCGTATCGAATGATATGTTTTCCTAATCAACGTCATTGATAAGCTAATGTCATAGTAATATTTGAGCTCGATCAAACAGAGTGCATTTATAAAACCTAGCTGCGATACATTCTCATTGCACGCGGACGACTGTACTGATCGGACAACCCTAGCGTTGAACGTCAAAGAGGTCGTTTGATAACTCATTTTCGGCGGGAATGCAACGCACGCGCTTCCATCGCAGGTTGCGGTTATATTGGGAATGTCGTGCTGTATTCCTATCTAACCTCATCCCCCAACTTTATTGGAGTCAGCTGTAGTCTAAGGGTGTATACATAAAGGAAGCATGTAACCAGCGCCGACCAACCAGCGCTTATCGGTACTGATCCGTGCAGGTAACATAAACGTATGCCTGCGTGAGCGACGATGTCGACGTAACAAAATGTTGCCATATTAAATATTATAATTATATTCCATACACTTTTAGTTTGTTCCTTATTTATTGCGTATCTATTTATTTTCCTTCTTTACGTACACTACACATATACACACACACATGTTAGTTTAAGTGAACGGGCATGACCGCTGACTGACATCCGTGGAGCACAAAGGTTCCAGACGAAAACCAGCGTCAAGTACTTAAGTGCTTGACATTAAGCTGATCTGGACACCTTTTTGGTCCAGCCGTGAGACACATACCCAAGACTTTTTTATTTGTATCACTTTTTTACCTGTTGTGTCTCTTTGTGCTGTGTCCAAATAAATGATTCTTTATCTTATCTTTATCTTTATAAAGGAAGCGGGTAAAAGCAGGAGCTGGCATTTTTTAACAAAAATACGCGTTATTCCCTTGCAAATACAGCAACAAATGACGGCCTACCAGCGCTGATCGGAGCAGGTCGGAACTTGTCGGCGCAGTTCGGAGCTTGTCGGTGCTGGTTCGCCACAGAGTAGACTACCTGCGCCGACTAACTGCGCGGACTAGCACCGACAAACGCTGACAGATCGGCGCCGGCAACCCGCTTTCTACGTGTTTACGCACTAACCAAATGTGACTGAATACCAATATTGTACTCTGAGCGACAGTCATCAGAACTCCGAAACCCAGTTAGGTCCTGGGCAATGCCTACATCCTAAGGTTAGTGTCGTATATTAAAAGAGCCTTTTGACGGTACTTAAGTACGTCCGACGCACTCAGCCCCTCTATCAACCTTGCTGACTGACTAATCCTTCCAACACGGCATGAGCTAATCCCGTATATTGAGAGAAGCATCAACGGTCATGCAGACTGCGTAGCCTCTGTGCGCTCTTTATTTACAAAAGACTACTTATATCACCGAAATCCTATCTTCTATATGTCATTTTGGTATTGAACGCACTGACTTACAACTTTATATATCTGCAAATCCAATCCAAATGTTGTCATAAAAATGCACTAACACAATTCACAAAACGTACGAAATTTACCTTGCAGTTCACCGGCGTTCTATCTTCGTTCCCACACATCCGCACTAGCATTTCAAATATCCACTAAATATCACTTAAACACTATATTATTATTATAACACATTATCCACATAACACAGCCATTATAACACACGCGAGAACACAAAATGAGTTATCAAACGATATGTTATCGATAGTTTTCGGTGTTGCCACTGACAAGGGGTTTTATCAGTTCAAAGTAGAAGTAGCGTACGTAGACGATACGGTGGTCGAGCCGATACGTTCGCTCGTTCGTAAGCGTCGCACGCGAATGGGAGAACGGTCGCTCTTATCGTTTGTAGGTCAACCGGTAGCCGCCATCAATGATTGTATGTTCAAACATTACGCTACTGAAGTTTACACAGATGACGTGCGCGTGAAAGTTGGTACTCTACGAGGGTACAGCTTGTGTCCTTTGGAATACAGTTTGAAAGATATTTGATTAAGTAATAAAAGGAAATATTTTATTATTTATTCGCGAGACTAATGACCTTTCAGATATTTAATGATTGTAAAATTAATCTAATCGTGTTCAATTAATCAATCGACAGTCTTGGTGATAACACAAAATTAATGAAACAGTTTTATTATCTTATTTTTAGAATTGCATGCACAAATAATAAAATAATAATTGCAAGTCGCAATAATAATATTCAGGTTTTGCATATATTAAAGCAAAATAGAAATAAAATTTTACTATTCTTACCAATGACACCACACGTCACGAAATTAAAACTTAATGACAGTCAAACATTAAAACATATAAAATCATTGGCATTGTCCTACTTGTCACATTATTGGAACCAATGCGCTTGCGATCAAATGGTCAATCAAATATACTTTTTAGATAAACGTCTATTTATGGTCGAAATTCACGTTGCTGATACATTCTAGTGCAAATACATATTAAGGCGGATACAGACTTTGCGAGGCACGCGCCGCGGACGGCGCACAACGAATGCCTCGCAAGGTGTGTACCTTCATATTCATGGCGAGGCATGTACTACGCACGTGCGAGGGCGAGCCAACGTATGTCGGCAAACGCTTCAAGATCAAAGCGCCTCAGTGCGAGCATTACATTAGTTGTGGACGTAGTCGCGCATGCACGTTCGAGGTGTGCGCCGCGTACGATATCCACCCAAAATGACACTGCGCCTGTGCGTAGCACATGCCTCGCCACAAAAATAACATGAAGACAGACAAACGAGGCATTTGCTTCGCACGCGATGGCTCGACCCGAGCATATGTTGGTATATTTTTTCGACAGGCACGCCTCAAGCAGAGGCATTCGTTGTGCCCTCTCACATGCCTCGCAAAGTCTGTATCCACCTTTATATTTCACACAGCAACCGCAACCTATATAACACAATTGCATCTCATGCATCTGATACAACCGTTACATTTGTGCTCGCTGTGCTCGTACAATCTTTTGCCATCTAGGACAAACCCTTAGCATTTGGTGATGAGAACATCTTAAGTAGTATCACATAACACTTAAACTGTTAGTAGATTTACATGCAAATCACGTTTTATCGGCGCCATTTAATTAATTATTTTAGAAATGATTTTAGAGGCAATCAACTCTCAATCAGTCGAACTTGTATTTTATAAATAAATTAATTTAGTGAATTGTTTGAATAATTTATGCTATTTTTAATAATGAGTTCTTCATCACTACATAGTATAAAACAAAGTCGCTTCCCGCTGTCTGTCTGTCTCTATGTATGCTTAGATCTTTAAAACTACGCAACGGATTTTGATGCGGTTTTTTTAAATAGATAGAGTGATTCAAGAGGAAGGTTTTAAGCTATAAAACGTACACGTGCGAAGCCTTAGTAGCCGTAGTTTTTTTTTTTATAAAATCAGTTTACTAGTCCAGCCATTTTTTTTATAAAAGTTCTCTCATTCTCTCAATATGCAACGATAGTTTCTGAGTTCGAATCCAGACCGCACCTCTAACTTTTCAAACTGTGCGGATGCGCAGAATTTGATTATGACTTGCGTTAACGGTGAAGGAAAACATCGTGAGGAAACCTGCACACCTGAGAGGGCTCCATAAAGTTCTCGATGATATGTGTTATCTGCCAACCCGCATAAGGGGGTCTACTCCCTAAGCACGAAGTCTGTGGTTTCGGCCTTAGTTACGAGCGTTTCCTTCTCCCTATCACTTACGGACACACGATTATTTCGGGGCCCGAACTAAGAATGAATGACAACACGATTTGACAATTATCTCTACTACCGATGTGTTTTTGCCCATCCGAAAAGTTGAACTTGACACTTGTTTTGTTCACTCCTACGTTTCGGGCTACTTTCGGACGGGCGACTAACTTCATTGACGGACTTAGGGAGTAGGCACCCAGGCAAGCGTGGTGGACTGAGGCCTAGACCCTCATTCTGAGAAGAAGCCCTCACTCACAACCACGGCACTACTTGTGTCATAGTTAGGGATCGGATATTCGGATGTATATTTACCTAAATTGACTTTTTAGCTACGTACGGAATATTAATATATTTTTTGTTAAAAAAAAACAGGGTGCCAGGAACGCATTACTAGTCGGGTGTATAGTATTGAAGCGACTTTTTAAAATGATTTATTAAAAAAAAAAACGGGATTTATGGATTGCATAATTATTTAAAATTTATGTTTAACCCCCGATGCAAAAATGTGTGTATGTAGAGTGTAAGAAGAGGAGTGGTGTGTGTTAGATAAACCAAAAAAAAACATAAAATAATTGTCCTGGAGCCGCAGGATTTTTTCGATACAAAAGCTCATTCCGTATTAGCCAACATCGCAAGTTTAGGTGAAAATGCATCCGAATATTCGATCTCTAGTCATAGTACACCGTTCATAGAAATATATGGCGCTCGGAGTCGTCATACATTGTCGTGTGTCTATAATATATTTGAGACAACTTCATAACTGCAGACTAGTCAAGGAGTCTTGCTTATGTAAATACTTGATATCTCCGCGTCTCATCGGGGGTATAGGAAAAACTATTTGCAATAGGTTATCTTTCCTTTTAGCACTGATAAAGATACCGAAGTGCCATAGGTGATGGGTCGCTACGTGCATATTATAATGTTAGAATTATCCTTCTTATTCGAAAGACTAGGATAATAACATAATTAATAGCGAATAGGGAATATGTATATGATCCGAAAGTATGTTTTTTAGTGTTCTGTACCCAAAAGGTAAAACGGGACCCTAGTACTAAGACTCCGCTGTCCATCTGTCCGTCTGCCACCAGGCTGTATCTCATGAACCGTGATAGTTAGACAGTTGAAATTTTCACAGATGATGTATTTCTGTTGCCGCTATAACAACAAATACTAAAAACCAGAATAAAGTAAATATTTAAGGGGGATCCCATAAAACAAACGTATTTATAGATAATGGTACGGAACCCTTCGTGCGCGAGTCCGACTCGCACTTGGCCGGTTTTTTTTATTCTTGTTCAAACAAATTTTAACTATCAGAAACAACGAAACTAAGGATATTGGTCCAACACAACTATGAAGTCTTATTACAGTTCGCGTAAAATATCTTTGCCGCTCTGAAACCACGTTTTCAGCGTTCATTTGAAAATTCATTGCAGAGGGGCAAAGTTATTTGGTACTCGTAAAATATCTTTGGCGCTCTGAAGCCAGGCTTTTAGGGTTCTGTTAGTCACACCAGAGGGGTGAAGCTATTTTATGCTTACTGTAAATGACAACTTGAAATACATAGCGTAGAGATCGAGTTTATTAACGTAACTCAATAGACCTAAGAATGCCAAAAATCATTGCAAAATATTTTCAAAAATTATGGACAGACTCTTAAGAACATTTTCCTCTAGCCACAACGATTAAGGTAGCTGCCCTTATTACTACCCCATCTCAAATAAGTTTTTTGCGATTTCTGACTTTTCTAGTACTCCAACCTCAGTTGGTCCGGAAGAGTGTTTTGATCCTTATGGGAAATGGGATCGATTGGCATCATAAAAAACTATTGTGAAAACAGCCCTTTTTCTCGCTGAATGTACCTACTTTTTTATTTCAAAAGGAGATTGACCAAACACAGTATCGCTTTAAAGTAAAAGAGTATGGCTCTAAAAATATATTCACAAATTATAAAATATTTTACTAACTTCTCTTAGTTCATTCGGTCGAAATCGTATGTGGCATTTAATATTTTGTATTTAATTGGTTATTTATTGGATTTTATTGCATAATTTTAAAATGGCGTCTATTAGTGAAAGCAGTGTTGCCAATTTTAAAAACCTCCCCATAATCGATCGTATGGGATAGCCTATGGAAAAGCTGAGTTTTAAAAATAATTTCAACTACGTCATTTTTCCTCCTTATTAATATTATTATTTAACAGAATTAAAATAGTTTTTTTTTAATTACCATCTTTAAATAATATTACTTTACTAATTAAATCTTTTTAATTGACAAATCACTTACGATCAGGGTGATTTAGATTAACTGTTGGTAACACTGTCACGGCCAATGTGAAAGGAGACTTGCATCTATCTATGGTCATGAAAAAAATTATGAAAAAAATAATTGTGAAAGGTGGGCTATCAAAAGTGTCACTGTCAATTTGTTTATCAAATAAAGCATCGTGTTGTTTTTATTTGATAATTGTTGAGTTTGTTGTGCTAATAAGTAACTTATCATTGCGTTGAGTCCGTGTCCAGTCGCGTCTTCAGATTCCTGCACGATTAAGAACTCTTTGGAAGACCATTCTACTGTTCCTGTGCTGGTGGTGTGGATTGTGTAGAACGTTTTTACGACTACGGTCCGTGTCCTGTGTGCAGTGAATCACCAAAGATTTTGTGGTGTCTAAGTTGGGCTCGATTTAGGTCTGTTGAGCCGTCGGCTCCGTTTTTAAACGACACATTTTTTGAATATTATATTATTGACCAATAAAACTATTTCATTGCTCTATTCAAGCATTTTTATTTTCTACTTCCTAAAGGTACACACGGCTACACATCAAGCTATACATTTCCAGTTTACACTGACCTCTCACTGTAAGGAAATCCTATACAATGCGAGATCAGCTTACTGGAAATGTATAGCTTGATCTGTAGCCGTGCGTACAAACCTACTTTCAGCATGACCTACCTATGAAATATTATTTATTTGGGATCATTCATTGATTACTTGAATCTGTTTTCTTATGTGAGTTCAAATAATATTGTACTAAAGGGCTGATTTTTTTGATGAAAGGTTTGTTACAAAACTAACCTCAAAATTGAACAGAAAATGAAAGAACATCAAAAACCCCACAAAATAAATTGATAATTTTTATTTCCTATGAAAGTACGACATCACCCCTCTTTTATGTCCGATTTATGCCACCATACAAACATTTTTGATGCGCAACGACGGTCAGAAGAAAAATGGGCATTCTCCTTTATGAATGCCGATTGAAATTATCCCAAAAGTTAGAGGTGGTCTTCTAAGAACGTTTTCCTGTAGCTACAATGGTTAAGGTAGCTGCCCTTCATGCCCCATCTCAAATTACCACCCCATATATCTTTTTTTTTTTCTAATTCCACGCCATGCCTCTGTGCTATCTTTACCCTATTATGGCCTAGCCCATTTTAGCAGTGTAGACTTTCGAGCATCATCTCAAACGGCTTTCGTGCATCCAGGTTCTCCTCAAACCTTCACCATTGCCCCAAGATAACAAAATAGTACAAGAACAATTGTCGACATCTGTCCGATAGCCGATGACGTCATTAGTCACTACGTCTGCACGATAAAGACATCAGCAGTCATGTGAGTGACACATTCATACTCTTTATATAACGACTCGTAGTGTCGAAAGCGATACTGTTGGCGTATGACCTTTCATGTAATTATATTTGGCTGAAGAGTTGAAAGGTCTTCATTATCAGTATTCATTTATAATTATCCATAATTGGGTTATTGAAGTTTTGTTTGATAAAAATATCTTTTGTCAAGTGCAGCGAGTGTGAGACTCGGGGCTTAATAGCTGTTGATGCAGATCAAGGTTGAAAACAGGGTTTTTTTTCTGGAGTGGTAGAAAATTTGGGGGATTGGCCAGAACACACCAATGCTGCTTGGCAATAGAAATAGGTGCGGTGGTAGTACTTCGCCAGACAAACTCTTTCACAAGGAGCTCTACAACTAAGTACTCAAGACTTAACTACATACTAGTAGAAAATACCGACTCGATAAATATTCTTAGCGTAGATCTCAACTAGGATGCAAGAAGCTGATCTGATTCAGAACGATTAGATTAGTCAGTTGCCGAACGATTCGGTAAGCTATCTTTTTTTCTACCTCATCTGAATTTGTATGGTCGGTGTCGAGCGTCTGGGAAGGAGCGCGTACACTATCCTCCCCCTCCCCCCTCTCTTCTGTTTGCCTTGAATCTGCAGATTGATTAATCTGCGAGGCAAAGCCACACTTGCCGCAGTCAAGACGTTGGTTGACAGTTTTTTGTTTACACATTGATGCCTCCTTATGTCTTGGAGAGCAGTTCTGGTTGTCCTAAGAATCTTAAGATGGTCGTTAAGGGCTACTATCCCAGGAAGTAACTACCAGCCTAAGGTTCGATTTTCGGTATCCCCCAGTGATTCAATTGCGCATTTCTGAGCAGGTTCTGAATGCTAGATCAACAGATATTTCTATTTTTCTACTATGATCTTACATCCAAACTTAATATGGTCTATTAGTCTCCGCAATTGCCTTCGAGGCATCGATAATATCTACTAAGAGTACTCCTACTAATCTGTTTGTCTAAAAGCAAAAACATCCCAATCGTTGATAAAAATAAGCACTAATTTGAATTGACCGATAAAGTTATATAAATAGACCTGTACGCACGGCTACATATCAAACCATATATCCAGTATGAGCTGAACTCGCATTGTATAGGCTTTTCGTACGATAAGAGGTTAGCTTATACTGGTATTCTATAGCTTGATATGTAGCCGTGTTTACAACAAAGATAGAATCGTAAATCATAGCAAATACATCCTAACAAGAGTTCCATTTTTAAATCAAGCCTTGAAGCCCAGACAATACCCCCATCCTCTCTAATATATAAAATTATCACAATCCTAACTTAATATAAACGCAAAAATAAGTTTGTTTGTTTGTTACCTTTTCACGCCTAAACCACTAAACAGATCATCCTGAAATTTTGCATAATACGTTGTCAGGTGTACAGAAACGGACATAGGGTACCTTTCATACCGAAAAAAAGTACTGTTCCCGAGGAAAACAACAATAATGATAATGGATGGCGCCACGTGTCTTTCGAATCATGATTGAATTATATTATTATAGAAACTGTAGTAGTGTGTTAAAAATTGATTGACACATTCTAAATAAACGCGAGCGAAGCCGCGGACAAAAGCTAGTACTTATATAACATAAGCTAATGCACTCAGCTCGACAAACAAACCGTGTAAATATACCATTATAAAATATTTACAAGTCCATTCAACAATATTTACCCTAGCCGAGATTATCTCGCAACGAGTTGACAGTAGCGTTGTCTCTCTCTATCGTTGTTTGTTAGAGAAGGACAGAGTGACAGTTGAGCGGGTTAGTTCGTGTTGTATGTGACGTAATAATTAGAGTTTGTTAGAACATAATTATATGTGAAGAAGGGTGTGTTATATGTGAAATACTGCAGTCACCGGCCCGCTTTGCAAGCGTAGTTATGGCAAAGGAGAATGGGCAAATTTCATATAACAAAAACCCAGAATTAATAGAAATGATTCGTGTTGGTATTTGTCACGCTTAATGTCCTAAACAATCCTGCATATATTTTTTTTCCCTAGGGTCCGGGAGAACACAGTAAAATTGACAATTTATTGAAGGTTATACCCAGCAGTAAACAGTGATAGAATTATTAGTATAATATTCATTTAATTTTGTACTACAACCACTTTACGAACAGAAAATATTGATGTCATTTTACCGGCCTCTCTCGGACCGTAGGGAAAAAAAATTACGGGTTTGTTTAGGGCTGATTTTTCTATCATCAGTCATTTATCTAAAGAATAATTTTGACGTTTTCACAGATTTTCTATACAAAAGCTGTCATAGCGTGATATTTATCTCTCAGATATAAGTTATTCGATCAATGAATAATCGGCCCTTGTGTGATAAATCCTAATACGAGTCTACCGTACCATTTCGATCTCTCCTCGTGTAAATCAGGCTTCAGGCCTAAACTTTGTCCATATATGGATTATGGAAAGAACGTTGTTTATCCCACAGAAACGTATTACCGCTATAAAAACCCAAGACATGGACACACACACCATATATGCTGTGTGTTAATCGAAGACATGGTCAATCTGTGTGTCAAATTTCATCTAAATCCGTTCAGCCGATTATCCAAACTTTCACATCTCTTCTCTAAATACTATAAATTGAAGTCGCTTTTCGTGTCTGTCTGTTTGTCCGCTTACTTCTTCTAAACTACTGAATGGATTTTTATGAGGTTTTCATCTTAATTTAGGTAATTTCTTCAGGAAGATTTTGAGCTAAAACGTACCCAAGCAAAGCCTGAGCGGGTTGCTAGTTTATATTATTGTATAGTGTGATTCAAAAGGGGTCAACAATATTACTCAGGGTACTCGTATAAACTGAAGAACTTTCTTAAACTACACATACAGTGATAGCTTCGTATTGTTTGTAATGTTTGCTCCGCGCAAGTGCGTTACGCAACTGTGTCCACAAAATGTGGAGTATTGTGTTAGTTTAGTGTGTATGGAATAAATTGTTACATTGGTACTGTGCAATCTGTTGGTTCAATTTGATAATATTTTGTAATGATTTTATAATGAATTATAAGGTGTATTTGTATTGTTTGTATGCAAAAATATGGTTTATTTTCCTAAGCTTTGTATCCTTTTTTGCTTTATATTCTCATAAGGGTCAATATTTCGTCAGTGAAGTTCTAACAGTGCGTAGGTCATTTTGTGAAAAAAACAGACAACACTGGGAAAGCCACAGTTTTACTTGAAATGAAAAAGATTATTAGGATTTGCAAAGGTTTAAATCATCAAAGAGTTCATTTGTAATGATAATTAAAAACAATATTGCGTTCAGCGTATTTACGCTCCTCGTTGTAAATAGTTTTTTCACTCTCTTGTAAAGTAGCCATTTTTGACTTCCGCACTGTTAGAACTTCACGGACGATTTGCTTTTTCTTCTATCTATATTTCTATACACGAAGTAGTGCGTTCAATACACGAAGATGCGCCCTACTCTTTGTCTAAATCGTTACAGTGCAAATGTATGCATTATAAAAAGTTATTGTTTTTGTATAACACACAATAGTCAGATGTGTGCGTACGCATACTAATGAGATGATAATAAGAGTATGGATAGTAAGATAATGTGTGCATACGACAAACAAACAAACAATCTAAAAACTACATTATTGGCATCAATATCTTTCCTAGGATGCATTGCACTTTTTTTTCAAAAATAATGAATATTTTTGACATCGTTATTTCATTATAATTATATTTAGATAATGTCAAATTTAATTCTTGATTGGCTCAATACTTACGGCGGTGCTGCCATCTGCTTTCGAATCGAGATATAATACATAATCTCTCCTTAAAAAAAAAGGCCTACACTACACTAGGATTTTTCCAGTCTCCTAGGTGCGTTTACCAACAAAAATCTCACATGCGCACGTTAACATCGAGCTTATGTCATACAAATTTTATTTTGCATGTGGGAATCGACTCCTGCCACGTGCGTAGAAGTCAATTGCTCAACCTCTGCGCCAAAAGCAGTCAAATATAATATTAAGGGAGAAGAGGTCCCTCCCAATGTAGTGGTATAGAAATCGCTTTAAGCGATAAGACCGCCATTTGTACTATTCTTAATCATGTGTATTCCTACTGTTTATTTCTTTTAGTGTACAATAAAGTATATCTATCTATCTATCTATCTATCTATAGCATGTAGCAGTGACTGACCTGGTAGGCGTTCCACTGCTGCAGCAGGTGGTGGTGACACGCGGCGCACGCGCGCACCGTGCCCTGCGCGTCCTTGGGCCGCGAGCGGGGCGGCCGCGGGTGCTGCTCGCCGAAGATGGGGAAGTACGCCTGCTTGTTCTGCAACAGTCACGTAACAACACCTTACTATGAGGAACCGCACACTTATGTTCAAGGAAAACATCGTGAGGAAACCTGGGGCACATTTGATGAAAATACTCTGCAAGTCTATAGACTAATTTATATACCAAAGTAGGGAGTGCGGACTTGCAGAGTAGTTTCATCAGATGGGTCCCTAGTAATGTTGGGCGTAACTGATATATTTTCCTAATGCATTATACATTATATTATAATTTTCAAACTGTTGTTTTTAACTGTTGTAATATATATTATATTGTATTGTATTGAAGGAACACTAAAATTATCAATAGAGCAGAAGACTTGCAGTAATATGAAACTAAGTTTACACTAATGTAATATAATATTATTTTAATGGTAATAAAAATTTGCTCTTGTTACTTGTGAGTTAAAGTTCATAATTGTGTGACGCTTTACTACGATGTGAAGTACGACAATATTATTTTGCCAGTAATATGAAACAAGTTCACACTAATATTATATAAATATTTATGTTATTTTAACGGTGGTAAAAATTTGCTCTTGTTATTTGTGGGTTAAAGTTCATAATTGTGTGACGCTTTCGGCCGACTTAACGACTCGACGCGAGTGGCGGGCGACTACTACCTATAGACAATAATATATATTATAACAGTCTTTGTTGCAAATAAATAATGGTTAGAATATTATAAATGTATAATGAATTATATTAGCTGTTATATGTTATAACGCCCAACATTAGTCCCTAGACTTTAGTCTGAAAGCGCCAACACACAGTGAACAAGTATGGTTATCAATGCTAGTTTCTTCTCAGCACAAAAAGAAGCTTTTGCCTTGCTGTGAGACAATAACAGTAGACTAGATCCTTCAGTTTCTAAACGAGAACTGTCAAAATGTTTCGTTTTGTTTTCGTTGTCAAAACATTTGTCAATTTTCGTCAACGATAAAAGAGAAGGACGACGCGCGTTTTCTGCTTCAAAACAATACTTGAATTAGCTCACTGGTACTGGTATTATTATAACAAGTTCCCGCCCCGTATAATTGTAAAATTTATGACTTTATAAATATGGTACTAGTTTTTGCCCGCAGCTTCGCTTTCTGGCTCCAAACCGTTTATTTTCTGCAATGCAAGCGGCATGGATCGATCGTGAGGCTGGCGAGACCTCCTCACAATCAATCGATGCCGGTTGCGTTCGCAGAAAGTAAACGGTTTGGCGTCAGATTTTTTTAAAAGTGAAACTCACTCATTTTGGTTCGGGTGTAAACGGTTAAGGGTTAAATTTCAAAAAAAATCCTTCATTATTCCTTGTCTACATTATAAAGGGAACCTCTGTGCAAAATTTCAGCTTTCTAGGTCTAAGGGTTTGAGCTGGGCGTTGATGAGTCAGTCAATCAGTCAGTCAGTCAGGACCTTTCTTTTTATTTATATATAGATAGATATATTGAACTCGAAAACTTCTAATCCACAGTCTTGCTGAATAATACAGCTCGACTTATCAAGGTATGTATCAATAATATAATATTTACAGTACTTATTATGGTCTCGGAACTGAACCGCTGACTCCTGACCCCGATAAGAGCTCTCGAATGACCGCAAGAGCTATAAAGACCTCCAGCCGATTACAACTATCAAATAGGGCTCAACTATAAGTAAGATCATTGTAAACAATATTCAATAGAATATATATATATATATTTTTAGGATTCCGTACCCAAAGGGTAAAACGGGACCCTATTACTAAGACTCCGCTGTCCGTCCGTCTGTCCTTCTGTCACCAGGCTACAGCCTCTCATGAACCGTGATAGTTAGTTTCTGTTGCCGCTATAACAACAATACTAAAAAACAGAATAACATAAATATTTAAGGGGGCTCCCGTACAAAAAACGTGTTTTTTTTGCCGTTTTTATAGATAATAATCGTCCGTCCGTCTGTCACCAAGCTGTATCTCATGAACCGTGATAGTTAGACAGTTGAAATTTTCACAGATGATGTATTTCTGTTGCCGCTATAACAAATACTAAAAAACAGAATAAAATAAATATTTAAGGGGGCTCCCATACAACAAACGTGATTTTTTTGCCGTTTTTATAGATAATGGTACGGAACCCTTCGTGCGCGAGTCCAACTCACTTTGGCGGTTTTTGAAAATATTTTGAACTGCATTTACAGATTTTGAAAAAAGTGCAGTCAGCTAGAAAAAGGGGTGATTTTCACAAAACATTTTTATGATGCCAATGGATCACATTTCTTGTATGGATCAAAACATTCTTCCGGACACACTGAGGTTAGATATTTGAAACAAAATTGATCCCGTTAACTAAACGGGATGATTTTTATTTAAAATAAGCTCTAGTGTGACCCCTTTCAAGAAATAAGTCGAATTTTTAACCATCCTATATAATTTGCGGTACATCGGTACCTACCGTTCACCCTGTATAATTCACGGTACATCCATACTTAAGCTATGTACCAAATTAAGTTATCTTTGTTATGTAAATATTGCGTTTTTTTTACAGTATCAATGTATAAAATGCGTATTTTAATGAGTAAAAGGTTAATGTTTTACAATATATTATCAATGTTACACTAGACTTTAAAAGACCTTGCATTAATTGTGAATGCCGAATTGGGGTCAGTGGTTTATTTTTAATTTGATTTAGGGCCGATTTTTCAAGATAACTTATATCCGAGGAATAAATATGGCGGTTTGACATATTTTCTACATAAAACCTGTCAAAACGATAAGATTATTCGTCAGGTAAAATAATTATCTGACGATTGAAAAATCGACTCTAAGTTACTGTTAAGCTGTAACTATTAGGTACCCACCCTTCAAGGCATCGCATTGCACTGACACCCATATACAAAGACTCATGTGTCTAATTCCCCCCTGCCCTTTTTTCTATCGGACGGCCAGAAGCACTAAAAAGCGCCATTGGTTCATGGTTGATATACCAAAAACCCGAACGAAGCGCTTTGATTCCACTTTCATTGTGAAAACCGCCAAACAGTGGAATGCGGACAGGAACTTCCTCACAATACGCGCCGTGTCGAGGAGGACTGCTTTCTGTATCAGGCCCTTGATCCAGCCACCCCACGAGAGCCTCTTGAGGTGTTGGTCGAGGCTCTTGGCCATTAGGCCATTGGCCGTTACGACTATCGGCACAATGACTGCCAAATCCACATCCCACATGTTGACAACCTCGTGTGCTAAGTCAAGATATTTGATTTGTTTATTATTTTCAGCTTTCACGAGGTTTAAAGGAAATATGATTATAGTGCAACAAATGTAAGAAATCATTTTTAACGTTACACATTCGACCACTGGTGTCTGAATGGAAGCTCGCCGAGCAATCCGATTGGCTAGTCGTCAAATTCAGCGGCCAATCATGGCACCGAAGACCTAGTCTAATAAATCTAACTGTCAAAAGGTATTCTCTAGGATGTGGTGCACTTAATGAGATAGCTCTTTATTTTCTTACAACCCTACGAGTAGCTAATAATAAAACAATATTAATGCGCCTGTCTGTTTGTAAAGTAAACATCAGCAAAGGTTCACGGGTCAAAGAAAACACACCGATAAGCGAATTGCGTAGCTCACTCACACTGTACCTTTACTGAGAAATTGTTATTAAAGTTAACCTCGTTTAGGTACGAAAACATGCCTACACGCTGTAACTCCGGAAACACAAAAGAAAACCGAACCGAAGTTAGTGAGTTGCTGAACCGAAATGTAATAAGAGCGCGAACGCACAGCGGAATGGGCACTCTCTTCTCTAAGACTAAAGCTCAATTTCGCGTGCGTATTGCACTGAATATGTGTTTTTTTTTTAATAAATCTCCAAGTTACACCATAGTTTATGTCGTGTTAAGTTTCTAAAGTGTTAAATGCCTGAGATGTGCTATGCAGGGATTGTCTAATACACGGAAACTGACCGAGCGGACCATCTCAAGCCTCAAGGTGTCTATTCCCGTCAACTGTTATGGGTAGAAACCTACTGAAACAAAACTAAAATTTATAAAAAAAATGTGGTGTAAAAAATATGTCAATCGATTCTCCTAGTGATTCTGAACAAACTAGTTTCAGGTTTAGTATATACTAAAACTAAGCTTGTATAGGGAATTCAACATATTACGGACGGATTTGGAACTGTTGTCGTAGAACATGGACACAGGAAAAGAGAGAACAGTTATTATTCGGCTCGAAGGATCACTGTTTGAATGCCGACCCCCAGCAGCACACCTGGGGGCCTACTCTCTAAGTCCGTTAACTAAGTTAGTCGCCCGTCCGAAAGTAGCCCGAAACCGTAGGAGTGAACAAAACAAGTGTCAAGTCCAACTTTTCGGACAGGCAAAAACACATCGGTAGTAGGGACAACTGTCAAATCGTGTTGTCATTCATTCTTAGTTCGGGCCCCGAAATAATCGTATGTCCGTAGGCGATAGGGAGTAGGAAACGCTCGTAACTAAGGCCGAAACCACGGACTTCGTGCTTAGGGAGTCACCCCTTTCGGAATTAGCATTCAAACACGTCTGCTATTCCCGAAAGGGGTGATAAGTCGCAGCGTCGGGTGACCGCTGAGTGGCTCTCTGGGCAAGCATGTTAATAACCTTATATTCTTATTCTTTTAGACTCATTAGAATAACAAACTGTTTATATTGATAATAGCGGTAATTTTCCGATACAGTCACGTATTTACCTTCGACATTATCGTGCCCGTCAGTCTAGGAGTTGTCCCATTCTGTCGGACTTTAGAAAATATACTTGGGAGCAAATAAATCGAACCACTTCTATTTTTCACGTAGGTATAACTGTTATTATTTTTGGTATTATGGAACGGATCAATTCTAAACTTATATCGCCTAAAAGCTTATTTGATAACCTTTACAATGAGGGTAGTTTTTTGTATTTTTAATTATATAATTCATGAAACCAAAACTAATAACCAGGACACGTGAAAAAAGGAGTGGCTCGATTTCTTTGCTCCCAAGTGTATTATTACCTCCACGTAATATACGAATAACTGATTTAGCCAAACATTACAATATCCAGTCATGTGGTTTCATTGAGAAATGTATTGTAATTGTGTGTGTGCATATGATAGAGTATTTGTATAATTAAAATTTAAGATATCCGTATCACTGTCTTGTGACCTAATTTATTTATTCTTAACTATATTTTTTTTTACTAATGATCAATCAATAAAAAACTATCTTTAACACAACAATCGTATTAATCGTGTGTGTGCGGCCGGATTCTGCGAATATTGTTGTAAAAAACCCATTTGTAATAAAACATTGATTCCTTTACCGTTGTATAAAGTATTTAATTTAATTAAATTCACCGCAACCGCTGTTCTTGCTGTGTACAAAGAAACATAATTTATTATATCCTGTTTTATTTCCATGCAACATGTAATGATACTAAGAACATTCGATCACATTAAGTATGCATTTAAAACTGCATAAAAAAATTGGTAGGTATAATTTAAATAAATTATTTAATATTTTCATTTTATATTGCATTAATTTCTATGATCGGTCTAAGAGCTGAAACTGTTATACATCAAAGTACTTTACCTAAATCCATACCTTGTGTACGCGGCACGAAGGACCATAAAATACTCTTACAATTTTTGGTCTTTCGAACAGAATGTAGTCGGCGAGGTTTTAATTAAGTGATGCCCCGTTCCTAATAACGAATCGTTTTATTTACCAATGGTAGTGTGGCGGCATCTATCTCGCCACATGCGAACTATCCTACATCGCGCAATCAAGATTTAACACGCAGATTGTATACATACAACCTCCCAACATCAACCGTTGGGCAGTAGCCCGCCAGGCATAAGACTCCGCCTGGTTGGAGGATCCTCCCTTTGGTTGGAGGAACACCACACCAAGTTTCTCCACAGTAGCATTGTTACTACCAAAGTGGACATAAAAAGACTCGTAAGCTAATTTTATTTGTGTGATATGTACTAACGTATGGAAATACACCTATGCAAAGCTATGGGTCTAAATTTCAACCAATAACGCCAGATAATTAATAAGAACGGCCATATACAGGCTGATCCGAAATTCAATGTCAAGCCGGGAAGAAATGATAGGGCAGTTTATGACTGTACATAAAAAAATTAGTTGTATACTTTATTTAAAAACATCTTTAGTAGTTTGTGATCTACGAGGTAAAATTTTATTCATGCTTACATTGCAACTCGAAAGCGATTAAACCTTTTTAAGCGACTTCAAAAAAAAGGAGGTTCTTAATTCGTCGGAATCTTTTTCTTTTTTAATTCATAGCTTTGGGGGCTTACTTTGACCTCTTATGAAAAAGTTCAAATGCCAGCCAGTCAACTTCCGTTCAAAAGCAGGCCTGCTTCTGAATCGCTAAAAATCGTACCATGAAAGTACTAAAGGTGAACGACTATTGAACCAAGTTGAACGGTAATGCTTGTTCATGGTACGAAAAGTCAATACAAAAAAAAAGGTGAACGGATTTCGTAAGTTAAACGTCAACGTAGCAGGCCTGCCGCAAGCCTGCTCTAACGATGTCATAGTACAAAAAAGCAGGGCAGTTCAATTTCCAGGCAACTTCTGTCCTGCTTTAAGAGGTCGTAGTAAGCCCCCTGAACAGTCATAAACTGCCCTATCATTTGTTCCCCACTTGACGTTAATTTTCGAGACAGCCCTGTATGTAGTAGTGCATAGACAACATTAGTCAATCGCCCCACATAAGCAATTAAGGTAACCGTGTATAAAACGTAATAAAACAGAAATAGAACTTTCAACAATGTAAATACAACGCGTAAAACGGTCTGGTATCTTTACGCAGTAATAATAATTAGGGGTCGGCAGTGCATCTGCTCGGATAACGAGACAAGTTTATTGTTATCAATGCACTATTAATATTAACTTTATTGCTCTCGATATGTCGGTGTCACTATTGTGAGCAATGTCTTTTTGTTCATTTATCTTACCGACCGTTGTCCGTTAAAACTACGACTCGTGCGACTCCTCATATCCGTTATATGTTAGGTTGTCGTATACAGGTTATGTTCGAAGAGGATGACGGGGGCTAAAGTGAGCGAGCAAAGCGATCGAACGAAGCCTCCGTAATCCCCTTCGTGTTAGGTTACTTTAAACCCTGCAGATAGAAATAGGAGCTCCGGCGCAGCGACGCTTCGTCGACCTTGGTCCCAGAATCTGTTTTTAGTGTAGATATTTGGTTGGTAGTGTGTCACTTGATGAAATGTTTTTCTTGGTAATAAGTTTCATATTAACTAAACAATATGAGAATAAAGAATATTTGATTTGTTATTCTATGATACGATTATTCTGACGTTAAACTTTATGTGAAACAAAAATCAATTATTTAAAAATCTCCAAAGTAGTAGTATTTGTTGTTATAGTGGCAACAGAAATACATCATCTGTAAAAATTTCAACTGTCTAACTATCACGGTTCATGAGATACAGCCTGGTGACAGACGGACGGACGGACAGCTGAGTCTTAGTATCAGGGTCCCGTTTACCCCTTAGGTACGGAACCCTAAAATTTTAGTATTTACAGCATGCTGTGCCGACTTAGCACATAAGTTCGTGACAGGGATTAAAGTATGGAAAGTAGTGCCATCTAGCCGTGATAGTGATATAACAAAATCAAGAGGTTGTCATCCTTAAAAAATATAATTTATGAATTATATTGCTTTACAAATAAACATAATTTTATTTAAAAAGTAAAACACATTTAGAATTTAACAAACAATACATATATAAAAACAATTTTTATGACCATTATAGTCGTTTATTTTCTCATTCAAATGAAAATTGTAACTTTTGTACTTTTGTATAATTACAGCGCTTTTGTGCTGACCACCCTGAGAAAAATGTCGGCACGTTAGTTACTGATACGGATTCAAATTCCAATATTTTCTCGTCCAATATTTTAAGTGATTAGATTCCTTAAAATACAACTGAGTGTGTGAAAGTTATTTCCCTAGCATCGTTGAGTTTTATAAATAAAACGTAAGTATCAAAATATGGGGTATTCCTCGAAACGCACCAACGATGAAACAGAGAAGAGCATGAAAGGATACGTAATAAATGATATCATCGATAGACTACCAGGATATCAGAAATGAACTGGAGCTAGGTGCTTAAGCAACTTAATACTTAGCTCAAAATTGAACCACGGAACTCTCAAAAGGTGCTGTGATCCAACTATTTTTAAAGTTGGACAACTGCCCCTAGTAAAGACTCATTGTCCAACTAGTTGGACAGAGCAGTTGGACCACTACCTCGGACTGGCTTTTTTACATGACTGCCCAAAAAAAGTAGCTTTTGTAGTAAAAAAGTAGTGTTTTCAGTGTTCATGTATGTATGTATTTTTGTATGTTTCTTTATTCCACCATAATTTCTGAACGCCTGAACCGATTTCGATGTGTTTGGTACCGTTAGAACTTAGAACCCTTGTATTTTCCCAGGTAACAAAGACTTTGAAAATTTAAAAAATGATAATTGTGTCTAGGGTTTGATTTAAAGCCAAAATCAAGTAATAAATTGTAATTGTCAGTTTGTATAATCCTCAATAAAACCAATTGTTTACATTTACTTTAGTATTACTGATTAAACCGTAATAGTAAAGAATATTGTTTAGTTTTAGGTGATTGTGATCAAGTAATAAATTAATTACAAAATAACTGTCTTTTACTTATGACACCGTTAGCATTGTAAGCAAGAAAATTAAAATTTTCTGTACAATACCCATTTTCTGTTTTCCTACACTTGATATTGTAATTAATGTGTTAGTGTAAAAAACCGCTAAATTGAATTCACGATTATTCAATTTAGCGGATTTTTACGATACACTTTAATTTCATCCATTCAAGAACGAAAGTACCAAAGTTAAACTATATATACGTACGTACCTATTCATTATGATCTATACATAAATACATCTATATCTGCTATATCTAGACTTTAGTTCGATGAACGACTACCAGGGCGGCGCTGCTGTCGCCTAATTTAACCTAAAACGTGAAGTTAGCTCTCTATCTTATAGATATACTGTACTCTTTGATTTACAGTACCGTTTCACGTTGTTTAGATGTTAATTTTGGATAATTTAACTACCGTCAAAAGTGGCCTATTAAAATGCCCCAATTTAAGTGTTGTTTTTCTTTACTCTAAGATTAAACACATTAGCGTGGAAGTATAATTTCTTTATCTTTGGAACAATATTTATTTATCAATAAATACTTGTGTAATTTTCCTTGACACTTATCGTAGTTTATGATTAGTTAAGGTTTACTCACGTGCGTTTTCGGGATTGCCCGAATAGTTTAGGAGCCAAACGGAGCCTTTAATCATGATATCGTAATGCTCGTAGTTGAGCTCCTAGTGAATGAATACTGAGTACTTGCACAGACGATATCTTTCACAAGAAGCTTCTACCTACCGCTAATATATAAGGTCAGTCAGAAAGCGGGTACTAAAGTAGCCATAATAATGAATAACTTTTGTTCTACAACTTTCCCCAAAAGTTTAAGAGAAATAGCTGTTCTGAGATTTCATAAAAAATACGCTAAAATCTATCTATCCTCAACTATACTCAGCTGTGTTTACATTTTAGGTCATATTTGAGGTCACAGATTAGAAGCCCGTTTTTTTTTTAATTCATAACTAATACAAAGAGAATTTTTGATAAAACAAAAATATTAATTTTGCATCGAATAAAAAATTATCGATTTTGGATATTTTACTACTTGCTTTAAAACAGTCATCAATGATACTTTAAGTGGCCCCTTTCCGACTAATCTTGTAAACTGCTAAAGAGCCTTTACTATTTGGATATCCTTACTAATATTATAAATGCGAAAGTAACTCTGTCTGTCTGTCTGTTACCTAATCACGACTAAACTACTGAACCGCTTTTGATGAAACTTGGTACAGAGATAGTCTGGAACCCGGAGAAGGACATAGGCTACTTTTACCCCGAAAAACGCGAAATACGCGATAAACGACACCCACGTGGGCGAAGCCGCGAACGACCCCTAGTTCAGTATAAATCATCCTTTCTATTTTAGATTTTGCAAAGAGAACTGTATCTGCTGTTGACTATAATAAATAACAGCGTAAAAGACTATACTGATACGGAACCTATAAATAAAAATAAGATTAAATTAAACATTTCATCATGAGGGTAACGACTGTTCTCAGTCATTACTCGGGAGTACGGCAGTGCGAAGGTCAAGTCACAGTAGACACATAAGCTAAAGCAGTACCTCAACTTACTACAATCGCCTGAATTGACACAGTTATGGGGCATTTACACGGGTCGATTTTAGCCGTGCGGCAAGTCACCAGTCGCATCGCTTGTAAAAATCGAATCGCCACCCCATTTACACCGGTCGACAAAAATCGCATGCGGCTTGTTCATTTCTAGTGGAACAATACACCGCAAAACACACGTCATACGGCGGGCGATCGCCTGCAACTGACCATTTACACGGCCGATTTTAGTCACCCGCCGCATGCGGCTTGTCGCCGCACGACAAAAGTCGGATGGCACCCAACTTTGAGGTTTGCGATTTTAGTCACTTGCGACCTAGTCGAATTGTCATTTAGACGGTCGATGTTCGCCGTGCGGCGAACCTTGTAAATCCCCTATCACACACACACGCACTGCATACTGAGTAAGTATAATGCACTCTTTGTATGGGACTGTATTTCGAAAATACCTTAGAAGTCTTGTTGCAGCGCGTGTCTGTGTGAGTGTGTCAAATCGGACGATTGCAGGTAGTTGAAGTACTGCTTTAGCTTATAATTATGTGTACTGTGGTCAAGTTCTGAAGATATTTACAATAATTGTTTTTATGACGCTGCGACTGGTTTATTTATCGCCGGTTTTCTACATCTTTTATCATAATATTGTTAGTATTAAAGATGGCTTTTGAGTATTTATCTAACAATTATAGATAACCCATTCATGCATGCACTTAAATAATTACCATAAAGTTTATGATAATACTACAACGTGATAATCTAAATATTTTGCTATTAGCAATAATATGCCTACTTATCATGTACTTACTAATACTATAAACAATAATTATAAACAGAAAAACTCCGTCGGTAATTAATCTTGATATTAAAAACATTGGATTTTTTTTACCATATAGTTTCTTGCCGGCTCTTCTCCATAGGAAACGACTAATTGGAACCGTTCACCTAGATTCGACTTTTCATAAGCGCATGCAATGGTTTATGTGAAATAAAAACTTTTGATTTTTATTTTGTTCAGGCATTCTTAGGCCAGCACAAAAACCCCAATTCCAACGAAATTTTAATACAAACAGCCCCCGATAAGCAGCTGACAACCGTTTCGGTTTATTCTCGTTTTGTCTACGATTCTCGTAACGACATTTTGCGCCATCATTACATGGTGGACATCCCACTCATACGTACAAAGCATTTTGCGAACACTTTGGAATTCTCTGCCGGAGTCTGTTTCCTAATAGTTACAACCTTGGGGTTTTTAAGTCAAGAGTGAATGGGTTACTTCTAGGCAAGCGTGCTTCACCGTCGACCACATCATCGCTTACCGTCAGGCGAGATAGTGGTCAAACGCAAGACTACCGCGAAATAAAAAAAAAACAACAAGAGAAAAAGAGCTTACCGAATCGTTTGACAATTGACTGATAAAATCGTTTAAATCAGGGGGCTGGACACAAGGCGATTAATGACTATATGAAGAGCTGCTAAAATAGTAAATAAAAAAAAAAACAACAAATGTCAAGAGAACTTGGCCGTCCGTCCGTCGGCGACCACGTCGTCATGAGATAACCTTTAAACCGGGATCGCAAGGTCTGCGACAAGACAACACTCAGATATTTTCCACTGCGCGATACCCTCTCACCTCTAGCCCGCCCCCCTGACCGCGATAGCCTCAACGGAGATATTTCAATTTATTGGCTATTTGCTGACCGAGCGTTGATTGGTGACGTCATGGATAGCCATGACGTCACCAATCAACGCTCGGTCAGCAAATAGCCAATAAACTGACGCAACCGGGATAACTTTTGAGCCATGCATAGGTCTATACCTATGCATGGCTCAAAAGTTATCCCGGTTGCGTCAGTTTATGAAAGAACGTATTAAATGATGGAATCAGTCGTTAATTTGCGGAAATCCATGACATACAAATATGCAAATACAATATCTAGCTCTAATTAGAACCAACTATGGCAAAAAAATGTTAACATTTGAAGGAGCACAACTTTATAATAAAATACCCGCACGTATTAAAAATGTAAGCTCATTTGATACATTCAAAACTCAGCTAGCTAGGTATTTAATTTCAGATAACTCAAATGTAAAAAAATGAATGCATTGGATGGGTATCTAATTTTTTTTTAAATGACGATGTTTTCTTCATAGCATAAATTAGTTTATTGTTCTCAAGTAAGTGACTTTGTATTGTTATTGAGAATAAATTTCGTTAAACCTAATTTCACCAAACAAGATCGCTAGTTTGGATGCAGTATGCACCACCCTCCTGCATGTTGCAGATACTTGTGGAAGGGAGTCCACAAGTATATGCAACATGCAGGAGTGAAAAAATAATGCAACATGCAACCGTTGTAAGGAACGTATTAGTTTCAAGAGTCATCATCTATGTATATGAAAATAAATCCCTATTTCCCTTGGTCACGGAATCACGCGCGAGCGGCTGGACCGATTTCGCAATTTTATTTTTTGTTGTGTTCTTAATTGTCAGGAGAAGGTTGTTATGAAAGAAAATTATGACATTTAAAAAACGAAATTATCTCAGTATGTCCATATTCTTCATTTGTTTACCGCATGCATGAAAATGATTTTAACTTTTTGTTACTATTTTGATTTTGTTTCTGAAGGTAGGTAGTAGGTAAGTAGTAAGGTAGTAAGTAGGAAAAAGTGCATTGCAACGCATGCCGGGTACTCTTCAATAAAATTTTAGTTTTATTTGTAACACTGAAAAGTAGTTTTTTTTTGTTTGAAGTTATACTTCTTTTGGCGCATTGAGGGTATTTTTTTATTGTTACATAAGTTAGTCAGTCAGTCGAAGTATGACTTCTATCGCGCATACGTGAGTACTTGCACCATTTTTTTCTTTCTTTGTAAACATTTCTCTACACTAGAATTGCTCCTGTATCGTGGGTGCGTTTACTGATATTCTGACTTTATTACTCACAGGTCTGTGCTCAAGACTACAATGTTCTCTTATAACTATCCTAAAGCATAGTACCTACTTTATTCACTGAAATTGTTTAGGATATTATTTGTAAAAGAGTAACCATGGAGTTTCTTGCCGGCTCTTCTCCATAAGAAACGACTAATTGGAACCGTGCACCTACATTCGACTTTTCATAAGCGCCTGTATTGGTTTATGTGAAATAAAAAAATGATTTGATTTGATACAAATCTTCACATGCACAAAAGCCCAGACCCAAAACAACTATTTGTAAAGCCGGGTTCGTAGCGCCAATTTTCTAACAAAACATGTTATCAAAACAAGTTAGCAAAACAGCCAGTCCGCTGCGCAACACTGATGGCGTCTTCCTCTAGTGAGCGCGAACACAAAATGCGTCACTTCCCCTCCCCGCAGGCGAACGCGGGGGATGTTATCAATTCGTCTCGGCAAACATGTTATTGTGTTTTTGCTAACAGAACTGTTAGGCCACGCCCCTATTCGGTTAGCAAACAATGATATCCTGTTTGCAAACACGAAAACACGGCGCAGTGGACCCGGCTTAAGGTATACCAGTGGCGAAGGCTCCGTACAACTCGATTCCTATCGGCTTCCCTTTCGAAACGAGTAGTTACTGGAATTCACGCATCACACTTGAGCAAGGTAAGCATTTTTTGGTCCGGCTTCCCTTTTAAGAAAATTCACCCTACGCCACTGAGGTATACAAATGTGTTGTGTCCGGGAATCCAACACACAATGCCCAAGATACCCGCGGAATGTATATCCGATTGTTTTATCAAATAAAACTAATGCGTTTAAAATACACAATCGACATTGTGTTTATCCGAAATTAAGCAGTTATAAACCAGTTTTAACTAGCGCTTATTCCGTGTTTACTGATAATAACAATGTTTAAAACACTTAATTAGTTAATTGGTTGTAATAAAGTTTGTGCATAAAGAATGTTAAGAATGGTTACATTATTTTTATTTTATTCAGGATATTTAAGTTACATGGTACAATAATTTTTGTTCACCAAACTGCTGAAGCAGTTTGCAGGCGTTTTGCTCTTTTTAATAATGTTTTAACTTGAATGCTACCTAATTATACAAAGTTATAAAAACAACCAAAGAAGAAATTGCCATAATGACCATGCTTGTCTGAAAGATCCTAGTTTTTGTTATCAGCAGAGAGGAAGACGCTGCTGGCTATCCTCTCACAGTACATTTTACACTAAATTGATTTAAATATTAAGTTGGCTTTGATTTGATTTTTTTTAGCATGTTGTATGTGGTTGAATAAAGTCCACAACATTACTAAAATAAGTCGCAACTGTTCAGATGGGTGGTTTAATTCCAAGGTGAACAAAGGAGACCAAATATGTCGCACTAATTCACCTGGATGATATTGTCAGGTGAAATAAATCCGAGGTGAAATGAAGACACTAAAAATTCAGAATTCAGAATAAACCAGCAAGGTTGGTAGCGAGGCTGACTGCACAGGGGACGTCCCACGTACGTACTTAATTAAGTATCATCGGGGAGTGGAGGCAAGTTTAATGCACCATACCATTTTGCCTTATTAGCAGCGGGCCAATTCTACTAACAGAAACGTTGATCGATGGCAGCCGAACCGAAGCTGGACCGTTCATTCAGACAGTTTTCGTTTACAAAAACTGTCAAATTGTTTGAGAACAAAAACCACACCTAAAATTTTGATAAAACTGACTGGCAGTTGTGGTTCGTTTGCGGTTTGGCAGCAATTTTGTTATTATAATAGGCATGTTAACAGCATCAATAAATTGCAAATCTCATTAATCCGCTAGTTAGAGTTTTGAAAAATAATGGACACGTATTTTTTCTTTTGTTAAATCTATGAATATTTGGAAAGATAAAACGCATCAAAACTCGAGAGTGGGGGCTTGTGACGTCAGAAGCAAGTAAAAATTGTACTTGCTTGTGAAGGTTTGCCAATTTTAAAAATGTCGTATCCTCGTCAATTTTGGTTTACGTTACAAATCAAATCTAACTGACGGACTAATTAGTTTTTTTCAGTCAAATACCCTATTGGCCTCCTATTCGATTCCGCGTAGATAAACAATCACAATGTTTTTCTTCTAATAGTTCAACGCGTCATGATTCAGTATCGTTGTGTAACTCTGTCAACTTCAACTTACATAAGTATTACGAACAAAACATGCCATTTTGCTTACATACGCATACTTGTGCCCTCAGGCACTATGACTACATCATCATAATACAATGTATGCACTACAACCTATGAGTACAACTAATGACTTGTTGCCTCATCTTGTGTACAGTTCTCGCCAAACTTTTTGACCACTCTGAAGTCAGGCGCATGTAGGGTTACCATCCGTCCGGACTTCTAGACTTTTGTCCGAAATTTGTCCGGCTTTTTAATTTGTCCGGATTTTTTGTTTTAGATGGAATACGAGTAATGAAACTTACTTATGTAATATCAAATAACTTTTTAATCTTTATTAACTTCTCATTCATCTAAAAACAAAATGTAAATCTTTAACAATCAACTTAACGAGATCAAACCAGGGCTCGGAAACGTTATTTAAAATAACGTTTTTAAAACGTTTCTAACAGTTCTTTGTACAACATTTTGTTCGGAACGAAAACGAAAAGAGAACAAAAAGCTAGTTTTTAAAAACCGGTTTATTCCGCAGGACGGAGCCGCACATAGTGTGCGGCAACAAGCATGGACTTGTTAAGTTCCGTAGGATATGTTTTCATTTCAATACATCATTCATTCCGAGCATAGTTCGGAGCAGGGTTGTTGCTGATGCATATTTTTTTCAAATCAGCGGATGCTGATGCTGATGTTTTACCATTGACATCAGCGGATGCTGATGCTGATTCTCATGATTTTCTTAAAAAAACGGAAAAAGTAGTGACCATTTTGAATAATATCTAAAAGTTGCACAGTTTTCCGTGGTACTGAAATAAACGATTGTCTCAAAAATTTTGGGATTTTAATAAAAAATATAATCAAACTTAGTAGATTAGTATAGTACTAGATTAGTAATTAAGTACCTAGACTACCTAGTGCATAACCTGCTACCAATCTTTCGTTTAATTAATAGGTATTGGAATTTAATCAAAGGTACATAATCCACTTTTCAATGGGGTCGGCATTATTTATTAAACTCAAAAGTTTACGAAAAAAAACTTTCACGCGCAGATACGTATTAAGTATAACGTAATGAATGAGACAAGTTTGTATTTGTTTGTAAACGCAATCCCGGTCTGCCCTTGGATTGATCAAAACTCGCAAGCAAAAACTTCACGGGATATAAGGCCCGCCCCCTCTGCGGTCATGTCACGACTCGAACATCAGCATTAATATCAGCATCGATCAATGCGGATGCTGATGCTGATGTTGAAAAAGATGCTGAAGATCAGCGGATGCTGATGCTGATGTTCGCAACAACCCTGGTTCGGAGCATAGTCGAGCATAGTTTTTATTTTATTTGAGATTTATTTATTTATAGTTAATTAAAACGGTGAATAATTAACATAGAAACAAGTAACATGGAAGGTAGAAAAATACAGGTATGTAATGTCGACAATTGTGTCATACACAAAATACTTAAGACTAACATGGGATAGTGGACACCCTCGCATACTGTCTCTCACAGAACATCAGACATACACGCACAATTTCACTCCATTTATCCGCGAACACATCACATTCACGGTTGGCAGCCAGGAGGGCATTGAGTATCCTTAGAGTACGACACACAGGGGATTCAGCTCTGGCGACAGTTCTGGCTGAAGGTTGCGCGAATAGATTGTGCCGACGGCTTTGACGGTGTCCGATGTATTTGTCGGGCACAAATAGTCGACAGAAAAGGCCATGGAGCTCAGGGCAGTCGATACGACCCCTAAGGGTTTTATAGGCTACTATCAGCTGATCATGGCCTCTTCTTACTTCCAACGAGTTAAAGCCCAACATTCCTAAGAGATAGTTGGTGGGGTACATGTAGGAATAGAAATTGTACGACCTATTGAAAAAATATCTCAAGAAAGTTTTCTGTACCTTTTCCAGCATCAGTGTTTGGGTCGCAGTATGGGGGTGCCAGACACAGGCACTGGACTCAAGTTTACTGCGAACCAGTGTGGTGTATAACAGCTTAATAACATTTGGGTTGCGAAAGTCACGAGCATTACGCAAGACAAATCCCAAGCGCCTGAAAGATTCCTTCGCCAGAGTGGATACGTGATCTTTAAACGTCAGACAGCGGTCGAAGGTCACTCCCAAGTCCTTAACGTTGGTGACTCGAGTAACTATTTCACCACCCAAACTGTATTCAAAATGGATTGGTCGCAATCCTCGACCGTATGTCATGGCATTGCATTTGTTTTTGTTGAAGAACAGCTTGTTCACAACGCTCCACTCGTAGATGGCATTAATATCCCCTTGGAGGAGTTTACAATCTTCGTTTGATTTGATGTGTGCAACTGAACTGAAAATGGGTTTTCTCTTGATTTTTGTCAAGGTCAGAGGTGATAAAGACAAAGTCTGCGATGGAACGAGCTTACCCAGAAGAAGCCTATTCATTGTAACTTTGAAGATATTCGGGTCGTAAGCGTGGAACACAGACGCAGTCAGTGAGTTCCATTCTTTTGCCGTGCGTCGTGTTTAGTGCGAATTGGTGGAATAGCAACTAGGTATGGATGGTAACTTGCAGTGCGTCTGGATGTTCGATGGTAGAAGGGGGCCGGTGGGATGAGGTTGTGGAGTTCTTGAGCACACTCACTGAATTACAGTCTATAGAAGACCGACAAGCAGGCAACCTTGCGGCGATGAGCCAAGCTGTGAAGCTTGGCATCCACCAGTTTTACGTCGCCAATGAGTCTCTTAACTCTGCATTCCACTGAGTCAAGCGCGGCAAGTTGGTATTTTGCTGGGCCATCCCAAAGGTGGCTGCAATACTCCATGCAGAATCGGACTTGCACTTTATAAAAGTCAACAAATGTTCAGGCGAAAAGTATCGCTTCACTCTATTTAGGATGCCCAGTTTTTTGGCTGGTTTAGACTTTGTGCTCAATGGGGGTGCCGAAGTTGAGACTGACTGTAAACTCCATGCCGAGGAGCTCGAGCCGGTCAGTTATAGGAACAGACATATGCCGAAAACTAGGAGTTTGGTCGAAACGACTCCTTTTTGCGGTTTGTGTTGCGACTTGCGAGTGGTTAGTTATTGGTCCTATTTTGATCACAAAATGAGACGCAAGAGAAAAAATTAAAAAACCTAATTTAAAAAGAAGCAGCTATGCTCCGAGAGCACCTGCGTCGCGTGAAACGTCAGGGAGCCGTGCCTTCTCCAGAGCCAGTCCGCCAGTACCGGCCGGATCGCGTAGATTGGTGATGACGTCGGCGGTAGGGCGTGAAAGCCTGTCCTGCCATTTCACCACCTGGACCTCGCGAAGCTACAGCCGACACAGCTCAAACTGGCGCTGCATCGGCCGCTCGCCTCGCGCCCGCGATTCATCGCGCCACTGGTAGAGTGACGCGAATATCTTCGCCTCCATGTCCCAGGGCAGAGATCCAGCCAGTACGCAGGCCGCCTCGTAGATCGTGCGATAACCCCTTATGACTCTGACAGCCATCGCCCACTGCGGCTTCCGCAGAATGCTGATGCTGCTGGCCGTCAGGTCAGCCGCCCACATCGGGGCCCCATACAGGGCCAGCGATCGCACGATCCCCACACACAGCCGCTTGCAGGCGGTACTCGGGCCCCTCAAATTGGGAAGCAGCGTTGTGAGCGCGCCAGCCTCATCCAGCAACTTGGGCGCCAGACGTCGGAAGTGGGGCCCGAAGTCCCACCGGCTGTCGAGCACCAATCCCAGGTACTTCATGGTAGACTCGACAGCGATCCGAGCCCCCCCAACCACGATGTGCGAGCCGGGTGGCGGCGCCCACCGGGGGCCGTGAGACATCATGACCTCCGACTTGCTGAGAGCCACCTCCAGGCCTAGGCGACGTATGCGGTCCACCACCTAAGAGACCGCAGCTGTCGCCGGCAACGCTGCCTCCCTGTGCGAGCTCCCGCGGGCAGTGACCAGCGTGTCGTCCGCATAAGACGTCAGGTCTACCCCCGATCTGAGCTCGCCCCTTAGCACCCAGTCGTATCCGATGTTCCACAGGAGGAGGCCCAGGACCAAGCTCTGTGGAACACCGCACGTCACTTGGTGCTGGTAACTGCCATCGCGTCCCATGTAGGTGTCACACCTCTCCGACAGATAAGCCCCAACGACGTGGCGGAGGTAGAGAGGCACCCGATGATAGCGCAGTGCCTTCCAAATACAACTTCAAATCACCACTGTACCTACTCCAGCCAACTTACAGAAAGAATCTTGCATCATCTTCCTGCCCTTGCCCTTGTTACTTGGGGTCGGCGCAAGATGTTTTCCTCTTCCATTCCGTCCTATCAACCGTCATGCTAACACTGCCTCCCCTTCTCTTCCATATAATTCTTCACACAATCTATTAGATCCATCTTTCCTTTGACATTTCTTTCCCGCTCCATCCATCCACATTTATAATCATAACTCTTTTAGTCACTTGCGTTTCATCCCTCCTCTTCACATGCCCATACCAAGACAAACGATTCCCTTTCAACTTTTCTGTCACTGGCGCCACTTTCAAACTTCCTCTAATATACTCATTCCTGACCTTATCCATTCTGGTCACTCCACACATCTATCTCAACATTCTCATCTCCACGAAATGCAATCTTGTTTCATGCGTCTTCTTTACGGCCCAACATTCCGTTCCATACAGTACGATAGGTCTTATCACGGACTTGAAGATTTTCTCCTTTAACTTGAGGGGCGTTGGTGGGTCGCAAGTCGGGTGTGTCGCAAGTGGGATGGAAAAAATGTTTCAAAACCTAAAAATTTTTTTTTTAATAGTACATAAAATGTGCATGTCAAAGATATTTTTTTGTCCAAGTTTTAACACACACTATACTCGTACTCACAGAATAATATTCACAGTGATAATAGGGTCTACTTTAAGCTTTAACGAAACGACGAACGGCAGTCAAATACCAACTGAATTAAATTCGTAATATTCGTAGTTTTGTTTCGAAGTTTCGTTGTTTCGAACGAACAACCCAAAAAAAATGGAAAAAAACGGTTAAAAACGTTTTATTAACCGAGAACAATTCAAATTTTGTTCTTTTTCAAAAACGTTTTTTATAACGTTCCGTTCGAACGTAACCGAAACAAACTGTTTCTTAGGTATTTAAGACGAAACCGTTTCGAAAAATATACCGGTATCCGAGCCCTGGATCAAACAATAAAACTTTGTATGTTTGCTTTGTTATTTTGTGACTAAAATGTCCGGACTTTTACTGAAATGTCAGGCTTTTTGTCAGGACTTTTCAAATGTCTAAATGGTAACCCTAGGCGCATGGGTGCGCAGTAGCAAATTTTCCTATACAAGGTTAGCCGGAACGTAGGAACTAATCCGCGGGCTACATAAAGTATCACTAAGAACTGTTTCAAAGCAAGTGTTAAAATACAAATTCAATCATTTTAATTTCCATACAAAATGATTTTTATTTTAATTCTTTCAAAAATTCTACATCCCTGGGGGCCTACTCCCTAAGTCCGTCAACGAAGTTAGTCGCCCGTCAGAAAGTAGCCCGAAACGTAGGAGTGAACAAATCAAGTGTCAAGTTCAACTTTTCGGACGGGAAAAAACACATCGGCAGTAGGGACAAGTGTCAAATCGTGTTGTCATTCACTCTTAGTTCGGGTCCCGAAATAATCGTATGTCCGTAGGTGATAGGGAGTAGGAAACGCTCGTAACTAAGGCCGATACCACGGACTTCGTGCTAAGGGAGTAGACCCCCTGCTTTAGCTACGGATTCCGAATACGGATTACGGAATGGTGATTAGAATCCGTGACCCCAAATATGACCTAAAATGTAAACACAGCTGATCATAGCTAAGGATAGATAGACATTAACATATTTTTATGAATCTTTGAGCAGCTATTTCTCTTAGACTTTTGGGGAAAGTATTGAAACAAAAGTTATACCTTTTCACAAATTGTTTTTGTTCCGTAATAGTGAAGTTTGTACAACGGTAAGGTACATTACCGACTGTTATTGAGATCTGCCAAACCCAGCAATTGAAAGCTACTAGCTAATTTTATGACGATAGTGCTAATATATATTTTTTAAATCTTTTTAATAATTCACAGAACTAAGAGCAATACAAGCCCCCCCTACCCCCACCCCTGTAAATAATTCAAAACAACGGAAACAGACAACCGTGTTCTCCAATATGCGTCAAATGTAAGGTTATCATATTAACTTGTATGTAAACACTACGGGCTAAGGAAAGGTCAGTCTATAGGGTGCCAACGAGCTATTAGTTGACTTGTTTTTAAACTGATATCAAAACAAAGATCATGCCACGTCTTGCATGGTACATACAGATATCAGAGGAAGATGGTTAGTCGTTATTCGATCGTTTATTAGGGTTCCGTACCCAAAGGGTAAAACGGGACCCTATTACTAAGACTCCGATGTCCGTCTGTCTGTCCGTCTGTCACCAGGCTGTATCTCATGAACCGTGATAGTTAGACAGTTGAAATTTTCACAGATGATGTATTTCTGTTGCCGCTATAACAACAAATACAAAAAAATAGGATAAAATAAATATTTATGGGGGCTCCCATACAACAAACGTGATTTTTTGCCGTTTTTATAGATAATGGTACGGAACCCTTCGTGCGCGAGTCCGACTCGCACTTGGCTGGTTTTTTTATTTATGCCCGTTTGACGGGAATAGTCTCACCCCCTATTAAGGCGGCTTCCCATGGTGCGTGATTTTATGGACGATACCGCACCGAGGTTCTGCGTGATTTGAACCTATTTTCTCATTTGAAAATTCGAAGTGTAAGAGAACGTATCGCTACAGCTGCAGCTCCCAGCACTCGCTTGCACCTTTGACGTTACCGACTCGCGGCCGATACGACGCACCGCTTCGCACTCGTCTGCGTTACCACCGACGAGGCTTCTTCCCATGGTGCGGCGGTGCGAGCGAGTGCGTGGGAAGACACTTTTCCATGGGACTTAAACATAACGGCGAAATGAGGGTCTACTATACACCTCTGAACAACCCTTCAGGGAATACAGGTGTAATGTTATGTTATCTATTTATTTAGTACGGTACAATTAATAACACTAAATTACATTAGAATGAATATAAATAAAAAGAGCATTCAAAACACTTAGCAACATTCATGATGCATATCTCTCCAGTACTCCATGTATTCCGACAAAATCACTCTCCATTCATCAGCAAACACATCAGAATTAAGTGTGGCTTCCAGGAGGGCATTGAGTTTGAATCAGAATAAAATGATTTCCTTCATTTAAAAATACGTAACAACAAAATTACAATAACCCCAACCGATATCTGTTGAGGATCGCGTTAGGCAGCTGGATCAAGGGTTTGATTCAGGGCGCGGTACTTCTGGACACGACGCGTATTGTTAGGAAGTTCCTCTCTCTGAGGCCCTGACCGCCGGTAGCTTGGACCCTGTTCCCGATGCCGGTGGGCTACTATTTTTTTATATTTTTAAATGTGTATTGTTATTATTTTTAATAACATACGTATATGTACTTAAAAATATGTATATAGAATGAGTAAACGAAATTACATAACAAAAACACACGCATTTAACAATTCTACGATTCTCTTTTCTATAATACGACTAATTGGAATCCCAATACTATTTACCCCCAATCAGTATTAATTACTCACTAATCTAAACATCTAGATCGCCGATAGTTGTAATTGACAGCCGTAGGAAACATCCGTTCAAGTTCAATAGATCAAGAGATAGCTCGCGACCTATGATTTAATTATAAATGCTCTACACATCTAAATATGGACTTTCACTGTACTATAAAGTTTAGTATTATCATACGCTTTCCTTTGGAATTCGTGGTGTCGGCATAAAAGTCTATTCATAAACATCCGTGACTTATCAACAACTGTGCGCTGTGCTATGCTTAGTGAAGCTAACTTTCTAATGCTATATTTCTTCTACAAACAACTGAGCTGCGTGAGTACTTGATAGACGGAAAACCGAGCGGGTGGGCAGTGCGGTGAGGAGTGAGTCAGCATGTATCGCGTGATCCCTGCTATGTTTTAAACAAAGCACAGCGCAGCACGTTTTGTTCGTTATTAACTAAATAGAGCAAAACACAGCGCAGCTCAGTGTTGATTAGTCACCCTAAAGCGGCACAATGGTAACCGCCTTAGGCTGGACATCCACCAAAGCTGTGCGAGGAAAATGTGCGGTGCGAAAATGTGTAGCGAGGATGTGAAACGGTGTGACCCTTTCCACCAGAGCTGTGTGAGGAATGTGTAATGCGTAATGTGTTAATGTGTACAAATGATCATCTACCTCTTCCAAACACCATCTATTGACTGACTGGTAGGCGCATATTTTCAAATCATCGCACACATTCCTAGCAACACATTCCTCGCAACACATTCTTAGCAGCACATTCCTCGCAACACATCCCTCGCTCGCATTTCTCGCTTGTTTTGTATGAACAAAAATCTCGCTTCGCTAAGGCCACATCCACCAGAGCTGCGCAGAGCGAAGCTAGGTAAATGAAGTGATTCTATTGGTGCTTACAAAATACATTCCTCGCTACGCAGCTTAGCACAGCTCTGGTGGATGCTCAGCCTTAGCGGTTGAATTTTCTTTGCCATTTGTTTGTATTGATTTCTTTGAATCACAAAATCATACGGGTAAAAACCGCGCGCGGTTAACCGTAGGCTTACGTGAAAAAACAGTGTCAGTGAATAATAAACTGTATTCCTACGTCATCAAAGTCGCTTTCTGACCTTATCAGTGATTTTCAGTTATGTTCTGTGAAAATAACAACAGTGACACAATCGAAACCCGACTTAGGGCCGATTTTTCAATCGTCAGATAAATTTTATCCAAGGAATAAATATGACGGTTTGACATATTTTCTATACAAAAGCTGTCCAAACGTCAAACTTATTCCCCAGATAAAATTTATCTGACGATTGAAAAATTAGCCCTTAGAAAACGTAAGGATACAGTTCATTTTACACAGACACTGTTTTTTTACAGAACGGATATGTATGAACATGCTCAAGTATTATCGTGAACTAAACCATCAACCGAGCCTTTTCTCAGTTATGTTTGTGTTGACTCCCATTCTAACCAGAATAATGCGACCGAATATCAAAAGTTCCAGCAAATACATACGTTATAGAAAAACCCAGGTTTTAAAATAGCCCCGTCTCTTTTTGTTATATGACATAAGAAAGTGATGGGTATATTTTAAATCTGGGTTTAGAGCTAGCGCGCACGAGTGACTTTTGTCACCGTGACAATTTCATCACTTATGAAATCTAAGAGTATATGTATAGAGATGCACCCAGTTATCATACCAATGGACTTGAAAGATTGACAAGATTTTCACGGTGACAAAAGCCACCCGTGCGCGATTTTATAAGAGTGATACAAAAGTCACCCGTCCGCGCTAGCTCTTACCTTTGGTTTAAACCAACTTTTGTAATAAGGGGGTATGTGTTTTTCCAATACCACCAAAACAATAAAGGCCTATCCGCACACAACAGTGCCGGCACAGTGCCGACACGTGCCGATCAGCAACGTATCGGTCAGTGAAATATGATATTGTACCATACATTTTGTATGACGCTATCCGTACTCGTCAGTGACAGTGACGTTCAGTGATGTCAGTGCGCCGACATTCGCCGGAATGTCACTGTCACTGACGAGTACGGATAGCGTCATACAAAATGTATGGTACAATATCATATTTCACTGACCGATACGTTGCTGATCGGCACGTGTCGGCACTGTTGTGTGCGCATAGGCCTTAAAACTACCACTGCTGACTACTAACGCCATCTAGTTGTGAATACTTAAACTTACAGCAAACTACTTGCTCAAGCGATAATGATAGATACTGAAAAGCGGTATCAATCGGAAAGGCAGCCCGTTGTATACATTTTTAAGACCAAGTACTTGCATTTTTCTTTTGGTGTACAGTAAAGAGTCAGTAAAGTATAAATAAATCAATGTCTCCCCAAGTTGCTCCATAATGTTAGTATTTATTAAATTTTACACTAGAGGTTGCTCTCGGCCTCGCCCGCGTGTATGTCGGGATATAAGTAGCCTATGTACTTCTAAAGGTTCTAGACTATCTCTGTACTGTACCAAGTTTCATCAAAATCGCTTCAGCGGTTTAGGCGTGAAAGCGTCAGTTATTTTCGCATATACAGTGTATCCGGTCATGTACTAGCGATATTCTAGGTACTTATATAGCAAGTATTCTAGTACACAAATACACTACACACTACGATCCAATCCACTTCCCCGCTATTTGGCAGCCATTTTGCTGAGATATTATCTACAACTGTATGTCTTTATGTGAACCAATTGTATCGTAATGTAAACGATAGACAATATTGTTGCCCTCCGAATGCCCACTTTTATCTCAGTAAGACCAAAACTTTGAGAGATATGACTTTTTTTGTACACACGTAGAGAATATCTCAACAAAAAAATTGAATTGGATTGGACCCTAGTGTATAGCAGTGGCGAAGGCTCCATACAACTCGATTCCTATCGGCTTCCCTTTCGAAACGAGTAGTTACTGGAATTCACGCATCACACTTGAGCAAGGTAAGCATTTTATGGTCCGGCTTCCCTTTTAAGAAAATTCACCCTACGCCACTGGTGTATAGTGTATTTGTGTACTAGAATAGTTGTTATATAAATACCTAGAATATCGCTAGTCCATAACCGGACACATTGTATGATATTAGTAGTGATTATGGGAATTAAAAGCATGGAGACAGGTCAACATGCTGTGTAAAAAAATTTGAGTGTCGCTTCAATGCGTTTCGACTCTACGTCAATATCAATCGACACTTATCGTATCGACATAATGATGAACGACCCTAACTTTGCGTTTGTACATCCGGACTATAGCACTTCCGCCCAAATAACGTTAAATGTGCAGACTTTAGTGAGCTAATATTTGCACAGACATTTTGCGCGGCACAGTTTGCACAGGTGACTGTAGAAATGGATATTATGACGCACGCGACTTAGGGGCTCCAGTGTTCACCGTATTTGTGATACGATAATGGTAGGGTGAGTAAGCAACGGTTGAAGTCGGTATAATGTCTAATTGAATATACATTGTATAAATAAAATGTAATACAGTAACAATGTAGGGAAATTGTGGAATTGAGATAATTTTTACTGTTTTTGTTTGTTTTTCTAGCTAATACCTAAATACACGGAACTTTTAGTAGCATTGATTGAAATGTAAAAATAAATGTCTTTATGAACTGTTTTATGAACAGCTTTACTAAGCCTTAAACATTAATCTGGTTAGTAACAGCGTATCCCGTCTACACCAAAAATAACTATTTTATGTTTGATAAATAATAAGGGATACCTGTATCAATAAACACTTGCATGTCAATAATGTTAGTGCGTTACAGTTAGCGCGGCATGCACCAGTACTATGTCACTCAGCAACCCGGACACGACAAGTGACGAAGATGCACGAGCAATACCGACACAGAGCGCGCCACGCACGAAGAGCACGTGGGGCACAAGGCCAGGGCACGGCCTGATCGCCCAAAATGACAAAACCATCAACTAAAGCCCAATTCTCAAAATAGTAATCACATAAGTAATATTTCATTTGTATAAAGCTAACCGTTCTCCCTAACCTTTTCCTATGTTGGGGTCAGCTTCCAGTCTAACCAGATGTGGCTGAATACCAATATATTACACAGAGCGACTGCCATCAGAGACGTCCGTAACACAATTACTGAGCAATACCAACATCCTATGATTACACTGGTTGACAACCAGTCTGGGTCCTGACTACTCGTAACGACTATAATAGGTATTGGTATGTCACCCGGGACCCACAGTTTAACATGGTCTCCGAGTCACGGATGGGTTTCGATGTGTAATGAACGTTCACCCATCGACGGACTAACCGCAGCAAGCGAAGCTTAGTCTTGCAAATGTTAATTAGTCACGAGCCCCTCCTCTGTATTGATGAGCGGTTTTTCTATGATTTTTATTTATTTATTTATTTTTATTAGGAAAACCAACAGCTACAAAAAATTGAATGAGTAATTAACATTAGTGACATAAAGCCAATTACAGGTTTTCACGAATAGCAACAGATATTAAAACAGAAACTTAGGGAACACTTGATAGCAAAACAATTACGATTCAGTAGTATGCGTTGATGCGGCCCATCCCTACAGGCTACAGGACAACACTAATTGTCGCCTTCAACTGGAGTGACAGACGAAAGACTTGACGTTAGCGCTTCCCGCCGAAATTTTTGCAAAAGTATTAATTAATTAATTAAATCTGAGTTGTAATATCTCTATTGTATGTTCAGTGAGTATAATTAGCACCCTAACAGTATAGAGCTAATCATAATAACCAATAAAGTCACTGAACAACAGTACATACTGATATTTATGATTATTTACGGTTTACTCACGTGCATTTTTTCGGGATTGCCCAAGTTCGTCTCGCGACCTCGCCGCGTGTTCAGCTCATGATTAAGGGCTCCGTTTGGGTCCGAAACTAGTCGGACAATCCCGAAAAAATGCACGTGAGTAAACCGTAAACAATCATAAATATGAATGTGTCTCACGAAAGTTATAATGCAAAGTAAATACTGATGTTTCAATCCAGGTTTTTTTTGGCTTTCTGAAACTATGTGTGCCCAAGGGCCCCTACATGGCCTAAGCCGGCCCTGCAATCACACCCCAACAGAATATAAAGATGAAATACGTGGTAATTACCGATTTATCCTTGGGTTCCTTGGTATGTAGGTTGTATAGCGTCCCTCGTTTGTATTCGTCGCCGCACACGTAGCACACCTCCGTCATGGAGTTCTTGTCGGGCATCGACAGGTCCAGGATGTCGCGGTCAGAGCTCGAGTTGGAGTTGCCCGAGTATACTGACACTGTTGATCTGAAAAGCAGGGGGGTTCAGGTTTATTTGTGTTGTTTATTTTAGAATGTGGTTCCTGGCAATAGTCCATTCTTTCCTCCCCTTTGAGAATCATTAAAAGAAGGAAAAATTAGAGATTTTCCCTATTCTGTTATCTAATTTGAAAAAAAAAGATAATGTCGTCAAATGCTTATGATATGACGATTGATAAAGAAAAATGAGAGGATTAGCCCTAAACTGCATAGATATTTTTTTGATACTACGCAGCAATTTTTTGATTACTATGCAAAAATTGTATCGCAGTAAAAAAACAGTCTCATTCTTACACTTAATAATTTACAAATGTTATAAAAGTTTAGTACACTACTGTCATTGATTTCAATTTTCTGTTGTCAATTTTCATAATGTAACCAAGCTCCGCCTTGAAGCATATTTTTGAAATGATGTATGATTTGTCTTTAGTTTTTCAACAGCTCCACTTTGGCATTTTGTCCCGGGGTCGCCATTTTGCTAGCCCATAGAGCTGACGAAGGTGTCAGTTCCAAGACGTCATCCAATACGTAGTAATAAGCAAACGATCGCTCAACCAAATATCTTAATGTTCATAATAATTTCTAATTAAAAGCTCAAATCAAATGGTTTTATTCAAGATCGTAATAGCACTATTTTATCTAGGATATTGGATTGAGCATGCGCCCCTTCTCATCGCACGATAGCGCGACATATATAGGCGATATATTATGGTGGGCAGTGGACATGACGTGGTCTCACCTGACAGCGTCGAGGTACCCGGCGGGCTCGGAGGCGCCCGAGTGTTGCGAGCCCACGGAGATCACGGACGGGTCGCGCGCGCGCAAGTCTAACACACCCTCCTCCTCCGCGCCGCCCGTGCCGCCGTACCGCTGCTGTAACACGGAATACACTATGTTAGTAACATCTAAGTTTAGTGCATTAAAAGAACCTCCATGAGTGACAATACGTCATGATGTGCATCTTGCGCAACTTTCGCAGTCAGCCCCGCTACCAACCTTGATGACTACTTAAGCCTGTAACTGTAACTTGCAGGGCAATACAGAGAAGGAACAAGCATTGATCACTTGCTCACTGCGTGTTGGCGATTCCAGACCTTTAAGTCCTGGTTTCCTCACGATGTTTTCCTTTGCCGTATATCAGTGGTGGTGGGGTGCATGAAATAAGCCTCCACGAGTGACGACACTTCAGTACGTCTGGCGCACCCTGGGCAGTCAGCCTCGCCACCAACTTTGCTGACTGGCTAATGTTTTCACCACAGCACGAGCTATTTTTGTATGGCTCTTGAAGAAGTGGTGTCTTAGATTAACTGAGAAAGTACATAAGATGAAATTGAAAAAGTCACATTGGTACACGCCTGGGTTTGAACTTGCAACCCGGTGCTCAACAAATAAGTCCGTAACTTCCTAACTATCACCACATTCTTTCACCTTGAAAGAATGTCGATGACTAGCTTATTTTATTACCACGATATGTAATACTCGGTGAAGGAAAAACATCGTGAGGAAACCTGCATACCTGTTTTCTCGTACCGAGACGAGATAATGTACGACTCATCTCGATGCGATGCCGATGGCAAAATTATGTCGCGCTGCGCATGTTACTTGTAGAGAGGGTTCAAAGTTCTCGATGGCGTTGTAGTCCGCGAAACCCCACCAGGTCAGCTTGTTAGACTAAGGCCTAAATCCTTCTCATTCTAAGAAGAGTTTCTTGGCCAGCAGTGGGACAGTAATGTGCTGATTATAATATGCGCTATTTTCGTATAGGTGGTGTACTCACATTATTAAACTTATTAACATGATTCTGTTCCTTGTCGTCCTTCCGGAAGGGCTCGGCGGGCGGCGCGTGCGGTGCGTGCGGCGCGTTGTGCGCGTTGTGTGCGTTGTGTGCGTTGTGCGGCGCCTCCAGCGGGTACAGCGGCCGAGACGTGGGACGCGGGGAGGAGGCCGGCTCGTCACGAGCGCCCTCGCCCGACAGGCCCAGCACCTGCGCCGCGTACTCGCCTTGGAACGACATGTCAGCACCTGAGGAATAACGTAGCATAGGTAAGTCATTTGTTGATGTATCCTTGGAAAGTCCACTAAACCAGAGACCCATGGTGCAGAAATTGAAGATACTCAGTTTAACGCAGCATCCTGTAAACATCCCATGCTGAACATAGGCCTCCCAATGAACGGTTAAAGGGGGGAGTTTACACAACCAACACGCTTGGCAGATGGATTGTTGATCGAAGTTTGTTGTTATTTGCAGACAAGAGGACGCTTCTTGGCGTATTCACTTAGTCGCCTTTTTACGTCTTCCACAGTTGAAACCCACGAGTATGCATACTCCCCTCTCTTCGCCTATACCATAGAGCCTAGGGTGTCGTCTTAATAGGCGGGAGATCGTGCGATGCATTGGTGCGACTGCTCAATCAAATATCTTAATTAACGTGAGTACCTAATATTTTTTAACTGACAGTTTTAAAATGGCTTATTAGGACCAAATTGTTTTATTCAAAATTGTAAAAACACCATTTCATCTCATACTTTAAGATATTTGATTGAAGATTCGCTCCATCGCATCGCACAATCGTGCGATCGCTCGCCTATTAGGACGACGCCTAAAGACTAAGTTCTTCGATCAGTGCGTCCTACCTCCACGACTTACGGAGTCGAGACGTGGACACTCAGGGTGCAACTAGTACATAAGTTTAAACGTCACTCAGCAGTATATTATGTCGGGGATTGAACCAATTGTGACGAAAATTGGCACAGAGATGGCCTGAAACGTTGGTCTAATAGTCGCAAGCACGACTGCTGAGCGTGAGGTCTTGGACTCAATTTCCAGGTCGGACAGTGTTATTGGGTTTTTCCGTGTGAAATTTCTCAGTAGCAGCCCGGAGTCTGGATTTGTGCCCGGTTGATGGCAATAGGCTCGCCCTCTATAACTTGGGACTTAAACAAAACGGGAAAATGAGCGTGTACTATACACCTCGGCTCAACCTTTCTGAAACCTGGAGAAGGACGTAGAATACTTTTTATCCCCATGCAACGCGAACGAAGCCGTGGACGTCAACCAACATCACATAATACCCATAATTTCGAAGAACATAATTACAACCAACTCATAATACGCTCTATTAAGACCACAAATTAGTCTTATAAGACCACAACCTTAAATACCAACCTCTTTACATAAAATCAACTGCCATTTACCAGCTACAAGTCAATTACACGAGCTATTACTATCCCCATACATTAACATGTACCTAGGTACGTGTACAGTCATTCATGGATCGGCTGCGCGCGCGACCTCGACACGGTCGCAGTGAAAGTGCCACTGTAATCAGCTGACCGAGCGCCGCCCTATGCAGAATACGTGCAGTAGTCCAATAGGTACACTTTTACTTTTGTTGTAGGAATTTGGAACAGTTTCGATGCAAGTTTGTTTTGTTATAGTTACGATTGGAGTAGGGAAAACAGTTCTTATCGGTTTACATGTGAATATTTTGGTGTTCAATTAAATATAATGACCGTATACAATGATCATGCATGCAGGGTTGTAGGACATGTCCATTATCAAAAAAAAAAACTATTTTCGAGAAAAAAAATTTTAGATTACTATTTCAACTAGAGGGATTGGCAACTCTAAGGTTCAATTCATACTAGCGCAGAGTCGAAACGTCAAATTCTTCACAATTAAAGCGAAGTCGCACGAATGCACGCGTATTCGCGTGTATTCGCGCGCATTCGCACGCTTTTACATTTAGTAGTGATGGACATCAGTTGCCAGTTGACCCACAGGTCAGTTTCCGATTCCGACTGACGAGTGACGACGCGTTGGTTCGCGTAATAGGCGCTAGGGTACGCGCGCGTTCGTGCAATCAGCGTTGGTGGCGCTCAAAAGAAGAAATATGTGCATTACGTTTTGGAGATAAGGATGAATTTGCTATGTTAAAGATTAACGCTTCGATGCGCTTCGACTCTGCGCTGATATGAATTGACCCTTAACCCTTAATAGGGCAGAAACGAAATTTGTACAGCGCTTGTAACCACACCACTAGTCTGAATTTAATGTCGATTTGATCGGAACTATTTAAGAATGCTCACCCTTATGCTAAACTAGTTTCGGAGATTACCTCCTACATACAAACAAACAAACAAACAAATTCTACCTCTTTATAATATTAGTATAGACGAGCACATCGTGCAAACGCGACCACCAGCATGAATAGCCAACATGATCACCAGTGACGCCAAGTTATTGTGGTTTCATCCTTAATGTAAAATCTGCCTTATAAAGGGTTAAATAATATCTCAAAAATGGTTCACATAAAGCATTACTGGGTTATAAGGTCCTACAGTTTTACCGCGGCATGGAATCGTGACCAATAACCAGTAAGAGCGTTTGTCTACCGCCGCCGTCACCGAGAAAAGATTATTTCGGACCGAGTTCGGAACGACGTGACGGCGATCGTGTGTCCACCGCGACCGATCTCGGTGGTTCACAACATAAGACAAAAATCCGTGCACCGGCGCCGTCAATCTCGGATGTAGTGGACAAGAGCAGACGCGTTTTGTATTGCCGGCATTTCGGTCCGTCACGATCTCGGCGGAGTTCCAGCGGTAGCGCCGATTTACTGACAATCTCAGTGGCCGAGATGACGGCGCGGCGCTCGGATGACGGATGTGCGATGGACACGCGGTCTTAGTATTGTACGTATCGCTACTTCGGCAACGTCATCTCGTTCTCGGTGACGACGGCGGTGGACAAACGGCCTAACCCTCTTTTAATTTTAAACTTCAGATCAATCGGACGACTGGAAGTGAAATAAATTGTTTTTTGTTTGCCTGAAAGAGCTGATCAAATTGAAACGGCTGAACCGACTTCCATCTTTTTGTTTGCAAATTAATTTAAAGAGCTGAATTCCAAAGACAATACTCAGTTGTATTACTGTCTTTTGTTTGAATACAGACCCGGTAGCGAGTTTCTGGCTCCAACATTACTGGAACAAGGTCGTAAGTAACCACATAGGTCACTGGACCACCAGGGTTGGAAAATATAAGGGCAAGCAATTATAATAATGACTGCAATTAATTTATGTTAAACGTTTTTGACGAAAGAATGTTGGAGGAAAAGTCGCAACAGATGAAATGTACTGAGTGAGTCACGATGACCTATTATGGCTAAATGGGTCGTGTGTATCACTACCGTTGTATCCCGGATATAAAAAGGACGACGTACTTTCTTCCCAAAGTATACAACGTGTAACAAAAATCCGAAATATTACTGATGGACAATTAAACGCAGTTCAAACTACGCTATACTATTTCGCTATATTCAATTCAATTCAATTCATTTATTGTTTGTCTCAGGTGAATACAGATGTTATACTTGTGATACACAATTTTTCGCTGAAACATACCCTTGGGTGTACAATATTATATTCATGCATTTTTATTTTTATAACTACATACTTCTACCATATTAGCATCATATTATTATAAGTTAACATTTCTACTTGCACCCTTACTACTTCGCAAAATATAGTTCTTGAGGAAATTAATAATTAAACAAAATAAACAGTACCAAAATTAATTCACTATCATAAAATGTCAATACCATTAAACGAAATCTAATAAAACAATACAATATAATATCCAATAATAAATTATTATCATAAACTAATCAATTTTGATGTCACTAAGAAACTCATTTATTGTGTAGTAAGATTTTTTGACCAGAAATTCTTTTAATTTTGTCTTGAAGCTGTGGATAGATTTACACTCTTTGATATACTGTGGCACTTTATTATATATTTTTTTATATACCAGGTGTAACATAAATAACGCACAACCTCTTCAGGGATTACTGTACTCATCATTATGAACAACTTTTACTATGAGAAAAAATCTGAAATCGCGAAAAAAAAATCAGCTGTTGCCTACATTTTAAATAAACGTAGGGAACAGGTATCTTACCATAGTGAAGGTTGTTCATAATAAGGAGCACAGTAACCCCTTAAGAGGTTGTGCGTTATTTATGTTACATCTTGTTTAGTAAAGCTTAGTGTGTCATAAGCTATAACTATAGCATGCATAGCATGACGTTTACACTATATGCTATATCGCAAGCCGGTTTACTATGTATAGCAAGTTATTTGACGGCGATTCGTCGGACGATGGACAGGGTAGACGTGAGGCGGGGCGGGGACCGCAGAATCGTACGATACAGCTCTGAGAATCGCTCAAGTTTATTGCGTACAGCAAGCCAATACTTTATAGCATAGCGTTGTGTGAACGTGTGCATATAAAATGAATGCTGAGCGATATCGTTGTGCTATACAAGGTTAGTCGTAAAGGTGGTACTAATCCGCAGACCACTTAAAATATCACTAATTACTGTTTTAAAGCACGTGTTAAAAGAACAATGGTCACTTTGTACTAGGAAAAAACAGAAATTGTTCCCGAGATGAAACTGTCACCAATATGTAAGTGCATTGTTAGTGTATTTATTGGATATCTTCGTTTATTTTTAAAAGATGGGGTAATTTAGATAATCTTATTTTAAAAATACTATTTTATTTATCAGAACGCTGTATAAAATATCTAACTTCGAACGCATCCGTAATTACTTACGTTACTAGAGAAGTCCATACTTTTTCTAGTCTATTATGATTTTATTTCATAAATCGAAATAAAATCCCAGGCAATGTCAACCGTATAAACTCATATCAATATTATACTAAGCTTAGCCACTAATAGAATTTGATGTTACTTCGTGGTAAATTGTTTTAATAAAGCCATGAATTAGATAAAAAACTAATGATTTTACATCTAAAAATCGATACTGTCATAAATCGATTGATTACGTCCCTCCCTATTCTTGACAAGTAAAAATAAATTGACGGTTTTCTGTAGCTAGCTACTATTAACTAATCTGTGGTTTTCTGCGCTGACCATATCCATAGTAAGCATGTCGTTATAGTTTCGGCGACGACTGTGTTCTCCTCGCTTATTGTTACAATATTCTTTGGTGTTCTGTGCGATTTTATATTATTTTCCCTTTTTTTATATTTTTGCATTGCTTACAGACTCCGATTGATCTTCTACTCTTGTTGACTTGGCATTCGTTTAATGGACTTGGAATTGCATCACGTTTTGAATGTGTTAGTGGAAGTGGCAAAATATCTTGTCTCTCCGACCTTTTAAAAATATATTGAAGGCTGTACTTATTTATATTTATGTAGGCGAATGAAACGACATTATGTTTCATCAAGTTACGTTTTGTTAGATTTTACTAGTCCAAGCATGTTAGCCGAGTGATCATTGTTCTTTGGGCCTTAAAGTATTATTTTGGACTTCTGTTACACGTACACTAAGAATCGACTATGAGGTTACAGAGAACACTATCTCACCAAAAACATGTGAAAAAAAGCAGCCAAGTTCTGAACAAATGACCTGCGGAATTGTCGGCTTCGCTGATCAAAGAGTTGAGATCTAAATGGGTGCAAAGTTCTAAAAGAGGTTCCTTAAATCATAACTACAGGAACGTACAACGTTCTTCTATTGCTTTAAAAGAAAATTTGCTATTAAATATGTAATTTGGCAAGTTTTAATATAGTCAATCAGTAATCCTAATCCTAACTAATATTATAAATGCGAAAGTTTGTTTTTTTGTTACCTTTTCGCGCCTAAAGCACAGAATAAATAGTACAAGTACCTAAACCACTGAACCGATCATCCCGAAATGTTGCATATACGTTGTCGGGTGTACATAAACGGACATAGACTACCTTTCATCCCGAAAAAAAGTACTGTTCCCGAGGAAAACAATAATAACGATAATATGGCACCACGTGTCTTTCGAATCATGATTAAATTATGTTATCGTAGAAACTTTAGTAGTGTTATCGGTAGCGGGTAGCACTGGGCAATGTTGACAAGAGAGGGTAGTCGTCGATATGGATCGGCCCACCCGAGGTTATAAAGGCGGTGGTCATTCGACGAAGCGAGAGCATTCCGTGTTGAACAGCTGAAGAAGTCTGACCTTTTATATCTGATTAGCTTGTCCTTATTTTATGATCTTGTAATAATTGTGTAAAGTAATATATTGTGATCTAGTTTATGTTACTAATACTAACCCAAATACAAGTACTCTCAGTGGTGGAGAGTCTATGTTGGTTTTATTTACTGTGTTTACCTTGCTCGCAATCCTGACATACCAATATTAGCTATAACTGAAATGATAGAATCACCCCTGAACGATTATGTTGTTGTGTCATTTACAGTAGTGTGTTAAGAGTTTTTTTAACGCAAGCGAAGTCGCGGGCAAAAGCTAGTATGCAATAATAGTGAGTGAAAACCAGCCAAGTTATATTTTATAGTAGAAAGGAGCATAACAAATTATCTTTTGTTGATGTCTCATATTAACTTGGAGAACATTACCTATACCGCGAAAATAAGTTTTCCTTGAGAGTTGTTGAGGTCAAACGGACGTTTTTTTGAGGAAACCAGATATCCTGAATGAGACAACTGGTTATACTTTACTGGACAATGAGGTCAGAACATTATTAACTGACTTAAAAAAAATAAACTTTAAAAAAAAGTAAAAACCGACTTCAAAGAAATACTAAAAGGAGTAAAATAATTACCATAATATAAAATTAACAGTTTCAGAAGTCGGTGGCTTCTATTTGCTTCAGTGTAGAGTTGCACCGACTTCTGAAACTGTTAATTTTATATTATGGTAATTATTTTACTCCTTTTAGTATTTCTTTGAAGTCGGTTTTTACTTTTTTTTAAAGTTTATTTTTTATTAAAAACGTTTTAGTGTCATAATTTTAACACCCTCCTTCATAACCCTTCTTTTTGGCTTTGACGTAGTCGGGCATAAAAAGTCCTTTCAAATGATACCTTGCACGATATAATGAAAACATTCCAAAGGGGGGGAGGGGGGGACACGCACCCCCTCCTCTTTTCAAGTAGTCAGTTCCCAACAACAAATATAAACAAAGCAATATTAGTGATTTGAGAAGTTTGCTTCGATCCGACGAGGAGTTCCGTTCCATATCTCTGAAGTTCATGGTCTGATCATAACAAAATTTAAATGGGACCAATCGGAAAGTATACCCTTCCGAACAAAAAAAGATTTTTTCAAATCGGTTCATAAATGACGGAGATATGAGGTAACACACATAAAAAATAAAAAATAAAAAAATACAACCGAATTGAGAACCTCCTCCTTTTTGAAGTCGGTTAAAAAAGAAAGAACGGAGGTTTGCAATTCAACGTTTTTTTTTTGTTTGTTTGTTGTTCAACGACATCGTCGCCAATTGTGAACAGATTTTAATGATTATTCTCCCGAGGTGGTTTCATTTAAATTTGGTGAAGATCTGATGAATACCTTTTGAAATAGACAATGGAACTCTTCAATGGATATTATAAAATTTACAGTTTCAGAAGTCAGTTTTTTTTTCTCTTGTACACACGGCTACACTTCAAGCTATTCAAAACCAGTATAAGCTGACCGTTACTTGTGCGAAAAGATTATACAAAGCGACGCCAAGATAAACTGGTTTTGTATAGCTTGATGTGTAGCCGTGTATACTGCTGTATGTTTTCCTAGGGGACCATGTCTACGTAACCGGGCAGTTATTGGCGAGACCTGAAGGGTCTCCAGCCAATGGGGGGGGGGGGGGGAAAATACTTAACCTAAGCTAACTAGGTACTTGTACTACACGTCACATCATGACTACCTGCAACAACAGCACTAAGGGCGACCCCTAGTGGGACTCGGACCTCGGCTTAGGGCGTTGCTGGCGGGGATTTAGGGGGGGGGAGACAGCTTGATGAGGGCTGAATTATCGGTGTGATTTCAGAAGTCAGTGCTTTCAATTTGGTTCAGCGTGGATTAGCGACTTCTGAAGCTGTTAATTTTATAATACGGTAATATTTTACTCTTTTGATATTTTGTTTGACGTTATTTTTTATTTATATTTTTTAAATTAATCTGATCAAGTGGACCCTCGCTTTAAGCAAGGAAATGCTAATATTGAGGACCCTTTCAAATCTTCTAAAGGACAATTATGTGGCGTGTTCACACAAGACACAATTTAGATGACTTACTCGCGGTAACAATACAAAATATGCCCTATTCAATATATCCAAACCATTGTACAGCTATAAATAAGGCATTGTTCTAAAATATTCGCATGACTATTACAAATGGCTAAACTAATTTCACTATTATATTGTTTGGTGCTGGAAAAACCCACAGAGTATGCAGTGCAAATAATATACAGCATGACTGTTGTTAAGCGCAGTTCAGACTACGCTATAATATATGTATAGGTTATAGCAAATATTGTATAGCACGACGATATCGCTCAGCATACATTTTATATGGACACGATCATTTAACGGTATGCTATAAAGTATGGGATTGCTCAATATACTTTACTATACACCGTGGGCCCGAGGTACCCGAAAGATTTTAACCACGACTTTCTCGACGGGTCCTACGTATACTAGTGCAAGTGCAAAATCCCAATGTTTCAGGAGAGCGGTATAAAGGTTCTAAAGATTTTAGATTTGATGTACTTAAATCAAAAGAAATATTTGAAATTTTCAAATGGTGTGTTAAGGTCCATTCCAAAATTTCAAATATTTCTATTGATTTGTGTCAAAGTTAAAGGCTTTCGAACCTTTAAACCGCTCTCCTGTAAAGTTGGGTTTTTGCACTTATACTCGTATACGTAGGACCCGTCGTTCTGATGCTATTAAGAGACAAATGATAAATATCAAGAAAAGTTGAAAAAAGGAAAAAAAAAATTTTTTTTTTCTTTTCCGTATGTATAAATTAACTTTAAGTGCTTCCTTTTAAACAATACCTTAGGTTGAACTGGCAACATTTATAAATTATCGTGTGAGTGGTTACGAAACTTCTCACTTTACAACCCTCCCCGTTAAATAAGACATTCGGCGAGAGGGGTATGATATGACAGTCGCAACACCGGGTTCCTGGGACTTGTTACCATAGATGTTTTTCGATTTGTGAATTTCATTAAATAATGAATATTTCGAAAATTAAGCTTTTTCCAACCAACTATATAAAGCTTTTCTTCTCCAATTAGGCATCAGAATCGAAGGTTAAATAAAATCTTTCGGGTACGTCGGGCTCACGTGTATATGGTGTTAAAAAACCAACTCTAGAATTTTATGGGGTTACTCGGTATCGGAAATTGGACAACTTTCGTTCTGTAACTTTTCGAATTGGCGAACTTCGAGTTTCTGAAGTTCAGAGATATGGAGTTCGTCAATTTCTTCAGTTTCCTCGCTTGACAATATCACAACCAATTTTCTTGTCACCACGATTCACGGCTGCAGCTACATGAAGCGGTCTCCACCGTATGTATGAAAATTAACAGACAAGCTAGTAACCTAGTAACACGCTAGAATCGTTCTAATGCAACAACAAACCAACTACAGGTAATAAGTTTGCACTCAGGCACCTTAGCCATTAGTCTAAAAAGACAACTACGAGTAGTGATGTGTAGTTCACTAACGAAATAGTTCTAAAGCACGCTCCGGCAAGCGGAACTATGGTCTAGTTCGGCGATAATCCCGATATTCTATCGATCGAGGTTCAGTCTAAATCTTTAAATTAACGCATGCATACAAGGTTAGTCGGAAAGGGGGTACTAATCCGCAGCCCACAGAAAGTATCACTGATGGCTGTCTTAAAGCAAGTGTTAAAATTTCAAAATGCAGTAATTTTTTTTTCAATGCAAATTTTTTTTTATTTTTGTTTTTTTCAAAGATTCTTCATCCCTGCTTTAGTTCCAAAATCAGAAAATGGTGCTTCTAATTCATGACCTCAAATATGACCTAAAATGTAAACACAACTGATCATAACTGGGGATAGATAGATTTTAGAGCTTTTTTTTTTGAGATCTTTGATCACCTATTTCTCCTTAACTATTGACTTTTGGAAAAAGTTGTAGAACAAGAGTTATTCATTATCATGTGTACTTTAACCCCCTTTCGGATTAGTACCCCCTTTCTGACTAACCTTGTATAAGGGATTGAATTATCGATGGAGGGTGTAGTCCGACAACCCGCACCAGGCCAGGGTAGTGGAGTAAGACCTAAACCCTTCTTATTGTAAGAAGAGGCCCGTGCTCAGTAGTGGGACAACCATTGTAACCAACCCTTACTCTAATTACCCTTTTTTTCACACATAGTAAATCAACAAGAGATGATTATGGCTAACACTCTAAATACAATAAATCCATTGTACTATATTGTGAATGAATAGAATCATTGACTAGAAAACCCCTTGACCGCTCTCTACTTTTTGTAATAAGTAGTTTGATTTATTATTAAAACACAAATATTCTAAAATAATATACCATTGTACTGCATTGTTAATGAATAGAATCATTGATAAGAAAAACCCTTGATCGCTCTTTACTTTTGGTAATAGTTTGATTTATTATTAAAACAAAAACATTTTAAATAACTTATCATTGTATTATATCGTAAGTACTAAATTGTGAATGAATGAAATCACTGATTAGGAAACCTTTGACCGCGCTCTGTTCTTGGGAACAGTTGATTCATTATTAAAACACAGACGTTACGTTAAATAACCACTGTATTGTATTCTAAGTTGTATATAAGCTTTACCAAACTTCAATTAAATCAGTTATTACATCAGACTCCGTGTGTTTCACTTGTGTTCCACAAGCCCCGAATCAGTACGCCTGTAACACCATGGGCCTATTGTGCTATGCCTGTTAGACGGATGAGAATGTAATTAATTGTTATTTAGCTGAGTAACTATACTACCGAATTGAGAGACTGTAATGATAGATGTAGGAATGTAAATAAAATAAATATCTACCTAAATACTATACAGATTTCCGCCAATTTCACCTACACGCGACCTGCTTTGAACGGACGGATGGATAACCGACAATTTGTATAGCCTCAATCAGGATGGACTGGCACTGCAGCTTTGAACCAAAGCTAAGTTGAGTACGGTTACAGTGTCCACAACCAGAAGCCTAGCAAAATTACTGTTAAGACCCATTAAGAAAAAATCATAGAACGCATCACTACCACTCACAGGTACGAATAAATTAAAAGAGCGACCTAGTTCACCAAACCCCGAACTAGATTCGCAGTTCGGCGAACTAAAGTAGCCCAAACTATCTCATTAGTCATGTCGTGTGAACAATACAAAGTTCAGTATGCAACAAGAACCGGTTCGAGCCGCTTAGTGGAACTTCACTTTTATTTACAGAGACTAATTCGATGCAATCAGGGCTGTGCTGACACTAATACTATTTTATTTTAGTTTTAACTAACATTGTTACATTGTATTTTCTCATCTGTAATCCCTATTATTACTACAAATGTGAAAATAACTCTGTATATCTGTCTGTTACGTTTTCTCGCCTAAACCGCTAAACCGATGTTGATGAAACTTAGTACAGAGATAGTCTGGAACCTGGAGAAGGACATCGGCTACTTTTATCTCGAAAAATACGGAATACACGATAAACGACATACACGAAGCCGCGAACGACTTCTAGTGATGTTATAAAAGTCTGTGTGTTAAATAAATAAATATAAAACCGAGTTGTCAAATTATTTTTTATGTTAGGCTTCTCGTAGATGTCCCTCGCGGGTCATTTCTACTTAACCGGGCAGTTATTGGCGAGACATGAAGGGTCTCCAGCCAATTGGAGTTGTGAATATCGTAGGTTTGAGCAATATAGTCAGGCCAGGTATTGATTTTAGTCCAGTGTAAGGAATTCATATTTTAACACAATCAACTAACAACCGATACAAATTTTACAGACGTCTTTGACGTAAGATTTGGTATTTCGTTTCACTGAATCTTATGCTTTACAAATGATTTTGATCTTATTTCAAACATGATGCAGATTCAATAGTAAATCCTACATTTAAAATTGAGGATAATCTACGCTAAATCGTAACAAGGAATTTTATAATGCACAGAAAAATAATTTAATCAATGACAAATTGATGAAATTTTGCTTTGCAAATTCTCGTCATTAGGAGTTAAATATGTATACATCGAGAGGTAGGTAATTTTGCATAAACACTCCTGTATAACAGACTGTTCCGTCGACCTTTTGAGGTACTCCAAACAGGAATGTTATACTCACGTAAATATAGTCGTCCCGAATAGCGCGTGGCATCCTTAGTCGGCGAGCGGCGGCCAGTGGTATTTATATAACATCAAAGAGTCGGTACCCCGTCGTCTGGCCAGGCCAGTGATTCATATTTCATCAACGTTTGACATATGACATGGCAGCCACCAATAGCAAGTCTGCTGTGTAGCTGGAATTTCCCGAAGTGGAAATTATGGGCGAAGTATTGGTTTTCTGTTATTTTTTGTTCATTTACGGAAAATCCTAGCTTTTTCCGTAGTATATTGGGGTCATATTTGATGCTATCTGTTTTCTTATATGTATACATAGAGTGACCGACATCAAATCTCAATGAATTGAGAATTGAAATCATCAAATTGAACTATACAATATATTATAGCGTTGTCTGCCCTCAAGGGCAAGGTCCCCGAAAAATTATATCGGGGGAAAAGTCAAACAATAAAAAACCCCTTATTGATTGGCCGGAATACAGCAATACTGCTTGGCAACAGAAATAGGTACGTTGCTGTACTTCACCGGAAGAACTCTCTCACAAGGAGCTCTACTACTAAGTACTAATAGTTTTACTTAGTGGATGACGAATTCACCAATATCCTTAGCGTAGATCTCAACTTGGATGCAAGAAGGCACAGCCCCCTGATTCAGAAAGATTCGATCAGTCAGTTGTGGAACGATTCGGTAAACTATCTCTTTTTCTCTCGTTACGAGAATCCCAGATGGGACAAGACAACAAACCGAATCGGTCGACGACAACTACTTATCGAAATGGTTCCGAATTAGGGGGTAGGACCGGTCTATGTAGCGATGCTTGAGGTGGCCTATGTCCAGCAGAGGATGTCCTTCGGTTAAATTATGATGATTATGAGATCGCAACTTAGCATAATTATTTACATTATTCTTTAAAGTTTTTGCATGATTTGCTTAATATTAACTAACTTATTGAATAACGTTTGAAAGTTAACAAAAGGTCAATTAATTCTTAAAATGCTAAGTTATCGTCGTTATTAGTTGCTATTTGAACACTAATTTAATTACCATACGTATTAGTTAACAATAGAGGACTTGGTGAAGGTCGCGGGGTGCGTAAGCGCAGACAAGGACTAAGATGATGGAGTACATGAATCCAAGTAACACAGATACAGAGGTATACCCTTCTGGCTCTCCCATACACACAGAAAATTGCATTGCGCCGGAGTTTTTGCAATTTGTGACTTTTTGAGTACTCCAACGATGGTTGGTCCCATGGAAGTTTTTGATCAGTATTAGAAACAGGATCGATTGGCATCAAAAAATGTTTTGTGTAAAATGGCTATTTTCTTGCTAACTGTACATTTTTTTGAAAATCTGTGAATGGGGATCAAAATTCGATAAAAAAATATGGATAGTCTCTTAACACCATTTTCGTGTAGCTGCAACGGATAAGGTTTCCCCTTAGGCAGGGTTCCCACTACGCCGGACCGGCAGATCTGCCGGAAACCGGACACCGGACAGAGTGTTCACATTACATCGGATCCCGGAAGAAATTCAGACAGTCAAGTACTCACCTCAGTTGAATTTGGACATGCGCGCACAATATACGACGAAATTGTTGTTTTGTGGTGGTATCTTAATAGAAGGCAAAATAAAAGAAAACATTGGGTACACCCTATTTTACGGGAAAGATTTTCACTTGGAACATTTGAAACATTAATGGGTGAACTTAGAAGTGACGAATCAAAGTTCTTCAATTATTTTCGAATGACAGCAACCACTTTTGACGATTTACTGGGACGACTTTTAATAGACATAAGAGTACGAGATACAAGTTTCAGAGAATGTATTTGCCCAGAACAAAGATTAGCCATATGTCTAAGGTAAGATTATTTTATGCACTAGATTGCGTAATAATATTTTTGACGTAGGTGCTAACTGCTGCTAACTTTAAGTTTTTGTCTATATAGACGTCTTCGGTCTTATCCCACAGAACAGCTCTCTCTTGGACAAGCGTAATTAAAGTTTCTGCTTGAATATCCATGCTAAACGTCTACTTTTACCAGAAAATGCGAGCCGAATGACGTGAGTGGAACACGGGCGGGGCGAGGGGAGCACGAGCGGGGCGAGCGGGGGACAGATACCGGCACAAACTCGTTCACATAACTCCGGGTCCGGTCGTTTTACCGGCACTTCGTGGTGACAAAACGCTCGGTAAAAATGCCGGGCTCGGCAAAAATGCCGGACCCGGGATAATGTGAATAGCTTCATATAAATTGTACAGCCACTAGCCCTTCCGGCAGATTTACCGGCGCGGCAGATCTGCCGGTCCGGCGTAGTGGGAACCCTGCCTTACTACCCCGCTGAAAGTTTCCACCCTGTATAGGTTTGTAGTTTGTGGCAAGTGGCAAACGTGTGGATCCAGCATTATACTCTAGCCCGTCCCTACACGGGGTATTGGACTTAGGAACTAGGCAACATACTATAAATGGTCGCCTTTAATAATGATATACATGTCCGCGGCACAGACAGACAGTGTGACGATCCTGTCGTGTTTACTCTAATACAACATCAAAGAGCTTATGTTTAGGGCCCAGCGGTTAGTATTTGCAAACAGTTTTACTGTCCCGGTGTCCCGGATGTTAGCTCTAGATTTAATAGTGCATCAATATACTTTGCTATAAGTACAAATATCTTTTTATTTATTATTTTTATTATTCGACTTGGTCGCGTTTATCCCTAGTCGCACCTGATGATAGACGCAGACAAGGTCTAAGATGGGGCACACAAATCAAAGTAACAGAGATATAAATGGATTCCCATATACCCCTCTCATCTGGTTTTCACGTACACACGACGGAACACAATAAACTGCTTGGCGCCGGACTAATGTCCAGCTAGCCAAGCGGTCCCATATACAGGGGTGTAAACGAATTTGTGTAATTCCTTCAAACCGCGTGATCTACTGGTGACACAGATTATCCATAAAAGGGGATTTTTGAAAATCAACTGAAAAAAAAAATCAAAATAAAATCTTAGTTTTCTATTTCTGAGTCATTTTAGAGCCCCGAGTTAACTTACTACAAAGAGCGATATCGCGTTATTTGTGCTCGCTAGCTGCGCCGCCGTGGTTTCATTCATTTATGCGTGGCATCGAAATGTTCAATATCAGTCTTCCTGTCTCCCGCGTACATGTCTGCCGCGTGCCGAATGTACTGTGGGCTTTTTTATATGTGTTAAATATTTTCCAGTTCATCAGGACACTTAGCTAAACAACACCGACCTACAAGGTACAATCTTTCTACACTCACAACTCGTAAGTAGTAAGTACGTAAGTTGGTGCCACGTAACAAAACAAACCATTGTTACGATGGCCACATGAACGACAATGGTGTTCCAAGAACTGCTAAGTAAACATTACGTGTTATACGGCTCCTGTATCAGGATTTGATCAATAATTAGTGTGGCGCCACACCATGCCGAAATTACGCGACCGAACTTCGGCGTCTATGTTTTTTATACAAGCTTAGTTTTAGTATATACTAAATCTGAAACTAGTTTTTTCAGAATCACTAGGAGAATCGATTGACATATTTTTTACACCACTTTTTTTTTCCTAAATTTCAATTTTGTTTCAGTAGTTTTCTACCCATAACAGTTGACGAGAATAGACACCTTGAGGCTTGAAATGGTCCGCTCGGTCAGTTTCCGTGTATTAGACAACCCTTGCATAGCACATCTTAGGCATTTCACACTTTACTAGGGAACTTAACGTGACTTAAACTAAGGTGTAATAAATTTGGAGGTTTATCAAAAGAAACACACATACAGGCAGTTCTAATGAAAATTTTGTTGGGGTGTCTCGGTTTTTGTATATACTAAAACTAAAGTTGTATAGGTAAAACGCGACGTAATTTCAGCCTGATGTGTCGCGGGTAATTTAAAAAGCATTGCAGGCGTAATCATGCCGAACATCGGTCGCGTCGGCATAGTGTGTTTAGACACTTACCACCTTATTACAAAAGATGATCTAAGAAAAACCCTGGTTTTAAAATAGCCCCGTCTCTTTTTGTTATATGACATAAGAAAGTGATGGGTATATTTTAAAGCTGGGTTTACCTTAGTCTTGGTTTAAACCATCTTTTGTAATAAGGGGGTTAGTGTTTGTGTCAATTCAGTGTGGTACAGTCGACTAAGGAGATAAGGCTGTAAACGAATTCGTGTAATTCCTCAAAACCACAAAATAATGATGTACTACTGGTGTAGATTGACAGCGCACAGGATTTAGCTTGATTAAAAATAAAAAGCAAAATTCTTTTTTTTCGTGCGGTGTCGGTAAATGATCGTATCTAAACCACCTAATAAGGACGTAAGAAAAAAATGCTTGGTTGCTAAAAATGTTTTGGTGATAAAACATTTCGATGCTACGCATAAATTAATGAGCACGGCGACACAGCTGGCGGGCACGACTAGCGTGATATCGCTCAAAAATAACTTAAAAAGCAGAAAACCATGTCATCTTTTTTTTTTGTTGATTCATAAAACATCTTTTATAGGGTCAATCTGTGTCACCAGTAGATCTTGCGGTGTGAAGGAATTACACGAATTCACTTACCTACATCGGTCGGTACGGTACCACGTATATGTTCTTTAATTACCAAGTCTAAAAAACCTCATCTTGGCATATTTTTGTACGTATTTATAGTATTGGTTGATAAGTTAAGCTCAGCACTTTTCATTTGAATCTGACTGAAAAACCTGCCTGGCGTAGGGCGTGTTTTATGGTTTTGAAAGCTTGGCGTTAAAGGTTGAAAGGTTAACAGAGTTATGTCGTGCTGAGTGGCCAAGTTTTTACCATCGCTTGTCTAAACGTGTCTTGCGTATAAAAAGTTATTAATCACACAATTACAATGACAATTCCCTTTGTAGTGTATTGATATCCGTTGTTTGTCTGAATACCCAACTCTTTTGTTGACTGTACCAAAATCGAATTTACACTTTTTTTCGGAGTTATGTTAGTATTCTCTCTATTTTCATATAAACGATTACATGGGGTGCATTAAGTCTGTACGAGTGATGATACTTAAGTACGTCCGGCGCACCCTGGGCAGTCAGCCCCGCTACCAACCTTGCTGACTGGATAATCTTTTCACCACGGCGACATGAGGTATTCTCATTTAGCTCGTGCTAACACGAGTGAAGACATTTACTACTGATCATGGATACTGCCAGGGTAGTACTCACTAACGGCCTGTCCACATCTCCACGTCACGGCGTCGTCAACGTGGAACGGTGCGGTAACGTGGCACGGTGCGTTGACGTAACGTGCAAATTTACGTTACCGTATCGTAAAAATGCACGTCAGGATCATTGTTAGATTTATCGTTGACCATGTAGATCCTGAATTTTAATAAGAGAAACAGTAAGGTATGGTTTTAAAGCATCGGAGCACATAGACGGCGACTAACACGCGGGCGTGGAGAGCGCGGGCGGAGCGCATATACGTGTGCGCTTGTGGCTAGAGGCGGAACGTATTACGATACGGTAACGTAAATTTGTACGTTACGTCAACGCACCGTGCCACGTTACCGCACCGTTCCACGTTGACGACGTCGTGACGTGGAGATGTGGACAGGCCCTTAGGAGTTTGAAAACCCCAAACATTTAAAATTGAAACGTCCGTCATTCTCGTAGCTAGCTACGAGGTACGAGGTAGCGTAGTTTTTTTTTCGAATGGTCCGAAAACAGTAGTGATTTAACACGGGCTCTTTAATAAAAACCCGCCGAAACACACTTTATACGCCCGCGAAACTAAACCCGAGGAAACCTGGACGGATAACAGTACTAATGAAGAAAAGAAAAAATATTTATTTTAGACTTGCACAGGCAGTTACAGAAATAAAACAATACACAGAAAAAAAGGTAAATTTTTAAACAACATGCACGAGGGCAAATAATGCTCCTACCACAGCATAATGCTGCGACCGACATCTAAAAAAAAACTGGCCAAGTGCGAGTCGGACTCGCGCACGAAGGATTCCGTACCATTATCTATAAAAACGGCAAAAACATGTCTGTTGTATGGGAGCCCCACTTAAAAATTATTTTATTCTTTTTTAGTATTTGTTGTTATAGCGGCAACAGAAACACATCATCTGTGAAAATTTCAACTGTCTTACTATCACGGTTCATGAGATACAGCCTGGGGGCCTACTCCCTAAGTCCGTCAACGAAGTTAGTCGCCCGTCCGAAAGTAACCCGAAACGTAGGAGTGAACAAAACAAGTGTCAAATTCAACTTTTCGGACGGGCAAAAACACATCGGTAGTAGAGACAGCTGTCAAATCGTGTTGTCATTCATTCTTAGTTCGGGCCCCGAAATAATCATGTGTCCGTAGGTGATACGGAGTAGGAAACGCCATAACTAAGGCCGAAACCACGGACTTCGAGCTTAGGGAGTAGACCCTCTGGTGACAGACGGACGGACGGACAGCGGAGTCTTAGTAATAGGGTCCCGTTTTACCCTTTGGGTACGGAACCCTAAAAAAACAAAATGCCGCAACGCTTTCCAGATAGGACCGTTGTGATGCCACGGGCAATAACGATATACATCAATAAATAGATTACATACAATATTAAAATACCTACTGCTAATTAACCGGTATCGTCCCGCGCGACGATCCGGATCGTCAGTGCCATTGTTTATCTATTGTGTCTATAATTACAGTACTACACAGGTTAAACACAGCAACTAATCATGGGCCTCCTCAAATACCACTACAATGAACATTCATCAGTTAACATTGCCGTAATCAATCACAACGTTTGGCAAACATGGATTGATGGTAGCAATAATACGAGGGAACTATACTCCTTACGGCGCGTTCCCACGGACGTCCAGTTCTGCTGGAACAGGGTTTTACTGGTTGCCGAAAAACTGACTGGTGTGTTCACAGGCAGTAGTTTCTGTCTTGTTTTTACGGGATAGAACGCGCAGAGCACAGACGTTTACGATAATTCAGACGTGAAGGACGTGAACACGGTCATCCCCGTGCGCCCCATATGTCATCTAGAACCTAAGGGCTCTTTTCCTGTCATGCGTATTTTAGGCGGCGCGCGGATCTGGTCCGCATGCGGGTGATAGCACGCTCCTGGCCACACGCAGGACAAAGATTTCGTTTACCGCTGCAGTGTCTTGCGTGTCGCCAGTGACTAAACTCGTGCACAAAGATGAACGTTAAAAAAGTAATCATGCGTACTATGACCATGCGTGCGACCCGCGTCACAGTAAAAACAACACTGAAGGCAGAAGAACGCCGCCCGCATCCGGTTAGCACGCACGCGGGCTGCACGCCTGCAGCCAATCCGCGTTCCGCGCGCGTGCTGCCCGCATGATAGGAAAAACATGTATGAAATGATAGGATGCGGGCAGCCTGCACGCGGATCAAATCCGCGCGCGGGTGAAAATACGCATGACAGGAAAAGGGCCCTAGGTGTCCTAAAAACCCTATGCGGGACGCTCGTGTAAATACTTTAATTGAAATATGTATCACTACAACTGGATCCTGCTTTTTGTAGAACGGCGGAACCAAGCGTGTGGTGACAAAACCGAATAGCAAAATTCGATTGGACCTGGCTTCTTGCAGGCTCAATACTTAATTCTTTATTGTATGCCATAGTGTAATATTAACGGGAGGTAGACTTAATACTGGGATCAATTATGGACCCTGTTGGGTGCAGTATATTTTAATAGGACAGGCTTCAAACAGGATGCTAATATGAATGCTAGTATGGAAACACTTCCGCCGCTAGACGGGATCCTGCAAAAAAACAGGATGATGCCGTGGGAACGAGCCCTTATCTAGCCTTCGGTTGTAGAAAAACAGCTCAATAAACTAACCTAAAAATATATTAAAATATATATTCAGATCTCTGCAAAAACGTAGCATCCCTCTAATTATTCTGAAGCCATCATGTAAATAAAATTCTTTACCAAAAAAGCTACGTAACATGCTACAACCTTCGTATATACAGCATGTCCTAAAAAAAAGGACAAAAAAAATAGGACACTTTCCGTCCGTCTATCACAGCGTGGCTCGGCAGAGACAAAAGAGGGCCGCGGGAGGGCTCATCCTCCCGGATAATCCGCCAGGGGGCGCTTTGTGCGACGCGACCCGTTTTGACAGTTGAAATAATGTTTGATAACAATTTTTAAGGACATTTTTTCGCGGAATGTTATTTTTTTACTTAAAAAAATGTTGGATGTTACATTTTTATCTCGGCTCGTGGATCAGGCTTGTAAGATGAAACCGCATTTATTTAAATTAATCAACGTTTTAAGAATTTTCTTTTGATAATTTTAAAGATATTCTTTTTTTAAGGCAATTTGAAAAGAAAGGGAATGAATACAAAATGAAAGTTGAATATTCAAACAAAATATAAATATCCATTTAAAAACGTGGAGCGACTGACATCTGACTTTCGCAACCCAATTACTGGAAGATACCGATTCTTTAAGGCCGGTTTTCAGGCTTCTGGCTGCCTGCAACAACTGACAGAAGTATGGTATGGCAACAAATATTGCCATTGACGGCTGTATCACCAGGCAGCTACTCCGACTCTCTGCTTTAAGTCACAGCAGCCATCGTTCTTTAAACAAACATCTCTTTCCGTCCTAAAGTTTACGAGTTATAAGGTTTTTGTGCAGGGGGTCTACTCCCTAAGCACGAAGTCCGTGGTTTCGGACTTAGTTCCGAGCGTTTCCTACTCACTATCACCTATGGACATATGATTATTTCGGGGCCCGAACTAAGAATGAATGACAGCACGATTTGAAAGTTGTCCCTACTACCGATATGTTTTTGCCCGTCCGAAAAGTTGAACTTGACACTTGTTTTGTTCACTTCTACGTTTCGGGCTACTTTCGGACGGGCGACTAAGGGAGTAGGCTCCCAGACCCGCATGGAGGGGGGACGAAACGGCGACCCACGTGCTACTGAACTACCCTGAGGGCGCTACATACAGGGCTAAGTACTTTGGTAACCCGAGTACTTTCTGAAAGATCGTCAGCAACAGTAAGTACTTACTGGGTTTTTTTCCCACCAGCACGCAAAATACGCGCTTGCGCTTTATTGTGGAGTGGCGGAATACATTTGCTGATACATGCATCATGTTCGTGAAGAGGCGCCGTCAGTTGGGACTGGTCAGCTCTAATCTGCCATGGCAAATGAATTGTAGGTACTCTTATTATCATAGCATATCTTACATAGTTCTCACATTTATTTTCTTATTCACAATGTAACCTAATTTTTGTAAATATTTGATGGAAAAGAGTAACCATGGAGTTTATTGCCCGTTCATAGGAATCTACACTTTGGAGGGCGGCAGTAACTTCTTTTTTTTCTCTCTTGACAATTCAGAAGTGCCTGAAAATGGTCTACTTAATTTAAATAAATGCTTTTTTTCTTCTTTTTGTTTAAACAGCCAACTTCCCCTTACCATACTATGCCCATAATGTGACAAGCGGGATTGCCAGCCTTGCACGGAGAACAACTTTACCAAGTCACAAAAAAAAAAAAAAAAACAAACTAGGTACTTTTTCCATGTCCACAATGAACATTGGACGCGTACACGACTCTCGTCTCCTTTGTTTTAATATTATTTATCTTGCGAGCCGAGCCGAGGCGGAAAGGCGTCGGATTTACGACGGCCATTCGGAGTAAATCGGAATGCAATGTTATTCGAGTCCAATCGTGGTGACGCCGACTGATCGACTGCGTTTAATAGTCAAAGTAACATGTACGACTATACATCGTTGTTAAGACTGTATATTTTAGGAGAATAAAGGCTCGCACAGTCGGTGCAGGGAATATTTTAACTGCGAGTATCTGCGCATAAAACTTATAGTATCTTCTTCTCTCGTGTCTACACGAAAATAGCTCATACTGTGGTGAAAAGATTAGCCAGTCAGCAAGGTTGGTAGCGGGCCCAGGGTGCGCTGGACGTACTGAAGTATCGTCACTCGTGGAGGGTCTTTTCATGCACCCCTGTATCTGTATGTATCACACACGGAACAGAAACAATATAATTGAAAACCGCCGATATTTTCTTCACGTAGGTACGTCTCTTCATGGCGTCTATCTAGCATTTTGACTATAAGTAACTTCTCTATAAAAATAAACGAATGATTCTTCAGTATCAGCCCTAGATGTCGTCTTTATTAATAGTAGTCGAGTTCCTTGTGAAAGGATTCTTTCGGAGAAGTATAACCACCATACATATTATTGCCGCCAAGCAGTTTTGATATGGGTGCCGGTGCAAACAAACATAATGAGACTTTTCCACTTTGTCTATGGGCGTAATGCAATGGTACGTAGAATACGTTCTAGGTGGACTTTACCCACAAGCTACTGCAATAGTTGTAGACAGAAATCTCTTAGGGCCAAAACACAATCTTGCGCCGCGCACTGCGCAAGATACGCGACGCTAAATACGCTTAAGTATGGCTGTAGTCACTGAAAATACGCCGAATATTGTTAATATCGGTCGACCGCAAGATGCGCGCGAAACTTCTAGGCCCTATAATGCTCGGCGTAACGACGTATAATACGCGTGGTGTGGCCGGACAGGAGAATTTGTATGTACGCGTAACGTGACGAAACATGAGCCGCACAAGATACGCTCAGTGTATCTACACTTTAAGCAGTAACCACTAAAACTAAAAACTATTTACTGACCTATGAAGGGTTTCCCGTCGAGCCTCTTCATCCAATAGAACCGCTGGCTGTGTGGCTTGTTCTCGCGGTCGTACTGCTCCCACTGCTGCCTCAGAAACGTATAGCACACGCAGCAACATCGCACGGTGCCCTCCTCGTCGCCTTCCGCTCGATAGCCGTTCGGGGGAGCGTGAGCGCCCAGGAACGGGAAGTAAGGTTCCGTACACTGGTGGAAGAGAATATTCTGTTAATAGACATAAGAATAAAGGCTGGGAATGATGCTGAATAAGGGCTGGTGGCTAATTTACAACCGCGCGGATCATACAATTTGCCGCGGTCAGTCTGCAAATGAGGGATCGTTGGTTACACGTAGAGACCCCTACGTGGCTCGGAGGACACGTTATGCCGTTGGTTCCGGGTAGTCATAAGCCCGAAAGCCTGGCAACTGGTCTAATTTTAGGATATCTGCATTGCCCAGTAAATGGGTTGCGGGGGTCTGATTGCAGTCGCTCCGTGTAAAATATTGGTATTCAGCCGCATCTGGTTAGACTGGAAGCTGACCCCAACATAGTTGGGAAAAGGCTAGACAAAACAGACATGAGAATAATTTGCAGTTTCCTCATCAACATATCATTGACAGCTTCGTTCCACCGATCGCTGCGCATGACACAAAAGAGAGATGCAACATGTCGTTTTTTCGGTAGTTGTCGAAAAATGGATCACTTTTTTTTTTAAATACGTTGCCCCACCACACTTAGATTTCTCTTGTATCGTAGGTGCGGTTACAGACACAAATCTCACATACACAAACGCCCAGACCCGAAACAACCATCTGTAGGCCATACAAATGTTTGTTCCGCGTGGGAACCGAACCCACAACCCGTAGCGCAGAAGCCAATCGCTTAGCCACTGCACCAAACGTGTCGTCAATAATGTTTTTGCATAAAACATTACTATGTTGGGGTGTATCAAAAGAGTCTTCAGGAGTGACGCTACTTAACTACATCCGGTGCACTCTGGGCAGTTAGTACCACGACCAAACTTGCTGACTGGCGTATCTTTTCACCTTGGCATGAGCTATTCTCATGTAGCTCGTGCCGACCCGTCGACATGTCCTACAATCCTGCTACAGGATCGTAACCCATAACCAGTAACCGGGAAGGTCCTGTCAAAATACCTGCCCAAACTTGAACGGGTTGTTCAGAAAGTAAACTAAAGAAGAGAGCAAAAAAAAATGGAACATACATACTTTTTCTTTAAAACTATCTTCATGGCTAAAAGTCATCATACAAAATGATAATTAAGATTTTGTGTTTTGAGTAAGGTTCATTGACCTTGCCCAGCCGCGCACACTTATTTACCTAACTCAAACATCTGTGGTATAAGTAATAATTCGACGTTATTATATTAAGACACGTTAAGATGTGTAGGTACAGTGTTTTTGACAAACGTCATAGTTACACATTCTCCCCCTTATTACAAAAGATGGTTTAAACCAAGACTAAAATAAACCCAGGTTTAAAATACAGGGTGTAAACGTATTCGTGTAATTCCTTCAAACCGGATGATCTACTGGTAACACTGATTGACCCTGCATAGGTATTTTTCAGTACCAACAAAAAAAAGTTTTCAAAAAATGAAACATGGTATTCTGTATCTGAGTAATTTTAGCGTCCTGAGTTAACTGACAGCGTGGAGCGATATCGCGCTAGTCGTGCCCGTCAGCTGTCGCCGTGCCTTCATTCATTTGTGCATGGCATCGAAATTTTTCATCATATAAAAAGAATATTTGGGCAAAAAAAAAATATTATTTATTTTTATTCAATCTAAATCCCTTGCAGGGTTAATCTATACTATTAATAGATCTTGTAGTTTGAAAGAATTACACGAATTCATTTACACCCTGTATACCCATCACTTTCTTATGTCATATATCAAAAAGAGACGGGGCTATTTTAAAACCTAGGTTTTTCTTAGACCATCGTTTGTAATAAGGGGGTCTGAGTTTGGCCACGTATTTTCGAAAGACCTTATCTTATAAATTAATAAAATGAAATGCTGTTCGTTCGTAAGCGCATCATTTGAGAACGACTGGACCGACTAAGTATTTTTTTTCTTAAATGTGGTAAAAAGGTTTTTATGAATAGAAAAATTGGAAAAGTTTCCCGGTAAGATAGCAAATTCGAGAAAAATTCTATGACGACAATGTCTGTTGGGTCAACTAGTTATTATTAATATTATTTAATCTAAACGCATTCATTTCTTTCTATTTGGGACCTTAGACGCGACACTATCTTAGAGATAATGTTTTAAGTCCATAAGGGGACGGATTAGGAACACAATTTCCCTCTGTCGCCGGGCAAGCGAGTGCTCGGAAAATGGCAACAATCTCGCCAACTATTACATGGAATTAATACTAGAGCGGACTCGTGTAGTAGAAGAAGACATCTGCTTACCTCTTCAGGGATTACAGGCGTGATTATATGTACCTAAGTGTGTTTAATTTCTAGCCTTATTGAGGTGGTTTCTTGGATAATGGAACTAAATATTTTTATTTGTAAATTGTAAGGGGTGCAATGTTTTATTGTAATCAGTAATTATGTTGAACTGCGTTGTTGGTCTAGTGATAGTGGTCGCAAGTACCACTGCTGAGCATGAGGACCTAGGTTTGATCCCCGGGTCGGAAAAAGCATTATTGAGTTTTTCTGTGTGGAATTTCTCAGTAGCAGCCCAGAGTCAGGATTTATGCCCGGTTGATGGCAATAGGCTCGCAACCTATTACATGGAACTTTAACTGAACGGCGAAATGAGAGTGTACTATAGGTACACCTCGCACTAACCTTCGGGGAATACAGGCATGATGTTATGATAATTATGTTGAAATAAACATGAGAATATCTCAATAGATACGACTTACTCCGAGATCATCTCACTTCACATGGAAAAATTAACGACAACACTTATTAAAAACTCAGAGAAATCTTATAACAAAACACTACAACACTATCAATCGATTATCCCGTACATACGTTAGATCTTGAACGAAACAATGCACGGCGTTCCGCTGAATTGAATTATAACTATTATCTTATACACTTACCGATTGCATACGCGCCTAAAGCGACGTGTTCACTGGATAAAAACGTTGCACAATGTTGGCAAATTATTACCTAATATGACAAGAGATTTCTACCTCTCTATATTCGAGACGTGTGCAAAATATTCCCCGATATAAGACCGCAAACACATTTAGCGTATCTTGTGCGGCTTATGAATCGCGCTACATACGATATTCTCTTGCGCGGCCTAGGCGCAGGTAGAGCTCGTGGCTAAATAATTACAGCCGCATAGACCGATCTTCCGGGTTAAGCCACGCTTGCCGAGGTTGGTCTGTGGATGGGTGGCCATTTACCATAGCGAGTTTCCTCCGTGCCTCGGAAAGCACGTAAAGCTGTTGGTCCCGGCTGTCATTTGTAGATCTTTGACAGTCGTTACTGTTGGTCAGAAGCCAGAAAGTCTGACAACCAGTCTTACCAAGAGTATCGTATTACCCAGTTACTGGGTTGTGGAGGTCTGATAGGCAGTCGCTCCATGTAAAATACTGATATTCAGCTGCATCCGGTTCGACTGGAAGCCGACCCCAACATAGTTGGGAAAAGGCTAGGCAGATGATGGCCTAGGCACAGGTATTTTACGTCGTTACGCCGAGCGTAATAGGGCCTAGAAGTCTTGTGCGCGCGCATTACTGCGCAAAATACGCGACGCAAGATACAGGACGCAAGATACGCGACGCAAGATACGCTAATTGTGCATCAGGACCCGATTGCAGCATCAGAGTAACGCGTTTTCGCGACTAAATCTATGCTGCATCTCATTAAGTCACTCAGCGTTCGTTCGCTGCATGAGAATTGTGCGATTTGGCGACTATATCTCGTTTTTTTCTCAGCATGCGTAACAACATTTTGTTAGTAGCAAACATTTGCTTTCGCAGTAATAAATGTTAGATACAATTGACGGTTCGATCGCTACAACTACTGTCCCCTGGTTTATGAACGGCTGATCAACGCAAAAATAATCAGCTGTCAAATCTCATGGCAAGTGATTGGTAGTTATTATTTTAGTCGAACAATCACATTCTTTGATTTAACAGCAGACTAAATTAATCAGCCTTTTAGAAACCAGAATAGATGCCATAATATGTTATCTCTTGTTTTATCAGCATTTAAATCCATTTAACGTCACTGAAAAAATCTCCCAACGTATTACTTACGTGTAACAAGACGTCATCACGTTAGTAGTCGGCAACTGCCATTGCCGTCAACAGTGTCACCCAGTGAAAACACGCCTTAACACACCCATCGTTTTGTGGGAACGTTTTATGGGAAAACGCCGTGAGTTATTGCTACGCCTTACACCGATGATGCGTCAATTATCTCATGGGAACATCGCATAATAGTGTTTACAGATAAGCTATTAGATGGCTCTGCATTCTGTAGGTATTGCTTAAGAAATAGGTGGAGAATGCAGTATTAATAAGACGTCAAACTTGTAAAATCTGGAGAGGTAGGCAGAGAGAGAAGTTTATATCATAGGTATCGTATATTTAGGGCTGTACTTAATTGAATATGTTTATGAACAAAAATTACACTCGGGAGCAATGAAACCGAGTCGCCAACATAAACTTTAAGAATACGAAAACTAAGAACGATAGCCTGTACAAATAAAAACTATTTTACTATTAGTACGAGATCCGGCCTAACATCGACCTTCCCTCATCTGTTTTTCCAACGAGAGGTATTTTATTTGAAAGATTTTATATAAATAAACAAGTCCCGCATGGGTTGCCTAGTCAAAAGTGGTCCAGGCTACCCTTAATTAAAATTCATAAAAAATCAAAAATAATTACTCCTTCCCTCATCTGTTTTTCAAAAAACATTATTACCAATCGGAAGGAAAACATGTAAGTTAACAGAAAAAAATAGGTTGCCTATATTTTTCTGGTCCACATTCCAAGGTTGCCAGGCACAAAGAGATGAGTTGGTATGAGTAATTTACCCTCATCTGTTTTTTGATTGAAACTAGGATTAAATTAAAGATAATTTTATTGTGAACACGATGGTGTAGGGTTGCCTAAAAAAAAGTGGTCCAGAGTTAGGGTTGCCGCGATTTAAAGTTTCAATATTTCAGCAGGAGAGTTGAGCGCGACATAGAAGCACTACACGTACGTAGTACTCTGTATCTGTACAATAGAAAGATACAACATGGCAGCTGCTAGTGGGCCCATTGCCGAGTAAAAATGAGCGCGCATGCGCATTTTTCTGTATGTTAGAGAGTTACCACTCTACTCCCGATAGTATTTTTCGGATTAAATTATATAAAAGTCATGGAAAATAAAATATTTTCCAGAATAATTAATATACAGAGTGTATCCGAATTCGTGTAATTCCTTATAACATCCTGATTTATGTGGGAGATAGAAATACATATAATAATGATATTATGGTGTTCTTAATGTGAGTCATTTTAACGCCCCCAAACTATCCGCGCAGTCTGTTAACTCGGGGCGCTAAAATGACGCAAAACAGAACATAATGTTTTCTATGGGTTTTTTTTTTGTTGCTTCTTAAAAAATCCCACGTAATGTTAATCCACCTTTAGATCATGCGGTTTGAATGCATTGCACAAATTCGTTTACACCCTCTATGCAATGTGATTTATTTAACTGCGACACTATGGGGAAATTCTAAACCAAAGCCCCCTTATTACAAAAGATGGTCTAAGAAAAACCTAGGTTTTAAAATAGCCCCGTCTCTTTTTGTTATATGACATAAGAAAGTGATGGGTATATTTTAAACCTGGGTTTACCTTAGTCTTGGTTTAAACCATCTTTTATAATAAGGCCCAAGGTGTTACAGGGAAACTTTCTTTGGGGACATTTACTCAATTTTCATGAAAACAATACTGAAATATTTAATGTTCTAGTCAAGCGTGAACTTTCGTGAACTCAGTTTCCTGTAATGTTCAATTCGTTGTATCAGAGAAAAAAAATCTGTTCTGATGATGAACTTTTACATACATTTTACACTACGGTAGTCATCTAAGTACGTGCAGGCACTCCTCTTTAATAAAATAAAAATATACTATTTTAACCGGTATCATCCCGCGCGACGACCCGGATCGTCAGTGCCATTGTTTATCTATTGTGTCTATAATTACAGTACTACACAGGTTAATTTGTTTTAAATTGATTTTAACAGACTTCTATTCGAAATTTTGGTGTAAGTTATATGTCAGTTGGCGCCATAAAAATTGTTCCTAATCCATAATCATGTGGTTTTAAATAATGAAATGAATTTGGATACACCATGTGTACCTATATTAATTATTCTGGAAAATATTTTATTTTCTATGACTTTTATATAATTTACTCCGAAAAATACTATCGGGAGTAGAGTGGTAACTCTCTAACATACAGAAAAATGCGCATGCGCGCTCATTTTTACTCGGCAATGGGCCCACTAGCAGCTGCCATGTTGTATCTTTCTATTGTACAGAGTACTACGTGTAGTGCTTCTATGTCGCGCTCAACTCTCCTGCTCAAATACTGAATCTTTAAATCGCGGCAACCCTAACTCTGGACCACTTTTTTTAGGCAACCCTATACCATCGTGTTCACAATAAAATTATCTTTAATTTAATCCTAGTTTCAATCAAAAAACAGATGAGGGTAAATTACTCATAACAACTCACCTCTTTGTGCCTGGCAACCTTGGAATGTGGACCAGAAAAATATAGGCAACCTATTTTTTTCTGTTAACTTACATGTTTTCCTTCCGATTGGTAATAATGTTTTTTGAAAAACAGATGAGGGAAGGAGTAATTATTTTTGATTTTTTATGAATTTTAATTAAGGGTAGCCTGGACCACTTTTGACTAGGCAACCCATGCGGGACTTGTTTATTTATATAAAATCTTTAAAATAAAATACCTCTCGTTGGAAAAACAGATGAGGGAAGGTCGATGTTAGGCCGGATCTTAGACTATATCTACTAGCTGTACCCGGCATGCGTTGCATTGCAATGCACTTTTTCCTACTTACTACCTAACTACTACTTACCTACTACCTACCTTCAGAAACAAAATAAAAACAGTAACAAAAAGTTAAAACCATTTTCATGCATGCAGTAAACAAATGAAGAATATGGACATACAAGATAATTTCGTTTTTTTTTAATATCAAAATTTTCTTTCATAAGAACCTTCTCCTGAAAATAACGAACAAAACAAAAAAAATATTAGCAAAATCGGTCCATCCGCTCACGCGTGATGCCATGACCAAGGGAAATAGGGATTCATTTTTAATAATTAATTTTATTTTATTTATTATTTAATAAGATTTAATACTACTCAAATATAATTAATAAAACTTCTTAAATAGTCTAATACTTTTATTTGAATAAGCTATTATTCTTCATATTTTTCTTAACAATTCTTTCCACCCAATGGTTTTCTAGAAGAAATTGGTTTTAACGATAAGACCGCCACTTGTACTGTTCTTAATTACGTGTATTTCTTGTGCTTTATTTATTTTAGTGTACAATAAAGTATATCTATCTTAGTTTCCGAGATATTAAGGTTTATATTGGTGACCCGGATTCATTGTTCCCGAGTGTACCTAGTTGCGCTTTTCTCTAACCTGAACCTTGTTAGGAACCAAGAACTCAGAAGTATAAGGGTGCCTTTCCACCAGAGATGTGCTCTGCAGCTATGCTGTGAGTCAAAGTCAAAGTTTTTTATTTCAAATAGACCAGATTACAGGCACTTTTAAAACGTCAAAACTAGGTGCACGGTTCCAAAAGGTAGGTTCTATGGAGAAGAGCCGGCAAGAAACTCCATGAATACTATAATAATGAATGAGAATGTAAAAGCTAAGCTACGAAACTATGTGACCGTTTCCACTGAAGCTAAGCTATGTAGCGGAGCGAGTAAGAAGTGCTATGAAAATGCGCCGCCGCAAGGTAGCTGTGCGAGGAAGATGCGCAGCTCAAGCTATGCGACGTATCGACAGTAGGGATGGCATCTGCACATAGCTACACAACTCGCCACCATGCATAGCACGCATCCATAGCTCGCATCCATGGCACGCATCCACAGCCCGCATCCTTCCATATAAAAACGTAGCTTAGTTGAATCAGTTTCCACCAGTGCTATGCTATGTGAACCAATGAATATGATTGGTGGATATCAAACGCATCCATAGCAACGTTGCATAGCACATCTCTGGTGGAAAAACACCCTAAGACGGGTAATGTACCAAAGTCATGTGACACTATAGTAGACCGATAGGGAGAGAATAAAAACCTTTTTCCGTAAGCTACAAAGGAGATGTTTCAGAAATGTATGGAGCCTGGGCCAGCACCATGTACACTATATGTAAATAATAATAATAATAATAATCATTTAATTCAAGTCACAGGACTCATATGTGTTGACTAATAAAATAACTATCTATCTAACGTTTCACTTTTTTACAATTAAATGTGACTAAGTTACACGTCATTACTTTTACTGTACTGTTATCCTATATATTTACAAAACGCCTAAAAGAAACATTATTCGGCCACAAGCTGTCGTCGAGAAATATATCCAAGTGCGCCTCACTTACAAACAATTTAAAGGCACTATAGCTACGTTCTCTCGCCATCTTTATCCTGATAGGCGTTACTTTCTGTTTAGTTTTGGTATAAATATACTCTGCAATGTCGGCCTCCAAAACATCTTTGTGCACATTGGTTATAAAAAGAGGTATTTTAAAATCAGCAGCCTTAAACTTGCTGTTCTGTTCTAAACAAGCTTTCCCTCTGGTAGCTGTAAACTTATGACGAAAACGTTTGTTTTGCACTACTTTCCAGCTTTCATCCTTGTCTGGGACATACCACGATCCTTTCTGTGCACATATCTCCGCATATGACTGACTGTTTTGCATCATTTTAGCCTCGTTATTCACATGGTTTTGTTTATCACAGTAAATCATGTCATTATTGTTAAGCAGTTTCTGTAAATCCGGATCACTGACTCTGTTAATGTTAGGGTCCTTCGTTACATTCTTATCGGCATTATGTTTGCAATGTGTCCTCTCTTTTACACCTTCCTTATTCGTAACGTCGCAACGCAGTGGCGATGACAGGGCAGGCGCGTTCGGAAGCGGCGGCGCCGGCGGTGATGATTCACGTGCATTGACAGCTGATTTTGTGCGGGTACAACTAAAATCGTTATTCTGCTGTTTGCCACTAATTGAACTATTCAAAAAATCTGTACCTCGCACCCTGGTGTTTACAAAAAGATCATTGTGATTGGGAGTATTATTTACTGAGCTATGTTTGCTACTGCAATACTTCGTTTCCAACTCGCGTAGCTGCTCAATAGTGGCATACGAGCTTGTAATATTGACTACTTGCGATTTTAATAACGTTATTTCCCTCAGTAGCGCTGTGACATCCACGTGATCAAAGGTCACTGGTGGTAACTTGTGTAACTCTTTGGCCACAAAAATTGGTATAATTTCCGGGTCTACACTCTTAAGCACAGTTATTATGTCTTCTAGATCTCTTTGTCTTTTACCTTCAGACTTCTTTCTCTTTATTTTCCTTATATCGGTGACAATGGAGTTAAAAAGCAAATTTTTCGACTTCTCCACTTCTTCCACACTAAAAGCCGACACACATATACGCAGCAAACTTTCCTCGTCCATTACATCAATTTTATTAGTAATAAAAGCCAACACTTCGTCTATCACAATATTGCAACTCGCACATTTTACCGTACTCGACATCGACGTCATGATTGCAACGGACACGCGACCACTGTTATGTAAATAGCAAAATTAAACCATTGTTAGTCTACCTATTATACCTAAATAATCAAATCAAAATAAATTTTTCAATAATAAAATTTTGAATTTGTCGTTGTTTGACGTTGCCATAGCAACGCTATGGCAAAATATAGCTGTACAATAAAGTAACCGTTTTTAATGTTAATTTTCTATAATTTTACTCGTTTAATTGTCCATTCAAGTTATTTTGGTCAAGGAGAGCAACACAACATGAAAATATGACGGATCAAAACTATGTGAAATGTCATTTTGACAACTGTTGACATGTCAATGACCCCATAGTGTTTATTTCTTGTGTACTTACATAACGTATGCACGTTGTTTATCGACGAAAATACTTGGATTACGTTATAATTATAATAAAATAGAACTACAGGTGTTGTACACGAAACCTAGGACTGTCAAAGTTGTCAAACTCATATCAATGTCAAACACAACTGTCATGGCTACCAGAAAAAAAAGGGTTAACATATTAAAAAACGTCGCCAAATAATAAAGGCCCATTTAGATGGAGAGAGTTTCTCGAACGTTTCTTGGCGAGAAATCGTATGCTGCTATCGCAAGCAATAATCGCCATAAGATTAATGTATCATAATGTTTACATACAGGCAAGAACTAAATTCTCGCCTATGATTATGTCATACGAGATTCGCAAGTAATTTTTCGCTAGGCGATAAATTACTGTGACTGTTTACACAGCGAAAATTATAGTAAGAAGATTCTTGCTTACGAGTTCTCGACTTGTATAAACACGATCTCGTATGACATTTTTTCAAGTTCATACGAGTATCGTACAAATCGGGTTGAACCGTTTTTGAGTGCGAGTTTTGCCATTCGAGTTCAGACTTCAGTGATTAAGTTCTGTTTACACGGAGACAGATATATTCTATTGCGAGGCAATTGTCGCCCAAGGGGAAGGGCGATAATCGTGCATGTTTACACGAAGAAACTTTTTAAATGTTCTTTCGATAATCGTATCTTCGAGTCGAGAAACTCTCTCCATCTAAATGGGCCTTAATTCCAGTACAAGAGTACTCTTCTTCAAATTAATTTATTTGTATTTTTATGGAAATCCTCTATTTTTTTCCTATTTTTCTATATACTGTAGATAGTGGTGGCCCAAAATCAAACATCTCCTTCATCGTTATCCTGTCGATTTCGGAATTTTATCTATCGTTTTAGGAATGGGACTATCCCAGGATTTTGAGGGACGGAACAGAAAAATTAGGATATCTATTGGCCATTAATCTTAGGCCGACTGTACATAGTAGGGTTTTCGCGTTCCCGGCCTTTTTGGATTCCCGGGAATCGGGAATTTTTTCTCTTAATTCCCGGGAATTCCCGGGTACCCGGGAATTTTCATGTTTTTTTGTATAAATATAGTTTTTGTCGGATATTTCAACATTAAACTCATGTAAGTACTTTTAACATGTTATATTGATAAATTGTCTAACATACCAATTGACTTTTTCTATTAAAATAAAAGATCTTACAGTTATTTAAAAAAATGAACTAGAAACAGTTACAGTCATTTATTGTGCGACGTTGCGAGTTTCTTTAATAAAAAAGGCTTCTCTTCATATAATATGGCAAAATATTACGGAATAAAAATATGGTGTATGACTACAAAGGATGTTACCAAATTCGTGTAATACCTTAAAACCACATGATCTACTACTGGTGTAGAATGACTGAGCACGGGATTTGGTTTAATTAAAAATAAAACTTTTATTTTTTTGCGGTAGCGATGTGACCGAAACGTACAAAAAGGAAAAAAAAAATTGCTAATATATTTGAACATTTCGACGCCACTCATCAATGAATGGCGGTGACACAGCTGGCTAGCACGACTAGGACGAAATCGCTCTTTGCAGTCGGTTAACTCGGGGAGCAAAAAGCGCTCGAAAAGAGAACTTTTTTTTTTTTGAAAATTATCTTTTTTGTATTTAAAATACAAACCATTTAGGGTTAATCTGTGACCAGTACTTAGATCGCGCCGTTTGAAGGAGTTACGCGAATTCGTTTACACCCTGTTTATTTTCATTATAAATCTCGAAACTATTTACACGAAAGATAAGCATTGTGAATAGTTTCTACAAATGAAACATTTACAAAAAAAAAACAAGCATTAAGAATTTGTTTACTAGACAGAGACAACAGTACTGTGTGCTGACATCCCGATACATTTACCGCATTCTAAGTTCACACCACGCAGTACAATGACCGTTGCAAGCGAGAGAGATGGAAAATGCTCTAAAATTTTCGGAAGCGTGCAGACCCTTCACTTTTCATCATCATTTGTTCATTTCAAATAATTCCCGGGTACCCGGGAATCCCGCCAAATAATTCCCGGGTCTTAAAATCCCCAATTTCCCGGGAATTCCCGGTTCCGGGTACCCGGGGCGAAAACCCTAGTACATAGGCCACTAAGTTGTCAACACATAGTTGACAGCCATTCTTTCTTCTTTTCCTATTTTAAAAAACTTTACCCCTCTCTATGATTTCTTCTGTATCGTGGATGCGTTTACAGACATAAATCTTCACATACACAAACGCCCAGACCCAGAACAACTAGATGTCTGTAGGCCAAACAAATACTTGTTCCGTACGGAAATCGAATCAACGAGCCGGTAACTGCAGCTATAAACAAATAACGGTTCACTGTGACTTAACCTTGAGCAACTTGTAGTGGCCCATGTGCAATCAGCCTCATACTCTACTTAGGGTGCGTATATCAGCAATTAAGACACTAGAAACTGGAAATTATAGGTACATTTTCTCTTTTCATAGCCGCTATAAAAAAATATTAGAAAAGTACAAGAAAGATTGCCCCGATTTCTATTTGAGTAGTGGTAAAAACATACTTCATCATTGCCGTCTTTGTATATAGAAACATAGGCAAACATAAATTTTAATATTGATACTGAATTTTGAGCCTAGTCAAAAGACTAGGCTCAAAAATATACAATGGTGCCGATTCCCTTCGGATTCGGAGCGGATGCAGTGCCCATTGCCGCCGTCATCGAGAGCGAGATGACGTTGCCGAAGTAGCAATACATACATTACTATAGCTAGGTGTCCACTGCACGTCCGTCATCCTAGCGCCGTCATCTCGGTCGCCGAGATTGTGAATAGTTCGGCGCCGCGCTACCGCTCGAACTCGAGATCGTGACGGACAGAAATACAAAACCAACTGAACTACACTAGTCCACTACACCCGAGATTGCCGGTGCACGGATTTTTGTCTTGTGTTGGGAACCACGGAGATCGGTCGCAGTGGACACACCATCGCCGCCGCGTCGTTCCGAACTCGGTCCGAACTAATCTCGTTGCTCGGTGACGTTGCCGAAGTCGCGATACATACATTACTATAGCTAGGTGTCCATTGCACGTCCGTCATCCTAGCGCCATCATCTCGGTAGCCGAGATTGTGAGTAGTTCACCGCTTCCACTAGAACTCGGCCCGAGATCGTGACGAGCCAAAATGCCGGCAATACAAAACCCACCTGAACTTGTCCACTACACCCGAGATTGCCGGCGCTGGTGCACGGATTTTTGTCTTGTGTTGGGAACCACCGAGATCGGTCACGGTTCACACGAGCGTTGCCATGTCGTACAGAACTCGGTCAGAAGTAATCTCGTTTCTCGGTGACGGCGACAGTGGTCAAACGCTCTTGTCCCAATCCCCGAAACGTGCACGCGAATAGTCGTCCGCGCTCATCAATATGAATCAAGCACAGAAGACTACTCATAAATAAATTGATCTAGCATTTTTTAAGAATTAGGTCACATTATGCGGTTCATTAACATAAGCATAGCTCATATAAAAATGGATATATTCAACTAAGTAGTTGATATTCCGATTATAATAATATTCGAATTTGGTTTCATCGTCTTATGTATTGTATATAATAAATATTGTATGCATATATTGGATCGCAAAGGAGCCTAGTCCTTGAGGGGTTGGATTAAGAATACATTTCACCTCCGTCGCCGGGCAAGTGACTCGTAAGAGGCGATGAACCTGGGGGCTACTCCCTAAGCACGAAGTCCGTGGTTTCGGCCTTAGTTACGAGCGTTTCCTACTCCCTATCACCTACGGACAGTGGCGTGCACAGAGTTTTTAGACAGGGTAGGCAGAAAATTTTGAAGCTATTTCTTACCAAAAATACTGCATGTTGGCTTTAGTTCGTCGTCTCGTCGATTAAATAATGATGTAGGTACTCATAATTGCCACCTCAAATATCCTAGGTATATAGATTTACTGATTTTATGGACATATCAATTTACGGATATTCGATGTGGCCTTTCGGCCCGTTTTTTTGTTGTTCTGTATTTGCAAATTAAATAATAGCAGTGAAAAGATGGTGGTATGTGTATAAGGATCTAAAAAAATATTATAGGATTTTATTTTATTTGTATATTAAATCTACACGTCTATCTTTCTGTAAGAAAGTCTGCAATATAGAATCGTAAAAGTTGGGAAGGCGTTTCATTTCCGTAAGCAGGTGTTTTTCTATTGAAATTATGGAAAGATCTGTAAGTCGTCGCTGTCCTTGGGTATTCCTTAAGTAGGTGTGTATACGTTTCAGCGACGGGAATGACCTTTCGGTTGAAGCACTGCTCGCGGGAACTGTTACAATTAATTTTGCCAATCGCAGTATTTCGGGAAAAACTGTATTTATGTTATTTTAAATCAAATCAAATCAAAAGTTTTTATTTCACATAAACCATTACAGGCGCTTATGAAAAGTCGAATTTAGGTGCACGGTTCCAATTAGTCGTTTCCTATGGAGAAGAACCGGCAAGAAACTCCATGGTTACTCTTTTAAAATCCATATCTTTAACAATTTCAGTGGGTACAGTTATGACTTAGATATGAGAGAGCAAAGTAGACTTAAGAGCAGGAACCACACAAAAAAACAAAATGAAAAATATGGTTACAAATTAACTAGATATCCAGGCATCTAGCAAGTCTACAAAGCTCTCACATTTACAAAAGGTAAAAGGACGCTAAACTATATAAAACAACTGACATGGTTAATTGTCATCAAAACACATTACAAAGAAAATCACTGTATAAGATAAAGATATCTTGAGAGTAACGTTAGTAATAAAAAAAAAAGCTAATCGAATGAGGTTAGTTAATAGACATAGGTACACATACGACGTTAATGAGGTACCAGGGAAGCCACATGTGCAGAAGGAGTTATTTCCAAACACCTTTATCGTCAACGTAGTCCTTAGTCTTGTAATATGCTTTTTGAATAAGGACACGTTTAATATGGGCTTTAAACTTTCCCTCGGTAAGATCAGTTACAGATTTCGGTAGCTTATTATAAAAACGCACGCCATTTCCTAGAAATGACTTATTAGTTTTACTCAATCTAAATTTGGGAATCACAATTTTATGTTTATTACGTGTATTTTTATCATGAAAATCGCTTCTAACATTAAACATATGCAAATTTTTCCGAACATACATAATATTTTCAAAGATATAGTGTGACGGCAAGGTAAGTATATTAATATCTTTGAACACGTTTCTAAGGGACTCGCGGGAACCCATATTGTAGATTGCACGGATTGCTCTCTTTTGTAAAATAAAAACAGAATCTACGTCAGCTGCTGAGCCCCACAACAGAATGCCGTAGGACATAATGCTGTGGAAATATGCGAAGTATACTAACCTAGCTGTAGCTACATCAGTCAGCTGCCTAATTTTCCTAACTGCGTATGCAGCAGAACTTAACCTAGCCGACAGGGCAGTAATATGCGCACCCCACTGCAATTTTGAATCGAGAGTTATACCTAAAAATACGGTGTCATTAATTGTATTAAGATTATTGCCTTCGAGCATTACATTTAAACCTACTTGGGGAACATTTGGTAGTGAAAACTTAAGGCATTTTGTTTTGTTTGCATTAAGTAACATATTATTGGCTGCAAACCATTTAGAAAGAACAGTAAGGCTCTCGTTAACATGTAAAACGTCCCTGTCTTTTCTATCTATTTTAAAAATAAGGGAAGTGTCATCGGCAAATAAAATTATGTCTGATAAGTCGGTCATCATATAGGGTAGATCATTTATATAGGTTAGAAACAGAAAAGGTCCAAGAATTGAGCCTTGAGGCACGCCCATCTTAACCAGAGACCCCGAAGATATCGCACCGTTAGCACCAACTTTTTGCTGTCTATTAGATAAATAGGAGAAAACAAGGTCAGCAGCTCGGCCACGAATTCCGTAGTGGTGTAATTTACAGATGAGGGTGTTGTGGTCAACGCAGTCAAAAGCCTTGGAGAGATCACAGAAGATGCCAATAGCATCCTGAGAGGTCTCCCAGGATTCCAAAATATGAGTGACTAGTTTCACTCCTGCGTCAGTAGTCGACCTACCTTTCGTGAAACCGTACTGGCGACTATGCAATATCCCGTTCTGGTCAAAATGAGACATCATCTGATCAAGCATGATTTTCTCAAAGATTTTACTTAGTGCTGGAAGCACCGAAATGGGTCTGTAATTTGAGGGGTTATTCTTGCAACCTGATTTGAAGATTGGTATTACTTTACTATGCTTCATCAAATCAGGAAATGTACCGCTATCTATACATTGGTTAAATATGTCTGTAAGTAAAGGTGTAATGGTGTTAATGATAGCTCCAAGAACCCTAACAGAAATGCCCCATAAGTCTTCAGTATTTTTTATATTTAGACTTTTAAAAGCTTTTATAATCGAGGTAGCAGAAATGTGCTTAAATTCAAAGATAGGTATATCTTTACAGAAATTCTGTTTAAGTAAGGATTCAGCTAGTAAAGAGGACGAAGCAAGGGATTTCGTGACCTCTATCGGGATATTCGTGAAAAAGTTTTCGAGTGTCTGAGCGACTTCAGACTTATCTGTAATTAATTTATTATCTGATTTTAAAATTAGTTCGTTATCCCGTTTTTTTGTGTTTCCGGTTTCTTTATTTATTACCTGCCACACAGTTTTTATCTTATTATTAGAGGCACCTATTTTGTTACAAATTAATCTAGATTTAGCTTGAGTACAGACTCTCTTAAATATCTTTGAATAATTTCTTACATAATTATGAAAAGCTTGATCAGATGTCAATGATTTCTCATGATATAGACTATACAAAGTTTCTCTACTTTTTCTTATACCTAGGGTGGCCCATTCACTAAATTTAGATTTACAATTAATTTTACGTTTCTTGACTGGACATGTGTTGTTAAATTCTTGGCAGACTGTAGCGAACAATGTACAATAATTTATGTTGGGGTCCCTTGAACTAGAGCAGGATGTAGGAAGATTAGTTAATACATTATTATTAAATTTTTGCAAATTATTTTTAGTTAGTGGTCTTAATTCAATGATTTTGTCTAATTGAAGCTGCTTATTTAACTGAAAGGACACTAGTTGGCCTGTATGATCAGACCTAACGCCACTTATTAAAGAAGAGTCTTTTATTTGACAGTTTGTAAAAATATTGTCTATACATGAAGCTGAGGTAGCAGTTATTCTAGTTGCTTCATTAAAAATATACTTTAAATTAAAACATTTAAACAATGACACAAGTTTACATTTTTCCGGCGACTCAATTAAAAGATCTATATTCAGGTCACCACAAACAAAAATTAAGTTATTATTCCTAAAAAGTTTTCTCAATATGTCTTCCATTATGATCAAAAATGATGACAAGTTTGATGCGGGTGGCCTATAAACGCATAATATAGTGTGGCCCTCTACCTCTGCACATGCTACCTCACATAAGCGATCAACAGAACAGGCAGTGATATCTTTTCTTTCCTTATGTCTAAAACAACTATTACAAAGAATTAAAGTACCGCCCCCTAGCGAAGTTCTGTTGTACGCACTGGCAACTGCAAAATTATGAACATTGAACAACATTTTATGTGGTTTCAACCAAGTTTCACAAAAACATAAAATATCCATATGGTACTTATCTATTAACATTTCCACATCTAATATTTTGCCAGAGAAGCGATTAATATTTTGGTGATAAAGTAAAATATTATCACTATGCTTCTCTTTTGTCGGCACTAAAAGTTTAAACAGTCTATGACAGTATTATTAGAATAACTAGTTAATACTGATTCATCACTTAACCTAGTCTCAGTTAAATTACCAATAACTGCGTGTATATTATAAGCTATCAATGTAGCTAATAAATGTCGACATTTCTTCGACAGGAACATAGCTTCCTGAGTTAAAACAAAACCTCTAACAAACTTGTTAGTATCAAAATACAATAAATAGTCACTATGACGACATGTCAACATGTGCATTAAATTATTTAAACTGTAGATATAGTTATTCTCTTGCTCAGACAGAGAGTCTGAATATGGCAAGGCACACAATATTAATTTACCTATCTTTAGGTTAAGAAGGGCACCGATACCATTAACTATGTCCTTTTTTCTAATGTTTAGGCTGTTACCTATTAGCAGAACCACAGTGCTATGCTCGTCCAGTTTTGAGTTTAATATTTTGTTAACAATTTCATTAAAATGTAGGTCATGGTAACAATGGTTAATTATGTTGTGGTTCAGACAATTATTTAACAATGATCCAAAGCCTATTCCTAATCTATCTGAGTATAATATGGTCCTATTTGGCTTGATGTTTACAATTTCTACTGGTTGAGGTACTACGGGTAAGTCTGAAGGTGCAACATACTGGGGCTGGGGAGGTGGTGGGGAGCGGGCACAAGTACAAGAGAGATTATTAGTTAAAGACTCATATCTTTCTGCATTGTACCTCACTAAATCCACCAGCTCACCAGCCGCCTGCATGCGCTCACTTAACATTTGTTGACTCAGTTCATACTTATTGTATACTTCCTTTAAAAAGTTTTCCCTGCGCAATAGCTCTTCCTGCAGGTTTACAGTGTCAACATCATACAATTGCCTACTTAGATCTAATTCCTTATTGCAGGACTTTAATTGTTTCAGCAAGTTTAAACGTTCTTTCCTGAGACTAATGTTACATTTGTACATATTATATTTTTGGAATAATTTCTTATATTTTCTAATAGATTTGTTTATCTTAATGTATCTCTTTATCTTGTTGTGACTAGATAGCAATGGACGTCTAGTTATGGTATCATCCCCAGTTAAATCTATGGTTACCGATGGCTTCACTGACCCCAGACCGGATTCACCGACAACTAGCTCCTCATACATGCTGTGGGTGATAGCATCCTGCTCGCTGCATTTGAGTGAGTCTGAGTGAGATATGATGTTGTGGGCCTCACTCAGTTCGTGTTCCAGTTCCGATATACGTCTCAACGCCAACTCGTGAGTGCCCATGCACTGTTGAAAGTCAGACACTACTTCACGGAGTTGTTGATGCTGGTTGAGTATATCCACGTGTTGGATGTGGAGTTCTGCCAATTCACGTTTGAGCTCGGTGTTTTTGTTGACTATTTCCTTCACTTCAACCTCGCTGTCATCTCGTTCTTGGAGCAGCTGATTGCAGAGATTTTTTGAGGACTCCAATTCCTTAAGCGTAGCCCTCAGTTTGTCCTCCATGTCACGAGATACAGCTCTGCGGGTCATCATCTTCAGAATTTGCCCCGCGTATCACCTGAAATGTGACAGGAAAACAGCTAAGTGTACGAAAGGAAAGTAAGTGGGTTGAGAACAGATTTCTGTTGTTGAGACACAGAAAGTTAGACAAACAGAAAAGATAAAATAGTAGATTACAGTAGTACAGAGTAGAATAGAATAGAATATACTTTATTGTACTACGAAATTGTAAAACAGCTCTTAAACAGAGTAGTTTAAGAATATGAAAATAAGAAATAACATTAGATAGATAAGTACAACTTAATTAGGACAAAACTGGTCATTAACTTAAAATATTAATAATTGACTTTATTTAATGGAATGGGAGGGTAATAATTTTATTAATTATCATTGAATTGAAGTAACTATAATTCTATCTGGGTCCAGCTGTTTATGTTAATGTGAAGTTAGTATTAGTACATATGATAAGGTGGAGTAAGTATTGCAGTGTTTTATGCCTGGGCGAATGTTTTCGTCGTCGATTTTGCTTCCACAAATTGTCAAGCAAAAGGAGACATAAACTGAGCCGATATGTATGTAATTGACGTAGCTCAGAGGACTGAGCAGTGTTATGGGGTGTTGTGCAGTATGTAAGAATAAGTACTAGAATTAAATTAAAAGAAATACTCCCCCGGATTGATGATTTCAAATCCGTGATCCGTTCGTTGACAGCCGGTGTAAGGTTCCTTTGTTATACGCGGATTTTGTAACAAAGACACCGCTTATGCACTGGATACATCACTTATTATACAATTCAGTTAGTTTTGATGATAATATATGAATTTAAACACTATTTATGCACTTAAAATAATTTTTAAAACTAATTAAACTACGAAGTCGTTTTTTGACGACCGGTGGCCAGTGTTGCCCAAAAAAGAAAAAGCTTTTTTTATTAGCTATTTTCGTAAAAATGTTCTATAATTTTGTAAATACTAAGGTTTTTGAATTCGACAGATTTATAAACACATTTGAGCTCATTGATAAGGCGGTCTAAGTTAAAGTCGTGTGATTTATAAACATTTACGAATTGCGCTACTAATTCAACCGGAAAATTGTCATTATATTGATTGAAATTTTCGCATGATAGAAGTCCAAAAAATTTTAACTCTTTCAGATTTTTATAACGGTCGCGACATTCGTTAGATATATTGTCTATAATTTCAATAAAACTCCGTTTCAAATTGATTTTTGCGTCCACAACATTACGTTTTCGTTTTGGCGGTCCTGTTATTCTTTTAACGCCTTCAAAAATGAATTCAAATCTAGATCTGAAGGATTCCAAAACGATTCAAACTCGTTAATTTTTTTGACACAGTATATCACATCAGATGTCTTTTTTTGCATAATTTCGTAAAGCACATCAGTTTCTGTGAAAATTTTGTTAAACAATTTAAGTAAAAACTTAAATTAAGTAAGAATTTTTTATTTTCTCTATACACATACCACCTGAACAACTTTCACAGTGAATATTATCCATTTTTCACACTATTATCAACGTTAAAATCTTAAATACCTGATAACAAAGATCACAACCAAAACAAAACAAACAAATGACGACTCGACTCAGTATTAAGCTCAGTATAAAAATAATACGACCAAAAAATGGTGTTGTATATGTAGCAAAAATTAAATGAAACAATGCAACTTTTTAAAATAGTTGCATAGCTAACTTCGATTCGGAAAACTTCGGTAAGGGTCGTAACTTGTCGTGTTGTAAAAATTAAGACAGTGGCTACTCTGTGCGGTTGTGTGCGTTATTTGTGACATTGTGTGCCTCGTATCTATAGGAACGCAAACTCATTAAATCCGCATGACGACGAGAGCACACTTATATACATTTAGACACGAATAGTTTGTGTCTTTACCGAGGCAATCAGTGGCGCTAGCGCAGCACAATGCGGAATTGCGTCGAATTGTGTGAACGAGCTGACATCGGGCACACAGAGCAGGTATGCCAGATGTTAGCTCCTTCGTACAATGATACCCGAAACTCGAAATATGGAGCTAAATTATGTTTTTTTTGTTTATGATAGTAAGTACTCGTAGATAAAATAATATGATATCAGAACAAGATTATAAATATTTATCTGAGTTAGGTAGGGTAGGCAGTGTCTTTCTGTCTGTATGAAACGCACGCCACTGCCTACGGACATACGATTATTTCGGGATCCCAACTAAGAATGAATGACAACACGATTTGACAGTTGTCCCTACTACCGATGTGTTTTTGCCAGTCCGAAAAATTTAACTTGACACTTGTTTTATTCACTCCTACGTTTCGGGCTATTTTCGGACGGGCGACTAACCGTTGACGGACTTAGGGAGTAGGCTCCCTGGCACCATACCTAATTGTGCCCAAAAAATTACAAAAATGGTTGTCGCCATGGGACTTAATACTCGAAACGCAACATGGTTGTACAGACTCCTTTCAGAGAACACCTCTGTTTACCTCTTCAGTGATTACAGGCGTGAGCATCTATGTAAAGAAGCCTCCACGAGTGACGATACATTAGTACGTCCGGCGCACCCTGGGCATTCAACTGCGCTACCAACCTTGCTGACTGGCTAATCTTTTTACGACACGGCAAGAGCTATTTTCGTCCAACTGATTACAATACAAGAGAGAGATTATAATATTTTACTTTATAATGTCACCGTTTTCGCGACCAGTTCCCGAACAATCTGCGGTATGATTGCTTTTGCACGTGTGCAAATGGGGACAACATCTCCTTTGTTCTGCTCAGCCTTTTCCCAACTGTATTGGGGTCAACTTCCTGTCTAACCAGATGCGGCTGAACTCCAGTATAGACCATGTAGAGACTGCTACTGGGCAATGCCGATATCCTAAGGTTAGACCGGTTGTCAGACTGTCATAGGTATTCGTATGACACCCGGAACCGAATGTTTAACATGTTCTCCGAGGCCCGGAGGGGTCTTGATGTATAACGAATGGTCACCCATCAAGCAAACTAGCAAGCGCAGCTTTACATTGCAAATCATATCTCTATTTATAGGAGATAGAACAACATCTCCTATCATATTGCAATAGAACTCGCGTAGACACACCGATCCACGAATTCTTCTACACCCCATACATTATCATCACTCACATTTCGTCTACACCCATTGCTAGGTATCTACTCTACGTCACCGCCAGGGGCTGGCGGACCGAGGCCTGCCCGGGTTGCGGTGCATGCAGCTGCAAATCCCGCGACCCCGGCCAAGGGTCAGGAGAAGGAACACCGTGGGCATAACCCTTCGCCTTCCCCACGCGAAGGGTATCCATGAAGGATTTTCCGACGATAAAAAAGGTATCTACGCCAACTATCTATATTAAACCAGTATTGGAGATGTACTCTTCAATACAAATACAAGACCATCAACGTACCACCAATATAAGCACACCCGACCGCCTGGACATAATTACGTGTCAAATGTCAATAGCTTTAGCTCCATCAATTGCCATCCGGTTCCAACCGGCACGCAACCTAAACACATGACTGCGTAATAAGACGCGAATCGGGTGACAGTGTCGTTCCGAACGTCAAGACATCGTTCCGAATGATCGATGTGTTATGATTGGGTGGGGGAAAACAGGGTTTTGTATGTCGAGGGGAGAATAACGAATATAAAGTATATTTTATATGTATAAGTAGGTCACTGCCTACTTAAGCCGTTCGGTTGTAAACAATGTTTCAGATACATGTTGCAATGTTTCGGAGGATTTGGCATCAAAAACTGTAAAGTGCTAAATCCACTTTCAAGACAAATTGCGTCAATAACTTCTAGAAGTTGATTGGCTGCGGGTGTGTCCACAGTCAATGTCTGTTGTAGAAATCAACTTGCGCATTCTAATTTGATAATGGATTAAGTACTTAGTGTGTTTACCGCAACATTATATACCAGAAACACGTAGATTTTTATTTCTGAAACAATGTTTAAAAACAAATATTTACTAGTGAATACGTGACTTTATGCATGCAACTGTCTTTAGACTCGCACAGAAGGGTTTAAACTGCCAATTCAGGTGTCTCCTGACTGTCAATTCGTCGTAGTTGCTTTTAGCTGCATATAATGCTGATGAAACAGTGAATTTTTGTGCAAACTGATGGTAAGCTAGGGCAATGAGATCAATGAAACAGACTAAGGCTTGTTGTTGTTTCTTGTTTCGTTTTGATCAAAAACTTCGATCTTCGTTTTTCGGAGAAGGCTCCCTGGGGCCTAATTCTCCTAAAATAAATCTTGATAAATCACAACCGAACCAAGGCCGAACCGCTCATGCAGACAGTTCTCAATTTCAAAAGCTATCAAATTGTTTGACACAAAAAACAAAATCAATCATTTTGAAAATTTTCGAAAACAAAAACTGACTGACGGTTGTGGTTCGATTGCGTTTGGCAACAATTTATTTTAGGAGAATTGGGCCCCTGATTCAGAACGGTTTGTTATGTTTTGCCTACGATACCCGTTACGAGAGAAAACGAGACAAAAAACCGAAATCTTTTAATCAGGGGGCTGCTTCCGTACTGTAGGGTAATATCAAAAACTACAAGCATCTCACTGACTGTTACGTCACTCTTCGTAATGTTACCTGCGTATCAGGCTTGACTCTAACGGTGTAGTGGTCGCTGAACCCGGCGCCGCCGCATACGAAGCACACGCGCACGTCGTCCTGCTGCGCGGGCGCCGCCGCCTTGTCGCGCGACGCACACGGCGACGCCGGCTTTGACGCCAGCGAGCTTTTTATGTACGCCTTGGCCTTCTCCATGCCAGTCTACCTGATGGACAAAAGAGAAATGGGGTTAAATAAATTTATCTTAAATAATCGAGTTTTTATAACAGAATCTGGAATATCTTAATAAATTTCTAGGTATAACTATATACTGCGTTAGTATTATATTAGTCAATAATTTTTATTTAACTTTCAAATGTTTGTTTTAAACTCTTTTTTTGTACCACTTTCGAAGTGCTTTATTTTTGACCCAAAGGTTGACTGGTAGAGAATGCCCTATGGCATTAAGTCCGCCTTGTGTACCACCAATGTACATAAAGTTTAAATAAATAAATATAACTGAACGTTTTCTTTTTTCTGCAGGTCGGTAGACGTAATGTCTGCCAGAATTTTAACAAATCAAATTACAGTCATGAACATCTCGTATAATTACGAGTGTAAAAACATAACGGAGCGGGCAGCCGTTTGATAGGAGTGGTCCAAACTCTAGTACAGCAGCGATCGTCTAGCAGACTACCCATGCTTATGTTTGTGACGTCATAAACCACGAATTCGTGCGTAGCATGGCCGTGTGCAGCAGCGGATACTTTTCCCTACATTTTCATACTAATCAAAGTTCAAAAGCATGCGTAGCGTGGTCGTGCGCTGCAATGGACCCTCGGCGTTACGGAAATATGACTGCTATTGACTAAATCCGGTAGGTAGCTTTTCATTTAGCCCAGCCGCACATTGTCAGAAATTTCTAGGTATCAGAAAGTTTGTGACGAGTGCGCGAAGACCCTCTGCGCATACATTTTGTACTAAAGCCAACAGGCTGTCGAATCCGGCAAACTCTGACATTATGCGGGGTTTAGTACAACATGTATGAGCAGTAGGTACAGCCGGTCTGTTTGCTGCCGCCGGTTTCTATCAAATGGCTGTGTGGGCCATCGACGAACGCCGTAACTACAAGAAGGAATTCGCTGACTACCCAAGGGACGTAAAGCTGACTTGCCTCTTATTCTATAATCATTTTATCATTGTTATGTTTTATGTACCTAGGTATTGAATGCTCTACACATTCTTTACAACTGGTGTAGCAGACGTGCTCAGGAGATCCTAGGGCCGTCTGTTACATTACAGTTACACGACGCAATATAAATTTTCTAACAGAAATTTCTGATAATTTGCGGCCGGGCTTATCCTCAAGGGATTAAGTAGGTTCCTAGGTACTAGAAAAATCCAACTAACTTTGAATTAAAATGATAAATAACACATTAATAACATATCCCACTGGACTTCAATAATTAACTTCATCCTAGCCAATTTATAGAGACTCCTGACCAAGTACAAAGATGGTAGTAAATATTTTGACGCCCGTTATGTGGGTCACGCCCGAAGCAAAAGTATCTTAAAGACCTTCTCGGAATACAACCGAGCTACTGTGAAAACACTGAAATTTTTCCTGTTCGCGACATCCATCCATCTGTGAAGAGCAACAGCTTATCGGCTCTGTGATTGCTGAAGAAATAGCAACCCTATTGTTGATGAAAATAGAGGATATTATGGTTAGACGAAGGATGCTTCTGATAAGCCTTAGGGAAAGTTGTTAAACGAATACTCTATCTATAAAAATACCATATAAAGGTAACTGCATAAAAGAAAAAGGTATGTTATCTATAGCTAGAAGAATTGTATTTTTTTATTTACAAACGAAGTTTTCTTTCTAAATCAATAACATAAAAAAAACACTTCAAAAAGAGTAGTTTCCGTTGTCGGTACTAAACCACGCTGAACTGTAGACACCGACTTCTGAAATTGTTAATTTTATAATAGTAACCTAGTAATTATTTTATTGTTTTCAGTTTTTTTTTGTAGTTGGGTTTTCTTTTGTTTTCTTATAGTAATTTTATTTTTCTATTTTGAGTGGCATGAACATGCAAATACAACACTCGTAAGTGATCAGATGTCATCCGTCGAAAACTTTACCACCTTATTACAAACGATGTTCTAAGAAAAACCCTGGTTTTAATATAGCTCCGTCTCTTTTTGTTATATTATGTTAGAAAGTGATGGGTATATTTTAAATCTGGTTTATCTATATATATTTTAGTCTCCGTTTAAACCACCTTTTGTGGGTATTATGGGGGTAATTGTCTATCTCCGAAGATCTTCACAATAAATTCATGGGACCACCGCGGAAAAACATTCTTTCAAAGAAAAAAGATATTTTTAAATCATTTTACAATTAGCGACGATAAAAAAAACGTCGAATTGAGAACCTATTCCTTTTTGAAGTCGGTTAAAAAGGATCTATTAACTGATTAATCGCCAGATTGTAAATAGGTTATTCTATGATCTATTCCCAAATTATCAGAAAAACCATAATAAATAGCTATGCACTTTACTCCGCGATCAGCGATTCAAGACATCGATAGGTCGTGAAAATCGAATCGGAAAGTGAACCCTGGCCAACAGCCAACGTTTATACGAACACTAAAGGTAACACCTATGCATGTCAAACAGGACAGTTTCCAAAATAAACTCTTTGCTTTGTTGGCAAATGATAATGGAAGTTTTAATCGTTCAGTCTAGCCTTTTCCCTTTTTTTTGGTACTAGGCCTGTGTTTGGCCGCCATTTCGCCTCATGTTAAGCGATGATGCGGTCTACGATGGAGCACGCTTGCCCAGGAGAAACCGATACACTCGTGACTTGAAGACACCCAGATTGTAGCTGTCGGGGAACACCCACTCGGGCAACGCATTCCACTGTTTGGCGGTTTGCACAATGAAATATCAACCATGAAGCGATGGCGCTTTTTCGCTGGCCGTCCGATAGAAAAAAGGGCAGGGGGGAATCAGATCATGCAATCTGAAGCACACTCTCCGAAATATACCAGATAAAAAACCGATAGACTAGCAATTTTGCGCCGATGCTCAAGACTTTGGAGCTTGGTCAGACTAAGCAAACAAGGGAGTCGTTGCTGATAAGCCTCTTGGCCCAATCAATAGACTCCAACGCCTCAAACTGGTATTTGGCTGAGCGACTGCCATCTGACCTCCGCAACCCAGTTACTTGGCAATGCCGATATTCTAAGGTAAGACCGGTTGTCAGACTTTCGGTCTTCTGACTACCTGTAACGACTGTCATAGGTATTCATATGACACCCGAGACTGACGCTTCAACTTGCTCGTCGAGGCATGGAGGGGACTCGATGTGTAACGAATGGTCACCCATCCTCAGCCTGACCGCGGCAAGTGCAGCTTAACCTTGCAAATCATGATCTGAGGGGTTGATAATTCACCACGAGCCCCTCCGAGCAACGTTTTTGGTAATTAACAAAATAATCTCTAATACTTACTAATATTTGTTACAAATTTATCGACGATCATATTATTGGAGATAGCGACCAAACTGACGTATCTCGATGATCGTGAAGTTAACGTAAACATGATAAGCAATCTCGGGTATCGACGCCGGTTATAATATTTGGAGATAACTGGATATGGATACGTTCAACATGACACTAATGATCTCTAATGACGTCAGTGGAGTAAATTTACACTACTACAATTCCCATACTCAGGTGTCGTATAAGTGTGGCGCCACGTCATGCCGAAATTACGCGACCGAACTTCGGCGTCTATGTTTTTATGTAGGTAAAACGCGACGTAATTTCAGCCTGGTGTGTCGCGGGTAATTTAAAAAGCATTGCAGGCGTAATTATGCCGAACTTCGGTCGCGTATATTCGGCATAGTGTGTTTAGACACTAAGGCTGACGCCAGACGAACGTAATTTACGCGACGCAAAATGAGTCGGCGTAATTTTAAAGTAAATTCTTCTAAAAAATTACGCCGACTTATTTTGCATCCTGTAAATTACGCTCGTTTGGCTCGGCGTCATTTTTTTGAAGGATTTACTTACTAAATCCTACTAAAAAATTCGCCGACTCTTTTTGCGTCGCGTAAATTACGCTCGTCCGGCTTCGGCCTTAGGCGAGTACAGCCGTTCTTTTACGGCGTCACAACACATCATTTTGTCGGTATACAACATGACTAATCATGATTTCAGATGTAAAGCGACTATCGAAAACGATGAACTCTACTTATCATTTCATACAACTTTTAGTATGGGACAAACACTAAATTAGAGAAAAAAGTTCATGGTTTTCGGAGGTAAAGCAACTAACCACTCAAGCTATATATTTCTAGCAGATCATATTCGAAACAACTAGACACTATAGTAAACAGTTCATAGAAAGTATATGGCCCTAGGAGTCGTCACCACGTTTTGTCGTGTCGTATGAAGAGCCGTAGACAAACGGCCTAAAGTATCAAAATGATTACCAGCAACGTCATCTTGTACACTCCCAAACTGAATTTCGACAAATCGTTCTACGACAAAATTTTACTTCGACACTATGGAACTCTGACATTACGCTACTCCGACAATTATGGAACTTCGACACCTATTTTGGGGCACCCCGACAACGACAGGTTAGGTTCGAAGGGGATGACTGGGGCTAGAGTGAGCGAGCGAACGAAGGCCCCGTCATCCACTTCGTGTTAGGTTACTTTAAACCCGTGTCGAAGTTCCATAATTATCGGAGTAGCGTAATGTCGGAGTTCCATAGTGTCGAAGTAAAATATTGTCGTAGTACGATTTGTCGAAATTCAATTTGGTAGTCCATCTTGTATGCCATCAATCCGTCAAGCGCGGTAATGTCTTCTATTCTAGGCCTATATCCAGCAGTAGACTGCCATATCCTGAACTAGAAACTCTTCAATAACAATACGCCATTTGAAATTTTAAAACTGCTCACGTCGACACAGTACGTGACTTCAGGTGATTCCGCTTGGAATTCTGCCCATAATTAATGTAGGATGACCTACAAATTACTTAGAAAAAGGGAAGGCTGCGAAACTACGAACTGCGAATAATAATAGCGAAATTAATTAAATTTATAACACAAAAGGATAGTAATTAAAATATGGACGCGGGTTGGATACACATCTACAACTCTAAACATTTAAGGTAAACAATGAAATTTTCCCTTAGTATGTTGTTTTTGTTAAGGAATGCTTTTAGCAAAATTAAAAATAAATAAAAAGTGACGTATAACAGTCCCACTGTAGGGCAAAGGCTTCTTCTTATACGGAGAAGAAAAGAGTATTGATCACCACTCTTGCTTACTGCGTGTTGGTGATTTCAGACCATTAAGTCCAGTCCAGTAAAATTATAGGATATGGAAAATTAAATCAATATCACCTTTACTTAAGGCTAAAGGAACGCTCACTATCAATTAAACATCTGCTTGACATAAGACTCGAAACGAACCGAAGGACCAAGTACCTGGACTTCAGGTCCTTGAGTCCGCCCAAATCATGATTGAAGTTTTCTGTATAAATTAAATTGCAAGACAAGTAGCGGTAGGCTTGGCTTTTACATATTAGAATCGTACAGTCAAAACGTTACGACTCGCTTGCCGGATTTTGGCAGCTACCGTTAAAATAAACATCATAGCTTCCCTAATGGCGTATATGCGTGGATACAGAAATTCTCCCTTCTGCGGGACTTTCAACCAAATTATAGGCCACGATCCCTCCCTATAGAAATCAGCGGCCAGCCGTGATAATCACTGTACATTAATGAATATTTTATTGCGTATTACGACGACGCGATCATGTCGTGCGATTGTGGTAATGAGTCACGCAGTTAGGTGTTTAGCTATTATATGCGACAAGTCGGCTAATGTGATGGAAGCGCTGCGTTTTAGAAATGTTTATGAATTAAATGATCCGTGGATCAAAGTTTGTCGAAAGTTTGTTTTAGGTTTTTTTTTTGCGATTTTTGACGTTTCTAGTACTCCAACCTCATGTGGTCCGGAAGTCTTTTGATCCTTAAGGGAAATAGAATCGATAGATAGGTAGATATACTTTATTGTTCACTAAAAGAAATAAAACAAAAGGAATACACGTAATTAAGAACAGTACAAATGGCGGTCTTTTCGCTTAAAGCAATTTATCGATTGGCATCATAAAAATGTTTCGTCAAAACTGCTCTTTTTCTCGCTGACTACATTTTTATTCAAAATATGTCAATGCAGAGCAAAACATTTTCAAAAAATATGGGCAGTCTCCTAAGAACGTTTTCCTGTAGCTACAGCGGTTAAGGTAGCTGCCCTTACAACCCCATCTCAAATTACCACCCCGTAGCTCCATGAAACTGCCAGAATCATATCGCACAAACATCTAACTCTACACGCATCGATCGGCTGACGTACGCGTAAGCACGCTGCGGAAGTGCGAAAACATGATGACGTGTACAGTTCATTGTATAGTACGTACATTGAACTGTAGTACTGTCCTAGATCTTGTCATAGAAATAATGCGTACGGTACTTGTTGTTGGGCAAATTTTACTGTAATGGTGAGTGATACTTAAAGTTTCGCGGATTCGCACGCACAAAAATTAAAGGTGAGGCAAATAATGTTATTTTTTTCTGTTATTTGTAATTCAATGGTTGTTTCAAAAACCACATTGTATACTACTACTACAGTGCAACTATACATACAGTGGTACAACGAAAGTTTTAAATTGACAGTTTTTGGAGGCAGCTCGGGACAGTGTTTGATAGTTTTGAAGGCAGCTCAAGACGGATAGTTTTAAGGCAGTTCGGGACAACGTTTGACAGTTTTGAAGGAAGCTGGAGACATGACGTTGACTATTGGAGTGGTTAGACTGTACTAAGTACTAAGGCTGGTGTTCACTAAAATTTCGTTAAACAATCGTTTACTAAATAAATTTACTAGAATTTTGGAACACCAGCCTAAGTGTGCGTCCTGAGTGACGGAGCACCGCGCAGGCGGAATGAACGGCGCATTAAACAAATGTTCGAAACATTTGAATTTTGATATCGACATTATTAAAACCAAAGTAAAATAAACGAAACACTAAACACGCGCGTACGCGTCAACTTTCCCGCGTGCACTAAGGACAGGTATCGATGGTAAAGCCACGGTAAAGCCGCCCCGCAATCCGCAATACGCCCGTGCGCCGTCACTCAGGACGCACACTAGGTGGTCAACCAGACTGCACTAGCGGGTGCGGGGGCGGGTGCGGGCGCTTCGGTCTTGGCGTCTGCGTATTCACAGTAGTGCCAAACGAGCTATCGTCCGACACTTCGGCGGGTGAATCAAACAGACGCTACATCACTGTGAACGATACGGGCGGACTGAGCCATTAGAAACACCCGCGCCCGCCTCATGCAGGCGCGCGACTCGCGGGCGCACTGTGAATGCAACTGGCGTCTACATACATTTGATTTACACGCGCCCGCGCTAGCACCCGCGCCCGCCTCCACTCTGAAATACGGCTAAGGCAGGTTCTGCGAAGACGTCAATGAGTAGCAAGTATTGATCAACAACTGCCATCCTCACTTATTTCAAGGAACTTATAATTATGATATTCGGAGCTTTGACTCTACTTTTATTCTGAAAGTAGGGAGACTCATTACAAGCACAGTTCGGCCACATAAATTTTGTACAAAAGGTAAAGAAAGCTTTGGTCGTGAGAAATTTATTTTGGTTAAGAATTCATTAAAAATATACATTTTTGGAAGAGTCAAACAAATTGTTAAGGTTTTCTAAAAATGTGTATGTTTAATGAGTTCTTTTAGAACTCGAAGCAAAATTAATGTTTCATAATCAAAGGTTTATCTATATAAATAAAAAGAAAACTCCTGACGGACTGACTGACTCATCAACGCCCAGCCCAAACTCTTGGACCGAGAAAGCTGAAATTTTGCACAGAGGTTCCCTTTATAATGTATACGTACAATGAATAAGCAAGGATTTTTCGAAATTCAACCCCTAAGGAAGTTAAATAGAGGATGAAAGTTTGTATGGAAAATCGTCACTTAACGGGTTCAAGATTTCACGCAAGCGAAGCTGCGGGCAAAAGCTAGTACTTACTATACATATCAGCAGTACAAATCAACATACGAATTAAAGCCAAAATGTTGATTAGCACGAATCTCCCAAGATTAGGGTAGGTTATAATTACAACGATATCCCTTGAGGGAGCTGTGTCCAGTGGCAGACGGCAGATGATTTGGTATCATAAAAACAATGTAGCATGGAGGGATAGGCAGAGGTGTCGCTACTGGTAAAACCCCATATTCGAAGTACCTAATAGGGACTAGGGACGCGCGTACAGTTAAATGGAGCTAATTGGAACAACGACAGTAATTGGATTTCAGTTAAGGAGCGCCCTTCTTAAACCATTATGGCCACAAGTGCTATGTATTTACGATTTCAATGTATTGTACTTATTGTGTAACATAATAAACGCAAACCCTGCAAGTAGTTTGTTAAGAATCAGTTACTGAATCAACTTCAGACATTATTTTAAAACTAGTATTTCAGTGTATGTTTTATGATTATAACTGTGTGTGAGTGCCTTATTTCTGTTACCTACATGATGTATGTCTCAATTTCAATTCAATTCACTGACTTAGGCCATATAGTTACTGAGGATCTAACGGATGATGTTGATATTGAAAGGGAACGTAGGGCGTTGGCGATCTAGTAACAATATGTAAATATGTGCTAACGCACGGAGGTGCACGTTGCACAGATGACGTTAAAATCACACTTTTTAAGGCATATTGCCAATCTTTTTACACGTGCACGTGCAGCCTTTGGGTGAGATATACACAGAGGGCCTATAACGCCCTACGTATCCAATATAATAATGCGTTCAGGATACTGTTGGGACTCCCTCGCTAATGTAGCGCATCCACTATGTTTGCAGTCGCACATACAGATGACTTCTACGCTATTATGCGGAAGAGAGTTGCGTCTATGATGGGCAGAGTGCGGGGGAGTCCTAACACTATTTTGAGGGTCATGGCTAGAAAGCCAGACAGTCCTATACTGAAGCACTGGGTCAACACTCATTTGTCTACCCGGTGCTCGGTTTTTAGAAGAGGATTTATATAACTTATTTACCTACTAACATAGTTATAAGTTTTCTTTTTACTAATACAACACTAATTTCATATCAGTGGCGTGCACTCCATACATGCAAATAAGCTCTGCATACCCTGTAGTTTCATACATACAAACATGCCCCTCTAAATGATAAATAACTATAATTCAAAAAAATCGTGGTACTTTAGCTTACGCGCCATCTATTACTTTATTTTGAAACTAACTCGATGGCGGCGAACATTTGCGCCCCCGCGCACCGTGAGCATAAGCTGTACTACGCCTTGCTTATTCTTCATACAACGCATCTCGTGTAGTACGCAACAAAAAGTGTGACTGTGTGCGTGAAAATGTTTGCGCGTGTTGGAGTTTTAGAGGCATAGCTTACATTGTAAACCGTCCAAATTGAGAACACGTAAAAGCACCGCTGAATTGTTGATTGCAGAGGGTCGACTTATTTTAGTCGGATTAACCAAATGATTCATTCGTTCGTATGAATTAGTTCGTAACGTATTAAATTGCAAAGTTTTTTCGCCTTATTGTTTTTTTGGCGCAAGTGATTGACTGTCGATTAATTATTTAGTAAGTTTATTGTAAAAATGGAAAATTATACCTGTGAGACCTGTGCTGGCGAAATGTGTGTATTAGATAAATTAAAATCGGCCGCGTTTTCACGTTATCTTTTGAGGAAACAGTTAAATTGATTGCAAAGGGAAGGTGTGTACCCGGGTTGGATTTAACTCAAAGAAAAGGTAATAAATACTAGTTATTTTCATAAAATGTTTTATGCTGACTGTTACTGGCTAACTCGTTGTGTACACACAAATACATTGTATTGTTTCCCTTGCATTTTGTTTATAAATCAAGTTCAAAATAATGTTTGGACCTAGTGGATACCTACTCAGATTTAAATAATTTCCACAAAGCGGCTGCTAAGCATGATTCTTCAGAAAAACGTCTAGAATCCTCCTTAAAAGTTCCAAACTTTTGGTAAAGGTAGAATAGAGACTAGTTTGAATAGCCAGTTATACCTAGTTAAATATTGAAAGGCACAACGTGAAAGATGACAGAAATAGAAACATCTTCAAACGGTTGATTGATGTAGTTTGTTTTCTAGGTAAACCTGAATTAGCATTCCGTGGTCATGACGAACCCAGCTTTTTTTTCTGCATACCCTGTCTGAAATCTCTGTGCACGCCACTATTTCATATGGATGACTTTTTTGTAATGTTTTATCCGAAATACTTAAAGATTTTGAATTTGAATATAAAAAAGTTGATACTTTAAAAAATATGACGAAGTCTTCTATACTTCTTATGATTCTTAATTATCCCCATTTTACCGGCAAATAAAAATCATAACTGAAACTAAAAGAATTTGTTTTTCTCTACAAAGACTTAAAAGAAAACTTCATTAATTACACTAAAACATCAAAGAAAAGTCTAACTAGAATTAAATACATAATAACAGCTAAAGTTCTAAACAAACTTAATTAAAATTCCACTTAGTTTCTTTGAACTTACGTTTGTAGATATCACCTAATATAATCTACTAAACAAATATTAGCGATGTAAAATTTCATCAAAGTAACTTTATTATATTTGTCTCAGATAAATTAATTTCGTAGGTCGCAAGTAGTGGGTGAAGCAGCGAGTTAAATCAATTTGTTTCGCAAATCCACGAGTAAATTAACTCAATTTCCCGGCTGCCCTCATGTACACAATAAAATATAGTTGTACAACTTTTTAAAATATATTCGCTTTGAAACTACGTGATTTTTGCGTAGCTGAAAAATCTTTTGAAAATTTTATTTGGTGGTTTTGCTTTAAAAATATTACTGCGAGCGGTTTTATGCGCGTTTAATATAAAATAAAATCGACGCTTCGTTTCGTCGTCAATTTAATTCCGCAGGGGTTAAAAGACAAACTATACCTACGTACTATTAAGTATGTATTCTGTGACTATAAACATAAATAATTTTAAGGCCTTGATCTTAAAACCTTAAATCTTCTAACCTTTTTTATCTCTGAATTGATTTAAAAAAACTTATTTTCATTCATTTTGGTTACGTTTGAACTTGATGACGATGATTAATACGTAACATCGACATTCGATTAATTGCCACGACTGAATGAAAACCTCCGTTAGCCTTAATTATACATCATTAAATTATCTATATTTGCTGTTTATCACAAGAATTACTGACATGAGTAATTCGTTTTTAAAAACTACCTTCCTTTTAATTAAATTGGCATTTAATTCTCCGTTCAAAATGCCCAATTAAAGGGCATTAATCAATAAAACTGCTAAGGGTCAATCGAAAAACCGGTTATCAATTATATAAACACTTCGCCTTATAAAAGTATCATGTTTAACAGATAAATAACTACGAATATAACTTCTAGAACCGTTTTATTGATAAAACCTACTCGCGAAATGTTTTGGTCCTTTGAAGTCTCGAATAGGAATTCCAAAAAAAGTGTCCCATTTTGATACTGTTTTTAAGATAAAGTATGTAATACTAGAGGCATAAACATGTTGATCTATAGACGTTCTACATCTAGCCGTTTGTGCTAACAACTTGTATGTGTACGTAATGGCACCCAACTGGGATTAAAATTGAAAATATTAAATTACCCACAAAAGCGTCATCGCCAAACATCCCCCTTCCCAAAAGCAACATACATACAACCTACTAGCTACCTGTAATTCATACAAACATACATACAGCTACCAGACACAGATATGCAAACACGTCGGATCACAATGACGGACGGACGGACAATCCGATCGATACGAGTGACGTGCCGGGTCTAATTGCCGGCCCTTTGTGATGCCGGCGTGGTTATGTTGGGTCGTCTGGGCTGATCGTATGTATGTACATTTATATTTGTGCGTGTGTGATTTTTGGCTGCCTCCCTCAGGAGGGGTCTGGCGGATTACCTATTATATGAGCACACGCAAATTTTGGTCGCGTGATGTAGGAATCAAAGCGATATAGGTACATATACCACATATTAGTGAGTCGAAAGTTGGTTAAACGACACTTTGGTTAAGCGGTCAGACGACGTGTGCGAATAAAGTTTAAGGGAATAAATAATGTGCTTTTAGCGCATTTAAGTAATACCTAATAAACAAAAATACTCTTTTCCGGTTCCATACGACAACGCCAACTTTGGCTCAAATATTGGCATTGTTAATCCGAACGCTGTTTCGTTTATCCACAACCTGGACCAACTCTTCGTTCCAATATTGCGTAGCAGGGATTGTCAACCGAAAACCAACTGAACATAACTTAAAATACAGTCCTTATTCATTTCTACCTGTCATCTATCATCACTTGATAGCTTCACTAATATTATTCTACAGATAATTGAGATTACATTCCTTATCAGCTGATGTCACAACCGGTTCGGTCCGGTCCGAGGCCGGTGTTTATGTATTTTTAATGGCACCTACCAATTGGCGTGCGGCAAATAGACAAACGACATCAAGGACGATTGACAGTCAATATTTGTTGAGGTTGAATCATCGGAGACGAATATTTTGTAGTATAAAATCGAGACAAGAATAATTTACCGCTACAACTTTCATGAGCTAATTAATCACCTTAATCACCATGCTTGACACTCAGATAACAAGCGTACAGGAAGATGCTTCTGCCGACTCATCTGTCAGTCTGGTTTGAAAGACAGATCTGTGTTGCTGGGGAGTTTGTTGCACCGTTTCTTCTCCACAGCATAACACTAGGAAGAAGCGAAGGGCGGGCGTTTTTTTTGAGGAATTTCTTTTGAAACATTGACGATTAAAAAGAACGCAGTAAGTAATTGTATTAACTTTCGTGAGACACGTTCATATTTATGACTAGTTACGGTTTACTCACGTGCTTTTTTCGGGATTGCCCGACTAGTTTCGGACCCAAACGGAGCCCTTAATCATAAGCTGATGACGCGACGAGGTCGCGAGTCGAACTGACATTCCCGAAAAACATGAATTCTAGTCTATTTTGAATAAATGCGTTTTGAAGTTAAAGTTGATTGAAACTGTTATCTTCACCAATTAATTAATATAACTTAAGATTACGTATTTATTATTCAAAACAAGTTCTTGGATATTCTATTTTAAATCAGCTCTATTCAATGAATAGTAAATATTATAATAATTATTTATAGCGTATACAATTGCCTCGCGTAAAATGGGTTATTGCATTTAAAATGAATATCATGTTAACCTCATTAATTTATCTTAATTAATGAATATATTCGTGTCGTGTAGTTTCCGGATAAAATTGGACATGCCATCGCTTTTTCTGATTGTTAAGGAGATAAGATAACATCACGTGTAACGACAGCATTACAAATATGCTTTACTGAACACCATCAAGCAAATACAACTTTAAATAACGTCACCCCGACCACAGTAGACATAAGCTAAAGCAGTACTTCAACTACCTACAATCGTTCGATTTGACACACTCACACAGACACAAACTTCAACAAGACAAATAAGGTATTTTCGGAAAAAACTATTCAGTAATACAGAGCGTGTTGTGAGTGTTTCAATTCATGAGATTATAGTAAGTTGAGGTACTGCTTTAGCTTATATGTCTACTGTGCCCCGACTTTGTTTTTTTTTTCGGAATGAATGGTATCTACCTATGTCCTTTTCTGTACACCTGACAACGTATATGCAAAATTTCAAGATGATCGGTTCAGTGGTTTAGGCGTGAAAACGTAACAAACAAACTTACTTTCGCATTTATAATATTAAGTAGAGATTGCCAGCGGCTTCGCCCGCGTGGATGTCGTTTATCGCGTATTCCGCGTTTTTCTCCACTATAATATGCATGTACTATACAAATAAACCTTCCTCTTGAGTCACTCTATACAAGGTTAGTCGGAAAGGGGGTACTAATCCGCAGACCACTAAAAGTATCACTAATGACGGTTTAAAAGCAAGTGTTAAAATTTCAAAATTCGATAATTTTTATTTCCCTGAAAAATTAATTCTATTTTAGTTTTTTCAAAAATTCTTCGTCCCTACTTCAGTTACGAATTCAGAAAATGGAGCTTCTAATTCGTGACCCCAAATATGAGCTAAAATGTAAACACAGCTGATCATAGCTGACGATAGATTTCAGCGTATTTTTTTTTGTAATTTTTGAACTGCTATTTCTCATAAACTATTGACTTTTGGGGAAAGTTGTAGAAATAAAGTTACTCACTATTATGGGTACTTTGACACCCTTTCGGATTAGTATCCCCTTTCTGACTAACCTTGTATATTAAAAAAAACCGCATCAAAATCCGTTGCGTAGTTTTAAAGATCTAAGCATAGAGACAGGACAGACAGTGGGAAGCGACTTTGTTTTAAACTATGTTGTGAAGTTAGGATCTGAGATTAATTTGTCTCTATCTACTTGTTAACAAAATTATGTCGCTAACTCAAAAAATTTAAGCAATGCGTACCCTAGTAATAAGTCAGAAGAACGCTTGGGTGAAGAAGAAAGACATAATCAATAGAATAAACATACCGAGGTAGACCTCAACGAGAAATGGCTTCATAATAACCGAAATTCAATTGGTTTTGCGGCTGAATGTTCAAGTAAATTAGTTACCTATTCAATTTACGTTTCTAAGGACTACTACTAGAATGTTAATTGAATGCGTCAATTAGCGTCAATGTTTCATTGAATTTGAAATTGAATTCGCGTGTACCTACAAGTCTCATAATTTGAGTAGGTACAGTAATATGAAATAAGTTGTGTGCGTCGGCAATCTTCGGGTTTCTGAATTTGTGCGAATTATGCGACAAATTAATTGATCTATCCGGAATTGATGCAAAGAGGACGAAGCCGGACCTGTATAATAATTATAATGAATGACACACAAAGAAAGATTAACCGTGTCGTATAATTCGTACAAATTCGGAAACTCGAATATTGTCGAAGTGCATCCATAACTTGTGTCGTACATATTCTAGGGCCTTCCTGCATAATATTAGGCCATAAACCGTCCACTGCTAAACAAGAGGCCGGTCGTAAGATAAGGTAGCCATAAACACTGCATGTTATAATCGAACAAAACGATGCTATAACCAAACCTCCTAGCGATATTTTCCTACATTCCGGTAGGTTGACATTTCCACTCAACATTAAAAATATCTAAACGAACAGACGTACAGCCGCGGACTCGAAATGTTTATCAGATTTCGAATTCGATTCCATGACACACTGTGCGCAATAAGGTTTAAGATGTCACATCAACTTACATAAGTATTTGTTTTTAAAACTGTGAAGCGTCGATTCTAGAAAAAAGGCTATTAACCACTTTTTGATGTTAAGAACTCCTTTTTAGGTAGGTATGTGTGTATAGTTAAAAGTTGTATAGAGCGAATTTGATATAGTTTACTAAATAGGTTGATTTCTTTTTCTATGTTACCTAGCCTCTTTAAATTAACCTTTTTATGTCAATTAAGAAAAAGAAGAAAAGAAAGAGGAGCTCGTGGCTAAATAATTACAGCCGCATAGACCAATCTTCCGGGTTAAGCGACGCTTGCCGAGGTTGGTCTGTGGATGGGTGACCATTTACCATAGCGAGTTTCCTCCGTGCCTCGGAAAGCACGTAAAGCCGTTGGTCCTGGCTGTCATTTGTAGATCTTTGACAGTCGTTACTGTTGGTCAGAAGCCAGAAAGTCTGACAACCAGTCTTACCAAGAGTATCGTATTACCCAGTTACTGGGTTGTGGAGGTCTGATAGGCAGTCGCTCCATGTAAAATACTGATATTCAGCTGCATCCGGTTCGACTAGAAGCCGACCCCAACATAGTTGGGAAAAGGCTAGGCAGATGACGATGTCAATTAAGAAAAAAATATCATTACCCTGTCAATTCTTTGCGAGCGACCGAGTGACCTTATGAAAAAGTAATGTGCAAGCAATTATAGACTTTAAGCTGGTAAACATTTCAAGTCCGCGACTGTACAGTCCGACATGGCTCTAAATGTAGATAATAGCGCTGCTTGTGAAGGAAGATGTCAAAAACCTGTCAAGTTCAGTACATTTCATGTTAGTTCTCTATTTCGCCACGTTCGGGAAAAAGTAAGTTCCCTTTAAAATCAAAGTACATAAATTTTTTAAGCAATAAAACAAAATTATACATCAAAATTATTGACAGAACCCACGATACCCTAAACATCAACAATTCCGTACAAAATAAATATTTATTAAACATTAATGACTACGATTTGTATCAAACTCTCCCCGGGCGTACATAGCGCGGGGAGTTGGGGGAGGCAACCACCCCGAACGCCCACGCCCCGTTCGCCGAAACGGGCTTTCGTTTGAATATTATTTTCTATAAAAACGTCCCTTTAATTCATGTAGGGTCGGCAAACTTAAACGAAATTACGTTTACTGAATAAATGGTAGGTATTTTATTTGAGCGAAAGTAAGGAAAATCTATTCATAATCATAAATTAAATCGTAGCGAAGTAAAAACTGTACATTAAATATTATTGAAAAAAAAAATGCTACAGTAGGCGTAAAATAAGTTTGCTTCTCTGAAACCAGGCTTTGAGCGTTCCGTTCCTCAGTTCAGAGGGGCAAAGTGATTTGGTACGCGTAAAATATTTTTTTATTTATTTAGTATATGATAGTAATACAATGGTGTTACTTAATTACTAACTCGCCAAACTGTTACGTTTGATGGCGAGAGGCGCTCATTGACACAACAATGAACCAATAATTACATGAATGGGATACAATAACTACTACCTTCTACTTACTTACATGGTATATGGTTTAATTTACTACAATTCACAATACTGTATTATGTTTTTCAATTTTGTTTTAAGTGATCCTTTACTAATTTTAACATTTTCTCTTTGTAAGTCTATTTTATTAAACACTTTGCGCTCTTTACCACTCTAAAACAGAAATTCAACGTTCTGTTCCTCACTTCAGAGAGGCAAAGTTATTTTACACGTACTGTACGTATACTAGAAACGATACTGACGCGGAAACAAGTTTATAGAATTTCTGTCTGTTTGTATGTTTAAGCGTCACGCCAATACTACTGAACAGATTCATTTGCAATTTGGCAAAAATATCCGTTAAAGTGCGGGTCAGGTTATAGGGTACAAATTATCACGCTATTGCATGTGGGTGATGAGCAGTTATCTTATTGGAAACTAGCTTTTGCCCGCAGCTTCGCTTGCGTGAAATTTTGAACCTAACGGGTTCAGTGACGATTTTCCATACAAACTTTCATCCCCTATTTATCTCCCTTAGGGGTTGAATTTCGGAAAATCCTTCCTTATTCCTTGTCTACATTATAAAGGGAACCTCTGTGCAAAATTTCAGCTTTCTAGGTCCAAGGGTTTGGGCTGGGCGTTGATGAGTCAGTCAATCAGTCAGTCAGGACTTTTTATTTTATAGAAAAAAGTAATTAGATTTAAAAAAATAGTACAACATGGTTTAGTTGTTCTTGTTCCCCGACTTCCACGCGGACGAAGTCGCAGGAACAGCTAGTTATCAAAATAATTGTGGCCAAGATTTCTAGGCGAGTGTTTCACACCTTTCTATGCAATTATTTAAGCGCTTTTTATGATGTCGGCAAAGTTCAAGAGGTGCCGACATTAGGAGTGTCGGCATTTAAAGACCCGTACCAGTACCATTAAGGTTTGAATCGAAGAATTAAAGGGCATCGGTAGAAAAGGGAAAATCTAGGCAAGTGAGCTAATCAAAGATTACATCTTTTATACCATTTGTCAGTCGCGAGCCTTTCCTTAATTAAGAGATGATATCGCTCACATTAGGTGAGCACATCTTCAAAAAATGCGAACTAGAGTTTGTACGGCATAAATGTTCAAAAGTGCATAATTTATAAACTGGTAAAACGGCACAACGCTACTCGTAGTTTCCGTATTCTCTCGATGAAAACGGATTATGCACTTTTGAACACTTTTACACGGACAGACTGCCATCAGACCTTGCAACCCAGTTACTGGGCAATTCCGATATCCTAAGGTTACACCGGTTGTCAAACTTTCTGGCTTCTGACTACCCTTAACGACTGTCATAGGTATCATATGACACCCCGTAATCAAAATATCGTGATAAATATTGAGCGAACATTTTTCTCAATTTAATTCTTCGCAAGTCTGCCAGCCCTGACCACTTCGCCGTTATCCAAATACTTATATTAACCAAACTATGGTATCGAGAAGGCGGCAAGGTAAATAAAATATAAATTCAGTTAGAAGCCCTTCCTTTTCTATGGGCTCCTTTGCCTCCCCGTATTTTTATGTGAAGGACTCGGTATATTTGTCTCTATTATGTTTTGTTGGTATCTAACCGACGTGTTCTGTTTTCAGAGAAAAGGGAAAATATGGAACAATGTACTCTACTAAAAATTTTGTGAGGTTACTTGCTACCAGAAATTGAACTGACAACTTTTCAAAAACAACATAACAAAAACGTTGATCAATTGCAACCAAATCGTTAATTCAAACAGTTTACGCTTAAAAAAACTGTCAAATTGTTTGACAATAAAATCAAAACCAAATATTTTGACAACTTTCGTAAATGATAACTGACTGATGGTTGTGGTTCGTTCGCGATTTGGCAACAAGTTTGTTAGTTGAATTGGCCTTCTGACCGTTACTATAAAAAAAACTGTCAAACGGCCATATTTATTTCCAAGATAAGACTTATCCGAAGATTATGAAACAAGCCCTCGAGGATTTAAAGTCAGAGATGACGTGGACTGCACTAGTTTTCGAGTAGTAGTCTTGCTAAATATTAACATTCAGCCGCATCTGGTGTCTGGAAGCCGACTCAACCATTCTTGGAAAAAGGTAGGTTGATACTGATTAGGAGGAGTCGGCCAACGGCTGGCTGACCAAAACCTGCAGAGAATGTAATAGCGAATCCCGCGACCCCCGCCATACGTTTTCGGAGAAACATAGTGGTGGTTTTAGCACGTGACAGTCTTTTCGTCATTTCCCCACGAATTGTCCCCAACGACTGTTGAACGTAAGGTCCTGCGAGTTCTATACACCTCTGCCCAACCCTTCGGGGAATATAGGCGTGATGTTATGATACCCACGAAAAAAAAATACAGTTCTGGCAATGATTAAGACCTATAACGGCTATGTAACCTCATTTCAGATCAGTGCGTATAATAGGCTATCCGCTATAGCATTGCTTAAGCATGTTTTTACAATACATGTTTGTTTTTCTGAACTACCATTCATTATAAGTTTTTGTTGAGTATGAAATCGATTCGAACTGAGGCGTGCTATGACTCATTGTCCATTTCCTACCATCTTGGGATGTTAAGGAAAAAAAGATAATTACGCTTCATATATGTTTTGAGATTGGTAGATCATTGTCGCGTCGCCTCTTTGTTAGGTGGCAGTATTAAGATATTTTATTAATTATCTTGTAGGTACTATTAAGTATCCCGTTGTTTTATGTAAATAAAAATTCATAGAAACAGAACTTCAATAGAAGAAATGTCAAAGTCAAAGTTTTTAATTTCAAATAGACCAGATATCAGGCACTTTTAAAACGTCAGAACTAGGTGCAGATGAGCTGGCAAGAAACTTCATTAAAACTCCTTTCAAAATAGTACATCACGAGAATTCCATTACAGTAGTGTGAGAAATAGAATGAGAACAATGCAGTTTAATGTAAGAAATAAACTCACATAAGAGTAACAAATGGAACAAAATATACCTTTTAAGATTGCTATAGCAGTTAAGAGCTGACCAGTCATGACAGACGGCATCCGTTCACGAGCATGACGTGCACATCCACATCGCTCAGCTCAACCATTTTGTAGGGAACGCAACGACCGGATATACAACACCACCATCAGCAGGACATTTTAGTGATAAGTGCTCATTCAGTTTAGTATCAAAAACCTACATCGGTCCAGAGATTTAGGATTGAGATCGTCTATTGGTATAAGCGGATAGAAATTTCTGAAAAAAGGGAATACAGATTCGAATGTAAAAGAAAATAAAGTCTACATTTAAGATAATAACAAGCTGCGTTGTTCCTGAACCAATCAGCTCGTAGCAAAAGAATACTAAACATAAAATGGGAAACAACAAATTTCTAGTGAACTCGTTTACACAGTGATTGGAATTGCGTCCGATAAAAGTGTAGGCTCGTACATTCGCGAATGTTTTTAGCGAGCGGTGGGGTACACCCCTGCCTACCCCGAGGGCTGAAGCACCGGAACATCCGTAGATAGAAATGTACAAATATTTAATTCACAGCGCGCAGTTAGTTCGTGTTAACGCTGCAATGGATAGATAGCATCGATCGAGCGTTAGTAGAGCATTGGACAGTTCCACATTTTCTGATGAATATTTTATTTCTAGCCGGCCGTTTTGCTGTAGTAGGCCGTTCCGCAAATAGATTGTAATCGTAATGCACTGTGTCAAGCAAGTACTTCTTTTCTGCTTGCATACCGAGCACGTTACTTTAAGTTTCAGATGTCAACAATTTTGCGAGTGCAAGTTGTAGAAGTGAACTGGAATAATTTTAGTTGTCAATGGACATCATCCATAAGAGACGATGGTAACATTATGTCCAGTGATGGACATCAAAAATCAAAAAAATCAAAATGTTTATTTCAATTACAAAAAGCACAACTTTAAGATTTGGAGAACACCTTTTAAGCAAGAATTGCTTGTGTTAGGAGACTCCGCTCTTCCACTTAGCATAATCTAAATAATTGTAATTGAGTGTAAACAATGTAAAAATACAAACAAATTAACTCAATGGTAACAAGTTGGTTAATTATAATGGCAAAATAAATCAACGAAAGAGTCTTACACAGAACTAGTAGACAAAAAATGCGCGTATTTGTGTGATGTGTGCGAGTGTGTGTTTGTGTGATAGTGTGAGAGTGTGGAGTGTGTTTGAGTAAAAATAGCTTAATACTTTACTATTATAGGGTATGAGTTTAACTGTAAGTTAAAGAGTAATTTTAGAGTTAAAAGTTAGCCCTGCGACATAGTCTTGGGATCGGAAGAAGTCAATATGGCTTCTTCCACTAACCGTGCCCACAGCAATCCGCTATGAGTCAAAATCTCACGTTAATTAAATTGGGCAGGTAGGAGGTAATAGGGTTAAATAGGCTACTGAAGCGTAGTTACAATAGACTCAACATCGTCGTAGGTAATAGTCTTAAGCCAGTCAGAAACAACTTTTTTACAATCATGGAGCTTCAGGGAGTATATACGTAGCTTTTTATTTAGCAAATTGTATAGGTGGGAAGATTGTCTTGCGTACTGCCTTTTAGCAAAAACAGATCTAACTGTGACTGTTGGAGCGACTAAATAGCTCCTTCTACTACTTGTCTTAGAGGAATCATATGAGAGAGAAGTGTGTTTTCTTAGGATGAGTTGAAGCACATAAAGTTTTCTTACAGACAGAAGGTCAGATAACTGGTAAAGGCTTTGGGTGGGAAATCTATAGGGTTTAAAGAACATCGAAACTAAAGAACACTAGGAAGCGGTAAGGGCGGGCGTTTTTGGGGGCTATCTTTTGTAACATTAACGTTCAAAAAGAACTACAGGTTGAAATTGTAAACACTCGGCAAACCGAAATGGGAGATTGTACTCATCACTGTGAACAACTTTTACTATGGGACCAAACCGGAAAGCGCGTAAAAAAAACAGATGTTCCCTACATTTTTATTCGCATAACTCGTCAAAATGTAGGGAGCAGCAGATTTTTTTTTCGCGATTTCTCCTTTTTTCCCATAGTAAAAGTTGTTCATAGTGATGAGTACAATCTCCCATTTCGGTTTGTCGAGTGTTTACAATTTCAACCTGCATACAATTCTACTCTATTTTGAATAAATGAGGTTTGAAGTTCAAGGTTGTCTGCATGTAGGCCACTCGCTACAAGCACAAGTAGCCGGCCACAAACTGCGGCCTAACTTTTCCACACATTTAGCAGGGACTCAGCACGGACGTGGCCGATGGTAGCCACAAAAAATGTATGAATATAGCTTGTGGCCCGTGCGCAGGTGGTTGCTGATGCCTGAAGTTCGCGTGGTCGCCTATCCGACTACCATGGATTGGTAATTTCATAGCCTGATAATTTTAATTTGCTGCTGCATTCATTTCACTGATATTATTCCTTAGTCCTCATCTCCACAGATAGAAATGAGTACAACTCCCGAGTATTTAAATACTAATATTGCAAAATGGTGGCATTCCTATTGTTGTTATTATTTGCCTCTCACTCATGCACTTTCTCTGTTAGCGAAAGGCAGATAGTGGATCCGCCATTTCTAATCCCATTTTATAAATCGGGTGTCTCGGCCGGCCCGCGGGCCAACACTGGCCCTCGAGCACCACCAATCCGGCCCGCGGTAGTGAACAAAGTTGGTGGTGCTAAAAATACAAATGTTGGTATGATAAACAAAGTAGATCTTGGCCCTATTGGACTTAGTGGACGGGTCAATGTGGCCCTCAAAGCTTTGAGATCCTCGTTTTAAGTAATTGGATTGGACAATAATCGTAGCTAGAAACAACCCGGCGCTGAAAGCACTAATTATGAACAGTAGAGCAGTCATCTAGGAATGAGCAAACACAATGAATGCAGGTACTAAGTACATACATATTTATGATCGTGTTTAGTATTTCGGTCACGTGAACACACCTGTTCAGTGCGTAATCGAGCTAACGCGAGTGATAAGCATATGACGTCTGTATATCTTGCTATACTTTCATGTATTTACACAGAGTTTGCGCAAATAATGGCCGCGTTGCTAGAGCAATAAATATAACTGTTTTGTTGTGATATGACTGCATCGGTGGTCTAGTGGTCGTAAACGCGGCTGTCTGAGCGTGAGATCTTGGATGCGATCCCCAGGTCGCGTGTTATTGGGTTTTTGCGGGTGGAATTTTTAGTAGCAGCCGGGAATCTGGATTTGTGCCTGGTTGATGGCAATAGACTCGTCCCATACCTACTATTCAGCTCTGCCCTTTAGGGAATTCAGGCGTGTTGTAGATGCTGTCTAAAGACATCCAAAGCTGGAGTCTTAGAGCCCAAATACACGTCCGATAGTCTGATCAGACTATCTGAAGGCGTCATACATTGTTTGAACATGAATTACACGTACCATCAGACTATCGAATCGGATGTCAGAATCGTAAGCATCGTCCGGGCGTTGTCGTCATCCAGAAAAAATCGGACACGAGAAACGTACGTGTATTTCATGAATCCGATCAGATAGTCAGATCCGGCTCCCGGAAGCAACTATCGGACGTGTATTTTGACCCTTAGAAAAATATCATGAATATGCATCGCACAATAATCCCACACTTTTCAATAAATATGCTCAGTCATCGTTATAAAGATCAACATGAGTATTTTTTGTCAAACACGAATGATTAATGCGGACGATTATAATTATTAACATAACCGTTTAGATTAGTATAATAATCGAATCACTATTGATCGGATGGATATCTCTTGTTTCATTGTGTATCGTAATACCACCTCTACCTAATCCTTAAAAAGGACAAGCGTGATGATTATCACTTCGACTTTCACTCTCACTGTTACTTTCATAACAAGGTACTACGTCATCTCATTCGTATTTGGCAATGATGCGAATTGTGACGAGAAACCGTCACATCCTGTGACGACTTTCTTGTTTCCCATATTTTTATGGCTTACAAACAAAGACACAGGATATTCATATTCACGGTGATTTAAATAAAAGCTAAACTTCCGACCGTAGAGTGAAGGAAAAACAAAACGTTTTCACTGCTTTTATCGCGCTGTTCTGGATATTGTGTGTGGCGCACGTGCGCGAAGCAAACATACCGTGGACACTGGGCACGTACACACGGCTACACCTCAAGCTATACATTTCCAGTTTACACTGACCTCTCATTGTAAGGAAATCCTATACAATGCGAGATCAGCTTATACTGGAAATGTATAGCTTGATCTGTAGCCGTGTGTACACTGTTCGCGAACTTAATTCTGATAGAGAAATAGTTGAGACAAGGATGGGCTAACTTTTCTCATCGGGGACCAGAAAAAACGCAAGAAATTTTGAAAAAAAAAAACATTTTGTTATAAGTAAATGAATTTACTGTAAATGTACGGCTATTTGTTGTGAAATTTTATAATTATCTATGTATTTATTTGATACCTATTTACTTCGATGAGGCTGCAAGAATATATTTCCGAGGGTCATACAGTCTGGATCTAAAAGGGAGGGTTGACGGGCCGGATTAGAACTTTTTGCGGAGTTGACCTGCGGGGGCTTACCGATAGTTAAGGTGGCATTTCACTAGCGTACGGCGATACGTCACAACCTCGTCACGTCACGTTCATCGCTGCATATGTTTGACGAACACCTACACTTGTTCTAAAAGACAAAGTTGCGATTTCATTTTAAAAACTGGTGTGACCAACATTTTGCCGTATCTTTGCGTTACCAGCACAGAGATCGCTTACACAATACCAAACTAACGTAACTTTCCTCTTCATAATATTATGTCAATTGACACACAAAGCTGCAATCAAACTACAAATTAAATATACCTAACAGACTATTAGTTTTTAATCTGTCTTCAAATTAATCTATCAACCAAATTGTTCAAACTATTAACATTAAATTTAAAATATAATAAAAAAGAGAATTGACGGATGCTTGATTTTAATTTAATAATCGCCATTTTAATTAAGCCGCGACATTTCGACCGCCAAACACGAAGTAGGTAAATTACCTTTTCTTTCAACTACGTAGTAATGTCATCATTAATCGCTACAAAACCGATCACAAAATACGTATTTTCTGCTTAGAAGCAAAACAGTGCAGAAATGTTGTATGAAATCTCATTACTGCACTGCAAACAGTGCAGAAATGTTGTATGAAATTTCATTACTGCACTGTTTTTCATTAGTGCAGTTTTTTTATTATCATTACCAAATCCAAGATGGCGGCCATGAAAATTTTCATCTAATAATCATGGGTGTTAATTTCATGGTTTTCGGGGTCACTGATGCCGAAAATAACTTCAAAATCCAAATCCAAGATGGCGGCCATGAAAATTAGTAAAGTAGTCGTCATGGGTGTCAAATCCAAGGTTTTCTGGGGTGCGGATGCCGAAAATGAGGTCAAAATCGAAATCCAAGATGGCGGCAATAAAAAATGTCAAATTAGTGGTCATGGGTGTCATTTCCATGGTTTTCGGGGGTACTGATGCCGAAAATGAGGTCAAAATCGAAATCCAAGATGGCGGCAGTAAAAATGTCAAATTAGTGGTCATGGGTGTCATTTCCATGGTTTTCGGGGGTACTGATGCCGAAAATGAGGTCAAAATCGAAATCCAAGATGGCGGCACTAAAAATGTCAAATTAGTGGTCATGGGTGTCATTTCCATGGTTTTCGGGGGTACTGATGCCGAAAATGAGGTCAAAATCCATTTCCAAGATGGCGGCAATAAAAATGTCAAATTAGTGGTCATGGGTGTCATTTCCATGGTTTTCGGGGGTACTGATGCCGAAAATGAGGTCAAAATCCATTTCCAAGATGGCAGCTTTTAAAATTTCAATTTAACCATCATGGGTGTCATTTCCATGGTTTTCGGGGATGCTGATGACGAAAATGAGGTCAAAATCTATATTCAAGATGGCGGCCATGAAAATTTTCAAGAAAAGTTTTAAAAAATGGAAATAGATAGCGATATGAATTCAAGTCCAGAAAGTATAAAAACAGCTGCAAATGAAATTGTTAATAACCTTTTGCCGCAAAAGTCGCAGGATAACCTTGTTTTCATTAACTTGAGTTTTTATTTTGAGTAGGTATATTTTATCACGGTAGGTAAATTGGTAGTTGAAAGAAAAGTAGATTACGCACCTTGCTGAAGTGAGTGATTAAAGCACTCGTGCTAATTTAGTGCCCTCGCTTGCGCTCGGGCACCAACATAACACTCGTGCATTAATGACTCACTTTGCGCTCGGTGCAACAATCTACTATTTTTGGTCTTCTCTGGTATACAAACCGGCTTTTAAGGAAACATGCCATTAAAAATTTATAAAAAGTTTTGGTAGATACATTACTTATATTGAAGCAATTTTTATTAAATACTAGCTGTACCCGGCATACGTTGCAATGCACTTTTTCCTACTTACTACCTACCTACTACTTACTTACTATTTACCTTCAGAAACAAAATCAAAATAGTAAAAAAAGTTGAAACCCTTTTCATGCATGCGGTAAACAAATGAAGAGTATGGACATACTGAGATAATTTACTTTTTTTTTTTAATTTTAAAATTTTCTTTTTCAAGAACTTTACTCCTGACAATTACGAACACAACAAAAAAAAATAGCGAAATCGGTCCAGCCGCTCACGCGTGACCAAGGAAAATAGGGATTCGTTTTTATATACATAGACTAGGTTGCCCGCAGTTTTTCTCGCGGTTGAACGCTTACCTTTCATATAGAAAAGTCTAAGTATCGAACTCGGACCTTCCCGCATGGAAGGTATGGCCCACACTGACATTTCAGATATTTCAAAATCATGTACGGATCAGAATTTGATTATCACTTGCGTTAACGGTGAAGAAAAAGATCGCGAGGAAGCCTGCACATCTGAGAAGACCCCAAAATGTTCTCGATATGTGTAGTCCGCCAACCAGCACCAGACCAACGTGATGGAATAAGACCTAATCCCGTCAGCTGTCAGTCAAATCAGCTGATATTACGCGGAACATTTTTACGTAAAAGTCACTTTTAATGAATGTCTTCAAACGTGAAACCGAAAAGTTGAAGTTCGAAAACGTGAGTACTGCAAAGTCAACAGCAACATACTTTTGCAGTAGAAAAAAAAAACTTTGCAGCCACAGTGAAGTTTTTTACAACTTCAGCTGCAGAGAATTGGAAGCCTGCCTAATGTTCGTTTGTTTCACTAGGGCTATTCATTAGGAAGGCTTCGTGGGCAAAATATATGATGTTTGGAAAAGTTTATAAATCAATTGTTTGATTTTCAAGGGAAGTTTGTTTTTGTCGCTATGGTAATGAAATTTGGGTTGCTAAGGGACTAGTTTTAACAAGCGTATGAAGCGCGCGCCCAGGCGCCTGATTCACTTAACATGAGAAGTTCAGTTGCAGTCAAAATTCGATCAAAACAACGCTTTTCGTATTCTCGTAACACATTCGAGTCCACCACACTTTTCATAGGGCTCATACGCCATCTCGCCATACATATTGCTAGTGGACCTTCCACGAGGGTCCTCGGCATTACGTTTGCGCTAAGAGAGAACCCTCGAGGAGGGTTCCTGGCATTAGGTTAAAAACCTTGAAAAATACGCTACTACGTCGTAAAATAGGTGTTTGCTTGTTTCATGACGGTGCATTTTCCAAGAAAAACCTGCATTTAAAATGAGTCCTCCACGGGGGCACCCGGCATGGCGAATGCGGCTACAGGGTGCCCTCCTGGAAGGCACCCGGCACTGAACGTGTTATTAGCCGATCGCTGTTAAGTAGAGATAAACTACGATAACATGGCGCGCCCCTCCATTGTCACTTCAAGTAAAAATGTGTGAGTAATAATACACACATCAAAAGTGTCTAGGGATCAACATATATTTTTGCAATAACTTTTCTCCTGATTGATATTAATTAAAATTTTCTTTCTTACAGTAACGATAAACCAAGTCACCTTTGCATTAATAAAGAAATTTGCCATTTTCCTAATAAAGGGATTTTTGACATTTGAACCACTAACACAAAAGTTCGAAAAAAAGACTGAAATAACAGTTTTCTTTAAAATTTTATTGGGTAACTTAAACAATTAATAATCCGTGTTTCTACCGCGAACACTAACAACACAAGAACATCGGTTTGGCATACTCAAAATGAGTTCATCCAAATCACGCTGTGGAATGGCCGCCCATGTTCGTTGCAACAACAAAAAAAGGTCTTCTTGCGACTGGATACCCTCCATATTCGGCAGAGCTCTTCTCTGTAGCATATCCCATGCATGCTCAATCGGGTTCAAGTCTGGCGACTGAGCACGCCAGGGCAGGACATTGATGTTAGCTGCGGCGAGAGTCTGTCTTACAACTCTTGCGGTGTGCGGTCGTGCCTTATCATGCATTAACTGAAATAAGGGACCGATTTGCGCTTGTAGAGGAACGATGACGTCTGATACAATCGTCTCAGCATAAATTTGAGCGTTGAGGTTGCCTCTGATCCAAATCAACTCAGTTCTTCCGCCGATCCAAATACCCGCCCATACCATGATGGTTCCACCACTATAAGGATGGACTTCCTGGCAGGATTTTAATCGCTGTTGGCGTCCAGGGGTTCTCCAGTGTCGTATACGTCTTGTATCCGGTCTCATACCAAAACGAGACTCATCAGAAAAGCACACGAAACGCCATTGTTCTTCTGCCCAATTTCTGTGTCCAAGAGCCCATTGATATCGAATCCTACGATTGTGCATTGCTATAGGTGGTACCCGTAGCGGTCTTCGGGAATGAAGGTTCACTTCATGCAAGCGGTTTCTGACTGTTTGGTCGCTAATTAAGTTCCCTGAAGAGTGATGAAGCCTCACGGCTAACATCATGGCGGTTATTGTTGGAGCTCTTCGAGTTAAGATTTGAATGTATCGGTCTTGTCTCCGTGTGGTGCAGCGATACCGTCCTCCATGGCGCTCAGCCACGGTACCAGTGCTTCGGTAACGTGTCCAAAGTCGACTGATAACACTCTGACTTGTATTCAGAGCTAAAGCCACAGTACGTTGCCGGGAACCAGCTTCTATCATTCCCACGGCTCTGAGCATTTCTTCCCTGCTTAAATGACGTCGCCGCTCCATAATAACGTTGGTTTTAATCAGTAGTAGGGAAACAGTAGCACTAATAATGTCTTCAATGCGTTGTATGTTTTTATAGGGAAAATATTGACAGCTGATTTTCATCTTTTACTCGAATTTGATTCACAGTTCCTGATTCAAATTATGAAATGCACCAAAAAGGATCCATATAAATTTATAAAATCATAAATTTATTACAAAGCCACATCTCAATCTCAAGAAATCCGCATAAAAATGCTTGATCCCTAGACACTTTTGATGTGTGTATTTACAACGTGTCATTCGTTCAATGCACATGTGTGCATTCTGCAACTTAAACAAAAACATGGATCAGTCGCTCGACAGATTTGACGTCGCTAAATAACATTATGGTAACTATGGTACCGCTTGGAGGTTTGTATGGATGACACACGTGCGCCTTGTCGAGCGGTCACTTTAATTATGCACTAGTCGAGCAATAAATCTACTAAATATCAAACATGTCAAATACTGTCAAACACAAACATGCTGACTTGTTGGCACCAAGGACTTTATATAGAACGTAGTACTTATTACTTCTATGGTTGGCACATGCACACACACATTGAAGACAGATGTCGGAGGGGCGCGCCATGTTATCGTAGTTTATCTATACGCTCGCGTGAACTTTACTGCAACGTCACTGGAATTGATCAGCGCGTCGTGAAATTACGTGAATTAACCAACAGGGCACGCGCCAAGTACGCTGCGTTTTGGGCACGCGCCAAGTACGCTGCGTTTTGGGCGCGCGTTGAACGCTCACCCGACGAGCGTCACGCAACCAAGCGTCCACATTTTAGCTGTAACTTTTGAACCGTCAACATACTTAGCGCTGTTTCTTTTACCTTCATTATTAATGCAGAGAAAACAACAAGGAAAAATAGTAAAAGGGCAGGAACGCGCGCCGTACGCTCATATGACGTGCGCTAGACGGCAGCGCTGCAATCCGTTGTTGAAATTCAAATTTTAACAAGCGCCCGAAACGCAGTTTACTTGACGCTCGCCTCAGGCGCTTTTTATATCTAGTCCCTTAAAAAGTAAATCAGAGAATACGTTGTGCAAGCCTTTGTGTGTGGTTCCCGGTAAAAAAACAGGCCTTTTAAAGCCTGTGCTATATTACGGTCTGCCTACATGCAGCGAATTGCATGCGCAAACGGTTTGTGGCAACGGTTGCGCAAACGGTATTGTCGGTAATTTGCGCAAACGTTTTTCCGTCTCAACTTATTTACTTAACATGAATTCCCATTTCCATTTGGTGTATAATTTCATAGGTCTTCTGTCGTGTCAGCACGAGCTATACGAAAATAGCTCATGCTGTGGTTTAAAGATTAGCCAGTCAGCAAGGTTGGTAGCGGGGCTGACTGCCCAGGGTGCGCCGGACGTACTGAAGTATCATCACTCGGGGAGGCTCTTTTCATGCACCCTATTTCATAGGTGATGTAAAGATTCTGTCAGAACATTGCTGATGTGTGCGCGAACGCACTTTGCGCATACATTTCGTAGGTACTAGACATTACAAGTAGGTACAGTCAGATTTTGCCGGATCCGAGAGTCTGCGGGGGTCTAGTACAAAATGTTTGCGCAGACTGCCTTCAGGCTGTCGTCAGAAACTTCCTGACAGAATTTTTGCGCAATATGCGGCCAGCCCTAACACTTCTAAAATCTCGACCTAAATGTCGGTTGGTTTCAACAATTCTTCTTGACATTAAACATATAGTTCATTGTTCAAGGACTTTCGGTAGAAGTAGGTTGTTGCTTGTGTTTTTTCCTGCTAAGTGGGTTAAAAGTCAAAAGTCAAAAAGTATATTGTGATAATAAATCAAGAAGCCCGGGTATTACTTAGTTAAGCCTGGTACAAAGATAAAATTGTATTTTTCCACGACTCCTCAAAAAAAGGATTGTTATGTTTTGCTACTTGTCTTAGGTATTGATCGAAAACTAGAATGTAGCAATCTCGCATAATAACTTTTATTCAATTTCTGACTATCTAAAGGTCTACGTGGCTAGAAATTCAGAAACGTTCAGAATAGAATTTTAAACGAAACCTTTAGTTTTTTTTTTTTTTTGTCTTCGTAGCTATCCAGCAGATACTTCATTTAAAATGGAATTTTTATGTTTCCCAACCAAATTCAAAAGCCCAATTACGGAATACAGAAATCAAAAGATAGCCCGAAAAAGTTCGTAGAGCTGTGACCGACATTTATTTAGTTAGGCCTAGGCTAACGATGTTGCGTGAGTCGGCCAAAGAGAATATAAAAACAAAGTATTTTGCGGTAAAACCCCATTTTTTAACCTATCAATCATACTGCAAAACTAATAATAACCCAAGGGCACACGGACAGAACATTCATACAGAACAAAGTTCAACAAAAACGCTCATACTTTTGCTATTTTATGTGTACACATTCCGATTCTCCGTGTACACAGTACACGCTATAAACAAACGTAATAAAATATGAATACATAGTATAGTGTAAAAGTTTTGTTGGAGATAAAAAATGTAAGTACGACATCCCCTGCGGTATAAAATAAAAGGTTGTACGTAATTTAGATCCAGTCGTAAATACAAGATGTTTGTGTTAAGTAAATTGTGTCAAACATATTAAATTGTTTGTTTATTTTTAGGACAAAATGTTATAACGACCTGCCTCCAAATAATAACATAACACGCCTGTATTCCCCGAAAAGTAGGGTAGAAGTGTATAGCAGTGGCCGAAGGCTTTATACAACTCGATTCCTGTCGGCTTCCCTTTCGAAACGAGTAGTTACTGGAATTCACGCATCACACTTGAGCAAGGTAAGCATTTTTTAGTCCGGCTTCCCTTTTAAGAAAATCCACCCTTCGCCACTGGTGTATAGTACACCTTCATTTCGCCGTTATGTTTAAATCCCATGTAATAGGGGGGGCAAGCCTATTGAAATCAACAAATCCAGATTCCGGGCTGCTACTGAGAAATTCCACACGGAAAGACCTAATAACACTTTGCCCGACCTGGGGATCGAAACCAAAACACCTCACGTTCAGCAGTCCCGCTTGCGGCAACTAAACCAAGAATGGTTTATATGTATAAAACATTGCACCCGTGCGAAGCCGGGACGGGTCGCTAGTACATTAATAAAAAACAGGACTACTTTCTATACGAACACCTCGAACCGCAAGACCCTTGACTCTCATTACCAAAGCCAATATTAACAGTTTTTGCAAGTATATTCACATCGCGAAAACGATGTGGACTGCTAATCAATAGGGAAAACCTAACAGGTATGCTAAATCAAGGTCACACATAAGTCACGATATACGTAACCTAGTAACAGGAATCGTAAGACTTATCCGAATAATCGTTTGAGAGGCGCGTCTTCAATGTCGGATAGCGTCAATACAATTAGTGTTGAAGAGTTCACGTCCCAAACGACCCGCCCTGACCTCGTGGGTACAACAAGTTACTTGCTTAAAGTATTTTACATCAGTTTTCATCAAACATTATTTTTTTTCGACTTTCTTGACAAAAATTGTGATAGCTCAGCTAATAAAAACAATAAGTTTATAAATTATACACAAAAATCTTCCCCGAAAATCAATCTATTATAATAGTGAAAACCGGAACAAAATCCGTTCAGTAGTTACGAAGAAAAACGCGCACAGAAAGACAGAAGCGACAGGAGACTTTGTTTAATAATATGACTATCAACCCGCCCCGGCGTCACTCGGATACGTTTTGTAGCTTAAAACCTTCCGGAAGAAATTACCTAGATTAAGATGAAAACCGCATCAAAATCCATTGAGTAGTTTAGAAGTAGTAAGCGAACAGACGCGAAAAGCGACTTCAATTTATATTATTTAGATAGAGATGATGATGAGCTGATGTAGATGGCAGGTGGAGCAGAGCTCTGACGGATTGGATACCGAGAGGGCAAAACGATCTGCTGGTAGACCAACCGCTAGATGGGTAGACGATACTGAAGCCATCGTAGGAATGACCTGGATGCGCTCGGCGCAAATCAGAGAGGATTAGCATTAGGGCTTGGAAGCTTATACGCTGCAGTGGGTTGATTAATGCACTATGGTGGTACAGGCGGACTTAATGCCATAAGGCATTCTCTACCAGTCAACCTTTGAATTAAAAAGAATAGTATCGAAATATGTACAAGATTTGATGAATTAGATGATGATGTATCTGTGTCTACGCGGCTTTACCGCGGCTATTTCTTATTTTTCCTTTTTCTGGATAGTTACCTTAGGTCTAAGTGTAGCTGATGATGTGGACCATGCAGAGATTACGGGACCGTTCTTCAGCGGCTTTGTCCTTTATATTGGCAGATGTAACGTAATTTCAACCTTTGCAGGTGTAATCATGCCGAAATTATGTCGCGTTTTCGGCATAATGTGGCGTTACACTAAGATGTTAATTCAGGATAACCATACTAATTCTGGCTACACTTATTTGGAACTGAGTAAAAAGTAACCGTAGGGAAGTATTTCATCAGACAATGGTGCCGATTTTATTGTGTACAAACAAAACTTCATTTAGGCTCTTGCCGTCTTTTTCACTCTAATACAATACGAAAGAGACGGACGTAAACAACAGCTGTCAAATTTAGTTGAATAATCCATACCAATTTAGACGACACTTCACAAGACGTACTTTGACATCTCTAAATTATCTTCTCTTTCTTATCTATCACCGTCCTTTTCTCGCGTTAGTGAACAAGAGAATTGGCGGCAATATGGACATTTTCAACAATAAACTAATCATTTAAGAACGTGTTTGAAGACGTAAGTTTATGTGTTTCTGTTTAGGTAATATTTGCTGTCATCATGAGCGATGTAGCGATTCATTACTATTGTACAATACCTACTAGAGGCGTGCCAGCCAGTCTTTATTGGTGTTTGTCATGTCAGAATCTAGACAGAAACCTAGATTTAGGGTGGGTCTGGTACTAATTAATAGTATATTGTTGTATCTATAGATGAAAACAAGAAAATCCTGCTGACAAGGGAATGGTTTCTTTGTGAGCTAAAGGCTAGTCATAGTGACATTATAATCATTGGCTGACTTCATATCACTGCAGCATTGCTACCTAACCTTCTAAGCTTTCTGCAGACAGGCCTAGCATAGTGCAGTCTTTGGTAATATATTCAACGTTGCTTCCTGCCGTCTGAACGATTAGATCTTTTAAACTATGCAACGGATTTTGATGGGGTTTTCATCAATACACAGAATGATTCAAGAGGAAGGTTTATATGTATAATACTTGCATATTATAGTTGAGAAAAGATGCATAGCATCCGTGCGAAGCTGGGGCGGGTCGCTAGTTATAGTTATAAATTGTACAACACTAGTTCTTGCCCTGTAAAGAACATTTAAAACGCTTTGACAATAAAGAATATGATCATTATTATTTCGTTTATTTATGATCCTACATTTTTAAATAAGAATATTAAAAAATTGGCCGTCGGTTTCGGGAACAGGGTCCAAGCCACCGATGGTCAGGGCCTCAGAGAAAGGAACTTCCTAACAACACGCGCCGTGACCAGGAGTACCGCTTTGTTTATCAATTATTATTATAAACTTAAATTAAAAAATATTACTTAGCCAATTCGATGAAGTATTGCAGATAAAAACAAGCTGAAATAATTACCAAAAAATTAATTTAAATATTGTTATTGTAAACCTCATTACGCATCCAATTATTCCAATAAATCTGTTAAAACCAACGTGAAATTATCAGTAAAATGTAACATTAATCCAATGAAAATCATTACGGAAAATACGTGGGAGCACGATTGCGGTCACGATTACCACAATTTGTCAATCAGTTGAAATTAATGCGTCACAGTACTACAGAGAAATAACGTTAAAACAATATTATGCTGAATTTACCTATGATTAATTTTATGTTAACAATTATTCGAATTTCGGTTATACTGTACTCAAATTATAATAATTCAGGTAACAAATTGTTATGTGTTGTTCAAACAAAGAATAGAACGAAGTTGAAAGGTTTTCACACCGGTAATGCAGCCCTCTTCAAGATGTCTTCCTCGCAATCCCCTCCAGCAACGCCCTAACCGAGGTCAGAATCCCATTAGGAGTTGCTCTTAGTGCTGTTGTTGCTAGCTGTAGTCATGATGTTGGAGTATTGCTAGTTAAGTTAAGTATTTTACTTCCCCCCCATTGGCTAAACAAAATTGTACAAAAATGGTCAAGGTAGAGCCGTGGTCGCACTTACTGTATACCTACTATGATTATGTGGGTGCCAGAAACACCTCCATTAAACAGACATGGTATGTATGTATAGCATACAGTAAGTGCGACCACGGCTCTACCTTGACCACTTTTGGACCTATGCATGGATTTATATTTGAATTATTTTCTTGTTTGAGAATTAAAAATAAAGATTCTTGTCAATAAACGCACTTACGATACAAGAGCATTCCAACTGTGGGGCAACGTTTAAAAATGCAAAATGTAAAGTGATTTACAATCACAAAACAATTCCAGCTCTCTGTTCAGCAGAAAGCCATCAAATTCAGCGTGTAAAGAGCTAATAGTATTCAAATATTTACTCAAGCCAGAACACAATACTTTTATTTTACCATCCGGCGTCGAACTGCCGTTCTCAGTAACTATAAACGCACAAAGATATTTTAAAACATTTTAGAAAACACTTAGAGGTGATTCGTCACACGTTGAAGACATTGAACTTTTCTAAGTATGAAACACGATATTCCTTGTTTTCGAAATAGTTTTGACCGTGTGTGGGGAAACTTGTAACGCAATTGTTAACGTTAAAGCTAAAATTTTGCGAGAACGCAAATTGTTAAGTGCACGCAACTCATGTGTATCTAAAGATTAGTTTTGTTTTTATATTTGACTAGCTGTTGCCCGCAGCTTCGCTTGCGTGAAATTTTAAACGCTCTTTAAGCTCTTTTTAAATGTAGGTATAAAATCAACCTAAATATTGAATTCCATGCTTTTTACTTCAAAAGTATCAGATTTCTCATACAAACTTACAACACTTATTTCACCCCCTTAGGGGTTGAATTTCCAAAAACCCTGAAACACGTGTACGTTTATTTCTGACCAGTAACCTAAATATTGAATTTCATGCTTCTTACTTCAAAATTACCAGATTTTTCATACAAACTTACAACACTTATTTCACCCCTTTAGGGGTTGAATTTCCAAAAACGCTTAAACACGTGTACATTTACTCCTAACCAAAAACCTTAACACTTAATTTCATGCTTCTTACTTAAAAAATGACGGACTTGCATACAAACGTTAATCACCCTTTTCACCCCCTTAGGGGTTGAATTTCGAGAAATCCTTTCTTAGTGGAAGTTTTCATCACGTAAGAAACCTACGGTCCAAATTTCATATTTCCAGCTTTAGTGGTTTAGTCTCTGCGTTGATGAATGAAATGTCAGTCAGTACCAGTCTCTTTATATATAAGAAGATTAGCTTGATGATTATTATATTTATTGCGGCGTGTTCAGCTCATGATTAAGGGCTCCGTTTGGGTCCAAAACTAGTCAGGCAATCCCTAAAAATGCACGCAAGTAAACCGTAACTAACTATAAATATGAATGTGTCTCACGAACTCAGTACAAAAATAGTTTCTTTCTTTTATATATTTTTTTCGAGGCTTTTTGTCACCTGTCTTCACGAATTATTCCCAACAGTCCCCTCTAGCCCTGTCCTCCGGGGTGACAGCTGGGAATTGTCTTCCCAGTCGTCACCCGGGTGACAATTTGTGCCGACTGTTCCCTTTGAAAACTGGACCTTAGGTTTAGACCTTAGTCCACCACGCTGGCCAGGAGCGAGTTGGCAGACTACACACATATTTTCAATCACCATTTCTAATCCCATTCTTTACATAGATAATCAGGTAGTACGTGATCTTATGCTTACAGTCTTTCCAAACAAAACGGTTTCTAAAATTTAGGGTATTGTTCACTAACATTAACAAATTCTCTGTATAAACAAACGTTCACTCGAAAAATTTATAAGTATTTTGGGTAAACGAATTAATGTAGGTGAACACCAGTCTTAGAAGACTCACAATATAGCACTTCTCGAGAAAGTTCCATTTAAAGCAATGATTAATTTCTCCACCATATAAATCAGAGGCGTAAGCCACGTAATTCAACAGTAAGTCAAGCTTATTCCGACTTAATTTCCAAGCATAAGTCTGCTTTTTGATTTATTCAAGCGTAAAGCACAAGTGCCCTCATGTAGTCACCAAGATTCGAAGTGGCGAAAGAAATATCTTCATGACACGCTTCTGTAATATGGCTGAAGCACATGATGTAAGTAGTGATGAGTCACCGGTTTAATGTAACATTATGTATGCAAATAGCCCGTTTCGTTAAGAAAGTCATAATGATTTTTTATTCGTTTTTTAGTGCTTAACTTAATTATCGCTACTTTGGTCCGGTTATTGCAGGCGCAGAGCATTTGCCATTCGAAAAATGTGTTTTGGCTTTTTATGTTATAAAATTCTGTGTAGCAGACCAGGGTTTTAACTGCGCCCGGTTGCTATTGCTATAACTCTAAACTCTGGGTCGCTAGAAAATTCAAAATACTGCTCAATTCGCGAACTTAGACGAATCTCAACAATTTGCCCGCGACTACAACACCAAAGAGGTTGTCGAATCGAACAACCATACCGTACTACAGGTCTAGCGCATAACTGAGTCAGTGAAGGGTGAAGGGAGGGCGTTTTTGGGTGATGTCTATTGTATTTGACGTTCAAAAAGAACTAAGTAATTGTAGTCTATTTTGAATAAAGGAGTTTTGAATTTGAGTGCCTGAGGTAGCTGCGCGGTGCGGGAGGGTGACAGTTGTCACAAGTTAACGAATCAGTGAGCTCTCGCGTCGCGTCACCACACCCCTCCCGCACCGCGCAGCTACCTCAGGCACTGACTCAGGTACCTATGCGCTAGACCTGTATATGAAATAAACTATATGCGCTTCGACAATCTTCGTCTTTCCGAATTTGTACGAATTACATGACCAATTAAGTGATCCATTCGGAATTGATCTATATAGCACGAATGAAGAAAGATAGACCCCGGATCACATCATAGTAGTAGACGCCTTGTAAAGGAGATCGTACGAAGAAGTTCTACCTCCATACCAATTTCTGCCGCTAAGCAGCATTGCTGTATTCCTGTTTGAAGGGTAAGAGTGCCGGTAAAATTACAGGCACATGAGACTTTCCAACTTTGTCTCTAAGGTTGGTAAAGCATCAGCAATCCTCTTGGTGTTGTATGTGGAACGGTGGTAACCACTTACCATCAGGTGGGCCTTCGGCCTGTTTAGCAAACTATTTTTAACCGAAAGAGTATTTTCCCGAAATGGTCCCATTTCTTTTTCCATTTTATTTCAGATCTGATGAAGACCCTTGGAGATTGTCAATGGAACTCTTCAATGGATAACAGCAAATTACCCGGGATTGCTGTAATTGCATGTGTGCCACTAAAAATAGAAAAATAAAATAACTTAAAAAAAAGTAAAAACCGACTTCAAAGAAACTAAAAAGAGTAAATTAAAATAATTACCATAATTATTATAAAACTAACAGTTTCAGAAGTCGGTGCCTTCAATTTGGTTCAGTGTAAAATTGCACAGACTTCTGAAACTGTTAATTTTATATTTGAAATTAGATCTCTTTGGAGTGCGCTTGTCTATTGTTGTCTATTGAACTCTCTGTCACTCGGTTTAAAAACATTATTGAATTCTCGTAGCAATAAATATTAATTAGTCTGAAATCTTGCCTATTTATAATTTCTAACCCGATCCCAACAGGTTATGGGCCCAGGTTATCGCGTTTATGTAGAAATTGTGGCAAAGAGCAAGAAAATTTATTGAACGAAGAAAAATTTCAAAGCTAGAACTAGAAGGCAAGAAACAAAAGCTTATGAAAAATGGAGGTGGCAAGTTCGATGAAAATAGAAAAGTTTGATGGAAACAATTTTAGACAATGGAAGTTCCAAGTCCAGTGCGCCCTACGAGCGAAAGGGTTAAGCATGAATACTCCAAAACCTGAAGATCGGGTAGCGGCAGTACAGTGGGACAAGGACGATGGGATGGCGATGTTTATTCTGACATCATCTATGGACTTAAACCAAATCGCTTTGGTAGAAACTTGTAACACCGCGAAAGAAGTAATGAGTAAGTTAGAAGCAATTTATGAACATAAATCGGAATTTAATAAAATGATTGTTCATGAAAAATTCTACCAGTATGTATATAGTCCAGCTGATAGTATGGCACAGCATGTCTCTAAAGTGGAGAGCCTAGCTCGTCAGTTGAAGGATTGTGGTGAAGAGATTAGCGACACAGCTATAATGACGAAAATTTTGAGTACTTTGCCAGCAACATATCGCAGTCTTAGGCAAGCATGGTTATCGCTTGACGCTCAACACCAAACCATTCAAAATTTAACCTCACGCCTGATCGACGAAGAGGCTAGTTTCACAAAAGATAGTGAAAATGAGACTGCACTGGTTACTACTAAGAGAAATGCCAAGTCAGCAATAAAACCACAAAGTGGGAACATGAATAACACAAGTTCTACAAGATACCATCGATTTCCATGTTATAATTGTAATAAGAGGGGCCATTTTGCAAAAGAATGCAAAGCGCCTAAGAAATCTCGACAAAAGAACGAAGAGCAGAGCAGTATGTTTGCAGCATTTAGTGCCGAACGTAGTATGCAATCGGGCGAAGATAGTATGTGGATCTTAGACAGTGGCGCATCGATGCATATGACGTACAGGCGCGAATTCTTTAGTGAACTGCAGGAATATCCAGAACATAACAATGACAGGTCAGTCAGACTAGGAAACAAAGCAAGGATAAAGGTGTGTGGAAAAGGCACCATATTAATCAAAAAATGCGTTGAAGGTCAATGGGAGCAAAGTATCATGACAGATGTACTTTATGTGCCAGACTTACGTAGAAATCTATTCTCTGAAGGTGCTGTAGTCAGAAAAGGATACACTATAGTTAAAAGAAATACTAATGCTGTCATATTAAAGGAGAATACGGTAGTTATGCATGCGCATCTAAAAGAAAACAACCTCTATTGTTTAGAAGTAGAACCAGTTGTACAAGAAAACTGTAATGTTGGTTTCGGTGGAGAAAAATCATGCCTCGATCATAAGAATGAATTCAAATCAGATGGATATGTGAATGTGGCTGAACAAGAGACAAAAAAGTTAGACGAGAAAACTGAAGAAAGAGATAACAAGTTTGATGTATATAGTGTACCAAAACCAGAAAACAGAAGGAATTTTACACGGGTAAATAGGCGTAAGAAGGAGAAACCAATATTATTTTCTTCAAGACCTATAGTTACACAAACATGTGATCTCAGTCTACCGATGCCTAGTATGCATAGATTACAGATCAATAATGAAACACATCATCTCCGACGGAAGATAAATAGTGGTAAAGAACTCAGCTATAAAGTGAGAACAAGAAGTCCGCGTATAGTGAATGAAGCAATTTTATCTGAATTACCCATAGTATATGGAGTAGCAATAAATAGCGCAGATTATAGGAGGAAACAGGCTGAACATTCTATGAAGGAAGAGGTTGCATTTAATAGAAAAATCAATACATGGACAAAAACTGCAAGAACTGAAAATAGTCCTACTATCGCTGAGTGTGTTTTATGTAAGAAGAAGAATGAAGAAAGAAAATTGGAAATGTATACGGCTGGAAAGAAAAGGCATAGAAATAGAATATAAAGAAAATGTCCGGCTAGCACGTAGGTTTATTGATATTATTAAAGGACAGCGTTTCTATATGGTGAGTTGGTTTAAAAGTTAAGATGTATATAGTAGTAGATGTACAAGGTATTTCACCTGAAGAAGTTACGGCTGGGCCAAGAAAGATAATTATGTAACTTGGTAAAATCTATTTAAATGTATTTAAATTGGGTGTATTGGTTTGGTTGCATGTTGCATTATTTTTTCACTCTTTCTGCATGTGCATAAACTTGTGGGCGGGAGGGTGGTGCTGCATACTGCATCCAAACTAGCGATCTTGTTCAGCGGAATTAAAGCTAGATATTGTATTTGCATTTCTGTATAAATGTATTTAGTTTAAAGCAGTCTTCACGGTGAAACAAGAAGTTCACAACATTTTTTGTCAACTTAAGGATTTAGAAGATGTAAGTCAGACAATTGTATTTTTGTTGGTCAGTTCAATAATTATAAAGTTTATATTATTTATCTAAAGGAGTTTTAACGTAAAATTATTGAAACTGAGTATTTGTTGGAAAGACAAATGACATGTGTCAACTGTTATACATCAGGCATAATAGAACAAATACGTAATGAAAGAAATTCAATATGTCAATAGGAAATCCATGTATTATATCAGCAGACAATAATGTTGCTTTTATAAAGAATGATAACTAAAGTTTTGTTAATTTGCCGTACAGGGAAGCTGTAGGAGCATTATTATGTTTATGGTGGCAGGCCAGGTGCAGCTTTCTCGGTAAATATTGTAAATATATGTAAATGAACCGAGTCAGGATCATGGGAATGCCGTGAAAAGAATAATTCGCTATTTGTTATAGACGAAAGATATGTGCATTAAGTGCAGTTGTGATAGTGAGTTAATTGGGTATTGTGATTCTGACTTTGCAGCAGACTTAAGAATCTCAAAAGTCCAATACTGGTTATTTATTTATGATGAATGGTGGGCTTGTGACTTGGGCAAGTCGCAAACAAAATACGGTAGCCTTGTCGACCACTGAGTCAGAATTTATGGCGGCTGGTGAGGCAGCAAAATAAATTTTATGGCTTAAGCAATTGTTAGACGACATAGAAGAGTCTCAAAGCTCAATTACTTTACATATAGATAACCAAAGTGCTATCAAACTTATACAGAATCCAGTGTACCATAATCGGTCTTAAGCACATAGATGTGAGGTATAATTTGATAAGAGAAAAGGTAGAACATTACATTGTTAAAGTGGGTATGTCGAGAGTTCATGTCAACTGGCTGATTTTTTTAACAAAGGCATTGCCTACTAAAAAGTATGAGCTTAACAGAGACCAAGTGTTAAGTAGAATTTAGTATATAGTAGGAGTTTTGTTTGTATGGTTGTTTACATTATAAAATTTAAGTAGGAGTGTTAAGAAATAAATTTTATATTTGAAATTAGATCTCTTTGGAGTGCGCTTGTCTATTGTTGTCTATTGAACTCTCTGTCACTCGGTTTAAAAACATTATTGAATTCTCGTAGCAATAAATATTAATTAGTCTGAAATCTTGCCTATTTATAATTTCTAACCCGATCCCAACACTAATTATTTTACTCTTTTTAGTTTTTTTTGAAGTCGGTTTTTACTTTTTTTTAAGATTATTTTATCTCTAATAAGCAACTAATCATGAAACAACTAGCATTAACCAAAGGGTAATGGATTCGTCTCTTAAAAGAAACGATATTACTCCAGAACTACTCCTAGAAGTCGTACCCCTAATGAAAGATAAGACCCAAGCAATAAACGTTTTCGAACGTTAAACACCATTGGATACTAAAGGTCGCAAGTCAAAATCCGACCTTTGAACTCCTGGTAAAACCACTTCAACCTGTCATTTTAGTAAGAATTATTGGTATATTAGTCATTTTTATTGCGAGGTTAACGTGGGGTGTACTTTACGACGGTGTAATTTCTGGAATAAAAATGTGGTCTAACGCTGTGAAGCCATTACAAAATGAATTAGATATTTTTTAACATTGATTCTTTGCGGTGATAAAAATTGATTTGTTTACGAAGCTTCCGCGTTTACACACGACTATATCAAGCTAAACATTTCTCTATTATAAGCTGACCTCTCATTTTATGGAAAACCTATACAATGCGTGATCAGCTCGTACTGAACAATACGGAAGGCACGGGGAACATAGCTACATCACTCGCGACCATCCATAGCTCGCATCCATAGCACTATATAAAAAACGTAGCATAGTTGAATCAGTTTCCACCAGTGCTATGCTATGTGGACAAATGAATATGATTGTTGGAGATTAAACGCATCCATAGCAACGTTGCATAGCACATCTTTGGTGGAAAAGCAGCCTTATGTAGATACCTTCTTTTTTGAAATAAAAATACGGACCACAATTAATATTAATATAATTATAAACTGAATTAGAGAGGTCAACCCAATGCGCTGATTTTGGAGACCATCCCACATAATTATACCCATGGCTTGGATTAGCCTCACACAATGTCTCAGCAAACGCTCATTGTCTGTAGCTGCTTAGGCAGTAGGCACCTAGTTAGATACAGATAGACTGTCCTACAGACAATGAAGCGATTGTTTACAATATGACAGGAGCATCATAAGAACTTGCGAACTAGATCGGGTCTATAAAATTTGTCTCGTAATAAAAACTCGTCGTAAAATGTGTTGTATTTTCAGAGTTCCGTACTCTATGGATGCCAACGGAGCCCTATTACTAAGCCGATGCCGTCTGTCCGTCCGTCCGTCTGTCGGTCACAGGGCTCCATCTTTTTAACCGTAATAGGAAGCCAGTTATTTTTTTTTCTTTATTTTTTCCTGCTCTGTCTCTAAAACGGTAATACATACAAGCATGAAACTTGGAATGACTGTAGTGCATACTCTATAGTTGAACAACAAATAATAAAAGAAGGAAAACTAGTGGTGGTACGGAACCCTCAGTGCGCGATTCCGTCTCGCACTTGGCCGGTTTTTAGGGTTCTGTGTCCAAATGGTAAAACGGGACCCTATTACTAAGACTCCGCTGTCCGTCCCTCCGTCTGTCATCAGGCTGTATCTCATGAACCGTGATAGTTAGACAGTTGAAATTTTCACAGAGGATGTATTTCTGTTGCCGCTATAACAACAAATACTTACTAAAAAACAGAATAACCTGTGTAGTACCTACTGTAATTATAGACACAATAGATAAACAATGGCGGCCGTACCGTTTTCGGTACACTTGGGCGAGTGACAATAAAATAAATATTTAAGGGGGCTCCCATACAACAAACGTGTTTTTTTTACTGTTTTTATAGATAATGGTACGGAACCCTTCGTGCGCGAGTCCGACTCGCAATTGGCCGGTTTTTATTGTTTACTGAGCTGCCTCAGAACAGCACAATAAAGGTAAGTCCAGAATCCCCACTTTTTAAAACGCAATACGAAACTCCTCGATTTTGCAACCTACATTTAATATCTGTCAGCGTTAAGCGCTTAAAACATGTTCTTGTCCCATTCGGCGTTTATGGGCACGTGAGCTTGCTTCCACATATAGTTCAGAGTGGACTTTCTGAACGATTGTATCGGTACAGTACGTTTAATGAGCACCTTTCTGTAATTAACTGCTGTCAAAGGATCAGCGCGTAAATGATGGCAACTTTGTTGGGATCATTAATTAAACCAGTTTTTTTGTTGTTGATTGTAGTCGGCTGACATAGTCTTGTGTAATTTTATTACATTATGTGGACTAACACGCAACTTATAGCCGTCTTTCAGAGTGGAGGTGGGCGCGGGTGCTAGCGCGGGCGCGTGTAAATCAAAATGTATGTAGACGCCAGTTGCATTCACAGTGATCCCGCGAGATGCGCGTGAGGCGGGCGCGGGCGCGAGTGTTTCTAATGGCTCAGTCCGCCCGTATCGTTCAGTGATATAGCGTCTGTTAGGTGACTGCGCATGTGGTTCTAAACCATTTTGATTCACCTCGAAGCGTCGTATGATAGCTCGTTCGGCACTACTGTGAACACGCAGACGCCAAGACTCAAGCGCCCGCGCCTTCCTCCGCACCCGCTCGTGCAGTCTGATTGACCACATAGCGTTATGTTATGCCTTCAATGCAGGAGGGTCCGAGTTCAAACCAGTACCTCTGACTTTTCAAATTCATGTGCGAATCAGAATTTGATTATCACTTGCGTTAACGGTGAAGGAAAACATCTTGAGGAAACCTGCACACCCGAGACGGCTCCATAAAGATCTCGATGGTGTGTGTTTTCAGCCAAACCGCACTAGACCAGCGTGGTGGAGTAAAGCCTAAACCCTTCTCATTCTAAGAAGAGGCCCTTGCCCAGCAGTGGGATAATAATGGGCTTCTAATGATAATGTGGACTAAGGTGCATGCCACACGTATATTTAGAACGATATTAGGATCGCGATCTTGAATCGTGATGTTTATTGAGCGATAAAAGTATCGATTGTTTAATGCTCAATAAATATCACAGTATTCAACATTGACAGTACTCCATAATCCAAATATCATGACAACTATTGAACATATTATAACTTTCGTGAGACATATTTATATTTGTGATTAGTTAAGATTTACTCACGTGCATTTTTCGGGATTGCCCGACTAGTTTCGGACCCAAACGATAAAATCATAAACTATTGAACGTGTAACATGCGCCTAAGGATTTTGTCATCCAAGAGGTACTGAAGCACGAAGCACCGATATATTACAACCGCAAGGAATTATAATAATATGCGGGTAACATGTTGCGGCCAAGCCTTCCCCATAAACCGCTATAAACGATCTAAATAATGCTAAAACCACGCCTAGCAACGGTCATCGGTCGCAAAAACCTATCATAATATTTCACATTCCAATCGCACACGCGTCACGGTCCGCAAAACAAAACACACCAACGTCCATATCTACAAAAACCATTTATCAACAACAGTAACATAAATCCTGAAAACCATTTTGTAACGTACATTTTACTGCACCCGAACGAGATATATCATACACACAAAATGTATGAAATTTAAAAATTGGCACTATCTTTACGCAAACGAAGTGCGCCGGCACGGAGGCTCTGCACGGTTTGGCAAGGAGGCCTTGAGATCGAGGCTAACATGACGAAAACTAACAATGGAGCACAGTGCAAAAAAAAATGTTCTTGCAACTTACAGATTATGTAAAAAAAGATTTGGATTCGTCTAGTCACAGTGACACGAAACTGTGTACAATAAAACTCTTTGTAATAATAAATGGATGGAACAAATTGATGTGTTCCATGATTCCTATACCATGCTTGGGAATGATATACCGAAAAAGGTTATGCGTGTAAACTATACTGCATTAGACAAAATATAAACTAAAAAAAAATGAAAAATGTAAATATTAACACTACATTATTGCTTCTAGCTGGGGTTTGAGACAGTTTAATGTGTATATTAATCTAGTAGGCTGGTAGCTGAAACTCTGCATAGAGAAGTGGATCAAAAGATATACACATACATATATACATAAACTCACGCCTTTTTCCCAAGGGAGAAACTGTAGAACGCCACATGCTATATACTACGCACCTCTTTTTTGAAGAACATCACCAATAACATTGATGTACGTCCAACTAGGGTGTCCTCTACTGGCGTTTCCACTGATATCCGCCTTAATTCCTTTTGTTAATAATCGCCGTTCACTCATTCTTTCAACATACCCAAACCACCTAAGAATACATCATCTTTCAAAAAACATTCATGTCCTGCCATATTTGTCGAATGGTTTAACAAATGACGTAAGTATATTCAATTCCAATACAAGTTTTACTTCAAGCAATTTCGACTACAGCCCAAAACCGTAACCCTAAAAGCCTGTCTTTAACGGACCAAAAAGGTAGAATTTCGAAACTTTCCTCATCGATTTTCCATCGGTCTTCGATTACAGAAAACCGAACGACACATGAAATCCCGGACCGCCCGCCGCGCGACTATTCCCTGACACCCTCTACAAGCCTAGGCAATCTTTAGATTGCTTCATGTAGAGCTTAAACTCCGATTTCCGAGCGACATAAATCCCCGATAAAGGCAATCTAGATTGTATCAGAAATCCAGAATGTGTTCAGTGTTCATTTCCTGCGAATGAATGAGAAATATATCGTTGTCTGCCTCCTGGGAGGCCCTTTATTGTAGCGATAAACTAATTTTCCTATCTGCTCCATAGTTCAAGGCCTAGCCTCCAACGATTCGTGTTACAACAGCAAAAACATTATTAGCAGAAATTCTCAGAAACATTAAACTTGAATCTTGAAGAACTTCTTGAACTTAAGTTTCAAAGTCCATGAAAACTTTGCCGACAGAACTAATAAGGACTTAAGGAGAGAATAAAACAATAATTATCAATTCAGAGAAGTGTTCAATAAATCACTGTTAATTACATCAAAATCCAAAAGAAAACAGTGCTCAACAGGACATAATTAACGCGGAAGACTCAAACGAACCTCAATTAAGGCTGCCGAAGACTCAAAAGACGAAATCGTAAATTCGAAAACTGTTACATAATTCCTTTTAAAATTAAAAGCCAACCGATGGATAGAAACAATCGGATTTTAAAGCCCGCATCGGGTTTGTATCGATTGAAATATATTGTATTACAATTTTATTCGCTGACCCAAATTTCAACGACCGCAAACGAAAACTACGCAGGTCCGTTGTGATTGGATATTGATTTATTTTAGACATTGTTTTAACAACGGCGTATATACAGCATCATTGTGCTGTTTGTTTGTTTAGGGATGCTCCTATGTCCGTTTCAGAAGAATATTTTGTGTGTTATTCATCTCTGGCAAATGCACTTGGGTACTATACAGAATATATGCGCGTAAAAATTTATATCTATGCTTTCTATCATAGACAATTTTGTATCTGTTTTCTTTACTTAATAATATTTTTCTGCCTAGCCTTTTCCCAACAATATTGGGGTCAGTTTCCAGTCTAGTATTTTACACAGAGCGACTGCCATCAGACCTCTGCAACCCAGTTGCTAGGCAATGTCGATATCCTAAGATTAGACTGGTTGTCAGACTTTCGGGCTTCTGACTGTAGCGACTGTCATAGGTATTCGTAGGACACACGTGTTCTCCGAGGTAAGAAGTAGTCTTCGATAAAAATATCATCGTAAAAACGGCCAGATATCGAAATTAGCATTTACCAAACTTGGGTCAGTGATTAAAATAATAATATTTACGAACATTGCAAAATCAAAACCTATCTTCTAAAATATCTAGTGTTAGAAACTGAAAAGAGTGTTCACGTTAAAATTGGACCTTATTTTATTCTATTAAGGTATTAATTCGACAATATTTGATTACTCTTGCGCCCAGCCATGTCGCAATCGACTGAAAGAGCAATAAAGGCTTTGCACTCAACTCTAATCAGAGCATACGCCAAATTTGGAACATTGACAAACCAAATCTGGTCTATTGTGTGCCAATCCGGCCCGCAATACCATGGGCACGACTTTCGACCCGTCAACTTGGTGTATCAAATTGGTGCTCTTTCATTATTGAAGGAAAGCCGACTTCAAAGTGAAGTAACGAATTTGGTAATTTGAGTTCGTGCAGATTTTTTATAGCTCCTGTTCAGTCAAGCTTGCTAGCGAGTTAGATAACAATGATTTATTGAAGCACTCTATAGGAAACCGAGCTTCACCACTGGTCTTTCACGAGTAATAATATAATCAGCCCATTACTGTCCCACTGCTGGGCACTGAGTGGGACTGCATTGCTGGGGAGTTTGCTGCGTCGTTTCTTCTTCACATCATCAACACTAGGAAGCGGTGAAGGTCGGGATTTTTTGGGGGCAGTCTATTGTAACATTGACGTTCAAAAAGAACTAAGTCTTGTCTATTTTGAATAAATGAGTTTTGAGTTAGAGGTTATACCTCTCAGAATTAGATGGGTTGATCCACCACGTCTGTTGGCAGACTACACACATCATCGAGAACTTTATGGAGCCCTCTCAGATGTGCAGGTTTCCTCACGATGTTTTCCTTCACCGTTAACGCAAGTGACACCTAAACTCCGCACATAAAGAATCATGGCGAGTCCCATACTTTGATTTGTACAGAAAAATAAAGAATTTTAGAGAAGTTGGAATGTCGTTATAATTAATCTTTGGTGCCTAAAGAGTAGCTTTAGGTATTTAAAATATTTTTATAACTCCGCAATAAAAATATAATTTATTTTATGATTCCTAACTTATCATTGGGCTAATATCTGAATGACATGTATGACATGTTCCGAAATTAACTCAATTTCAAAATATTTTGTTTGTAATATTATATTTTATTCCGGGGTTCTAAAATTATTTTAAATGCTGAAAGATTTTCTTTAGGGAGCAAGGACCAACTATAAAATCTTTTTTTTTTTGTACAAATCCTGCCATGATTCTTTGAGAAGTTAGAGGTGCGGGCCGGGATCAAATAGAACGCTTGGTTATCACTGCCTCACAGGTATTACAGGCTAGTATGACTACATTTTATCGATTGATATAATAGAATCCAACGCAGCAACCCTGCATCTGGATGGCTACAACACCGGGCATGCGTTTAATCAAGCTGATTCGCAAAGTAAACAGTGTTCGTACATTCGTACCGCTTGTTTGACTGTTCAGAATATCGCTGGATTACGACGGAAGGTCATGGAGAGTACTGTACTCTCGTTTTGGTTAATTCCGATAATTTAAAGCTATTTGGAGCGTACAGCAAGTTTATGACACAGTTTTAAGGTCTCCGGAAGGAGAAATTGTCCAAAAGGGTTTATTTTTTGGTATTACTTAAGTTAAAGTATTGACAAAGGATCCTATACCCAGAAATGGGGGACGCTGAAAGATGTGCAAAAATTTAATTTAAGTAATTATTGTAAATATTTTTCTTTATCAGGGAAATTGAAAGTTTTATTTAAGTATTTTATAGACAAAGGGTGTAATTTTATCATGAAAAGGGAAATAAAACGACCCTTTTTTTAGGGAAAACCCTAGTGAATACTTGTCTTCCGTTCCATAACTGCGTACTGAGATATACACACAAAATTATTTTACGTAGAAACAGCGTAAAAGTGTACGAACAGAACAGAGCATCTATCAAGATACACAACTACTATTCCTAAATAGACCACACCTATCAATTTCTAGCAAATTGTGCTAAAAGATAACCATTTAACTTTCAATTTCGACATCGTATCGAATTGCCACTAAACTAATTATCATATCCTTAGTAAAAATACACAGAAATATGAAGAAGGATTTTTCTGAACGGTATCTGAGTCATTTAGCAAGTGACACAAACATTTCACACATCGAGCTATAAAACGGTATTAATAAAATGATATTCTCAGAAACGAGGATAAAAACTTTATTGCTAAACAAATTAGAGCTTGTGTTGTATTTTGGAAATCCTTACTATAATATAGTTATAGATCTGACTAAGGCGGGTGAATTATTACAATTTGAACCTTATATCAAAGACATAAAAGTCACAGATAGAAAGATTAGACTATAGTAGACTTTTGGATAGGCGGTTATAGCGGAGTTCAAACTACTCTAAACTATTTTGCTATTAGTAAAACATATTGTGTCGTGAGGCGAGACGGGAACCGGAGAATCGTACGATATAGCTCTGAGAATCGCTCAAGTTTACCGCGTACAGCAAGCCAATACTTTATAGCATAGGTAGGCGCTGTGTTAAAGTGTACATATAAAATGTATGCTGAGCGACATCGTTGCGCTATTCGATATTTGCTATATGCTATACATGACATATATTATAGCGTAGGGTGCGCTTAATATAGCTACTATAAAAAAAACACGACCGCGTCTGTCTGTATGTCTTTAGACTATATTGGATGGTTTCATTCTACGCATGTGAAGCCATGTCCGGTCACAGACCAATCTATCTAAAATCTAAGGAGAAGATGACTATCCGCCAAACTTTAAGTTAAAGTGCTATTTTTTTTTTATTATTATTTGATGTAGAAACTCGTGGAGCAAGGATCTAGTAAAAAATTCACGAAAAGTATCCCGAGTTTACATTTACATACACCACGAGAGCAAGGCACACCACCATATAAACTTAGAAATACCAACAAACTAATATAAATCTTATTTGGTCATCACAATGCCCAATTCAGCTTACAACCATACGAAGATTCGACTGCACCCATTGACATAAATTAGTCTTCATTTTCGCGGTTTCGTCTACATTCAATTCGAAAAATTCTGAGCGCTGACCCGAGTTTCATTTGTTTTTCTACGTCAATGTAAGATCCTCGCTTGAGGTCCTTTATTTGAAAAAAAAACAACTACACCATGACTTCGAAATTATCAAAGTACCAGGAGCACATAAAAAAGGGACGGTCAAGTCACCGGACCGGCAAGCAATACTAGTAATTACGACGGCTTACATAAGAACCGGCGACGGACACGAGTCGTGGGCGTGTCGCGCTAACGACATTTGATAGGTTCGACAGATAAATAGCCGGGGTCACCACGGTCATAGTTCAAAATCGCCGCGGCAAAGTGAATATTTGAATTTTTAATGAATGTAGATAAAAATTCTTGACAATATCGTTAATGGCGATGCTATCGACTACCGATACGGTGATTCGTTTTGAATAATGTTTTGGTGCCTAATAGGTATTTAATTTTAGGAGGAAAATATTAAACATAGCCGTGTAAATAAATGTCCGCTGCTAAACATATATCACATTAAATAATAAATGGTAATGATAAGAACATCGAATGGGATCTAATATATGTATTTTTTTCTAATCGATCGTTCACTTTATTAAGTTACGTAAAAAATATGTTTCTCAAAAAAAAATGTTACTTAAGTAAATCTAATGTATTATAATACATACATTATAATATAAGTAATACATTAGATTTACACTAGATTTTTATTAGATTTACTTTATACATAATTGTAATAAATCTCGTGTCTAATAAAGAAACATTTCTAAAAAAAAAATAGCACGGTACAACCTTAGGATATCGGTATTGCCCTGTACCTAACTGGGTCGCGGAGGTCTAATGGCAATCGCTCCGTGTAAAATAATGATATTCAGCTGCCTCTGGTTAGCCTGGAAAGCTGACACCATTATAGTTGGGAAAAGGCTAGGCAATAAGGAACTAGTAACAACTAAAAGATATCTCACCTTGTAGGAACTCGGCCAGATTTCCTCCATACAGTTTCACAGTAAAATCAAAACGTTTTAAGTATTCTAAGAACTATAAAATGTTGTATAGTTAAACTAAACCACTAGAATATATTCCGAACTCAACAATTTTATTTCTAGTATTAAAAATTCTGCAACACGCTACCTCTCGACATAAACCTTTTACCAGTTCCCAGTATATGACGCGAGGAGGTATTTCCGTACGTCAGATTTACTACTTAAGTTAAAGTTTTTATAGTAATAATACAAAGTAGCATATTTTATAAGAGTTCCTTAGTTTTAATCCGCCTAGAATACAACCCAGTTGAGGAATTACAAGTGGGGATTATCGTATTTAGGTTTTCTAATTAATGTATTAACACGTTCAGTGCCGGGCGCCCTCAAGTTGCAATCGCGATGCCGGATGCCCTCGTGGAAGGCTCATTTTAAATGTAGGTTTTTCTTAGTATACACTGTCATAAAACCACAGAGGTGTATTAGGTATAAAATTGTGATCTTTCAATATATTTTTTTTTTCTTTTTCTTTTTAAAAAACGTTGCCCCACACTAAGATTTCTCTTGTATCGTGGGTGCGTTTACAGACACAAATCTCACAAACAAACGCCCAGACCCGGAACAAGCATCTGTAGGCCATACAAATTTTTGTTCCGTGTGGGAATCGAACCCACGACCCGTAGCGCAGAAGCCAATCGCTTAGCCACTGCACCAAACGTGTCGTCAAATTGTATAGGTTGTGTAGGCCGCTGTTTGCCCTACCCGTCAGACCGCTGACCGGTTGCCATGCCCGGATCGCTGACCGGTTGCCGTGCCCGGATCGCTGACCGGTTGCCGTGCCCGGATCGCTGACCAGTTGACCGGCCCGGATCGCTAACCGGTTGCCCTAACCATGAAGTTCACATAGGGTGCGGGCAGCATTTGAGTTGACCGGACCGCAGGATGCAGAACGCATTCAGTGTGACAAGTCCTTACCCTTGCAGGCGTAGGACAGCGTAAATACCTAAACGGCGGCATCACCCGACATCATAGGCGTTGCCCACAACTGTATGGATTGTAAATCTGCGTTTATATTATACTCTATTTAAACATTAGATAGTTTGGCAAGGAAATGTAGAAATAAACAACGTGTTTTCTTCCAGCAGGGATTCAACACACTATAATGCTTTTATAAACCTTAACGGTCCATCTAGATGAGCTGAAACTCTACTTGAAGAAATGATTCGATCAAAAGATATTCTTGCCATGGAACTTTTGTCTAATGTTATATAAAATGGAGTATAGGTTAAGTACCGATCAAGTACTACGCCATTATAATGTTGCCACACCTTCATGACGCGTAACGCCTACACTTTCAATTAACGCCTTGATGTAGGCGTCAAAATTATAAAATACAATAACTGCCACTTACGCGTTATCCCTGTGTTAATAACGTTACACAATCGATCACGTAACGTCTATTGTAAGTAATTAACAAAACCGGAAATCTTTATACAATAAGAGCGATTACGCACTGCATCCGACCCGAATCCGTCAAAATACTTACGGATATTAAAAACTCGGACCAAATTCGGATATTGCTTTACGCACTGCATCCGATCCGAATCCGTGAAAATACCGATCTAGAGTAAAAATCTCGGACCGAATTCGGATGTTGCTTACGCACTATTCCAATCTCTGATCCAAATTCAAACAAATTCAGAGGCCATCTTTGGCATATCCATTTGGCCTCCGATTTGAATCCGAGGTAATGCGAAAGCGTTTATACAAACATTACTACGCCTACTTCGGTCCGTCAATATTTCTTCCGAATTGGAGACTCACGGATGACGTATAGAAATCGGATGATGGATGCCGGATGTAGTGCGTAAACTACCATACAAATGGTTCTATGGCTACTTCGGAACGTATTTTCACGGATTCGGATCGGATGCAGTGCGTAACCGCTGTAATATTTAATATATTATTTATACTAATATTATACAGAATGTACTAAACCACAACGTGAAGCCGGGAACTAATGAAAAGGCAGTTTACGAAGGTTCAGATAAAAATAGAAAAAAATAATTAAGTTGTGTACTTTTTTTAAGCGGAGGATCTCGTGGCTCCTTTACAACCGCTCAAATCATACTATTTTCAAGGTTAAGGTGAGCTTGCCGCAGTCAGCCTGTAGATGGGTGACCGTTCGTAACACATCGAGACATCTCCGTGCCTCGGAGAGCACGTTAAGCCGTCGTCGGTCCCGGGTATACGAATACTTATGACAGTCGTTACGGGTAGTCAGAAGTCCAAAAGTCTGACAACCGGTCCAAACTTTAGAGCATAAAGGATATCGGCATTGCTCAGTAACTGAACCGTAAATACTGAACGGATTTCGTTCCGGTTTTCATGATTATATTAGGATTATCAGGACCATCATGCCCAGCAGTGATATTCATACCAACAAGCTTAGCGTGCTAGTCAAATAAAACTGTTATCAATGACACACGCGTGACCACAGAACTATACACACACATGTATTTACTAGACGATAGGAACCATACCTCTGTGGTTTGACACCACAACCCACAATCATAGGGCGAGTTAATTACAGGTTATAATTATATAGTAGACTAGCTTTCGCCCGCAGATTCACTTGCGTGAAATTTTGAACCCGTTAAGTGACGATATTTCAAACAAACTTTCATCCCCTATTTAACTCTCTTAGGGGTTGAATTTCGAAAAATCCCTTCTTAGTGGATGCCTACGTTACAAAAGGAACCTACTGTCAAAATTTCAACTTTCTAACCCCAGCGGTTTAGGCTGTGCGTTGATAGATCAGTCAGTCAGTCAGCTTCTCCTTTTATATGTATAGATATCTATTATTAGCCTATATGTAATTATATTGGACTTATACTAAAATATATTTGTGACTCATTGAAGTACAGTAGCTTTATGATTTAGAGCAGCTTTTGTATAGAAAATGTGTCATACTGCTATATGTATTTATTGCCGAGATAAAAGTTATCTGGCGATTGAAAAAATCTGCCTTTAGTTGTAAAAATAGCTTCATTTTGTTAAAAGTCTATCATACAAGCATTTGATTCTTTTAAGCAGTCTTTTGTTAACTTATTCGAAACGTTTTTAGGGTCTAACCTTCTTGTACTTGGTACGCATTAGTTGTCTATGCTCAAGACTACATTGTTCGCTAATAACTATCGTAAATCATAGTAGTATAATGAATTTGTTAAATATATTGATTTTAAAAGAATAACCATGGAGTTTCTTGCCGGCTCTTCTCCATAGGAAATGACTAGTTGGAACTGTGCATCTAAATTCGAGTTTTCGTAAGCGCCTGTAATGGTACAAGTGAAATAAAAAAAAAGATTTTGGATTTAATGTCATCTAGTAATACTTTTTTAGGTTACAATCGCCCCCACCTTCATTAGACTTGCGAAAATGTAAGACTGATGAAACGAGAAGACTATTAACGTTAGTATTAGTGAGTTAGTGATACATAAGCAACATAGTTATTCTAGCAACCGTTCTGTTGCAGTTGGCACCGGATCGCGGCCACCGCTTAGATAATGAGTTAAACAAACGCCCATTCGCTAACTATACAATGTATCAAATTGTCATCACGACATAGGTTACATTTTAGTTGTATACATAGATACTTGGCTTGGTCGTGCAGTTCTCAGCGACAAGGCCACCCTCCTGCCGTGGTTATAAGACGACAAACGGTCAAAAGAATTGACATAAATTCTATACAAGTAACGTCAAATACCTACATCTTCCTCCTACCTAGCCTTTCCCCATCTAGGAATGTTGGAGTTCCAGTCTAACTAGATGCGACTGAATACCAGTATTTACACGGAGCGACTGCCATCAGACGTCCGCAACCCAGTTACTGGGCAATACCGATATCCTAAGAGATACCCCAATTATCAGACTTTCGGGCTTCTGACTACCCGTAACGACAGTCATAGGTACTCGTATGACACCCGGGAACGACAGTTTAACGTGTTTTCCAAGGCACAGAGGGGTCCCAATAACGAACTAACGGTTATCCATCCACTTACTGACCCCGACTGAGATTGAGATCGGTTATTGGTTGCGCTCGTAAAAGATTATGTCAAGAAAATGAGTAGCAGAAACCCGCAAGTCCTAATCAGTCCATTACTATCATAATGCCGGGGGCCTTAATTCACTATGGGGTTGACGAACTAAACACACCATCGCGTACTATTTGCAGATCTATCAACCCCATGATTCAGAACGATTCGATTAGTCAGCTGTCGAACTATTCACCAAGCTATCTCTTTTGCTTTCGTTATGAGAATCGTAAACGCAACGATATAAGAAATCGAATCGATCGACAGCTGATAATCGAAAAGGTTGTGCAGAAACCAAGTGTGGTGTTCCTCCAACCAAACGGAGGATCCTCCAACCAGGCGGAGTCTTCTGCCTGGCGGGCTACTGCCCAACGGTTGTTTTTTTTATAACTGCTGTAGGTGGTCCTAGGGAACCCTTCCTACGTAACCGGGCAGTTATTGGCGAGACCTGAAGGGTCTCTAGCCAAGCCAACGGTTGATGTTGGCTTGGAGGTTGTATAATACTATCTGCGTGTTAAATCTTGATTGCGCGATGTAGGATAGTTCGCATGTGGCGAGATAGATGCCGCCACAAGGTTATGAATCGGAGGGCAGGTGAGTAGATCGCCTCCCGACATTTTCCGTCACCTTTGTGGAGGAACGAGCTATGGTGTTTCTCCAACGAAAAGGGAAGATCCTCCAACCAGGCAGGGTCTATGCATGGCGGGCAACTGCCTAACGGTTGATGTTGGGCGGTTGTGTATGCTATCCGCGTATCACATCTTGCTGTAATCTGCTACGACAGTGCAGTGTTGAGTAGTTCGCATGTAAACTGATCCCCACATGAATCGAAAAACGACTTTTTGTCGTGGGAACTAATGGATAATGTCAAGAGAATGAATAACAGAAATCTACTGTGCATTTACAACATGCTAGGATCACCATCGCCAATCCCTATGGCAAAATACTCCACATCCGTTCATCGTCGATGTGTACTAAAAATTCCATGTTCAGTAGAAGACTTTACTAGCGGATTATGAGCTCCTACATTCGCCGTCACACGCACACATATACCTACAACGTTTGTTTACAAAGAAAGTCGAAGTTTCTGCGCGCGAGTCCCCTTACATCCTCGTCAAATTTCATGTAAACGCGCTGTGCGTATGTGAGCGTGCGGCGGCCGACGAATATAAGAAGACAAGTAGGTATAATACAATGTAAAATGTCAAGTAGGTATAATTACCTTTGAGTCCAAGTGATAAATGCATGTTGTAGTGGGTAAGGTCGCGACCACGAATTTTTACGAGTTGCTGCTGATATTTTTGTTGATAAGGTAAAAGCACTAATGCCCGACAGTATAAGAGCAACACAAATTTAATTCTTCAATAACAAATGTAATTTAATCATAAAACATAGTTAAATCTTTTTAAATGCTAAAGTAACATTTAGATATTTAGTTTTCAACATAAAAGCTTTATCTAATAACATATTTCATACTTTAATTTACATTCTTTTACACTTTGTCGTAGGAACTATTAAATGACATCACAAAAAAATTAAACCACTAATAGTAGACATCACTTAGCGCTAATACTAGACGTGTCTAATATTAGTGCTAATAGATGTCTATTAATAGTGGTTTGATATTATTATTATCAAGTTAAAAAAAACAATGCTGAAATACTATAATATGAAGTTACCCGTGAACTTGTAACAGAAAATGCAATTTAGACTTAATCCTATCACTTGTTATAATAATTTTTGGCATGTCTTAAACTCGTTCGGCGGCATAGTGCTCAAAAATAAATCTGAAATCAAAAGAACTAATAGTTGACACCTAGTATACCCCAATAGTTGACACCCTGTCTACTGTTGGATAGGATCATTTGAAACGAACAAAAATTAAACAGCACTTTATTGACAGGGTATAGAGACAATAATTGCATGAACATGTGCTGAGAAAATCTGTTTGGTGAGATACCAGTAGATGACACATGTGTCGGCTTTTAGGTTTTTACTAATTTCTGGTACTAATAGTAGACACCCTTTAATTTGTTAGAAAACCTAACCGAAATAAGAAGGCAATGGTCCTGGTATGTCAATAACTTAATACATTTCTACAAACAACACAAAAAGCAGCAAAAATCGTAAAAATGTAGAACAAAATCATACCAGCTACATGTCGGCGTCGTTAACATTTTCTTTTAGAATCACATTGCATTTGTTCTCTTTCTCACATTGTTTACTGCCAACTGACGTCATTTTTAAATTGACTTAAATACGTGAATGAAAATTTTTGACCGCGTATCTTAGATATCTAGGTGTCTGTTACAGCAATCTTGAAGTCAATTCAATGATTATTATTCTTAGTAGAAGAGGTTTTATTCGAAAGTGTCATCCTTTAGTTCACTGTCGGGCATTAGTGCTTTTACCTTAACTGTGTTTACAGATTATTGCGGAAAGTTTTTCTGCTATCTTATAAGTACATACAATGTGAGTTTCCATAAAGTGCGCATATGAAATTGGGTGAAACAAGCCGTAATTTTAAAGACAAGAAAACCCTTTACAATTTTCGATAAAAACACAATTTAAAAAAATACCGTAAGTTCTTCCTTATTTTTAAGTACTTAACGGTATTTTTTTGGGATTTATTTATTTGTTTTACTTTAATTAAAACGGTCTTAGACCAACAATTACAATACATTTAAAGATAGGTAAAATAGTCAATTGCATTTCACCGTCATTGCCTGTTTTTGACAATCATTATTGAATTATTACAAAATTACAACATTTTCTTTACAAAGGGTCTACAGTTGCTAATAAAAAAATAACGTATTTTAAAAAAGAAAAAAAAACCCTTCTGTAGCATTATGTCTAGCTCATATTTGTGCACTTTATAAAGACTCACATTGTAAATGCGGAATGCAGACTATCATAATATTTAGTCCGTTAAATGGACCCGAAAGCAGTATCTTAGTACCTGCCTATAACCTGGTATTTTATTACGACTGTTCAGGTTTTATTTCCCTTCGGAAAATTAAAAAAATAAAACCGTAAGTAAAAAGTCTAATCGACCTTCTAAGAGGTTTCCTAACACAATAAATACTTGTGATTTCTTAGCAAGCTCGAGTCACGTTTAATTCTATTTTTATATGTATAATAACTTTCGTTACTGAAATTCATGTTTAAGATTATGTACGGCTTTATTCACGTGCACTTTATCGTGCCCGACTTGTTTCTGAAACTAGTACAAGATTCAATTCAAGATTTTTATTTAAATTGGCTTAGTACATGTTTTAAGACACGTGAGAATTTAATTGCGCAGTTCCGAAAAGTTGGTCCAAAAATATGAATGTGGACGGATATACAACGTGTTACATAATTCCCCTTAAATGTTAATCAAGTAGTCTTACATGGTTGTTGTCATTTACCTCTCAGAGGAAATTAGGTATGAATGTATAAATAACTTTCTGGGTAGTCTACTCTTTATTTTTATGTTTTCAGGGTTGCGTTTCAGTGATGATTTTATTTTATGATTTGTCCAAATTTTTTTTGGGTCTTACTTTTGTTTTAAAATATTGCCAGTAGACTCTTTACAAGAGACCTTTTAATCCCGTTTCGGCTTCAGGGGTATTTTTGTAACACGTTGTAGAACAGTCTTTCTCAAAGTGGGCGATAACGCCCCCTTATGGGCGCTAGAGTCCTACAGGGGGGCGGTAAAGAGCGGTAAAAGTAATGATTGCGATTGATAAGATGTGATAAAGTTAAAAAAATAGGGGGCGCTAGAAAATAATTGTATTTCAAAGGGGGCGGTAGACGAAATAAGTTTGAGAACTTCTGTTGTAGAAGTAGAGATAGGCCAAAGAAAAGATAGATGGATTGTGTGAAACATGGTATGGGTAAGAAAGAAGTGAGTACTGAGATGACGACTGATAGAGGAGAATGGAAGAGGAATACATGTTGTGTCGCCCCACCTAGGTGGACACTCTAGAGTGGGACAAGGGAGATGATGGTGGTTCCAAAAAGTTGGTCCTATGGAGAAGAGCCGGCAAGAAACTCCAATAATATATTTTGATACAATCTAGTTTTTATACAATGTTGAAATAATAATACATAGAAAAGGTAGACAGTTGCATAAATTAGGTAATCCCTGGCAACTTATTTTAATTGTATTTCTAGTATTTACAAATTTTTGTACAGGTATTAAGAGACGGGCCGAATGTGGTACACTAAAGGCGAACTTCGGCCGACCTGCTCGGTTCAATAATAGCGCTAGAAACGTGTTTGCTTGTTGTAAACGCGTGTTTACGTGCCATTTTTCTTGCGCTCCACCAATAATAAATGTAAAAAACACATCATCATTAATAAATGTAAAAAAAAGATGGATGAGAGACATCACAATAGGATTAAGATTGATTTCACCATTCACTTCTAAGTACCACTGATATCTCCTACTTAAGTAATTAAGTGTGATACGTAAAGGCTGATTGTTTAAATCGAACTTTGGTAAAACTGCTGAATTTCGGTTAAACCGCATGTTTAGCGAATTTCGGCCCATCCCTGGTAGGTATTCGCACAGACGCGACGCCTATATTAATATCTGTTATTTTCATAAAATTATAACTACCAGGGTAAGTACATAAAAAGAGTCTCCAAAGTAATCAATGAGGTACCCAATTAACGCAGCCATATACAACGTTATTTCTAGTATATACAAAAACCGAGACACGCCAATAAGATTTTCATCAGAACTGCCTGAATATGTGTTTTTTTTTAATAAATCTCCAAGTTACACCGTAGTTTATGTCGCGTTAAGTTCTCTAGTAATGTGTGAAATGCCCGAGATGTGCTATGCAGGGGTTGTCTAATATGGAAACTGACCGAGCGGACCATCTTAAGCCTCAAGGTGTCTATTCCCGTCAACTGTTATGGGTAGAAACCTACTGACACAAAATTGAAATTTATGAAAAAAAAAATGTGGTATAAAAAATATGTCAATCGATTCTCCTAGTGATTCTGAACAAACTAGTTTCAGGTTTAGTTTATACTAAAACTAAGCTTGTATATATAATCCTAAATGTCAGTTTGCTATTACAATTTATCTTATTCAAAACTGCTCACAAAACCTTTCAAGACACTCTCATTAACCACGGCTTACTCAACCTCTGATCTCACCATTCAAAACGCGTGCATGTTTAAAATCTAATGACAACAATGTGGCGGCGGTGTCGCAAATCGTGATGTATGGTCGCAAGCGCACACGACTGCGACAGATGGCTCCCTTTCAGATAACGTGCCGGCCGTACATGGTTAGACCATGTGCGAATTTAAATCGCACTGAATCACCTTGGAGACAAGTTTAAAAATAGTTGCACCTAAATTCGTCTTTACTTCATATGAACATAGACTTAAGTGGCCCACGAATACTTTACGCGTACATCCTTTGAACCATTTCTTCAAATAGAGTTTAAGCTCAACTTGATTGACCATTACGGTTCATAGAAGCATAATACTGTGTTAAATCTCTACTGGAAGCAAACATGTTGCTTATTTCTATATGTTATTCCTGTTACATATATAAATAAAAAGAAAAGTCCTGACTGACTGACTCATCAACACCCAGCCCAAACCCTTGGACCTAGAAAGCTGAAATTTTGCACAGAGGTTCTCTTTATAGTGTAGACCAGGAATAAGAACGAATTTTTCGAAATTCAACACCTAACGAGTTAAATAGGGGGATGAAAGTTTGTATGGAAAATCGTCACTTAACGGATTCAAAATATCACGCAAGCGAAGCTGCGGGCTAAAGCTAGTGTTGTATAAACGCGGACGAACCGCCGAAATCCTTAACCGATCTCAATTCAAAATCTCCGGACTGATGTAGGAGGTTTTTGACTGAATTTCTAGAAGTAATGTCAAAAACAGGGAGAAGCCACACGATGCGGTGCGGTGCGCCGCCGCACGGCGATCATTTTGCCGCATCAACGTGCACACGTAACGCGGCGGCGGCGTCGCAAGAGAAACGCGCTGCGGTGCGGCGCCGCATCGCACCGTATGGAACGGCTCTCCGTCAAAACATCAGCAGTCTGCGACGCCGGAGACGCTCCGGCGCATACACCCTCCCCCCTCGTCTTGGTCCGGCGAGCGTGCGCCGCGGCGCCGCACCGCACTGTGTGGTAGGCATGGAAATTTGTATGTATTACGCCGCGCCGCAGCCGCATCGCATCGTGTGGCTTCTCCCTCAATCCAGAGATTTTGGATTGAGATCGGTTATTTGTTTCAGCTCCAAGTAAAGGCATTGCTGTAGCTGTACAGAACGTAAAACTTCAGATTGGACTTGGTCTGGCTTAAGAAACCAGCTGCTGCCGACTTCCACGTAATTTCATGACACGCCGATCAACTTGCAATGACGCTGCAGTTAAGTTCACGCCAACGTGTCTGACAGCGATCACCTATTAGGAAACTACGAAAAGCGTTGTTTTGATCGAAACTCAACTGCAACTACACTGCAACTGAACTTCTTTAGTTACGTGAATTAGCCTAATAGGTGTTTGTTTTTATATGCCCGGTTTTAGCGTGCGTCCTGAGTGACGGCGCACGGGCGTATTGCGGATTGCGGAGCGGCTTTACCGTGGATTTACCGTCGATACCTGTCCTTAGTGCACGCGGAAAAGTTGATGCGTACGCGCGTGTTTAGTGTTTCGTTTATTTTACTTCGGTTTTTTAATAATGTCGATACCAAAATTCAAACGTTTCGAACATTTGTTTAATGCGCCGTTCATTCCAACTGCGCGGTGCGCCGTCACTCAGGATGCACACTTAGGGTGCCTTTCGACCAGAGATGTGCTAATGTAGCTATGCTGCGAGAATGTAAAATCTAAGCTACGAAACTATGTGACCTTTTCCACTGATGCTAAGCTATGTAGCGGAGAGTAAGATGTGTTATGAAAATGCGCCGCCGCAAGGTAGCTGTGCGAGGAAGATGCGCAGCTCGAGCTATGCGACGTATTGACAATAGGGAAGATACGGGGAGCATAGCTACACCACTCGTAATATTTTTTTCTGGGATCCAACGCCAAAAATATTAAACTGGGATTCAAAACTGGGATCCAACGAAAATAAATGCGACCATCCATAGCACGCATCCACATCACGGATCTTTTCATTTAAAAAACGTAGCTTAGTTGAATCAGTTTCCACCAATGCTATGCTATGTGGACCAATGAATGTGATTGATGGATATCAAACGCATCTATAGCATTCTTGCATAGCACATCTCTGGTGGAAAGGCACCCTTATCCTTTGACCATTTTTATTTTAGGTGTTCTTAAATCTACCCACGCGTGCTTATAACCGCTGTATACAAAATCCGTGCGTGCTTACTACACAATGTAGACCACAAGTCGTGATATGTGCTGGCGCGCGAGCACGATTCCGACAGATGGTCCGCTCCTAGATAAGATACGACGATACTTGTAACAATATTAGTAAGATAAGGCACCCATCAAAATTACACAGAAAACATACATCACGAAATTGGTCGTTTCTTTTCATAATATTACGTCAATACAAAATCATGAAATAATGTCATGATAAGGTTAAACACTCACGGTGTGAACAGATCAATGGTGCCGAGGAATTGAGAACTATTCCTAAGAAAATACTAGTATTCCAGTTAATTACGTTGTACAATACGTCCGACGTATCTTGGCGACTCTGAAGTTAGTTGTTTGGCTGCGCAATGAATCTTTTAGAAACGAAATTATCTACTGCGCAGCTAATCAGCTAACTTCAGACTCGCCAAGATACGTCGGTCGTATTGTAATAGGGGTTGTATCGCTGAGGGAAAAAAAATATTCTATAATGAGAGTAAATTTTTTTGACAACATAATACCCTTTTTTTTTGACTTGTTCACTTTTTTCTGGTCTAAAATGGAGCACACGAATCCAAGTGACGTAGATATAGAGAGATTCCCCTATACCCCTCTAGCTCTCACATACACACGACAGAACAAAGTAAATTGCTTGGCGCCGGACTTTAATGTTGAGGTGGTAGCTAGCCAGGCGGACCGTATGTATAGATCCTACCACCAAGTGTGCTGAGTTTTGTTGAGTGTTACAGTAAGCGTGCGGTGAGGAAGTTTTATATTCTAACCTATCCCCACATGGTTTAGTTATTTCGATTCTGTCCTCATCTACTAAGTTTATCCTCAAATTACATATAACAACAAACAATATACTACAAAAACCTTCCTCCTCTCTCTAACCATTTTTTGCCGTGCCCAACAGAGTCCATGATGATACTTATTAAGTATTTTCTTTGTAAACATCCTGTGAAACATTGTAGAAGTGCAAATAAACGTATTGTATCCTCAAATTATGTCGTGTCCAAAATTTCATGTCGCAATCCATTGGTTCACTGTCCCTGTCCTAACAATCGTGGCAGAACAAATAATTTTTGTGCAAGCAAAAGTACGTAAGTATTTGTACAATCTTCAAATCCGATTTACTTTATTGCATTACGTCGCTGAGCTTCAGATTCTCGTGCGGGGAAAAGCTTAATACTGGTGTACTATTTATATAACGTTATATTTCTATTTTCCGCACTACGTAAGCGGCTTAACTGGAAATGTCAAATAGCTCACTTATTTTTATGTTTTTGAATTGTAGCATTGCTAGTAATAAAAGAAAGAAAACTTTTATTCTGCATAAACTACAGGCATCGCCAAAAAAAGAAGAAGAAATTAGACATTTACGATAACAAACAAGATATGAGGTGTTGGTCGAGGCTCTTGGCCAGTTTGGCCATTAGCCGTTGTGACTATCGGCTCAATGGTTGCCGAATCCACATCCCACATGTTGACAACCTCGTGTCCTAAGTCAAGATATTTCATTTAGGGCCTGTATTAATAAATTTAGGGCCTGTATTAATAAACAGCTCTCGTTTGACAGATCCCTCATAAGTGTAATTTTAAATTGAAAGGAGACGTAAAAATAAAAACTGGTTGTCAAATGTATGGAGTTATATTTTATGACAGCTGCTGTCAGACGATCTCTCAAAAGAGAGCTGTTTATTAATTCATGCCTTAGTATTGTGAACGAGCTATTATAAATATGACACACATACATATAATTATATGTACGTCAATGGAACCTATTGTCCTAAATAGATAATGTGGATGTGTGCACGCGTCGTAACGAAGCAAAACCACATGAGTAGATAAACGGAACAGAGACAAAGCTTCTTAAGAACGTGCAAAACTGTTACCTATTTTGGTAGGGTTGTCACAATAGTTCAAAACAAATTAAATTAAGCATTTGTTAAATAGTTTTATTATTCAGTATGATAGTGTGGCGACATCTATCACCCCACATGCGAACTATCCTGCATCGCGATATCAACATTCGACAGGCAGATAGTATATACAGGGCGGAATCGTTAAGTGCCAACAGACGATTTTTTCGTCAATTTAAGAGATATTTAAAAAGTTAAGGCTATTATCAAAATTAGGCTATATGGAGAGTAAAATAATATAAATAACTTCAGGAAAAAGAAAAGCCAGATATTGAAAATTTTGTCTTTCGCTCCCTCCATATATTTAGTATGAGAATTTCTTCCAACTGATCATACTAGTCATACCTACTTATTCTCTCTCTTCCTTACTGTTAATATGGCGGCGGATTTAGCCTTACTCGACTTCGGTCTATCTTAGTCATCTTTGTAATAAAGCTTCATATCACCACATTCCTGAGCATTACCTAAATCTAACCCAGGATTTCGAACAGAAAACGGACAGATTTTGTAGTTCCAGACTGCTTACCTACGTAATGCGATAGCCTATTATTTTCATGTTTAATAAATAATAATAGTATTGCAACCAATTTGTTTAACTAATACAAATACGAATAGTTCAACGACAATTTTCCTTATTAAGGCCGTGGCCCCATGTCTACGGTGCGGCGCCGTCCGCCGTGAAAAGGCGCGGCGCCGCGCCGCAGCACGGCGCCGCGCATGGTGCCGTGTACGGTGCACCGCATGTTAGTTCCGTGGCTGGCGTAAATGTGACATGTCTAAAATTGCAATTTTTCAGGGCGACCATTTTAAAGTTTTAACCTCTTCTGGTAAATCGGTAAATTAGTTTAACGTAGGATGTATTTTAGTTATTTTAAAATATACAGGATGTTAACGAATTCGTATAATTCCTTAAAACCATATGATCTGCTACTGGTGTAAATTGTCTCGGCATGGAAATTAGGCAGATTTACAAAAAAAAACTTTTTTCTTTATGCGGTACCTATGGCTAAGTGATCGAATCTAAACCACAGGATTCAGTAAAATACAAATGTAAATGACGTCAACGTCAAAATCCAAGATGGCGGCTGTGAAATTTTACAAGATAAAATCTTGGATTTTGATTTCGACCTCATTTTCGTCATCATCGCCCCGGAAAACCATGGACACGACACCCATGATGCATATCTTGTAAAATTTCACAGCCGCCATCTTGGATTTTGATTTCGACCTCATTTTCGTTATCAGCACCCCCGAAAACCACGGAAACGACACCAATGATGCATATCTTGTAAAATTTCACAGCTGCCATCTTGGATTTTGATTTCGACCTCATTTTTGTCATCATCGCCCCCGAAAACCATGGACACGACACCCATGATGCATATCTTGTAAAATTTCACAGCCGCCATCTTGGATTTTGATTTCGACCTCATTTTCGTCATCAGCACCCCCGAAAACCACGGAAACGACACCAATGATGCATATCTTGTAAAATTTCACAGCTGCCATCTTGTATTTTGATTTCGACCTCATTTTCGTCATCATCGCCCCGGAAAACCATGGACACGATACCCATGATGCATATCTTGTAAAATTTCACAGCCGCCATCTTGGATTTTGATTTCGACCTCATTTTCGTTATCAGCACCCCCGAAAACCACGGAAACGACACCAATGATGCATATCTTGTAAAATTTCACAGCTGCCATCTTGGATTTTGATTTCGACCTCATTTTCGTCATCATCGCCCCCGAAAACCATGGACACGACGCCCATGATGCATATCTTGTAAAATTTCACAGCCACCATCTTGGATTTTGACGTTGACCTCATTTTCGTCATCAGCACCCCCGAAAACCACGGAAATGACACCAAAGATGCATGTTTTGTAAAATTTCACAGCCGCCATCTTGGATTTTGACGTTGACGTCATTTACATTTGTATTTTACTGAATCCTGTGGTTTAGATTCGATCACTTAGCCATAGGTACCGCATAAAAAAAAAGGTTTTTTTTAAATCTGCCTAATTTCCATGCCGGGACAATCTACACCAGTAGCAGATCATATGGTTTTAAGGAATTATACGAATTCGTTAACATCCTGTATATTTTAAAACAACTAAAATATACGTTAAAATAATTTACCGATATACCAGAAGAGGTCAAAGCTTTAAAATGGCCGCCCTGAAATATTGCAATTTTAGACATGTCATATTCACGCCAGCCAGCAATGTACCGTGCAACCTACACAGCGCCGTACGCGGTGCCGTATACGGTGCCGTACACGGCACCGTGCGCGGCCGGCGCCGCACCGTAGACATGGGGCCACGGCCTTAATGGCGCTAAATACCGTCATCACAAACTTGTGGCTGTATATCAGAACTCCTCTGCCTTCGCTTTGACGGAATAGGCATTCGGTTTTCTTTTTATTAATTAAATAAAAAATGCATAAGAACAACTTTTTTTTTTAATTTGGAACTCATAGCTTTACTCCGTAATAGTTAATGTATGAATATTTTTATTTTTTCAAGTATTATTCATACACTCAGTACAATAAAAAACCATTATCAATAATGAAATACCACGTTTTTACATTAAAATATTCCAACTAGCAACAAACAACGTGTGTCGCACTAACCCTGAGATTGTCAACTGGCTGTGCCAGCGTAAACCGGTTTTGTTCAGTCTCGCCGCGTACGTGACAAGCGGCCAGTGGTCACGCACACATGCCCCGCGTGCTTGTAGTAGTGCAACCGATTTGCGCGGTTGTATGAAGCTTTGTCTCTGTTCCGTTTACCTACTCATGTGGCAAAACTATGAGCAGCTATGACTGTCAATGTTACTGACGTCACTTGATAAGCTAAGCATTCTTTAAATTAGTGCATCGAAACTATTAAAAAAAAGAATGCATTTTCGATGGGTATGTGTGTGATTACCAGCAAAGAATACAAGCAGGGCCTGATTTAGAGTTTAAGCCAAACCCCGGCTAATATAAATTACTACCATCGGGGGGAGGGGGGAGGGGTGAAGAGTGCTATTAACCATGATTAGGTATGGCAGATGCCATTGCGCTGTACAGGGTGGTAATTTGAGATGGGGAAGTAAGGGCAGTTACATTACCTTACCAGCTACAAGAAGAAGTTCTTAGGAATGTCCATATTTTTATAAAATATATTGCAGTGATAAAAGATAAGTACTTATTTTGAAAAAAAAAATCTCAGTGAGAAAAAAAGGCAGTTTTCACAAAACATTTTTATGAGGCCAATCGATAAAAAAATTATAAGGGTCAAAATACGTCTTCCACACTCACTGAAGTTAGAGTAAGAAATCGCGAATAATAAATCTGTACAAAGAAAATAGAAAAACAAAAACCTCCTCGCTCCTTCGTGATTTTGTTAAGAACATAGCCGGCCGCATAAACTTTTGAGCTTATAGTTCCTTCCGAATCTACTATATTTTTATGTGTACACTGGGCTCGAAAGTATTGCTTCTGAAAAAGTAGACAACCCACGTGGAGAGTGCGTAGTATGGAGGATATTATGGTGAGTAGAATACTAAAACCTAAGCTTACAACAATCTAGTGCTTCTCTACGCTGTTTGCAGCCATGTTTTGATCATAAATCCATTATCATTAACACGGAATTTAAACAATTGAGTCGTGAAAGTGTATAAACCTATACCCACTTATAAAATCAGTAAAAAAAATACCATTCCCATGATTAACACTGAGTGATCCATTATCATTAACACGGAATTTAAACAATTGAGTCGTGAAAGTGTATAAACCTATACCCACTTATAAAATCAGTAAAAAAAATACCATTCCCATGATTAACACTGAGTGGAGACACCTAATAAAAATATTTAAAGAGTATGTTTACATAATTTGAGTCTATATTTAGTGTGAGCCGCAAATCAGGGCCAATCACGAGCCAATCGATTGAATCAGTTGAAGTGACTTCGAGACTTCGAACACTTACGTCACTAGTGTTTGGAAAATTAAAGACCAGGGTGCAAGTTGGCCTAGCCTGTTTCGGCTTTCAGCCTAAGAGCGGTTACGCACTGCATCCGATCCGAATCCGAGAAAATACGTTCTGAAGTAATCATAGAACTATTTGTGTGGTAGTTTACGCACTAGATCCGTCTTTCGTCATCCGATTTCTCTCCGTCATACGTAAGTTTCCAATTCAGAAGAAATATTCACGGACCGAAGTAGCCGTAGTACTGTTTGTATGAACGCTTTCGCATTACCTCCGATTCAAATCGGACGCCAAACGAATACTTATGCCAAAGATGGGCCCTGAATTGTTTGAATTTGGATCAGAGATCGGATATGTGCTTAAGCGATATCCGAATTCGGTTCGAGTTTTTTAGACTCTAGATTCGTATTTTCACGTATTCGGATCGAATGCAGTGCGCAAAGCAATATCCGAATTCGGTCCGAGTTTTTTATATTATTATTTTCACGGATTCGGATCGGATGCAGTGCGTAATCGCTGTAACTGCGACTGACCAGTTTTATGCGGAGCGATTGCTAAGTTATGGAAAATACATTAATGTAAAAGTACCTACTGATATCGTTTCAAGTATTCAGGTGAGTAGTTTTAAGTGTTTATAACTTGTAACTATGTTATGTAATACATGATTAAGGCTTTTCATCAAATAATACATTACATTTTTTATGAGTAATACCTACTTAACTAGCAATAAGTATCCTATTGAAGTGAAGTATGCACATTTCTGGAAACATTGTAACATTTCAAGCATTTCTTTAGAACAAAGGGAAAAATTTATAATATTTATAAAAATGGCTAAATATTATCACGCGCAGTGCGATTACGACGGTCTATATTTTAACTAAAATACGTAAAATTACTAATGCTACTACCAATATCTAGAAATGGTACTTTATTTAATGACAGACCCTATTAGTGCAGGTAGTGACACGTGACAGATTACTTTTTTTGTGATTGAGCCACACTAGCGGGGTTTTGGCGAATATGCGTGTTACAGCGATAGCCCGAATACATGAGAAGTGTTCGATTTTTGACGAGTGTCGTCAGCCACGCTGACTGTTACAGCACGAATATTCGTGTATGTCTAACTGGTAGGCCCCAATCTCGATTTTCTGTATTTTTCGACGGGTTCATCATTAAGAACTTATTATTAGGGTTTCTGCTCGAGAATTCTCGAGTCGAGAAATGTCGAGAAATCATGCCAACTTCGAGACGAGAAAAAATGCCTCGAGAATTCGAGAACTCGAGAAATTAAAGATATTCCTTTATTACTGTAAAATTGGCTTAAAAGTTACTTAATCTTCTCGAAGCATTCTGGCTTCTGATCATTCTCCTTACGAGGCACGAGTAAGCGAGGCAAGCGAACAGACACATAATGGGTCCGATTGCGTTTCTTCGGCGCACTTAAATAATGCCGATTAATAGACTTAAATTAGTCCAAAATTCGTACTAATATTATTGCTATTGTGTTTGTTGATTAATTATGTCCACGACAGTATTTATGTCCAATTCGGACTTAATCTATGTCTACGCATGTCTTTTGCTATTCCGTTTCTGACAATTTGACAGTTCGTCGGCGCTAAATGAACTTATAGGTTTAGGAAGTGTTGTTTTTTAAGTTCTCACTTATTTAGTCCGTACGTAAACGAAGTTTCTTCAGAAAACAGTGAAAAATGTTTCCTTATGGCTGGGCTATCATTCAAGGAAGATACAATGAGGAACGGCAGCGGTATGAGTACGAAATATAAATAGAAACTTTGCTTTTCTTGTATAACTAACTACTCTTGAAAAAAACTCCAAATACTCTTGTTATAATATGATATAAAACGACAAATAAAGTTCTGGAACCGATTAACACCACAAATTGGTCAGTTAAGTTAACTGAAGTTTGAACTAATATCATCTTCTGACTAGGGTGTCCAGAAACGCAATGTGTCAGTTTATCGAACTAATAGCGGTAGAATAGATAAACTACGTTTAGGAGTACCTCAGAAACCGGAAAAATAAGTTATCTGAAGTTCGAACTAAGATCATCTTCTGACTGGGGTGTTCAGAAACGCAATGTGTCAGTTTATCGAACCAATAGCAGTAGAATAGATAAACTACGTTTAGGAGTACCTTAGAAACCAGAAAAAATAAGTTATCTGAAGTTTGAACTAGGATTATCTTCTGACTGGGGCGTCCAGAAACGCAATGAGTCAGTTTATCGAAATAATAGCGCTATCGAACAGATAAACTACGTTCAAGAGTACCCCAGAAAACGGGCGTAAGCTGATTTTTTAAGGTTTTTAAAAATTTCTCGAAAGACCCGAGAAACCCGAGAAATCGGGCTCGAGAATTCTCGAGACCCGAGAAAAAAAATATGTCGAGAAAACAGAAACCCTACTTATTATGTACCTAAATAATACTAATCATATATTGTACATCAACAGTTCTTGTTATAATGACGTTATAATGCAGCGTCTAGCTAGCGGTGAAAAAATGGTTTTTATATCACCCGATGTTGTACCTTACAAATCCTGAATTGCAACTTATCAAGTGCTTTAGTTCACAATCGTAAATTAAAATCGAGACTGGGGCCTGCCAGATATTCATACACCGAATTTCCCCCAAGTGTGGCCCAGGGGTAAGGCAATGTTATTGCTCAGTGTCTGTTAAGCCGGGTCCGCAGCGCCAATTTTCTAACATGTTATTGTGTTTTTACTAACAAAACTGTTAGGCCACGCCCCTATTCGGTTAGCAAACAATGTTAAGGCGGGTCCGCAGCGCCAATTTTGCTAACAAAACTGTCAGGCTATGCCCCTATTCGGTTAGCAAACAATGTTATCCTGTTTGCAAACACGAAAACACGGCGCAGTGGACCCGGCGTTAGCAATACAAATGTTCAATCTTAAGCCTTTTCACTACAAAGAAATACTTACATATAAGTAAATAGATAAATAAATAGCCAACCATAAAATAACGTAACTACATGACAGAGCAGCCCTTATCTCCGTATGAGTTGGCCTCTAACCTCGCATTTCGCAACGACCGCCCGCCCCGCGCTATCGCGTACATAATAGAATTAATTCATAAATCATGCTAGTAAACGTATGAATGGCGCGGTCAACATACTCTCAATGAATGCGTTTCAAACTGGTTACTTGGATACTTACACTCACTTTGGTTGTGGGGCCAGGAGGCGGGTTTAGAATACGTCACTTTCGCTGTTTCAAACGATCTGAAGCCTAATTCTACTAACAGAAACTTTTATCAATTACAACTGAATCGATTATTCAGATAGTTTTCGTTTACAAAAAGTATCAAATTGTTTGACAACAAAACATTTTGACAGTTTTCGTAATGAATGATTCAGTTGCAGTCATGGACGTACAAAAAAGATCGGACAGATTTTCGCTAACAAAAAACTGTGTCACTCAGAGTCAGTCAGTTTGCTGTACGTACAGGCTGGCACGCACACATTCACAAAAAAAGTCAGTCATTACACGCGTAAACGTCAACAGAGTCGGGACAAAAAGCGGCAAAAAAAATTAAAATATAGCATGTCTTGTGTGGTGAAATGGTGTAAAAACCGTAGTGATCGGAAGAAAAAAAATCCAGGAATCACGTTTCATAGGTCAATGAATAATTCAATCACTTAATTCCCAATTGTATACAATAAAATCAATGTATTCACCAGAAGAAAAGAATCTGTCACAAGGCCAGTGTTGTCAATATTCACGTGTGCAAATTACCCTAAATATGGGAAATTTATAGTTTTTTGTTCAATTCAATTTATTTATTACTAGGTATTTTATTTATATATTTTTTTACTAGATTTCCTAAAGAAAATGAAGTATGGAGAAATAATTGGATTAAAAAAATGAGAAATTGTAACGGTGAAAACGATTGAATTCCAAACAAATACAGTGTCATTTGCAGTCTACATTTTGAAGCTAACGAGATATATAATACAACTAAAGGAGGACTCCGGTGTGTTGTTACATATGCAGTACCTCAAAATGTAAATTAACAATCTAAGCTAACATGGCATTTATTTTGCAGATATTTTCATAGGGAGATTTGGTTCTTACCATTAACCTTTTCAAATGGCACGGTATAATTCTGCCGACATTTCCAAGAAATTTGTCTGCCAACCTGTATTTGTCTTAAAATAAAATGATAAAAAATGGGTAAATTTAGCTAACATGACAACCCTAAATTCATTCACACTTAGATAGCCGCCGCCATTACGGGACACAGTTTTGTCTTAGCGGGAGTTCCGTCCGATCTTTTTTGTAAGTCCATGGTTGCAGTTAATAAAAGTTGCCAAACGCAAACGAACCACAACCGTCAGTCAGTTTTTGTTTACGAAAACTGTCAAAATGATTGGTTTTATTTTTTTGTGTCAATCAATTTGACAGATTTTGAAAACGAAAACTGAATGAACGGTTTGGCCTTTATCAAGATTTCATTTGGAAGAATTGGATCTTCTGTTCGTGTTAGCTCGTAAGCGAGGGAAAATACTAGAGCAACGGGTCCTTCCTCTGCCATTTAAAAAGCATTTATAAATAGCCCATTACTGTCCCACTGCTGGGCATAGGCTTCTTGTAATGCCGACTATACACTCGCCGAGACAGCCCGTGACGCTATCCCTATCCTTAACGTTTAATGAACACCAAGTAGCAAAGGACAGCATCTAAGACTCGAGCTGTCTCGACGAGAATGTACAGCCGACAGGGTGAGTCCTTAGTCTACCACGCTGGCCAGGGTACCTGCACCTGGCCAGCGTCGTGGCCTAACTCTTATGTCGGCCCAGCAGCCGGACTGCACACACCATCGATAACTTTCTTTTTTTTCACTCCTCTCAGTTTTCTACGTTTCCTCGCGATGTTTTTTGATTAGCGTGCAGCAAGTGACAATCAAATTCTAATCCGCAAATGGATTCGAAAAGTCAGAGGTACAGGCTGAGATCAAACTCAACTCTTCTGCATGCATGGCAAACGTTCAACAGCTATGCTATCAATCCTGCATGTCATTCTTACTTGCCTATAAATTAAGTATACGTGCAGCAATACGATTTTAATATTTCCGATTTCAGTTCAGAATACGCGTTATTTCCTTTCCAATACTTACAATAACAAACTTTTAAGTTCTCAAGTAATTATAGTCAATAAAAAAATATTCCTAGGCGTTTTAATTCCGTTGTTGTCACTTCCGTTCCGGAAATATAACAGTTTTAAAATCCGATCTATATTTTTGTCAAACTTCCTCGCCACCGCGGCTTTCGTAGCCCCACCGCACGAAGGATTTCGTCCGCTAATCCGTCAGTGTCAGCGGTTGATGAATCGGCCCATTCTCTGTATTACACCTTGTACAAGATAGATATAGTATATTAGATCGCTGATGCTGTGATAGGTAAGGCCCGAGAGATTGAATATAGGTGTGAGTCATAAGCCTAGCCTACTGTAGGTATCATCAATGGCGAAAGATACCGTAAGCGAATTCCTAATATGGTCTAAATGATAATACTTCAAAGTTAATGGAGATAGGGAAAAAGTCGAGGCTTTTAATGCGAGGTCTGTGACCTTTTCAAAAGCATAAAGCCCTAAGTACCAGTGTCAAAAACATATTCATTTTTAGATATTTCTTTATTCAACACATGTTTTTAGATTGAATGTTCACCCACGTCCTTTTAGATGAGTAGAGCGTAGGATACATTTTAGAGAGTTAAATACTTAAAAGAAGTGGCGCAAGGCAAGGAAGAGTGGTGGGTTTAGATGGGGTGGGTGTTTCGACGGCCATGATCCTCTTTGGGTCGCTGGTAAAGTCATTACCGACGCAATTATATTGCTTAGCAGATGAAAGGTTCTAGAAATAAAAGAAAGAAAAAATATTTGCGTGTTGACGTGACGCAATAACAATCAAAAAGTAACAATAAAAACTAAAGCAACAAAAATCCTAAGTAACTATCCTATCCTAACTTTATATTTATATTATAAATGCGAAAGTAAGTTTGTTTGTTTGTTACCTTTTCACGCCTAAACCACTGAACCGATCTCCTGAAATTTTGCATATAAGTACGTTGTCAGGTTTACAGAAACGGACAGAGTAGAAGAAGTAGAAGCAAACAGAACTACGACGGTTCCTATGCTTTTGATGGCAGATTCATCTGATTTATCAAGCGTTCTTTCTGATATTGCCATTTTCCAACTATGTCAGGGTCAGCTCGCCATCTAACCAGATGCGACTGAATACCGCTATTTTACACGGAGCGATTGCCATTAGACCTCCGCAACCCAGTTACTGGGCAATGCGGATATCCTCAGGTTAGACCAGTTGTCATTAGTGATGCATCTCGACACAGCACGTCAGTCTATTGTAAATCTTCCTTTACTTAGCAATCGGTTTAAATAATTTACAGTTAAGATTTATTAGCGCAGAAAGCCAATCGCTTTATAATTGCGCCAATCAGATCATCGAAATATGTTAAAGATATAAAACCTCCGCATAGCTTGACAAGTCGGGTGCGATATTTCCAACGAGTTTGATCGATCGCTATAGACGGCTCGAATGTAAAACGTGGGGGTATAAGCCGCGGTCGATACCATACAATATTTTGCGTTGTAAAGGGATCCTATCATACTTGAATAGAATCAATCAAATTATACTTTAGCTACTATTAATGCTAAGCACTTAAACCAACATTCAATTACATGTTGAATTGAAGGGGATTTGCTCGTTGATACGTTCTCATTTCAGCTCCCTTTTATGTTTTTTTTATGTTATGTTCAGAATAGTACATCAACCTACATAATCTACTCGATACTGTGTAGGTATTAAACATTGCTACCTATTCCATCGACGCCTTCGAATGAAATCCTCGAGAATGTCATTTGGTCGACGACGAATAGGTACTTTAATTATAAGAGAGCCGCTCTATACGCAATTATTTTGTAGGCACTGAAATTAAGGCTTTATTGGGTATATAAAAAAAATCGCAATAAATATAACTGACTAGCTTTTGCCCGCGACCGTGCAATAACCAAATGCATTCCCGAGGTTTTCACTGTAAAGTGACGCTATAGACAAGCTTCTTGGACAATTGAGGAATGATTTTTTCTGATTACCACCAGCGGGGACGGGAGTTACTAGTGGCAACTGGGAGTAAACGGCAGAGAATTACCTATACGTTGATCACTGATCAGTAGACTTCATAACATCACGCCTGTATTCCCAGAAGGGTTGGGCAGAGGGGTATGGTAAGTACACCTTCAGTCCCACGTAACAGGCGAGCCTACTGCCATCAACCAGGCACAAATCCAGACACCGAGCTGCTACTGAGAAATTCCACACAGAAAAACCTAATAACACTACCCGACCTTTGGATCGAACCCAGTACCTCACGCTCAGCAGTCGCGCTTGCGACCACTAGACCAACGACGAAGTCTATTCTCTACCCCTTTTTTGAAATAGCTTGTCGAGCGGCCATGCCTTCTATGGTCGTAAGTATCTCGGTTTTTCTTTTGCTTCACAGGAGACTTTGCAGTCAACAAAAGCCCGCTACAACTCGCAAATTGGTTACCGCATATGACCTCCACAGACTAGCTTCCTCATGCAAGTACGATTCATCTACAAACTAAATGTATGCAACGTATTTCAAACAACTGGTTGCCACAGTTTTTGCACTTTTATCCGCGTCTAACTTCTGATTATTTTAAAGTAAAAAATCCCCAACATTAAGTAATGAGCAGATTTAAGTAGGCGTCTACGAATTTGGTATATCCATTTTGTTAGCGGTCTAAAAAAGAAAGAAAAAAGTATGGTATTAGGTTTAATGCTACTTGAAGTTGATTGGCGAGAGTTTCGAACTATTTTAGAGTAAAATAAAACAAAAAAGTTAGACTGTATCAGGTTTATCAACCTACGCATGTAACGTGAGTGAACGCGAGATTACGTTTATCGACTTTTATAAAAAATAAACTTTAAAAAAAGTAAAAACCGACTTCAAAGAAATACTAAAAGGAGTAAAATAATTACCATAATATAAAATTAACAGTTTCAGAAGTCGGTGGCTTCTATTTGCTTCAGTGTAGAGTTGCACCGACTTCTGAAACTGTTAATTTTATATTACTTATGGTAATTATTTTACTCCTTTTAGTATTTCTTTGAAGTCGGTTTTTACTTTTTTTAAAGTTTATTTTTTATTAAATACGTTTTAGTGTCATAATTTTAACCCCCTCCTTCATAACCCTTCTTTTTGGCTTTGACGTAGTCGGGCATAAAAAGTCCTTTCCAATGATACCTTACACGATATTATGAAAACATTCCAAAGGGGGGGAGGGGAGGACACGCACCCCCTCCTCTTTTCAAGTAGTCAGTTCCCAACAGCAAATATAAACAAAGCAATATTAGTAATTTGAGAATTTTGCTTTGATCCGATGAGGAGTTCCGTTCCATATCTCTGAAGTTCATGGTCTGATCATAACAAAATTTAAATGGGACCAATCGGGAAGTATACCCTTTCGAACAAAAAAAGAATTTTTCAAATCGGTTCATAAATGACGGAGATATGAGGTAACACACATAAAAAATAAAAAATACAACCGAATTGAGAACCTCCTCCTTTTTGAAGTCGGTTAAAAATATAACAGATCCTGCAGGCGTAAGTAACATGACCAACGACAAAGGTTTTAATATACGGAAAAATAGACAAAATAACATTTTCATATACACGATGGCTGGTGCGTGCGTGCCGTCAGTTGGGTCAGGTCGACTTAATGCTGCTATGGCTCTTTCCTCAAAAGGCCATTCCAGACGTTGCCCTACATTGTTACACTCGCAAAAATTTTATACTTTTTTGACGACACGTTTGGTGTAGTGGCTAAGCGATTAGCTTCTGCGCTACGGGTCGTGGGTTCGATTCCCACACGGAACAAAAAATTTTATGGCCTACAGATGTTTGTTTCGGGTTTGGGCGTTTGTGTATGTTAGATTTGTGTTGTTAGATTTGTGTCTGTAAACGCACAAACGATACAAGAGAAATCTTAGTGAGGGGCAAAGTTTTGTTTAAAAAAAACTTCTATGTCTGGACTTTAAAAGAGACCTTGATCTCTGAGTTTGTTTCGGCTTTTCTACTCAGAGCTAGTCAGAAAGGAAATTCCGGCGCCATCTAGTCTTAAAAAACATATAAAATTGACTTGAAGTGTCTTTAACAGATTTAAGTATCTACAGAAATAAAAATCATTCATCCTTTTTCCTATGGGTGTAGGCAGAAACTGTAAAACGCCACATGCTACAATCCTTACATCCATACATCTTGTCATACACGGACGCTGGTTGAGAATACCTACTACGCACCTGTCCTTTTTGAAGAACATCACCAATAACATCGATATAACATCCTTCTAAGACAGGGGTAACCAATTAGTTTCGCTCGGGACCATTTTAAGAACTGAAATGACCATCGGGGTCCGCCCCGCGCACCCCGCGCGCTTCCCCACCGCGGCGATCAACGCTTTCGCAATCCGCGAACTCTTTCTCGCTTGTTAGCTCGTTACTTCGCCCGGCCGTTTTCGAATTGACGTCAACAAAGATGATGCGGGAGATACATTTTTTTTTAAATTACGTACGATCTTTGTTGTGCAAGTTGCTGTATTCTCGCGATCCGCACAAAACGGGTCGGCGGTCCGGACGACCCCTGTTCTAGGACGTTCTCTACTGGCGTATATTACCAATAACAGTTTCATTGTGAATAATATTCAAAATGACAGTCGCAATAAGTTTCTTTGTCTATTCTTTCGTTGACAAATCCCTAGTCTACAGTAGTCACGTTACGCTTGTTAGAATCGGCCAGAACTATGTTCAGACTTCAGATGAAGAAATACAAAAAAAGGGTTCCTCCTACAATTTCCAAAAAACGTATGCCACCCTATGCTGAACTACTTACACTGAAATCCACTTGGCTCGGATTTTGATTAACAATTGCAATACTTTAATGACTACGCTTGTTAAAATAACCTGAAATTCAAATTACATTTTCAACTGTTTAATGAACAAAATAATTAAGAGATTATGTTTCAGTTTCAAGCGTAAACGCGAAAGGAGATCGGACATTTTTGTTTGGGCTCTGGCCCAAATGGCATCGGAGCATGGCGCTTATTTTGTTTGAAAGTTCACTAACTAAGCTTACTTTTTTTGTATGGGTACAAAAAATCTATCCTGGGAGAAAAAAGTTATAGTGTATATTAAAATACTCATATATCGAGCTATTTTCAACTATTTATTCAATTAAATCTATTTCTTTTAACTTAATATGTTATGTTTGCTGTTGTCCAACATCTATGATGATTCAGACGCGTAGTATCTACTACACCAAAGTTAGAAATATACAGGGTGTAAACGAATTCGTGTAATTCCTTAAAATCACATGATCTATTATTGATATAGATTGACCTTGCACGGGATTTAGCTTGATTAAAAGTAAAAAATAAAATCCTTTTTGTTCTAGCGGTAGGGTTTAGTGATCGAACCTAAGTCACCTCTAAGGATTTAATAAAAACAGAAGTAAAAAAAAATTGCCTTTTTATTTGCGATACTCCTTTTCTTTGTCTCGCATAATTCAATGAAAGCACGGTGACACAGCTAGCAAGCACAAATAGTGCGATATCGCTCTGCGCAGTCAGTTAACTCGGGGCACTAAAATGACTCAGAAAAAGAATAACAGGATTTCTTTTCATTCTTCTTTTGTTGATTTTCGAAAATACCCTTCCATTGTCAATCTGTCTCACCAGTAAATCACGCGGTTTGAAGGAATTACACGAATTCGTTTACACCCTGTATATTTCTAACTTTGGTGTAGTACATACTACGCGTCTGAGTCATCATAGATGTTAGACAACAGCAAACATAACATATTAAGTTAAAAGAAATAGATTTAATTGAATAAATAGTTGAAAATAGCTCGATATATGAGTATTTTAATAACACTATAACTTTTTTCTCCCAGGATAGATTTTTTGTACCCATACAAAAAAGTAAGCTTAGTTAGTGAACTTTCAAACAAAATAAGCGCCATGCTCCGACGCCACTTGGGCCACACCCGTCCGATCTCCTTTAAAACGACTCATTGGCAATATTATTTACGCAGTATACCATCACCGACGATTTCTTTGGCCTTTAACTACTGTTACCAGTAGGCTGATTTAGGTATCTTTTGAAGCAGGGGGCCTACTCCCCAAATCCGTCAACGAAGTTAGTCGCCCGTCCGAAAGTAGCCCGAAACTCAGGAGTGAACAAAACAAGGGTCAAGTTCAACTTTTCGGACGGGCAAAAACACATCGGTAGTAGGGACAACTGTCAAATCGTGTAGTCATTCATTCTTAGTTCGGGCCCCGAAATAATCGTATGTCCGTAGGTGATAGGGAGTAGGAAACGCTCGTAACTAAGGCCGAAACCACGGACTTCGTGCTTAGGGAGTAGACTCCCAGGACACGTGCAATAAGCTTGCAGGTTTCTTTAATTGTACAGTTTTTGTTTACGAAAACTATCAATATGTTTTGTTTTTGCTGGACAATTTTGTCCTCGTTGTACAGCTGAAAATCACATTACCAATTAGCTCAAGCATCCCTGTGTTCTAACTTGAATAATAGATTAACAGCCGATCTTAATTGAAAATCTCTAGATTGATGTAGGCTTTTGACAGAAATTCAATATAATTAATATCAATACATCAATCTATACATTTTCGGTTAGAATCGTTTATTAATATCAGCAGTAAGTAATTGGAATCGGATTACCACATGCTGTTTCTAATTATTGTAGTCAAAGAAAATACCTCCCAATACTAAGGTTAATATAATCCCACCCAAATGTATTAAAAAACGGTTAAAAGCACTTTCGAGCGTTCCTACAAAACCCCCATGGATCAATAGCGATATAATAAGGCCAGGTGAACACCGCAGGTGTGTTTACCCCGCTAGTTTACATTATTTATCTACATTAAACTGCCGGCGGGATATTATTGTTTATTATTTTTAATGTTATAATGACAGCCGATGTATTTGAATGCCTGTAATGATGATTGAGGACCCTTTTACGTTGGTATGCGTGAAAAAATTCTTATATGAAAACATAGAACCGACGTTCTGGCTTTTATAAGAATCGTTTATATCGCGTGTTTTAAAAGTATGGCTAGAGCAAATAACCTGTATCGTTTTGCCTAGCCTTTTCCCAACTATGTTACTCGGACCAGTCTAATACCAGTATTTTACACATAGCGACGGCCATTAGATCTCCGTGGGCAATGCCTATATCCTAAGGTTAGGATCGGTTGTCAGACTTTCGGGCTTCTGAATACCCGTAACGACTGTCATAGGTATCATAACACCCGTATCTCGCAAATAACCTGTATCGCTACGTCCTAAACACGGTCTTTCAGAGGGCGGAACGGTAAGGAGTTTTTATCAAGGCATCATTATATTCAACAAGAACTTCTAAAGACACAAGGACTATGATTAAAGTTGTCTAGAAGGAGCCCGGCCGCGCATTATAAGAAATTTCTGTCCGAAAACTTCGGACGCGTGCGCGAAGACCCTCCGCGCATATATTTTGTAGGTACTAGAGCCAGCAGACTGCCGGATCCGCGCCCGGCGGGCAAATCTGTACGTGTGTGGCGAAATCACGGATCGGATCCGAGATGCGCCTGTCGGTCAAATCCGTGCGTGTATGGCTAGCTTATGAGCAGAGTCGCGCGTTAGTAATTTCTGACGCGTGCGCGATAGGTCCGGCTACTTGCAGCGACTTGCAAGCGCAAATAGCTTGTGCAAAAGTTTGTGCAAACGGTACTGTGCAGCATAACGTTTTGCCGTCAGTAGCAGGCTTTTGAGATGGCAGGTCTGGGACAAGAGTGAGACATTCGGCTATGATCGGCTACCTTCGGTTTTGCAGTGTTTTTCTATCGTACGTTGCACTGTCAGTCTATAGAGTTGTTGAAACATTTGAGTTCGTAAAAGATAAAATTAAAATTCGTAAGTAATCAACACTTGATATAATATCTTAAGTACTAAGGCCCGCTTGCACAACGCCTCGCTAAACACATTTAGTTCTAAACATATTTATAACATCATACTGTCTCTATCAACTTCAAACAATAGATTAGAATACAATAGCATTTTAAATATTTTTAGCACTAAATGTATTTAGCGTACAGTCTATTCTGTGGTACAGTGCATTAGCAAGCGGGCTTAAATATGGCTGCGCAAAAAGGTAAACAATCTGCATTCGAATTGCGCAAAACAGTCGTAATCACCTATGGGTTTGATTTTGATAGTTCAACAATTTCCATAGCAACGTATGCATTAACAATACGACTTCTCTACAACTGTGTAGCGCGCAATGAATATTGCAGTATTGTCAAAATGAAAGCTATTGAAATTACGAATGTGATACGCATTTCGGATGGAGGTCTTGTAATGACTAGATTTACAGTGCGTATATATGGTACTTACTTCAAATGCCTGCTACAGTCTACCTACCTACCTTAGTGTAGTAATAAAAAAGTGTCATCCATACAATGTAACATTCAATATGATTCACATGCAAATATCAATTCAATATTTTTAATGACTCAAACCCCTACTTCGTGTGTTGACACAGCGAATTCCGGTGGCTATACAATGAACAGCAAAAATGAAGCGTTGGTGTCATTGACACTAGGTATATGCGTGGTCCCTGGCTGATAAACGGCCACCCCTTATTTTTTCGCTGATGACGTAAGAGTTTTAGGCATGGTTACACTAATACCACAGTCTACCTATATCTCACTCCTTACAGTCGGTCAACGTAGAACATTGTCGCAGAGCAATCGTGCGGGGGGTTGCGGGGTGAAGGAGCGGAGGTTATGTCCCGAGTAGCCATACTGCGTACTCGGGACATAAATTCCAGGGCTCGCACTTTTTGATTTCGAATTTGATTGATATCGTTCATAGAAATTATATTAATTTATTAATAGTATGTATGTTGTATGTACCTATTACGAGAATTTTACTATAAAGTCTGTTTACTAATCCAAGATGGCGGCATACATACATTTTCAAATGATTGTCATCACCAAATCACCAAATCCAAGATGGCGGCCATGAAAATTTTCATCTTATCATCATGGGTGTTAATTTCATGGTTTTCGGGGTCACTGATGCCGAAAATAACTTCAAAATCCAAATCCAAGATGGCGGCCATGAAAATTAGTAAAGTAGTCGTCATGGGTGTCAAATCCAAGGTTTTCTGGGGTGCGGATGCCGAAAATGAGGTCAAAATCGAAATCCAAGATGGCGGCAAAAAAATTGTCAAATTAGTGGTCATGGGTGTCATTTCCATGGTTTTCGGGGGTACTGATGCCGAAAATGAGGTCAAAATCGAAATCCAAGATGGCGGCAATAACAATGTCAAATTAGTGGTCATGGGTGTCATTTCCATGGTTTTCGGGGGTACTGATTAGGGTTTTCGCGTTCCCGGCCTATTTGAGTTCCCGGGAATCGGGAATTTTTTCACTTAATTCCCGGGAATTCCCGGGTACCCGGGAATTTTCATGTTTTTTGTATAAATATAGTTTTTCTCGTATATTTCAACATTAAACTTGTGTAAGTACCTTAAACATGATAAATTGATAAATTTTCAAACATACCAATCGACTTTTCTTATTAAAATAAAAAATCTTACACTTACTTAAAAAAAATTACTAGAAACAGTTACAGTCATTCAAAAAAGAAAAACGAAACGAAAAAAAGTCTTCGTTTCATAATATGAAAAGAAGACTTTCATTGTTATTCCGTAATATTTTTCCATATTATTATGGAAAAATATTACGGAATAACAATGTAATACCTTAAAACCACATGATCTACTACTGGTGTAGAATGACCGAGCTCGGGATTTAGCTAGATTAAAAATAAAAATAAAGTTTTTTTTCTTGCGGTAGTGATATGTGATCGAAACACAACGAGCTAACAAGGTACAAATATAAAATAAAAATTGCTAAATAAAAATTTTATTCGTTGGAACATTTCGAAGCCACTCATCAATGAATGAAAGCACGATGACACAACTGGCTAGCACGAAATCGTTCTTTGCAGTCGGTTAACTCGGGGCGCAAAAAGGGCTGGAAAACAGAACTTTTTTTTTGAAAATAAACTGTTTTGTATTTAAAATAAAAATCATTTAGGGTTAATCTGTGACCAGTATAGATCACGCTTTTTGAAGGAATTACACGAATTCGTTTACATCCTGTATATTTTCATTATAAATCTCGAAACTACACAAAAGATAAAGATTGTGAATAGTTTCTACAAATGAAACATTTACAAAAAAAAAATCAAGCGTTTAGAATTTGTTTACTAGACAGAGACAACAGTACTGTGTGCTGACATCACGATACATTTACCCCATTCACACTACGCAGTACAATGCCTGTTTCACGCGAGAGAGACGGAAAATGCTCTAAAATCTTCGGAAGCGTGCAGACCCTTCATTTTTCATCATCATTTCTTCATTTCAAAAAATTCCCGAGTACCCGGGAATCCCGCCAAATAATTCCCGGGTCCTAAAATCCCCAAATTCCCGGGAATTCCCGGTTCCGGGTACCCGGGGCGAAAACCCTAGTACTGATGCCGAAAATGAGGTCAAAATCGAAATCCAAGATGGCGGCAATACGAATGTCAAATTAGTGGTCATGGGTGTCATTTCCATGGTTTTCGGGGGTACTGATGCCGAAAATGAGGTCAAAATCCATTTCCAAGATGGCAGCTTTTAAAATTTCAATTTAACCATCATGGGTGTCATTTCCATGGTTTTCGGGGATGCTGATGACGAACATGAGGTCAAAATCTATATTCAAGATGGCGGCCATGAAAATTTTCAAATTAGCCGTGGTGGGTGTCAAATCCATGATTTTCTGGGACGCTGATTACAAAAACGAGATCCATTCTCAAACACCAAGATAGGGACCACGTTTTACCTGGCAAATTAAATTTAACTGGTAAATTTTTTTGACCGCCGTATATTGTAGAGTTAGTATTTAGTCTTTATTTCCAGCATCAGCACCCACGAAAACCATAGAAGTAATAACCATAAATAATAAGTAATTTTCTATGGCTCCTTCCTGGATTTGGGAATCATTTATTACTCTTACCTACCCCCGCAAGCGTTAGCCACTGCGACTGTAACCTCGACAAAATTTGTAGTTTTAAATATTGTTAGTAAATTCCAGCATAAGGTGGCGAACTTGCGGCTACATACCTTTGCATTATTTTGTCAATCGTCAAAATTACGCATGCGTGGTTTTCTTTTTGCGTGTCACTGTTTCTATAAAACGTTAATTAATTTGGACGTTTGTTTGACAAAGTTTGTGTAATTTGTTTTATGTGACAACCCTATGAGAAGTGTTACCAATTTTGACATTTCATAGGACCTGTCAAATGTATGGGCGTTGACCCACTGTATGTAGTAAGTAGGTACACTGTGCTAATACTATAAATCGTCGGCGATCAGTGAAAACTTCGTACTTAAATAGTAATTTTGGTCAAACACGTTTTTTGTCATATTTAGCAAGAAAAGCTCGCAATCCATAGAATAGCTTTAAGTACTTAGTTCAATTTGAATGCAATTAACGAAATTGATTATGAATAATGCACCAGTTTACTTATCTGCTCATAACCGTATTTAACGACAAAATCATTTAACCGTATTTAACGACTTTTTTTTTTTTTTATGTACACCTCGTAAGTACTTAAATCTCATTTGACACCTTTCGAGAATTTATGTACAAATATTAATAACATGATTTACTTAGTAGGTAATGGTAATCGCTCATTTGTATTTTTTTTCTGGAATCCTTTATTTTCAACTAGCGACTCGTCCCGGCGTCGCTCGGGTTAGTTTTATAGCTTAAAACCTTCCTCTTGAATCACTCTATCTATTAAAAACAACCGCATCAAAATCCGTTGCGTAGTTTTAAAGATCTAAGCATACATAGGGACAGACAGACAGCGGGAAGCGACTTTGTTAATATAGCGATTTAACAAGAAAACCTCGCAATTCATATTAGACTGGCCAGAATTCAATTTGAATGCAATTAAAGGAATTGATTATGAATAATGCATCTGTTTGTCCGTTTACCGAATTTAACGACAAAATCTTTTTTTTTTCGAGAATACCTTGTAAATCGCATTTGACACCTTTCGATAATTTATTTTCAAATATGAATTACATGATTTAGTAGGTAATGGTTCATTTAAGTATATTTTTTTTCTGGAATCCTTTATTTTCAATTTAAGTAAAGATGTTTGTTAGTCAATTACGGATAAACGGCTGCACAGATTTGAACGAAATTAGGCACACAAATTGGCCATGTCCTGAATTAACAGATAAGATACTTTTTATAAGCGGATGTCAGTGGAAACGGCAACAGAGGACGTCCTAGAAGGACATACATCGATGTTATTGGCGATGTTCTTCAAAAAGGAGCGGTACGTATTACTCTCAACTAGCATGCGTGTATGACAAGATGTATGAACGTGAACGAAGCGAAAGGAGTATGTAAAGATCGTAGTATGTGGCGTTCTGCAGTTTGTGCTTACTCCCATGGAAACATATTACGATAAAATCACTACGAAAACGTGGTTTCCCCTCAAGTTGCAAGGGGCAGACGGAGGTCACTTATAAAAGCAGTAGCTCTCCATAATATGATGGATCGAGGAACCGGTCCTACGCTTGCTAATGATCGCACGACCAGTTCTTTTAAACGAAGCAAACCCTGGCTGGATTCGTCGAACGGTAGGGTGAAGGGTCAATGACCTACACCAAATTATCTGTACTGATATCCTCGTATCATTCCTCCATCGTATCCTGTCAATTCTGGGTTTGGCTTTCAGTGTAATTATACTCCATATTATAGACAAAAGTGGCTAACCAAGGTACGAACATCTTTTGAACCATTTCTTTAAATAGAGTTTCAGCTCATCTTGATTGAATGGTAAGGTTCACAAAAGTATTAAACTGTGTTAAATCTCTGCTGGAAACAAAGACGTTACTTATTTCTATACATTAAAATGGGTCTTATTAGTCTAATTTATGTTAAATAGAGTATAGGTGCGACTGAAGTATTTTCACGGAAGAACTGCTATCTGAACGTCGTGCGATACTGATGAACGATTGATCGATTGTCTAACTATGTAGCTTCTGACTGCCCGTAAAGATTGTCTGTAGGCGTGGCATGACCACAAGGGTTTTGTCGACGGAACAATAGACAAAATGACATACTCACGATGGCAATATGTCAATTCTTATGGAATTTTGTCTATTCTTCCGTCGACAAAACCTTTGTCTACGGTGGTCATGCCACGCCTGCAGCTATTACAACCAGCCTCGCGAGCACGGATCTTTTATCGAGTCGATTCGAGAAATTTATCTATTCTAAACGTCAAATATGACATAACTTACAGATAAAACGACAGCAATTGTCGTTTTATCTATATCTTATGTCAAATTTGACGTTTAGAATAGATAAATTTCTCGAATTGACTCGATAAAAAGATCCGTGCTCGCACCGCTGGTTCTAAGTACATGACGGCTTAACGTACAAAACGAGGCATCGACGGATCTAGATGAGTACAGAATGGTCAACCATCTCATGTTGTCATGAGAAACCAAGCGACATAACTTTGCAGAACTATTCGCGAGGAAGCCATTTAAGTAATATTATTTGAGCTTGATTGGCAATAACTTTGCTAAATATTTGCTTAGCAACGGAAACAATCACGCAATCTTTTTTGTATTTAAGTAAGTAATTGTTCGTTAAAACGTGTCACTTTTTGCAATCATAAAATTGTTTACGGCCGCTAAAGCAGTGACTGAGTGTTTGTTTTTCATATCGTAATTTAAATAATTTATTGTTTGAAAACATTATAATCACGACTTCGATATGTAAATACGATACGTGTACGTGTATAACATGTCCATGAGTGGGAGTGCGTGTGTCTGCGTCCATCTCGATTGTCATACGAATATAGGCTCACAGAAGTCTGACGTACCACTACCAGATACCTAAATACATGTCATACGAACACCTATGACAGTCGTTATGGGTAGTCAGAAGCCCGAAAGTCAGACAACCGGTCTAACACTAGGATATCGGCATTTCGCAATTACTTGCGGAGGTCTGATTGCAGTCGTTCCGTGTAAAATACTGATATTCAGCCGCATTTGATTAGAATCGTCGACATCGTCGTCGTTGCATTATCATTTAGCTACACTAGTTTCCTCAAATGAGATAAGCAGATCTCTAGGAATCGGTACAAGTATGTTTTGCATACTTTATAGCTACACAGACATGTATACATCATGTTTCAGACATATAAAATATGAAACATACTGTCTTGCATGACATAATAATAGATGATCAAATTGAACAATTGCACATAAATTGTGATATAAGTAAGTAGTTGGTACATCTTATGAATTATTATGATATTGATACGAGTCTCGTCTCTGATGCCTCTGCGTTAAGAATCATGGTTGTAATGTCTTTTTTAATTGTTGCCTTTTTCTGCCAGCATTACTGATGTGTTGTTGAAACTGCCTCCTAAAGCTATACATGTATAGCTATACATATATAATATGTATATTATGCAGATAACCAAGAAAACAATGAAAAAAAATGAGATCCTACATAAACATTTACATAATACATTTTATGACATGTGGGGACCGGTTAGAATATAAAACTCCCTCAATGCACTTTGGGAGAAGACGCGTGATGAAAGAGTCAGCGCGAGATAATTTTGTCTCGTCGTAAGACGACATAATGTATGGCTTATCTCGCCACGAGATAATGCGACGATAAAGTTATCTCACGCTGCGCATGTTAGCCCGGCTGCACGCTTGTTAGTGGGATTTATATGGTCCGCCTGGCTAGCTAGCTAAGCAAGGCAGTTAACTGTGTTCCATCGTGAGTCTGATAGAGAGTAAGAGATAAGGGAGTAGTCTATATCTTTGTTACTTGGATTAGTGTGTTCATCAGGTGTGACTAGGGTAAAACGCGACAGTCGCAAAAGAGAGTTAAGTATTTATGTACAACATTCAGAGGGCTAGATCTAACAATCATCAACTAATGAAGCCAAAAACGAAGCCCAAAAACCCCATTCAGATCAGATGACCATCGTTTTGGGCTTCATCAGAACAACTCGCGATACGTACAACATGGCGAATGATCGCAACAGATGGACACAGACCGTGGACAGGCTGAAATGGAGTCACGATCCTCCGTAGTGAGGAAACGATTAAGAAGAATCCAATAATTGGTAGCAATAGGCCGTTTTGATGATGATACAGTTAATTCTAACAGGCTTATACTGTTAATTATCTCTGTATAGTAGCAACTTTACTAAAGATTTCGGGACAAACAGAGCCGTATGGCCTGTACAGATCTGGCGATTGCGCCGTAAAATGCGCTGCAAATCTACGCGTACAGCTCGCAAACAGGCGCATTCGTTAGACGTATACGCACTCTAATTCATGTCTCTCATGTTTTTTAAACAAAGAGGAAAGTCATACTTACAACATAATATACTTACCTGCTACACAAAATGCTATGTTTGCACAACAAGCAACATTCACAGAAAGGAAACAGACATTGTTCCTGTCACAAAAAGTTACACAAGTACCATTGTCCTATGACATGTTCTGGCATGTTCTTATTATTTTTATAGCAAGTTTTATGTCAACTTGAAGTAACTGTTTGACTGCCTCGTGAGGCCCTGGGTTCGATCCCCAGCTCAGTCAGTGATATTGGGTTTTTCTGTGTGGATTCAGTGTGGATTTGTGCCCAGTTGATGACAATAGGCTCGCCCCCTATTACATGGGACCTAAATACCGAAATGAGGGTGTACTATACACCTCTGCCCAACCCTTCAGGGAATACAGGCGTGATTTTAAGTAATGTTTAAGTAAAAGATTTGTAGCCCATTCTTTTGGGAATGTGCTTAAGTTAAAAGCCTGAACGTATCTCAATATTCACACTTAGATCATAAATGGGATGTGAGTTTGTCTGTTTGTTACTTCTTCACAACTGAACTACTGAACAAATTTTGATCAAAAAATGCACAGAAATAGCCTGAAACACATTTGACATAGGATGCATTTTAACGACATACCGCGAACGAAGCGACGAGCGTCAGATACTTAGTTCATACTACGTTTTTTTTTTGACCTTTTGCCTACAGCAGGTCTACACCTGCTATAGGCAAAAAGGCAAAAAAAACATGATCAATGTAGATAAGGATTTTGTTTATGAAAGAATAGACAAAATGACATTCAATGACAACATGTCATTTTGTCTATTTGTCTATTTGACAAATTCCTTGTCAATGGTGGTCATGTTAAGCATGCTGCAACCTCTTGTGCGAAACTTGACTGTTCACCAATCTGTTTCCTAAGGATGGTGATAATGGCAGTTTTAACATGGAACCCGTTGGAACGGACGTCAATTTGGAGTCCCACTGTTAGCTGTGGGGATCAATGATGAAGAGAAACAACGTCCTGGACTTTTCTAACATGTACAAGGAAGCTTCCAATTGAACCAGATGCCCATAGCTACCACTTCAACATGTCATTGTTATAGGAGTTACAGGCCTGCCTGGTGGAGGACGAAATGATGGGCCGCAAGCTACTGAACTGGCCTGAGGTTGCCACATACAGGGCTAAGTAGTTCAGTAACCTGAGTACTTTCCGAGAGATCGTCAGCAATATCAAAAGTTTGCTAGCCTTTCTGGAGAAGCTAGGTTGGATTTAATAATCTATTATTCTCACCCGCATGTGCTTTGATGTGGAGTTGTGGAAACCTATCCGTTTCGTATTCCGTGTCTGCACAGGGGTCACCCAAATACGAGAGACAACCCTTGGCGCACCAAAATCACTCGCAAATGTTCTGAACGGACTGAGAGCCCTAATCTGCTTCTGGAAGGTGGGCTGGTTGGAATGATGGCCGCCATGGCCCACGTACAATGGTCCACTTAAAGGACTAAGTGCGGAAACCACATCTCCTAACATAGAGAACCTATCCGTTTAATGAAAACTAAAACTTCAGCTGCATTTAGATAACGATTTAAGCAACCATGGCCAAGTGTGACAGTTTCAGAGCACAAAGCCACATATTAACTAGCAAACATTTGTTTATAAACACTTTTTTATAAACAAGAAACATGGATTCATGTTGCAATTAACACCACTGACAGTTTTTGATAGCAAACACTCCGGAACATTTATGTAATGTTTTAGAGGCTACTGGCAACTTGTCTGCAACATTGTTTACAAACGAATACATACAGTATACATAAAATAACTTTGCCGCTCTGAAGTGAGAAACAGAACGCTCAAAGCCTGGTTTCAGAGAGGCAAACTTATTTTAATGTACTATAGCTTAATACTCCCTCCTATGCGTTACTAGAAATTTCAGATAGATTAAGCATGCCAGTCTTTCCTTAAGAACAATTTGGCATTTCCAAACACTACCATTAGTATGCAAAATTATTCATTTTTTTTCATATAGAAATCAGGCAACAGAGGTTAAAAGGTTAATAGCAATAATCAAATGAAATGACAGTGTGTAAATACATTGTATATTTATGCAGAGAATATGATCTTTGTGAATCTGTCAATATTTGTGAAATATAGGAGGAAATTTTGAGAAATTCAGCGATAAAGAAGAGGTTTTGTGTAAAAAGTTTCCTGTGACATCATAAACAAGAAAAAAAAAGTATGACCATAGATAATGTAGTTTTCAAAATTAGTAAGTACTGTAAGTCACTCATGAGCAATCTTGAGCAGAGATTTCAGGGTTGGCAAAAAAATTAGAAAGTTTGTAGAAAAATTTATTGTGTAAATAATTATCATAAGAATACCTACAGTGAAAGCTAAAAACAAAGGACTGATGTTTAGCCTAGTTACTTGTTTGTTGGCCCCTCATTATCTTCTAAACAGAGCAGTTAATTATTTTAAAATTTGGAAATAATCGAAACATGTTTAGTCATAGATTATTAATATAAGGAATACATACATGAAACATGAAATCATCACGCGTTCGTTTCTGTCGAGTGCTATGAGTAAATAATTGTTTTTACATGTACTAAAATTTTACATCGCAGATAACAACGTTTGGTAATGTAGTCATCATTTTCAATGCACACTGACGGTCTGCCTGAACGAATCATTAGTAAAACATCTGTTATGTGACTAACAAATGTAAAAACATTTATTAGCACGATTTGATCGTTTTTAACGGTAAAAATCTGGGTTATGGAGGAAAACAAGGCGTTATTGGCGTGAGAACCTAACAGCTGTGGGCAGGCGAAGCGCCGGCGAGCCGCCGGTTCGCTCTACAGCCACGCCACTGAAAACCCTATATAGGCAAATAGGTTACAACTCTGACGAAATTTTTCAACCCGCTTATACTCGCACATTTTAAACTATTTTAACATAAAAAAATAATACACTTACGTGATAACACAGATATCATCCAACAACAAGCGTCATAGCGATCCAAAAACTTGTATCACTGCATAAATAATCACAATTCAACAAGGAACATTTTGTACCATCCAACGTAAGATTACACAAACTACTTTAAAACATTAATAACTCATAATATATTGCACAAAAACTTCCTTCAGGCACATACACAAAACAATGATAATATTTATAACGTTATTATCACAAATATAAACGAAATATCACAAACGGATATCACTTTTCTACTTGTCCTTGCGTTCACATAAATTGGCAGCCATCTTGCGTTCGTATGAACAGGGAGAAATGTTACCAGATTTTGGTGTTATTTTCCCAGCATCATTTTGTTTTCAATTTTGTTGGTTTATTTTTTTTGTAAATCATGGTTTGTATGGTAATTATGGTAATCAGTGTTAATTACTATAGTAAACCTGGTGTTCACCAACATCATTTCTATGGTTAAACAACCATTAACTCGAAAACCATACTCGAAGTTTTAGAGGTAAATGGTTGTTCAACCTAGAATAAATGTCGATAAACACCAGTCTTATCCTTGAATATCATTATGTGTATTTTTGGGTTCAATTTATCGAACTGTTGTGCAGCACCCTCACCCGGGATATAATAACATTTATTGGTAAATGGTTAAAAATGTCACTACAGAATGAAAAATTCCCAGTCTTTTGATCAATTCCATACATGTAGCAACACTAAGCTATCCACAGACAATTTATTTTGTTATTATAAATGCCTTTGAAATCTAAGTATACAGCCAAGGACAATATTCTAGTAATTATTATTTATCTCGTTTATGTGAATAGAATAATTAATTAGAACCATTAATTTCAAAACGTAGCATTAAATAATAATAAAATATAATTATGATGCAGAGAAAATACGACAACATACCAAATTTTCTTAAGAATCCGTTAGTGTAGCTGATGCATAATAGCGACATGCTGTGCGAAACTGACACGAGCGAATTTCGGATGTTCCAACCAAAAACTATATTGCGTCGCGTAGGTAACAATACCGCTCAAGTTAAAATATGACGGTTTTTATATTCATTGGATAACTCGTTTTATCACGCATTAAATCATCTTAGTGAGAATCACCAGAGTCATATTAATATATTACAGTTTGTACATAATTATAACACATATTACAGATACAGCTTAATTAATTTTAAATTCAATAATTTAGCACTTTTAAGACCTTTCTAAAAATGTATTAAAAGTTTGTTGCGCGGTATTGTTACCTAAGCGACGATTGGTTTCAACGTTTTCAGTTGCAACGACACACCTAGGCTGAAATTACGCGCAACGTAATTAACGCTTTCGCGAAGTGGACTTCGATTTATTTCAGCGAGGATGTTAGGCAGCTTTGCCGCGTAATGTCGACTCGACTTATCACATAAAATGATTGATTTCCTCTACGTATTGTAATCCGACTACGCACCTCCATAAGTTGGCCGCTGGTAGAGCAGTTCATTATTTTTCTTTCTGATATCGATCGTCCTCTCAGCAAAGCAACGTCATCCGTATTTAATATATTAGGGCCCTTCTTCTTCTCTCGTGTCAGCACGAGCTATACGAAAATAGCTCATGCTGTGGTGAAAAGATTAGCCAGTCAGCATGGTTGGTAACGGGGCTCACTGCCCAGAGTGCGCCAGACGTACTTAGGTATCGTCACTCGTGGAGGCTCTTCACATGCAAGCCATACATGCATACATTTTATTAGTGGCGCGACCGGTGGCCGCCACCATGGTGTTCTAGTAAGATAGGGCCCTTACACGCATTGCCTTATTATCTCTAAAGTCCTCAATAGGAATTATTACGGCTCGGTTGGTACAGGGCTTAGGGAATTCAGCGCTATGCGCTACGGGTTCGTTCCCCCCTTGGATCCAATATGTTAAATCATGTTGACGGGTCTGAGTATCTGTGCATGTTAGATTTATATCTGTAAATGCATTGTATTGACATAAAATCCAGGGAAACCTTTTTGTAGAAAAATAAAATAGCTATATAATCTATATGCTCTAAGGGATTCGCACGTGAGCCATGGGCTTATCAAAACAATTTCCAAATATGGTAACATTTAGAACTGACAGTTAGTTGACACTCTTGACGTTGACACTAACATTGCGTCTGACATTTTATTTATTTGAGTTTGACATTTTTTTTTGGAAGTCTTGCCATATGGAAAAATTGCATTGAATTTTATTGAATTCATTTGATTTTTATGAGCTTTACGTATTCGTGATTGTAATATTTTCAAACTCTGTAGGATAATTATTATATTACATCCATAATCTCATACATGGGTGTGAGAAATCATCCAAAAATCTTCAGGACCAACCAACTGGCAATGAAAAAGATAGCCAATAGCCCTGCCTGAGAATCTAGAGTTCTAGAGGTGTGCATTATACTAAACTGAAGAGTTATAAAAAATTAGGTAATTTAATAGCCTCTTTAGTCATGTTTGACCTACGATAAGCACCAATTTAACTCTACTTGTTGCCGTCCCAGTTCAGTTCTGATTCCATGGTTATTTGGTTTTAAACTTTAATAAAAAATTTTGTTACAAATGTTTTCAATAATACTACATTTTTCTAATAGCAATGTTTCATGTTCTAGCAAAACATTGCTAGCACTTGAAATATTGCTAGGATAAAAATTCCAGTGTAAAAAAAAGTAGTCTTTAGAGCTTTCTTGTTGATACAAGAAAGCTCCTTTCATGGAATCATCCTCCTTCATGGAATCCTAAGACGTGGCGCAGCATTTCACTGATGTGAAATGCTGCGCCACGTCTTAGGATTCCATAATAAAGTCGTTCTCATGAAAAGAGACGTAATCTTTCTTATCATGACGCTCAAATTGTAAAATTAAATTAATTAAGGTGTTATTACTTTTTGTACCTATAGGCACAAAGCTGTGTTGCTATTAAAGGGAGTTTGTTTTGCCAGCACTTCTTCTTCCCAGCACTGAAAAACACTACCCCTTATTATAAAAGATGGTCTAAGAAAAACTCTGATTTTAGAGTAGCCCCGTCTCTTTTTGTTATATGACATAAGAAAGTGATGGGTATATTTTAAACCTGGGTTTACCTTAGTTTTGGTTTAAAATATCTTTTGTAATAAGGGGGTAAAGGTGGGCGTTTTGGGGGGCTGTCTTTTGCAATATTGACGTTGAAAGACACTTAGAAAAGAAAATAAAAGACACTATACAAAGAGTCTAGTCTTGATATATGTTGCCCCCAAGGCCGTAGTCAGGGGGCGGTGGGATCACCACTAATCATCAGGGCTCAAACCCCTCATCGGTCATTCTGCTGGCAGCCAGGAAAGACTTACTAGGTTGGCGTTGATGTCGATCTACCGCAAAGTAGATATTATGGTTTAAGACATTTATTTTCGCAAAAGATTTACAAAATCACTTACAGAGAAAATACAATATATGTATAAAACTTAAAAGCTACATTAAGCCGATTGGCGTAGTGGGCGGTAGGTACCATGAGAAATCAGGTTACAAATTATAAACAAAAGATCAGTGATAGTGTTAGTATAGTAATAGGGTAGTTGCAGAAAAAGTATTAGGCAATTAATACAAAGTACGATGTCGTATGCGCACCGCCAAAAGGTGAGGGATAGGTACAATACAGTGTTTACCATATTAACAATATGGTACTAATTATAGTTTTGTTCGACACCAAGAAGGCTAGACCATTAATTTACTTTTGTTTGTTTTCTCTAGCTACGGCCTTACTTGCTCCCCGGCTGTCCATGTCTCTAGGTTTGTAATTAAATTCCAATTAGACTTGTTCTTATTATAATAGACTGTTTTCATAGAAATGTGTGTTTTATTTAAAAAATAAATTGTTGCAGCGACGGCCAGGCAGGCGACGAGGCAACGTCGTTTATAACGAAGACGCCATTTTATGTTCTAGTTTTCAGTTTTTACATTGATAATTTCAGCTCTCTTCAAGCTGTCTCTCTTCCTCTTCCAATCTCCCGCTAGCAACGCCCTAAGTCGAGGTCGAGTCTCACTAGGGGTCGCCCTTAGTGCTGTTGTTGCTAGTGCAGTAGAAGTAGTTAGCTTAGGTTAAGCATTTTACTTCCCACCATTGGCTGGAAGCTCAAAAACCCAAAAGATTGCGCCAATAACTGTCCGGTTACCTACGTAGAAACAAATGTTTTAAACTTTCGCGATTTGTACACATTATAAAAATATAGATTCGGGTCTACTGGCATAAAAACTTTAAGAGGCACAAAATACCTTTTTATCCCGACGTTTCGGCCGAATTACACCGGCACGGATAGACTGAAGTGGTGGAGCAGTTGTCATCTTCGTGAAGCAAGGGTATTTTCTATCTCACTCCATCTATCCTCACTCGATCTTGATTTTTTATAAAGCTATCGTTGGTACATACTTCGACATGCCACACTAACGACGTCTTTACACTCGCCTAAACCGTCCCGTCGACGATAACACTTGCTGCTGACCGGATTCCGTGATGGTGATAGTTTGTATCCATCTTCCCGATTGAAATTCTTGTACTTCTTAATTTCAATCGCGTCACGTACGATTCTGGGATAATAGTGACGATCGGTGGAGAGGACTTTTGGAGTAGTGTAGTTCTATCCAGTGATTGGAACCGGACTCCAGAAGATGCTCGTATATTGCGGACTTATTTATCTGGCTGTTCTTGACTGCGGCGACATGTTCCTTAACCCGTTCTGCGATCGTTCTTTTGTCTACCCGATATAAGAACTACCGCAAGCAGTCAATCTTGTAGACGCCAGGTGTCTGAAGAGGAATAACATCCTTTGGAGTACGCAGTTGCCTTGATACCTTGGATAGAGGACTATTTATACAGTCTTAATGACATATTTCTTTTCTTAGTGTGGTGTAGGCTGTAAATAGTAGTTGGTTGTTTAAAAATAAATAAATTTCTGTACCTAGTACTGTACCAACTTTATCTGTCACTCCTTTTAAATATGGCATGAAAGCTGGCACTCTGTTCACCCCCGGTTTTTTAACGTTACGTAGAAACAATCCACAAGGACCATTTCAAGCAGTCAAATAATATTTAAAAAAAAAAATGTTTCACTCACTACATTAACACGACTTAACCGACCGCACCTAGCCTGGAAATTATCTATATTTCCTTGTTTATGCTCTCTCATCCTGCGTTGTTACAATTACAAATAAAGCCAGCACTACCGTTTATTACAACAACCACGGGACGTAATTATACAATCCACTGCGCGGCTCTCGGCCGTAGCCTAAATACTGGCCCAATTTTTTATGTAAGATACGGATGGGGTCGAGCTGAAAACGTCAGGCTGGCCCGGCCAAGGGGTAAGTGCTTCAAATCTCTTAACTTAAGAAGTACTGAAATGAAGTAAGTAAAATATACTTGTATTGAAGAGTACATTCGAATGATACACATCTCGCATTCTAGACCCACGGGGTCGGGCCAGACTAAATAATTATTAGGCGTTGTTCAAATTGTGTAAATAATGAGCACATGGCACGTGGATCAGGACGCTGTGAGCCTGTGAGGCATGGTTTGAGGGTCAATTTCACTAATTCATACAACAAACAAATACTCTATTTACAATTTTGTATTACCTATAACTTTCGTAAGACACATTCATTTTACGGTTTACTCACGTACATTTTTCGGGATTGCCAGACAGTTTCGGATCCAAACGGAGCCCTTATTCATGAGCTCGAGAGTCAACTCGCGACCTCGCCGCGTGATCAGCTCACGAATAAGGGCTCCGTTCTACATCTACATTTATTTTCGAGAGTTATTAAAAGAAATTATTACGTTTGTTGGAAGACCGGATTAAAACGGTTCGCGGTCTGGAGATAGCCCGCGGGCCGTACTTTGCCAATCACTGGTATAAGCGCTTATTACACTTGGCTGAATTTAGTCTTCTAAATTCAGAAGCAACTTAAGCGAGTCAGGAAGGCAGGAACCATCCTGACTGGCTAATTAGGATCCTAACCGTTCTAACTCTTATTACACTTTCCTAAATCCTAATTAGGATTCCTAAATTCAGAGTAGTGTAATAAGCCTTAGGCTCAAAACGCACTAGCGGCCAGCCGCAATACGGCGTGCCGCTTGCCGCACATCGATTTTTACATGAAACCGCATGATCTCAACGCACTGGCGCACGACGGCTGGCCGGAAATCAGTGCGTTGAGATCATACGGTTTCATATAAAAATCGATATGCGGCCAGCCGCAAGTGGCACGCCGTAATGCGGCTGGCCGCTAGTGCGTTTTAAGTCTTATAGGTCGTTTGCACCTAATGCCTCTTGTTACTGAAATGTATTGAAGGAAACAATCGTGGTCGCAGAATGCTTTTTAATTTTCGTTGACAGTAGAGACAACGTACACAAAGGTTATTATAGGTTTTAATACAAAACACTACAGTTACGATCGACATTACTATCCACTTCGTGGTTTTTTAGCCACGTAAAACGTTAACTTGATAATAATAATCATGGTTTATTGAATCAATTACAATAATGAACATTGTCACTGAAACTAGATTTAGTGTGCTATAAGCAACAGTAATGTTCGTGGATCGTGGCTGATCTAATTATATTTATAGTTTTTGTGCAAATGTTAATTTATTACGTGTTTTGGAATGTACTGTTAAAAAAATAAAGAAAACAACAGTTTGGCAGTATTAGTATACGTGTATTTTTATGATTTCCCATTATATTAACTTACAGACCATAGGTCTTACAAATATTAACTTATAATCGAACTTAAATCAACGTTACAACGAACATAAGTTACCAATGTTGAACAGGCAAGTTTAAATTTAAGTTGTAATTAAAATGCACTTTTTTCTGAACAAGTTTTCTTTAAAATATACATAATAATTATCACAAAATATAAACTAAACCTTCTAAAACGAAGGTGGTATTTTAAATGAATTTAAAAGGTACTTTTTTTGCTATTTTCATAATATCAACTTAGATTTATCCAATAAACACATTAACGATTTAAAATCTAAGAGGTAAGTACCGATTTAACTTAGAAATTTGATTGGAATGGCTGAACATTCCCGTTAGAAATGCATTTTTCAGATGGAGTCAAAATATTAGTGACTAGACAATCACACACACACACATAGCACTTCTTCACAACAATAGCCACCTCGAGGCGACGAGCGTCGGAGGTGCAGCAGAATCATTTCGCTCAGAAAATCATCGTCATCTTGTTCCATGTCGTGTCGGCGTTGTACTCATTTCACGAGGCCGGGACTCTTCGGGTAGTCGCACGGTAGAAATATGTGCATTAGCTTTTCTATCTCGCCACGACATAGGGGACAGCGATTGCACCTAGAAAGATGAAACAGAAAATTTAGTAAACATGATTTTTAACATCGTCATGATGTGGTATGGTTGCAGACGCAAATATACTAAGAAAGAGAACAATTACAATACGGCCGACATATCTTGGCGAGTCTGAAGTTACTTGTTTGGCTGCGCAATGAATCTTTTGGAAACGAAATTGTCTACTGCGCAGCTAATCAGCTAACTTCAGACTCGCCAAGAAACGTCGGCGGTATTGTACTGTACAAACTATCAAATAAACTACTTAATAATGGTCGATCCTAAGATGATGTTAATTAAAAGGCAAATAAACGCCATTTTGTTCAAAAAAATCTATTGCGCAATTACTTGTAGGCGTAACACGACGATCGTAGAAAAGGGTTTTGTCGACTGTAAAATAGACAAAATGACGCATTACCATTGTGTTTATGCAAGTTTGTCTATTCTTCCGTCGACAAAACCCTTGTCTAGATTGGTCATCAGTGATCATACTATGCATGCTGTCTGCCATCTAAAGAATTGTCGGCATTATAAGCAGCAGCGTCCTCCAGGGGCCCAATTCTCCTAAAATAAATTGTTGCCAAGCGCAATCGAACCACAACCGTCAGTCAGTTTTTGTTTTCGAAAACTTTCAAAATGATTGATTTTGTTTTTTGTGTCAAACAATTTGATAGCTTTTGAAATTGAGAACTGTCTGAATGAACGGTTCGGCCTTGGTTCAGTTGTGATTTATCAAGATTTATTTTAGGAGAATTAGGCCCCAGTTCGCTAAAACAACATATTGCGACCACCGATCGATTTGCCAACTATTGTTGCAATAGCAATATTCTCTGACGACATTTAAGGTGGTATGTGAAGCTAATATTAATAAAAAGAAGGTGAAATAAGCTACATACCTAGGAGCGCACACGCCGCAGCACACGACGTGTCGACACGGCAGGAACAGTGTGTCGATGGGAGCGTCCATACACACGCGACACGCGAGCGCCTCCGCGCGACACCCGCCACTGTGCGAGCGGGAACGGGACTCCTGGGGAACAACATACTTATTAGCTTGTTATACATACTATATTATTATTTCAGAGGTAATTTGGACATAGTACTATCACGTGCAATAATGCAATAGCAGTTGGAAATTGTAATTTTTTAAAGGGAGCTCTTCATACCTTTGTCTTTGTCAGTGCCGTAAGGTATCTTCTAGAATGCTCCAAGTGTGCGTTCTGAGTGACGGCGTACGGGCGTATTGCGGATTGCGGAATGGTTTTATCGTGGCTTTACCGTCGATACCTGTCCTTAGTGCACGCGGGAAAGTTGACGCGTACGCGCGTGTGTTTATTATACTTTGATTTTAATAATGTCAATTTTAATGCGCCGTTCATTCCGCCTACGCGGTGCGCCGTCACTCAGGACACATACCTACTAACGCACGAGCCATCTTAGGAGCTGCGCTTTGCGCCCCTACATGGCGACATGAAGAGGCTAGACTGTGTTATTTATTACTAATTATTTTCTGGTATCGATAATAAAGTGGGTTCTGGTAAATATTAGGCCACCTACTCCATTGTGGGTGTCTCCCCCAGTGGCATCACCATGAGGGGTTATGTCAAATATTGGGCCAACATCCACTATCGTATGAGGGTGTCTCCGTGGACCCACTCTGACGTTACCATGAGGGGTTATATTAAGAGGGTGAGCAGCAGCATCACTAATCCGTCTGCCATCCGTGGTGATGATGGGTGGTGGCAATTTCCCCTCTTAGTGTGGCGCCACACCATGCCGAAATTACGCGACCGAACTTCGGCGTCTATGTTTTGTATGTAGGTAAAACGCGACGTAATTTCAGCTTGGTGTGTCGCGGGTAATATAAAAAGCATTGCAGGCGTAATCATGTCGAACTTCGGTCGCGTATCTTCGGCATCGTGTGTTTAGACACTTAGTGTTAATTGGGAGGATCACGTCTAGTAGTGTGTACAGTACAGTCTGGTACGATGTATACCTTATGTTCAGCCCCCGAGTTGGAGCGCCTCCGCTGGCGCGGCTCGTGCGCGGCGGCGGCGAGCGCGTGCGCGGCGCGTCGCGCGCGGTCGTGCACCTCGCGACACGTGCGCCGGATGTCGAACACGTAGCGCCGGCCCAGCGTCGTCGAGTCGTTGAAGATCGACGCTATTGTGCCCTGCAGACAAAAAAACAACTATTATTATTTTGCGTTTAATAATAAAACACTCACTAGGATTTCTCCTGTGTCTTAAATGATATTTATTTCTGTAAATAAATCTGAGCCGGCTGTACACACTCGCCGAGACAGCCCGAGACTTAGTAGCTGTCCTTTACTATTTGATGTAAAAGTTAAGGATAGAGATAGCGTCTCGGGCTGTCTCGGCGAGTGTGTACAGCCGGCATTACAGTCACTTTTACAAGTCAATGTAATGTTTTTTTTTAAGACTAGATGGCGCCGGCATTTCCTGTCTGACTAAGTCTGAGAAGAAAAGCCGAAACAAACTCAGAGGTCAAGGTCTCTTTTAAAGTCCAGACATTGTGGTATAAAACTATGCGAGTGTAACAATGTAGGGCAACGTCGTTTTGAAGAAAGAGCCATAGCAAGTTTGAGTTGACCTGTCCCAACTGACAGCACAAGCATTATAGGTGCGTTAAAGCTGCGTTTCCATTGTGCAAGTAAGCTCGCACGCTGCAAGTTATAAGTAGTTTGTGTAATGAAAACATTAGCTTGCATGCAAGTGGCCATTACAATACATTGAATTCCGACTTGCATGCAAGTAACATCATACTTCCGTGCAAGCTTCACAGAACCGCAACAACTGTCTGTAGGTCATACAAATATGTTCCGTGCGGGTATCGAACCCGTAGCACAGCGGTATATCGTCATCGTATTATTTTATTATAGTGAATTGGAGATGTCCTGTTGCGTAAGGTGAGGCTGCAATTGACTGGGAAAGAGATGACGTATTCAATTGAAGAGATGACGGGGAATACAATTGTCTGAATTATCATTGTAATCATAAAAGGATTACATTTCTATTTCAAACCAGGGAGCCTACTCCGTAAGTCCGTCAACGAAGTTAGTCGCCCGTCCGAAAGTAGCCCGAAACGTAGGAGTGAACAAAACAAGCGTCAAGTTCAACTTTTCGAACAGGCAAAAACACATCGGTAGTAGGGACAACTGTCAAATCGTTTTGTCATTAATTCTTAGTTCGGGCCCCGAAATAATCGTATGTTCGTAGGTGATAGGGAGTAGGAAACGTTCGTAACTAAAGCCGAAACCACGGGCTTCGTGCTTAGGGAGTAGACCCCCAGCTGTGCCCACGACTCCGTCCGCGTGGAATTCGGAAAGCAATTTTGTGTCGCAATACCTAAATTTTCTTCTTGATAACTTTCAATTCTAATATCTTTTGATTGAGCGAACCGATTACGATGAAACAAAAACTAAATGTTACTCTAAGATACGCATAACGTTTGTCTATAAAAGTCAACTGCATTAAGTCAGTACTTTTTACGTGAAGCGTGCACAAACAAACAGACAAACAGAATGTAGTTTCAAGCGCGAATAGTAGTCTATACATTTAAAAGGAGAAGCTGACTGACTGATCTATCAACGCACAGCCTAAACCGCTGGGGTTAGAAAGTTGAAATTTTGACAGTAGGTTCCTTTTGTAACGTAGGCATCCACTAAGAAGGGATTTTTCGAAATTCAACCCCTAAGGGAGTTAAATAGGGGATGAAAGTTAGTATGGAAAATCGTCACTTAACGAGTTCAAAATTTCACGCAAGCGATGCTGCGGGCGAAAGCTAGTTGGATCTATACAGTCCGCCTGGCTAGCTACCACCCTCACATCAAAGTCCGGCGCCAAGCAGTTTAATGTGTTCCGTCGTGTGTATGTGAGAGACAGAGGGGTATAGGGGAATTCCTCTATCTCTGTTACTTGGATTCGTGTGTTTCATCTTAGACTATGTCTGCGCTTAACATCATATTATGTGAGAAAATGTATCAATACATCAGCCACATTAAAGTGATAATTAACGTGCTTTGGGATTATGAACCTTAATTCAATGACTAATAGTTCAGTTTCCATCACATTCAAATTACTTTTAAGCCCTTTTCGGTAATTTTGGTCATTCTAAAATGAACTTAAACACATGTTGTCAAAGTTGATAATTGCGTAATAGTAATAACGTTTAATTCTCTTTCCATATTAGCTTAAGACCCAATTTCACCATACTCTGTTAGTTATTAATGTCCTGTTAAACATTTTAACAGATTGTTTAACAGTACATTGAATTTGACATTGACTGCTTAACAGAACATTAACAACTAACATTGTATGGTGAAATTGGGTCTTAGTATAGCTATGTAATTTGTTGTATGCACCTATTATGTTTATTTTTATATACAGAAATTAGCGGCTAGTCTATTTTATGACTAACAATTACAAAAAGAATTACAGTTTCATAATTATGTGAAGTAAATTCTTTTATAAAGAAATCACAACAACTTTTTACTGTATACTTAGATTTTTAATTTTTCTCATGGACCAAGGTTGCCATTATTAAATGTTTGCAATGAAATAAATCTGTTATTAAGAAATTTTCTCACGGTATTTCGCAAAATGCAAAAAAAGAAAAACTTTTTCATTTATTTCAAGAGATTACAAAGTTATTTACACACATTTACATAATTACAAACAAAATTATACAAATAACGAAAAATATATCCTAAATAAAACTATAAAATAAAATACGGCATCGAAATTTAATATTCCTCCGCATCGCTGTCCACTGGTAGCGTGCCCAGAAGGCTGGCAGCATTGCCACGTTGTATGGCAATGCTAATCCTTTGGCCAAAGTAGAGGCCAGCCTTCGGGTCACGGGAAGCGTCGACCGGCCGCCTCGCAACGTCTTATAGAAGTCGGGCACTCGGACCCCACGACCCGAGTGTTTCGACCCCAAACGGCTCGAAAATATAATTACTGATGAAGTTATTATATTTAAAGTAGATACTTCAAAAGATCTTTTATACAATAAATAAAGTGTGTGAATACTTAAGTATTATTTATCGCATTTTATTTTATTTTTCTATTATTTTTAAAATTATGTTATTAATTATATTAAGCGCCAAATTCAAGATATTGCGCTCCACTGCAGCGATGCTAGATTTTTTTTCGCATTACTCGCTAAAAATTTGAGCAAAGTAAGTAGTTTTGGGCGCGCGCTTGAAATTTTCAGACAGTTTTTTTTATAAGTATTGTGCAAAGGCAAGCCATCTCCCGTCAACTCTTACATCAATATAGTGTTTCAAACTCACTAAATTGTACATTATCGTTCATCAATTTCATCATTATTTTTCACAAGAGGCACTAAATCATTTAGGCAGAGTCCAAAGTCTCACTAAACGATTGTTGTGACAGGGTATTAACTAAATAGCCTGTAGGTCATCATTCGCCCCCGTATTATATTGAGCGGGGCAAAGTCCAAGCGTGTTTTGGTCATTCTCACTATTGCCCATAATTACATGAATTGTAGGTATTCCAGACAGCTCCTATCCTACACTTGACTTTCAAATTATTAGATAACTATATGTATTTTAAATAAAGTATATTCAAAAATAGTGTAATTTTTTGTTTACTTCGATTTTTTTTGTAAATGTTTATTTTAATACAGAAATATTGCTACCTCATAATTTTGAAACACCAATTTATAAATGACAAGTTCATTATGTATAAGGATAACATAATGTTATTTATGTTATAAAATAAGTGCATAAATACATTATCCCTACCATAAATTTAATGCAATACTCATAAACAATTTTCCAACCACAAATGGGTCAGCCGTTCATACAACATACTTTATGAATATTTCTGCCCGTAACTTTCAAAGTTTCGACCTAACAATTCGTTCACAAGGTTGCCAGCAGTGGTGACGTGACTTTTAGCATGAACGAATAAATATAAAATGCTTCATTTCATGCAATTATCGACTCAGTGTAACATAGTAGGTAATGTGTAGTTTTTATATCACGATTTCGGATTGTACTGACTAATGACTAAGACTAACATTTTAACCCTAGTTAATATTTAAAATATTCTTAAATTAACCTGTAACCCATGCTAAGAATTGTCAAAGATTTGCTACAAAAAATATCGTAAGAAGCGACTGAGCAGCAAAAACATACATCAAGTTAAGTCAAGAGGTTAAGCTTCCATTTATTTGTAAAAAAATATCCTTTAACTTGATCGTGTTTGACCCTAATAGTCGCATCTGTACAAGTGGAGACAGGGTCTAAGATGAAAAACATGAATCCAAGTAGCAAAGATATAGAGGACGACAGACGCTTCCTGCTATGTGTTCAGCGTCAAAAACCTATAAACTGGGGCCTAATTCTCCTAAAATAAATCTTGATAAATCACAACCGAACCAAGGCCGAACCGTTCAATCAGACAGTTCTCCATTTCAAAAGCTGTCGAATTGTTTGACAAAAAAACAAAATCAATCATTTTTTGAAAGTTTTCGAAAACAAAAACTGACTGAATGACGGTTGTGGTTCGATTGCGTTTGGCAACAATTTATTTTAGGAGAATTAGGCCCCTGGTCATTTGTTCTCTCGTGTCGGCAAGGGCTATACGAGAACTCATGCCGCGGTGAAAAGATTAGCCAGTCAGCAAGGTTGGTAGCGAGGCTGACTGCCCATATACGCTTGACAATTTTAAGTAACAAAGTTAAAGTTTTTTAAATACTAAATAGATCAGATTTCATGCACTTTTAAAACGCCAAAACTAGGTGCACGGTTCCAAAAGGTAGGTTCCATGGAGAAGAGCCGGCAAGAGACTTCATAAATACTCTTTTCAACATCATGAGAATTAAGGTTAATGTAAGAAATAAACTCACTAAGAGTAACAAATAGAAAAATATGCCTTCTAGGATTGCCACAGCAGTTAAAAGCTGAATGAACAGTCCCGACAGACAGCACCCGTTTACAAGCATAACGAGACATATCGTCAGTCGCAGAGATTCTTTTAATGCACCAATTAATTATGTGAAGTTTCTCACCTTAAGATCTCTAATGAACTGCTCCGTAACATCAGTGCGGACGGTCTCGCAGCAGTAGAAGGCGTGTTTCTCTGTCACTGCTCTGTACAACGCCGCTGCTTGCCCAGACGTCGCCATCTTGACGTGGAGAGTTGCCTCGTTGCCCTCGTCGGTGACGTATGACATCTGAAAGTTGCGTCGGAACGGCTGCGCGCGGTGGATCGCTGTGTAGGCGATGCTGGAAGCGGAGAAGATGGCTTTTACAATATAATTCATAATTCTGAAGTGTGAAAGTAGCAAGTTTAGTTTCGTATTAACTGAGGATCAACTCTTCTAACAAAATTGATTCCAAATAACAAACGAACTACAACCGTCAGTCTGTTTTCGTCTACGAAAACTGTCTGTGTTTGGTTTTGGTTTTGCTGTCAAACGTTTTCAACTGTCTGAATGAACGGCTACGGTTCGATTGCGATTGATTAACTCACTAATTTCAAGCATAATGATCAAGACTATATGGAATCTGTGTTCTCAATTTTATAGCGATAACCGGTTGCGTCCCGCGTGTCGTCTCAGGACGACACCGCCATTGTTTATCTATTGTGTCTATAATTACAGTACTTGAGTACTTGTGTTTGGCAGTATAATATTTGGTGATAACGTAAAACAAAGAAAGTCACACAAAGAACGAGAAAATCTCTAAAAAGAAACGACAATACATACAATAAAGGAGTACTATCTTATCTTTCTCAAAGAAGTATCTGACAACGATACTTATTTGATAGCAGAGACGAAAATATGATAATAAACGGATGTATAAGCAGGAATTTTACTAGTTAATAACAATTATCTTGTTAATAACAGAGTAATTGAGCGAAAACAATGTTATCGGGACTTTGGTACTACAGCGAAATGGGTCAGAGATTACTTTTATTGAACGTTGGCGACTTTTGACTTCTTGGGCAATTATGTTTACTCCGACAAATTATCTGTAAGCTCCGTCAGTATAATTATTGTCAAATAAGATGTTTTACAATAATTGCAAAACAGATTATTAGTTTGCAAGTAGACAAAAGTATAATTAATGTCACCACGAATAGCGCAGTAGGCGAAATTCTTCGTCTTTCAGAAATACATGTTTTGCAAGCAAGCATCTATTTAAATATGCTGGCTGGTAAAACATGAAAATGGGGTTTAGCCATGGACGTAGGTTTAGCTAATTCTGCAAATAATAACGGAACAATAAATGTTACATACATACATAACTCTCACGCCATTTTCCCATTGGGGTAGGCAGAAATTGTAAGACGCGACATTCTACGATCCTTACATACTCCTTTCGCTTCGACCACGTTCATACATCTTGTCATACACGCACGCCGGTTGAGAGTACTACGTACCTGTCCTTTTGAAGAACATTACCAATAACATCGATGTATGTCCTTCCTACTGGCGATTTCACTGATATCCACCTTATAAATTCCTTTTGTTAATCACCTTTCACTCATTCTCTCAACTCTCAACATGACCAAACCACCTAAGCATACTCCTTTAAATTTTTGTCACTACATCATCTTTTTCAATAATATTATCTGTGTAAATATTTTTTTTAATAATTCGCCGTTGTATTTAGGACCGTGATGTCATTTTAATGAATTCAAGAGCGTCGAAAACAGAAACGAACGTACTCATTGTCTTGACCTGTTTGTAACTGCTAAGTTACTCGAATATTAAGTAGAGTTATAATCGAACCAAACTTGCTGTATTGATAAAGATTTGTTTAAAATTACACGAGTTCCATAGGAAGGTGAAAAACATATTTGGGATTCATGTTAAACATTTAAAAGACGACATTTTTAAAATATGTCGGATTTACCCACTTTTTTTTCAAGTAAATTATGTATGAATATTGACGTTTAATGAGTAAGGGAATTTCCAATATACCTACGTTAAAATCAAGAACCCACTTAAACAGAAAGATATTTCTGACTAACTAAAGAGAAACTTAGGCAGACTTAAATAGACAACACTAACCTCTGCTTCTCAACTCCGATCTCCTGTTCTCCGTTGCACGCTGGCCTGTACACCACGATGCCATGGGGTCCAACCCCCACACACGTGCTCAGTCTGCACCCGCAACCTCCTCCACTCTGCCCAGACGTAAGACACCCAACTGTCGCTCCTCCATCTATCTCCTGCTCATCTCTTGCTCTAGGCTCTTCGGCCTGCTGTCTATGGTACAACAAGTGACTGTAGAGGTTGTGAGCATTATTGCTTAATGTTACTGGCTTGCAGAAGAACAGCTCCTCCCCAAACGATTCCAATTTCGAAATTTCTTTCAATAATCTGTATTCCGCTTGGGAAGCACCCATCCCGGATATTTCGCAGTGGTATTCGATGATTTTGTCGACATGGTCTTCTGGTCTTTCGCCTTGAGGGCCAATTTTGTCGCATTCTTCGTATATGTGGGTTGGGGGGAGGTCGAAATCGCAGTCTCCTGTCTCAGCTTGAGCTATGTAGGCAATGATCCTTCTAGCTACTTCTAAATCAGCTACTACTAATCTGCCTTCAGTGAGGTCGAGTTTAGCGTGGAGGTAGAACTGATGGCGGGTGGGTTCGTTTATGAGGAGGTGTGGGGGCACCCAGAACTTGACGCGGAGGTCGAGGCGACCGCCGGGGATCCGATGCGGGTCGAGAGGGTTTCGCAGGTTGAGCCACCTTCCGGGACCAGAGCCTAGGGATACACGGAGGCCGAAGTAGTCCGCTTCGGCGCCGATCTCCAGTTTCTCGCATACCTGGAACAAGGAAAGTTTACGTTAATTCAAAAGTTCGAGACAAAAGAAATGAAATTGTTGCTAGAGTTTCGTTCAACTTTAGTGCATCAGATAAAAATCACAATTAACTCTGATCTGTAAAGTTTTACGAAAAAGAAAGCGACTTCAATACACATGTAACATACACGGGTACCCAGATTAACAAAACTACTTGCATGTAACCTAAAACAGAATCTGACCAATAATTAGATTACTAGACTTTCGCAACACAATTTAGTATTCGTCAAATAATTACACAGTACGGCCAAAGTGTTCAGACTACAGACCAATTTGGTAATGTTATGAAGTGAAAGTAACCAACCAAAAAACCTATTATTAGGTGCTATTTATCAATGTTGAACACGTCTCGTTCGTTGCTAGAGGCTCCACCAAGGGGCCTCTCGACGAGTCTGTTATATCAAAGATTCAATCTGATGTTGATAAATCGCCTCTTTATATTTCCCTGGCCAATTGCCAATGTTAGGGTTATTCAGGATGTGTCATTGATCATGCAAATACTCTTTTGGGTGGCATTTTGACTGCTTTGAAGTGCTCTGTAGGGTTCCCGGGCTTTAGGGGTTATTTTAACGACATATTTGAGACATCATATTTCGTTCATATCAGAAATGGATTTGTAGGGACCCAGACAGACGGACTGCATCCCAACTGCAACTGCCAAATGCAGTTTAGATGCAGTCAGTGCAACTGCCGAAATATGATTCCGCAAATACGATTTTATTAGCCCCTCAGTTCTTTAATCAATGAATTATAAACCAGGTTCTTTGACATAGGACGTTCAAAATACTCCTTTGCATCAGACCCCCTTACATATCCGTTATTTCCGTCTGTTTTGGTCAGTCAAGTACTTTCCAACTGTTCATTACCATATTTCTTTGTTACGTTGTGCAGCAGTTAACTGCGCATTTTATGTCAACAACGAATAGTTAATGAAGGTACATTGAGTGTTTACTTATTAATTGCGTCGTATCTACATAATTTGTAAGTATTTATGCACTTACGATGCCTGTTTTTGCATTTCGATGTAGGCAAATGTTTTTGCTGTTGAGGCTACTATATCGATGTGTTTGTGTACGTAAAATACGGAATATTTGTTGCTGATAAGAGTTGCATGGTAACCGTAATTGGCCAAATGTTGGTCACACTTGCATTCATTATTAGATTACGTGGGAATAGTTACAGGGTACAGCGAGTTGCTGATATGATAACTTGCATAGTAACTGAAATTGGACCAATGTTGGCCACGCATTCATTGTCCAGATAACATACGTCCGGGTACTACCTATTTCTACCGCCAAAGCAGCTTTGTTGTTTCGGTTTGAAGGGTGGAATTAAAACACATGTGATTTTCCATCTTTGTCTCTAAGGTTGGCAACGCATCAGCAATCATCTTAGTGTTGTAGGTGTAGGTAGCGGTAGCCACTTTCCATCAAGTGGGCCGTCCCTCGGCTTGATTGCCAAATTATGAGAAAAAAAAAACAACTTTTTCTCATCCTGAAGCAGAAATAGACCTCCACGTACTACGACTATATGTGATACCCCATTCATAGATTTAATTACTTCTACATATAAAGGACTTCTTGTTCTTACGAAGCAATAGGCCTTGAAGCATGCCTAACACTACACAACATTGAAAATTGATACAACATAAAATAGTAATACGGTCGCAATTGATTCTGTTCTGTTAAACTATATTGTTTTGATTTCATTCTGATCATAATAAACGTAAAAATAACTAGTTCAGTCTATCGTAAAGTCTGAAAATATTTTGATTTAAGCTGCAGTTGTTTTTAAATATAATCGACGGATTTCTCCGTGTTTGTAACGCAATCTAATTATGTAATGTAATAGGAGTCTATCTATTGGGTTGCGTTAATCTCTACTAGACTTTTTAAATGTTTGATTTGAATAGGTAATTGTAATTGATTCAGTATGCTTGTTTCATTTTCTCTAAATTTTTAATTTTGTTTTCTTATCTACGAGTACCTACATTTTTGGTATTGCCAAGTAGATTGGTTGCGCAGGTCTGAAGGCAGTGGCTCCGTGTAAAATAATGGTATCCAGCCGAATTTGGTTAGACTGGAAGGTGATCCCAAGTTAATTAGGAAAAAGCTAGGCAGAACGTATTATCTACTGTATCTTATGATTATTAGGACCAATTTCATGTTGAAATGTTTTTAGATATCAACATCGCAGATATTCCTTTAACATCCAAATCATTCCTCTCTTCTACTAAAGTATTCTGTGCCCGATAAAGTCCATAACTGATCCCATTGCCTTATACCTACCACCTGCTTTAACATAACATTATGGAATGCAAGAAACAATTGAATCATCTTATAAGTTTCATTTATTCATATTATTAATGAGCATCTATCTATTAATCTAATTGTGTACAACTAAAGTTAACCACACATGGATCACTAGGTTGCTTGGATTGGAACACAGTTGATCGATATTTGTTTTTACCTGCAAGCCATAAATCAAACGTGACTATGTCTCAGGCCACACACTGGCCTATGGGTGGTGAGTCTAAGCATAATATATTCTAATTTAATCATAATTCCTAACATTATTTATTCGGCCAAAGTCCAATTTCAAATTTAACAATTTAACTCAGTTGTGCATCCTTGTCAGATCATCAATAAATCAAATGTAAACTACACTAAAGTAATTGTATCCCTCCATTCTCATTGACACCTTATCTGCGGCATCACGTTGCAAACTCCTGCGCAGCCTTTAGTAAATATTTGTCATCGGATCTCGTGTTTACGTATCAAGAATAATATCATGTGAATGAGTTCCTTACATTTATTTGTAGAGTTCATAAAAACATTGTTATGGTAGACTTGGCTTATTTACGTATTCATTTATGCTGATCGCTTTACCGTCTCTGGTATCCTCTGTTGGACAAAAGCCTGTTCCAGAGAGAATCATGATTTAAAATAATTATTTCTTAAAGCTTTAGATCTTTATGGCATTAATGGATGCGGCTTCAGTGCATTTTTCATCTTTAGATGTTACTTTATCCAATTGAATAAAGTTGTCTCCCTAAGTTTTTAGACCAAGTGTTTCCTCTGCATCCTTTTGAATCTCATCATTAGAAGACTGATTTACACAATCATAGTTTGTTGAAGCGAATCTCATTTTATCTCAGTTTTCCTCGCCGAGAAAGCAAAGTCAGAACGAGTCTCGCTTCTAAAATATCCTCGTCCAAATCAATATTTATTTAAAAAGTCAATGCCTTTGTCGTCATATTCGAAAAGAGGTTCCAGAAAGTCAAGTTTAACAAAGAGGACAATTCTGCTAACAAAATTGTTTGATTGCAATCGAACCGAAGCTCAACCACGACCGTTATCTCTATAAGAAAGTATAGTCAAATACTTAGTCTTGGTTCAGTTGCGGTTGGACTGCGTTGCGATTTTAAATAAGTTTGTTGGCGGTATTATCCTCCAGTCCTTACTAATAGGTTCTATCTTAATTTGCTTAATCGTTAGTGCTTTAATAATAGAAATCTTTCCTTCACGCAGATACATAATTGAGACATCATGCGATCTGATAAATCTGTATATCATTCAAACATCACGGTATCACGCCTGCATCTCGTGGCAACAACGTCATTCCATAGATTGTTATGTATGTAGGAATTATTAAAACATGCTGCTGACTCGTGGTGATCTTATTGTTGCAAGGCAAACAATATTATTGCAAAGTTACAATAGATAGATAGTCAGTTCAGGGGGCACGGGAGAGCCCCATCAACATCGAGTATTTGGGTATATTACGGATATACAGATTTAAATAACTAAAACGTTATTCACCATTAACAGTTTATGGGCAGGTCATAATGTCTTTGGAGGATAAGTTAATTAATAAATACAGTCCGACATGGCTCCAAATGAACGTAGATGATGGTGCTGCTTGTGAAGGAGAATGTCAAAAAGCTGTCAAATCTGACATTTCATGCTAGTTCTCTATTTCGCTGCGTTCATTTAGATCCATGTCAGACCGTACCTAAGGTTTTCTTTTACTAATTCCCTGACTAATACAGATCAAATAACATGAATAAACCTATTTGTCATCGAGTTTATTAATAAAGGGAACTCCCTGTACACTGATATGCACTAACACTCCCTTTCCCAACCCTAATTGTACCCGTTCCCCTAACCACTTTTAATTAAAAGCACAGTTACAAGGATCGTAAAAAAGCAATTTACGTAATACCCGGTACCGTTGGGAAAGCATACGTGTAGGGCATTTCGCTGAATTACTGGACAAATTGCACTGGAAGTATACGTGACTGATCGATGCTATGAATTACCTGTTTTGGTAAATTCGATTATGTAAAGATAACCGACAGAAAGAACTCATGAAGAAATCTTTTTTTATTCACAATTTTACCAAAACTTTTGTAAATATTTAATTAAAAAAGTAACCATGGAGTTAATTACCCGTTCTACTGCATTGAAAACTACAATTTGGAACGCGGCAATAACTATTTATTCGAAAATCAAAAGTGTAGAATGCACTTTGTCCTACTCTATTGAAATAAATGCTTTGATTGTGGAGAATTTATGTTTTTTTTTAAGCAATTTTGGCCAAGTAAGGGCAGAAGCGTTGCAGTCACTAACCAATCTTTAGGATGAGCATATTTTCAACAGTAGACTGTGATAATGATAAGTATGATGACGAATATAAAACGTTACAGTTTTAGGGGACGCTACTACAATGAGTACATATATTTCCATAATTATAGGTAGGTACATTTGGAACCAAAGACAATTCGCAAAACAAGTGACTCATTACGTTCATTATTTACTTACATATGTACACATTTCTCACTGACATACATACAGAGGGGCTCTGTACAAAAGAGTACGACGTAAGAGTAAAGTTTCAAAATTACTTCCCTGAAAGAACTTTGGATAGTCTTATAAATTTTAAATCGATTTGAGCGTCTTAATACTTCTCGTCTGCTAAATCACTGACTGACACAACACTTACAAATATAAAAATATGTTCGATTTATATGTAGATTCTATCTCGAGCTGTACTTAGTGCATTGAATGTTACAACCTCATTTCTATATTTGCTGATATGTCGGCATAACAGTATAGTAAAACCGTAATACTGAGGACTAGTCAACGGTATTCTATGGTAGGTAAAGGGTGTCATTAAATACACGATTACTTCGAGTTAACTGGCGAATTGACTGCACCATTGGTCTAGTGGATTGCTGAGCGTGGGGTTAGATCCTCAAATTGGGCAATGTTATTGGGGTTTTTTGGGTGAAATTTATCAGTAGCAGTCCAGAGTCTGGATTTGTACCGGTTGATGGCTATAAGCTCGCCCCCTATTACATTGGACTTTGGCGAACTTTTTGGGGAATATCTTTAGGTTTACTGGCTCGAAGAATTGCCAAACTTAAGTGGCAGTGGGCGGGCACCTTGCTCGCAGAACGGATGGCCGATGGGGCCGATAGGTTCTGGAGTGGCGACCGCGTAACGGAAGACGCAGCGTGAGTAGGCGACCACAAGGTGGACCGATGATCTGGTGAAGGTCTCGTTAATCCGCTGGATGCAAGAAGCATAGTACCGGTCGATGTTGCGATGCTTGGGGGAGGCCTTTGTCCAGCAACGTCTTTCGACTGAATGATGATGATGATGATAACTGTCAAAACTTCAGATTGTTACAAGACTCTCTATTGTATTTCTCCTTCACCAAATTACTTTTGAAGTCACTTGTCTCGGTCTGTTTTGTTCACAGGAACTGGTCGTCCTGTTCGTGCTCTCTTAAGCAAATGCACATCAAGTTTGTTAGTTCTTTCATCCACGATACCTATATCATGTTTCTGATGTCACGCATGGCATCTGTCGAGTGTCCATTGACTTCCGCAACTCAATATAATGGTACTAGTCTTATTAAAGGTATTAAACCTTCTTTACAGTAATGTGGAACGGTAGTTCTCATTTCTGACTAAACTTAGGAGTATTTTTTTTTCTTACGATGAATTTGAAACATTCGACAATCTAATGAAAGTAACGTAGTTATTATTAATTTGTCAACTACCTACAACTGTTGATAACCTCCTCATGTTATCGTTACCATTCGACATTAATGTTAATGTCCAAAACATATCATTAACCTCATGAAATGATAACAAAAACCCTTTCTTCTACATCGACATACGAAAACCGACTCAATGTTCAGAACTATTAAGTTCAATTCTCAAATGGTGGTCTCCAACATTTATAATATTGATAATAACCATGGAATTGTTATGGTCTGTACCTACTTCCGCTTCATATTTTCATTGTGTCGCCATAAAAATGTTATAAACCAAGTTCGTGGTCAGTTTATATAGGTACAATAACTAAAGGTGCTTGGACCAAAACAAATAGTTCAGCACAATCTTTCATTGAATTGGTCTTTATTATGGAATCTTTCATTGTATCAAGTGGCTCGTGTTTACTATCAGAGAAACGATGCTTTTCTGTGTCATGTGCTATCATGGGTAAAGCTATGCGTGCTCTGCAACGCGTAATCATTATATGGATTATGTATAAATACAAAAGAGATCTGTTGTTATGTTCAAAGCAGTAGTAGCATGTAAAATTAATGGATTTTGGATGGCTAGAACTCGTCTGAGGAATGTAAGTGTGTGGGTATCTCTTGAAAGTGCGTTACCTGCTTGGTTGAAAAGTGGTTGCTTGCTTTTTTTTGTAAGTAGGTATCGTCGAAACCCGTTTTCGTTAATCATGTAAACCGATAGCGGAAATACAGGTAGCTGATAGGTACATTGTTTTTCTTTTAAATTCACATCTATCTAGGACGAGATACCAATATTATCACACAGTAAACTCATTACTCCTATCTGGGGATAACGAATTTCCATGAACACAAACAAACATTTATTTGGCAGGACGCGGACGCTAATCTGTCAGGCTGACTGGTTGACGAACTTGTTGGGTCTAGAAACGAAAGTTTGGGAATCGAGCTCGATTTGTTGGCCGATCGATCGACCGTTGCGTGCACGCAGTCCGCGCGTGATACTGTTGAGACAGCGGTAGCGTTAGAGCGAGACAGCAAGAAAACATCTGGGTTGGTCGTTTTCTGATTCAATGTTTTTGCTCTTCTATTTCTGTTCCACCAACAGTGCCAAGATAAAAAAGGATTTTGATTTTGCACGATCTCGCTGTGCTCATATTTGACCTATTTCGAAAAATCTGTTTATTTTCCTCGTAGGCAATCGTAAAAATTTTATGTTTTCTCTAAAAAAACTGGCACTTTTACTACAAACATTTAGAATGTTTTCAAACAAAGATCTGACTTTCAACTCTCGATAATCGTTGTTCGTGATTCAGTAATGTTCCGTCCGACCAATTCCAGGAAGACTTAGTAAGCTTAGTTAGAATTTCGCGACATCTGGTCAAACTGGTCTGTTTCCTGAGCTATTTTAACTGGGCATATTGTGCAACCTTACCTTCCTTATGTGCTAGAATGTAATCGAGAACTGTGGATTTAACTTTGGTCTTATCTGAATTTGTCAAGTAATCCTGCAGTCATTTGGTTTTATTGTATTTTCCTTGGTAAATCAAGCTTCAAGATCGTCAAGTCCCATGTCGATTTTTTGTGAATTTGCTGTTTGGTTAGTTAAACCCATGTTATCACTTCCGAAACCCATGTGAATAACCGCGTTAATGGCCACTTCAACACGTGAGTCCCTAATCGATTCGGTCATTATGTAAGCTGCAATTATTGGTTCTGATATTACTAATGGTAGTAATAATAAACGTAGCCCTACACAATAAGCTATTAGTTTTGGAAGACGCCTCTTGGCTGACAACCAATTCTGATTTGGTTCTTTGTTCCCAAGTTGCCATCTTGGATTCCGGCTTCCATAATGGATGCACTATATGTGGAGTCAATGCCCTTTAAAGTCATGTCGGCGACGTCTTTCTTTTAAAAATGTAAACTTTCGAGTGTTGATGGAATTCTTACTCAATTCCCTTCAAAATTGAACGCGTAAATAAGTATGTTCTAGGAAAGAAAATGTATTCATTATTTTACTATTAATTTTCGATCTATATTTTTCCTGTAGAAGTAATTATAGTAGGTAACTAGTTATTTGTAGGTAGGTGGTAGGTACCACCACGGATTTCCTTATTTAGTATTTTTTTTGAGGAAAAATCTTACCGGTACCTATAGTTAAGTAACCTACTGTGTAATTATATAAAATTAGATTAGGTAATTAAACCTTAATTTCCTTATGGTAATATTGCAAAGTCCAAAGGGCGACGGTAAAATCTGATGATAAATTAAATAAACAATGGGTTTAACACAGCGTTCTGTTCAATGCATACATTATAGTGTGCTAAACTGACAAAAAAATGGCTGTGTCAAAAATGTTTCATTTTGAACCTTTTCATATCAGTTTAAAATGTCAAAACCTCAAATAGGGCCGTGTCCTACCAACTTTTTTCTTTAATACCAGGTTTGAATCCAACCAGTTCTTGCCATTGTGAGGTCGACGGCCTGCGAGGATGCGTCGCACGTGCCCCGCTTTTAAACCACTCCTAGTTATGCCAGATTAGATTCACTTTTTAATAATAGCCTGGCAAAACGACAGCTTAGTTTGAAAGTAGTCCAAAAAAGAATTCATTATACAAAGTGCCAGTCGCACTTCAGGTTACACAGAAAACTACCATTAGTTTTAAAGTTTTCAACAATTTTCGATCTGGTTTGAATATGAGAAAACTAAACGTACTGTAAAAATTTAAATTAGGAAAGTCGTTGAGGGCGTGTCTGTGGTAAAGTTCAAAAGTCAAGACTTGAGAACGTAGTTTTTTTTTCGTTTCGATGCTCGGTCGGATCACATACCTATAATATGTACTTTGTCTAACTGTAAAGCTGGTTTCAAACAAAGGTTTGAGCTTTTGTTTGTCATATTTTGGTACAAGTAACAGTAAGGCTTGTATAATTAAGTTTTTGTGGCGGGCGGAAGTGTAATGTCTGGTAGTACTTCCCGTTTCAAAGTAATTACGAACTTGCATTTCGTGAAGTTGAAATTGTAAGGTTTTAGTTTAGGTCTACGAAGTGGATTTAAAAAGTTTTGTGCTAATTAGTTTTTCTTCAGTAGTAGGTAATTACCGTAGTGAATATTTTTGCAGAAAACACTTAACTAGTCTACACACTTTTCTCAAAACATTACAAAAAACTGCTTTAAATATTTTTCAGAGAATAATACTTAGTTTTATTTGCACCTGATAAAATTCATTCACAATAGGTACTTACTTACCCATTATTTATGTCAAGGAAATTCTTTACATTTTCAGAAAATATGCGTAGTAAAACATTACCTACTAGATCGAACACGTGGTAATAAAATAAGAATCAATCTACGGTGTTTTCTAAATGCTATCAAGGAAACTCAACACTGCAAATTAAACGTTATTTCAAAAGCTTTAAAGTACTAAGTCCTTTGGTGCTTATAGTAGACTTGTTTAACCAGTAAGCTAGGAGCCATATTAGATTATGACGTAATGAGACCGAGCGCGGATTATAAAACACAAGGGCAAGTAGAAGACTTATAAGAAGCACTTAAGATTCCTTTATCTCATGTTAGTGGTTGATGCAATACTAAATAAAGGAGTAATAAGGAAGACATGGCTAAGCACGCGTAAACAAACGCATAAATGTTCTATATTTACAGGCCATTATGTGGAGTATGGAGGACTGTTACAGCGACTAATACTAAGATTGGCAATTCAAAACACAAAAACATTTGGCTTTGAAGTCTAAAGACTGATTCTATAGATGCTAAAGGGATAGAAAGATAAACAAACACTCGGCCTATAGCAGACTATTGCTGCATAAATATAACACTCTTCCAAAGAAGTACTTAATGCCATATAGTCGTATCGAAACGTAAGATGCTAGTTTCAAAAACAAACTGAAGTGTTTCCCACGATATTTTAAGTTAAATAATATGTGGTTTTACCTAAACGGTATAATATTTCAGACGTGGGACAATCGTCGGTGACACAATAAAAACCTTGTACACTTCCACGTAGTGATGATAATTTCTGGAGGAATTATTCATGGACTTTTGTTTTTCGACAATAGATTATTTTAAAGTAATTGTTTTGCACCTTTACTTTGAGAGAATCTAGTGTCCAAGTTGTGGGGTATTAAACATTTGCGAGAAAGAAGTTCAAGAGTATTAAAAACAATTGTTTTCTTTGTGGGTCCTACTTATAAGTCAGTTCTCTTGGGCACACCGACCATCATTGCTCAGGTTTTTGCGTTACTGACCACTGAACACGTAGAACCTGGCACCACAGTTGCGGAAATGTGTTGAAGCGAGTCCCAAAAAACTACTATTGACCTTCGAAAATTGCAAATTAGTCAAGTGTAGCAGTTTTTTTTTCAATCGCAATTTCATATCTTCTTTTAATGAAAATCTTTTGTATACAAATGGCAATGGACTTTGAATCGAGGCGTGGGCAAGAAATGCTATTGTATCAGTACAGGTGTACACAATCTGAAAAACAGAATAGCAATTGTTGACTGATATTTTTACTTTATAACTTTTTCTAATGCGTAGTTATTTGATTGTGATAAGGTTTAATGAAAAATACCCGAAAAAAATAGATACTTATCAACTTTTTTTGAAAAACATGTTAATCCTTGTAATCTAGAAGGTACCTATTTCTTTCATCAATAAAAGGATTTTACTTGTGAATAACAATAATACTGATAACAATCAACACAGAAATCCAAATAATATTATTAAATATTTAGATTTCTGTGGCAATCACTTATCAGATATTATTGTGTCCTTAATAATACCTATCAAGCAAAAACATACGTATTATTAGTATTTGTCTAGTTAAACAATAGTGTCATATGACTTATTTGTAATAAGCATTTGTACATTTCGTGACTGTCATATTTTAGTCTTGAACCAAAAGGAATTAATTATTTTTTATCTAAATAAATCTTTTGTTGTCATTCTAAACCAGTTATTGCAAGTCACGTTTCAAATCAATCGGGCATACAAAGGGAGAGACAAACCGTGGATTTGCAGTTTATATAAATACTACTAAAAATGTTGATAAAAAAAGTCCTCCAACGTTTTATAACGAACTACGATTAGTATGGATGACGGACACATCCTGTCACCGCTTTTGGCAAAGTTTTTGATAAAATCGCAGACACGGGCACAGATTGCCAATCCAAGATAGGCTATACTAGTCCAAGAACATTTTTACCTTTCGAGATCAAATCAATGTCCGATACTTCTGTTTTTCTTAATAGATCGAGATCAGAATGAGAATGGATTTCCAAAATTTTAGAGTGTAAACAAAAACGAGAAAGGAACAAGATAAAACTATTATCTAAACAATTTTGACGGTGTTTTTTGCTTCGTCGGATAACGTAGCGGCCATATAGATGTCAGCCTGTACCTAACAACTCCATCTCAAGGATGTTACTATGTACAATTGAGGTAGATAATTCAGGTAGATTTTAGTATCATCACCATCTAATGCAAACTCTTTATGTACCTGCGAATTAATACTGCACACTACGTGAGGTCATACATGGCGTCAGTAAATATTGATAAGTCGCCTATAAATGGACATCCATTATACGTGGGTGTAGTATTTATAAGGAAGTATAGTATTATGTCACTCCTGATAGGTTTTCCAAGAGAATAATGAAAATATTATTAACTATTGGTTTTTCGCAACTTCTAAGTAATTTGGGTACGACTGTTTACAATTCTTATGTAACTGACATAGGTATACCCAGTGAGGAAAGCGTCCTTATCAAAAACGAAATAAGACCTAGTAGAATTTTTAAAATTTGAGGAATCCGGTGTTTTGGCCCAACATGAGCCAAAGGATAGAAGATAGAAGAACAGAAAAACTAAAATTCTAATGCAGAAGTGGAATACAATAGGTATAAACCACATTCCTGCAGTTGCAAATCCAATAACAAAATTTGTTTTTGTCATTGAGCATAACATTTCTGTAACTGCGTATCCACTGCAAAGGCTTAATCAATACACAAATACCAAATACTGCGCATTATTTCTATCGCGGACCGGTTCTGAACGAAAAAAACAACGTAAACCCAAGATATTATTACTTTCTGTGTATTTTATTACGTTGTTCTCTCATATCTTGATGATCAACCTTCGTGAAAGGGCGGCTTTCGAAAACGTGCAAAAGATGATATTTTTAAATGGTCAGCGATAAAATGGACAATAAACTTGTGGATTTCCTGACAACAGAACACTATAAAAGTCTTTTAGGAGGGCCATGTTTAGTAATGGACGTTAACGGACTAACAATGATGACTAGAACTCCTATAGCACCTATAAGTTCTTGGTAGCTATCTAATACTTTGTCATATTTATGTCCAGCTGCAGTAACTGCAGGTGAAATCTGTTTTTGTGTACATCACTCAAAACGTACTGAACGGATTTTAATGGAACTTTCACTTAAGTACACAACTATACTGCGATTCAGGTTATAGCTGAAGGGATATAAGCTACTCATCATCCTAAACGAATTACAAAAGTAAACTGAGGGAAAGAAATGCAGCAGATTCGCAATGTCGCATGTTGATTATCACTTAATGGTAAAGGAAAACATCCTAAAGAAACGTGCTTAACTGAGAGGGCAAGACCTCGATGGTGTGTGTAGTCTGCCAACCCCGCACCAGGTCATCGTGGTGAACTAAGGCCTAAACCTTTTTCATTCCGAAAAGAGGTTCGTGCCCAGCAAAGGAACGGTCATGGGCTGATTATGTTATGTTAATGTCGCATATATTTGATAGATGACAAATAGTCACTACATTTTTAAAGATATAGTTATTATGATTAGTGGTTTCAAGTACTGATGTATCAATATTGTCGTTGTCTCTGCTTATCCTGTTTAGAATGAGAAGCTCGATGGTATGTAGGTACGTAGTCTGTTGCAGGTGTCTTACATAAAATATTTACTATAATAGCAAAACAAATTGCGCAAACTACTGGGATTTCAATGTTAAAGGGTAATTTTTTTGTAGTAATGTGGGTTGCATAATATTTTTAGCTGTGATAAATGTTATGCATTTCGAAACGGACGCAAAAATATAGCATTGGCGCCAATATGTTCAGACATCTGGCATCCATTTCGTAAATGCAATAGCAACTTTTTTTTTGTTTATGATCTTGTTGTCCTACAGATGATGACTTCATTAGCAAAGTTGGCTATATGATGTTTTTTTTTATTTATAGCATGTAAAGCCTTGGATAGGCCGTAGTACCTTTTCAAGGAGGCATTAAAAAAATACTTCAGAATACCAAGTTCCATGATTTTAGGGAGGTAATTGAGTTGGCAATCAATGTCATTCACTACTCTGTAAAACATCCCACGTGGTAATGATCCACGTGGTTACAAAACCGTGGATATTATTACTCTTTAATTGCGATATATATTTAAACTTTTAATGTGGCAGAATCATTGTTACTATTTCGTAGAATTTCGTACAATTTTACCCAGAACATATAAAAACACTTAATACTTTATAGCGTACAGAAATAACTCTACTTAAATCTGAGTAAATATGTACTGAAAATACAAAGACAGTTCGAGTCAGACCGTTTACCGACTTTGCCTCAACATTTACATAGCAATAAGCGCCTGCGTGCATAGATTACGCATTATATAGCGTCCTCTACTCTACGGCGATCGAGTATTTCGCGCGCAAAACACGTCGGCCATCTTGATGTCTATTCTATATATTCAAATTATTATACCTAACACCAGTTACATGGCGCCTTCCTATAAAACTTGGTTTATTTTATTATAAAACAAACCTGTTGTTAACTAGGAAGTAAACAAATTTACCGTAGAAGTTGCAAATTAACCACCATGTTTTTTTACAGCTACAGATAACAAAGAAAGGGCAATAATAATGATTAAAACATCCAAGCTCCGGTTTAAATTATTTTGAATTAGGAACAGTTGTTTCAAATTGGAATAACATGCCTCATTTGGTGTGCAAAAAATTCGCTGTTGGCAGCCGAACCTTGCCATCATGAAAAATAGATAGGTAAATAAAAAATTCAGGTAAGTACAGATAACTTTATCTTGTTTGTCCAAAAATGGGTGTAAAGTAAGTATATCTTGGCTGTAAGTCAAATATCGAAATAAATGTATAAATAGACAACCAACAACAAAGCAGTAGAGCATAGAATTGCTAAGAATTCTAAGTAGATTGTCAAGGTTAAAAGTTAAAACAGGTCTTTTTAAACATGGGTGACTCAAACTTATCTTTCGCATAAAACACAGATCAATCAGATCAGAAAAATATAAATAATAAGCTTAATTCGTGATCCCAGAATGAAGGATTGAGACCGGAAAGGATTTAAATTGAACAATCACTTTGGTATCGTTATTCGTACTTGCGCACTTACCAACCACAAAATCTAGTTCAATAATCTTAGATATCAAAATTCTTACATTCTGCTTATTTTCGGTGATACATAATCCCTATTCAGGTGACGTCATAAGATAGAAGTTATCAATAAGCCGGGTAGCAACGTGCGATAAAAGTAAATTTACGCAAAATTTTGTAAGCAACACCCACAATTATCGTTTTGCTTTTTTTGTTGGATTTATCTTTGATAAAATAAACTCTGGTTTGCGTGTTATTTTAGATGTTGTCAAGCTAACTGCGTAATACGATTTTTGATTTTCTAAATTGCCCGTAAAAAATTCAGAAGATTATGGTTTTTAGTAAAAACCATTATCTTGTCAAAAAGGCCAGAAGTACTATTTATTGTAGACACCTTCATAAAAAGTTTTACATGTCATGCATAGCAACTAGCCTCGCCCGTACATCACGCTTGTCTCTCGAGGAGCCCCTGGCGGTTAAAGTCCGATCATTCAACGGTTCATAACCGGTTACTACTTCGTAAAACAACTACAAAAAATGGGCACTTTTTTCTAATTCGGGTCACTCCTACAGAACTGTTCATGTTCAAGCAGATAGATATTACAAGGTAAGAAATAAAAAAAGTCTAAAAGGAAAGAAAATATCATTAATTAAAAAGTCTTAGATAATTTGAGTCACAAAGTTAACTCGACTTATAGAAAGTAGGTGGGAATAAAAGTTTTGATTCTTAAATAAACGTATTTTTAGGTTCATTTCGTACATTTGTTTTCAGGAAAGGAGTTGAATTGTCAATTTTAAATTCATTTCTAAACAATGACCGGCAGTAGTGTCTGGCTTAAATTGTTCAGAACAGCGTTTTGCTTTATATAATAAAAACCTTTTGACCTATCGAACAGTGCATAGCCTTGTAACGTATAATAAATAGAAGGTTATAAAAATCTGACTAAGCGAGCAACACCGAATAGGGAAAAAGATTTTGGAATGGCGCCAATCTCAAAATATTTTGCTCAGTGCTCTGAGGATATTTCGCATCCATTTCAGCAGTTTTATTTTTAAAATTATGTTTCATCGATTCAAATTGTAATGCGAATAGCTGTTACTACGGTGGAGTATGTTCACTTAATGAAAAAGAAGAAAAATTAAAAGCTGACTCATTATTGCCAAGTTAATAAATGGCCTATTGAAATGTATCAACAAAAAAACAAATACAAAAACAGAACGAGGTAAGTCATTTGAATATGTGTAGATAAGATATTATTACAACTGTTAATTTTTTCTCAGTTTGTAAGGTTTTGACCCCTCATGTCAAAAATTTTGCTATTTCCTAATTTTTTTTGTTACCAACCCAAACATAAATATTCGACTGAACGTTAGGATTACAAAAATAGCTCCCAAATGATACAAAACATCCAACACATTTTATTTATCTCCGGAAGATGCAAATTGCTCCATTCAATCCGCACACATTCAATAAAGAATTGTCTAAACATTTTTCGCATGCGTAAACTAAAGCAGGTTTCTCAAGTTCAATCACTGAGTTTACCCGAAAGTTTGGAAGTGTTCCAATATACTCGTAGCACGCGGTGAGAACGTGAAACTGACGTAACGTGGGATCTCCCACGTAACCGAAAACTAGACGGTACAATATTGTACTTTAGTCTCTCGTTGTTCCTGAAAATCAGCACAAGGTTCTGAATGACTGGGCTGTGCAAATAGACTAATTAGACTTCAGTCGAATTATGTCACACAGTCACATTCAATTTAAAATCTGGCGACTGTCTACGATGATCAAACGTTTAAGTTTGAACAAAATGAAAGTTTCCTAAAATTAATTTAATTTTGGTAAATCTGGAACCTCAAAATCTAAGAATATCGAAGATTCTTTTGGCATATAGAATGCATTGGTAAACACCGAGATTGCATTGCCAATACGTGATGCAATAAGGCGATGGATGTAGCACGTCGAAGGCAGAAAAGTATTTAATAGTCACAAATCTTTTTAAAAGTTGATCGAGGAACAGAAGTATTATACATGTATCACTACTTTCTGTATTCTGAGTATCACTAATACGAAACAATCATTCAAGTATGTTAACAGTGTTAAACACATAAACTTAATTACAGTTTTGAAGAGAAGTGCATTTTAAGTGACTATTTTCAAAACAGCAATTATTGATAGTAGGCCATTCAAATTCAGGTGTTAAGGAAAATGGTCGAAAATTTCTGAAAAGCATATAATTGCCTGATGAATTATTGAAACGATATTACTCATTGCTACTGGTATTGAACAAAGTGAAAGAGTAAACGTTGTAGACGTCATTAACGTAATGAATGGCTATTTTTAAAGTACGTGACAAGACAGCGGTAAAGAAAAAAATTTGGGCGTGGCTTCAAACTGAGTTGTAATTAGTGCTATCATCATTAGCTAGTCTGTGAATACTTTAGCAAACTATAACAAACTCTACAAGCAAAGTTGAGACGTGGAAGTTCCAGGCATTTAAATAATTATGAATTCCAGCTAAGAGTGTTCATAATTTGTTCCTAATTTGTTCTTCTCATATACAAAATTGGTTCTTGTAACTAGTAGCTTACGGCAGACAAGATTTAACGATATTCGTATTCAATAACTTATTTTTATTATAATTACAGTAATTTCAGGCGGAGGATGTATTCCGTCGTAATGTCTACCAGGAAACATTTGAAGCGTAATTATTGTCTATTATAATGTGTTTTTAATTGTATACTTATTTTTACCTTATTTTTTATTAATTTGGCAGTGATTTAGACTAGGGTGAATGTTTGTCAGGTGTCTCTCAAGACAAAGGAGATGAATGAAGAGTTTTATTAGGCGACAACCGTCCTATCCAAGTATAAGGTCAGTGATCCTATATTGTTAATTGCTGTTAGATTGAGATTACCGAGTGGTTACTGTGAGATTTTATTACGTGCAATATTTTATCAAAATTTTCCTTTATACGCACCAGTGGTCAAATAAAGTCAAAGTACAATTATATCTACATAGTTGCTTGGGTAAATATTTAAATGAGTCGAGTTCAAGTGGTCTACCCACATGCATGCGACTACGTTTCGCCTGTTGAATTTTTCCAATGAGGTTGTAACACTTCATTTTGTTTAATTGATGGATAAGAAACAGTTATTGACAATATCGTGAGGAGTATTGTGAAATTCCTACTTGTACATCTGTTCACGTTGTTTTTGTATGATAGTCGACCCAAATTGCAAATTGGAATTATTTGCCAAACTTGAGATTTATTAAATACATAAATGTTTCCTATAACTACATGTATTTAATCATTCACTGCTGTTTAAATAGCCTACAATATTTCAATCGTTAAGTAGTTTTATTTTATAGCATCAAACGTTGTCGTGTGTATTCCTTGACAGCATCATTGATCCATTCCAGTTTACAGAAAAGGCCAACCAATTAACATTAAAATACGAACAATAGCGGTCCCAGTACAGTACCCAGCGTAACACCGTAAGGTAACTTTGGTTGTACGCAGCGGAGATCACGTATGCAATCCCCACTAGCTTACCGGTTCGCCTACGGAGGCTACCGAGGTGGAAAATGCACGCGATGACCACGTGCTTGCATAGAGACGCTATAATTTATAAACACAACATAATCACAAGCTTTCGTCTAATCTTCCGTTAACATAGTGTCTCTAGAAAAATGTTTGTAGGTTATCGCTTCTATTCTGACCTTTTAATGTTATTTTTTTTGTTGATAATGGAGTTCAGTGCACACATTTTTTTTTCAGTTGATAACCTATCATACGTAGAACCTTTGAACTTCTTACGACATGACTATGACATTTGAATGACTTTGTCGTGCACTCAAGATCCGGTTTTTATCAGTTCAAGCAATGAACGATAATTTTATTGATACGTAAGTATTTACTGATGATAATGATCGGATTAGTTGTTATATTGGGCGTAATAAATTAACTATTTAATATTCGTCGTTAGGTGTAGATATAGATCGGTCGTAATCGTGAGGCCATTTGGAATACAATAACTAAGCTTATCTTAAAAAATGATCGACGTGATCACGTGACATTAAAATGGTGTTTCCTTCACTATACATGCTGTTAAATTTCAATATCTTTAATGAATAAGATTTTTTTTTTACTTATTGAAACTCGGGCTTGGTAAGAGCCGATTTAGAATTTAAATCGAGGAAAAATCATATCACACAATCACATCATTATGTTTTTGAAAAACTGTATAGAGTACTTTGTACCCATCTAAACTAGCTTCTGGACAGACTTAGGCTTGAATAATGTTTATAAAATGAGGTAACACATTTAAATTGCAATAAGTATTGAAGGTTATACATACTACGTCGTTATATTCGCCCACTAAATGTTGTATTTAAACCTGTTTTATGCTTTAGGTGTTAAGTATATTGATAAGTCATTTGGTATGAAAAGAACAGGATTAGAAAGTGTTGAAGACGGATGTAATACTGCAAACGCTTCAGTATGTAGTAATAACACCAGCGAGCTAGTACAAAGAGATTGTATTATTTCTGATACTGAACCTAGAGTTCAATAGAAACACCCTGGAACCAATATAACAAAACACAACACAGTTGTTGAATATAAATATGATTCTTAAGGTCGAAGCTGATAATTCAGTCAACAAGACTATCACAGTTGTTACTGATAGTTGATAAAGTTACATCCTTGAATCGTGGTCGTTCAGAACGGTCATATTATGGAACATCCCATAAATCAGTGACCATAAATCGTGGCAAAGAAGGAAAGCGGAAAGTAAAGTTTTAGTCATTTGAAGAAAATCATTGGAAGAATCACTCGATATTAATTAATTGTGGCATATTTTTATTCAGATAAGTTATTTGACAACATATTCTTTTATCTTACATAAACGATTACATAACTAAATTAATGGTCTTGCATAACAATGTAAATTATCAAAATTAGGTGACGTAAAGATAATTATCAAAAAAAATGCATTATCTCTTTCAGAGTCAAGGTAATTACGATACCCTTTGATCTCTCTTGTCTCTACCAAATGTTATCTGAAACATGTAATCGATATAAAAAATAAGTTTACATCAGTCGTGTAAATACTATCTGTAGTAGGTACTAATAGATTACCAGCAAAGTTCTGTATAATCTTCGGAAGTAAGGTTATCGCCGGTCAACATAAATTGTTTCATGTTTAGTGACGTTTATTAGCTCTTATTGCTTTGCAATTATTAATGACGGTATTAATATGCCAATATTTTATATTAACTGTCTACTTTTGTTTAGAAAAGATAAGCTAAGTGACATGCGGTGAAGGAATACCAATTTATAATATCATTAAAAACATGTTTTGAGGACATTAGTAGGTATATTACTAGTTCAATAAAATACATTATTATATTCAATGACAGTGTATGCTTTTGTTGCATATAATATCATTATAATTGGCAAAATTAAGTTGGACTTAATAATAACCGTCATGCATGGTAACTTGCAATGAATCAGAATGGATTTTACAATCACTACTTTTTGTATAATTAAAGTTGTTGAGAATTGTAGGAAATTACGCGAATTATAGATGATGGAGCCTTCGCTCACATCGTACTTTGACCAGGAACTGTAAAATGAATCTTAAGTTTCTATACGTCATCAGATTTTCTAAGAATTCGGGTTATAAAGGGATTTCCCGTAAGTCAGTGACTCTTGAGAGATATTTTGCTATTGAGCGCACTACGCAAGTATAAAACATTGCGTTTTCTTTGTAAGCTTTGTTGTAGTTTTATTTATAACATTGTAAAGTCATAGCTACGTATTGAATTAAAGATTATAATAAAAGTACCTACCTAATGTAATATTTGATTGATGATACCCCACCGATTCTAAGTCCCGGATAAGAATAACTTAAGCTTATTGCGTAATTAGATAAGTAGCAAATTAAACAATAAAGTGATAAAATCGTACGATATTTTTCTAATCCTGTATGACGATAGTAGTTATTTTTCAAAATTGTACTTTTTAGTTGCAGATTTTATAATTATTATTATCAGTGTTTTTCTAAATCGATTTAGATCTTAATTATGATTATTATTGGATATTAAACCTGTTCTTATGAGCATGACTTTCAAGTTGAGTTAAGCACGTAAAAGATTCTCTGAATAATGAATGGTTACACTTTGGGATTTTGATTAAGAGACTTAAAAAACAACAGGCTTATAACAAGTATCACAATCAACTTAAGCGTTTTCTAGGAAAAGTGAACAAGATTTTCGAAATTTAGAAACATCACAGAAGACCATTCAGTCCTCAGATTCAGTTTAGGGTCAAAAGGAACTTTGTCAGCTCCAATAGAGTTAGCTTCAAGAGACACATTTGCAGTTCTACTATCACTTATCAGGTATATTTCCTATACCTTTAGAACCTGGATTCCTACTACATTTATTAATGCTTAAGGTCAGGTAATTAACATCTTGAGTAGATACTATAATGGGTGCACGTAGCGCCGCCGTGATTGCGAACCTTGGCTCACATTCCTTATTATCTTCGCATACTCAAACGACCTTATTTTTGCCAGTTAGTGCTCTGCCATCAGTGGTTCAGCTCTGACGTATTATCACTTGGAAGTTCAGCTTCTTGGAAGGAGAAGCTGCTTTGATGATTGACCCAGTAAATCCCAATTAGGTTTTGTTTTATCTTGAAAATCTAAACGTTCATTCTGAGCGTGCTCTAATGTTAAATTAACTTCATATGTCTCTTTGTAAATAATTGTGTTTTTGATTTTGATCAACGAATTTTGGTAAATGTATGTTTTGGCACCGAGATGCCGCGTCCGACATACCGCTGTTAAACCCGCGATGGTTTGTGTTCAAGTGTTGGTATGTTGATACGTTTGAATGTTGTATTAAAGTTGTTAAATAATAAAGGAAAAAAAAATGGGGTGTTAAGGTATTTTAACAGCTAAAAATGGTTGTAGCGCGAGACTTTTTGATTTGGTCGGCATCAAGTTTGTTATTATGTCCTGGATACCACATGGATGTAATAAAATGTATCATGTATCCTTGTCACATCTGGAGTCTGGACTGAACAAATGATTGTTAACAGATGTAGCTAATGCGGATTATTCAGTTCGGTTGTGATAAAAATTCATGTGGATTAAAAAGTTATTGGATTTCAAATCTCATCTTCAGTCTACTTTATAATCAAGTTTTCGGCGATGTTACTAATATAATTATAATACATTCTCTTTCATTTAAAATTGAAATCATTCTAATGTTTCTTTAGAATACTCGACGACTAAAAGCTATTAACAAAATTGATTCTCGTCACTTGCCTATAGAACAACCTTTTAGACGAGTTGAAGGACAAATATCATGTTTCAAAGGTCTGCTTTCATTATTTTTGTATCAAACTCTTAACGAAACTTATTAGAAAGGTACTTAAGTCTTTGTTTTATTATATTTAGCCTTTCGTAATTGTGATTTCTTTTTTTCACCGCATATTTCAATGGTTTCTTTTCTGTGCGTATGTTTAAATATTTTATTAAATACAAGTACAAGGCCAAAACAAGCGTAGTATTATTTACATGACTGTATTTGTGATGAATATAATGTATCATATTTAGAGTCACGGCACATCGGGCTATGGGCTATGGGCCATTGTTATCGGATTATAATGTTCGCTCTGTATTCGCTTCGGAGCAATTAATGATACCTTTGTAATGAAACAAAGATACACGCAAGTAATAATTTAATTATTGGAATAAATTACATGTCTAACAATGATGAACGAAATATTTAAGCTTGGTCGAAAGTAGCAACTATTAAATTACAGTTTTGGAAAGAAAAACAGTTGCATTTGTTTTGTTGATGCCATTTCAAACAAGAAAGTGTACGAAATAAATTCGAACACGTTGCACAATTCAAGTAGGTAAGTAAGTGCAACAAACCACAATTTCTGGAATATTCGATAACGAAAAAAAATTCTACATCAAACAAGATTGGTCGTACAAAAGCGGTTTTTTGACCGTTTAAGTGAAGACAAAAAAACAATCCAGGACGAATTTTCAATAATAATAGAAATAACAAACAAACATTGCTGATTGTTAACCATAAGTATAGTAATAACATTACCAGGGAAACATAAACTGCTCGAAGGATATTGTGACAAACAATGAGACGTGTTACACAACGGAGGCCATCGATGACGTCAAGGTACAAAGTCCGCCGTACCAATTGGAAAGTTCAACATTGGAAGCAAAACGTTTGCGCCAACTATTTGGTCTAAATTGTTGGTTGAAATTAGTCGTTAAAGCTAAGTAGGCCAATTTGCGTTTTGATAAGTACGAAGTGCAAAGATTGCAAAGTGTTGCTAGGTCAAAATATTCAACCATACTCATGTTACCATCGTCAACGAAACCTACTACCTGCTTTCTTATAACTTTATTCCCTTATCAGTATAGAAAAAAATACTGTTATTTTTCTTGACTCGTTTGCGCAAAACGACAATTTTGCAACATTTTGCAATACAAAGAATATTCCACTACTATCAGATTTCCATTCAGCTTTTGATGATACGAATAATTGTTTTTTAATTAGGCAATATCCGAAAAGATGACTTTTAAAATTTCAAGTTACGCCATTGCAGTATTATGCATTTTGTTTGTTTTGCTAACATAAAATAGTTTTTTTTGGAGACGCTGCCAGTATTTATAATAAGTGTAGGAGGGAGAATCGCCATTTTGTTTTTTGTTAAGGATGGTAAGACAAGATAAACTTCATTGTCGTCGTAATCTTTGTGGGTTTGTAGTATGTATGCTGCAACATTGTTTTATGTCTTATCTTAAAATTTATGTATTTTACCTTAAAGTTCTCTCATTATTGCAATATCCAAGGGTAATGTTGTCGACCAACAAAAACTCATCTTGGTCTTATTTGGACAATAGCTATAAAATGTTTTTGCAACAAAAAACACGTTTTTAGACGATCAAACAGCGGGCAAATTCTGTTATTATTTATTTAAACTTTATGCAACAAAAAAGTACAAAGGCGGACTTAAAGGTGGTTACGATTTATATCTGAAATGAGCTGTAAAACATAGGTACTCGAAAGTCTTAAACCGTTATAATATGAAATATAATACCTACTTCCATAAAGTTTATAGTACATTTAAAAATAACAGATGATCCAATTAACCTCCTTAGTAATAAAGTTATTGGCCACGTGGTGAGACAGAGTTAAATATAACTGTTGGAGTTTGTACCCAATGTTTCTGCTACGGTTCTTTCAATGTTTCAGTCAGCTAAAAACCGTATTCATGAAGATTTAAAGTTTAGATTAGTTTGTCGTAATATTTGTTGAAAATGAAATTGAATTGCACATTTTGAAATTGATAATTACTATTGTGGTTTGCTGCGATTAATTTGTCACTGGGCTGTTTAAAGCTTTCTACAAATAACCCTCTGCATTACTCACAGATTGAAGTAAAAAAATGACTAGACCTATAGAAGTTTTTACAACAATTTTTTAAGTGCTGCAATTGACCCATGGTCTGGACAATTTACGCACACAATACCCCTATATTGAGAGTCCAAAGGTTTATAGATTAAATTCAACTATAAAAGCAGAATCTAATTCGTCACGTGAAAAGTTATGAGGAGACGCTGAAAAAACACTCTTATTGTACAAGCACAAGGTTGAATATGGGGTTTCAGGTTGAAATCACGCTCTGTACACGTGCGCTCGCGCACGGTAGAGAGTCCACAGCTGTTGTTCAAACGGTGGACTTTGGACCCGAGCCACAATCACCGGTGTAACCGCGTGAATAACGCGTGTAACGACTCCTTGATTTGTTTGAAGAATTTCAATGATTGAGTCATCACTGTTTTATCTGCCTTTATCTAGATCTTTTTCGAGTTTCTAACAATTTTTTACACTGTCTTATTAAACTATGCAATATTATATTTCATCATGTTAATAAAATAACGGAAATTGCATGTAAAATAACGTTGTAGGTAGTTGATAATGTGTGTAGATATACACACAACCTTAGATCAAGGATGGTAAGGCACACAAGGCAATTGTAATGTTGTAATTGGAAATGTAGGTAGATATCAAAATTAATAGGTATTACTGGCAAGTCTTGCATTCTGTTCTAGATTGACGATAAATTAATCTTGCCTGTATCAGTATAGGAAACCAGTCGAGAATACCTACCTAGATGACGAGTGCAAAGATAATAACGGATTGTCATGGCAATCACAATTTTTAATCATTTGCTCAAAATTGTAGGTCAGTGCTCTTGGAAACCACGGTTATTAATAAGTATGAGTACATAAGTTTCTTACGTGACGGGACTTGCGATTAGAATGGTAGTGTATATGAGTATGTAGGTATTCATAGTTCGTGGGCTACTAATAGGTGTATTTGCACATTTTGTAAGGTACTCTAAGTTATACATCAAAATCATGAAATGTGAAGAGCAAAAATGCCATTTATGGAAATTATAATCAGTTTGTAGTCTGCCAACTCGCACCAAGACAACGCGGTGAGGTTTCATTCAGATGAGGCCCTTGTCCATCAGTGGGACAGATATGGGTTGATGATGATATTCAGAGTTTGGAACGATGGAGGTACTTACATAGTAGTACATAGGCATAAAGTGGGAACTTACACGGTACCTCTTACCTACCAGCGTGGGTACTTTCAAGTTTTGTAATTGGCAATGTAAATGGAAACATATTGAGTCTTATTCCAGTCAATTATAATTCATGAGATTATACCTAGATGATGCGAACATCATTGCCCCAGATATGATACTTAGGTAGGTACCTACTTCTTTTTTAATTTTTCTGGCAATACGAACAAAGGAGAATCAGTTCCAGGCTTTTGGCTTAGATGTAAAATTAGATTACGCAATCTTAATGTTACTTAATGTAATGTTGTAAGTCTGTTCGAGCTTGTTGCTATGTCCTATAGTTGCAGCTTTTGCATGTTCCATAATCTGTGTTGAATCACGAAAACATTCATAAGGATTGCCCTAAATTCAAAATGCATCCAATGGATTGGCTGGAAACCAGCCAGCAGTTAAGAGAAACGACCCAAACTTTCTGGCGCCAAACACAAACAATGGATTTTATTAAGCAGACGATTAGATTGTATTCTACGTGTTAACTCTGTGTCTAATCTTCTCTAATAAACCATGACCATGTTAACATCGTGTTCCTATTGAAATAAAACAGTAGACCGATAATAATAAAAGAATAATACAGTTTATTTGCATTTCGTAGCTATCACGAAGGTAAAACGTGTAGAATGCCATTTGCCGGGTCCAAAGTCCGCAAGGTAAACTGACGTTGCCGTCGCCGAGCAAACGTGTCTTGAACAATGCTTTTGTTAAAATAAAATGTTGAATTAGGAAACCAGTTACATTGATAATAAATAGATAAGTATGCATGGTTGAAATAATATGAAAAAAAATTATCCATAATTAAATTGAAATAGTAACTTTACGTTCGCGTGAACATGTTCCTAATTCAAACTTGGTTTCATGGTTATTGCTGTAGGTATCTTGGTTCACTCCTGTAATAACAATATTAAAATTGTAAAAGCGTAATTGTTTACATTGTAAACAATTGATATTCTGTAAAAATACACGTTAATAACTTAGGTATACCTAGTTTGATATATGATTATGTTGTAATAGTAAGCATTCTTACCTTTTCAAGGCAGTCCTGTCCAATTGCATTGGTTTCCACTTTGACTTCCAAAATCACAGAATTTGGCTGGCTAACTAACCACATTTTGTCAAAAATTTTAGAAAACAGTAAAAATAGACTTTGAAGGAGGTCGAGCTGGTATTAGTTATTTAATTCCGCGGTATAACACTTATTCGCCAAAGTTTATCTCACTCGCGTAAAGAATTTATTTAAAAATGTCTTTCTTAATGCGCTCTGCGCAATGTTTATCGCGTATTCTTTGTGGAAGTAAAACTGTGAATACTTCCAGACGACGGCCATACTACGTTAAGTTTGCCTCCGAAATGATAAAGAAAACAGTGACGTTACGTACGCGGGGGGCGCGGACTCTGTACTTTGTTGTTTAGATATTTAAATCAATCTTAATTTTTAATATTCATCACTGCTTGCGTATTGTCACTACAAGGTCAAAGTGCGAACAAATACGTCGATGTACACTACGCAATTCGATTTATTCGAGTCAACATTCATTCGTACTCGCACAGAATTGATGTTTTGTTTCGTTCTAGCACTTTACGAAGAGAGAGATAGAGCTATTGGCAAACCTACAACTTGTTATTGACAATATTGACACGAATTTCTTCATTCCTTTGTTGTTATGTACTCAATGAGAGACAAATTGGACAAATATAATAATTTGGTAACAATGTTAACTTACGGCCTGAGTAATTTGAAAAAAATGTAAAACTAACAGAGCCAGTTATTTTTAAGTTGAACAAAAAAATTGGAATCGTGTTGCATTGGTTTAAATTTGAATTTCCCGCGAAATATTAATTTATTACCACAGACAAAAATTTGACGAGTGTAATAATAGACAATTTATGCTCTAAGGTCTAAATACAAAATAAAAAAATAACAAATCTGTATTTATTGGAAATTAAAATCATAGGTACCCCACATTTTTGACAAAAAATATACGTCTAAACGTATGTACAAAAAAAAAAACGCATTTTGTTCACAGTGACTATATAATGGGCACTTTACTGCCATCTAGTACTTCTTTTAGTACTAATACTAGCAACACGTCACACATAATCCATTCTAAGCAAGAAAATTCATCCACTATTTAATTATTTTATATTTTTTTATATTCCATATTATACAGTTCTATCGCATTATTTTTGGAATTTAAATTATAGTAAAATAAAATAACCAAGAAGACTAACGTGTAAGTTTCTGTAAAATAATTCGTATTTTTTTTGCACAAACAGTTCCGTTCCACGCCGAAATACAAAAGCACGAGTCGCTGACAGCGCCAATCGTGACAACATGGCGGTACTAAAGTAATCATATGACTTTCGTCACGACTATCTACTGCGCCTATTGATTTGTGTCTCGGTCGTGATTCTCGCTCAACATAGTTTTTGTGTGTATCAGAAATGGCGAGTCAGACACACGGAATCCAACAACTGTTGGCGGCAGAAAAGCGGGCTGCCGAAAAGGTTTCGGACGCAAGGAAGCGTAAGTTATTTATAAAGTACTACGTATTTTACAATTAGCCTCGTTTGTATCTTCCCACTGTACAAGTTGCTATGCCCGACCATCAGTTCCTGTTTCTATGCTCAAATTAGGTTCAAAATCTACGAATCTTATTGTAATTCCTAGTCTTTTGTGATGGCTCCGTGTTTGGGGCGGAATCACATGATTTCTTCGTTACGTTCGCGCTGTGGTGACTAAATCGATTGATAACAGCATCTTTGTACCGTCATATTCTTATAAGAAGTAGGTACATAGTTTCATTCTTGATTAAGATGAAATTTTTGGGGTAACGTCGCAATTTGCAGGTATTAAATCATAATTAAAGATTGTTCATAGGATTACACATAGCACTTATACTAATTAATCCCTCTTCTACCATCAAGTGTAGTTTCAGAATCTTGCACTAGCTAAATCATAGGAAATGCAAAGGAAACTTAATTTTATCACATAGGTACTATGTTTCTGATGATGAAAATGACTCAAGCTGCTCGCTCATATTGAAGTAAAATCTCTCTTTCATAGGAACAACTGCATTACCTCTTAGAAACTTATTAGAAAACATAGTGTTTCTTAGTAGTCTGTGAATATATCCTTATGTAAGTCAACATTATGTCAACTTCCTCTGTGAATACATGTATTGCAAAGAACAGTATAAGTACCTTTTTTCAATTACAGTCTAACAAAAATCCAGTATTCAAAATAGCTCTATCTCTTTTTGCCATAAGATGTTAGAAAGTGATGGGTATATTTTGAAACTGGGTTTACCTTAGGCTTGGCTTAAACCATAATAAAGGGTATAAGTTTATCTTCAAGGACATCACATGATCTTTCGTTTTGGCATAAGTTTCAGTGAAAAGATTAGCCAGTCAGCAAGGTTGGTAGTGAGGCTGACTACCTAGCTTGTGCAAGACGTAGTTAACTGATCAATTATTGGAAACAACAACACAATGGGTAACCAACGGAAGCCACTACTGATCCACGGCACTGGGACATTATCGGTTAACTATTGCTACTCGTGGAGGCTCTTTTCATGCACCCATACATCTAAAGCAGCATCACCTGATATCGCCATTGGATGATAACAGATTTTATTAATAGCACCATTATTTTTAACTGATGATGTAGCAGTAAACATTCAGATTTGTTTTGTTATCCCTCAAATTGGATCAGCTGATGATTTAAGACATAATATTTTTTCTTAATAAATGCAAATTAATTAAAAGGACCTACACCAGTGACAATACTTAGCCAGTAGTTAGCCTTCCAACAAATAGAAGATTGAAGAATGTGTAAGTGCACATAGAATCAAATGCCAAAAAGCAGTATAAACCGGTTTAAATCAAGCAAAGGACGCGTCTGCATTCATTCTCACACAAATGTAAAGCTCAGCTTAGGCCTCGCGGACTGTACCACTTCATGTGATAGAAAAAGTATGTAAAAGAAAATCTTCCAAACAGAGTTAATGCTGTTAATGTAACTCAATTTCAATGCTTTATTACCAATAAAAGTTTACATTATAACATATTTTTATTTTACTAATTATACATACATGATTTAAAATAATATGTAATGAATCATTATTGTGGAAAATCGGATGCCGTTGTGGCCTTGTTTGTATTAATTGTAGTGTCCCTTGACACATAGGCCTCCAACTCGCTTCCTCCCTAGCAAGAAGTACCCAAATCAGGCTGGCTACCTTTTTGATCATTGGCCCGTCTTTTCATTGCCTGCCTCTTTCCCTTCTTATATTTACCTGGGGAATCCACTCTGTTAGGATTTTGGACCATTTCTCGGTTCTTTCCTGGAGCATAATGGTAAATGGTAATGGTAACTAATGTTTGTTAAATTGTTCTTTGTTACAGGAAAAGCGAAACGCCTAAAGCAGGCCAAGGAGGAGGCCCAAGATGAGGTTGAAAAGTACAGACAGGAGCGTGAGAGGCAGTTCAAAGATTTTGAGGCCAAGGTGAGGTTAACTACTGAAAAATGCTATTACCATTTCAAGGAGTACTGCTTTTTGTATGCGGCTTGTGACTCATTTTATGTTAAGAATTTGGAAATGTTTTTGAAGCGTGTGTAACATAGGAAATATTCTTATATCGTCAGTGGAAAGGTAAAAAGACTAAAGCGCCACTTTTGGTCAAAATGAGTTATATATACAGTTCGACTGCAATTTTTTTTCTGCGTCGATTGGTCTAGGTCTCGTGGTGATCTGAGCACTTTTTTGGCGCTTTAGCATTCCAAAATATTGCCTGTAAGTACATTGATGAGTGACTAAAGCGACGTTTTTTCGATGTTTTATAGGTTGACGTCGCTTAAATACTTTTTATCTAATTACTTAAGAGAAACGATGGCTTATCAGTATTATTCGATTTCTCAAATAAGCTAAATAATGTTTATTAGTAATTAATCCTTCAGACTAAATCAATTTCAGTGGTTTGTTAGTAAATCTGCATTATTGTGTCGTAGTATTGTTGGCGTTTTAGTAAAAATCGTTTTACAAATATTTGTAATGAATGGCGGATAAGTAAAAAAAATATCCCTAAATTCAATACGGAAGTCTATTTAGTAGTCAGTATGAGATTTTATTTAAATAGAGCGAAAGGCTATACGTCTCATTATGATACTTTAATTTAACTTACAATTTTCATTTTTAAATATTTCTCTAAAAAAAACATTCATGAATATAGAAAAATGTATCCCACCGGCATGGCGACATCGGAAACAGGGTCCAAGCTACCGGTGGTCAGGCCTTCAGAGAGAGGAACCTCCTAACAATACGCGGCGTTTCGAGAAGTACCGCTTTCTATATCAGACCGTTGATCCAGCCACCCGACGAGAGCCTCTTTAGGTGTTGGTCGAGGCTCTTGTTTATTAATCCATTCCCCGTAACTATCATCGGCACAATTACTGCTGAATCAACATATCACATGTCGACAACCTCGTTTACCAAGTCTTGATATTTCATTTCTTTATCTTTCTCAGTTTTCACGAGGTTCTCATCATACGAAACAGTGATATCAACAATCATTGTGAGACGCTCTGATCGATCTATCACCACTAAATCAATATTTAAAATTTAAAAATACCCCCTTCTTTGTAATGTGGCTGTCGATCCTTGTAACCGATTATTAATTATTATTGCGGTGAGAAGCTGCTTTCCATAACGAGTCATACGAGCTCAAATACGATGGGTCTACAACTAGTCATTGCGGAGGGCGGATAACCTCCCTGAGCCACCTTCAAAATCCTTCTTGTCAAAAACACAAATGAAAATGCGGCAAAATCACTGAGTCTGCCTGATTTCGAAGCTATTTCGAAGTTAGAAGTGTTAACAACCTTCCAAACCCAAATTCCCCTAAAAATTGTACCCTACTATTGTCACTAGGTTTGCAATGTAAGTCAAATGGATATCTATTGTTTGGTTGAAATCTCTACTCTAACTGTGAATTGCAGAGCTGATCATTTTGAAACGGCTGAACCGATTTCCATTAAACAGCCTATAACCATCCTGATTTACCAGCCTTAAAAAAAAAACCGTACGGCTCGTGCGCGCGAGTGCAACCTGTGGTCATGGCTTCAGAGAAAGAAACCTTTACACAATGCGCTCTGTGTCAGGGCATACTGTATCAAGCCTGATCTAGCCGCCTACCGAGAGCCTTTTGCGGTGTTGACCGAGGCTCATAGCTAAAGGCCTAATGCCAATAGCCGTAACGACTATCGGCACAGACTGCTGAATCTACGTCCTAAATGTTGACAACCTTGTGTGCTTCGTGCTTTTTCAAGTTTCACGAAATTCTCATCATGAGGGACAATAATATCAACAATACAATCATTGTGCGACACTCCGGCCGATCACTAATCAGGCTTTTTGAGAACATGGGTGATGGATGATAGATCGATTCAAGGACTGATTCGGACATACTTGAAGTGTGGTACACGATGTAGGAACAAGATTGTATTTCAGAGCATGTTGCTGGTGAATAATTTTGGCCTCCAGGTTATGTCTGTGCAAATACTCGCCGTTTTCCCGGACGGTGGCATGCTCGACAATGTCAACCGTTCCATCCTTCACAATATATTTCCAGTACATGTTCGTCATCATAACTTTGTTCACAATTGCACATACAAGACCATCGACGTCGTCTAAAAAAATAGCTAGATACGAACGCTTGCTTTGCCATACTTTTTTGCGGTCATTCATTGGTGCTATGTATTGTAGGTTTGCGCCAGTCTCTTAAGCCCAGGAGAGCGGGGTCAGTTCCTTGTTCACGGCTATCACATCTCCCTGAAACTGTACATATCGCGGTTGTGAGGGGTATTTGCGTTTAAAAACTTTCGATCCCTATACATATATCACTTCCGAGGAATATACAGCCACATCACCGATAAACGCAAGTGATGCATTCGATATACAATCAGCAGTGCACGGATCATTTATCCAAGGCTTCAAGAACTGTTTAAGTCCACTTGACTATGCCAAAGGATTCATCAAGACCGGCATGACCTAACCGTTAAAGACCTTGCTTCCGCCCAATAAAACATTTTTCTGAACATATTCAGGCGGCCTGAAGCTCTCCCACAACGATTGCTTCATGTCGGTCTCCCTAATGCCTATCACCTGGATATACCCAAGTCTGTGTAGGTTTTGGGGAGTGAGATCTAAGTTACTTTAAGTCCCTAGGATCCCACAATCTTCCCTCACGTTTCATGCATATCTGCATATTTGTCCACATCAAATTCCATACTGAAAGAATTACTGAAGTTTTCAGTTACCTTCAGTAACTCCATCAGACGCAAATCGGTGGAGGCAAACAGTTTTGGGTCAACCATGTAAAGGAGTTGGGATATTACTTGACCTTTTATCCTCACCTGGTAGCCCAGCAGTGATTTCTTCAGCAATGTACTTAGAGGACTTAAGGTCAATCAAAACCACAAGGAACATTAGCCCTAGAATATATCATACTCGATCCTGATCGGTTCTCCACTACACTAAATCTGCCGACATCCTGAATAAAAAAAATTGAATGGTTGGATTTCTGCATGGGGCAGCCAACGTGGCTGTATTGCATAAAATCATTAAATCCGTTGTTTGGGCTTTAACAATATTTCTGCACTGGTATGTAAAGGTTTTTCACATCTCGAAACGTCGCAAAAAAGATTTAATGTCTAAGTAAAATTACATGCTAGTATTTAAATAACATTCAAATTAAAAAAAAACATAATTTTCAGTAGGTAGTAGGAATGGTACCACTAACATGAAACTTTTTGTGCTTTAGTAATTTTACTCTCCTGTGTCTGTATATCGGAATGGTATTTAATTAGTAGTAAGTAATTTTACTTGGAGAAGATTAAATGTAAATATTCTTGTTAGTGATTTATGCTTTCCAATTTATGCAACACATAGAACCATAAGTATATTTACTTGGTTATATTTTAGTACTTGATGGCTTGTTAGTAATTTTCGACTGTGGGTACAAAATCATCTAGGGTGGATTAGTATTTTGACCTTACCGAGTTTTTCGAAATGATTAGTTGATATTGACTAAAGCGACATTTTTCTCACGAACCAGTAGAGATAGAAGCTTCATTCAAAAACCAAAAAATAGCAAAAAATCACTTATCATCGGTATGTAAGTTTCATTAAGATACCTCGTATAGAAACATTGTAATGATTTTTTTTCGTCAAAAAAAAACTTTAAAACGCTCTCCTGTAAAGTAGGTATATTGGCGCTTTAGTCTTTTTACCTTTCCACTGACGATATATTTTATCAATTTCGCACTGACAGATTTGATAGATTGATAGCATTACATGATGTTATCTAATATCTAACTAGAAATATTAGATTAAGTATTTTCTGTTGCTACAACAATTTTAGATATTCAGTTATTAGAACGGCTCCATATGTTGGTCCCAACACTAATGAAAATGTTTTGTTTGAAATAATTATAGGCTCTCAGCATCGTAAAAGCACTTACACCGATTTCTAAATCTGACATCTTCATATTGGCTGTGCCTAGACTAAACTAATATCATCTCCAACATTTGGATGATGGGCGAAATTACCAACTAATGTTGGTATGAACAACAGGACCAACGCATGGAGCCAGGCTTAAAGATTTATATCATGTTTGCCATAGCAACAGAATACTATATGGATCTCCTTATGTTTTCATTATTCTAAAGTATTTAGCTTTTTGTTATACTCTGCTTATCCTGCTGAAACTGATCTGGCACTTTCCCAAAAAAGGCCAGTTTAGACGTCGTACTACACACAGCTCGGGAGAAATCGATATTACCCGCCTTTTGGGGTTTGCCACAATCGTGTAATAAAATACCCTTCTAATTGATTTTCTTTTCCGGTCCGAAGTCAGTTAATGTCTAGACTTAAAAAGAGACCTTGACTCCCCTGAGTTTGTTTCGGTTTTTCTTCTCAGAGGTAGTCAGATAGGAAATGCCAGTGTCAACTAGTACGTAAAGTGACATGTTAAAGAGCTTTTTAAAGGGCCTACTTATACACTTGAAAGCAAAGAAATCGAGCCACTCCTTTTTTCACGTGTCCTGGTTATTAGTTTTGGTTTCATGAATTATACATTATTTTGGTTTCATGTATAATTCAAAATACAAAAAACTACCCTCATTGTAAAGTAACCTTTTGTAAGTATTTGATAACTCAAATAACGTTTTAGGCGATATAATTATGTTTAGAATTGATCTGTTCCGTAATACTTACCAAATATAATAACAATTACACCTACGTGAAAAATAGAAGTGGCTCGATTTATTTGCTCCCAAGTATAGAATAAACAATTTAATTTTATATCAACGGAGTTATGTCTTGTGTAACTTAGGATCACTAGACCAACGAGGTACTCTTATTATTTATTTTATTAAATGTAAATGTGTTTTGTTTTCCTAGCACTTGGGTACCAGGGAAGGTGTAGCCGCTAAGATCGATGCTGAGACCAAGGTCAAGATCGCCGATATGAACCAAATGGTGAACACACAGCAAGAGGCGGTACGATCATATTTATTTATTTTATTTTAATTAAAACTATCTAGGACCAATTTACAATAAGATACATACAATTACATACATACCACAAACTAAAATATAAAGAGGAGTTGCCAAAGCAACTGTGCACTGTGATCCCAGCTAGGTCCTGACGTCATCGCGGTGGGCGTGGCCTTTGCCAGTCTGTCGGCACTCGTCTTGTTTACATTACGTTCGCGCTCCCATCTCATTTTATTATTTTCTTTGTAATTCGAAAGCTGAAGGTGAAGTTTTGTGTTACCTTGCAAAAATAACTCTGATAAACGTTCTGATGCCATGTATGGCATCACATTTCACATATAAGTAATTTTATACGTAATTTTTTACATTTGTGCCACTAGAGACATCTAGCGTAGTATGGCTAAACCACGTATTAGTTATCTATAAATTCGAAGGTTTTAGTTTTTCCTATTCACCGCTAGATAGAAAATATAGAAGTAGGCAGAGTTTAACGTTCCCCTCACCTCGCGACATGTCACGCATTGTATTATCGGAATACAACATGCCCTCTTTGTATTTACTCCTTGAGATTAAGAGTAAGCAAGGTTGGTAGCGAGGCTGACTGCCCACGGTGCGCCGAAGTGTGTATTGTGCACTCTACATGATCATATAATAAATGTAATCATCACTAACCCCCCAATTACTGAAAGGCTGATCAATTTAATTGGTGAATGCGATTGGTCGATAAAAATACTACCAACCAATCACATCACTTGATTTGAGATTTGACAGTTGATTATTAAATTTTGGCGTTGATCAGTCCTGCAGACACCGAGGGTGTACCAGCCCGTAAGCGTCCGTTCACCAGAACTTATGCGCAAGGAAACGCTTGATGTCTGCGTCAGATTTTATACTAAAAAGCAATACTGACAGTTCTGTATTCAATGACATCAAAAAAATGCGCTAGGATTTATCTATTTGTTGGGAACTGACTCTAAATGTACACTGCTAAAGATAGACTTCCATATTTCTTATTTTTAACGTGGGGATTCCCTATGGGCGCTTTCTACTCCTATTTCTACTTTTTTGGGGAAAGTGGAGGACAACATAATTTTTGTCTCTTTATAATTTAAGGGCGTGTACGCCGCTCGGCATTTCATACAAATTTTCAAGTCCTTATTTTTCGATATGACTGAACCGATTTTAACGAAACTTTATACCCATCAGCCGGACACATAGGACTAAAAAGTTAGTAGAAAACATTTTCGAAAAAATGTGTTAGGCTTTCAATTTAAACGGTTGGTGTCGGACTGCAGCCGTGCTGCAACGGTGCGGCTGTCGTGCTGCAAACGGGCGGTTATGATTTTTCATACAGTTGACGCGGTCTGAGAGCAGTGCGTCATCCGTACCGCGCACACACGACAGCAGGTCGGGCGTCACACTGCTCTCTCGTCGCCTCAACTGTGTGTAAAATCACAACCGCCCGTTTGCAGCTCGACAGCCGCACCGCTGTGGCACGGCTACGGCACGGCTCCAGCTCGACAGCAACCGTCCAATTTGAAAGCGCCCTTACAGTTCAATTAGACCGATTTTAAACTTTCCATACAAACAGAAATTTCCAATTATCTTTTTTTAAGTAAGACATTTCGAAAATGTTTTCTACAAATTTTATAGACCTACGTATCCTGCTTATGTGTGTAAAGTTTCATCAAAATCGGTACATTCATTACGAAAAAAAAAGAATTGAAATTTTGTATGAAATGCCATACGGCGTACACGCTCTTAAACAATAGTGACTAATCATTCCATTAAATCATTTTTTTTTAATTAATGCTTTGCAGTACATATTATTACCTGAGGGTAATTCAAAAAAGTTGGGTCTTACCATAGACTATTATTATAAATAGACAAGACAGACAATTTTTTTTTTTCTTTTTCCAGGTCATTCAAGATATTCTCCGCCTGGTGTACGACATCAAGCCCGAACTGCACGCCAACTACCGCTTGTTCTAAGCGCATTGATTTAAAATAACCTAATTGTCGCGTATTAAACACTTTGCGATCACCCATCTAGTTGTTATTGTTATGGTATTTCTGTTAATTGATAGGCATTTAGGCGCGGCAGAGTTAATCACGCGAGAGTAATCTATTTTGAGGCCAATCGCGTAATAAAAACATCTATTTAGACAGTTCAAGTAAATGGCGGAATGCTCGCGTGATTTTGACAGCAACTGTCAAATTATGCTTGCAATATACGCCTTTGCATCAACATTGACATCCCAGCGAAAGATGGCGGGTCATTTCCGGTCGATTTTGACATTAAATGTCGAAATTGGACGGTAAAACCGCATCAAAATTACTATTTACGAAAAATGGGGTTTACTGTTTCAAACATGCGGGAATCTGTCCACTAGCTGTAAATACAAGTATTGCTTGGTTTCGCCCTATTTATAACAAAGTATCATTCAATATTCTTAAGCGTTAAGAGATCAGCTCGGTATCATTCCAAAATACGTTCGAAGGTCCGATATTGAACACTAAAAAAAAATGTACCTATAATCTTAAAATTGTATGTTATTCAATGTTGTATGTTGAATAGAAAATATATAAAGTTTTAAAAATTAATTCTTGTGGTCTTTTCTTGATAGTGGCGGAAGGTGTACAGTATTAGTGAAATATATTTGTTAATGTACAATATTTTATTTGTTTTATTGTATTGCGACCGTTTCAGGTGATTTTATCGCCGTATTGTTCTGAAAACAAAAATATTAGGTTAAAATGATATTGGGTAGGGTAGTTTTTAAAGAGCTTTGTTAACATTATTTTATATGGTATATAAGTAGGCTTGCCATAACTTTCAGGTACCAATACGGGACGTTTCAAACAAATCAAATAAAAAAGTCGAAATCAAAGTTTTTATTCGAATAAAAACCTACTTATAACAATTTTTAACTGAAATGATCACGATTATTTTTTGGCCCAGTCATATTTTGAGCTTGATTTTACTTTTGTAATGATCTCGTTTTCTTTTTAATGTTATCATAGAAATGGGTCATGTCATTTTAAAATTATAATGACAAATCAACATGGATTCAATGCACCCCCGCGTCTGCAGCGCCCTTTCGGGTCATTTTCGAGTTTTGTCGAAATTATTGAAATACGGGACAATTACGGGACGTGTAGCAATACGGGACGCGATGGTCAAATACGGTGACAGTCCCGTATATACGGGACGTATGGCAACTATAAGGTAAAATAATGAATGAAAATCCTTGACATTGAAACGGCCGTAGTCATTATCATCAAACATAATCGAAGAACCGATTAAACCAGCTTTCAAACAGCATTGAAATTGGTTTATCAATTTAGGAGCCACGGTGACACATAGACAGACAGAAGGGTTTAAACTTATAAAAACTCTTTGCATCAGGGTTAAAAATTACTTCTGTAGTATCAAGTGGACTTACAGAAAGCGTCCTCTGCAGTTTCAAAATTAAAACATGAAAGTCATATTATATTACTAAATGCTTAGTGTCTTATCTAGCTATATATTATTATCAAGTCTGTGGGTGTGGCCTCGAATTCGAAGTGAGTTGATTCTTAAAATGGTTTGCTACATTTACATCAAACAAATATTAATTGTACGACTCTGTGTAAGTATGTGAGGTTTGTTTGTGAACGTACCCACCGTTCAGAAGAAATCCTCATCCTCATGGCCTCCTAATGACTGGAGTAATGGACGGTTGAGGCCCTGAACAGACTACAGACTTTTTGTCCGGTGAACTGCCGCGGACAAGAATGATCGTGGTTCTTAGTTGTTGCCCGTCGCGACATTCAGCCCGGACTCAACGCACAGGACGTTCATTTTGTTCGTAGGTGTTAGAACTCTACTGGTAATCTGACAAAAAATCCGTCTCCTGGTCAGGCCCTAAAGGGGAGAAATCCAAGAGAGATTAGACGCGGTTTTATATAAAAACTCACCGCAGCTGCTGCGGCGGTTCCGCGAGGTTGTCAAGCCAGGGGGCGATGGTGCCCACGGTGGAGAAGACGGCTGGTTGATCGGATTGGTCGCAACGTTTCGAGGAGAACGATAACACCCCGATCAGTATGCCGTCCATGATGGCGGGGCCGCCGGCATCGTGCTGAAACATAGTTAAGACTTACATACTAGATACTGCTTACACGAGATAGGTTCCTCCAGAAATCGGGGATGGGAAGAGGGGAGGGGGTAGACTGGAAATATGACAAATATTATTAAGATACTGAGTCCTCGTTGGTCTAGTGGTCGCAATCGCGACCGCTAAGTGTGCGGTTCGATCCCCAGGTCCGGCAGTATTATTGGTTTTTTTCGTGTAGTAGTCAAAGTTTTTTAACTCACATTACAAACATTTTTCGGTATCGTTATGAACCCTGCGCAGAAATTAGTGCGTGTGACTAAATCTCTGTAAACAAAATAAAATAATTAGAACAGCAAAGTGGATATAACTTAAATGTACATGATGGTCTGATGACGTCAAGATGATCTTGGGCGGAGCGGAGATGATTTGATACGAACATTAAAAGTCAAGTCCGAGACGGGCTGCAGACCGCAAACTGCAAAAGTAGTAAGTATCGCTTGCGGTGCGATCTGCGGCTGTGGTCTGCGGTTGCAGTTTTGCAGTCGCTGTCGGAATAGCACCTTTAAAGTGCACACCTTAAAGGCGCTATTCCGATGGCGATTCGCGTGCAGTCTGCATTTTGCAGCCCGTCTCGGACTTGTACCTTTAAGGTGATCGCACATAGTCAGCATCGTACGAATGAAAGTGTGCTACCTATGGATATTGCGAACCTACACGACGTCTGGCATACACAAAATCGCCCGGACTCGCCAAAACAGATGACGTCATCTGTGCGTGTCTTTGCATATTCGTTTAAATAAAATAAGTGGGCCACTGAGAAGTGGGCGGCGCCGGCGTTGCAAAGGTTTTCAAACAAAGAATCATAATTCTAAAAATTATTTCCTCTTGAGCGCGATCACCTTAAATCCCTCGTTATCTGCCCTGCGAAGGCATGCGTTTATAGTAATACTTATCACACTATGATATCGGTCTCATCATCATCCACAGCAGAGGTTCCCGAAGTGGTCCAGGTGGACCCTCAGGGATCCACGGGAGACTCAACGGGGTCTACGTTGGCGTGACAAAAAGATCTAATCTTCATATTTTATATGGTAATATGGTAGAAATGTAGCTGCAGGGGGTCCACCGGAACCAGCTAAATTTTGAAAGTGGCCTATGAGAAGAAAAGTCTGGGAACCGCTGATCCACAGCCTTCAATATCTCACAGCTGGGTACAGGCCTCCCTTGAATTATGCCAGGTGAGGTTCTGCCCGCGATTTTTACAATGTCGTCGTCCATCTCGCCTCTGAAAACGGTCAACTCTCAGTCAAAGGTGAAAAAGTTTCTTACTTTCCGTAAATTTCTTGGCAATCCGTGGTATCGTATACCGGGAGTATGACCTTTTGCAGCAGGACCTGCCCGCCTGCGCCGTTGATCCCCTGAAATTAAAACTAACTGTCACATCGAAACACTTGATGAAGCCTTTAGATAGAGGACCGGAAGAATAGAAGTAGTAGAGCTGAAGAGTTCGTCTAGGGAAGTACTACGAGCACCCCTCTTTCTATCGCTAAGCAGCATTACTGTATTCTGGTTTGAAGGGTATGGGTGTCGGTGAAATTACGGCAGATGAGACTACAACTTTGAGTCTAAGGGCCTGTTCACATCTCCACGTCACGACGTCTTCAACGTGGACAGTGCGGTAACGCGGCATGGTGCGTTGACATAACGAGCAAATTTACGTTACCGCATCGTAAAAATGCATGTCAGGATCATTGTTAGAGTTATCGTTGACACTTTAGATCCTGAATTTTAATAACAGAAATAGTAAGGTATGGTTTTAAAGTATCGGAGCACATAGACGGCGAGAAACTCGCGGGCGTGGGGAGCGCGGGCGGGGCGCATATAGTACGTGTGTGCGCTTGCGGCTACAGGCGGAACCTGTTACGATACGGTAACGTAAATTTGCACGTTATGTCAACGCACCGTGCCGCGTTACCGTACCGTTCCACGTTGACGACGTCGTGACGTGGAGATGTGGACACAGTGGACAGGCCCTAAGGTTGGCAATGCATCAGCAAATCCTCTTGGTGTTGTAGATGTATGTAGGCGGCGAAAACAGGTGGACCAGCCGTCTGCTTACTTACCAACCAATTGCATGGAAAATAGCTTAAGAGATATTAAACAATGGTAAAAGTTTTCTTGCAAGAGAGGGATGTTAGATGAGAGAACGCCTGCCCCCTATTCTTTGATTACGCAGTGAGGTGGCGGGGATGTATTAAAAGTCCAGGTTACGAATAGAAATAATGTATATTTTGAAACACTGATTATAAAACTATAATTATGGTATCGGAGACTATTTCTTATCTAACGTAACGCGACCGGCTCTTAAGTGGTATACGGGAAGACTTTGGGGAGGCAGGCGAGAGAACGCCTGTCCCCTGTTCTTTGATTACGCAGTGAGGCGGCTGGGATGTATTGAAAGTCCAGGTTACGAATAATTAGGTGTTTATTTTGAAACACTGAGTATAAAACTATAAATGTGGCATCGGAGACAATATTCCTAAACTAACGCGACCGGCTCTTAAGTGGTATGCGGGAAGACTGGTGAACACGGACAAAGCAAACTAGCGAGCGACTACTAGGGTGTTTTTTGCTTATATGGAAGTTTCGAGAGTTTCGAGTGGCCGGGGAATATAGGGACTACCGTGTTATAATGTTGCCAACTCTCGAATTATAAATAATTCTAATGTGCGTTCACAAACGCCACAGGCAGAAAGACCCTGCTTCTTTTACCTGTAGCAACGAGCCGATATCGACCAACAGATTGCGGCATAACCACTTAACTTGTTAGCTCGTGGTCAGTGATGGGGAGTAGCTCGGAACTCCACAGAGTTTTTTATCTTGTAGTAGCAGCAGCATCATCCAGGAGAGGACTAACCCAGCCCGGCGACTAGCAAACTGCGATAGGCTGGGTAGAGTATTCTCGTAACCGCACAATTTCGGCTTTAGTTAGTTACAGAATTCTAATCAATTGCTATTTGACCAGGCACTAAGCTTTTAACAGCAGCAGCAATAGCCTAGTGGTTGAACGCTTGCTTTCCATGAAGAAAAACATCCAGAGGAAACCTGAACACCGAAAACATCTCCAAAAATTGTTGATGATGTGTGTATTCCGCTTACCCACACCAAGCTAGGGTGGAGGATTAAAGCTGAGACGTGGCCTGTGCTGAGCAGAAATACAATACTGGGCTGATTATGTTGTGTTTGATTGCGGTATTTTTGTCAAACAAAAACCTATTTACCCTTTTACTCTACCTTGAAATCGAGTGAAGACAATAATACTTACCAGGACAGACCCCCATCCAAGGAACATGACTTCGTTATCAACAGGAACAACTTTATCCCTTGTGTATTCAATCTTCTCGATATTGGGCTCTTTTCTCCCGAAAGTCATGTTCTTATGCGTCTTCAGCACAGCATAGTTGAACTCCAAGGTCTGGGGCTTGTAGTTTGGATGGAAGAAGATTTCGGAGACGCGCAGCACTTCGCCTCCAGAAGTGGCGTTTGTGGAACCAACTCTCACTGTCAGCATCTTTACGTATTCTCGGAAGAATCGATTGTTATATTGCCTGTATATAGAAACTCATATGTCTAGTTCAATCTGGGTAAAGATCTTGGTCTTCACCAGCGTTGGTAAAGCCTTTTCTAGGTGGTTAAACTAAAGACCCGTGTGGGGACGGGCTATGTAAAACTTTCTTACCGCACGCTGGGAATAGACGCGTGTTGTAAGATTTACCGAAGTCCAGCACGCTTAGTAGAAAGATCTATTCCAGCTATACTCAAACTGCGGCCCGCCGGGCCTTTGTGGTTGGCCCACTCGGAGTTACAAATTTACTGTAAACCATTTAAAAGGCGCCCATCAGAAAAACTGTGAGCGCCGAGTAAATAATGTTTGCTTGCGGCCCGCAACACCATTACTGAAACGTGTAATTGTGGCCCCTATAAAAAAAAGGTTGAGTATGGCTGATCTATTATGATCGGATTGGCTAGGTATCACCCTCACACCAAAGTATAGCTCCAAGCAGTTTACTGTCCTCCGTCGTATGTATGTGAGAGCCACAGTATGTATAAGGGAGCCCACACATACACACTTGTCGCATTGATCGCGGTTTAACCCTTGTCGCACCCGATGGAAAGCGTAGGCAGGGTCTGAGATGGAGCACACGAATCCCAGTAACAGAGATATAGAGGGATTCCCCTCTATATCTTATACATATACACGACGGAACACAGAAAACTGCTTGGCGCCGGATTTTAATTTTAATGTTCAGGTGGTAGCTAGCCAGGTGGACCGGACAAGAGACCTACCACCAAGCGTGCTGGGTTTTGCTGAATCATACAACAAGCGTCTATTCCCAGCGTGCGGTGAGGAAGTTTTATATTCCAGCCCGTCCCCACATGGGAAGATGAAGATGGAACTTACAACTGCAAACAGTGGGCGGCAGTAAGGATCTTATCCTTGTCGATGATGACGGCGCCGCACCACAGTTCGTTGTTCACAAGGAGGGCAGCCATGTAGGGGAAGTTTTCAATGGTGGCCACTTCATCAGGATTGTAGATGCGGCGGAAGCGACGGTCAAGGTGTGGGGAGATCTTCGGACTTGTCTTCGGAGTACTTGTCGTTGAAGATGTTGTTGTACTTGATGCTAACATGAAAGCGTTTCAACAGTTTTATTTGTTGAAAAAGTACAGTGCATTATTTTACATGTAGCTTTAGAAAGAGATATCGGCTAGCTTAGCTTCGGCTTTGTAGAGCGTCGTCTCTGTCACTCATACCTATCTGATAATATCGGACTGTTAGCACATGAATAAATAATTATTTATTCATGTGCTGTGAGTGCTTCGTGCGATAGAGAAGACGCTCTTCAATGCCGAAGCTAGCAAACAAAAACTTACGAACTTCCATACAACTTTCATTCTCTATTTAAGGGTTGAATTTGCAAAAATCCTATTTTAGTGCTCACCTCATGTTTCTAGACCCACCGGTCTTATACATACCGATAGTAACATACCTAGTTGGTTATTAAAAAAGAGAAAAAAAAAGTTCTGTATATTTATGTTAGTAAAAAAACTTAACATTTAGTTACCAGTTCATTATTCGTCATGCATCTTTGAACAATGGCATTCAACAAAGAAGAGACGTATCTCCCTGCTATGGTCTTCAGGATGGAGTTGGAGCTGGCCCGCGCTCTGCAGAGCAACGAGGCAGATCTCTGTCTGACGATGGCATGAAAGCCTTCGACGTGTGCCTGCGTGAGCACTACAGAAACGGGGCAGCCCCATTAACATCCTGAATCCATTATTATATTGGACCCGCAGGGCGCTGATAGTCCGCTGAGTATAATTGGTCCACAGGCTGCACGTGTATTAGGCTGTGTGTTATCTGTCAGTCAGTCTGTGTTGGTTTTATTCAGTAGATGTTCAAAGAAGAATACAATTTTAGTTCCTGGCTTACTAAAGTCACAGTTAAGGAAATGTGGGTTGCGGAAGCAGTCCCAAAAAATACAGGTCCCAAAGAGAAGCAGGAAAATGTGGTCTTACTCGTAACCGGTTTAACGATTTCGTTGGCAGCGACCGGGTCCATGTCGCGCCTATTGGTGAACTCTATGGGCAGGCCGTCGTACAACTCCCGCGACACCACTTGCTTGTTCCCGTGATAAAGTCTCCTTGCAGGCTCTGCTATCATCATTCCTAAGTCGAAGACAAACACATGAAGCGTCCACATTTATAATTGTTAACGGCTACTTACGTGCATTTTTCTAAATTGCCCAACTAGTTTTGGACCCAGACAGAGCCGTAATTCATGAGCTGAACACGGCGAGGTCGCGATTCGAACAATCCGAAACTAGTTGGGCAATCCCGAAAAATGCACGTGAGTAAATCGTAGGTAATCAATCATACCTAAATAAATGAATGTATCTCAAAAAGTTATACTTAAATACAAAAAAAATGTCATAAAACGTCCACTCTTAAGCATGATGGGCCTCCCCAAAGGCCCCGACCAAATCAATGAACGGTCACACAGTTTCAGAAGTCGGTGCAATTCTACACTGAAATAAATAAAAGCCACCGTCTTCTGAAACTGTTAATTTTATATCATGCTAATTATTTCACTCTTTTTTTAGTTTTTTTTTGTAGTCTGTTTTTACTTTTATTTAAAGTTGTTGATGTTCTATGCTTACCCTCTCCAGACACTTCAGAAGACGTTTGAGACTCGACGTGTGGCTTTACATATTTGACAGTATTCATTAATACAAAAAATACTGTCGCCATTTTGAGAAGTTTCCACGCCGCCATCTTGTTCCAAATTCGTTACAACTGAAAAAAAGAACACTAATTATTGTTATATGCCGAAAGACGTCAACTGCTGGACATAGGCCTTTCCCAAGCATCGCTACTAGGGTTTCTGCTCGAGAATTCTCGAGTCGAGAAATGTCGAGAAATCATGCCAACTTCGAGACGAGAAAAAATACCTCGAGAATTCGAGAACTCGAGAAATAAAAGATTTTCTTTTATTACTGTAAAATTGGCTTAAAAGTTACGTAATCTTTGCATTCTGGCTTCTGATCGTTCTCCTTATGAGGCACGACACGAGTAAGCAAGGCAAGCGAAACAGACACCTAATATACTACAACTCCAAGTACTCTTATTATAGTGTGACATAAAACGTCAAATAAAAATTAACTATAAGATAAAATCCCTTCATCTATTGTTAGGTTTCTGAATTCAAAATCGACGACTAGATAACTATCCAAACAATAAGTAAGTTTGTAAATTGACCACCAGATGGGGTCTCTTTTTAAAGTCCAGTTAAATATACTTTTCTCGCCATAACTTTACATCTTTTTGCAGTTAAGGCCCAAGTTTAAATGAAAATCTCCTCTGGTATATGCAATGATATAAAAACGAACCATTACATAGGTACATAAAATATAAAAATTTTAGCACAATAGTTTTTCTTTGTTATTTCTAATCACAGCAACAACTCAATAAAACTATTAAAACAAAATAAGTAGGATTTTAATTTTTTATTGCAATTTATAATATTGGGAAGTAAAGCTTATAGATATCTGAAAAAAAAACCTGGCCAAATGCGAGTCGGACTCGCGCACGAAGGTTTCCGTACCATTATCTATAAAAACGGCAAAAAAATCATGTCTGTTGTATGGGAGCCCCCCTTAAATATTTGTTTTATTTTAATTTAATTATTTATTTTTAAAGTGAATACAGGTATAACTAAATATTCTGTGAATATTTCAAACGTCTACCTGTTGCCGTTATCAATATCGAGCAAAAACGAGCAAAAAAATCACGTTTGTTGTACGGGAGCCCCCTTGAATATTTATTTTATTCTGTTTTTTAGTATTTGTTGTTATAACGGCAACAGAAATACATCATCTGTGAAAATTTCAACTATCTAATTATCACGGTTCATGAGATACAACCTAGTGACAGACGGACAGACAGACGAGACGGACAGCGGAGCCTTAGTAATAGGGTCCCGTTTTACCCTTTGGGTACGGAACCCTAAAAACTAGGCTAACACAACTATTTGTGGTGTAAATGAATGGGTTCTAGGGCAGGGTTGGTTATGTCACAAAGGTGATAGTGCCCTTGTTAAAATGATGTCTCATGTTAAACTCTTCATCCGTGAACATTTCGGATGGATTTCTTCGATGCCTTTTTATTGGTACTGATATATTTGAAATAGCCTCCAGCACTTCCAAATCAGAATCCGATGAACTACTCGAGTCCATTTCGCTGGGAGTCAAAACTCACTATCCAAAATAAAATACTACTAATAAAACTTCAAGTACCTACTCTTGTTATAATATGATATAAAACGACAAATAAAGTTCTGGAAATTGATCAGTCAAGTTAACTGAAGTTTGAACTAAGATCATCTTCTGACTGGGGTGTCCAGAAACGCAATGTTTCAGTTTGTCGAACCAATAACGGTAGAATAGATAAACTACGGTTAGGAGTACCGCGGAAACCGGAAAAATAAGTTATCTGAAGTTTGAACTAGGATTATCTTCTAACTGGAGTGTCCAGAATCGCAATGAGTCAGTTTATCGAAATAATAGCGCTATCGAACAGATAAACTACGTTCAAGAGTAGGTACCCCAGAAAACGGGCGTAAGCTGTTTTTTTAAGGTTTTTAAAAATTTCTCGAAAGACCCGAGAAACCCGAGAAATGGGGCTCGAGAATTCTCGAAACCCGAGAAAAAAAATATGTCGAGAAAACAGAAACCCTAATCGCTACATCGACCGGTCCTGTGCTTCTCGCATCCAGCAGGTTCCCGCGACCTTCACCAGAGCATCGGTCCACTTTTTGGGAGGATTCACCAGCAGGGAGGAGGACCCACGCTGCGCCTTCCGGTACGCGATCGCCACTCCACGCCGTCTTGCCGATGATCGGATATTTCAAAGTTATTAGGTTTCAAGCGTGTTTCAAGTTTAACATTGTTTACGGTTTACCCACGTGCATACACTGAGCCACTGACGCTGAGTACACTGAGCCCATAGGGTCTCACTACACGTATCGACGCGGACTGGCTTAAGCCGGTCGGAAAAAGCTGTGTCTACGGACATAAGGGTGAAACCGACGTCGTTCGCCTCGCCTCCACCTGCTTAAGCCTATTCCGCGTCGATAAGTGTGGGGAGACCCTTTAAATCATAGCGTTCGACTCGACCTCGCCCCGTTGACAGCTCATGATTGAGTTCTGTTGGATCCGAAACTACATAGAAGAACAATCCCGAAAAAATACACGTACAAAACATAAGTATAAAATATATTAGAACTAGCGACCCGCCCCGGCTTCGCACGTGTACGTTTTATAGCTTAAAACCTTCCTCTTGAATCACTCTATCTATTAAAAAAAACCGCATCAAAATTCGTTGCGTAGTTTTCAAGATCTAAGCATGCATAGGGACAGACAGCGGCAAGTGACTTTGTTTTATACTACCTATGTAGTGATAGTGATGTGTCTCACAAGGTCTCACAAAAGTTATATTACACCAATCGCCATCATTAAATATACCTATACATATAATTATATCTCTAGGATAGAATAGAAATAGTAATTTTTTTGTTAGAATATTAATATTTATTTGTCAGAAAACGTCTATTCATAACAAACGCAGTAGTCGGGCTGTTAATACCCGAACTGCTGCTGACAACAACAATTTAACTGAAACAATAAATTTAACTATTTAACTATTCCTGGCTATTAAGGTTCTTCGTTATAATTACCTACGTTTAATTAAACGGATATTTACTAACTTTTAAAAGTACTTGTATTTTAACTAGTGCAAGCGTCAAATGCATGTTATTATTTCATCAAATTGATAAGTATCCTGTTTCCTTTGGACGTAAACATCCGTTTTAGTGTTAATTCGTGCAATATTCACGCATGCAAGCAAGCAATAAATTCGGTCGAGACGGGATATTTAAATGTGGTTAATATTTTAGGTAGGCATTTTTATGCATATATTTTATTGTCAAATATACAAGTTGTCTTCATATTTATTTCTAATTAAATCAATTACGTTTTAAAACATACCCAACAACGAAAATGTTTTTTGATGTAGGCTAAAAAAGTTTTATCAATTTCCAATTTTGCAAAACAATTTTACGTTACAATTTCCAAATGCAATAAAAAAAAACAATAAAGGTTTTTTTATGATTTTTTTTATTACAATACATGAACACAATAAAGAAAAAATAGTATATACAAAAAAAAAATTAGTAGACATTCAAGTTTTTACACGTGACAACATTTTAGAAACAGAACGAGAATTTTTTTCATAAAATAATTTCGTGTCTATTTTTTAATGCCATCCTTTGCCCCAGCCGGAGCCCCAGCCGAGGGAAGAGCCTCCCCAACCCAGGCCGCCCCATCCAACACTAACGGGGGCAGCAATGACAGGAGTGCGAATGATGGGTGCGGTGACAATTGGGGCAGATACCACGTGGCGGACGATCGGAGCGGACACCACGACGCGGGGGATCGTCACACCATGGTTGATGAGGCTGGAGCTGACGGAGTATGATGGCAGCACGAGGGAGGAGTCTGCGGAAACAAAAAAAAATGTTTTTATTTATATGGACACTAAATATCTGTGGACCGATCTATCATGGGGCCGCTTCAGCTAATAAGTAGCTCTGAACAGTCGGGACTTTAGGCGAAAATACATCAGAACTCCTAGTACGAGTTTGAAAATTAGGTACGAAAATGTCAATAGAATTCATGAGCTCGCTAAACTCTCTTTTTCTTACACAAGAGAAAGCAACAAATAAATTATTCAGTTTAGCGAGCTCTCGGAAACTATTGTTGTTTTCGTATTTAATTTGCAAAGTCGTACTAGGGATACAGTATCCCTAGTACGAGTTTGCAAATTATGCAAATGGCAATAGATTTCACGAGCTTGCTAAATCTTATATCGTGTACCTACTACTACCTACTCGTACACACACCTTAAAAAATAACTACTCACACCTCAACTCGTATCAGTGTCACAGTTTAGCGAGCTTACGAAAACGATTGCATTTTTCTTTATTTGCAAACTCGTACTATGAGGAGTATAGTACGATTACAACACCGCAGACTGAAACGCAACGCTCGATCGTTTACTCCACGATAACAATTGTTGTGTTGCGGCATGTCTCGTATTGCGGTGCCGCATCGCACAGTTGTGTATTTTCACCTTATTATAGAGTCAGAAGGTGAAGCGGAGGATAGTAGAGGTCCACAGATTTTTCAACCATGTAGTGAATGAGGTTGAATGTGTGAGATAGTACCTATGCGTGTTAAAATGTGTTCAGCAGAGGTATGAGTCCACTGTCGCGAATGCAAGATTAAACGATGGTGTATCACTGTTTTGTGATGGGTGTTTTAAGGTAAGCATACACGGCGACACATAACACTCGACACTGTGTCGACACGGAGTGTCGTAGTGTGTACATCGCTGTTACACTGAGTTGCGCATTAGGTCGGCTTTAATTTCAGTGTCGCGATTGCAATGTGTCAAATGTCAGTGTCACTGTATATATGTAACCTAAGCTTCGTACATCTTGACATCTGTCATCATCGTAAGTGATTAACAAATGAATGAGAATGCACACATCATCACTACATAGTATAAAACAAAGTCGCTTCTCGCTGTCTGTCCCTACTTATGCTTAGATCTTTAAAACTACGCAACGGATTTTGATGCTGTTTTTTTAATAGATAGAGTGATTTAAGAGGAAGGTTTTAAGCTATAAAACGTACACGTGCGAAACCGGGGCGGGTCGCTAGTTTTCTTATAATTTCGAAATCATCGCGACATAAAGGCCGCATTGGCCTTTTTCGCCCTACATTTCAAGTTTCCTTATTTGCCCCATGTTAAATTTATTACTGGATTTTGCATCACAATGACTTGTTTTGTTAGACCGTATCATATTTCGGTCGAATTTTCTGAGGTTCTCCATCTACGCACTCCGACTTTTATTTCTTAGCTTGAACTGATGGGTCCTATCTGAAAACTAGCGTTGCGGCATTTTGTTTTTTTTTTAAATGTCGCCACAGAGGTCGGATCCATTTTTAGGCCTCGTGCAGGTGGTTAAAAATTTTGTTGTTTTTTTTTAGTATATTGTTCAACTTCTGTAACTTCTGTAACTGCCTGCACGAGTCTTCTTTCTTTTTTTACGGGTAAATTAATCTAAAATGGAAGATTATTTTGTTCATATAGATTTATTGGTATAAATTGAAAGTTTAGAAGCCTAAATATGAATACATAACTATTTTTATAAGAAGCATACTGAAAAGTATTTAACATTTCCCGCGTCCATTGCCGTGCGAAATATTGTTGTAAATTTTTTGTATTTTATCAGTGCGTTGATTTGATTTAGCGATGTAAATCATCGTTGAATGTAATGTCCTGCAAAAAAGAGACTGGGCTAATAAATAGAATAACGGTTTAAGTATTCTTGCATCGTCTAGTCTTGCGTTGCTAGTGGACAGTCATTCTTAGCTAGAAACGTCACAGATTACATAATTGTACACGGAATGCTAAGGTCATCTCGTACTGCGAAATATATCGCGCGATTAAGAATGAAAAATCGCGTGAAATTTTTTAAAATCGTTATAGGGCATGACTGTTTTACTGGTGGACTTTACACCCGAAAACCACGAACTCTGTTCATAATTTTGCACAATTGTTACTATAGGAAGAATTATAATGAATTCGTCAAGAAAAAAAATTGCTATTCCATACATTTTGTTAACCTCTTGTCCGTTGTGCCAAATTGTGTCTCATTACTACTCATTAGTGACCATTTTTATAATTTTTATGAGACAGCTGTTTTTTTTTGATGAATTTATAGTTTTTCCCATTGTAAAAGTTGTACAGAATGATGAATAAAGTTCGTGGTTTTCGGATATAAAGTGGCTAACCAATCATGGCGTATAGTGCGGTATTTTTCATAGAAATATAATCACGCATTTTTGCAGTTCGGAGTAGATGATCCCAACAATCCCGTGTCAGCGAGTGTTTTGAATGTATCTGTGCGAATGAGTGTATAGTCTAGGCAATGTAAGGACTTTACATTATGCACGGTTCATTTCGATTGGTCAAAATCCTGTCAAACAGCACTCGCAGCCGTGCTCTCTAATAAATGCAAAACTTGGGGGCCATTGTTGCCAAACGCAGACGAACCACAAACGTCAGTCAGTTTTTATTTACGAAAACTGTCAAAACGATTGGTTTCGTTTTTTGTGTCAAACAATTTGACAGCTTTCGAAATTGAAAACGGTTCAGTTGCGATTTATCAGTATTCATTTTAGGAGAATTGTGCCCTTGGTCTTATTACCCAGATCTTATTGAAGTTTCTGTGTTGTATGTAATCTGTGACAGAATTTGACAGTTGGGCAAGCAAACTGAAGCTGTTCTGCTTACCTTAACGGAATTTTCTATGCATGGACTTGGATTTAGTGTTCAAATAGTGTCTATAATGAAATGAGGAGTTACCGAGTCCCAGTCCCAGCGGTGGGACAGGGTTAGTGACCACCATGCCGATGAGAGCGAGAACTAATGCCACCTGTGGGAAGAGAACACAATATTTAAGTTGTTTTTTTCGATTTTCTGATTTTATTTTTCTTGATTGCGATTTGAATCTTAATAGCCTATGCATAGAAGCTAAACTCAGGTATGCTTGTTTTTTTAATAACCAACGGCTGTTTTCAATAACTTTTCTATCGACGGTTTACCCTACTTGAGATATAAATTTGACTTAACTCCAAAGAAATGTCAAATTTCTATCTCTAGTAGGACAAACGACGGTCTAGATATAAAACCACGGATGGATAGGTTATTAAATATGACCGTTCGTGGATTCTCAAAAGTTTTTACAGCCATAGAAAAACTGCTTGCGACGACATAATATGGTCTCAATAATAATTAAAAAAAACGTTAGCTTATGGTTTTTTTTTCGAATTCAGATTCAATAAATGGCTACACCGAAATTTCAACCAGTTCGATTTAAAATTTAAAAATAGAAACAACCAATTTTTGGTATGATATTCTCGCCAAAAAAACAAAAATATCTCGAAAGACCAAAACGTTCCATTTTCAAATTAATTTTTCCTTACTCACCGCGCACTTCATGTTTGTCTTTTTCAGGTGTTGCACTGAAATGTAAACTGATTTACGTTTGATTAGCATTGTTCTTATATACCGAGTGGTTTGGACACGCATCGATGCCGCTAGACGAATAGGTACACACATCCTGTGGGAAGCTTTGCATCATGATATGCATTATACATTAGTTATGTTGCCCTTTCGACAGTACTGTTTTTACTTTTGAATGATGAAGTAAAAATAGTTACAAATTGTCTGGCGTAAGTGCATGCATCATCTTGGAATTTGAATACGACAAAATATTTGTGACGGACGAACCGATAGACTGACACGTGAGTGATCTTATAAACGTTCCGTTTTTTCTTATTATGTACCTAGAGTTAGGCTTTTTCGTTTGAAAAACTTATTTTTTCCAAATCCGCCCAAAAATGGATTTAAAACCATAAAACACGCTACTACGTAATAAAATTGTGTTTTATGACATTGTATTACAAGAAAAACCTACATTTAAAATAAAATGAGTCTTCCACGAGGGCACCCGGCACTGAACGTGTTAATTATTCAGTTCTAAGAAGGATATCGGTAACTTAATATCGGGGGATATTAAGTTACCAAGCCCAGACGAGGCAGTAGCTTCGTGTCAAATACAGATATTCAACCGCGTCAGCCTTCCGATTCAGAACCTTTTCGATGAGTAGTTGTCGACCGATTCGGTTTGTATCTCGTTCCGTCAAAGATTCTTGTATCGAGAAAAAAAGAGATAACAATTCAAATCGTTCGACAACTGATTAATCGAATCGTTCTGAATCAGAGGGCTAATTGGAATGCAAAGTAAACAAACTTATCAAGAGAAGGATAATAACAATTTACAGGTATAATTATGTCCAGCAATCACAATAACTCACTTACTCCCGGTTACTGAAATCCGAACAATGCAAAAATTAGCTTTCTAATTGCATGTTAAGTGATGTAATTGGATTTTATTATTTTAACCGAAATCGAAAAGGAGGAGCTTTTCAATTAGAGACGTAGGTATCTTTTTTAAATGTATTTGCATCGATTTTTCCAATTTGAGTGATTCTTTTGTTTATTTGGTGCGGAATACTTTCGAGTTGGTCCCATTTGAATATCATGAAGTTTTTTATACAATATGATTAATCATAATTTGAAAATGAATTACCTATGTAGATTGTGATTTGTGGCACTAAAAGTAAAAAATAAATAAAAACTAAAAAAAAAGGTAAAACCGACTTTAAAAAAACTGAAAGGAGTAAAATAATTACCATACCTATTAAAAAATTAACAGTTTCAGAAGTTGGTGCTTTCAATTTCTTTCAGCGTAGAGCACCGACTTCTGAAACTGTTAATTTTATTATTTGATAATTATGATCAACTAATCACACTCTGACATGAAAGTTGACAACAGATTTAATTGGCCAGCCTTCCAAATACCAGGGTTTGCTGCAGTATTGTGTTGCCATTATTACAAATATTAAAAACAAATAAATTTGAAATGTTAATGAGGCACACTTACATGTTAATCCGTTTGTTTTTGTTGCTGTAAGTGCAGGAACTAATTCATTATTAATTGCACTATTGGATTACATTAATCATGTCGTACTGACTGTATAATTTAGCTTCTGAAATATAATATCCTAGGACTAAGTATGACTAACTTTCTTGGATATCATCATCATCATCAGCATTCAACCGAAAGACCTCCACTGCTGGACATAGGCATTCCGTTTTTTTTTTTTCGTCGGAAAATCCTCGTTGATGCCCTTCTCCCGTGGAGGGCGAAGGGGTATGCCGGACTCTTAGCGGCTAAAAACCCACGGTGTTCCTTCTCCTGGCCCTTGGCCGGGGTCGCGGGATTCGCAGCTGCATGCACCGCAACCCCGGCAGGCTTCAGTCCGCCAGCCCCTAGCGGACCTCTCCTTCTGTGGGGCCTTGCCCCACGTCCTCCTGAGAGGCGCGCAAGGAACACTGCGCGCCGCCTTCTCGGGCCTGTTACAGGTCGGCGGTTGTATGGAGTTGTATGGAGCTTCTAATTCATGACCCCAAATATGACCTCAAATGTAAACACAGCTGATCATAGTTGATAGATAGATTTCAGCATATTTTATGTAATTTCTGAACAGCTGTTTCTCTTAAACTATTGACTTTTGGGGAAAGGGTAGAACAAAAGTTTCTCATTATTATCTTTCTGACTAACCTTGTATATCAAATCAAATAATTTATTTGTGATTCATAGAAAACAAATACGTACAATTGCAGTTCATTTTGTGATCAGCCTCATGGAGATAAAAATTATGATGATGAAAACCCAAATAATACCAATGCCATCCCTCCCGATTTAGGAGAGACACTTTAATAAGCAACTTTTTTCAGTTCATCCAGATTTGTTCTATACTTATATTTTGTATATCATTCGCAATTTACATAATTTATTCACTTGACAGACAGAACTGTGTTGATGGGGAGTTTGTTGCACCGTTTCTTCTTCACAGCACAAACACTAGGAAGCGGTGAAGGACGGGCGTTTTTGGGGGTTGTCTTTTGTAAAATTGACGTTCAAAAAGAACAAAGTAATTCTTCTATTTTGAACAAAAACGAGTTTTGAACTTTCATTAAAGTACCAATCAATTATAACTGCCAAAGAAACTATTTGACCTCGTTTAGTGTGGATGAGTTAAAAGTCGTTAAAATTGCATCATGGACTAGATATGTTTAGACCTGCGTGTTAAGGCAGTCTATAAATCTTAAAATTGCCTTTTAAACCAGAGAAACTATATAATTAAGTAACTAGCTTTTGCCCGTAGCTTCGCTTGCGTGAAATTTTGAACCCGTTAGTTAAGTGACGATTTTCCATACAAACTTTCATCCCCTATTTAACTCCCTTAGGGGTTGAATTTCGAAAAATCGTTCCTTACTCCTTCTCTACATTATAACGGGAACCTCTGTGCAAAATTTCAGCTTTCTAGGTCCAAGGGTTTGGGCTGGGCGTTGAAGAGTCAGTCAATCAGGACTTTTCTTTTTATCTCCCTGGATTTTTCTGTCCTGACGGGCTAGAATGTAAAACTTTCTCATTACACGCTAGGAATAGACGCGTGTTGTAAAATTTGACAAAATTCTTCGTGCCTCGGAGAGGACGTTAAGCCGTCGGTCCCGGGTGTCATACGAATACCTATGACAGTCGTTACGGGTAGTCAGAAGCCCGAACGTCTGACAACCTGTCTAACCTTAAGATATCGGCATTGCCTTAGTAACTGGGTTGCTAAAGTCTGATGGCAGTCTCTCCTGGTAAAATACTGGTATTCAGACGTATCTAGTTAGACTGGAAGCTGACCCCAACATAGTTGGGAAAGGGCAAGGCAGAACAGAAGTTTCAACAAAACCCAGCACGCTTAGCGGTAGGATCTACAAGGTGTAACATAAATAACGCACAAACAGCTGTTCCCTACATTTATGTTCACATAGGTAACTCGTCAAAATGTAGGGAACAGCTGATTTTTTTTTCTTTGGTCCTATAGTAAAAGTTGTTCATAATAATGAGTACAGTGATCCCTTAAGAGATTGTGCGTTATTTATGTTTCACCTTGTATACAGTCCCCCTAACAAGCTACCACCCTCACATTACAGTCTGTCGTCAAGACCGTCCCATCGGAACTGGGACCGAATTCGGATATTGCTTTTCGCACTGCATCCGATCCGAATTCGTGAAAATACAGATCTAGAGTCTAAAAAACTCGGACCGAATCGAATTCCGATATTGCTTACGCACTAATCCGATCTCTGATCCAAATCCAAGCAATTCAGGGGCTATCTTTGGCATATGTCGGATTTGAATCCGAGGTAATGCAAAAGCGTTCATACAAACAGTACTACAGCTACTTTGGTCCGTCAATATTTCTTCCGAATTGGAGATCGGATGACAGAAGTCTGATCTAGTGCGTAAACTACCATACAAATAGTTCTATGATTACTTCGAAACGTATTTTCACGGATTCGGATCGGATGTAGTGCGTAACCGCTTTTAGCCATATGTTATGATGAGCTACGGATAGACTACCCGTTTCCCTAAAAAAAGGTGGAAAAATAATCTTTGTATTTCTCCTCCCACGAAAATACCGTACTGAAAATGGGGGGGTTTCGGTACAAATTGCTGAAGAATTCAAAGGTTTTAATGAATAAATACAATTCGATCAGTTAGCAGACATATTTACCTCAAAGGAGCAGAAAAAAAGGAAAATGTTTGGAATATGCACAGGAAAAGGAAAGTTGTTTGCATCAATGGATTTATACGATTCGCGTTAATTTCAGAAAATATTACATGTAATAAAACAACACACATACAAAAAAGAAACTATTTATTAATTAAATCAGCATATAAGCTAACAGTACCATTAGCAAGCGTATGCGCATTCATTGACCAATGAAAATCCATGCATATTAGTAAACTCGCTCTGATTGGTTATAATTATTGTTATAATTATTATAACCAATTCACGGACTCAAATAAGCCTAACAAACACCGCATTGACCCATATGGACACAAGTATTTTTAAATTAGAAATTGTAATTTGTAATGCTCAAAATGGCATTTTATTTAATTTAAGTAATTCTATTTTCTACACTTCGTCCATGGGTAGTAGTAAAAAATAACATTCGGTGCGGTTTTAGTTGCGGGCGCAACTGGGAAAAAGTTGAAGAAGCAACTGGGAAATAAGTTGCGGGCGCAACTGTGAAAAAAGTTGTGGTTACTGCGCGCGCAACTGGTCGCGTGCGGTGAAATGTTCACCATCAGGGGCCCAATTCTCCTAAAATAAATCTTGATAAATCACAACCGAACCAAGGCCGAACCGTTCATTCAGACAGTTCTCAATTTCAAAAGCTATCAAATTGTTTGACACAAAAAACAAAATCAATAATTTTGAAAGTTTTCGAAAATAAAAACTGACTGACGGTTGTGGTTCGATTGCGTTTGGCAACAATTTATTTTAGGAGAATTGGGCCCCAGATGATGTCTTGTGCGGCGTCTATTTAACCTTATTTGTCTGTATAATCTTTTTATAAAGATGTTGTCTTAGTTCCCCGTTCTTTCATATTGGGTAGACGTCTTTATCCTAACTAAGGTATAGCTTCGGCGAAACTCAGCTTATTTCTGAAAAAAACAGAGAAAAATATCATTAGATTTCGTCTGGAGAAGAATTACCATCTATAATTTTGCCGCCAAGTAGTTATGCCGTGTTCTGGTTTGAAGGATGCCGGTGAAATCATAGGCGAATGACTCTTTCTAGTTTTTTATAAGGTTGGCAACGCATCAGGAAGTTCTTAAGTCCTGGCTAGGTGGAGTGATAACTTTCGCAAAGTGGCTGGTAGCACCTGGATGAGAAAGGCCGAAGTTACAGTGCAGTGGCGTACTGTGAGGCCTATGTCCAGCAGTCGACTGCTATGGGCTGGTGATGACCATGATGTAGAATTCTCTTTCATCCGGGTCGATCAGTTCGGGCTGTTTGCCAACCTATTACAGAAAGAAGGCGTAAGATTTACGATATAATTTGACAAAAGTAAAAATTATGAGTTACCTTCCAGCAGTCATTGTCATAATCCCAATGGGAAGAGAGGCCGTCGATGGGGTTCACGTGAAGCTCTAGCATTCGCCGCAACTGAATTTTCTGCGAGGCTTTCGACAGAGTCGCCGGTAGGGGCTCGAGTACTACAAGCGATAAAACAAGTTGAAGAAATGTGCTGCAGCTTTCTACATATACAGGGGTGTAATCGAATTCGTGTAATTCCTTCAAACCGCGTGATCTACTGTTGACACTGATTGACCCTGTATGGGATTTTTCAGGAAAAAAAAAAAAATTTTTTTTCAGAAATGCATACCTTTTTTTGTTAACGTGACTCAGTTTAGCGCCTCAAGTTAACTGACTGCATAGAGCGATATCGTGCTAGTCATGCCAGCCAGCTGTCTCGCCGGGCTTTTATTCATTTATGCATAGAATTGAAATATCTCTATCACATAATTTATTTTAAAAGATAATTCTTAAAGAAAATAGTTTTATTTAATCTAATTCCTATGCAGGATTAATCTACACTTGGGAGCAAGGAAATCGAATCACTCCTTTTTTCACGTGTCCTGGTTATTACTTAGTTTTGGTTTCATGAATTATACAAGGTTAGTCGGAAAGGGGGTACTAATCCGCAGGCCACTTAAAGTATCACTGATGACTGTCTTAAAGCAAGTGTTAAAATTCCAAAATTCGGTAATTTTTTTTCAATGCAAAGTGATTTTTATTTTAGTTTTTTCAAAAATTCTTCATCCCTGCTTAAGTTACAAATGGTGCTTCTAATCAATGACCCCAAATTTGATCTAAAATGTAAACACAGCTGATCATAACTGGGGATAGATAGAGTTTAGAGCTTTTTTTTTAGATCTTTGATCATCTATTTCTCTTAAACTATTGACTTTTGGAAAAAGTTGTAGAACAAAAGTTATTCATTATCATGGGTACTTTAACCCCCTTTCAGATTAGTACCCCCTTTCTGACTAACCTTGTATAATTCAAAAAAAACTACCCTCATTGTAAAGGTTATCAAATAACCTTTTAGGCGATATATGTTTAGAATTGATCTGTTCCATAATACCAAAAATAATAACAATTACACCTACGTGAAAAATAGAAGTGGCTCGATTTATTTGCTCCCAAGTATATATCAGTAATTTTATGATTTAAAGGAATAACACGAATTTGTGTACGGCTGTAGAGAAGTCAAATGAACTGGCGAAACTTCCAGGGTTACTAGTTCATAATTCCCCAAAACTACTACACCAGCCCCCCCATTCAGAACCTTTTCGATAACCAGGGGCCTAATTCTCCTAAAATAAATCTTGATAAATCACAACCGAACCAAGGCCGAACCGTTCATTCAGACAGTTCTCAATTTCAAAAGCTATCAAATTGTTTGACACAAAAAACAAAATCAATCATTTTGAAAGTTTTCGAAAATAAAAACTGACTGACGGTTGTGGTTCGATTGCGTTTGGCAACAATTTTTTTTAGGAGAATTGAGCCCCTGTTGTCGACCGATTCGGTTTATTATCTCGTACTGTCTAGGACTTTCATAACGAGAGCAAAAGAGATAGCCTACCAAATCGTTCGATAACTGATTAATCGAATCGTTCTGAATCAGGAGGCTGTTCAGTAAGATCGCGGAATGAGACTACCTCTACGTCTCATTCCGAATCATATTCGTTCCTAATCATCGGTGATCCTTCACCGACATATTACGACATAGGTAAATATCCAACACTGGTTTAAAGTTTTCTTCTCGTGTGCGCAAGAGGTATACAAGAATATCATGCCTCGGTGAAAAGCTTAGGCTGTCAGCAAGTTTGTTAGTGAAGCTGACTGCCCAGGGTACGCTGGATTTACTTGAGTATCATCACTCGTAGAGGCTCTTAATTTAATGTTAGGAGTGAAGATTCACAACAATGCAGATACGCCTAAGGCCGTTTTGTCCACCACCGCCGTCACCGAGAACGAGATGACGTTGCCGAAGTAGCGATACATACTTACATTACTATGACTACGTGTCCACCGCACGTCCGTCATCTGAGCGCCGTTATCTCGGTCACCGAGATTGTTAGTAGTTCGGCGCTACCGCTAAAACTTCGCCGAGGTAGTGACGGACCGAAATGACGGCAATACAAAACGCGTCTGCTCTTGTCCACTACATCCGAGATTGACGGCGCCGGTGCACGGATTTTTGTCTTATGTTGTGAACCACCGGGATCGGTCGCGGTGGACACACGATCGCCGTCACGTCGTCCCGAACTCGGTCCAAAATAATCTCGTTTCTCGGTGACGGCGGCGGTGGACAAAGGGTGTAAACCTTCACTAGATAAATTCTAAGGTCTGGATGCAACAAAACATACCGAAGTAATGGTTGAATATGAACACCCAAAAGGTGAAGGACAGGCAGATCAGCCCGACTCCTATGATGAACTTCCACTGTCCCGTGGGATGCTTGAACTCCGCAAACGTTTGGCAGAACGACGCTCGGTACAGGGCCTTCTTCTCTTCACAGCACAGCATTCGCCAGTCACATCTCTCTTTCTCGCGAAGTGCCTAAAAGAATTTACGAGAGTATTTTTTATTGCTTAGTATAATCAGCTCATTACTGTCACATTCGGTACGTGCCTCTTCTCAGAATGAAAAGAATTTAGGCATGTCATTGGTGAATTGGTCTCTCATAATAATATTATTACTTGATAGCGGGGAAACCCACTCCGGGTCTTTTAGACCCGCGACGGCGAAACCGGGGCCACACCTCTCTACACCCCTAGCCGCTCACGCGTTTGTTGCCCTTTTCGCCTATGTACTGGCGGCTTTTCAGGGGGCCCAGCTAGTGAGCTGGCGAGTCACCGTCTGCCAACACATTTCAAATTAAAACTTGAAAGGCAGACGCCGTTTTCTTCCGGCAATAGAGGTTAACCGATCCACAAAACACCCCTTTCCATAGACCAGATATTTTTCACCATATTTTACAATAGTCTTGCACCCACTTGGGACGGTCCATGACTGTACTCCAATAGTGCAGCCGTGGATAGTCCCCGGTTGGTGCCCCACCCCATTTTAGATTAAAGTTCTCAAAGGGGCCTCTGCGCGTTGGACCTGTGTCCCCGTGTATGCCTTCCAAAAGACCGGACATCTTCCGCACGGAAGATGAGCCGTGAACAGAGATACTTATTACTTGTAATAAATGCTTGTGTCATTAAAGATAACTCATTATCATCTCCCTGCCCTTATCTCACTCTAGGTGGGGTCGGTACAACATGTATTCCTCTTCTATCAGCCGTCGTCTTAGTACTCACTCCTTTCTTACCCACATTATCCTTCACACAATCCATCCATATTTTCTTTGGCCTATCTCTACTTGTATATCCATCCACTTTCATATTTAATACTCTTCTAGTAACATGACTTTCTTCCCTTCGCACAACAATTTTGACATTCAACGTTAATTATAACTCAGTTTTGAATAGATATAAATACTTAGTTATGATGCCCTGGATTCTCTCTCTCTATCTCCTGCACAATTAATGTTCCAAAATGGTGGTGGAAATGCCTTTATAGGTTTCCATCTTCATTTCGCTCTGTGCAACACATCGTCTTAAATACCCTTGCAAGCTCTGAGGTCTTTTTTTACCATAAGACACTCTGCTATGAATGTTTAACGCAATAGTAACTTACTACTAACGAAACTATAGGAACTAGAGCTTCATCATATCTTACTCCGAACATCAAGCCACCTAAGGCCTATTATGGAGACGTGGACCTTAGCGTGACGCCTGATGAGGAGGATGAAGCGAACAATTCTAACATCATCATTGTATCAGCCTTTTTCCGTTCATTGCAGGACATAACCCTTCCCTATATATTTCCATTTCGAACGGTTTTGAGCCATCCTACGGTTCTCTGTGATGTGACACTCATTAGGTCGTCCATCTATCTAATTGGGAGCCGTTTTATGCTCCGCTTTTCGTGGTCTCCATTCAAGGAATATCCTTCCCCAACTGAGGCGGATTGAGCGACGGATCCCGCAGCTCTATAAACAAAGTTTAACCCTTTATAAAGCAGAAGATTTTAGGAAAAGTAAATAACAAAGAATTTGGCATTTTTTATATAACAATAAAAAAAAAGAAAAGAAAAAAAGAAATTTTTAGGTGTCATTTTATTTTAATTAAAGAAAATATGAAAAAAATGTAATATTGCCAGGTTTAAAAATAAAAATACAACAAAGGTTGGCGGAAATATTGCCACTGCCGTGTAAAGGGTTAACACGTTCTGGGACACTCCGTCGAGAGGCGGGATCTTATTTTTCATCAAAATGTACACACAAATCTTCCATACATTTTAACTCAACGTCTGATGACATTATGTAAAATCATGCACATTTTGAGTGATACGACACACCGCTAAGCTATCTCGCGCTATGACACATTACGTCACATTCATGAAATTTCCATTGCATTCGCCCGGTTGTCGACGTAGTGGCTTTCATTGAAGCTCAAAGACAATCGTCGACAGGTGTTGTGTCGCATCGCATTGCATTTCTATACTCGGCCTACGACGTAATATCCCAGAACGTGTTAATAAGCGAATATAGCACTGTTTCATTTGACACCAATGTCTCCCAGAATGAGACCAAAATTAAACCTAAATTTATGAAAATATTTTAATACATTACACAGATATCTCTAGTGTTCTCCTTGAACCGTACAGCGGGAAATGGAAAGTGTGCGTCATCCTTGTAATTTGCGGAACCATTGATCCCGAACCCCACCCAGTCCCGGTTACCGATTCTGCATCTATTGTAAATTTGCCTTGCTTGCAGTGAGAGTGGCGTATAAACTTTGATAGATTTTAACGATATTAAAGACATTTTCGTTTGTCCGCAAAGAGAATATAAACGATTTATACACTTCACTGACAGTTGACAGTTCTTGATTTTTGAAATGAAATATTTTTAATGGCTGGTGACACTGGTTCGAAAAAAAAGGTTAAGGTTTTAAACACAAACTCCTTAACGATTAACTTGAGACGGCTTATAATAAACGATTCAACTATGATTCTATATCTATAGATTAAACCACTGTGTAATTCATTACAAAAACAAGTCATGCTAAGTAGTTGAAGTCTCTTTCTTCATAATTTTAATAGCCGTAAAGAGTCTACAGAACACTTAGGCATCTCCCTAAAGACGACGCTCTGATTACTAAGATATGCATGGACACCCATCCATATTACCAGTCCGAGCCAGTTACGGACAGTAAGTACACCAAGTTACCTGGTGTGGTGGATCCCGTTTTAAAACCGGCCTGTGCCTGAATGCTTTTTTTATTTTTATTCTTTGACTTGGTCGCGTTTCACCCAGACCTGATGGTAAACGCTGACACGGTCTAAAAGGGCACAAGAATCCAAGTAACAGAGATATACCTCCGGTTTCTGATTTGAGAATTCGAGATAAGCAAATACTTAAGTAATATTTGAGTACAAAGTTGTCAAAAAAATGCGTTAAAATTCGTCATTTTTTTGACAACTCCATACTCAAATGGTACTTAAGTATTTGCTTATCCCGAATCCTCAAATCAGAAACCGGAGGATAGAGGGAGACCTATCTCGCTTATACAGTAGGCTAAGGCAGTGTTCCACAAAGTGTGTGCCGCGGCACACTGGTGTACCGTGGACGTTAGTTGGAGTGCCGCGGAAAAATGGCAAATTTTGTCTGAAAGATATGAAGATATAATACCTACCTACATTACACTACACAGCGGTCCTATGGTGTACTCTAAAATTTCCAAGTTTGTAGGTGTATAACAACAAAAAGTTAGTGAAACACTGGGCTAACGTATAGTTCAATAATAAATATGATTTAATTACAATATAATTGGTTTAATCGTAAGAAGGCTTCTTTTCCTAATAAATGAATTGATAACATTTAATTTTATCAAAATTTCCCCTGGACGGCTTGAGATATCAAATCAAAAACATCTTCAGATCCGGCCAACAACTGCAACAGTTTATCATCATTATTATTGCGATTTGCTTTAACATCCTTGAATTGTTCCATTGGAATACTTAATGTTTCATAATCTTCGTCTTCGTCACTTTGACTATCTGCATTTTCATCGTTAATATCATTTTTGTTTTCCCCAGTTCCTTCTCTTTCACTTTCGTAACTTTTACCTTTCTCATTACTGTCATCACTAGTTGTGTCAGAATAATTTTCACTTTCGCGATTATCAGCCTCATTCTCTTTACGTCCTTGCTCATTATTTTCTTTTACATTGCCACCGATTTTCTTTCCAACTTCAATTATTATACTTTCGCGTTTATTACTGTTAACATCTTTGTTACTTTCATCTCTCTCAATATTTTTAACAATTTCACTTACCTCGCTATTTTCACTATCGTTGGTATCGCTTTTCTCAATAATATTTTTATCCTTTAATTTATTTTTTGTTGATTTAATAAACTTATGATGTAACTTGTCTATATTGACAGTTGTATTTTTTGTCATTGGTTTATTTAATTTAGGTTCAATTAATTTTGAGTTTTGATATTGATCTACTGTCTTATCTTTTGTCTTGCTGTGTATTACCTTTTTATCTGTTATCCTATTGTCTTTTGTCTTTTTTCGGTCTTTTTCAAATGAACTTTCTTCAGATAATGCAAACGTTTCGTTGATGGCAATATTATCAATAAGACTCTTAATACCTTGTAACAATTCTTGTTCATCTTCAGAACTTTCTTCTTCAACACTACGTTGCTTGTTAAATGGCATTTTTGTAGCAGTTTCTGGAGATGAATCGTCGAGTGAAATTAGTTTAGTATGTTTTTTATCTTCAATGTAATCATCAAAAACAGTAGAATATTTTTTTGTGGTAGCTCTAGTTTTTGATTCACTATTCGACATCTTTGTTTTACTTTTTCTTTTACTTTTAGACTTTCTTAATAATTTTTTCGAATTATCTTTGTTTTTTTGTTTTTCAGTTTTAATTTGGTCGATGTAGTCATTTATTTCTTCGCTATTAAACATTGTTGCTAGAAATTCTTTAAAAATCTTGACTTTATCTTCCATTCTGAGATTATCGTCCGTTCTGAAATTATCGTCCATTTCCCGAAGAGGTTCCCTTGTATTTATTTCTTCTGATATAATTAACTGGTTTTTATAATGACTAGTAGCTTCCAGCATCCTTTTAGTAGTTTCATATGTAAAAGGTGTTGCAAGAGTGGTCAACCGAGCTGCTGTAGGTACTTTCTGTAATAAAAGTAAAGTTTATGTAGATCTGTAACTTCTGAAACAATCTTTTCAATATAACTTGGATGTCAGTTTACTTCACCTGCTCTATTATTTCCTTGATCCAGTCAGCGTAATAGCCAAGTTTGGTGAAGACTGTAGGGGCGTCAGGGGATCCGCATAATGGGGAACCAAAGCTGATTACTCCAATCAGAACGCCGTTTGAAATACCAGGTCCTCCAGAGTCATGCTGATGGATGGAAGATTATATGACTGAAAATTTTGTGAAGACGTGTCTAGACATTTTTGAAAACCATGTTGTTTCTTTCAACTAAATCTAATATGCTTGTTAAGAGTGGGTTTATGTCAATAGTGCAAAGGGTAAGATTGGAAGTCACAACTCTTAGGTCACCAATTCAAGGCCTTAGCTGTTCTACTATTGCCACTTTTTAAATACGAAGGGTACGTTACGGGTAAAAACTAAAAACGCAAACAATATGTATGGTATGTCTACACCAGTGCACTTTCATGTTCATCTCATCACTGGTGTGCTTTCAACATGTGGTTCAACTTGCGTAGACGCATGCGTCATGTGGGCTGTCGAAGTAATGCATGCATTGTGGTATGCGTTGTGGCATGCATCAGCGCAAGCGTCTCCGCATGCGCTGACGTGTGCGCTACTTGTCCTTGTGTTTAAATTTTTATGTTAAATATGCAGAACTTAATAATACTAGTAAATCTGCAGAATTGTTTGAAGCCATTATGTTTTCAGTATGCAAGAGAGTGCACGCAATTTTGCATGCGCTACAGGGTTTGAAGTATGCGCTGTTGCCAGAGAACTTGAGAGATGCACAAAGGCATGCGTCTGGGTAACTAAGGCATGCGTCATTGCCGGCACCCGTAGCGCTGAAGCCAATCGTCAATGGCTAGTTATCAATAAAAGAAGATGGAGATGTGAGCAATGTAGCACTCTTCATCAGTGGTCTAGGTAGCGGTCTTTTTTTTCTCGGTATTGTTTCGGTTTTTGACTATGGAAGCCTCACAGGTACCTCCCAATACGTCAACATCGACATTCGTACTCATTTTCGAAAGACATTTTAGCGAAGTCCCATTTCTACAACGCCAAATCATCGAACAGCTATTTAACCGATTGGTTATTTGATCGATGGGCCATTTCATCGAATAGCCGTATGTATATCTATATCACTAAGTACTTTAAATTTCTTCGACTGCCAGATTTTTGAAAATGTTTTTCGAAAATGAGTACGAAACCCAAAATTAATAGCATAACTAAAACCAACATACGTTACATGCACCGCTTCCTTTAGAAAAGAATCCAGCACAAAAGTTTTTGTCCGTCACGAACTCCCTAAAAAGGTCATGTTTATTTTAATGATGATTTATTTATTAAAATAATTAAGTACTATGTTCACATAATAAGTTGCAGATCTTGTTCATAATATGGTATCATTGACGTGAGAGGCCTGTAAACGGGCCACAAAACGGATCACAGGTCTGTGGTCAAGACTACATTGTTCTCTCATTCATATCTATCCTAAATCATAGTACTGTATCTACTGAAGTTGTTAAAGATATCCTTTTTTTAAAAGAGTACCTAACCATGGAGTTTCTTGCCGGCTCTTCTCCATAGGACACGATTAATTGGAACCGTGCACCTAAATTCGACTTTTCTTAAGCGCCTGTATTGGTTTATGTGAAATAAAATTTTTTGGTTTGATTTGATTTCAAAAACTGCATCTTGTTGGTAATTTTATTGACCAACACAGGGTGTAAACGAATTCGTGTAATTCCTTCAAACCGCGTGATCTACTGGTGACACTGATTAACCCTGCATAAGTTTTTTTCAGAAAGAACAAAAAAAAGTTTTCAAAAAATGAACCATGGTATTCTGTATCTGAGTAATTTTAGCGTCCTAAGTTAACTGACTGCGTGGAGTGATATCACGCTATTTGTGCCCGTCAGCTGTGTCGCCGTGCCTTCATTCATTTATGCATGGCATCGAAATTTTCTATCACAAAAAAAAAGTTTATTTTTATTTTTAATCAATCTAAATCTCAGGCGGAGTCAATCTACAGGGTGTTAACGAATTCGTGTAATTCCTCCAAACCACATGATCTATTAATGGTATAGATTAACCCCGCACGGGATTTAGATTGATTAAAAAGAAACACAAAAGTTTTTTTTTCCAAAAAAAATCATGTCTTTTATTGAAAATTTCGATGTCATGCATAAATTAATGAAGGCACGGCGACACAGCTGACCGGTTCAACTAGCGCGATATCGCTCCACGCAGTCAGTTAACTTGGAAGGCTAAAATTACTCAGATACAAAAAGCAGTGGTTCACTTTTTGAAAAAAAAAATTAGTTGGTTCTGAAAAAAACTTGTGTAGGGTCAATCAGTGTCACCAGTAGACCACGCGGTTTGAAGGAATTATACGAATTCGTTAACACCCTGTATACCATTAATAGATCATGTGGTTTGAAGGAATTACACGAATTCGTTAACACCCTGTATAGCTCAGTATACTATTACAGGCGCTGATGAAAAGTCGAATTTAGGTGCACGGTTCGAATTAGTCGTTTCTTATGAAGAAGAGCCGGCAAGAAACTCCATGGTTACTCTTTTAAAATCTATATCTTTAACATTTGAGTAAGTACCTTAAGGATTAAGAATAGTTGTTTTTTTTTTTAATCTTTATTATTTAGGAACTTTTAACAATATGTTACGCCAGTTCCATCGTAACCTGATCAAAACATAAATACATTACAAGGTAACTAATTAATAAACTAATGCAGCCTCTACCGACATTGGTTTGGCTAAATTACTATTAAATACTCGTATAAGAATAGTTATGAAAGAGTAATGTAAACTTAAATGCAGGAATTACACAAAAAAATATTGTGAAAAATATGTTCACAAATTAAATATCCAGGCATCTAGCAATTAAATTAAAACACGGAATGATTTATTTTAAGATTACCAAAAACACCTTTAATTGTAAATTGTAAACTTTTTGGGGAATGGAACTGGTAACTTTAACACAGGTTACCTACTCTATGTAGCTAAGATGCCAGTTGCGATCCGTACTGTGACTATAAAAATAAAACCTATAACGATGAAGACTGTATTTCTTGTAATTCGTTTTATACTATGAGTACCTACTAATAAGGCATTATTATTACTAACTATGTTATAAACCTATCTTCCTACATAAGTCTTACTTACCAAGACGATAAAATTAGAATACTTACTTAGAATAAATCTCTTGACAATCCTGAAGCGGATAAAAGTCCAAAAGTGCATACGATAGCTTATTTTTCCATGAAGATCTGAGAATATTGGTAGGCTAAAACACATTGGAGATTTAGAAAAACTAGTTAGGCGCAAAAATTGAGGAACAGGGGCGGGAGCAGACAGGGAAGGACAACGTGAGACAGAGGACACTGATGCATCTATGTATACTTGTTCAACGAAATACGAGTCCTGACATAGCAGTCATTTCGCAAATTGTAGCCGCAAGGAGACTGTTATCGAAAAAACGTAAACAACATCATCAAAAACAGTAAAATACCTATCTATTTCTATAGAGCTGAGCTCGAGGTACCCGAAAGATTTTAACCTTTGATTCCGATGCCTAATTGGAAAAGAAAAGCTAGGTTATAGTTTGTTGAATTAAGCTTAATTTTCGAAATATTCATTATTTACGGAAATTCCCAAATCGAAAAATATCTATGGTAACAAGTCCTATGAACGCGGTTTGCGACTTTTATCATACCATACCCATCTCGCCGTATGTCTTATTTTTCGGGGATGGTTGTGAAGTGAGAAGTTTCTTATCCACTCACACGATAATTTATAAATATTGCCAGTTCAACCTAAGGTATTGTTTACAAAGAAGTACTTACTAAAGTTAATTGATTTATCAAGTACCGAAAACAAAAGAAAAACTGAATTGGACTTTCGTTGATTCATTCATTTGACTAGTATTACCATCAGAAAGGCGTGATTAAAATCTTTTGGGTGCCTCAGGCCCACGGTGTATACCTACGTATATTTGATTTTCATTCTATGGTAGCATGTTGACTAGCGTCCAGACTCACCTTACGTTGAAAAAAGGGTATAACAATGGGTGGTTATGGGCTGAAGAGGAAGAAGAAGAAAAAAAGCACACACATATAACGCTGCTACGCTGCGGCTGCGTACTGACTACAGCGACATAAATAACACATCTCAAGATGACGTCACAGAATCCTGCATCGCGCAATCAAAATTGCATGTATACCGACATTAAACGTTAACACCACATAATTTTATCGTCACATTATCTCGTGCCTAGACGAGACAATGTATGAGTTATCTCGTCTCTTGTGTGTTATGCTGTATGTTACGTGGGCCATACTGAAGGTTTCTAGACTAGGCCGCTTGCGTTAAGGATACTAAAAAAGTAATTCCTATTTCTGAAAATCTAACTCTTTGGCTGTAGTTTTTTTTTACATTTGCCATTTGTTTTTTCTTCATGAAAGATGCTTGTTTCAAAAAAAATCCAAATCTTTTACGATTTTCGCTGCGGTTTAAATCAACAAGAAGGTTGCCAAAGACTTAAATTAGCGTTTAGTGATGAAACCCAATCTCATAGCTCTACTCGTAGGTAAATACTTCTGGTGTAATGAATTCAAACGTGTACGTATTCTCCAAGATGATTCACGTGTAGGCCGGCCGGCGACAACGGTAACAGAAACTAACATTGATGCTGCACGATAACTAATTCAATTTAATAAAAAAATTACATGTCAGCAAATTATTGGCTTGAACATTGGCATGAGCCAAGTGCAACATATTTTGCATGTACACCTGAATGATCGAAGCTTTGTTCGAGATGGATATCGCATGAGTTAATGGAAATTCAAAAAACACAGTGAGTAGAGTGGGGAGATAAAATAATTCCCAATCGTTTCAAGGAATGAAAAAGTGTACAAATTGTCAGGAAGAATATTTTGAATAACAGTGAATACAATATAAACATAAATGTTTTACTTTATTAGAATCCAGAAACTTTCAGTATGACCTAAGTAAACTTCATATTTAGTGAATCATATTTCGTTCATATCAGACACAGAAATCTAAATAATAAGACAAATATCAGACGTGAAATCAAGACATAACAATTAGTAGTTTTACAAGTAGTAGATACGTTAAAATAGCTTACGCTTTTAGCACCCCAACCAACGATAATAATGTTATTAATATTAGAAGGTAAAGGCCAGGGGTTCTTATCGTAGTCGATCTTCTTCACTTTAAGGATTTTTTTCGAAAAACTTAGTACCCTTGTCATCCTCATAATCGCGAGGTTGTCCCTCAAATCCTTGGGGTTATAGCCTGGATGAAAATAGATCTCTAGGATGGGGATATTCTCTATACTACTTTTGTAGAAGCTGTTGCCGACCTGCACGGAGAGGAAGGTCGGGTTTTCACGGAAGAAATGGTTGTTCCAGGCCCTGTACGACGAAAAATCTTAGTTAAATTGCATTCAGATTAAAAAGAAAACAAATACATGTTCAATTCTAAAATGTGGCACTTACACATCTAACGATCTATGAGGAGGCTCGTCTGAGAGGAGGGGTATTTAATAATGAACTGACAACACTCGTCTATTGCAGTATCTTCTACAAACAATAACTTGCCCAGTAAATGGGTTGCGGAGGTCTGATGGCAGTCGCTCCGTGTAAAATACTGGTGTTTAGCTGCATCTAGTTAGACTGGAAGCTGATCCCAACATGATCAGGCAAAGACTAGAGAGAATAACAAACAAAAACCTACAATTGTAAACACGCCGCTGAAGTAATGACCAGATCAGATTTGATAATGGAGCCGCCGCATTGGAACCTCTTGAAGAACTGGACATTCGCCATGAAGGGGAAGCGTTCGATCTTCGTGGCGGTACCCTCGAAGATGCGACGGCCGCTAGGCTCTAAAAAGTATCATAAAATAAATATGATGTACGAACATATCAGCAAATAGATTTCTGCTGCTAATTATGACCCTTCGTTATAATTAGTGAAAGTGCGATGCTTTGAAAATACTTTAAGTCGATTATAATGATACCTCAATGTTTGTTTGTTTTAAAATTGCATAAAATTTTTATTCTCTATCTTCTGGTAACTCTTCAATCACTGAAGGTTGGCCATCAACTCCGAATTTTTCTCCTTGTCCTTTGCGAGATGGAACAGCTTATAGATTTTTTATAATATGGTCAAAATTATACTTACCCCAGAATTCATTATCGCTCAATACATAATCATCATTGGAATCATTCCCTGTTTTTGTTATATTTCCAAAGACAGTTTCGTCATTGGTTACATGTTTAAGAACATCTTTATTTATTTCAAAAGTACTACCATTGTTTTTGAGACCATAAATATTTTTTAAACCGTCAAGTCTTTTAAGAAATTCTTCTATAAGAATGGTTATGTAAACGACATCTGTTTTTTCATCGCTTTTGTAATCTTCATTTAATACTTCATTTAATTGTGTAATAAAAACTCGAGTGCCGTTATCGATGTTATCAACTTTGGTTAGTCTTGCTATTTTCTTCAGATAGTCGTGATCTTTCAAAGTTACGGAAACAAAGAAGTTATGAAGTGTTGAATGTTGTTTCAACTTCAGATTTTGCTTCACGTTTTTAAGTTTTAGAGTGGAGAATAATTTATTCACAGTGTTTCGTATTGCCAACTCAGTTACAACGATGTCGTAGCTATCAACGACGTGTGTTTCAGGAAGACTTTGAATTTGAACAAGAATGTTCAAAAATGTGAAACAAAAGGTACTAGTCGTCGTGAAAAACATAATGTGAATAAAGATATTTTCAATGTCAAGAAATGTAGTTTAATATAAATACTATGGAAAATTTCACTGTTGATTCCAAATGTTTGTGTTATTAAAATAGTTGCTCAATGTACTAAAATATTTTTTTATACCGCTTATTTTATTTCCCTTTGTTTCTTGTGAAATATATTTTTTTATCTGTGTCGTAAAATTCAGCTTATGTAACACACATTTAATTGAATTGATGTAGGAATATAATTTTTTTATCTTCTTGGTTGACAGACTTATCCACAAATTGGTTAATAAAGCCTTCTCTCATATTTGCCATCCTTCCTTAGTCTGTGCCAATGCATCTCCGTAGCAGGTCCATCCATCTTGCTACTGGTCTTTTGTACCATCACAATTTCTTGCTAAGTTTAGTGTCCTACCTACCGCAAGTTCAGGATACGTTGTCCAACATCTAAGACTTTAATCTTATGTCCGGTTTCTGCATTACGTCCAGTTTTGCAGGAAAGGCTTTTTACTGGTTCCCGCAAAACTGACTGGTGTGTTCACACGCAGTAGTTTATATCCTGTTTTTTACAGGAAAGAGCGCGCAGCGCGCATTTGTTTACAACAATAGACCCCATACCTCATCCAGCCAAAAGTCCTATGCGGGACGCTCGTGTGAATACTTTAATTGAAATATAAATGTGTCATTACGAGTGGATCCTGCATTTTGTAGGACGGCGGGACCTAGCGTGCGGTGACAAAACCGAATAACAAAATTCGACCCTGCTTTTTGCAGGATCCCGGAAACAGGTCGCATGAAGGATAGTATTGAAATACTTCTGCAGTAAACGGGATCCCTCAAAAAACTGTTCGGAACGAGCCGTTACGTTACTGGCATGCCGAACCTCCTTTGTAAGATCTTAATTTTATGTACAGCCAGGGGATTTTCTTTATAAGTTTCGATGTTTCGACCTCGTGAGTCAAAGTGGTCAAGACAGTTAGATTCAGATTTTCATAATGTACTTATCTACGCATGGCTAAACATCAAGCTATATATTCCAGTATGAGCTGATCTCGCATTGTATAGGCTTTCCGTAGAACGACAGGTCAGCTTATAATGGGTATGTGTGTACCATATCATAAATCAAAACAATTTTTTAATTCAAACTTTTTATTGCTACATCTTAGTCAATCCATTTATTAAGTAATTCTAATTGTATGTAATGATAGTAACTAAAATAATCATGCTTCTGATTCTTCTGGTGGTAGCTAAACATCATCATAGGACTCTTTTTGAGACCATATCCAGGTCTAAGGCTTAATCATCAAAGAACCGAACCGAAGATGTTGATTGTTGAATAAAATTTTGTTATTCATCTTGGATGTTGCTGCGAATTTTGTTGAAGAATCGGAATTGAATTTTTTATTAACAATGCCTCATGATTATGCAAAGAATATAGCGAAGAAAACTTTAAAGTGAAACTTGATATGAGAAAATATCAAATATATATAATATACCAAGCGGATGTTGATAATAAATCTATAAAAGAAATGAAATCTGAAATGAAAATTGTGAAACACACATTGGGATCATAAAGTTATGAAATATCGACACAATTTAAAATATCTAGAGGAGGTGAAGTTGAATTTTTTAGCTAAAATCTTTAAATGCACTCAAAGTTACCTATTTACAATACTTCTCAGTTTTTTGTCGTTACCCCAACGTTCTTCTAACTTGCTCTTCTTAATATGCTAACTTATTCCAACATAATTTACAGAAAACCAATAAGTAAAAATAGGATATATTTATTTTAATATTATTATGTTTTGGTCGCCATGTCATACAATATCGATGTAATCGGTGGTTGGCATTTCCATTAAGAATTTATGGACTAGGTTTAATATAAATCATCTCACCGCACGCTGGGAATAGACGGGTGTTGTAAGATTATACAAAACCCAGCACGCTTGGTGATAGGACCTATACGATCCGCCTATCTAGCTACCACCTGAACATTAAAGTCCGGCGCCAAGCAGTTTACTGTATTCCAATGTGTGTATGGGAGAGCCAGAAGGGCATAGGGGAATCTCCCTTTATTACTGTAATTCGTGTCCTACATCTTAAAACCTGTCTGCTCTTATCATCAGGCGTGACCAGTATGACTAGGGTCAAAAGTGATAGAGAAAGATAATAAAATAAAAAATGCGCGGCGGCCCCATCACCGCCTTGGACGCATTAGGTATTATATTGTTCGTAGAGGGCATTGTAAGGTTTTGTAGTATATTTATCCCGTCGGCGTCTCGTGTACAGCGATGTACAATATGCTCTAAGTATACAGCGATAGTTTTACTTCCCTGGAACAACGTGCGAACATACGTGCCAATATGTTTGCTCTTATCAATTATGCTCTCCGCTCTCGCTCAATGTGATCATTGTCCCTGAGGCCGGGGTGTAGAAAAACATCGATATTGGTTCTACAAGCCGGGTTCTAAATATAAGGGGAAATAGGAAACAGGGGCCCAATTCTCCTAAAATAAATCTTGATAAATCACAACCGAACCAAGGCCGAACCGTTCATTCAGACAGGGGCCTAATTCTCCTAAAATAAATTGTTGCCAAACGCAATCGAACCACAACCGTCAGTCACTTTTTGTTTTCGAAAACTTTCAAAATGATTGAATTTGTTTTTTGTGTCAAACAATTCGACAGCTTTTGAATTTGAGAACTGTCTGAATGAACGGTTCGGCCTTGGTTCGGTTGTGATTTATCAAGATTTATTTTAGGAGAATTGGGCCCCTGTTCTCAATTTCAAAAGCTATCAAATTGTTTGACACAAAAACAAAATCAATCATTTTGAAAGTTTTCGAAAACAAAAGCTGACTGACGGTTGCGGTTCGATTGCGTTTAGCAACAATTTATTTTAGGAGAATTAGGCCCCAGAGTTTGAATAAAAAACATAACAATATTATTTTGCGTAGTAGTATAATAAATAGAAAATATTCTTAAAACATGTTACAGCAGTTTGATTTTGTCATAAAACTGACCTTGAATAGAATAGAATATACTTTATTGTACACCAAAATTGTAACACAGCTCTTAAACAATATCATATTGAAGGGTACAATGGCGGTCTTATCGCTAATAGCGATATCTAAACTTGAAACTGAACTGAATCCGATTTATCGAAGTCTTTGCTTGCTTCATCTGACTCTTATTTCTTTTTCTCAGCATATTTTTTGGTTTTCATAAGAATTGTCACCTGGTTAATCAAAATTTCGTTCATCTGAGCCATTCAACGTTTCATCATGAGTCATCGTTCTATTAGCACTATCGCTTGTCCCGTTTGAGTATTATTTAACGTCGTGGTTGACGATGTGATATTTTGCTGGTGTCGCATACTGACCCCGCTTTCTTCTTCAGTTGATTTATCATAATTGTCAGTATAATCATTAATTTTAGCATTATCATCATCAGTTTCATCTTCTGTTTCGTCTTCTGTGTCACTCATAAATTTTCTAAGGATAGAAGTTGTAGATTCTTTGTTTGTTGGAGTGATGTTAGTTGGTGTTTGTGTAGGTAGAACATCTTCGTCAGGCAACAAGAAATTATCTTTGTTTTCCAAGGGGAGGATATTTTCTTTTTCTGTACTTTTTATAGTTTTGTTGAATTCTTTGTTCAAATCTCCGTTCAGTACATCTGCCACAGTGTTATTGGTCTTGTTGTCGTTGTTTTCGTTATTATGTTTGAAGGCTGGTATATTTAAGTGAAATACGTCAGTGCTAATTATCCTGCGACTTTTAACCTGATCAATTGTTTGTCTATCTCTGTCACGAGGATTCTGGAAGAAGATAATATGATTATGACAAGGTTATGAGTATGCATTACAATGATAGCCAGGCCGGTTCTTATGGCCAAAAATGAATCATTTGCTTACCAATGATAGCATTTTTTACTGTCAAACTGGACACATAAACAAACTAACTATCTTTACCAGTGACTGTTACTAAGGTGTGAGAGGATCAACTACGCAAAGCTATGGAGTCTTTGCTTCATTATTTGTACGGATACAAGAGTCTTTATTTTAACCGATAACGCTTGGTAAATCATAGGAATCAGCCATTAGCGAACAACAAGAATTTACAGTACCCAGCAGTAAATACTCCTGGAGTACCTTCGGCTTCGTGTTTTATGACGAATCGTCAATGACGGAACTCGTGTGAATGAGCCCTTACTGTACAATGTTGTTCTTTAACGAATTTGTTTTTTTTTTGGCCCGTTCTCACACAATTGGGGTTGTGAAGTTGTTGCGATAGGTACAGTGTTTTTTTTTTGCAATTTTTCTTTCGTGGCGCCCGGAGGTTACAGACCCGCTTGTTAAGTACCGGGTTGCAGTTAATCTTAGACGCCACTGGCAATATTCGGTGAAGGTAAACATAGTGTGGAAACCTGAACCTCAAATTGCCAACCCGCAATGAGCTGAGCAAGCGTGATGATCAATGTTCGGTTCTTATCTGTATGGTACGAGGCTGCACTGCAGTGGAACAGCTACAGGCTAATATTTATTTATTTTTAAAGTCCAACTGTAAAATATTTTAGTGCCAATAAGTAGTAGTTACATTTCTTCATTACCATGATGCTTTCGATCCAAGGAACGTAGTACCCGAGCTTAGTGAACACCGTGGGCATGTCCGCAGAGCCGCAAATTGGGGCCCCGAAGCTGATAATTCCTACTAGTACTGCATTAACTATTCCAGGTCCTCCGACGTCTCTCTGAAACCATAGACATTTTTTTTTTATAGTTCGCTTATCTTCATGGGACTCCGGAGTGTCAGACTCTTACTGACTAAAACCCATCCGTGTTCCTCCTAATGCCCTTTGCGTTTCAGGGCCGCGGTAACTCTTTCGAACAAATTCCGCAACCCTGGCAGGCACTGGCCCTAGCCGGCCTCATCTACTAAGCTGACATCTCTTTGAGACGCGTGTGGAACACAGCGCGCCGTCGACCCGGGTCTGGTTCTGATCGGACGGCTCCCCACACAACGCTCGCCGTCCGCAGGCCCGCGCCTATGGTGACCGGGAATCGCCCTGCGACTCCCGACGCCCGGGGCGTCTCCTTCTGTTGCGGCGGCTGGGGCGTGTGGTTTGCCTCTCCCTCACGCGTTCCACCTCCTCCTTCGCTAGCATTACTGCTTCGCAGAAGGAGGTGACTGCTTCAAACCATAAACATACAACAAATACTTTGAGGGGCTGATCATATTATTTGTAAGGTTAAGCTGCACTTGCCGTGGACAGTCTGCGGATGGGTGACCAATCGTTATACATCGAGATCCCTCCGTGCTTCGGAGAGCACATCTGACCGTCGATCCCGGGTGTCATACCTATGATAGTCGTAACGGGTAGTCAGAAGCCCGGTCTAACCTTAGGATATCGGCATTGCCCAGTAACTGGGTTGCGTAGGTCTGATGGCATTCGCTCCTTGTAAAATACTGGTATTCAGCCGCATTTAGTTAGACTGGAAGCTGACCCTAGCATAGATGGGAAAAGACTGAAGCTTCTGGTAATGAAACAGGTAAGAAATTAATGGTGTCCATGGGCGTGAACAAAAGGGGGGGGACGACAAGGGAGGGCACAGGACACGTGCCCTAGACTTCTCTGACATGAACGTTTATTCTTTGAAGTAACACTTAGTACGGAAATCACATCTAATTCTGCGCATCATCTCCCCACCATACCTAGAAGGCTGGATAAGCCCATGATGATGTCCTAGATGCAGTCCTTAATGATGCATGTATGGTTAGATAGATATATATATAGATAGATATATACTTTATTGTATGCTAAAAGAAATAAGAAGGAATACAGATAATTAAGAATAGAACCAATGGCGGTCTTTCCGCTTAAAACGATGTCTTCCGGACAACCATTGTTAATAAAAATATAAAGTGTGGTTAAGGTTATGCTTCAAAAGGATTTTGTTGCCTATTAGAATTGAGGAGTATACGTAGATAGGCAGGGCAGTAGCATAAGTTTGGGCATCAAAAATTTTACGTTTGCCAATTCGCCTGCTAAGAGCGATTACGCACTGCATCCGATCCGAATCCGTGAAAATACGGATATAAAAAACTCGGACCGAATTCGGATATTGCTTTACGCACTGCATCCGATCCGAATCCGTGAAAATACCGCTCTAGAGTAAAATTCTCGGACCGAATTCGGATGTTGCTTACGCACTACTCCGATCTCTGATCCAAATTCAAAAAATTCAGGGGCCATTTTGGCATATCCATTTGGCGTCCGATTTGAATCCGAGGTATTGCGAAAGCGTTCATACAAACATTACTACGGCTACTTCGGTCCGTCAATATTTCTTCCGAATTGGAGACTCACGGAAGACGGATAGAAATCGGATGACAGACGGATGTAGTGCGTAAACTACCATACAAATAGTTCTATGGCTACTTCGGAACGTATTTTCACGGATTCGGATCGGATGCAGTGCGTAACCGCTGTAAAGGGTCAAGAAGCAGTCTGAGGATATCAAGGTTTAGCAGTGAACGTCTTTCGGCTTATATGATGATGGTAAAGATGGCTACTAACGTTACACGCTCCCCCGGTGTTCTTCGTGAAGCCGGCACAGAAGTTATCTTCATTTACGTACTCTCTGCAATAATAAAAATATTAGCTCACGATAGAAGCAATGTTGGTAAGGTAGTTTTAAAATTAGACGACAAAATAAAGAAAGATTAAGGACACCGTGTGCGAGTGATATATTGTGTATGTTGTGCCAGGTGCGGTGCGTGGTATCATCCGTAAAATCATGCACCGTGGGAAGCCACATTATGAGGGTACGTGATTCGAAGCTATTTTCCCAAAATACCAAGTGAAAGAGAACTCGCACCGCACATTTGAAGTTACCAAATCGCGGCGGATACGGCGCATCGCTCCGCACGCGTCCGCGTTACCATGGACGAGTCTCTTCCCATGGTGCGTCGGTGCGAGCTCGTGTGTCGCGGTGCACGATATCACACACCGTGGGGAACAAGCATTAGATTAACTAAGAAAGTAGTACAGTATTGGTTGCTATAGTTGACATAAGGGCCTTTTCATTGTCATGCGTGTTTGCGCCCGCGTGCAGGCCAGGCATGCATGCTTGTTGCGGGCCGCACGCTGAGCAGATTATTTTCGCCTCGCCGCCACTGTATTGTGCGTGTCGCCAGGAAGAGAACTCGTGTCAAAATGAATGAATGAATTTTCATGTTGATCATACAACGTGCGTGCGATCCGCTTGACAATAAAAACAACACTGACTGTCAAGGTTCGCCACACGCACACGGGCGGCACGCATCCGTGCGAGCCACCCGCGATCCGCCCGTGTGCCGCGTGCGTGTAGCGCGCATGACAATACAAACATGTATGATACGATAGTTTGCGGGCAGCACGCATGCGTAGGTGGCCAGCACGCGGGCGCAAACACGCATGACAATGAAAAGGCCCTAATAAGAAAATTACATACTCTGTGTACATGGCCTTGCAGTCATCAGTGTTGTATACGCCAAGTATGTCGACGGTCAGCTTTTGGTGCTTTTTCACTCTTTGGTCCGACTGAAAATTAACGTTTCATTTATTTTGCATCGTTATTAGAATTTGATTTTATTGGAAACATCAAAATTATAAATTAGAATTCCAAGTTCTAGCCCGTGTGGGGGACGGGATAGTGGTCAATCAGACTGCACTAGCAGGTGCGGGGGCGGGCGCGGGCGCTCTGGTCTTGGCGTCTGCGTGTTCACAGCACAGTAGTGCCGAACGCGCTATCGTTAGAACCACATGCGCAGTCACCTAACAGACGCTATATTACTGTGAATGATACGAGCGGACTGAGCCATTAGAAACACCCGCGCTAGCCCCCGCGCCCTCCTCCACTCTGAAATACGGCATAGAATATAAATCTTCCTCACCGCACGCTGGGAATAGACGCGTGTTGTAAGATTCAACTAAACTCAGCATGCTTGGCGGTAGGATCTATACGGTTCGCCTGGCTAGCTACCACCCTGACATTAACGTGTTCTGTCGTGTTTATGTGAGAGCCAGAGGGGAATACATCTATATCTCTGTTACTTGGGTTCGTGAGCTCTATCTTAAACCCTGGCTGCGCTTACCATCAAGTGCGACTAGGGTCAAACGCGATCAAAACAAAAAACGAAAAAAAGGAAATGTTGTAAAATGTTTCAGCATCACTATTCAACCTACCCTAGTAGCACCCCATCCCAGTATCAGAATGCCTTTAGTGGCAGTCGTCAAGTTCATTGGACTCTTATCCCACACGATTCGCCTGATTCTCTTCTGTTGCCTGGAGAACCGGATCCACTTCTCCAGCCTGATAATTGCCAGGTTGTGTCTCAAGTACTCAGAGTTGTAATTGGGATGGAAGTACAACTTTTCGACCGGTATCGTCTCGCCGTAGCGCAGTGTGAAGGCACTACCGAGTCGTACGTAGATTGATTTCGGATTTGCTTTGAAGAATTCATTCTTGTAGGCGCTAGACAAAAAGTAAATCAATAATGATTAATTTCTGTTGTTACTATTCTTTCCCCAGCCTTTTGTTATCGTGGGAAATCTCATGGATTCCCTTCGCCGCGGCGAAGGGTTGTGCCGGTGTTCTTCCTTCTGACTTATGGCCATTGGATTCGCATAGCAAGCACTGCAACCCCGGCAGGTCTTGAACCGCCAGCTTTTGGCGGACCTCCTCTTGAGGGGCTCTGCCCCATTGCCCCGCGACCATCTGAGGGGCGAGCAGAGAACAAGGTATCCTCTCGGGCCTGTAATTAGTCGGACGACGGGCCCCCAGGCCCGCACACGGTTCTAAAAGGTAGGTTCTATGGAGAGAAGCCGGCAAGAAACTCCATGAATACTCTTTTTAAGATAGTAGATCATGACAACTACATTACAGTAGTGTGAGAAAAACAGTATGAGAATAATGATAAAGATAAAGATAAAGAATCATTTATTTGGACACAGCACAAAGAGACACAACACGTGAAAAATGTGATATAAATAAAATAAAAAAAAGTCTAGGGTATGTGTCTCACGGCTGAACCAAAAAGGTGTCCAGATCAGCTTAATGTCAAGCACTTTATGTACTTAATGCAGGTTAATGTAAGAAATAAACGCACATTAGGGTAACAAAAAGAAAAATATGCCTTTTAGGATTGCAATAGCAGTTAAGAGCTGACCAGTCCCGACAGATGGCATCCATTCACGAGCACAAAGTAGGCTATATTCCCTCACAGTCGCTCATAACAGGCAGCCCACGTTTGGCAGTGGACATTTGAGAGCTCTTTTTACTTGTCAAGTAAACTTACACTTGCAAACACGAAGCCGCGGTGATGATCAGATCTCTGCTGATGATGCAGCCGGCGCAAGCAAACTCGCCCATGATGTGAATGCTCACAATGAAGGGGTACTTTTTGATATGCGTCTTGGTGCCCCTGTAGACTCTTCTGGTATTAGTGGCGTTGACGGAATCTAATTCAATGCTTGATGACGGTTCTGTGGAAAATGAAATACTTTGTGGCGTTTGCTTAATATAATGCAGATGTCAATGGAAACGCCAGTAGAGTTCGCCCTAGAAGGACATACATGTTATTGGTGATGTTCTTCAAAAAGGACAGGTGCGTAGCACTCTCAACCGACGAGCGTGTATGAAAAGATGTATGAATGTGGACGAAGCGAATGGAGTATTAAATGATCGCAGCATGTGGCGTTCTGCAGTTTCTGCCTATCCCCTTGGGAAAACGGCGCGCGTTTATTTATAACAATTTTTTAACTTACCCCACACTTTAAGATTTCTTCGAGATGAAACGGTAATCCCGCCATGTTTTGAGGAACGTTTGAAATCTTTTATTGTAATGTTATTTACTTTTGCCAAAAAGCCTATCACAAAATCTGTGAATTCTTCACTATTCTCAAAGTCCGAAATAATGTTAAATCTTTTACTTCTACTTCTTGATTTATCTTTCGTATGTCTATGTCGGTGATGTTCTCCTTTTACTATGTTAAACACATCAAAATGATTTTCGTTTAATACATTATCGACTATTGCGTCTAATGCTATCATTTCTTGAGTTTGATTAATGACATCGCCTTTGGTTATGTTCTGTATATCGTTTAGCGCATTAAAGTATTTATTTGCTATATTACTTAAATCATAATGCATAATTAACAGTAATTTTGTATTTGATTCATTGGAGAAATTCGTAGGAAGATCAATGGAATCAAATAAATTGTTCATTACCGTGTGTATGGCTTCATTAACATTGTGGAAGAAGTTGTCATTAGATTTTAATACGCTTTTGTGATTGCTATGATGATGTTCAGCAACAGTCAATGGTATTAAAAACACTAATATTCTAGCTACCTTCATTGCTTTCAATTAAAATAATTAAATATCAAGATTGACTGAGCTAAACTCAATAATAAGTTTGAATTCAAATGAAAATTCTGTTCAATTCATAACGATAAGTTACGAAATTTAATTTCAGTGATAAGCAAAAATGTACTTCGAAAGAAATAATATGAAAATAAAGCGAACTGCCATAAAATAAATAGTATTATTGGGAAACCAGATACTTACCTACTTCATTAAACAAATATATTATATTCTTAAATAATGAAAACCTCTATTTTCTTCTTCATTTTAATGTTCTGCCTAAACTTTCCCAAGTAGGATGAGGTCAGCGTTCAGACCTCACCAGTATTTTTACACGGAGCGACTGCCATCAGACCTCTGCAACCCAGTTACTGGGCAATGCCAATATCCTAAGGTTACCGGTTGTCAGACTTTCTGGTTTCTGACTACATGTAACGACTGTCATAGGTATTCGTATTACACCGACGCTATAACGTGCTTTCCGAGGCACGGAGGGGTCGTCTCGAGTCTCGATGTGTATCTGATGGTTTCCCATCACCAATTTCTTTTGTTTTCAAAATCTTTGAATGCCGTTCGAAATATTTTCAAAAAATTATGGATGGTCTTCTAAAAACATTTTCCTGCAGCCACAGCTATTCAGGTAGTTGTCCATATAACTAACCCATCACAAGTGAGTTTTTTCGCGATTTCTAACGTTTCTAGTACTCCAACCTCAGTTGGTCCGGAAGTCTTTTAATCCTTTTGGGGAATAGAATTGATTGGCATCATAAAAGTGTTTTGTGAAAACTGCCCCTTTTCTCGCTGATTGTATTTTTTTTAATTCTGTCATTTCAGCTGGAAATCATTCCAAAAGTTAAGGATAGTCTCTTATGAATGTTTTCCTGTAGCTACAATGGCCCTTCAAGCCACATCTCAAATTACCATCTTATATTAGGATAAAAATGATAATTTTTATTATCAGCGAGAAGAAGTTAACATTCTTTTTATTGCAAATTAATAAGGCTCTAGCCTTAGAAGAAAAAAGGAGACTATGCTCGTTTGAGAATCTAACTCAAAACTGTCAAGATGTATTGTTAAAACTGCTGCCCCTAGACATTGTCATAGAGATATATTAAATTAGAATAAATAAAACACACTTTAGGATATAATTTTGTAATCAATTATTCAAGCATGTATATTCAGTCTAAAATATTCCTTGATGTTATCATTACGAGGAGTTTTAACACCGACGTAGGAATTGTAAGAACCTTGAGCCGTATGACTGGAAGATTTAGCTCGATAGTGATGATGATGAGGATAGTGATGTCTTTTTATAGGTTTAGTTGTTGTAGTAAGCGTCGTATCTTTATGTGTGGTATCATGTTTTAAGTTATCTTCTTCATCTTCATATGTTAAAAGATCAACAGGGACTATTGGATCTTCCTCGGTTGTCTGCGGTAGACGAGGCGTAGCTCTAGTAGTTGTCAGTGGGTCAGTAAATGGCTTCGGTAACAATGTAGTCGCTAAGGTCAAAGGAATGGTAGAATAACGATAAAGTCTACTACTTTTTGTGGTTACTGCATCTTCCGGAAGGTGAATACCAGGTAAAAAGATTATACTTTTATTCACTAAGGGATGTTGGACAGGATCCAATGGTGTAGTAGTTTCAAATATTTCAGCAAAATTATATTCCGGATCTCCATAGAGTATGTCGTATAACAAGCTGCTGTTAGAACGTGCTAATTCGTGTAGTATAGTTTTCAAAGAGATATAATCTTCTGGATTTTCTGCTGGTTCCTGGTTTTCAATAGGTTCATCTGTATATGTTTTGATTTGTTCGTATTCCTCTGTGTATGATGTGTGTGGTATAAATTGACCCCTTGTATGTTTCTTGGGACCGGTAGGGAATGTAGGCTGATTTAAAGGAAGCAATGTAGTTGCCCTTTTTATCGCATGAGATGGCTGCAAAAGACCGGAAAGAACTCGAGTTTAGAAATCGAAGTTATATGTTTTACTTGAATCTTATCGGCGACACGTCCTGCCTGTTTTTTTTAGAAGTCTGTCTATTCTGGTCGTTGTACCATTAGTCTTCTTCATCAGACATTGTTAGTATAGGCGTATGTGGTTCTTTTGTAATTGTCTTGGTAAATTCGAGTAATTCAATAGCCTTCGTCCAGTACGATGTTAAAGATGTCGTGTACACTTTGTTGCTAACTTCGCGCTGTAAAAGAGCAGAAACAATTGAAGTGAAGCTGAATGCTGAAATAGAATTGACTCTGACATGTTTTCACCATTATGACCTTTTTAATAGACTTCAAAAAGGAGGAGGTTCTCAATTCGGATGTTTATATATACAAGGTTAGTCAGAAAGGGGGTATTAATCCGAAAGGGTGTTAAAGTACCCATAATAATGAATAACTTTCGTTCTACAACTTTTCCCAAAAGTCAATAGTTTAAGAGAAACAGACGTTCAAAAATCTCAAAAAAAAATCTCTAAAATCTATCTATCCCCAGTTATGATCAGCTGTGTTTACATTTTAGGTCATATTTGGGGTCATAAATTAGAAGGACCTTTTTCTGAATATGTAACTAAAGCAGGGAAGAAGAATTTTTGAAAAAACTAAAATAAAAATCATTTTATTTGGAAAAAAAATATATCGAATTTTGAAATTTTAACACTTGCTTTCAAACAGTCATCAGTGATACTATGTGGGCTTCGGATTAGTACCCCCTTTCTGACTAACCTTGTATATGTATTTTTTTTATGTATGTTCGGGTATAACTCCGTCGTTTATAGACGGATTTGCAAAATTCTTTTTTTGTTTGAAAGAGTATTCTTTCGAAATAGTCCCATTTAAATTTGGTGAAGATTTGATGAAGACCCTTGGAGATTGACAATGAAACTCTTCAATGGATTACAGCCAATTACCCAAGATTGCTGTAATTGCATGTTTGTGTATTGTTAATGCCACTAAAAATCGAAAAATAAAATAACTATAAAAAAAGTAAAAACCGACTCCAAAAAAAACTAAAAAGAGTAAAATAATTACCATATTATAAAACTAACAGTTTTAGAAGTCGGTGCCTTCAATTATGTTCAGTGTAAAATTGCACCGACTTCTAAAACTGTTAGTTTTATAATATGGTAATTATTTTACTCTTTTTAGTTTTTTTTGAAGTCGGTTTTTACTTTTTTTTTATTTGTGTGATTTTTTGGCAAAGCTGACGGCCCACCTGATTGAAATTGGTTACCGCCGCCTACATACACCTACAAAACCAAGAGGATTGCTAATACGTTGCCAACGTTTTAGCAATCTTCTTTTCTTTTATTGCGTTGTTAAAAAGTTGGGAAGTCTCATGTGCCTGTTATTCTCGAAGACAGCAATACTGACGGCAGAAATTGGTAAGGTGGTAGTTCTTCCCCAGATAAACTCCTTCACAAGGAGCATTACTATTACTTGTTGAAGCCACAGTAGTCATAATGATTCGAAATGTTTGAATAAAGGCGTTTTTTGAATAATCCGATTTTCGGACTTAAGACGTTCTTGTCCCAAATGAACGAATTATATCAATAAAACATCATGTGGTTTGAAGGAATTACACGAATTCGTTAACGCGGCATCCTATGTGAGCGATCTAAAAGAGACGGGAAGCGGCGCGGCGCGACGCGAAAACAACAAACAGACGATACCTATTGAAGTGGCCTACGTGACCAAACGCAAGTGGAGTGCGGTGCGGCGCGGCGCGTAGCGAAGCGAACGCGATCTTGGCTTGATATTTTCACGCGAACTGGATGTGGTGCCGTACAGTGCTACTGAATGACAGCGGCGGGCGGTTCGTGAGCTCGTAGGACAAAGCCGCCGCTTCGCACCGCATCGCGTTGCATTCGCGTGTCACCGCATCGGATCGCTTCGCAATTCGCGTCGCTTTGAACCGCCTACGTAAGACGTCGCGTTACACCCTGTATATCCGAAGCTTTTAGTTTTTGCTATTCTCCGCTAAATGGAAAATATAGAAGTAGTCAGGGTATAACGTTCCTCTCACCCCACGAAATGTCACGCATCGTACTATCGGAAAATCGCATTACATCATCTCTTTGTATTTGCTTGGTGACCACGTCAGACTATAAAAGAAAGATTAAAGGTATCAACATCACCATATTTAAGATCTCGTCAATCCATTTTGCGTAGTGTCCGACCTTCGTGAAGACTGTTGGAGCATCAACAGATCCACAAACAGGAGCTCCGAAGCTGATAACTCCAGCCAATTTGCCACCGATGATACCAGGCCCTCCAAGATCTTTCTGGAAAATATATAAGGTGTTGATCTGTTACCGTGCCATATTTCTAGAGCAAGTGATTAAACAACATAAATTAAAAAAATTAAAAACTCCCAACGCAAATAACAAAACAGCTGATGACCCTGAAACGGCTGAACCGATTTTGATAAAACATGTCTAAGAACCACCGCTGGAAAACCAGTTTTTAAATAAAAAAACTGCACCTAAATCGGTTCACCCATTTAAGAGCTATGGTGCCACAGATAGACACACAGACACACATAGCGGTCAAACTCATTAACACCTCTCTTTTTGCGTCGGGGGTTCAAAAGTGCTTGATCATCTAAAAATACATATCCAATTCTAATATTAATAACCTAATTTTCACTTAGAAACATTAGCGAGGGTCTGAGAATAAATACCGAAGTGCCCCGAACGACTTCGAAAATAAGACACCAGCGGCACGTTCGCCTCGACGAATTCTGCCTATTTTTTTTGGTGGATTTGTACGCTTAGAAGGCAGCTCGGCTCACTCCAAAACTGGGCCCACGGAGCACTTGTCCCTTTTCAAGATTGATAATGATTAGCTGGTCCCACATCTGCGGGCCAACTCGACTAACAAAGTTGCCAAACGCAAACGAACCACAACCGTCAGTTTTTGTTTACGTTAACTGTCAAAATGTTTGGTTTTGTTTTTTGTCAAACAATTTGTCAGCTTTTGAAAACGAAAACTGTTTGAATGAACGGTTCGGCCTTGGTTCGGTTGCAATTTATCAAAATTTCTTTGAGGAGAATTTTGCTTTTGATTGATTGATTAGATCAGGGGTCTCCAAACTTTTCTGCCGTAGGTCCACACTAACTCCTGTACTGAGTCGCAAGGGGCCAAGACCTAGTTAGTTACGGTTTAATATAATTTATTTCTCAAACATTTACACAAATCACTTAAGCGAGAAATAAATGTTACAAAATAAATAACTAATATTAATACATTCCAGAGAAATACAAACTTTATCATTCCAACATATCACTGCCGCGGGCCAGATTGGTGGTGTTCAGGGGCCGGTGTTGGCCCGCGGACCGTAGTTTGGAGACCCCTGGATTAGATAAATAGCTACAAACTACTAACATTGCACGCGCCTCCGCCTGACGTTATAAACCCCGCGCAGAAGTGCCTGTCCGTCACGAGTTTCCTGCAATAGTTTTAAAAAAATAGCAACAAGTGGCCTTTTAATCACTTCACTTCTAAGAAAAGTTGAAAGAGAACCGATTATCTTGGCATGGGCATATGATGAAGAGGGACGAAAAGCATGTGACTAAGAGAATGGTGAATATAAATGTTGAAGGAGGGGAAGAGGGAGACCAACGAAAAGATGGATGGATTGTGTGAGAAATAATAATTCATTTATTTACTTAAGGGCATATATACAAAAAGATAATTGTAATAATTCGCTTAGATTATATAGCCAGTGTACTCCTTCAATTATGAGAGACCACAGCATGCAAAAATTATACAAAGCAATTAAAATTAATTATGAATGAAAAGGAAGTAAATGATAGCGGAACGGATAATAGGGAAGAATGGATGAAGAAAACATTTTGCCCCGACGACAAGTGACATGGGATAAGGGCCGGCAGAAGAAGGCCTTCTAATATTATGTTGAAAGCGGTGAACAAGGGGTTGTTAATCCCACATATATGTGCCAGGATTCTCCAGCAGTGTAATCTTCTAGTATAAACATGTCGCTGTGGCAGCGCTGGGGCGTCGACTCGTCTAAAAACGGAGCGTTTTTTTCAACTTTACTATTTTTTTTGTTCATGGGAAAATCCCCATGGATCCCCTTCGCCCGGGGAAGTCGAGGGGGTATGCCGGACTCTTACTGGCTAAAAACCCACGGTGTTCCTTCTCCTGACCCTTGACCGGGGCGCGGGATTCACAGCTGCATGCACAGCAACCCCGGCAGGCCTCGGTCCGCCAGCCCCTGTCTGACCTCTCCTTCTGGCATGGAACACTGCGCGCTGCCTTCTCGGGCCTGGGGGTCTACTCCCTAAGCACGAAGTCCGTGGTTTCGGCCTTAGTTACGAGCGTTTCCTACTCCCTATCACCTACAGACATACGATTATTTCGGGGCCCGAACTAAGAATGAACGACAACACGATTTGACAGTTGTCCCTACTACCGATGTGTTTTTGCCCGTCCGAAAAGTTGAACTTGACACTTGTTGTGTTCACTCCTACGTTTCGGGCTACTTTCGGACGGGCGACTAACTTCGTTGACGGACCTAGTCGTCGACGTCGGGCGACGGGTCCCCTAACCCGCCACCCGCAGGCCACACACTACGGTGGCCGAAGATCGTCGCGCGCCCTCCGGCGCCCGATGAGTCTGGCGCGGGAAGGGAAAGTGGCAGTTGCCTCTCTCTCCCTCTCCGTTCCCTCTTTGGTCGCCATCACCTCCTCCCAGAAGGAGGCGACAGCTTCCCACGCACTTCTACTGGACTGCTTGTCGATAGTCCTTGCGTTTCTAAGTAACTAGGCAGTTGTTGGATCTCCAGCCAATGGAGGGGAAGTAAAATACTTAACCTAAGCTAACTATTTATACTACCGGTAAAACCGGCCATCATTGCCCTTAGCGGATATCTTTGCCCTAACACGAAAAATAACTAAAATCTTGAATTGCAAATAAACTTATATAGCTGACAACATTTTTTAACCTTTGGGGTAAACTTGAATGTTTTTCTGACAAAATGAAATGTTCGTTACGTTGCTAAGTTCACCCAGTTGCCCGCCAGACATGTTGAAAGTAGAACAAGTGTGAGGTGGTGCCAAAATCTTGTTTTACGTTTTTACACACGGTCAGCGTACGACATCTCTCAGGCAACTTATTTCAAAACTAGAGTTATGATAAGTATCACGCTTCGTATCTATGCTAGTTTGAGACCTTTATAACATAAAAACTTCAAGACAATGGAGTGGGCAATGATTCCCGAACTTCTTTGAACATAGGAGTGACAACATGGCCCACTGCAAAAATAGTGTTAGGGTTGGTAACCATAATTAAAATAATACTTTTTTAAATATTTAAATTTATTTATTGGAAAACGGTTGTCATGTATTGGGCATGTAATGCAGAGGAATGAGAAACATGTTACGGGGAAAGTTCTAATATATCAAAAGATTATTATTTATCACATTATGTGGCATCAACCCTAACCCACCGTTTTAGTTTTTATGAAAAAGCAGCTGGTGTGTAGTGTAACATTGCCCACCTCAGTAAAATTAAAAAATAACGTTTTTGATATATTGATCACGAAGGATGGCAACTTTGCACAATTCACTAAAACATACCTTATTTTCAAAGCTTTAGAACTGATAGTTTTAGAGAAAATAAGGTTGAGCAATGTTGGACGGTGGTGCGTATAATTTTGCCCGGCTCTTTAATTGCCTTTTTCTAGGAGTCTGTTAAAGCTAGAAGCTCCACATTTCGTGCCTTTAATAGTAATTGTTACCATGGTATACTTGATTACGAGTTCTGGTGAATGTTTTTTTCATAATCTCAAAAATAAGTAAAAATGTGGGCAATGATGGCCGGTTTTACGTTTTTACACTAACATCATGACTACTAGCAACAACAGCACTAAGGGCGAACCCTAGTGGGACTCGGACCTCGGCTTAGGGCGTTGTTGGCTAGATTGGGGGGGAGACAACTTGATGAGGGCTGGGTTATTGGTGTGACTGCGGAGTCTGAAGGGACGACCGGCTCTACGATGGGAGATCTCGGTGGATTGTGACCGGACGAATCGAGCGCTGCCACAACAACGTGTTAATACCAGAGCATGGGTGGGTAAACTTTGCAGAGGGCCTTCACCAGATCATCGGTCCACCTTGTGGGAGGCCTATCCACGCTGCGCCTTCCGGTACGCGGCCGCCACTCCAGAACCTTTCGGCCCCATCGGCCATCCGTCCTGCGAGCTATGTGCCACGCCCACTGCCACCTAAGTTTGGCAATTCTTCGAGCTATGTTGCTTATGATAAGTTGCTTATGTTTGCTACCTTGCTGTCAGTTAATCTTCTTACCACAGCATGAGCTGTTCTTGTATAGTTTGTGATGACATGAGATAAGAAGAAGATTACATACTTTGAGTAGATTTCCGCGCATTCATCGATGTGGTAAATGTCTAGTTGTGCTACTAAAATCCTTTCGAATTGGTTTAATAATTGGTTATACTGAAAAAACAATTCATATATAAGTAGGTATATAACCTGCATTCATATTTTTTCGAAAAGTCGCTGCGTGTAACCAACACAAATGCAAAAATATTTTTTACGTCACCGATTTGATCGGTCAATAATAAGAATCAAATCTCTGTAATAAACATTGTTTCTTAAATTAAAGAAAGACCGTGTTATCTAATAATAACTTAATTAGACAATTACATGAAGTCATTAACCATAAAACAGGGGCCCAATTCTCCTAAAATAAATTGTTGCCAAACGCAATCGAACCACAACCGTCAGTCAGTTTTTGTTTTCGAAAACTTTCAAAATTATTGATTTTGTTTTTTTGTGTCAAACAATTTGATAGCTTTTGAAATTGAGAACTGTCTGAATGAACGGTTCGGCCTTGGTTCGGTTGTGATTTATCAAGATTTATTTTAGGAGAATTGGGCCCCAATACCTAAGTTTTATCAAAAAAGACTTCAATTTATTGGTTGGTCGGGCTTATGTCGTACCTACTCTTTCTTTAATTTAAGACGTAATGTTTATAGAGGTTTATAGAGAGATTTGATCCGTATTGACTTTATCGATAAGTACCATTACATAGAGCATGTTGCTTTTATGCAGTAATGTCCGTGCTATTCACGGATCAGGGGGTCTACTCCCTAAGCACGAGGTCCGTGGTTTCGGCCTTAGTTACGAGCGATTCCTACTCCCTATCATCTACGGACATACGATTATTTCTGGGCCCGAACTAAGAATGAATGACAACACGATTTGACAGTTGTCCCTACTACTGATATGTTTTTGCCCGTCCGAAAAGTTGAACTTGACACTTGTTTTGTTCACTCCTACGTTTCGGGCTACTTTTGGACGGGCGACTAATTTCGTTGACGGACTTAGGGAGTAGGCCCCCAGACACGAGACATTTTAAAAATTAGAGTAAAGTAAAGTTGATAAAGAGTGTTTCGTTTCAGTAAAATTTGTAAAATTTAATATTAAGGGAACTTTCCTTCCAGCCTCCAGATTCAGAACCTTTCCGATAAGCACCTGTCGGATGCAGCCGACGAACTGGCCAGGAGGGGATCTGGCACGGTGACCTATGGCTCTGAACCTATAGTACCCGTCCCCTTCAACCAACTACGCAGGTGGCTCCAGGAGTTTACTCACACACAGGCACAGAGCTGGTGGACTTCAACCCCAGGCTGCAGGCAATCCAAGGAGGCCATGCCACTCATGGATAGCAAACTGACAAGGCGCCTGCTGCGCCTGGACAGGAGCAGCCTGCGAATGGTGACCGGAACGATAACCGGACACTGCTCACTAAACAAACACTTCCACACGATAGGCATAACGGACAGCCCTCTGTGCAGAGCATGTATGGAGGCCGAAGAGACGGTCGCACACGTGCTCCTGGAATGCACAGGGGTCACCCAAATACGAGAAGCAACCCTTGGCGCACCGAAATCACTTGCAAATGTTCTGAGCGGACTGAGAGCCCTGATCTGCTTCTGGAAGGAGGTGGGCTGGCTGGAATGATGGCCGCCGTGGCCCACGTACAATGGCCCACTTAAAGGACTAAGTGCGGAAACCACATCTCCTAACATAGATAACATAGAAGCACCTGTCGACCGTTTCGGTTTGTTGTTTCATTCCGTCTACGATTCTCGTAAAACAAGAGCAAATGAGATAGTTTACCGAATCGTTCGGCAACTGACTTATCAAATCGTTCTAAATCAGAGAGCTGGTCACAGTGTGTGATTACTAGAAGAATGCCTTGATGCGAGTCTCATATTTCTACTCGCGGGGAAAGACAAAGACATAACGAATCTTCCAGAAGCACTCGTAGTTTAAATTAGTCTTCTGGTTTTACCAGGACATATTCAACCTACCAACTGATCTGTTCTGCGTGTAAAGATTATTTACAATGTAGTACATCTAGTACACTGCCAGTGCCGAATATTCACAACACTATAGCAGTATTGTGTGAATAGTTACAGATCGCAAAGACCGTCGGTGGTGATTACTACCAACAAAAGTCACGCCAGGCAGGCGCCCAGTCATAAAACTTAGCCAAAACATTTGCAGCATGACAAGTGAAATAAGAAGTACGTTTTGGTACAGAACGAAGAGAAATACATGCTGCGCCGACACCAAATAAGTTGGGATAAGAGCAAGAGGATGATGATAATTCAACCTACCTTCCTAAATCCCCATCCGAGTACTATAATGCCTGGAGTATTCGCAGCTAAATGTCCCGCAGATCTATCAATGAGGATTCGTTTGACCTTCGGTGATCTCTTCCGGAACCTAATTTGCCTCATCAATCTGAGGATGACCAGATTGTTGGCTAATGTCTTAGGGTTATAACTAGGGTTGAAATACGACTCTATGACTTCTATCTTGTCACCGCCGCTCGCGTAGTAGTCACTGCCCACTCGAACGAAGACAGCTCTCGGATTCTCTCGGTAGAATCGGTTGTTGTAAAGTCTGAAAGAAAATGTTTTCGATGTAACTGCCTCGTTGGTCCCACGATTCAACGATTCGATTAGTCAGTTGTCGAAAGATTCGGCAAACGATCTCTTTTTCTCTCGTTAAGAGAATCGTAGACAGAACGAGATAATAAATCGAATCGTTCGACAACTGCTAATCGAAAAGGTTCTGAATCGGGGGGCAGGTCAGGCAAAGTGTTATTGGGTTTTTCCGTGTGGAATTTCTCAGTAGCAGCCCCGACTCTGGATTTATGCCCAGTTCATGGCATGACATGGTACTTAAAGAAAACGGTAAAATGAGGGTACAGGCGTGATGTTTTGTTATTATTATGTTTGACGTAACTAATTTTTTTTGGATATGCCTCCCTATCCAAAAACTGATGACCTGGAGGTGGACTGATGATCTGGTGAACGTCGCGGGAATCCGCTGGATGCGAGAAGCACAGGACCGGTCGATGTGGCGATGCTTGAGGGAGGCCTATGTCCAGCAGTGGACGTCTTTCGGCTGAATAATGATGATGATGATGAAATGTTTTTCTGGTAAAGTTAATGGATAACCGTTGGATGAAACAGGTATGGAATAGTTTATTGTAGAAATATACGGGGAGGCTCTGGGGAGTTGCCTTGTCTCGGAAAGCAAATTAATCCGTCGATCCCGAATGTCATACGAATTAATTATTCCACTTTGCCCCACCAGCCGCCCCGCTGGTGGGGCAAAGTGGAATGCCTCAAGTTTCGGAGTGTTAGTCGTCATGGGTAGACAGAAGCCCGTAACTCTGATAACCGTCTCATCATCATCATTCAGGCGAAAGGCCTCCACCGCTGGACATAGGCCTTCCCCAAGCATCGTTACATCGACCGGTCCTGTGCTTCTCGCATCCAACGCATTCCCGCAACCTTGCCCACATTGTGGGAGGCCACCCGTTCTGCGAACAATGTGCCCCGCCCACAGCCACTTAATTTTGGCAATTCTTCGGGCTATGTCGGTTACCTTGGTTCTCCTGCGGATCTCATCATTTCTGATATGATCACGCAGGGGAACTTCGAGCATAGCCTTCTCCATTGCGCTTTGGGTGACCTTAAACCTTCTTATGAGGCCCTCTGTGAGCGTCTAACCTTAGGAAATTGCCGAGTCATCTTAAAATTAAGTAAGTGAGTAATGTCTGCGCTTACAATTGCAAGCATGAAGCGGCGCTGATGACCAAGTCCTTACTGATGAGAGAGCCGGCACAAGTGAACGCTCCCATGATGTGGATGCTGACCACAAAGGGGTAACTCTTGATACTGCTCTTTTTGCCTCGATATATCCTCCTGGTATTAGTGTCGTTGACGTAATCTAATACAAGGACTGGTGGCGGACCTGAAAATGTTTTTTATCAAGTGTAAATTTATTTATACTTCTATGCACTGTGGTGGTATATAAGGCGGATTTAATGCCATAAGGCATTCTCTACCAGTCAATCTTTGGGTTAAAAAGAAAAGCATCGAAATACCTAGGTACAGCAAAAAATAAATAAAAATGAGTTGACAATTTCGAACTGATTATAGAGCGAATTCATAAGATAAATATGTAAGTTACATAAAATACATAAATACAAAACATTATGAAAATCTAAATGTATGACGAAGACTGAATTAGATGATATCGTCGTAAATCAATCGTTGGTACAGATTCTGTTGCGCATTATAACCTAAACTTAAAAATATTGATTTGTTCAATGAATAATCATTGAAGTAAGTAATCAAATGAGATACTAATTTTCATAGTAGGTAATATAACAGAGACTAGTATTAAGAATGGTTAGGTTACGAAGACTCTGGCTGCTGGCATTTAAGCTAGAATGAACTGCAGAACGAAGACACTCGATGATTTAACGTTAATGATGCCAATGTGGAAACGCAGGGTGTTAGAAATAACTATTTTGTGGGATTACTCGGTATCGACAATTAAAGAACTTTTCGAAATTCGCGTATTTTTTTATTACTTTCCATACAAATACTTTTTTTTTTTCATGTAAATAATAGATAGAGTAAAAATTTTAATATCCTATATAGTAATTGAAAGATTAGGATATAATTTACCTCCCGCAAACTCTTAAGTACAAATGTAAGCTTGTTATTCCATGTGGGTATATAATTTTCAAAAACATTGAATATATATTTTCTACTTACGCCAAACCTTAAGATTCGATCCGTCATCATTTTCTTCACCTTCTTCCGTTGGTAATGCCAGTGGGCGCTCAAAGAAATCTTTTTCACTTATACTGTTAATTTTTTGTTTAAAATCTCGAAAGAATTGCATAAATTCTTTACTGTCGACAAAATCAGATTCAGATGTAATTTTATTGTTTATTTGCGGTTCATGCTTGGTGTATTTACGTGTATCATCGTTTTGTATACCAGACAGGTATTTATCGTCCAATAAAGCTTCTGTTAGTCTGAAGAATATGATATTATTCGAAGATGTATTATGACTGTCGGGTTTGGCTGCGTTTTCCATTTTTTCGTACACATCATAATTTTTCTCCGATATACTTTTTAAATCATAATGCATTGTTAATAACGAATTGATTCTAGATTTTGCAATAAAATTTGTTTCTAAATTCAGTAAGTCAAACATATTGTTCAGCACATGTTGAACATCATCAGCTACTTTTGTAAATAAGTTACCCTCGGATTTTAATATCGTCTCAAGGAGTGTCCTATGATGATGTGTAGCTACCACCACAGGAATAAGGAACACAATAATTGTAATAAATCTCATTTCATATAAATTAGAATAACTTAAATAATTATAAATCTGGATTGACGTAGGTTTATACAATGAAAAGTTTGAATTAAAATAAAAAAATCCAATTCAATTTTTTTTTATAATCAAACATTTTATTGCGTCGTTAATACCTTTTGCAAGAAATAATGGGGAAATGAAACAAATACAATAAAACATAATATTTCAATATATTGAGCAACCTAAAAAATACAAAAACAGTTTGATACAACAGTGAAATTCTCCATTGTATTTATAAATATTTCAATTTCATTTCTTCGATACAAAAAAGTATAGTTCTTCACATGTTTTCCATCAAGAATAATATCTTATATTTCATAGTTTTCAATGTTCTTGTCCAAATTCAAAGTCTTGTCGAAATTCCGTCCCGGGATGACAATGACATAGCCATAACTGAAGCAGCAGTACGTCACACAGTTAACAGTATATTCTACAGTTTAAAACTTAAACGCGAGAAATATAAAGCTAGGTTTAAAGAATTTGCAGCAATTCACAACTTCTTCGCTACAGTCACCATACAGGATCACGACAATCTGAAAGAAATTTCCAGACTAGCCAAAGTTGATAACATCGATAACGAAACTCAAGTTTTTATTACACAAGTAAATGAAGTATTGAATGAAGATAATAAAAGCCATGAAGCAACCGACGATGTAACTACATACATAGAAACATTTATAAAAAAACTTGAATATTTAAAACATAAGTATGGCTTTACGAATAATGCTGGTGGTTATGATATAAATACAGAAATAATAAAACTTTTGCATCCTGTTAATATTCTTTTGAAAAAAGTAGCAAAAGGGAATAATAAAACAAATGATTCGGAAGAAAATCTTTTGAGTGACAATGAATTTTGGAGTAAGTAATCTTCTACGCAATTTTTTAAAGAAAGAAATGTGTAGTTTTTAATCATAATTTCAAATGATTTCAAATGCCTAAAGCAAAACCTGCAACCTAATTATACTAAACAATATTTTACTTTAGTATTTATGTATTTTTTATATTTCCGTGTGTCATTGCAAGGCTGTAAGGGTATCAACTGAAAATCAGCGCTAGGTGTTTCGATGTCCAGCAAATGCAGAGTTGAGAACCCATTCAGTATGAGATGCCTGCACATTATAATTTAATTAATGTTTGTGTCTTATTTCTTTTTACTTTTATTTTTCCTCTTATTTTCTTTGTCTTACGCTAAATAAATGTTTGTTCTTTCTTCCTAAATCTTCTTCTTCATCTTCCTGACCTTATCCCATGTTACTTGGGGTCGGCGCAACACGTTTTCTTCTTCCATTCCGTCCTGTCACCCGTCATGATATCACTGACTCCCTTCTCTTTCATATCATTCTTCACACAATCCATCCATCTTTTCTTTGGCCTCCCTCTTCCTATCCATCCATCCACATCTTTCTTCCTAAATATCCATCTGTTACCATTTATAATTTTAGAACCTGACGGCCGTCGCATTTACGATGGTAAGAGAACTAATATCAAGCGGTACCCCTTCATGGCGAGCGTCCAATTCTTCAGGAAGTTCCAATGTGGCGGGTCCATCATCAAATCCGATCTGGTTATCACTTCGGCGTCCTGTTTGCAGTTGTAAGATTTTATAATACCTATCCATTGTTTTTATTTATTTTTAACAGATTTGCATTAGGTTTTTCATAGCCGTCGGTATACTATTGAACATCATTTGCCCCTACATACGCTACAGCAATTTACTTAGGAAAGCTGATTAAAGTCAACTGCTATGCATGGATCTCCTTTAGGATAGCTCCAATTAAATGTAGTGAAGGAATACTACTACAATCACTACGATTGGCAAACAGACGATCGCTGGATGTTCTCTTAGGCCAGCAAGGAGGCGTGTCTTCATAGACGCTTCAAAGTGTATCGTGCTGCCTGTGCCGCCTTGGGCTGGTTTCAGTGAACGACCGACCGTCGCGAGACGGTGCGTAGCTACAGTCCTGACGATATGCACCCACCGACCATCGAAATGTTGCCTTGAGTGCTGTGGTGACCTCAAATACGTGTAAATTGGTACATTTAGTCTCACAATGTATGCTCGGTTCAGCGGTCGGTGCAGCCCTGTATGCGTTCTTATAAAGAAGGTGTGTATTTCTTTGCCATTCTTGTCCATCTAATAGGCGCAGATCGCTTATTCTATTCTCATAATGTCTGTTTTTATTTTTCTGTTCTTCTTTGGGTATCTACCATTATTTATTCCACCAGAGCCTGGAACAACCGGTTCTTCAGAGAGAATCCGTCCTTTCTCTCCGTACAAGTTGGCTCCGACTTTTACGAGGGTGGGGACGAGAATATCGCCATTCAGGAGGTCTACTTCCATCCAGCGTACGACCCCAAGAATTTGAGGAACAACATCGCTATCATGCGCATGACAAGGAGACTGAAATTCGAAAAAAAAGTCAAGAGGGTTAAGAAGATAGACTTTGATAGGAATCCTTGGCCGTTGCCTACTAATACTCCACGCATCACCGTAATTGGATGGGGTGCAAGAAGTGTAAGTGGTATTTGTCATGTTTTGTTTTCAAAAGCACTACTGGCTTTATCTCCAATGTAAAATTGATCACTCTGGTCTCTAAAATTTCAAACCTAAATATTTCCAAAACTGCTTGGTTAAAATCGAGGCCAATATAAAAATAGGCTTATTTAGACACAAATTAAAATATAAATATGGAAGACAATTAATATCAATACATAAAATGCACCATCCCTACTCCTCTATGGAGGCTAGTAAATACAAAAAAATAATAGAACGTGGTGACATAGATTACGATCAATGGTCATCTTTCTGCCATGGCGGGTAATGACTGAAAAAATCTAATTAGTCCGTCAGTTAGATTATCAAAAAATATTGGACCCGTATTTTTTCTTTTGTTACGTAAACCAAAATTGACGACGATACGACACTTTTAAAATTGGCAAAACGTCACAATCACAAGCAAGTAGGTACAATTTTTACTTGCTTCTGACGTCACAAGCCCCGACTCTCGAGTTTTGATGCGTTTTATCTTTCCAAATATTCATAGATTTAACAAAAGAAAAAATACGTGTCCATTATTTTTCAAAACTCTAACTGGCGGTCTAATTAGATTTGCAATTGATTGATGCTGTCAACAACATGCCTATTGTAGGCACTCTTATAAACATAGCCATTATCTTACATTGTTCTCACATTTATTTTAACCATGCAGTTTATTGCCCGTTCTTCTCCATAGGAATCTACACTTTGGTACGCGGCAGTAACTTCTTTTTTCAACAATTCAAAAGTGCCTGTAAATGGTCTAATTTAAATGAATTAAATACTTTGACTTTTGACACGTGCATGAGACCCATTCGGCTGTCCCATTTCAAAACCTAGTAAGGTATTAAAACGAAATTTTACAGGAGAGCGCATAAACGTTAAAACGGTCAGCCTTTGAAAAGTATTTATGTTAGGTAAAACCATGTGGTTAAAGTGACTTATTAGGATTTAAAATGATCAGAGGTAGTGAATGGCGCTTACTAGGTAATCTGCTTATTACGTGAGTTTTCAACGTTGGTATTTTTGTATTTGGTAGAGACTTTCTAGGTTAGCAAGATAATGCAATAAAACGATTTTTGTAAAAAGTGTCCCTTACTAGGTTTTGAAATGGGAAAGCCGCATTGGTCGGCGCCAGAGTGCACCGGCGCGTACGCAACTATCTAGTTAAATGTAAACAATCCTTTTTTCACAGGCTAGCAATATGATTAGCGACCCTTGGTCCAATAGACTCTCGTATGCGGACCTCGACTTTTATCCGTTAAGTGAATGTCGAGAGATTTATTCCAAGTAGGTAACTTTTTATTTTTTCTCTTTTTAAGTTATTATTAAAATAAAATCACGCCTGTATTCCCCAAAGGGTTGGGCAGAGGTGTATAGTACACCCTCATTTCGCCGTTAAGTCGCATGTAATAAGGGGTGAGCCTATTGCCATGTTAGGGTTACTGATGGTCTTAAATAAAAGCGGACTGTATTATGATGATTATATAGATGATATTCTCGACAGCCCTCAACCGGGCACAAATCCATACTCCGGGTTGCTACTGAGAAATACCACACGGAAAAACCCAATAACACTTTGTCCGACTTGGGGATCGAACCCAGGATGTCACGCTCAGCAGTCGCGTTTACCGCTAGACCATCGAGGCAATCCAGACATTTAACTAGGTAGGTACTGCCAATAAATAAAACCTAATAACATGCAACCACCCAGCATTGCTCACGATTTTATTATTTTAGGGAATACGTGACCTTCACCAACTTCTGCGCAGGATTCTTTTCAAAAGGAGGTGGAGCATGTAATGTAAGTTGAAACAAGTGCGAGTCAGACTCGCGCACGAAGGGTTCCGTACCATTTTCTAAAAAACCGGCAAAAAAATCATGTCTGTTTTCTCATCAAAAATTCTTCATCAAACATCTGTCATCTGTGAAAATGTTAACTGTCTAACTATCACGGTTCATGAGATACAGCCTGGTGCGAGACGGACAGCGGAGTCTTAGTAATAAGGTCCCGTTTTACCCTTTGGGTACGGAACCCTAAAAAAGAATGACATTCGACGAGCAGCTGACAGTATCCTCACTATCACAGTCCTTAAATATGGTAGATTACTTCTTTCAAGGTGGGAGATGGTCCCAAAAGTCCCTAAAATAAGGCTGAGCTACAAGATGGTTGTCAATGAATGCGTGCTGTCAGTTGGGATAGGTCAACTCAAACCAGGGGGCCTACTCCCTAAGTCCGTCAACGAAGTTAGTCGCCCGTCCGAAAGTAGCCCGAAACGTAGGAGTGAACAAAACAAGTGTCAAGTTCAACTTTTCGGACGGGCAAAAACACATCGGTAGTAAGGACATCTGTCAAATCGTGTTGTCATTCATTCTTAGTTCGGGCCCCGAAATAATCGTATGTCCTTAGGTGATAGGGAGTAGGAAACGCTAGTAACTAAGGCCGAAGCCACGGACTTCGTGCTTAGGGAGTAGACTCCCTGTTATGGCTGTTTCAGACGTTGCCCTACATACCTACTACACTCGCATAGTTTTCTACCACAATGTCTGGACTTTAAAAGGGGCCTTGACCACTGAGTTTGTTTCGGGTTTTCTTCTCAGAGCTAGTCAGATAGGAAATGCCATATAGTCTTAAAAAAACATTACATTGACTTTTAAAAGTATCTCAAGCGTTAAAATTTCAAAACCGAAATTTTATTTCCTTGCAAAATGATTTTTAATTTAGTTTTTTCATCAACAATTCTTCATCCCTGGTTTAGTTACGAATTCAGAAAACGGATCTTCTAATCCGTGACCCCAAATATGACCTAAAATGTAAATACAGCTGATCATAGCTGAGGATATATAGATTTTAGAGTATTTTGATGAAATCTTTGAACAGCTATTTCTCTTAATTAAAATATTGACTTTTGGGGAATGTTGCAGAACAAAAGTTATTCAATATTAAGGGTACTTTAATAACCCTTCGGATTAGTACCCCCTTTCCGACTAACCTTGTATATTATGTACTGAGCGGCCTAATTTGCGCCCCTGGCAGCGTATGGCTAGCTTCCAAATACGTCACTGCGTTTGGGTATGCTAAAGGACCTTTCGCTATGTAAATACTAATGCATTAAAATGTTTCCTCAAATAGCGAGACGCCGGAGGACCAGGTGTGTCGCAAGGCATTCTAGTTGGGGTGATCAGCTTTGGCTCACCAAACTGTGGTACCCCTGACGCCCCCACAGTTTTCACCAAGCTCGGCTACTACGCTAAGTGGATCGAGGATATCATGGAACAGGTTATAAAACATTTTTTATCTATATAAATAAAAAGAAAAGTCCTGACTGACTGATTGACTGACTAATCAACGCCCAGTCCAAACCCTTGGACCTAGAAAGCTGAAATTTTGCACAGAGGTTCCCTTTGTAGACAAGAAATAATGAAGGATTTTTCGAAATTCAACCCCTAAGGGAGTTAAATAGGGGACGAAAGTTTGCATAGAAAGTTGTCACTTACCTAACGGGTTCAAAATTTAACGCAAGCGAAGCTGCGGGCAAAAGCCAGTCTATTATACTATGATAAACATTTTCAATTGCGGATCAAATGATTTGCAAGGTTAAGCTACGCTTGCCGCGGTCAGTCCGTGGATGGGTGATCGTTCGTTACACATCGAGACCTCTGCGTGCCTCGGAGAGTACGTAAACGTTCGGTCCCGCGTGTCATACGAATACCTATGACAGTCGTTACGGATATTCAGAATCCCGAAAGTCTGTCAACCGGTCTAACCGTAGGATATCGGAATTGCCTAATAACTGGGTTGCGGAGGTCTGATCTTTGTCTTCTTCTATCGTGTCGGCACGAGCTATACAAGAATAGCTCATGCCGTGGTGAAAAGATTTGCCAGTCAGCAAGGGTAGTAGCGAGGCTGACTGCCCCGGGTGCGTAGGACGTACTGAAGTATCGTCACTCGTGGAGGCTCTTCATGGAGGTCTGATGGCAGTCGTACTGGTATTTAGCGGCACCTGGTTAGACTAGAAGCTGACCCCAACGTAGTTGGGAAAAGGCTACGCAGAACATATTTGAGGGGCTCGTCTCAAAATAATTACCTCACAGACTGATCGATTTATGAGGCCTTAGGTAGATGGTCTTACTTATTATACTGAGACTTGAAACCCCTCTGCGCTTCGGTCCAGGTTTCTAATCAAGACATACTTTATGACAGTCGCAACGGGCATTCTGAAGCCCTGTCTCGCAACCGATCTAACCTCAGGGTATCGGTAGCCATCAGCAAGCCCGTGCTCAAGGTTATACCTATTCAGATTAGCCGAATGTTGTTAGATACCGAATCCAGGAAGTTGAGAATAGGCTCTAGGCAGTCTAGGCTACTGAAGACCTTCTCTATATTCCACAAGACGTACATAGCACTAATAATAAGTCTTTGGATTTGGATTTAGTTGGTCAGCAGTCGCTCCATGTAAAACCCAAACATTCAACAGTTCTCACACCTATGGCAAAGATGATAATGAAATTAAGAGGATTAAATAATTTACTTGTGCTTCCAGGACGTACCTACTTCGAATGCTAGAACCACAGCGAGACCGAAAAAGTTTACTTACACTTTTAGTCCAAAAGATAAGCTTACTACTACCACTAAATTAGGTATCGAGCCGATAGTAGCCATAACTACGTCCACGGAGGTACTGACGCAAGGCATACCTATCCGGGAAGTAGACGCTCAGAGGCAATTAAATGAACAGGCCATATTTAGGTCCACAAACGTTCCGAAGAAAGCCCCTATGCGGGATACAGACCACCTGAGAAAATTGAATGCAAAAATTCTTTTCGAAGAATTCATCGCAACTATGTTTACTAGTGAAGAAGTAAGGGAATATCTAGAGCAATATGAATCTGAAATAGAAAAATCTGCTGAGGATAAAGCTGCTGGAGCAGCAAACGAAGTAACTGGACCATATGATAGACCAACTACTGTATCTACAACAAATGCGAATATTGAAATTAAAATTCCTGCCAGAGACATTGACAAAGACGGTAGTACGGAACAGGGGCGAACAGGAAACATGGTGTTCACAACAGAAAGTTTTGAAAGTAGTAGAGAAGAGAGCACAGTACCAGTATTCACGCAATTACAAGTTTTAGATCCTGAAGAGGAAAACGAGAAGAAAGTGCAGCCAGATATTTCGAAACTTATTAATGATATTGAAATGGAAGAACTTATGGAATACGTCTCTAGTGAACCTTCTGACAAGAAGGTAACAACTCCTAAACAAGTAACAAAAGGAAAAATCCACGCTACTCCATCTGAACTTTTCAACGATGAGGAAGAATCAGACTCTAGCAAACCTGACCCTGCGAAAGATAAATTACTCAAGTCGAACGAAACGGACGAAATAGAGGACAATAGTAGTAAAGAGAATAATTTGAACGAACTAGATCAATTAATAGATTTACTTAAAATGATTGACACCAAAGACAAAAAACATGAAAACGCCGTAAGACTGAACATAGCAAAATTGGCCACACAGAATACGTCAGGAATTTTAAATATGTTCTCTAATGCTGATCTTATGAATATGTTAAATGAAGCTGTGGCAGATGCAACTAAAAACAATCAATAAAGATCACTTATTTATTTTTTATTATTTAACACTTTTCGGCCCCGATGCCCAATAAATATAATATATTTTATAATAATAAATCCACCAACCACTTCTTCGCAAAAGGAGGCGATGCCCTCATACCTTACACCTAGTACACCAACTAATACCTACCTTGTTAAGTTTCGCCAGTTAATTTAAAGTTACCCTTGTAGGTATAGGGAGGATGAGTGATCATAAGTTATGTATTTCGGGCGCAATATTTTTAGGCCCTAACCAACTAAAATAGAGTTATTTACCACATCATTCTGTAGTTAAGAGAGCTCAGCATCATAATCAATACCTATCAAATCAATACAGTGAAGTGCGCTTCACTGTAGCATCCTTATAACGCGTTATGTACATTTCTGCCGACGAACAGGATGTGTCATAAATTATAATATTTATGGTACCCCGGTAAACCAATCTGTACTTATAAGTCCAAAATACCTCAGAGCAGTGAATAATAACTATCTTTGAGGTCTCAAACCTACTTGCCCAGTGGCACATAATAATATCTCCATTTATTTGGGGTGGCGCCACCATCAACGCCTTGATACAAAATTATTGTGTAGGCAGTATGCGTAAACCGAAACGTAAAAATCAATTGAGAAACTAACCTTACTCAACGCCAGATGTCGCTTGCGCTCTAACTAAATTTTTCTTGGGTGGTGATAAGATTATTTTCAAGACTAAACCACATTTTCGAGGTAAAGAAACCATATTTTAGCAAAAAATACTGTGTTTTGTGAGCTGTTACTTATTATTTGCTATACGTTTGTGTTGTAAGCTTTTTATTTTCTGGTGAGTCGTGAAAAATAACATAAGTTGTCAAATACGTAAGTTGATTCCTAATTTGAATTTAGAACATTTTCGTAATTACACTGAGTTTTCTATTGTTTTTTTTAACTTTTGTACGTTTACTCTGCGATCTAAAATTATGTCGCTTTTTTATATCTTAGTAGGTATTTTATATAATAATGAAGTCATGTTATGTAACTTTTTCCTATTGATCACTGCGGGCATAACCTCTTTTGATTGAATTTTCCTGTATTGGAAAAATTACACATGAAAACATTACCGATAATAATCTGTCTAGATATTCAACTCATAGCTTTATTGATTAAAAAAAAACATCTATGTATTGCTTTTTCGTTTTAAATTATTTATCTTCAAATAAGTCTGCATTTTCTTCATAAAGTGAAGAACAGTAGGTATAAGTATCTAATCAAAAAGTAAAATCCTGATGCGTTATTAAAAAAATATAAAACATTAACATTATGTTTACTTCAAAACAATATTTGACTTATACAGGGTGACTGTAATTAGTGTCAAATACTTAAACACCATGATTATACTCATGATAACAACTTTACCATAGAAATGTTTTTATTTAATTTTATTAATAACCCGCTTCGCTATAGTGCAGATGACACAACCTTTTGGTGTATGTAGCCACTATCCGGATCATTGAAGAAACTGTTCTGTAGCTTGAAATACTGTGTCAACTTACTAAAGTGTGACTTAGGCACAAAACTGTGTCTCCAGACTCGGACCCACATATCCCATGTGCAGTCAATGTTACCGTGAAGCCACACTGCTCCATTGCGTTGCGTTGGGACATCGCAGTGCTAGATTTGGACCAATGGGACGTTGCAGCACTAGATTTGGACCAATGGGACATCGCAGCGCTATATTTGGAATCTATAGATTGGTCCAAATCTAGTGCTGCGATGTTGCAACGCAATGCAACAGGGCAGTGTGGCTGCACTCTTAGAGACTGATAAGACGATTATGATTTTAGAGAAAACTTAACATTAAAGTCTGCCCTGAATGCCTAAACTATTTTGAAATAAAAATTAACAATGTTTTTGAGTCTTTTTATCTATTACTATAAAAAAGACAATACACATTGAAATGATAACCTTCTCCTTTTCAAAGTTGGTAAAAAACTGAAGTATTGTTTGACTGATTCATTGGTCTATTGGTCAGAAGGGCAACTGCTAAACGTGTGGTACTAGGTTCAATCCCCAGGTTGGGCAAAGTGTTTTCCGTGTGTATTTTCTCAGTAGCAGCCCAGAGTCTGGATTTGTGCTTGGTTTATGGCAATAGGCTTGTCCCCTACTACATGGGACTTGAAAACATTATCTCAACCCTTAGGGGTATACAGGCATGATGTTATGTATTGTTTAAATCAAATCAAATTTAAATAAAATTTAATTTAATTCATTTATGACATAGGTGTGTTCTAAATGTACGTCTGTTTTGCTTAATAACTAAGTTTTTTAATCAGTTATAGAGCACACTTTATCAATCTGATAAGTTTTGAAATTCACCTACATTGTCTGTACGAATGAGGTCATACTTGAACGATAGTCTTCAGACTGAAGAATGATATTGAATGTATATGAATGATAAACAAGAAACAATCATTCAATTGGTCATTCATATGAAGGTATGTCTCGGCCACAGTACATATGTAATACAAGGTGTAACATAAATAATGCAAAACCAGCAATATGAAATCGCGAAAAAAAATCAGCTGTTCCATACATTTATGTTCGCTTCACTCGTCCAAATGTAGGGAACAGCTGTTTTTTTTTTTCGCGATTTCATTTTTTTTCCCATAGTAAAAGTTGTTCATAATGATGAGTACAGTAACCCCTTAAGAGGTTGTGTGGTATTTATGTTACACTGCTAAAGCAATACCTCAACTTACTATAATCACCTGAATTGACACACTCACACAGACGCGCACCGTATAGGGTACCCGAGACGATCAAGCGCACTTGACAAGTCTCACGTGATTGACGGTTTCACTTGATGGGGGACTCGACGCCCATTGAAGGTGCCGTCAAGTCCGGTCAAGTGCGCACGCCACACTCGCCTCCAGATCGCGATCAGTGCCGAAGTCGTCGCAAAAATAAAAATGATTTCCAATGCAGATCTGGAATTTCTTGCTATAACTCTAGCGGTATCTATTAAAAAAAAGAAAAAGACGATGGTGTAAGGAATGGTATAAATTGAGATATTGATTCGCGGCTGAAAATGAAAAAAAGCTTGTCAAGTCCCGTCAAGTCGTCTCAAGCGCAAGCGCATCAAGTGCCGTCAATCAAAATTTCCGTCAATTGCGATCAAGCCGTAGAGCGCTTGACGGTAGCGTCAAGTCAACGCGGTAAACGATCGATATTCGCTTCAATCACGTAGACTTGTCAAGAGCGCTTGATCGTCTCGGGGACCCATAATGCACTCCTTGTCATGTACTCTACGACAGCCGTGACTGACAGTATTCCGATTACAACTTGGAAGTCTTGTTACAGTGCGTGTCTGTGTGAGTGTGTCAATTCAGACGATTGTAGGTAGTTGAAGTACTGCTTTAGCTTATATGCCGGCGTAGGGTATTCGAATGCGGCAAATACTGCTACAGTAGTGACGTGAGGTTCGCGGTATTCGTTCAGACGTAACCACATACAGTGGCAATCTCCATAAAAATATGAAATTGGGTGAAACTAGACATATTATTGTAATTTTAACAGCGGCAAAGAAGAAAAAAAATGCTTATTTTAAGTGACTATATTATTTTTAGGGTAAATGGTATTCCTTTGTCATTGCCTGTTATTTACAATTATTACTGTTTTTGTTTTAAAATGATAGACCACTCCGATAAGTTTTTTCTTTGTTTTTCCGCTACTTATACAGGGTGTCCCTGGAAGTATGGATCAAATTGAATGGCGGCATGGGCAAGGTCATTTCGAAACTTGTAGTAGTAAAAACTTGACTAAAATTTTTGCCAGACCAACAAGCCTTTGCAGCAAATGTTTTTTCTTATTGAACACATGTTTTCTAGCACCGTAAAAGTATTACAACAAGAAAGGCCTACTGTTCGCCAAAGTCCTGAAAAAAAATGATAGCTCTGATAGTTTTTTTATGATTTTTGTCATTGAAAAAAAAACACAATAATTGGTCATAACTTTTGAACCGTAAAATATTGCACCGACATTCTCAGGGTTAAAAACTGGAAACGACATTGCCCACGTCCCTATTCGATTTGATCCATACTTCCAGGGACACCCTGTATTGATTTTTGTGCAACTGTTTAACCAGTTACGACTTTACTGTCAAGCATAACAGTTACTTATCTATTTTGTGGGTGTGGCTTTTGTAGTGAACATGAAGTTTTCCTTAATGTAGGGTTTTGGCACCTGTCCATAATAAAAGAAAATTCCTTGAATATATAAAACATATTTTTTTATATGAATAAGAATGATATGAATTCAATTAACTACTAAAGTTTTTTATCCATATAGTTTTTCTAATTACATTATAATTGATTCTTAATTAGGTACTTACTGAATTAAAAAACAGTCTTGTTTTGTAAGAAGAGATTAAACACAGTTAATTATGTTTATGTTTTAACAATAAAAACATCCTCAAATCATTAACTTAATGATGTAATTCTAAGGATGTAAGTAAGTATATGAAGCAAGTATAGATTTGTTTTGTCATTTTCCTTGTAATAAAATGTGGCAGCAAATGTTATAAAAATAGAATGTAACTGTGGTTTTAAGACTCAATCCCCCTTATACCAAAGGATGGTTTAAACCAAGACTAAGGTAAACCCAGGTTTAAAATATACCCATCACTTTCTAACATAAATAACAAAAAGAGACGGGGCTATTTTAAATCCTAGGTTTTTCTTAGACCATCTTTTGTAATAAGGGGGATTAAGTCTAGGGCTGTCGCATATTAATAGCGGCGGGCTTGGACAATTAGAAAAAACAAACGCTGTTATTTTTTATTGAAAATAATAGTTTTTTTTTAAATATAGGTATTTAGTTGAAATCTATGTAACATTCAAGTACCTTAACTAAGTAATTTAAAAGCGTATATATCGGACCAGCTTGATTTCTGAAATCTGTTTTTTTTTCGTTTGGTTATGAATTTTTATTTTATTTTATTGAAACCTTATTAGGTGGCTTAGATAAAGAAAGAAAGAAGAAAGAAAGATACAATCACTTACCCAAACCGCAAGAAAAAAAAAGTTTTTTATTTTTATTTTTAATCATGCTAAATCCCGATGCTGGGTTAACCTATACTTACCAGTAGTAGATCATGTGGTTTTAAGGAATTACTTGAATTCGTTTACAGCCTGTATAACGTGAGTGTCATAAGCGGACATCTGAGACGTCAACTATACATGGTGTACAAAGTATTTATCACCATTGCATACGGCCGGCTGCATATTGAAAGAAATCGATCAGTTTTTTTTTTCAATATCAATGCTGGCGAAATGGCACTCCACATTGGCTGAACAACCTTTTAAGAGTTCTCTACCCAAAGGTTAAAACGGGACTCTATTACTAAGACTCCGCTGTCCGTCTGTCACCAGGCTGTATCTCATGAACCGTTATAGTTAGACAGTTGAAATTTTCACAGATGATGTATTTCTGTTGCCGCTTTAACAACAAATATTAAAAAACAGAATAAAATAAATATTTAAGGGAAGATCCCATACAACAGACATGTTTTTTTTTGCCGTTTTTATAGATAATGGTACGGAACACTCCGTGCGCGAGTCCGACTCGCACTTGGCCGGTTTTTTGTTCTTGATTTTGGTTTTGTTTGCTCTGTCCACTAATTATTGGTTTATGTTTGTTTCTGCAGCAACATGGCCAGTAATTATTGATTTGTTTGTTTCTGCAGCAACATGGCCAATCTCCTGCTGCGCCGTGCGCTGATAGACGCAATCCGAGTACCAGTTTGCGCCCGCGCCTCCTCATCCGCTGGCGAACTCGCTAAGGTAAACTTTGCTCTCAACATTACAATTAATTCTCTAATACTAAGACTGTGGTTTATGACTACATTTTTAGTTATATTAATATCTGGTGTAGAGAAAATGGCATCTGTTATACAACGTGTTACAAAAATACCCCTAAAGCCGAAAGGGGATTAAAAGGTCCCTTGTAAATAGGCTTACCATTTAGAAATTTGAAAAGTCCTGACAAAAAGTCTGACATTTCAATAAAAGTCCGGACATATTAGTCACAAAATGCAAACATACGAAGATTTATTGTTTAATCTCATTAAGTTGATTGTTAAAGATTTATATTTTGTTTTTAGATGAATGAGAAGTTAATAAAGATTAAAAAGTTATTTGATATTACATAAGTAAGTTTCATTACTCGTATTCCATCTAAGCCAAAAAATCCGGACAAATTAAAGAGTCGGACAAAGTCCGGACAAAAGTAGAGGTCCGGACATCTCCGGACAAATCCGGACGGATGGTAACCCTACTTGTAAAGAGTCTATTGGCAATATTTTAATATAAAAGTAGGACCTAAAAAATAAAATTTGGACAATTCATAAAATAAAATCATCACTGAAACGCAACCCTGAAAACATAAAAGTAAAGAGTAGACTACCCAGAAAGTTATTTACATTCTTACCTAATTTCCTCTGAGAGGTAAATGACAACGACCATATAAGACTACTTGATTGTCATTTTCTTTTTAAGGGGTATTATGTAACACGTTGTATAGATGTATATTATAAACGTATTGTTCACAATGGAACATTTCCCGAAAACTTAAAAAAATCTATAGTCAAACCTCAATATAATCAAATTAACATTTTCTGAACTCATTGTAAAGAAAAATTCAAACCTTAGTGAAAATTAAGATAAGGAAAATGTAATTTTTATATATTTTTTAACTTTAGCTTTTTTATTTTTTTGAAGTCAATTACAACTTTTTTGTAGATACCAAGATACCAGGACTAACTAAAACCACAGATTAAAAAAGAGTTGATTTAATGTGGAAAGAAAAATGTAGTAAACCTATAATTTCTTAATTTCAGATCGGCAACCGCGAGTGGGTGGGCTACGGCTTCAACGGTCAGCCCAACTATGTAGACAGGCCCGACTTCCCCATGCCCGCCATCAGGTTCCGTGGAGAAACACCCGACGTCAAGGTACCTATTTATACACTTTCTACAATTTTAGCAGTAGTAGAGCCTGGGAATCAGTTTGTCCGGGGAAGTACTTTGGTGGTAGTTACCTATTTCTACCGCCCCAGCATTAAGGTCACAGCTCATTAGACCCACCCGGAACCCTCGCCGCATCGCCTCGTCGTTCGGCGTCGACTCGTTGTCAGCAGGTGGTTCACGGGTGGACGCCGCGTTATCACTAGTAAACGTCGCGTAGTCAACCAGAGGACCTAGCGTGGTCATCAAGTGGACATCGCGTCGTCAATCAGTGGACCTCACGTAGTCAACGAGTGGAAACGCGGGGTCCACGAATTTCCGAGTAGTCTGTCAGCACTTGGCGCTAGGTCTACACGTGTGTTTGGTTATGTAAAATTTTACCAAAATTTGACATAGGTATATTTTTGAACTTCTTCGATAAGTCTTTCTTTATTAATTTTGAAAGCAAAAACCATACGTCCGACATGTTAGAAAGAAGGGCTGGAAATGACGGGTGGGTGGGGAGCGGCGCATTGCTGACGCATTATCCTCGCGTGAATCACTCGCAGGCCGCGGGCGGTCCACTCGATCCAAGATATCTTGAATGTACAATTAAACGAAGTAAAATTATAGAAAATTAACATTAAAAAACGGTTACTTTATTGTATAGCTATATTTACATATTATAGTGTACATGGTGCTAGCCCAGGCTCCATACATTTCTGAAACATCTCCTTTTAATTAATATATTATTACCATTATAACTGAATATTGTAATCGAGGTGTTTAATTGTTTGCGTTATTCCTATTACATGTTGTATAATCACTGTTTCAAAATAACATTACGAATAACTTCTTTTCCCAGGCCCTCCGCGAGAAGGAGAAGGGTGACTGGCGCAAGCTGACCCTGGAGGAAAAGAAAGCGTTATACCGCGCGTCCTTCTGCCAGACCTTTGCCGAGTTCCAGGCGCCCACCGGAGAGTGGAAGGGAGTACTCGGCTGGTCCCTAGCCTGCGCTTCCCTAGCTGTCTGGATCTACATGGCCATGAAGATCTTCGGTAAGTTCTAGAAGCTAAGCGCTCTTTCGCACTAATGTGTGTTAATATGCAATTTTGTGGCGGTTAAGTGCGTACGATCACAAGCGGTTGCATACTAAAATGGAAAAGCGGCCCAACACGCGGCTAACCGCCCCCGCGGTTAACTGCTACTGCATTTGCCAATTAAGAAAGGCCTGAAAAAAAAACTGTCTGGGTCTCCTAGACTTTGCAAGATCTTTCTGGTTCTGCCAGACTTTGCATGATCTTTTTGGATCTGCCAGACTTTGCATTATCTTTCTGGATCTGCCAGACATTGCATTATCTTTCTGGATCTGCCAGACATTGCATTATCTTTCTGGATCTGCCAGACTTTGCATGATCTTTCTGGATCTGCCAGACTTTGCATTATCTTTCTGGATCTGCCAGACATTGCATTATCTTTCTGGATCTGCCAGACATTGCATTATCTTTCTGGATCTGCCAGACTTTGCATTATCTTTCTGGATCTGCCAGACTTTGCATGATCTTTCTGGATCTGCCAGACTTTGCATTATCTTTCTGGATCGGCCAGACTTTGCTTGAGGTAGACCCTGTAATTTTGCAAGGGTAAAAGCAACAAATAGAATTCACCAATGATTCTACCGCAATAGTGAATGTTGTGCTACCTAGCCTTTTCCTAACTATGTTACGGTCAGCTCCCAGTGTAACCAGATGCGGCTGAATACCAGTATTTTACACGGAGCGACTGCCATCAGACCTCCGCAACCCAGTTATTGCTGATATCCTAAGGTTGTCAGACTTTCGGGTTTCTGATGACTCTTAAAGATTGTCATAGGTATTCGTATGACACCCGGAACCAACGGTTGTTAAAGCCACGAGATCCTCCGTAATATGCCAAGATGTAGAACAGCGTACTGCCAAAAAACACAAGTATAATGGCAATAAAGATATTTAATAATATACCGAAGGTGATTAGAGAACTGCGAACCAGCTTGATTCAAAAGCATCTCAGAGCATGGATTATCGAAAACTGTTTTTATACTGTTAAGGAATTTATGAATCCCAGGACATATGGGAAAGTTGCATGACATGAAAATTAAATTTGTTATTTTTGTTTTAAGCTATTGACATTTTGTAATTTGATTTCTTTGGTTGTCATTTGTAAGTTGATAATTGGAAACAAGTTTTCCAATTCAACTATTTTTTCTTTGACATTTGTAATTTGATATGTAGACAATTTTTGATTTAGTGCTTTTTTTTGACATTGTAATTTAATTATTTGTTTAAATAGATTTATTTTGTTTAAAATAGAATCGTTATTATTGTCACAAAATTTGCATGCCGAATTTAGTAGGCGGAATATGAAGAACTATTGTGTATGTGCTTTAAAATCTGTAAAATACCATATTTCAGGCAAACAAATGAATCTATCTATCTATAGTCAATCTAGGTATAAAAAAAGCCCAGGCAAATAACGACACAACAATCACACCGATAATTCAGCCCTCATTAAGCTATCTCCCTCCCTATCCCCCGCCAGCAGCGCCCTGCGCCTCTTGCTCCCCCCACTAGGGGTCGCCCACAGAACAGATAAAGAGGTTAGAAAGGAAATAGTTCCTGATTTGTATTAGAACGCGTGTCGCCGCTTTTCTCCCACTCTTTAACTCTACTACAAGCAAGAGCCCAATACGTACGCGCATTACGCACACAAATAAATCACACGCACATAGATTTCGAGTTTGCTATTAGTTGTCACACTAACGCAAATACTGCGTTCGACGTACACTCACACACGCGCAAATTCAAATTTATTTCTCATACATGTTACGGCGACCAAAAGGTCGATTACTTATATCGATAAAATTACTGTAATTTTGTTACATTAAGGGCCGATTTTTCAATACTCAGATAAAATGCCTGATAACTACCTGACGAATAAAGTTATTTGGCTGTTTAACTGCCTGATAATTGTTTGTCAATTTTTCAATTGCCATTTATCTCACGAATTACTATCTGACCGATTTCATCGACTTTAGCAACGCTAACTTTAGGGAGGTGAGATAAATATATGGCATAAACGAACGTTAGAGCAGGCCAGACTATTTCAATTATCTGCACAGAGTCTAGAGTACATTAATTACCTGTATGGCAAAAATGACTCTGTCAGACTATCTTCCTGTCATGTCGCGTTATATATTTTGATTGTAAATCAATATTATAATATATTTATATGTTTATCACAATGGAATCAACAAAATAGAGAGCGTTCGGCGAATTTTAATAGTGCTGTAATTCAATTCCTCATAAGTTTAATCGGAAAATACAAACACGTTATAGAAATAAGAAGACCGATGCGGTGACGAATAAAGACAAAGAAAAGGATCTGCATGGAGAAAAACTGAAAGCTCATTAAATTCAGGTGGAATCGCAACCAGTGTCCTTTCATGGAATACATTAAAACTTAAGTATGAGGGAATAAAAAAAAAGTACCAAAAAAAGTCCTCTAAGCAGACAGGAAATGTACAGAACCGAAGCCCGAAAGTCTGACTACCAGTTCCACCAAGAGCTATCGTGTTATCTACTAACTGGGTGATGGAGGTCAGATAGGCAGTCGCTTCATATAAAATACTAGTATTCGACTGCATCCGGTCAGACTGGCAGACGATCCCAAATTCCCAACATAGTTCGCTAGGAAGATTTACACTATCAATTACTACAGCTCTGTTATGTAGCCATGAACCCATTTCGCAGTAATTTTTTGTATAATAAACGATTGAAAACTTAACCTTTGTTTGATGCTTGATTTTATCATCTACCATTATTTATAAGTAAATATTGCACAGACTCTAAAAGTCTGAATTGGCGATGGAATTCTTTTGAATCCCACACTGTGAAATGATTGGGCATGTTTTTTTTTATCATGCCTTTAACCTCATTGATTCCCTCCGCCCGGGAAAGGCGAAGGGTTATGTATGCCGGACTCTCACTAGCTAAAAACCCACGGTGTGCCTTCTCCTCACCTATGGCCGGGGTCGTGGGATTCGCAGCTGCATGCACTGCATCCCCGGCAGGCCTCAGTCCGCCAGCCCCTGTCGGACCTCTCCTTCTGTGGGGCTTCGTTCCACGTCCTTCTGAGAGGCGCGCACGGAATACTGCGCGCCGCCTACTCGGGCCTGTTACTGGTCGGGCGTCAGATCCAATAACCCGCCACCCGCAGGCCACACACTAGGGTGGCCGGAGAACGTCGCGCGCCCTCCGGCGGAAAATGATTGGGCCTGGATGTGACAATTCTTACTTTCCTTCCTGGATTTATGAATTCATTTATCAGAGCTTCTTGCTCAATTACCTATTGCCAGATCATCAGTGCTATCAAATAATATACATCCATTTTACTTTGATGAAAACGCAAACCCAAGAATTGTGTAGTAAAATTATATTTTTTGTTTACATCATCAGTCATCGAATAAAACTATCTACTGAATAAGCGGTTATCTGGCCGTTAAAGGAAAAGATAAACTTATTCCTCAGGTAGTCAAATTATTCGTCGAATAAAGCACTGACGATTGAAAAAATCATTTTTTTGCTATGTGTTGAATAAATGCTAATTTTGTCTGTATCTGAGGATTGAAAAATCGGCCCTAAGTTTTGCAATTTTTCGCTCTAATTTTGAGACCCTCGAACGGGGTACGAATAGTGTGAACTTCCTCAACACCTATAAATAATAATGTCAAATTAAGGGGAACATCCGATATAGCCGTGAAATTCAAATTTTCTTTAGTTTTTTGCTAATTGCAGGTCTGTTTTACGTCATAATTATGTTGTTTGCACCCGTAACGATACTAAGTTTGCTAAAAATAATCAATAAAATCATGTCAATTATTATGAATCATCATCATAATGCACTACATAACATGTTTTTTTCGGAAACAATTCTATTTTCGAGCATCGTAAACCTAGAAAAGTAGGTATACTTACGACTTTCATATTGAATATATTATTGAGTAACCGTTACCGGCGCAAATCGCATTTTGAATAGTGTAAACGTAAATAAAAGCTACAATTTGCAAAAAACTAAAGAAATTTCGATTTTTGTTTTCCCGTAGGCGTATAAACATAATATGTATAATTTAATTTGAATAACCCTGTGAATTGTAATTGCATAATTTTCTGCAAAATGTTAAGAACAAATTGTGCCACATTTAATAGGTATCCATTCAATTCTACCAGTTTTCTCAATCCAGTTTTCTTTTGTCTGGACCTGTTGGAAACCTAAAAATAAAATGTAACATATAATTCGTGGCAATAAACAAAGTTATTTTAATTATAATCATCTGATAATAATCATTTGTAGATATACACACATATTTAATACCGATATTGTTTACAACTTGGTACAACACTATCGATACGTATGGATTTCGCTGAATTAAAACAATTGCTCGCTGCACTCGACTTTCGCATTGAACGCAATACATTGCGCTGTCGCTCACGTAGTACAAGATGGTACCCATGTATTGCAAGCAATGTATAATTTTGCATCTGTGTGCGATTGTATCGTTTTTTCTACAAATTACATAATACTATTGCAATAATTACAAATATCACTGATATTATAAGGTTTTTGGACATGCCGGTGAAAAGAAATCCCTTCTCTGGCTACACTACTCAACTAGCTTCTTTTCCGTCACGTTATAATAATGCAAGACGGCATAATTCTTTTTTTTCGCGGATCTCCGTACGCTGTCACAATAAGAGCGCGACTGTTGACCGGTAAAACAAATTTCGGTTGAAATATGAGCGTCTGCTCATATGTGCGGCGCGCCTGCCCCGCCCACAAGGCCCTTCTAACGTCTTTTATCTGTTCTGTGGGGTCGCCCTTAGTGCTGTTGTTGCTAGTAGTCACAATGTTAGTGTAGTACAAGTTAGCTTAGGTTAAGTAGTTTACTTCCCCCCCCCATTGGCTGGAGACCCTTCAGATCTTGCCAATAATTGCCTGGTTACGTAGAAACGATCCGCAAAGACAAGCAGACAAATAAGCGACTATAGTTTTTCCATCTCACGTCTGTAAGGTTCAAATTGCAATAATCAGATTTAATAACTACAATACCGCCATTATTTTTCTTGTACAATAAATTGATATTTGTATTCCAGTATACAGTCCCCTGCCCGACTCTCTAAGCGACGAGAAGCAGAAGGCTCAGCTCCAGCGTATGTTGGACCTCAAGGTCAACCCCGTGGACGGTCTCGCGTCCAAGTGGGACTACGAGAACAACCGCTGGAAGTAAACTGGTTTATGGTGAGTTTCGACGACCCGATAAATTGCAAATCTAATTAGTCTGCCAGTTAGAGTTTTGAAAAATAATGAACACGTATTTTTTCTTTTGTTAAATCTACGAATATTCGGAAAGATAAAACGCATCGAAACTCAAAGAGTGGGGGCTTGTGACGTCAGAAGCAAGTAAAATTTATACTTGCTTGTGACGTTTTGCCAAATTTAAAAGTGTCAATCTTCGTCAATTTTAATTTGCGTAACAAAATAAAAAATACGGGTCAAATATGTTTTGATAATCTAACTGACGGACTAATTAGATTTTTTCAGTCAAATACCCTATTTTAGCGAGAATTTTAGTCACGTTATTCGCCGCTAGAGGCGCTGTTTAAATTTTCATACATTTTTGGCGTGAGGCAACTACAATAGATAACGAAAAAAACTCTCGGGGTACTGGTGGAAAGTGGTAACCGCCGCTCAATGATATACTAGAGATTAACACCCTTACTTAAACGATGGATAAGCGTTGTTTAAATAAAATGGCTTTTAAGTTTATTGCTGTCTCTATTCATTGGCGTACAAATGACAAGGACAGGTATACTTTAATCAGTGTTTAAAAATGGCACACTATATAAATAAAAAGAAAAGTCCTGACTGACCGACTGACTCATCAACGCCCAGCCCAAGCCTTTGGACCTAGAAAGTTGAAATTTTGCACAGAGCTTCCCTTTATGATGTAGAAAAGGAATAAGGAAGGATTTTCCGAAATTCAACCCCTAAGGGATTTAAATAGGGGATGAAATTTTGTATGGAAAATCGTCACTTAACGGGTTCAAAATTTCACGCAAGCGAAGCTGCGGGCAAAAGCTAATCGTTTATAAGTAAGGGGGATTACGTTAATAGAACATGGCCTTTAAATTAGATCCTACATTATTTTCAATAGTATCTCCAATGAGTAAGACGAAGATACAGAAAAGTGCGAGAGTGAAAGAGACCTGCAAGATTTGCCAATTACAAAAAAGTGCGAGAGTGAAAGAGATCTGCAAGATTTGCCAATTGGCGTATTATATAATAATACTTTTGCCCGCAGCTTCGCTTGCGTGAAATTTTGATCCCGTTAAGTGACGATTTTCCATACAAACTTTCATCCCCTATTTAACCCACTTAGGGATTGAATTTCGAAAAACCCTTCCTTATTCCTTGTCTACATTGTAAAGGGAAACTGTGCAAAATTTCAGCCTTCTAGGTCCAAGGGTTTGGGTTGGGCGTTGATGTGTCAGTCAATCAGTCAGTCAGTCAGTCAGGACCTTTCTTTTTTTGTTTATATAGATAGATAACTCGCGCCGAAAACGCCCCGCGTCTCCCTGTACGAGACCTTAGCGTAGTAAAAGCCGATCGCTCAGCAACTGCACCAAACGTGTTCTCATGTCGTATATTTCTAATATGTTCTGGTGTTCACAGGTAACGGGTGGGTGCTATGCCTGTAGATCGCTGCCGCTACTTCGGGCCATAGATTAGAAACAAATGTAATATTTATAAGTGATAATATCTGTGTAAGATAAATAAATGGCAATTCCAAACAACTAGGTACTGGTTTTTTCTTGGAGTCTTCTATTATTGATGATGTTTATGGTAAAATTTAATTATATAGTGTTGGCAACATTGGAAAAACGTGTACCACAGGTTAAAAAGAGCGGCACGCGCATGCGCTCTAGGGTAGTAAGTACTAAACCACCATTGGGAACGTCCGATATTTTTGCTATGTACCCTTTTCATGATTAACTTTGTTGTGATAATTTAATAACTGATTGTGATTCAGTGTCTGTTTTTAAAAGGTACGTTTAGTTCAAGATACAAGAATAGGTCCTTTTTTTAAATTCACTAACAAAATACATTGCTGCGGTGCGAGCATGGATCTTTTATCGAGTCGATTCGAGAAAACTATTCTAAACGTCAAATTTGACAGATATAAATAAAACGTAAATTTGACGTTTAGAATAGATAAATTTCTCGAATCGCCTCATAAAAAGATCGTGCTCGCACGGCTGTTATAATAAAGCGTGTTTAACACTTATCACGTGATTATTGTCTCTGGTACTAATTAATATACTTTGATCTTCTTGAGAGTATTTGTTCGGAATAGATTATAGATAATGTGGATGTGGGGTTTAAATGCTTGAAGTAAAACCAAATTACCCGCAATTTTTTTATATTTGTGACGTTTGTTGAAGCTACGGTTGATTGCGACAGTATATCGTGTTGGCACGTTTCTTCTTGTGGATATAGTTTTGAAGACTGCGACCCCGCTGAATATAGTATTGTCGCGAAGAGTATGTTTATGCAGCATCCGAGCTTAGTGAAGAATATTCCCGCGATATTTACTAGATTAAGAGTTGTGAAGTGAAGTGGCACGCGGTGGAAATACCTGAGGGGATCGCCACGCGGGGAGCTTGGTGCTAGGTTCACTATTGGACAGACTAACACTTGAGTACCCTTTCATTTCCCCTTTAATTATATAGGTTTAAATATTTTGTTTGTGTCCTCTCCGGGGTACCCCTTTCCCCAACTTTTCTCGACCAACATGGTGTACATGTGAGCCAGTACCTAGGTTCGCGTTCATTAAAGAACTTTCGCGACAATGTACGTCGCAATGGTAAACTTTCGCAGTAACGTACATCGCGGTAAAGAACTTTCGCGACAACGTTCGTCGTTATGGTAAACTTTCGCAGTAACCTACATCGCAGTAAAGAACTTCGCAACTATGATTTACACTCCTTTTTTAAAGTTTCAGTTTTGGGATATTCAAAAGTTTTTGACATAATGCGAGATTTGAACTTACAATAATTCAGGTTTATAATTAGGAGTTGGGTACATTTCCATTTAGACTGGAATGCTATCACAGGCCGGCAGACCTTTGTAATGAAGTCATGTTCACCTATTAAAGGGTAGAAAATCTGACAAAATAAAACAAACTTCGGAACAAATTTTCTTTATATTTTTTTTATAAAAACAACATTTCAACGTAAACAATGCACATACCATCTCTGAGCATAAACACTACTCTGATACTCAGCTATCGGGGATACAGCGCGATAACTACGTGCATCCATACATATACCATACTATCACTTAGGTGCTTACACACGTTCCAATTTTACACCCAATCTGGTTGGATCCGACTTCTAACAGTAGGGATCTTTATTTTGCATATTTAGACGACCAGTAGTGTCATTCTGTAAGAAACCCACCTCAATATCGACGGTTAGCTCGATGTACATAATGTCACAGTATGGATAATAGAAGCAAATAACACAGATAATCGACAGTTTCAATAACGCGTAGTTTTGTTATCCACGCTGTGTCACAACAATGTCTAATTGACAGTCGCGATCGAGGTGAGATTCTTACAGAATTGCACTGCTGTACCTCAAGTGTAAGTTGGGTAGTTTACTACACGTTTCGGTAACGAATAGTTTACCGTGATAAGTGTCAAACCAATTTTTAGTCACGCTATTCGCCGCTAGAGACTCTAAATTTTCATATATTTTTGGGGTGACGAAACTACAGTAGTTGACGAAAAAAACTCACACTTGGGGTACTGGGCGCTAATATCGTTATACTTTGTGAATATTTCGTCTCGTATTCATAATTATAACTTCAAGTTTACTGCGCGTCCAGTCGCAACTGCAAACTATGCAACTGCAAAATGCAGCTTGAAGGCAGTCAAGATGCAGTCAGTGCCACAGAGCAACTGCATGTAACTGACATGACGCCCATTTTAAGTCATTTTTTTGGTCGGAGTTAGGTTTGGGTGAAAAATTTGAACGTTGCACGTATTTAGAATTTGTCCGTTCGAAATTATAAAGTTACTAGTTCTTTACCGATATAGAGGATACATATTCATTATGTTGCTCTTTGAGTATTAAAAAATATTTTCACAAACAATTTTTTTTGTTACAAATACCTACGTCAGTTAATTTTTGTAATGAACTGTCGTATTACGCAAAGATTGTCTTACTCAGGCCTATTGAGGTGTTATCTGCTTTCCACGTAGGACAACAGCTATCTACCTTCATCATAAAATAACTTTAAATAGAGCAATCTAATTGCGTAAACTTTTCACTTTCTGGTTTGCAACTTAAGTTGATGTAACCAATGATATTTTTATGCAAAAAGAAATAGTTAAAGGCTTCGTTTGAGTCCGAAACTAGTCGGCAAATCCCGAAAAATGCTCGTGAGTAAATCGTAATTACTCATATAACAAAATACAGTCCTTATATACTGGCAGATTGTCATGTAAAACATTAGTCATGGTGTTATAAATTTCTTTTTAGCTACGTACATTAGCCCGCTTGATTGGAATACCTACTTGAGTGCGAAAGCCGTATCATTGAATTATGTTTCTTCGAAAACCTTTCAACGACAATTCCTACATTTTTAAAATTTCTTTAAAAGCAAAGAGCGCCAGCTATCATATACAGGGTGGAATCGTTAAGTGTCAACAGGCGATTATTCCGACAATTTAGGAAATATTTCAAAACTTAAGGCTAATAACAAAACTAGGTCACTTATTTACTAAAGTAACATAAATATTTTTGGAAAAATAACCGCCATATATCGAGAATTTTGATTTTACCTACTTCCATACATTTAGTTTGACATTTTTGTTCATGAGATGTTCAAGGCGCTTATAATTTTTTCGCATTTAATTTTCGAGCTGAATTGATTACTGAATGACAGGATTGATAACTTAATTAAAACAATGGATAATATTAATTTTTTGTACTTATTGACAAAGTCCGCAACATTTTTTATTTAAAATTTTAATTAATTGAACTGGCTGAAAACGAAATGTAACAAGTTCCAAATTAAATTTTTTTTCTTCTTATTGATTCTTAACTTTATACTAAGAAACACACCTAATGCTTATTCTGTTAAGGCGTAGGCAGAGGGGTTCTGTTATACAGCCACAAGTTCGTCATGAGGATTTTTAGTACCATAATAAGAAACATTTTCATTGAACTATTAGTATTTTTATTAGTAACTAGTTGCAATATTAATATTATTTATTAGACGTGAAAATAATAAGCTATCGCATTATGTAGGCAATCGAGATCTACAAAATTGACTGTTTCTTGTTCAAAATCCCAGGATAGATTTAGGTATTTTGGTAGTGGTCAGGAATCTGGTGATTATGAAGTTTCATCACACAGATGACGAAAATAGAGCGAAGTCGAGTAAGTCTATCTCCACCGCCATATTGGATTGTAAGGAAGAGAGAGATTACGTTGGTATGATTGGTATGATCAGTTGAAAGAAATTCTCATACTAAATGTATGGAGAGAGCGAAAGACAAAATTTTTGATATCTATATTTTTCTTTTTCCTAAAGTTATTTATTATTTTACTCTGCATGTATCCTAGTTTTGATAATAGCCTTAACTTTTTAAATATCTCTTAAATTGACGAATAAATCGTCTGTTGACACTTAACGATTCCACCCTGTATATCAGTGTTTAAGTAAAGATTGTAGATCATTGCAAAGTTCGTATTCGTATTGTTTTGAAAAAGAAAATCTATGTACTTTGTTATAGCCGTAAGACCGTCCGAAGTAAGTTTTCCTAAGTAACATAACATCGCAGTAAGAAGACGTCGATTGAACAAGGCTTCGCAACATGAAATTTTCGCAGTAAAATCGTTCGCAGTACAGTTTTTCGATGTAACGAAATATCGCAGTAACAAGACGTCGATGTAACAAGGCATCGCAGTATAGAGATGTCGTTGAAAGGTTTTCGAAGAAACATAATTCGATGATACGGCTTTCGCACTTAAGTAGGTATTCCCGCTTGATTGGTCTAGTGGTCAATGACGCGGCTGCTAAGTTACATTCTGACTTGACTGTTATGCAGTGTTCCATTAATGGCTATCAAAATAATGTAAAAGGTATTCGAACTTGTAACTTTATAAGTTCAAAACTTATTTAAGATCTTGTTCAATAATTACAAAAATACTGTTGGACAAAAAGTAGGAATATCCCTACATTTTAACTACTATTATACCCGCCAAAATGGTTACATAATTAAAATGTAATAAATTCCAATTAATCATTACAATTATAATATAAATTATTTAAAAACACCTATCACATTCTTAATAATTTAAGTCTCAACATCGATCGAATATTATTTTATTTATTTTTTAACAAATTCATATTTTAAACCTAATATTTATAAGTTGAAAATAAAATAAGTAGGATTTACAACTAAGTTTAAAATAGTGTAAAAGGCGCAGCAGGTGAAACAATGTTTGAATGCCAGTCAGTTACGTGTTTACGACAAACGATTAATGATATACGACAGCGGATTAACACGACGAAATTTTGTGTATAGTGTAATTATTACAATAATCTGCGGCAAAAGTATTTTTATTATTATACACATATTAAATTATGAGGTAATGTCTGTAGTGAGAAAAGAATAAACAACTGGCATTCAGATATTTCATAACTATCATATGCAGTACAATATCATGCACTATTTTATGTTTATCATTTACTCTGGATATTCTGGTCCAAGTTATAAGTTAAACATGAAGTTCATATCACTAGGTATTAGCCTTGAGACCTACTGGAACTCGATCTATTATAATATTTAATCACAATTCACTACAAATCTTTATTGTACTACATATGAAGATGGGCCTAAAGACATAATAATATTAGGAAAGAGATCAAGACATTGTGCCCAAATTATACAGATACATAGACTTTAGACTAAGTGACTAGATTTTACGACTAGAATAGTCAAAACTAAATAATATCTCATTTAGACATAAGTGCCTAAGTATACTTTTAAAGCTACTTCTCTGACATTGAAAGCGACATAGAAATATATAGATAGATAAAAGTTGATACATTATACACTAAAATAAGTTATCTTCTCCTTATAGTAATCATAAGAAAATTTTCAGGGATATTTCGCATCCCTATTATTAATTTGTGAACAATTCCGGACTAGAAAAGATAGTTGACTATGAAAAAACACTTCAAACCAACTTCATATGGGGATGTTAACGCACTGTCGTACCATTTAATGGAATGTCATATTGTTGAATCATTTGTCGTATTTAAATGGTTGCGTCCATAAACTAAAATCGATGTATTAAAAACGTTAAAATTTTGTCATTTCATGATATTATTTTTGTACAAAATTGTTCACAAACTATTCACGTAATACATTTTATTAAAATTAATACGATATAATGTTCCTAACACACCAACGATCGTAAAGATTTATTGTTTTATTTTTTATCTATTTAGCGACGTATTTAGGCTTACACAATATGAATAGTTTTTTTTTATAACTGCAAACGCAGTTATGCACCATTACTGTAAATTTTAGATACGCATAAATCCATGTTTCAAATAATCAATCATCTGAATTTGTCTCCAAAAGGTCTAACCATAAACCGTCGTCCTAATTGGCAAGCGGTCGCACGACCATGCGATGCGATCGTGCAAATGCTCAATTAAATATCATAATATTTTCTAATTGAAACTTTTACGACAGCATTTAAGGACCATATTGTTTAATTTTTCTAGTTAATGTTAGTTAATGTATGAAACACCAATGTATCTCATACATTAAGATGTTTGTTTGAGCATTTTGTACTATCGCATCGCACAGTCGTGCGACCGCTTGCCAAGTAGGACGACGCCTAACGTTTTAATATTTTCTTATGATAAGTAACGTGAACATTCTCGTTTTTATCTTTTGCATGTTGAAGACAATGCACAACAGAAAAAAAACGTACGTCATTATATCAAACATGGTTTTATAGATTTTTTAAATCATGATTTTTACCATATCGATTAATACTATTTTAAATACATAAATTAATCCGAATTAATGATTTTCCTACCTAAACATAGTAATGCCGTGTTACATACAGAAACAAACCTTCATTTTGTTATTTTAGTCAAAATCATCGTTTTTTAGACACAAACACGCTTTCTAATTTTTACCTTGACAAACGAACATGGAAGTCCTTATTTGGCATTTTATTACATTATCGAATTTTGCCAAATCACTACAATAATGTTTTTAAATATTCCGCCATAGCCCACAATCATAATATCGTTGCATTACGGGCATTTATTCCCCACTACTCGAATAGGGGAAATTTTATTTTAAATGCACGCCATCTGTTATGCAGTAGCGAAAGTTTTTTTTCGATTTTATTGCGTCACATCAATATTGTACATAAGTTTAGTAGGTAGGCATCACATATTTACATCAAAAATTAATGTCTATATTTTTTATAAGTTTTGTTACGTTTTTGCTAGGGAGTTTGTAGCGCTACTTTTTTTCCCAGCTTTTTCCACTAGGAAGCGGTGAAGGGCGACCGTTTTTGGGGGCTGTCTTTTATTGTTCGACGTTCAAAAATTGATGTCTAGTCTAATAAATTTGAATAAAGATTACTTTCATTTCTCATTTCGAAAATATGACGAACATGTCGAAAAATACTTCATTGGATATCAGGTTTTTGATCTCAACACATTTTTATTTATTTATATTTTCCTTAGCTATTATTTGGTTTGGCGGAAGAGGTCGTTGAAAATGGGTTTTTTTGTGAGGCTCTTATGCATCAGTTGGTCTTAGAAATACTTCTAGAGATGTCTGAATTATGATAGATGAATATAGTCTATCAATTATTAATAATAAAGGTTAAAAGGCAAAGGAGCGACTAAGACCCACTGTCCACAGAAACGTAGCTTCATAGACACTTATTCCTGATTGTACGCTTGTTTTACACCTGCGTTCGCGTGACAATACATGCTACATGATGCTAGTCTTCACACGTGTCAGACACATGAGCGTATTGAGTTGGGCCACTAGAAGAAAATAATGGCGAGAACAGCCACTCACCAGTAAATTAAAGACAAAATGCGCTTCGTGGATGTGCTGAAACATTTTGAAGCATCTATGACGCGACGCCTCGGTGGATAGTGAGCCTTACACAAATAATGACAAGCTTCCACCCAGTTATATTCGATTCCAATTATTATGCTCCAGACATTACTATGCGATAATATTAAGAGAAATGACCTTTTGCCATATTGACCCATTGAAGCTGCAGTTGTCAAACTGAGACTAGAGGTTGAAAGCCTTCCACAGACTTCGAATTCATGTTTGGATGAGAATTGAATGATCACTTGCGTTAAAGGTGAAGAAAGACATCGCGAGGAATCCTGCACACTTGCGAGGGCTACGTAAAGTTGTAACGTGTAGTCAGTCAACTTGCACCAGGCCAGCATGAGGGACTACGGGTTTTTATCCTGTCACGCGGGTTCGTGCCCTCGTGCATGCCCCACCCGGAGGTGTGGTGCTCGCAGTTTCACGTATCACAATAAACACATGTATGAAAAGGTGAAACGCAGGCGCCACGGAAGCGGGTGTGGCACGCATGCGGGCACGAACCCGCCTTCACTGAAAAAAAGCCTTTAGGAATCTCATTCTTGGGGTACTGTACCCCAAGTGTGAGTTTTTTATGTTACTATGTAGTTGCGTTACGTCAAAAATGTCAAACAAATTTTTAGTCACGCTATTCGCCGCTAGAGGCGCTGCCTAAATTTTCATACATTTTTGGCGTGACGCAACTACAGTAGTAACGTAAAAAAACTCACACCTGGGGTACAGGTCCGTGCCCAGGCATGTAGCTGGCAAATTAAATTCAGTTGAGTCGCATTGGGTTAGATTTACATAGGATGTGCCTACTGTCATTCAAATCAATTCCATACGACTCCGGCCATTGCTATTCTTCATTGGATCGCAAAGCCACGGAAGTATAAAAATCGCCTAACAAACCTTTCTTCCGCCATTTATCATTTACAATCGATTTGTCAAATCGAAGCTTATAATCGATAACCATTTTCTACCAAGGGGAGGCGTCGCCTTGCCCCTCATCGTTGGACTAGTCTCTGAAGGGGAACAGTCCCCCCACGCCGCCGGTGTCCCAGTCGGCCACCTCGACGGGTCCGAAGCATTCGTCGAAGAACTGCTCCATCGTCTTGTGCAGGTGGATCGTGGAGCGCTCGAAGCTGTGACCCTCGTCTGGATACACCTGGAAGATGGTGGTTCAAATAATTAGTGACATAAGTCAAACATAAAGTCTGGAAGAGTTTTTGTAATGTAATAGTTTGGCAAGTAAGCCGGCGGAAAGGCTGATTGAAAGTGGTGATCTATCAACAACACTAAGGAGATGCTGTGCCAATCTTAGAGGCAAAGTTGGAAAATGTCATGTGCCCAGGCAGTTAGCAACACTGGTAGTGGGGCTGACTACCCAGGTGGCAGATGTTTTTTCTTTTATGTAATAGGTTGGCAGGTTGACATATACGCCCATGGCACACCTGACGGTAAGTGGTTACAGCCGCCTATACACCTGCAACACTGAGGAGATTGCTGATTCTTTGCCAACCTTAGAGATAAAGTTGGAAATTCTAATGTGCCTGTAATTGCACCAGAACACAGCAATGCTGCTTAGCGGCAGAAATGGGTAGGTATGGAAGTATTACTTTCCCTGACGAACTCTTTCATAAGGAGCTTTTCTTTACTCTTCAAAGATAAAAGATTTACTTAATTATTGTCACTCATGGAGGCGAGTTGAATGCACTCACCTGATGCGTGTACAGCGCAGTATTTCTGATGAGTGCCCTCGCCAGCGCCAGTGCGTGGTGTGGCGGCGCAGTCAGGTCAGCTGCTGCGTGCGCCAGCAGTACTCTCCTGGGAGGCAGGTTGCCAGCCTTCCGCCACACTGCGTTGACGCCCAGCGTGCCTGCCCATGTGGAGCCGTAGCCGCTGTACCGCTCCGTCCAGTACGAGTCTAGAAAGGAAATAGAGGATGTGTGAGTTTTGGTATGGAAAATATATGAATATTATGGATACTCAAATCAAAATCTCAAATCTTTATTGTACAAATAAACTTACATTTGGCTAGGCTAGCTTCCAAACTAGGATACTATAACTTACTACTTACCATATCGATACCTCTGGGCTCAAAGGGAGTATAGCACAAAACATGGGTTTTCAGGGGAAGTATAAAACAACAAAAAAAAAAAAAAGAATTTTCGTTATAATTATGTGAAAATATCATTATCCTAAAAATGTCTCTTATACGCCCTTTGAGCCCAGAAGTATCGATATAACTGACTAAATCCACGAAGGCAGGGCAGCGAGGCAGAGCGGTGAGCAGAACGGTACTGCTACTATTTGAACGCGCGTTTACTGTTCTGACAGTAGTCCTGTTCCAGCACGCGCGTCCAAACAATAGCAGTACTGTTTTGGTTACTACTCTTTCTCAATGTCCTGCTTTTATGTTAAATGGGCATTATCAAAAAGGTTTTGAAATGGAATAGCCTAGCAGTTGAACGCTTGCTCTCCATGCAGGTGGATCCGAGTCCGTCTCTGACCCGCACTTCTGACTTTTCTGGAAGCTTTATAAAGTTCTCGATGCTGTGTGTAGTCCCCCAACTTATACCAGGCCAGCACAGTTGACGAAGGCCTAAACCTCTCCAAGAACATTCCCGTGCTCGGGCTATAGGCAACGAAGAATAAAGAATAATAACTGACTATGATGTCTGAGGTCAGTGAGCGGCGCGATGGCGGCGAGGCAGCGCGTGACGTTCCTCGCGTCGTCGGCAGCGAGCGCGGCCGCGGCGCCCCCCCCGTACCCGCGCCCCCACACGCCCACGCGGGTGCCGTCCACCATCTTTAGGTTGTCGCGGAGATACCTGCCAAATGTTACATTATCAGATGTTATGTGGTTTTTTTCACTGTTCAAAGCCGATGTTTTTTTTTTCAATTTCGGATAACCTCGGACAATCTTTCACTACTTAAAATGGTCTTGAGCCATTTCTATTCAAAGGGATCCGTTGAGTGAATAGAAAATTTGGTCTTCGTTGATCTAGATAGGGGCCATTCTATGCTCCGCTTCCCGTTTCGAAGTCTACTATGGAGGACTTTTAAAAAACGAAAGCGAAATAAGATCGGTTGGCGCAAAAAACATTTATTTGCAAGGAAGGATGTTAAAATTTTATTTTTGCTGCCGCTTTTTTGTGCCAGGCTGAAAACGTTTGGTGTTATTATAATATTTGGTGTTATTATAACATATAGTATACCTAGTAGTATACTTACGATAGAACAGCTATCTGATCTTCTACATCCACAGACAGAAGCTTATGATAGATTTCTGTTCTGAGTTCCTCGCCCTGCAAATATAATTATATATTATCTATTTAACTCTGTTGCAAATCTGTAACTAAAAGGTCTCCTCTAAATATTCTAAGAGTCGGCAAAGAACCTATTAGAGTAAGTTACCTGTCCACCAGAACCTCTGGCGTCTATCTCTGCGACGATAAAGTTCCTCGCAGCCGCCAGGTACCAGCCCCAGCTGGGCTTCCATCGCTCTGTCACCAGCTGCCCGCCTGGCTGGGCAGACCTGTACAACAATTATTTTATACCTTTTTTTTTCATACGAACTAGCTTTCTTTAATTCCTTCATCAGAGTATCGCAGTAACTGCTGAACATGGCCTAAAACAGGGTTTGCCCATGTTATAATACAAGGTAGTCTTAGTCCGTGGATGGGTGACCATTTTTTACACATCGAGGCTCCTCCGTGCCTCGGAGAGCACGTTAAACCGTCGGTCCCGGGTGTCATACGATACGAATACCTGTGACATTCGTTACAGGTAGTCAGAAACCTGAAAGTCTGACAACCGGCCTAACCTTAGGATACCGGCATTGCTACTGAGCTGAGATATTGATCTACGTTGCGGAAGTCTGATGGTAGTCGCTCCGTGGAAAATACAGGTATTCAGCCGCATCTGGGTAGACTGGAAGCTGAACCCATGGTTGGGAAAGAACTCCGCAGAAGAGAAGAGTCTCTTCCCGTGACATCTAGACCGTCTTCGCGATCACTGACCTATACTACGTCATAGCTACTGATGAAACTAAGCTTCTGGTTCTGTTTTCAAAGTTTTTTGTTATTCTCGGGGAAATATCACAAAACGTGACGTATTAACGGGTCATCGTCAGGAGAGAACACCATGTTTTATTGTGCCATGGGTTTGCTAACCTGTGGTCTGCTAGTATTGTCCCAAGGGGACCGTGGCCAACAAAAATGAATTTAAAATACAAAATGCTACTGTCTCTGTAAAAAAACCTAATAAGTAATATAATTACTGGTTTATTTTTTTATTTTCAAGAGGCTAGTGACGATCATCGGTGATCTCTTAAGGGTAAGGGGAAAGGCTGGCCTAAGAAAAGATCTCGAAGAATTATTTCGCTTTCGAAAATTGTATGTTTAAAATGTTTTCCGGACAGTTAATGATATTTCAGACTGGTCAGGCTATAGTAGAACTTACACATGTAACACAAGCGGTAGAGGCAGGTCGTCTGTTTCCCGGAACCCTGGCGGCAGGAGGAGACGGACGCGAGCTGCTCTGTAAGCTTGCACCTGGAAAAGGAGAAAAAGAAAATATGATGATGTATTTTATTAAAATAAGGGCAGTTTCAATGCGCGTGCAAACGGTGAATACCGATTAAGTATGCAAAAGGAGATTGCAGGACTGCAGAATTATTCTAGAAGGTTATGAGAAAACTTACTCACCTCAACTCTAAAGTCCTTGACCTGCGGGTGCGCGAGCGCAGCGAACTTGTGGCTGAGCGGGCGACCGTCCCACAGCACCGCGCGCCGCGCGCCCCAGTGCGATACCACGAACGTCACTGGGGGACCCGGACCCAAGCACTCCTGAGGGAGAACAACGTATACAGTATTACGGTCTGTGTTCCTTGTGGAATCCAGCAAAGCGTACACCACCCCCTCTCCTCTCGTGAGTGTCGTAAAAGGCTACTAAGGTGTTTTGTCAAGAGGATGGGTGCAGCGTTCTGCCCGCTAATAACAACAATCTGCGACGATCACCAATCCGTGTGCCATAAGTGTGATGGCAATTTCGGGATCGACTTCTGACAGTGAATTTTTTTACAGACTTATTACGACTTGATATCTGCTTCAATGTGGATGGATGGAGAGGAAGAGGGAGGGCAAAGAAAAGATGGATGGACTGTGTGAAGAATGATATGAAAGAGAAGGGAGTCTGATATCATGACGGTTGACAGGACGGAATGGAAGAAGAAAACGTGTTGCGCCGACCCCAAGTAACATGGGATATGGGCAGGAAGATGATATCTACTTCAATGATGGACCATAATATGATACAAAGCTCTAGGAAGACAAAAGGAAATGATGTTGCACTTGATTATGTAAAACGAGAAATTATTCCACTTAGAAAATACAGATTTCATCACGTTACTCGACAGGTGGGATTGGACTAAGTGTCTTTTATACCTGACAACTACAGATTTGTTATCCTGTTTCTATTAAAGATGACATTACCTGACTATCTGTCTGATGGTCTGACGTAACGTGACAACAAACAGAAAAGGTTGACCCTAGAATTATTTATTGTTCTCTCAATCAATCAACTCAGCCTTACGCAGTCAACTGTAGGGCATAGGCCTCTCCCAATTTACGCCACTACACCCGGTCTTCCGCCTTCGGCATCCAGTCCACCCCAGCTACCTTCTTCAGGTCTTCAGTACATCTGGCCGGGGGCGTCCTACGCTGTATTTGTCGATTAGCGGTCTCCATTCAAGGACTCGTCTGCTCCGACAGCCACTGGTCTTTTGACAGACATGATGAGCCCAGTTCCACTTTAGCATGCTGATGTTACAAGCTTTGTCGGTCACTCCGGTTCTTCTCTTGATAATCTCATTTCAGAGGATACTCACAGTTGGACTAGTCTACAAATTCAAAGTCGCTTAACGAGCTATTCTCTCACCTGCACGTAATAAGAGTAGTTTTTGCTGAACATAATCCGGTTGTAGAGGCACTCGGTGGGCAGTGTGTCGTTCTCATCGGCGATGTGTGGCAGGACCGTCGATGTGGGCCACGCGGGAAGGGCTGACGTTGAGTTCTCGAACTCCTGGAATCAAGGACATGGCTTAGGACACCAGTTTTTTTTGTATTCCTATGCTTAGCAGTAATGTTAGGAGACTATATCGATGCCTCCCACGTAAAATGTTGTAAGCCACAAATTATAACGTGTGAATGATGCATATTCTAGTTGAAGAATACACAGTTCAAAGTCAATGTCATTAATTTCAATTAGACCATTTACAGGCATATGAGAGGCTCGTGGCTTATTAAAAACCGCGGGAATCATATAATTTGCAAGTTTAAGCTACGCTTGCCGCGGTCAGTCTATGGATAGGTGTCCATTCGTTGCAGATCGAGACTCCTCCATGCCTCGGAGAGAAAGTTAAACTGTCGGTTCCGGGTGTCATACAATCGTAGATTCTGACTACGACTGTCATAGGTATTTAGCAATGACAGTCGTTGCGTTAGAAGTTAGAAGCCCTAAAGTCTGACAACTGATCTAACCTTGGGATATCGGCATTGCCCAGTAACTGGATTCCGGAGGTCCGTTGGCAGTCACTCCGTGTAAAATACTGGTTTTCAGCCGCATCTGTTTAGAACTGAACCCAGCATAAGGAAAAGGCTAGGCAGAACGCTCAACATAAGAGCGTTACCACAACCTATGGGCTAGCTGGGCAATTTACTCACCGAATCATCACTTACGGATTCAGCGGTGGCGTCAGGCGGCAGCAGGTCGGTGCCCGGACACGTGAGGCAGGTGGGCGCGTCGGGCCAGCTGGCGGGGTCCGTGGGCACCTTCACGCGGTACAGGTGACGCTCGCCCGCCTTCTCCGGCGCTGTGCCGATCACGTACCTGCGGAGAGGATACAAGAGGGTTAATGGAAGATATTTAACAAGGCCTCAGTTGAGGCTTTTGTGTCATCCAAATATCAGACAGAAGTAGGCAGAAGCATAAAAAAGTCAGAAGTTAAAAAAGGAGTCTCGCTTGTGCCGCGTTCCGAGGCGGACGCGTTTACGTATTGTTTATATCGTTAAGCGCGGCGCAAGCTGTCGCTCGTAATTACTCGTCATGAGTAATGATCTTGTGGCAAATGAGCTGCTGGCGTTCCTGCAGCAGAAACTGGATGTGATGGACGAGGTGTCAGCTGTCCAGATCTGCGCATCGAACTTCAGCGAGAATGACATAGCTGCTGCCAAGCTGCTGTTGTTCACTGCGCTGAACAAGCGCGACCAGATGGTGTCCCGCCGGCGTGACGGGACTAAGAAAAGTCTGCAAGACATCATCACGCTGTTCAAGGAGACCGACCCTGACGACGTGCCGACGTTTGTGGCGAAGGAGCTACACAAGCTGCCTCCCGTCACGTTCGACCACGTCGATGTAACGAGCCTTCTGAAGGACATCGTTTTTCTGAAGGCCAGTCTCGCGGATGTTCAAGCGAAGTTAGATGCATCCCAAAACACTGTCGCCGATTTGCGCAAGGAAGTCAGCGAGTTGCGCAACAGTGTAACGGAAACTAGGTCACCAGTCGATGCATCTAACGTAAACACGCGTCGCGGAGCCGGCCTCGATACATCGTCGTCGAATTCCGCGTCAGCAGTTTCGTCGCCAGCGCAGCCGTCGATTGCTGAGTCTGCAGTGCGCCCCGCCTGCGCACCCCGCAGCCCTGTGCCCCTCACCGCGCCCGCACCGCACAGCGCCGCCCCCGCCCCTCGCCCCGTCCCACTGCCAGTGTCTACAGGCCCGGCGAAATCTCTACGCAGGGATTTCGCTAGTGTTACCGCGAGCGCCCCTGACGTTTCTAGTCGGAAGGATGTGCCAGAAAAGGTGCCGAAAAAGGCTGAGGATGGTTTCGTGACGGTGCAAAAGAAGTGCCGTCAGAGAACCAACAAGAACTGCTGCGGCACGGCTCCTGAGGAGCCGAACATGACGTTTCGTGCCGCGATGCCGAACACTCCGGTGTATATCTCCCGCATACACTACACCACTAATGCGGAGGACATCGTGGAGTACGTACGCCAAAAGGCCAAGTCCTTGGTGAGAGTGCAGCTGCTGGAATCGCGCCGTAACGCTAACTTCAAGGCGTTCGTGGTGCGAGTACCAAACTGTCTTCTGCACCTCGTCATAGAAGAGAACTTTTGGCCGAAGGGAGTGGTGTTCCGTCGCTTCCGCGGACAAGTGCCATACGACCGCACAATGACATAGTGCTCAAGTGAAGTTTTACTAACATAGGCTTAAGTCTCTATACTAATACAAATGTATTATTATAAATATATGTTAGTTTGTAAGGTATATATCTATGGGCCTAAGTAGCCTGATAATAAAGAATTTATTATTATTATTATTATTAAAAAAGCTTCTACCTCTTCAGGCTAAGACATTATTCAGTTTATTTTTACTAGCTTTTTTTTATTTCACTGCTGAGCAAGGATCTCCTGTTTTGCCTTCCAAATATCACTATTTTGTGCAGTTTCTGACCATGCCAGCCCGCGTCTAGATCGTCACGCCACCTAAGCCACGGTCGATCTCGACGACGATGTCGGTATCATTCAGTTAATACTTTGTTCTAACTACCTTTGTACTAACACTAGTTATTAAGTTAAAATTGTTACTAACACTATGGGTTACCCGAAATAAATGCTTATTATTATCTCTTTCAGTTCACGGCTCATCTTCCGTGCGGAAGATGTCCGGTCCTTTGGAAGGCATACACGGAGACACAGGTCCAACGCGCAGAGGCCCCTGTGAGAGCTTTAATCTAAAATGGGGTGGGGCACCAACCCGGGACTATCCACGGCTGCACTATTGGAGTACAGTCATGGACCGTCCCAGGTGGGCGCAAAACTATTGTGAAATATGGTAAAAATAAAACTGGTCTATGGGAGGGGGTCTTAAATGGACTGGATAACTTCTATTGCCGGAAGAAAACGGCGTCTGCCTTTCAAGCTTAAATTTGAAATATATTGGCAGACGGTGACTCGCCAGCTCACTAGCTGGGCCCCCTGAAAAGCCGCCAGTACATAGGCGAAGGGGGCAACAGACGTGTGAGTGGCTAGAGGTGTAGAGAGGTGTGGCCCCGGTTTCGCCGTCGCGGGTCTAAGAGACCCGGAGTGGGTTTCCCCGCTATTACGCCTTTAGACACTTCCACCCCCGAGTATATAGCTCTGGCGGCCCCCCTCTGGCCGGCCGATAAAGGCAAGACAGAGTTGAGAGTCCTGCGGGAACTCTTGGGGTTCCACTCCAGCCAGCCAATAAAGGCAAACTGGGGACGAGGCCCTGACCGACTCTCTGAGGCAATAAGGTACGCAGTGTCGCCACTCACCAACAGCTCGCCACAAGCTGCCCTGCGGTTTGTAAGCTTTTCAGTAGACCTCATGATACAGATTATTATTATTAATATCTAAAATTGTTGGATTATTAAATAATTCCATAATACCCCATATCATTATTTTTTACTTGATGTCTAAACCAGAGTTTCTTAAAATGTAGTCCAAAAGTATAAGCATAAGTGCCGGGGGCCCTCAGGCTCAGCCACAATCTTCACCAGGCTTTGTCCTTAACATTCTTATTGGACTAGTAAGTAATAAGTTTTTGTCACTATAGGTTTTATTATTAACTACCTAATTTGTTAAGTGCTGTTTTCGTACCCAACTCCCATTGAAAAATTTAAGAATCACTTGTCTAAATGAATAATGGAACTTGCCGAGCATCTATTTGCACGTCTGGATAGACATTAGAGGTTGAGTAAGAGGAAATACGCATACTCACAAAAACCTTCTCCGCTCATCCCAGCCCATAAGCTGCGTGATCTCATAGCTGCCCAGCGTCAGGGTGGTCCGTGAGTCCTGCGTGAGTCTGACGGCGTGCCTCCACCAGCCCCCCGCGCCCCCCGGCGGCATGTCGGCCACAGGCATAGTGGTGTAGATGGTGGACTTGGACCCCACCAGCGCCATGCCCCCGCACCAGCTGCAGTCGTCTTCCACTGGCTCGGAACCGAGACCCGACCAGCGGGAACCGTCGGACTCGTCGCGGTATATCTGGACATTGTTTGATGGTTACCTACTTTCATCATAATTAATTCAAATCACAAAGGCGGAAAATTCTGTCCGAAGATAATGTTTCTTGTTTATTTTGTGTACAATAAAGAGTATTGTATTGTATTGTATTCTGAAGAGGTCTTGTGTTTTTTGTAATAACGTTGTTAGTTCCCGTTTAATTAAATCTGAATTATGGATGTTTTTGGTAGAGGACGGCAAGCCCGTATTGTGGCGTGCCCTGCGTGGGCGGCGCAGCGCCGCGAACTGGTCGCGGCAGTCGGTGGTGACCTCTCGCTTCCGGCCGTGGTTCTGTCCATGGTCGGGAGCGAGAGTGCGTGGGAAGCCGTCGCCTCCTTTTGCGAGGTGGTGATGGCGACCAAAGAGGGAGCGGAGAGGGAGAGAGAGGCGGCAGCAACTCTCCCTTCCCGCGCCAGACGCACCGGGCGCCGCCGGAGGGCGCGCGACGATCTCCGGCCACCCAGTGTGTGGCCTGCGGGCGACGGGTTAGGGGACCCGTCGCCCGACCAGTAACAGGCCCGAGAAGGCGGCGCGCATGTGTTCCGTGCGCGCCTCTCAGGAGGACGTGGGGCAAGGCCCCACAGAAGGAGAGGTCCGCCAGGGGCTGGCGGACCGAGGCCTGCCGGGGTTGCGGCGCATGCAGCTGCGAATCCCGCGACCCCGGCCAAGGGTCAGGAGAAGGAACACCGTGGGTTTTTAGCCGGTAAGAGTCCGGCATAACCCTTCGCCTTCCCCAGGCGATGGGTATCCATGAGGATTTTCCCATGAAAAAAAAAAAAAAAAAAAAAAAGGAGTTGAATTGAGAGATTCCTATAAAGTCAATCAGTAGTCACCCGTTATGAAAAGAAAACCTGATAACCATGAAAATACAGTGTGGCTGTTGTTGTTATGAACTTGCAAACAATTTAAGAAGCGGACTATTGCAATAGACCTTCTTCTTTCGTGTCGGCACAAGCTATACGAGAATAGTGCTTGCCGCGGCGAAAGGATTAGCCAGTCAATAAGGTTGGTAGCGGGGCAGACGGCCCAGGCTTTTTTTTTCTTTTTGTCTGTTTACCTGGTCCTTGCGGCCCCTTTTAAGTAACCGGGCAGTTTATTGGCGAGACCTGAACTCCAGCCAATGACGGCCCAGGGTAAACCGGATGTTCTTATGTATTCCTGGAGGCTTTACTTTAATTCACCCCAATAGACTTGAGAAAAGCTGTCTTTCTAGCAATTTCTATGAAAACATCAATACTTACATCCTGACAATTATAATGCACGGCGCTGCAGACACTGATGAGGGACACGTTCTGCGGCCTGTTGAGAAGCAGCACTGCCAACTGCTTCTCTGATGTCCAGCCCGTCCATCTCACATACCAGCCTGGACAAATTCCATAGATTAAACATGAGTTGGGTATAAAGAGCGCAAAACATATCTGCATTGCTTTAAAGACAATGTGAAGGTTTGTAGCAGTAGAACAGTTGCTTGTGAAAGAGTTCATCTGAAGAAGTATTTTACATATTTCCGCCGCCAAGCACCTAAGCTACATTGCTGTGTTTCAGTTTGAAGGGTGCAGGGTAAAATTACTTATTGAAATGAAACGACAAAGCCGTTCTCCGAAATGCATCCTGCACACATTGCGCTCTGCCGCTGAACAACAAATAAAAATAAATAAATATTAGCCTGTAACTATCCCAGTGCTGGGCTAAGGCCTCTTCTCATACACAGAAAGAACGAGCATTAATCACCACGCTTGCTCACTGCGGGTTGATGATTGCAGGTATCCCCACGATGTTTTTCCTTCACCATATGTCAGTGGCGTCTTAGATTAACTAAGAAAGGTCACAGTGGTACATGCTTGGGTTTGAACCCGCAACCTGGTGGTTAGTAAGCGGGTCTGTAACCACCGGGCACCACGATATGAACAAAAATGAACACCGAAAAATGCTGGAATAACCACCTGCTTCAGGGTCAGATCCTGGCTATTGCAGTGACTAGCCAGCTCCCTGATTCAGAACGATTCGACTAATCAGTTGTCGAAAGATTCGGTAAGCTATCTCTTTTTCTCTCGTTATGAGAATCGTAGACGGAACGAGATAACAAACAGAATCGGTCGACAACTGCTTATCGAAATGGTTCTGAATCGGGAGGCAGGCCTGTAGAAAATGTCCTGAATTGGGATGCAGGCGCGATTACCGAGGGTACGTGGCGTCTTCGAAAAGGACATGCTTGGTGATCACCAATGAACAGCTTGCGTCATGTTAACCAAGCAGACTGGTTGTCTACTTGGTTGTGGGCTAGTGCCCTCCTTTTTTTAACAGGTGGACTTATCATACGTACTGTCATCAACTTGTGAGGGGAACTGTATGGCGTGTGAGAACAGGTACTTGGGCGTCTTCACGCTGACGACGTTCACTGTCACCACTGGGTTGTTTGTGTTTACCTGTAAAAGCAACAGTTTTGCTGGTAAGTATTCAAAAAATATTTACAATTCCAAGAATTGTTAAGGATAGCTAAAGACAGTTGACAAGAAAAGAACATTTTATTCGATGGGCCACTATGATGTCGTTACGGGTAGTCAGAAGCCCGAAAGTCTGACAACCGTTATAACCTTAGAATATCGGCACTGCCTAGTAACTGGGTTGCAGAGGTCTGATGGCAGTCATTTCGTGTAAAATACCGGTGTTCAGCCGACCCCAACATAGTTGGGAAAAGGATAGGCAGACCGAAAAGGATACCAGGGCCACAATGTTGATGTTGAATTTTTAGGTCTTTTTCTGCCATAGTGACTGCTTCCGGTAGAACTCAGATTTACTATAGTATGTCATCTCGAAAGTATGCTCGAGGGTCACAAATAGTCACAATACGGCAGAATTGAATATGCGTCTAGATTTAAACACAAATAATGGTAAAAAACTTCATAATCATTAGTTTTGTACTAAACGAACTTCATCACTCACCTTCGGATACCTCAAGGCCCGAATAGTAGGATACGCCGGGGGCTCTTGCAGGTCCAGCCCATACCATGGATACTTGTGTATCTGGACCAGCGAGTCGTTGTACGTCACGTACATGAGCGACTGGCCATCAGGGCTGAACCACAGCGCCTTGTCCAGTCGCAATACTTCAGTCTCGTAAAGAAAATCTGGCACACCGTTGAAGATCACGCCTGGTACTCCTAGAATGGAGGATAGACATTTTGGTCAGATTTCGTGAGGAAATAAAGCATGTGAGGAAGGTGATTCGGCTAAGTAGGAGGTGTCTACACTCCACCCCTTAGGTTTCAACGTGGAAACCAACTTTACCGAACTTTGCCATGAGAAACTTATTTCCTAAGCACCATTGCTTGTAGTTCTGGATTAAATTCTTTTAATCAGAATTGATGACAGGTAATGTCAGCCCAAATAAGGATCAATCAAGAAAATGCCAAATGTTCTATAGCCGGCAAGTCCTTCTCCCTTGCATTGTTCTGTCTCTTTAAGCAAAGTCAAAGGCTGACTAGCTACTACCCTCAGATTAAAGTCTAGACCTTCATGTGAGGGTTCTGATGGTAAGTGCAGACAGGGTCTAAGATGGAGCACATGAATCAAAGTTGCAGGGATATAGAAGTATTCTCCAATACACAGTAATACTCTCTCAGACACACGTCGAAGCACAGTAAACTGCTTGACGCTGAACTTTAATGTTCAGGTGGTAGCTAGCCAGGCAGATCGTATAGCTCCTAGCACCAAGCGTGCTGAGTCAGTCCATATTTTCTTGTTTTAACTCCCAAATCAGCGTGGAACCTCATAGAAACCTTGCAGACTTACCATTATTAGTGATCCTGCAGACCAGCGTCTTGAACACCTTGGGCTTGTAGTAGATATCGTTGTCGTGCACAAACACCAGGGTCGCGCCGACGGGAGACCACTCCGCGTATTGTATGAGTGGAGCTGAACGGTCGTCCTCTATTGGGGATACGGGAATCTTGTTCCTGGGGAAAAAGGTTTAGTTTTATGATTAGTACGTCTACCACGCTGGTCGACTTGCGAGGTTAAGTGAAACTGCTAACGTCATTTCGTGATGGTGACCGTCATTTACACATCAAACCCTTCTGTGTGTCGGCTTGACGTGCTTTCTGAGGACTGTTTATACCACTGACCACGGTTGCCATGCGAATGGTTATGACTTTCTTAAAGGCTGATTTACACGACGCCAGTTTCTTGAAGCAATTCTCATGCTATCTCTGTTTTTTCGCTGAGAAAGACAAAGACAGAACGAATCTTGCTTCAAGAAACTAGCGTCGTGTAAATCAGCCTTAAAGGCCTGTAGCCTTTCAAACTTTAAACTTTCATTTATTCAAAATAGACTAGAATGACGTAGTTTTTTGAAACGTTAATGTCAACAAAAGATAGCCCCCAAAAATGCCGTGAAGAAGAAACGGCGCGACAAACTCCCTTGCAACACAGTTCTGTCTGTCAAGTGAATAAATTAATTATGTCTATACACAGCAAAAGGTAACTAACTAACTACTGATGAGGTAACTAACCTGTTGATGACGTCATACACGTGGTAACGGGCGAGGCGCGCGTGTCGCCACCCGGGCCTGACGTCTGAGATGAGGAGCACGAATTTCAGGTCCGCTGACACTTTGAAGTCCACCGCGTTTAGTTCTCTCTGTGGACAAAAGAGTTGCGTTAGTTGTGGAGTATATTGTAACAAGTCGCCAAAAGATGTCGCTGCTACTGTGACAGCCAGCCAGCCAAATAGCCGTGACGTCACACCCGGCCACCACTCATCACGCCACTTTGTCGAGTGGGGGTGTGACAGTCGCCGCCTAGCCAGCCAGCCATTATAAAACTGTGTCGCACCAATGTATCGGGTTGATTATAATTTTGTAAATTGAGAAATAAAGGTCATTGTGTTTATCGAATCTTACTTTATTATTTTACGTTCGCCTTAGTGTTATAATTCAGAAGTGGTATCCACGCAAAATGAAAAGACGAGTCGATTGTTTGGACCAAGAAGATGAAAGTGCTGATACTGATCGTGAAATACCCTCATGCGAAGCAGAAGACAACGCACCGCCTGCAAGAAAAATTTTGAAGAATCTTCTTACTCGAGAAGTAGAAAAGGCATTTCGGGACCTGCAAAACGACGTCCCTACCCTGGTTCCATTAAAACAGCAGCGTGCGGCAGCCTTGATACCGGAGTTTGATCCGGATAACGAGGAGTGCACTATAACAGCCTGGTTAAAGAAGATAGAACAACTAGGAGAGATCTACGGATGGGATGAAAAAACTAAATCTTTCCATTTACAGGACAAACTGCGGGGCCTGGCCAGAAAATGGTACAACCGTCTTGAAGAGTATGATTTTTCTTGGGAGCAGTGGAAACAAATGTTACTACGTGCCTTTCCAAGACACCGAGATTACGCAAGTATCCTAGAAGAGATGCTAAATCGAAAAAAAATGCACTCTGAAAGTATGACAAAGTATTATCAGGAAAAAATTGCGATGTGTTTCAGATGCAAACTTTCGGACAGTGCAACCATTTCCTGTATAATACGTGGGTTACCTGGCGCATTACAGTCAAATGCAAGAGCTTATCAGTGTGAACGACCAGATGAACTCTACGAAGGATTTCTTTGCGCTCTTGACGACTACCGACCGCACACAAATGATCAACGTGGAGCATACAAGGAGATTGCACGGCAAACTGAAAAGAAGCCTGGGCTTGTCAACCCAGACATCGTACCGTGTCCTCGCTGTAAGAAAACCGGACATTTGGTACGCGACTGTTTTCAACCAGACCAACGCAGTTGCTTCAAATGCGGAGTTCAAGGTCACATCGCCACGAGATGCCCTTCAAATTTAAAAAACCATAAAAACAACGAAGCCAACGTTATCAAAGATATAAAACTCCTGTTAAACTGTAATGACATTTATAAGAAAACTGCAAGAGTTAACGGTGCCTTCGTGAAATCTTACATTGACACCGGCAGCCAAGTGAATGTTCTCACTACCCATGTTGCGAAATTACTGGAATTAGAGGTTATACCGGCAACCATCGTGCTCAAGGGGTTTCAGGTTCCCCGGTTACTAGTCTAGGTGAAGTGAACTTTCGCCTTGAAGTCGACGGTTTGGACACATACTGCAAAGCTCACTTGACTGATATTGACATGAACGGAATAAACCTTCTCATTGGACAGCCGGTGATAAATAGCGACGGAGTTTCACTGTTGGTACAAGATGGAACAGCTGTATTACAAAAAGCCCCTGGTTTCCCGTATGAAGTGGACGTATCTGAGGAAGCTAGTCGTTTTACAGTTAAGACCATTTCTAATGAATGTTTGCCCCCAGGAATATCAATCATCAAAGTTAGCATTACCGAAAATGCTGAGGAAAATAACGTGGTGACACCAGTGCGACACTACGAGCTGCAAGACGTCTCTTACTCGATTCCTTCAACCGTGCTCAGCGGTAGCACCGGTTATCTGAAAATCGTCAACACTGGAGAAAAGGATATCGACTGGAAGGAAGGAACCATTGTGCTGCGTGCTGAAAGCTGCACGGAGACTGTTCAGGTCAGTGCCACTAATTGCCTATTGCCTGCTAAAAATTGCCTATTGCCTGCCAAAAATTGCCTTTTATCTGCCAAATGCCTCTCACTCATTGCCACTGTAGCCCCTTGTAGTAATCATGCCATAGGAGGGGTAGCTGTAGGTAACATTAACATAGGGCCCATAGGTACAGTAGAGCATAAAAAATTAATTGAACTTTTATCGCAATTTAGTACCTGTTTTGCAGCCAACACTTTAGAGTTAGGATGTACTAATCTCGTTAAAATGCCAATTAAACTCACAAGTGATCAATCTGTATTTCGTCGTCCTTATAGACTATCCCATACGGAACAAGAAATCGTCAGATCTAAAGTTTCTGATTTGTTAAGTGCAGGTATTATTAAAGAGTCCGAGTCTAGCTACGCATCCCCAATAGTTTTAGTTAAAAAGAAAAACGGAGATAGTAGACTATGCGTTGATTATCGTGCGCTCAATGCAATTACAGTTCGTGATAGGTATCCGCTTCCTAATATTGACGACCAAGTGTCGAGGTTAGCCGGGATGAATTATTTTACTAGTCTTGATTTAGCCCAAGGTTATCATCAATTATTAATTTTACCAGAGGATACTCATAAGACTGCGTTTGTTACACCACAAGGCCATTACGAATACACTCGGGTACCGTTTGGCCTCGCGAATGCCCCATCTGTTTTTATGCGCCTCATAAATAAAATCATTAACTCAATAAATAATCCTAGTGAGATTAATCAATCATCAAATCAACAAAGTTCTGAAATATTAGCTTTTCTTGATGATTTACTATTGCCATCTATCGACGTTCAGACGGGTATTGAATTATTGAGAAAGGTTCTCGTTAAATTGCAATCCGAAAACTTAAAGCTAAACATAAAAAAATGTTCATTTTTAAAAAATACTATAACTTACCTTGGTCACGAAATATCCCCGGGTAGCATTCAACCGGGTGAATTAAAGTTGGCAGCAGTTTCTCAGTTTCCGACACCGCGTAATGTTCATGAGATTAGGCAATTTATTGGTTTATGTAGTTACTTCCGTAAATTTATAGCAAAGTTTGCACTAATTGCACGCCCACTCACGGAACTGACAAAGAAAAACGCAATTTGGACTTGGAATGAAATTCAGTCCGAAAGTTTTCAGGAATTAAAACAAAAACTATGTAGTAAACCATTATTAGCTATTTATGATCCCAAACTGCCAACCGAAATTCACACGGATGCTTGCAAATTAGGAATAGCAGGGATGTTACTACAAAAACAAAACGATAACAGCTTGCGCCCCGTTATGTATTTTAGCCGTGTTACCAGTCGGGAAGAAAGTGTATACCACAGTTACGAACTCGAAACTTTGGCAGTAGTAGAATCATTACGTAGGTTTCGTGTTTATGTACTAGGTAAACAAGTGCGAATAGTGACAGATTGTACCGCCGTTCGCGACACATTAACAAAACGCGATCTTATTCCGCGTATAGCTCGGTGGTGGTTGCTAATTCAGGACTATGACATATTTATCGATTATAGGCCCGGTGAACGTTTGCAGCACATAGATGCATTGAGTAGAAACCCAGTAAAGATGTTTAATGTGAACCGTTTAGATGTAATGGATTGGTTTGCTACGGTACAAAACGAAGATGAAAAATTAAAACACATTATAGATTTGTTAAAAAGCGGTTGTAAGGATAGGGATATAATTAATAATTACGCGTGGATTAATGATAGACTTTATTGTAAAACTTTAAATGGCAACCGCTTAGTTGTTCCGGGATTTGCTAGGTGGAAAATATTACAAAAGCACCACGACGACATAGGTCATGTAGGTCTAAAGCGATGTACTGAGGCTATTAAAAATATTTTCTGGTTTCCCAAAATGTCGCGCTTTATAAGAAAATACGTAAAATCATGTTTGCATTGTGCTTATGGCAAAGGTGAATATGGCAAGAGGGAAGGCAAACTCCACCCTATACCAAAGCCTAATGAGCCGATGCGAATGGTGCATATTGACCATCTGGGACCGTTCACCCGTACCAAAAAGGGTTATCAATACATTTTCGTGATGACTGACGCCTTTTCTAAATTCGTGATAGCGGAACCAGCTCGGACCGTAAATTCTGTGGAAACTATTCGTCTCCTGAAAAAAATATTTTGTTTATTTGGGTATCCTGAACGTGTAGTTTCTGATCATGGCAAGGCCTTCACGAGCAGGTATTTCAAAAGCTTTGCCACAGAAAAACAATTTAGGCATACCTTAAATGCTATAGCATGTCCCAGGGCGAATGGTCAGGTCGAACGCACCAACCGAACCATATTGGATGCCTTACGGCCTACTGAACCCAGTGATGCATCCCACAATTGGGACAACAGCTTACCTGATGTAATTTGGGGTATAAATAATACGGTTAATGAAACCACAGGGTACAAGCCGTACGATCTAATGTTTGCTCAAACTGGTAGGTCTACGTGCGACGTTTCCATTCCTCATCAAGTACCAGAACCTATTCAGTCCAGGCGCAGCAAAGCTCGTAAACGCATTCAGATAGCTAGTACAAGAATGAAACGTAACTTCGATAAGAAACGTAAAAACAGCACGATATATAAAAGAGGGGATTATGTATTATGGCGACAGGCACCAACCAATAGTGTTGGCAAAGTGAACTCTAAGTTAGATGACGTCTATTCTGGCCCTTATGTAGTGATTAAAGTACTAGGTAACGACCGCTACAGAATAAGAAGTATTAAAGGTCTTAGGGGATATAAACAGTTTACCGGCCTAGTATCAGCAGACTCTATTCGCCCATATAAGAGTGTAGCACCTATGTCCGATAGTGCAAGTAGTACAGACGACCAATTAGAGACTGAGGATCTTATCGATTTGCTCGAGAGCTGATCTGGGTTTAAGGGTTTCTTCGTCCCATAGTATGTGTACATAACTAATTGTGTTTTGTGTTTCCATTGCGGGAGCAATGCTTACAGGATGGCCGAATGTAACAAGTCGCCAAAAGATGTCGCTGCTACTGTGACAGCCAGCCAGCCAAATAGCCGTGACGTCACACCCGGCCACCACTCATCACGCCACTTTGTCGAGTGGGGGTGTGACAGTCGCCGCCTAGCCAGCCAGCCATTATAAAACTGTGTCGCACCAATGTATCGGGTTGATTATAATTTTGTAAATTGAGAAATAAAGGTCATTGTGTTTATCGAATCTTACTTTATTATTTTACGTTCGCCTTAGTGTTATAATATAATCCCTACTAATATTATAAATGCGAAAGTAACTCTGTCTGTTTGTGACGCTTTCACGCCTAAACCACTAAACCGATTTTAATGAAACTTGGTACAGAGATAGTCTGGAACCTGAAGAAGGACATAGGCTACTTTTATTCCGAAAATCACGAAATATCTAAGCGGGCAAAGCTGCGGGCGATCTCCAGTAGAATATAAAACTTCGTCGACGCACGCTGGGAATAAGCGCGTGTAGGGGAATCCATCCCACTGTATCTTTTTTACTTGGATTCTGATGATTCTGAGTTTTACCATCAAGACGCGGACGGGCCAAAAGCTACAAGTTAAAGAAAAAGAAGACAAAGAAAAGCAAGGCTATCTATTCTCTCTTCCCTTGCACTTATAGGTAACCGAGGTTAGATTAGTTGAGCGTAGTTAAGAAGAAAGCGACCTTCGACGAAAAACGCGTTGTGATAAATAGCCGTTGTGGTATTTTGACTGTTCTGTTTAATAAACAAGTGGTTGAAAAGTCGTTATAAAAGTACAGTACACATTATGGCATAAAAATAACGGACAAAATACCATAAAACGGCCATTTCTCATAACGCGTTTTTCGTCAATGATCGCTTTCTGCTTAACTACGTTCAGTTCATTTTCGATAGAACCTGGTATGATCAGCCATGAATGCAACATTAGGCATGTTGACAGCATCAATAAATTGCAAATCTAATTAGTCCGCCAGTTAGAGTTTTGAAAATTAATGGACCCGTATTTTTTCTTTTGATAAATCTATGAATATTTGGAAAGATAAAACGCATCAAAACTCTAGAGTGGGGGCTTTTGACGTCAGAAGCAAGTAAAAATTGTACTTGCTTGTGACGTTTTGCCAATTTTAAAAGTGTCGTATCTTCGTTAATAAGTGGTTTACGTAACAAAGGAAAAAATGCAATGAGTGGCAGCTGCCTCTCTCTCTCTCTCCGCTCCCTCCTTGGTCGCCATCACCTCCTCGCAGAAGGAGGCGACGGCTTCCCACGCAGTCTCGCTCCCGACCATGGACAGAACCACGGCTGGAAGCGAGAGGTCACCACCACCGACCGCCGCGATTAGCTCGCGGCGCTGCGTCGCCCACGCAGGACACGCTTGCAAAGTGTGCAGGGCCGTGTCCTCGGGGCAGTCGACGCAGTGGTGACAACCGGGCGTTTGCTCCCGGCCTATGCGACACAGGTACTTCCCGAAACACCCATGTCCCGAGAGTACCTGCGTCAGCCGGAAGCTGAGGGCGCCATGACGCCTCTCCACCCACTCTTCCATCACGGGCCTTACCGCCGCTATTGCGGCGTGCCCTGCGCTGGGTTGCGCAAGTCGTTCTCTCCACTCTGCCACTAGGATCCGGCGGAGCTCACTCCGCCCAGGCGCCTCCTCGCGCTGCTGATATCTCAGCGCGAGAGCTCTCGCCGGCAAGGAGGCTCGCCGCCTCAAAAGAGATCGTACGGTACCCCCTTATCACCCTGACGGCCATCGCCCGCTGCGGTCTCCGCAGGATAGCGACGTTGCGGGCCGTCAAGGTGTCCGCCCACACTAGTCAAATACCCTATAATACGGAGTAGATACTTTAAGTAACGTGACTTCATCCCGAAATAAGTTATGATTAAGAAGAGGAAAATAATATAATACACTTAAACTTGAATCAATTGTAACTGCAGGTATAATTGGAAGTAACTACCGTCACATTTAAAATAATTTACACAACCCTGCACCGCTGCGAATTAAAAATAAAACTAAAAATAAAATAAACGAACGTCAACCGACAACTCACGAGCCATTAACTCCACATTGTTTTACGCGCAGGAATTAATGACCGCTTGTGACGAGTTGCCTTTTTGACACCTGCGTAGTGCCGTGACTGTGTGGATTTATCGAACGATTTATCTTTTAAATGTAAGCTTTGAGTGGATGAACGGAGGCCTTTTGGTTTATTAATTATTTTCGCGCAAATTGTACGGTGTTGAATGAAAAGCGTAAATAAAATCTAACAGGAGACGTTTTGCTTAAAATTATGGGTAGGTATGTGTTTGATAATGAGTACAAAATGGTTTCTAGGAGTAACGTATAAGAAATAGGAACAGAAAAATCACGAATAAAAAACTATTCGGAAAAAGATAATATACCGTTTTTGTTACATTTGATGTTTCAAGAAAACTAGGAAGTACCGTCCGCGAGGCCTAAGCTGAGCCTTGCATTTGTGTGAGAATGAATGCAACGCGTCCTTTGCTTGGTTTAAACCGGTTGATACTGCTGAAATAACTTACTGCGCCAGCATACTAGGTACTATTCGAACAGTTTAAGGACATAAATCAACTATTTCACATAGAAGCTATATCCTATACACGTAAACTACGCTCGCTATATTTCAGCATGGATGTCTATTTGATGATGAATGGTCCGCAATAGCTCTCTAGCTCCGAGACTATTTGTGAAGTGTACTAATAAGAGCGAGTACGCACTGCATCCGATCTGAATCCGTGAAAATACGGATATAAAAAACTCGGACCGAATACGGATATTGCTTTACGCACTGCATCCGATCCGAATCCGTGAAAATACTGATCTAGAGTAAAAATCTCGGACCGAATTCGGATGTTGCTTACACGCACTATTCCGATCTCTGATTCAAATTCAAACAATTCAGGGGTCATCTTTGGCATATCCGTTTGGCGTCTGATTTGAATCCGAGGTAATGCGAAAGCGTTCATACAAACAGTACTACGGCTACTTCGGTCCGTCAATTGTTCTTCCGAATTAGAAACTCACGGATGACGGATAGAAATCGGATGACGGATGACGGATAGAGATCGGATGACGGATGCCGGATGTAGTGCGTAAACTACCATACAAATAGTTCTATGGCTACTTCGGAACGTATTTTCACGGATTCGGATCGGATGCAGTGCGTAACCGCTGTTAAACTAGGTACAACTACTTACGGTATTGATGTAATTTTTCAAAACACCTATTGTACCCAAAAATGCAAAAATTTAAAGGAATGCCAATAATAATAACTACACTTGGGAGCAAAAAAATCGATCTATTCCTTTTTTCACGTGTCCTGGTTATTAGTTTTGGTTTCATGAATTATATAAATCAAAATACAAAAAAACTACCCGCATTGTAAAGGTTATTACACAACCTTTTAGGCGATATATGTTTAGAATTGATATTTTACATAATACCAAAAATTATAATAATTATACCTACGTGAAAAATAGAAGTGGCTCCACGGAGTAGAGAAAGAAGCGGAGATGCTGCAAGGAAAATTCTCTTTAGAAAGAAGCGTCGCCTGAATGCGGGTGACAGGGGGACGAGGTACGGAGATAGCTCCGCCCCACGATGGAAAACCCGCCTTTATTTGTAAAGCCATCTAGCGGTGAAAGGATTATTACAGTGTAACTAAACTAGCTATTTTTCATTTTAGTACATCTACTGGCCACTATTGGCGTAACACAGCATTACACTTTGTTCTAGAACATTCCATGTGCGTTAGTAAGGCAGGACCACATTATTTATTACCCAACTGCTGATGAAGCCCAAAAGGTGGCTAATTAATGAGTTCAAAGTTAGAAAAAACATTACAAAAATATAGTGTCATGTGGGGTATCAGCTAGGTAGTAAAATCAAAAAAATTATAAAATAATCAATTTTTATTGGACAACTAGCTGTGCTCGCGACTTCGTCCGGGTTGAATTCGGAAAACAACATTGTGTCGCAGCAACTAAATGTATATGTAGGTACTCAATTTAATATAACAATAGAGAAAAGTGGCCCACCTGGGCACTAATATCTTTTGAACCATTTCTTCAAGTAGAGTTTCAGCTCATCTTGATTGACCGTTAAGGTTTATAAAATCATAATACTGCGTTGAATACCTACTGGAAGAACACGTATTGCTTAATTCTATACATTTCCTCACTGAAATGGATTATAATTTATTGTAAATTGATATTTATTGTGAATTAATATGTTACACGTTGTTGAAAACATATCTCATGTATTAAACTTATCCGTGGATAGGTACCTATCCGACAAATTAAGCTTATAATATGTCGCAGTATGTGGAAATAATGTTCAGCAGCACGGCTCCTATGAACAATAGCGTGATGGTATATGTACCAGCATATGCACAGCTCTTTATACAACACTTTAGCGAAAGTCTCATCAAAATCCATCCACGGGGTTTTAAATATTGTACCGCTGCTCGGCTCCTAAGAACAATAACGTACACCATTACGTATCCGCAAAATTCTCGCTCTTTACGCAACACATCAGCGAAAGTCCCATCAAAATCCGTCCACGGGATTTTACGTGATGCTCAGACGGAAAGACAGACAGACAATAATTCCAAAAAGAGTTGTTTTGGCTTCTGTATCGATAGTTTATGTAGAAAATATACATATACTTTACGGGAATAGTCATCTATGAAGGTTATGAAGTGCTTTGCACCACCAGCAGACGGTGTCTCCATCGGACCACACAGATCAGTATGCACTATTTCTAGCAATGCATTTGCTCTAGAACCAGAATGTGTAAAAGGGTAATCGTGTTTGTTTCGCTTCACAACATGGTATACACACGGTATCAACTTCTTTGTTGGTAATAGTTATATCCTCAGCACAAAATTCCAACCTCTTTACATCAGCCATATTTAAATGCACCATCCTTTTATGCCATGTAACAATATCTGTCTTATTTTCACATGAAACAGCATAAGCCTTGCCAGTAACAGTGTTAAGTTTATACATGTTATTGATCAGTGTTGCAGTTGCTAAAGGATCTTATTGGCATTATATATGTTACAGCCCAAATCAGTGAATTCCACTTTACAGCCATTCTTTGTTAACTGACTGACCGATAACAGGTTTGCACTTAGTTCAGGAATAAGTAAAACATTTCTCACCTAGATAGGATGCTCATCTTTACAGAAATTGGTATGAATGTTTACTTTACCCATCTTTTGTACGGAGACAGCATCATTGTTGGCCACCCTTATTTTTTGAATCGGGGGTGGTTGCAAATCATACATCCAGTCTGAAAGTCTTGTCATGTGCATTGTGACACCTGAATCGATATACCAGTCATCCTTATTCATTGTGCTGAAAGCTGAAAAAGCTGCTGTAAAATTATTATGATTAAATTTATTTACTGTGCACTGATTTTTGAAATGTCCATATTTGTTGCAATTATAACAACGTGGGCCTTTTCCTTTTGGTTTATTCTTTGAGTAATTTTTGTGCTTTATGAAGAATGCAGAAGACTCGGAAACTTTAACTTCCTGTAAAAGTTTTGTCTTGATGACCCATGATCATCGGTTTATAATTGTCCGGTAAACCTGCTAGTATGAGTGTTCCTAACCACTCGTCACCGACTTCAAAAACGATATTTCGCATTTTGTACGCTGTACATTTTCGATGTGTACGTAGTTTATAGGTTCCACCAACAAAATTTCTTGGACTTAGCCTTGCCTTACTCCTTCTTGGAGTCGACATTAGAACCAGGATCAACACATTCCCATAGATCTTCGTGTTCTAGGTAAGATTGAACTGCAAACAAGTTGCAACAAAAGTTTATCATTGTCATTACCTGATTAGGTATAAACATTTTAGGTAACGCTCCTTGATGCAATTTCTTATAACCGTTTTTTGTTTTATAGAAATCATTTTCAGCGAAATGAAGTGAACAGATTTTCGAATAAGTACTTTGTTGGTGTCCAGTTGTTAGGTTTATATGAATTTAAAGCTGTAAGCCACTATTTCAAAAACTTAAAATTCTTCCCTTGCCATGTCTATATATTTTTGAAATATGTGTTTTTGTTAGGAGAAACGACAATTTATTTGAATCTAGCACTGACAGACCAAATAGCCGAACACGGCATAAAGATAGACTTCGGCTGCCACCAATAAAATTAAAATTATTTAAGAAAAATGTATACTGCATGTCGATTATTATTTTCAATCATTTACCAAATAGTCTTCAAGACTTAGCGCTGACAATATTTAAAAAAATACTTTTCAAACTATTATTAATTAAAAGATATTATACCGTTAAGGACTACTTAGAAGACAAGTCAATAGTATCTGTAATTTTAGAAGACATCAAGTCAATAGAATCGTAATTTGTAAGTTAGAATAATTGACATCGCTTATTGTGATTACATTTGCACGCCATGTTATGGCAGGATATGCTGAAACTAATTTACTGTAACACCTTATGTACCATATTCTAGCAAATAAATATTTTTGATTGATTTTGATTTGATTTAAAATGATAACAAAAAAAAAACAAATAAATTACATGAAGATAATAAATTTGATAAAATAGGGTCTTGCTGGCATGAGGCACACATTTTTATTTGTCAATTAGGACTAGTGATGGGATTCTACCCGCAAAAAAACCCAAAATGGGTTAATTCGAGGGAAAAAAAACCCGGGAAAGAACCCGATTGGGAAAATATTCGGGTTTTTTAAATTTAGCTTATGTAATATTTAGATACACATGCGTTAAATAGTACATAATTTTTGAACTTGATTACTACTAGTTACAGCTTGTCTAAGTTGAAATGACGCGCTCCACTACCACATTTTACGCAAACAAACAAATTTAATGTATGGACAATTAAGTATGTTAGTGAACTTAGCAGATCATTGTCCAGCAGATCAAAATTAACTATGAGTTCCTATCGCATGCAGCTGAGTTCTACAGTTCCTGATACTTTTTAGAAATATTTCTGGCGTTTTTACCTTAAAAAAAGACGATTGACAAAAATGCCAGCAGATCACGTTAGAACGGCTGAAAAGTAGAAAAATACTATTTTGGTCGTTTCAAATTATTGTGAAAGGCTAGAACTCTTTCGTTTCTCACAGATCCGTATCAGAACTGCAACGTAGAAGTCGATTCGAGTCGAGAACTCACGTTCGAGTGTCAGCAGATCATATCAGAAAGTCCAAAAAATCGAATAATACCAATTTCATTATTTCAAATGATTGGTGAGGGCTTAGAACTCTTTCGTTTTTCACAGAGTCACCTCAGCACTGCAATTTAGAACTCTGTTCGAGTCCAGAACTCATGTTCGAGTGCCAGCAGATCATGCCATAAAATCTGAAAAGCAGAAAAATACCATTTTCATTATTTCAAATGATTGGTGAGGGCTTGACCTCTTTCGTTTTTCACAGACTTTCTGGCATGATTTACTGGCACTAGAAAGTGAGTTCTCGACTCGAATTGACTTCGTTCTAGCCTTTCACAATAATTTGAAACGACCAAAATAGTATTTTCCTACTTTCCTAATCTTAACGAAATCGAGTCAACCGTTTCGGAGTTACGTTGCCACAAACAGACAGACAGATATACAGACAAACAGACAGCCATACAGACAAACAGACAGCCATACAGACAAACGGACAGACTTACACACATACAGACATAGGTGTCAAACTTATAAAACATTCTTCTTTTTGCGTCGTGTTTGAAGCCTATTTTTAAGGAGAGAGAGGAGGTAGGAGAGTCTATTTGAGTCGGGAACGAAAACTAAAAAAATGCTTGAAAATTGTGTTTTTGCCTGCTTTAAAGCGCAATATATCGTAAAATATTAGCTATAAAAAAATACTTGAGGCAGGAGTTGTAGTAAATTTAATTGTCTACAAAATTGGTCCGATTAATTTTTGGCGTAAAACCCATAGATAAGGAGTTATTTAATAAAAACTCATTTTTGGTGTCTTTAATCCAAGATGGCGGAGCACGCCGAGATTACACAAGGTCAAAAACTTGATATTTTAATAAGAACACCTAAACATAACACATATCCAAAATTCAAGACTGACGGACCTTTTACAAGTGAAAACTACCTGGCGACTGGGCTGTTTTATGCAGAAACATGTTTTACAATCCGTATGGTATCTCTGGTAACCTGTTCCACAGATTACCACGTTAGAACAAACAAAAAATCTCTTCAGCTTTATTGTATTATTGTAGATAATGAAAAAACCCATCTATTGGGTTCTTTTCCTCATAAACACCCGGTTTTTTCCCAAACGGGAAAGAACCCAGGTTTTTTCCCACCGCCCATCTCTAATTAATTAGGACCGACTACTTACCGTCAGATGGCGCACTTTTTCTTATTTTAATTCTTCTTGTTTCATATATTGTGTCAAGGTATTTAATTTATCTATGAAATAACTTAAAGCAAGCAAAGTAAGTTATTTGTGCCGAAGATTGGTCACAATAACATGCATTGATAATGATAAAAACACGGAATAGATGGGAAGTGGTTAGAATGCATCTCTTCGACGACAGATGTCTCTAGCTATAATCTGGAGAACAAACGAGAAAATGTGTTTTAAAATGAAAATATAAATTTTAGGGACTTAAAGGTGAAATGTTATGCCATCAATATGTTTCAGTTTTGGTCCTGAACAATTTTTGCATCCAACAACAGCGCACTTCATTATTAAAACAATTTAATAATTAAAAAACTATTCAAATACAACGGACCCGAACACGATGACGATTCATTCGAAACTAAGGTTTGTGGCCCCGCCCACTGTGACGTCATGACCTAATTGAAGACGCATGACCTAATTGCCTTGCGGCATCTCCGCTTCTTTCTCTTCTCCGTGAGTGGCTCGATTTCTTTGCTCCCAAGTATATTTTAGAAAAGTAGATCAGTGAGTATATTTAAACTTACTGCCAGCCGCTGTTGCCTATCACTGGCCAAAAGGAATTAGTGTATGCTATAAGATGAATAACTCTTGTTCCACAACTTTCCCCAAAATGTAGAGAGAAATAGCTGTTCAAAGATTTTATAAAAATCCTACAAGTAAAATCTATGTCAGCCGTGTTTATATTTAGGGTCACGGATTAGTAGCTCCATTTCTGAATTCTAACCTAAATCAGGGTTGTCGATATTTTGAAATAAACGAATTTTTAAACGAAATTTTTTTACTTTCACAGCCGATCACGTGCAGAGTACGTCCCAGGTTGATTGTATTGTGACGCTGATCACGTTCTCAGTACGTGACTGACTTTCTTAGTGTTTGTTTTAAAACGACGTCCGTAGTCCGTGTTTGGCGTGCATTGATATAATAGTGTAGTGCTTTAGCTACGCACACATGTAAGAATAACCGTGGTGGGGCGCTTGGTGTGAGCGGAACAAGCTATCGAGTGTCGCGCTGCGCCAGTGTTCCCGCGCCGCTATTGCGAGTGCACGTACACGAATTTTGGCGCGAAATGGCGAGTTCACGGCGAAGTTATCGGCTCGATTCGAACGAAATTATTGACTCCTTGGTTGCTGATGATGATTCGGATATTGAAGAAGCCCCAGATATTGAAATTCAAGGTAAATTATTGTATTTTGTTGGGTTATTATTGTAGAAATGTAGCCTTTTTGCGTCGTACATATTTTTATTGTTTTTTTCTCTTTCCAGACCTTATTCAAGACTTGCAAGAGGTTGTATCGGTTCATGATCGACAAGATGTTGATGCTGACATGTCAGACGACTTATCTGAAAAAAGTCAAAGGTGTCGGTGTGACCAAAAGGCTGAAACCAGATTGTGTACTAGATTACAACCACCACAAATTTGGTGTAGATCTGAATGACCAGTATGTGTCTTACTACTCCTTGAATAGAAAGAGCATGAAGTGGTGGAAAAAGATGTTTTTCAACCTGGTAGCAAGAGCAATGGTAAATGCTTACGTCATTTACAATAAATCAAGGTCTCAAAGGCGCCGCCCGCGATTCTCACAGTTCCTGATGGAGTGTGGTGACCAGCTGCTGCAAACTGCACCAGAGGCTGAACCAGGACCCTCACGTGGCCCACACCATGTAGGCAGCAGTACCAGACTAGTGGGAAGGCACTTTCTCGAAAGGATACCGAGCACCGAAAAAAAAGAGAAGGTGGCAAGAGTCTGTAAAGTTTGTGCAGACATTTCTAAGAAAAACACTGGCAAACGAGGACGCAAAGAAACCATATTTTACTGCCCAGACTGCAACGTGCCTTTATGCTACCATCCTTGCTTCAAAATGTTTCATACACGCAAAAATTACACGACTTGAACACGCAAAAGTCCATGTTCGACTTTTTTTTTTTTCCATAAAACCTCTTTTTTATTCTACATTGTTAAATAAAAAAAACTAATTTACGTCTGTTTTTTATTTTTATCCTAGAAATAAACAAGTCAATAGTATAAATAAAAAAATAATTATAGATTTATCATTGATAGTTCTCATTTTATAAATGTTGCAATATCGGCGAAAATCGCCGGCGAACCATGGAATCCGCGTTTTAAAATCTTCGGCTGTCAAAGTGTTAGCACTTGCTGTAAAACAATCACCAGTGATACTTTAATTGGTCTACGAATTAGTACCCCCTTTCCGACTAACCTTGTATATCGTTGTAGTATGGCCATATTCCCTGACAGGTTACTTTATAAATCAACTAGTTTTCATAGAAGCTATAACCTCAACACGTACACTAAGCTACACAATATTTCAGCATGGATGTCTATATTGTAGATGAATGGTCCGCACGCGCTGTCTAGCTGCTAGACTACTTTAAAAGTTAGGGTTGTTACACAGCATAATAAAGATAACTACTTACAATTTTTCTTGCAAAATCCTAACTTAATTTTATAAATGCGAAAGTAAGTTTGTTTGCTTGTTACCTTTTCACGCCTAAACCACTGAACCGATCATCCTGAAATTTTGTCACATTTTGTGAAACGTTGTCAGGTGTACAGAAACGGACATAGGATACCTTTCATCCCGAAAAAAAGTACTGTTCCCGAGGAAAACAACAATAACGTTCATAGATGGCGACACGTGTCTTTAGAATCATGATAGATAGATAGATAGATATACTTTATTGTACACTAAAAGAAATAAAACAGAAGGAATACACGTAATTAAGAACAGTACAAATGGCGGTCTTATCGCTTAAAGCAATTTCTTCCAGACAACCATCATGATTGAATTATATTATTTTAGAAACTTTAGTAGTGCGTTAAGAGTTGATTGTCAAATTCCAAATTAACGCGAGCGAAGCCGCGGGCAAAAACTAGTGCTGAATATAGAGGTGTACAACGTAGGGTCAGTGGCTGATCAACTAGTAGACAATTTTTTCTGCTCTACGGGATGAGGGTAAGATATGTCAGTAGAAAAAAAGTCTACAGATAGTTGTTCAGGGTTTAAATGTTGTGCATGTGAGCGTTGTATCTGTTAACGCATCCATGACAAATCATCATCATTCAACCGAAAGACGTCCACTGCTGGATATAGGCATACCCATTTTTTTTTCTTGTTATAATCCTCATGGATACCCCTTCGCCCGGGGAGGGCAAAGGGGTATGCCGGACTCTTACCGGCTAAAAACCCACGGTGTTCCTTCTCCTGACCCTTGGCCGGGGTCGTGGGATTCGCAGCTGCATGCACCGCAACCCCGGCAGGCCTCGGTCCGCCAGCCCCTGGCGGAGCTCTTCTACTGTGAGGCATAGCCCCACGTCGTCCTGAGAGGCGCGCGCGGAACACTGCGCGCCGCCTTCTCGGGCCTATTACTGGTCGGGCGACTGGTATATAGGCCTCTCCCAAGCATCGCCACATCGACCAGTCTTGTCCTTCTCGCATCCAGCAGATTGTCGCAACATTCACCAGGTCATCGGTCCAACTTGTGAGAGGCATATGTAAAGCAACGTTTAAAAAACACTACCCTCTTTGGGCTTCACCGCAGTCGGGTAGAAACGTTCTTCATCAAATAACGCAAAGGTTCTTTAGAATTCGGCGTTTAATCTATCTGATACAAATTTTCATCATACAGAAACAACAGTCTTCTGCTAGATTAGATCAGTAGTCAAACTTTCGGGCTTCTGACCACCCGTAACGACTGTAGTAGGCATTCGTATAAAACCCGGGACCGACGGCTTAACGCGCTCTCTGAGGGGTCTCGATGTGTAACGAACGGTCACCCATCCACGGACTGACCGCGGCAACCGCAGCTTAATCTTACAAATCGTATGATTCTCGTGATTGTTAATTAACAACGAGTCCCTTCAAAAATAATAATTCTGTAAGTATTAAATAAAATATGGCCGCCGTATTCACAACAACAGATTTATTGAAGCGAGCACAAACAAATGAAACCGACTTCATTTAAAAGCTCTGTGTTAAATCGTCATTACTTTATGCGAATGAGTTTTAATGAACAATACCTTGTTAATTATTAATGTGGCTTACATTAACGACATGAAATGTGTACATCATTTAATGCTTTTTGTGTTCGAAAATGGTTTTTCAAAAGAGATTATTTGTGTATTCATTGTGACGGCACGTTTGGTGCAGTGGCTCTGCGCTGTGGGTCGTGAGTTCGATTTTCGCACGGGACAAATATTTGTATGGCGTATAAACAGTTGTTTCGAGTGTGGCTGGTTGTGCATGTGAAGGTTTGTGTCTGTAAACACACCCACGATACAGTAGAAATCCTAGTGGGCAAAAGAAAGACAAAAGATAAATAAATATTTGTGTGCGGCAATGTCTTTAAAAAACAAAGATAAATAAACAGATGCGTGCGGCACTGTTTTTTAAAAATAGAAAAAAGATTAATGAATAATTGTGTGCGGCAATGTTTTATAAAGAAAGTACAAAGATAAAAAAAACTGTAGTAATGTTTTTTAAAGGAAGAAAAAGATAAGTAAGATAAGTACTGGTGGAGCGTGTAAATAGCTCCAGCCGATGGAGGGGTTTGGAGACTGAGAAAGAACAGTCCTAGTTGATGGCGGTGCGGTGCGGTGCGGCAATGTATAATTTAAATATTAAAAATATGTCAACATAACACTGAACTCACCAGTCTCCGGAAAACTGCACTCCTGGGTGTCTGTGAAGCACTTTCACAAAAACAAAAGAAAAAATAGGTGCGTTCAAGAGGGCAGTAGTAGGCGTTGTATGGATTCAAAATTTTCTCCTCTTGAACTGTAATGAACTGTTGCACCGACAATTTTGACGATGCATATTACCGACGCGTGCAGCCAATCACAGGGCGCGTGGAAGGTGAAATTGTGAGACTGTGATTTAGCGCCATCTATTGGCATTTTACTGCAACGCCTAAATTCCCCAATAATGGGGTGGTGGAACAGTGTGCGCCGTCGCCGGCAGATGACATAATTATAAAATTAAAACTAAACATTGCGCGCAACCATGCTCCCCGCCTTGGAAGTTCGGAGAACTTTCAAAGAAAAAGTAATTAAATTTAAAGAAATTGCATTAATAGCGAATTTAAGTTACGGATTAAATATATCAAATTTATCTAATTTTATGATAAAGTAAAAGAATTTATATTAAACTAACACAGAATTATTTGTGTACCTATATATTAATTATTATTTTATTGTGTAGGTATAGGATAAAGTTTGACTACAGGTCGTTTAAACGTGCCATTTTTGGACTTTACTAATGCGACCCTAACCACATTATCACTACCAGGATAAACCTCCTGAATTATACCGATAGGCCAGCGTAAAGGTGGAATATCGTCTTGATCGATAAGAACCACAGTTCCAACACGAACCGGGTTGTCATGCGTACACCACTTCTGTCTAACTTGCAGCGTGTGCAAGTATTCGCTTCTCCATTTCTTCCAATAAGATTGAACTAAATGATCAAGCAATTTTTTGCGGTCGGTCAAGTTGACACGTTCATTTGAAACATCAGAAGACGGGAGATATTGAATAGGTGAAGACATTAAAAAATGTGCGGGTGTTAACACTTCCGGTTGAGGATCGGAGGATAACAAGCAAAGTGGTCGCGAGTTTAGCAAACACTCAATCTGCATCAATACAGTTAAAAGTTCCTCGTACGTGAGGAGTTGATTTCCTATGACTCGAAACAAGTGAGTTTTAATACTCTTAATATTAGACTCCCACATGCCACCAAAGTGTGGTGCACGGGGTGGAATCATTTTCCATTCTATTCGTCGAGTGGCAAATTCTTGGCTTAAGGCCGTTTGAAAATTTTGAGAAATAAAAAGATTATACATTTCGTCTAATTTTGCCTTAGCGCCCACAAAATTGGTGCCATTATCTGAATAGATACAAGACACAGGACCGCGGCAAGAAATAAACCTTTTAAAGGCTGCAAGGAAAGATTCAGTTGTTAAATCACTTACCAACTGAATGTTAATGGCTTTAGTGTTTAGACAAATGAACAAACATATATATGCCTTTTGTGCATGTTGGCCGCGCCTACGAGCTAAAGTAATTTTAATTGGACCAGCGTAGTCCACTCCAGTATGTACGAACGCTTTGGTTTCACATACGCGGTATGATGGAAGATCGGCCATCTTAGGTGTTGGATGAGAAGGTGACAAGCGGAAACAAGTATTACACATGCGAACACGTTTGCGGATAATATTTCTGGCTGACAGTATCCAGTAGCGTTGTCGTATAATGGACATCAGTAAGCTTGCACCTGTATGCAAGTTGGATTTATGTTGGTGGTCAATTAAGAGATTAACGACATGATCATGTTTTGGAAGCAACACCGGATGTTTACATTCGAAGGGCAAATCGGACTTTGACAGTCGACCTTCGATTCTAAGAATGCCTTCCTCATCAATGAAAGGACAGAGATGTCTAAACTGTTTAGATGGTAAATTATTTTTCTTTAATTGATCAATTTCAGTTTGAAAATGCACCATCTGAACTGAGCGAAGGATAGTTTTTTCGGCAATATTTAAGTCAGAAGCTGTAATAGCTCTGGAAAGCGGTAATTTTTTAATAAAACGTAAGACGTATACTATAACGCGGAGTAATTTATTCCAAGAAGAAACGCTTTTAGCACGTTCATAAAGAAGTGGTGGTGTATTTTGAGCGGTAGTTATCAGTGTACTAGTTTTGAATTCAGGAAGCTGTTCGCATTTTGTGGATAAAAAAGATTGAAGTGGCCACTTATTAAGCGGAGAACACATCCAAGTTGGACCATTCCACCAGAGATCATGATCGATCAACTGGGAAGGTAGCAATCCCCTAGAAAGACAGTCGCTAGGATTCTCGGCTCCTGCGACGTGATAAATATTCTGAGGATTCAAGTTTTCTTGAAACTGAGCTACGCGATTGCTGACAAAGATGGACCACTTATGTGGTGAAGAGTGAACCCACGAAAGGGCGATGGTAGAATCAGAAAAGGTATACACACCTGAAATAGTAATGCGAGCCCTGTATGTCTCATGAACAGTTCTAACTAAACGGGACATCAAAACTGCAGCACATAGCTCTAAACGAGCGAGCGTAGAAATCTTAACAGGAGAAACTTTAGATTTAGAACACAAAAGTCGCACAACGATATTTCCTAACTCATCAGTTACGTGTAAGTAAATGACACAACCATAAGCTTTAAGGCTTGCGTCACAAAAAGCTACTAAATTTACGGTGCAATTATTATGAACGCCGATGTGGCGAGGTATCTTTATCTTAGATAATAAAGGCAGCTCCCCAACAAGCATTGAAAAACATTTAATTATATTTTCTGGGGGCGTGTCGTCCCAATCCACTTTACTAAGCCAAAGATCTTTAATAAGCAACTTCGCGTATACTACGACTGGTGATACAAGACCTAGGACATCAAATAGACGCGCGACGAAAGACAGTATGGTGCGTTTTGTGCATTTAGTATCCACACAAGAAGTTGTTAATAGAAAAACGTCTTCGTCGTGAATCCAAGAGAGACCTAAAACCTTTAAGTTGTTGCTGGCATCATCAGAGAAATTGACTGGTGCGAGATGAGAATGCGGCAGACTCTCAAGAAGTGCGGGAGAGTTGCTCGCCCATTTAACAAGATCAAAACAGCCACTTTTAAATAAAGCTATAAGTTCTTTAGAGAGGCGTATAGCACTATCCTCATCAGAAACAGAAGTTACTAGATCATCCATATACAGTTTGGATTGAGCAATAGAAACTGCATCAGGAAAGCGGTTTCCTTCATCCGATGCTAGCTGGTGAACAGTGCGCATGGCAAGAAAAGGACTAGACTTAAGACCAAACGGAACGCGGTTGAATTGAAAGGTGCGTAATTTCTCACTTTCATTAAAACGAAACAATATTTTTACGTATTTCCGTTGAGATTCTGGTACGCATACTTGTAAGTACATCTGTTTAATATCTGCGGTTAATGCTACAGGAAATAAACGGAAATCCAGTAAAAGAAGAAAAAGATCAGCCTGTAGGTTAGGCCCTGCGTGCAAAATATCATTAAGTGACAACCCTGTATGAGTTTTGGCACTTGCGTCAAGAACAATTCTTAATTTAGTTGTGGATTTATTTTGCCTAATAACAGCGTGGTGCGGAATATAATAACCATCATTTTCATTATCTGTAGAAAACACTTCTGATAAATAACCATTATTTAAGTAGTCTGCAATAACTTTATTATAATCTTCGCGAAGAGCGGGCGTATATTTTAATTTGCGTTCTAAGGCTAGAAAACGACGGTGAGCAACAGCGCGGGAATTTCCTAAATCCGCGGGATTCCTACAGAACGGAAGAGACACGGTATACCGGCCGTCCTTATCGCGAACCACCGAATCTGTGAACAAGTTTTCACATTCCGTTTCATCGGGTGAAAGAAAACGTTTATTCGGAATTTCCTCTAATTCCCAAAATTTATGGAGACTTGACTCCATATCACTTAATGTGACTGCGGCGAAAGATGCGGGATGATCAGTGTCAACAAACGAAGAGGGAAAGTCTCCCATTAAAATATAACCGAAAGTGGTCAAAAAAGCGGGCGGAGCGGAAGTGTTTGAATTAAATCGATCACCTAAGTAAATGTAAGGGAATAATTGGGCACCAATCACCATATCAATATTTCCCGGAATATTCCAAGTAAGGTCAGCTAGAGGTACCTTATTGAGACAGTCAAATTCACGAGCGTTAATCTCGAACGCGGGCAATTTTTCAGTTATACAGTCAACGACTAAAGCGTGAATATAATATTTATGCGATGAAACGCGAGACTCAATCGTTAAATAAACGTAACCATGAATAGGTCGAGAAGATAAACCTACGCCTCTAAGAGCGGAATTATAAAGCGGTATTACAGGTAAGTTAAGTAATTTACAACATCCCCGAGTAATTAAATTATTTTGTGAACCATTGTCCAACAATAAACGAATAATCTTTTTATCTTTACACTTATTGTAAGCATAAACTTGTGCAGTTGATAAAAGTATCGTGGTACGAGGTTGTTTGGTGAACTCGTTATTGAGCGATATCATGGTAGCGGGTGATACACTATCGGTAACGTTCGGAGTACCGGCCGCGGCAACGACGCGGGCGGCGGACTGGACGGAAGATGCGTTCAATGGAATATCGACCTTAGGCTCATATGCACAAGGTTGAGCACGCGAAGCTAAGTTCGCCATCCCGTCATTAGGTTTCGTGACAATCACAGGTGTATCAAGTACCTGCATATTATTATGTTTATTAGTATTTTGATGGGTAAACGTATGAAGTTGTACCGTCGAATTATTTGTTAAATTACTTTTATTAAAGTGTAAAAGGGTATGATGCTTCCTTTGGCAATGATTACAAACATGACGTGAATTACAATTCGTAACTGAATGAGAAGGGCTTAAACAATTAACACAACCATTATTTGATTTAATAAAATTATATCGCTCTTGAGGAGAGGATAAATTCTTAAATTGCATGCAATTGAAAAGCAAATGTTCAGTACTGTTACACATTACGCAAGGAGCGGTTTTTATTATTTGATTATTTTGACTAAATAATGTACGTGAATTTCGAGTATTTGAATCGAACTTATTCTTATTATAAATTGACGAAGAACTACGAGTTTGAGAAGTGTTATTATTGCTACCAGAACGTTCCAATATTTTTACTTGATCTTGCACAAACGAAATAAGTAATTCACTGGTAGGTACTTCGATATTACGAACGGATAACTCGAACGATTGTACAGTTTGAGTGTCTAAACGTTTTAATGCGAAATGCAATAATATGAAATCCGTAAGATCGGGTATATCTAATTGCTTGATAGCGGCGATTGACGCAGAATACCTTTCTATAAACGAGTTTAATGAGTTCGCGGAATACGAGCAATTTTTTAAGTCGAAAATATTATTTAAATAGAAGGTACCTAAGGAACGTTTGTCCTGGTACTTTTTTACTAGACTATTCCATATAATGGAATACGTTTCGCCAGTTGGTACAATACCCGCGACCAATTGTAATGCATTATGCGTCAATTTACCTATTAGGTATTGAACCCGCTGCGAGTCAGACAGCTGTGGGTTTTTATGTATGTTGGCTTTAAAAGATTCGTAAAACATGGGCCAACTTTCGGGTTTTCCATCGAAAGAAGGAATCACTATAGGCGGTAATTTAACTATATTTTTCACTGGTTGTGACGATGTGGTAGGTAACGACTGCTGTTTAGCAGAGTTAATATTATTACGGACACGTTTTATACGACTATAGACATCGTCAAAGGAAACTAAACTTTTGAAATCAGGTTCAAATTCTGGATTAGTTGCCATATTAATCTCGTTAATATTATCGACGATTGAGTTGAACTCATGGCGCATTTCGTCAATAATCTCAGAGTCGGCCATGAAGTTTTCCGTTGACCGCGTATCTGCGGTACTAACGACTTTTTTGGATTGATCGTGCAATTTTGTAAGCCTTTGATAGATTACTTCCGACTTAGTTTTTAACAATTTAATTTTATAAGCGTCCATATTTGAATAGGGAACGTAAGCTAATTACCTAATTCGAAGTTTAAATATGGCGGGTGCGGGTATAACGTATAAATAATTACGCAGAAATAACTATTATGCTGATCAATCCGACTCGAATGGACCAAAATTATATATGGTGGAGCGTGTAAATAGCTCCAGCCGTTGGAGGGGTTTGGAGACTGAGAAAAACAGTCCTAGTTGATGGCGGTGCGGTGCGGTGCGGCAATGTATAATTTAAATATTAAAAATATGTCAACATAACACTGAACTCACCAGTCTCCGGAAAACTGCACTCCTGGGTGTCTGTGAAGCACTTTCACAAAAACAAAAGAAAAAATAGGTGCGTTCAAGAGGGCAGTAGTAGGCGTTGTATGGATTCAAAATTTTCTCCTCTTGAACTGTAATGAACTGTTGCACCGACAATTTTGACGATGCATATTACCGACGCGTGCAGCCAATCACAGGGCGCGTGGAAGGTGAAATTGTGAGACTGTGATTTAGCGCCATCTATTGGCATTTTACTGCAACGCCTAAATTCCCCAATAATGGGGTGGTGGAACAGTGTGCGCCGTCGCCGGCAGATGACATAATTATAAAATTAAAACTAAACATTGCGCGCAACCAAGTACCTAAATCATTTTGTGCGGCAATGATATAAAAAAAATGTGTGCGGCATTGTTTTTAAAGAAAGAAAACAGATAATAAATAAATGTGTGCGGCAATGTTTTTTAATAATAGAAAAAATATAAATAAATATTGTGTGCGGCAATGTTTTATAAAGAAATAACAAAGAATGCTTTTTAAAGGAAGAAAAAGATAAGTAAGATCCTAGATAGATGAACCTAAATCATTCAGAGTGGCAAGAATTAAAAAAAAAAGTGTGTGGCATTGTTTTTAAAGAAAGAGAAAAGATAAATATGTAGTTGGTTGTGTGCGGCAATATTTAATAAAGAAAGAAAAAAGATGAATAATTGTGTGCGGCAATGCTTTTTAAAGAAAAGAAAAAAGAAAAATAAATAATTGTTTACGGCTGTGGCACCTGTCACAGAACTGATCGCATTATCTCTCTTGGTCATCGTAAGAGGCTTCTAAGGGATTATCTCAAGAAGATGGGCAACAGCGTCTTCTGTTTGCTAATAACAACAAACTGCGCTCACCTATCCGTATTCCAAGTGTGGTGATTATGGCAATACATATCAAACTATAAAACTTTCAACCTACCCCCGTACCATAATAACATCATCATCTGCCTAGCCTTTTCCCAACTATGTTGGGGTCGGCTTCCAGTCGAACCGGATGCAGCTGAATATCAGTATTTTACATGGAGCGACTGCCTATCAGACCTCCACAACCCAGTAACTGGGTAATACGATACTCTTGGTAAGACTGGTTGTCCGACTTTCTGGCTTCTGACCAACAGTAACGACTGTCAAAGATCTACAAATGACAGCCGGGACCAACGGCTTTACGTGCTTTCCGAGGCACGGAGGAAACTCGCTATGGTAAATGGTCACCCATCCACAGACCAACCTCGGCAAGCGTGGCTTAACCCGGAAGATCGGTCTATGCGGCTGTAATTATTTAGCCACGAGCTCCTCCCCCGTACCGTAATAACATGATATTGAAATTGAAACATAAGGAAGTTTCCTAAAGAAGTCTTCCTTCACCAAACAAAACACGTACTTCAACTGCCAAAATTTTTAATAAACCAGCCAGTTTGGCGCCAAAATTCGGGAGAAGGCAAGCTGACACACATGTGCTGTTCGTGCACAGAATACATAATGAACTGAACGGATATTAAAACGGAACAGTGAAACAAAACTCACGGATTTTCACTTTAAAATGTGTGAACTGAACTCTTTAATCTTTTTAAACTTTCGCGATCCGCAGCGCCGGCTTTAGTTATTCTGGCGCCTTGGGCGAGATATTTTTTGGCGCCCTTTAATTTCTACTATTCGTTAGTAGGTATTCTGCCGCGACTAATGCCGGGCAACACTGACATCTAGCCCCACTAAACTAAGAATTTGTGCAAGTTAATGAGTTAGTTATAGGCGTCAGGCGTTATTGTTGCTATTAACAGAAGTACTGTTTTTGATCAGAAGTAAAAGAAAATAAATGAAATTGATCTTGGTTAGTTATGTAGAATAGAATAGAATATACTTTATTGTACACCAAAATTGTAACATAGCTCTTATACAATATCATTTAGTGAAGGGTACAATGGCGGTCTTATCGCTGATAGCGATAAGACCGCCATTGTCTACCAGACAACCTTTGGATGGACAGGTTATGTACTTCTTTTTCGTGTCGATGATTCGATATTCTTCGTGTTGATATATTTAACTCAATTCTGTACTGTTTTTTTATATTTAATACATATTTTCGTGTGAAGATTTTCTTTTTCGACAGTTTAATTGGTGGGTTAAGGCGCGGGCGCCTCTCTAGAACGCGGCACCCCGGGTGACCGCTCGAGCACTCGAGTCGCCCGCCTCTAAAGCCGGCACTGTCGATTTGTACACATTATAAAATACTGACTCTGGTTTAGTCAAGTGTAAAGACGTCCTTAGTGTAGTCAAAGTCAAATAGTTTTTATTTCAAGTAGACCAGATCCCTGGTGCTTTCAAAATGTCAACACTAGGGGCTCGGTTCCAAGTAGTAGGTCCTTTGGAGAAGAACCGGCAAGAAACTCCATAGACACTCTTTTAAAAAAAGTAAATGGTTTGACAATTTTCAGTGTAGTAATGTAACAACAACGCAGATTAATGTACATGCAGTTAACAACATGAAAAGCAATGAGAAAGTTAGTCTTTTAAAACGATTGCCATAGCAGTTACGAGCTGACCAGTCCCAACAGACAGCACCCGTTGTGTAGTGTCGAAGTACAGACAATAACTCAAGACCAAGTGAGGATGTATAAATCCTTGCTTCAAGAAGATGACACAACTACTGGAGCACCGTCACTTTAGTCTACCCGTGACCACGGCCAGTGTAGTTCGGTCGAAACGTTGGGATAGAAAAGGTATTGTTAAATTATTCTAAGCGACTAGACTCAAGTCAGTATTTGATAATGTGAACTTCATCGTGTTTATCCAAAATAGGCCACTTTCCCAACCGTAGGTATCGAAATGGCCACTAAAGAATTATATCAAGAGGGTGGACAGCAAAATACAAAAAAACCTTAACTATAGTTGATTAGATAACAAGTTACCTAACTAATACAGTATCAAAGAGCGCTCACGTAGTACATATTTCGTTATCTGATTAACTAAAGTTTAGGTATATTTTGATATCAAGTAACCCTGTGAAGTTTCGCCAGTTAATCTGAAGTATATACAGGGTGTAAATGAATTCGTGTAATTCCTTAAAAACCACACATGATCTATTTATTGGTACAGATTATCCCCGTACGTATAGTGAGATTAAAAATTTAAAAAAATGTTTGTTAGTCTTAGCACGACTAAAGCGATATCGCTCGCGTAGTCAGTTATCTCCGGGCGCTACTACTACTTACAAAGAAGAGGTTTTTTGTCTAAAAATTCCATGTATGGTATTGACCATTGAGTGAGCTTAGCACGTATTGACGTGCTAAGCACAAAAGCGGTATCTCAAAAAAAAAAAAAAACGTAAAGTTGATTCTTATGGCATCGGATAGCTTAAAGAAATACGCATCTAATGAATGAAGCCAAATAGCGGTATCTTATTTAAAACATTCTCGCACAACACATTAAATTTCAACACATTTTCAAATCACTAAGAGGATAAGGAAACTAACTATATTTACAAAACTTAAATTTTCTCGAAATTAGCTTTCCCTGAGATACCACTTTTGCGTTTAGCACTGCAGAATATGTGTCACCAGTAGATTTAAAGGAATTAAGTACACGAATTCGATACAGCCTGTATATTCTATCTCGATTATTATTGCTCATAGATAATAACCTATTCAAATAACTATCTGAATACGGCAATCTTTTCAAATTGCCTGTTAGATATAATAGAAAATCCGTTTCAATACATTTACCTTTAGCAACAGATTACGTAAAATGTTTTTCTATGAAAGCGAGCGAGGTTCTATTTGTTACAGCCTGTAATATTTCTACCTGGAACCCAGTCCAGACATATTAAATTGAAATTGGTGACTGTCTGACTTATTTGGAAAATTTAATGGAATCTGTGTTTGTTTACTTCACAGGGATGTTAATACGTAGGTATATTGTTTAGATTTCTGTGTTTTATTTTTTTATTTCAATAAAAGGCTTAGGCTGGGGTGTCTCTACCCGGGGGTGCACGGGATGCAGGGCACGCGGGCGCCGAGGCATAAGGGGCAGCTCGGCGCCAGCCTCTGAAGACTGGTGCTGACGCTGAGGCTAAGTGGTCATTATCTACTCAGTAAGCCAGACGTCTCGTTTCTAGAGCTTTAGAGGATGCGTCCCGCGAAAGACGAGTGCGGGACGTCAATTGTCACGTTTCGTGCCTACGGCTAAACCTTCGGGCAGTAGTCGGAATTTTGTGAACGCAAATTTTGTTTAACTAGAAGATTGTAGATCGCGACCGCGAGTCTCGCCTCGGACGAACACAATTACAAAGTAAAACATTCAATAAAACTATTTAAAATAATTTCTAAAATAAAAATACTTTGACAGTTGGGTCCCGCTTTTTTTGCCACGTCCCGCATTTTGATTGCCAAAGTCTTGGTAAATTCATACATTGAGGTTGGCAGGCCTAGTGCCGAGGCTCAAGAAATTATTTTCATATACATATAGCAGTCAGCTGACAACGCTGATGGGGGGCATGTTGAAATGGCTACGGTGGGCGCCTGAACTGGGTTTACACCCCGGCGCTAGATAACCTAGAGACGGCCCTGGGTTTAGGTTTAGGGTGCATTAAAAGTGCCTTCACGAGTGATCATACTAGGTACGTCTGGTGTACCCTGGGCAGTCAGTCCTTATGCGAACCCTGCTGACTGGCTTATTATTTCAGTTCAATCGGCAGCAGTGAATCCGGGTCACCAAAATAAACCTTAATATATCGGAAACTAAGAATGCTAGCTTATTCAAATAAAAAGCATTTTATAGACTATTCAATAACATTAAAAAAAACCTACTAATATTATTACATAATGCGAAAGTAACTCTGTCTGTCTGTTACGACTTCACGACTAAACCGCTGAACTGATTTTGGTGAAACTTGGTACAAAGATAGTCTGGAATCTGGAGAACGACATAAGGTACTTTTATCCCGTAAAATACGGAATACGCGATAAACGACATTGACGCGGGCGAAGCTGCGGGCGACCTCTCATCATGTAAAAGACACAACAACATAATCGTTCAGGAGTGATTCTATCATTACAGTTATAGCTAATAACGGTATGTCAGGATTGCGAGCAAGGTAAACACAGTAAATAAAACCAACATAGACTCTCCACCACTGAGAGTACTTGTAATTGAGTTAGTATTAGTAACATAAACTAGATCACAATATATTACTTTACACAATTATTACAAGATCATAAAATAAGGACAAGCTAATCAGATATAAAAGGTCAGACTTCTTCAGCTGTTCAACACGGAATGCCCTCGCTTCGTCGAATGACCACCGCCTTTATAACCTCGGGTGGGCCGATCCATATCGACGACTACCCTCTCTTGTCAACATTGCCTAGTGCTACCCGCTACCGATAACACGGCCCTCCTGCAAAACACACGTCCTCGTGTGTTGGTGGTTGGTGGTCGACGCACCATCAACCCCATCGTCAAGATTGTACATCAAGGCCTAACTTCAGTGACACCTCTGGACCTTAAACAGAAACAAATAATACAGTACACATCTCGGCCACACCTGATCTTTGACCTCGTCATCTTACTCATGTCTTTGACCAAAGTAAACTGAAAAGCATCCAAAGAATGTTTGAATCGATTAGAGCTTGTTATCCCATCGACGGCCAACAAGCTCATCACCCATGACTTAAACTAGTTGATATTCATTCAGTATCAACCTAGTTCTATATTCGTTCATAACTTCTCGTATCAAACTTACTTACTTACAAACATCCACACATTAGATTTCAACATTCTCACAATAAAATACTATCTCAGATGCCTAATAGGTAGATAGTTCTACTTTGGTTAAACATCAAATCATAGTTATTCAATAAATCATAATAGGTACATAAACACACAATCTCATCATACACAAATTCATAAAATCATTTAAATACATTTACAATGTTCTTCAGGGCTAAATATCTCAAAGTTTTTCACAAATTCATAATACATAAACACTTAAAATATTTCTTGGTTAAATATCTTAACGATTCACAAAGCCATAATACATAAACACTTAAAATATTTCATTCGTAAAAATCTCATAATTATTCACAAAATCATAACATAATATCTCAATAATTTACAAACTCATAGTACATTTAACACTTAAAATATTCCATGATTATAAATCTCAATTATTCACAATTCATTTTACCAACATATAAACACTTCAAACTCATAGTACGTTAAACACTTAAAATATTTCAAGATTAAATATCTCATTATTATTCACAAAATCCTACATTCTTAAATATCTCAATTCTTCACGAAATCATAAAACAAACATCCTAAATGTTTCATGGTTAAATATCTTATAATCATTATTCACAGTATCATAGTACATAATTATAAACACTTAAAATATTATCTCAATTATTCCCAAAATCATAATACTTAAATTAATAACCTTTAAAACTTTTCATGATCAAAATAATATCTCAATTATTCACAAACTCATATTACAAAACTGACATGATTTTGTAAACATAACATTTCTATGTTGCGCTAATAATACAACCTTTTTACAACAATACAATAAGTACATATTATACACATCTTTATCGAAAATAAGTCAAATTATTTCTTATTTAAAAATAAATTTGACAAATCAATCTTTAACGGAAGCCATCATAATACTTATCGTCAATAATATATACAATTTCCTGTTTTCGTCTACAAAAAATACTTTTTAAACCATAAGTAATAATAACAAACTACTTTTTAATTTCAATCAACTATTTTGCACCATTCTACAACAAGAGTTATAACAAAACCAATAAAAACAAATATCAATATTTTCAAAACTTTTTCAAAACATTAATTCAAAACAGAATCAGTCATTTTCACTGCATTTTCATTTATCAATTAATAGCATCACCCGCCTTGGATTTAGCCAACTCATTTGGCATCACCCGCCTGGGATCCTGCTTTATCAACATGGCATCACCCGCCTTGGATTTAGCCATATCATGGCATCACCCGCCTTGGTTCCAGCCCTATAACAATTGCTTCGCCACGTTAGAGTTTCAGTTTTCCCCAGGCGAAGCCTTTGGCCAACCCCGGCTGGCCAAACCGGGCGGTGCCAAAGATCAACCCTGGTTGCATCTCACCACAAACTCTAATACGACTTGCAATGTATTTTCCTACACGAATAAATACAGATGCCGTATTTATTTTCCACGAATAAATACAGATACCATCATATTTATTTTATACTAATAAACACAGATATCATCTCATTTATTTTACACGGATAAATACAGATAACATCTCTTTTATTTTACATGAATAAGCAAAGATATCATTTAATATTTATTTTACACGAATAAATAACCTCTCATATTATATTTCCTTCATCAAAATTCCTTCACACATAATAAAATGGTTGTGACTCACCGGATTTATCACATTTTCTCATTCTCACACTTCTCACCATTGTAATATCAAGTTTTTGTCAGTCCGTCTATAGGGGATTTAACTTTTCAAAAATATTTACATGTGGGTATACAATCATAATGTGGACTGGTTTTTTCTTGTTCCACTTCTGATGTAAAAGACACAACAACATAATCGTTCAGGAGTGATTCTATCATTACAGTTATAGCTAATAACGGTATGTCAGGATTGCGAGCAAGGTAAACACAGTAAATAAAACCAACATAGACTCTCCACCACTGAGAGTACTTGTAATTGAGTTAGTATTAGTAACATAAACTAGATCACAATATATTACTTTACACAATTATTACAAGATCATAAAATAAGGACAAGCTAATCAGATATAAAAGGTCAGACTTCTTCAGCTGTTCAACACGGAATGCCCTCGCTTCGTCGAATGACCACCGCCTTTATAACCTCGGGTGGGCCGATCCATATCGACGACTACCCTCTCTTGTCAACATTGCCTAGTGCTACCCGCTACCGATAACAATCATCATCATCATTCAGCAAAAAAAAAACGTCCACTGTTGGACATAGGCCTCTCCCTGTGTTGTTGCTATGTTGGGGGGGTTTGCCATAATCGCCACGCTTGGCAGGCGGGTTGTCGATTGCAGTATGGTTATTAAAGTACTCAGAGAACGCTGCTGCCCATCCTCTAGTGAATCCCTTAGTCGCCTTTTACAATACCCACGGGAAGAGATGGGGTAGTGCTATTCTTTACGTCCGGCACTACACGGCAACCTTTAGTAGTTTATAATTTACTTTTTATTTGAATAAGTGAGCATTGTTAGCTTCCGAGATAGTAATGTTAACGTTGATGACCTGCGGATTCATTGCTCCCGCAAGTACACTGTACTTCGATTTAAGAGGGCTATCGCATTTTCTCACCTCTCTCGCTCGCACAGGACCATATTTTTTAAGAATGTTAAATTAAAAGATGCATTTTTTAATAATGTATTCAATGGGCTCCCTTTAAAATAATATTAATTTAATAGGTATAATTATTAAAAACATTTTTATTGTGACATTTATTAAACTTATCTCAAAAACGGATCATAATAATTATTGAGCTGAGTTTATTAGGGAACACGATAGTAATGTGTTTTTAATAATTACCTATCAAATTAATATTATTTTAAAGGGAGCCCATTGAATACATTATTAAAAAATGCATCTTTTAATTTAACATTCTTAAAAATATGGTCCTGTGCGAGCGAGGCAGGAGACAAAATGCGATAGCCCTCATAATGCTAACAGCGACGATTTTCAACAAACGTTAAGGTACCGTTGTCACACGACCAAACACAATAATATTATCCGATCAATAAATCTCCAAATAGCTGCTTACAGAAAGTACTAAAGTCGTTCAGCACACGTACCTCTACTAAGTATAACAATCAATACATACAATAAAAGTAAAGAATACAGCTTTTGTTACGATTCGTATCCAAGAATACTGATAAATCTGGATAAAGTGTTTTGTGTGAGTGCGTTCGAGCTCTCGATTGGATGTGCGTTACACCGTTGTGAGCGGGCTGTGGTTTCGGTTATGAATACCTAAATTTTCTAGACTGTGTACTATTTTTTTTTATTTCTTCTATGCATTTACTGACACGAATGTTCACATGCACAAACAACCCGACCCGGAATATTTTATCTGTAGGCCATACAAATACATCTTAAAATTTAAATAAAAAAAATAAAAAAACCCCAACGTAAAAAGTAGCGAACATTTAAAAAGTCAAAAATAATACCTATGTTTGAGCCATCAAATTCGATTGAGTATAAGGCTTAAAACGCACCAGCGGCCAGCCGCAATACGGCGTACCGCTTGCGGCTGGCCGCACACCGATTTTTACATGAAACCGCATGATCTCATCGCACTGGCGCACGACACGGCTGGCCGGAAATCAGTGCGTTGAGATCATGCGGTTTCATATAAAAACGAAATATGCGGCCAGCCGCAAGCGGCACGCCGCAATGCGGCTGGCCGCTAGTGCGTTTTAAGTCTTACACCTATACAACCTTATTTTTACTTTATACGAAAACCGAGACACCTCAACAAGATTTTCATCAGAACTGCCTGAATATGTGTTTTTTTTTTGTAAATCTCCAAGCTACATCTTAGTTTATGTCGCGTTAAGTTCCCTAAAAAAGTGTGAAGTGCCTGAGCTGTGCTATGCAGGGGTTGTCTAATACACGGAAATTGACCGAGAGGACCGTCTCAAGCCTCAAGGTGTCTATTCCCGGCAACTGTTATGGGTAGAAAACTACTGAAACAAAATTGAAAATGAAAAAAAAAAGTGTTGTAAAAAATATGTCAATCGATTCTCCTAGTGATTCTGAACAAACTAGTTTCAGGTTTAGTATATGTATACTAAAACTAAGCTTGTGTATATTTTAATTTTTACATAAATATTTTAATGTTTGCCCATATTAGAATTGGACTTTAGCGGGCGACAGGCTATATATTTCCAAATGCATCAAGACCCGCGCTCTAAAAATACATCACTTCCACCTGGAACAATTTATTTTAATTCAGTATTTCTGGGTGAAATGTATACAAATACCCCTGCCACACCCACCATTAATACCATTGCTATTTGAAACAGTGTGCATGTTGACAAACAATGTGAGAATAATTTATGCAAGTTTCTAATACGAATTATCTCACTCGTCAATCATTTTAACGGTCGCATTGTTAGCATAATGCACAAACAATTTCTGACCTATTTCAATGATGGAAGAAAAGTTATGAATTTCAAACGAGGGGTTATTAATGAAGGGGAAACTAAAAGTATTATTGTTTTCTTTGTTCGAGTGTTTTCTTGGATTCCGTAAGATGCAAGTTATTGGTTTGAAAATTTTTGTTGAATACAGAGCGATGGCTAGGTTTTTATGCTAAAATTCTGATGCCCATATCAACAAACAGATGTAGCTTTTAATTAGAACTTTTTATTAATATGGGTCTAAGTTTAGATCTTGCTGCTACGTCGCCTTTTACGACACTCTTGACTAATGATAAGCTTCTATGGCAAACATGTCATGCCACGTCGATAATTCTGCCAAAGTCAGCTGTGAAAGTACCTGCCTACAACGTATAACATAATAAACACAAACCCTAAAAGATGTTTGTTAAGAATCGGCTACTGAATCGATTTCAGCAATTTTAATATGTGTAATTTTTGTAACGTTAGTTTTTACCAATCAGTCTTTTAATTGAAATAAGGAAAATAGAGCCTTATATCAAGACTGAATTTTAAATGCAGTTAACTATGAAAAAGTAATACTATTTTCTTGAATAAACAACATGAAGCGAAAATTTCAGTATATGTAGATATTATGATTATAACTGAATATTCTAATTGGGGTGTTTGAGTGTGTGTGTAATTACACCATGTAGAAAAATGTTGCATAACATTATAATTAATATATAAAAAATATTAAAATTCTAACAACTGTCACACCTTGTAACAGGAATTTTATTTTAAGTTCTACATTAAAGATTGTTATGATACGCTACGGTGTAATAACCGCCCGTGGTTTGTAAAGTAAACGTCCCAGATGAACAGATATACATTTATCACATCCATAAGAACAGATACGATCTCACACAGATAACGTTCTGTTCAACGGCACTTTGACAAATAATGTAAATCGGGAAAACGTATTAACTTTATCCGATGCCTTTGTGAAAAATATTTGCGTTGTTTGTCTTGGAGCAAAAGATAAAGGTATATTTCAGCTGCTTATTTCAGGTACTTTAGAAAAGTAGATTCACAGAAGGTATTCGGGTTGTTGTTGGAAACTTTTGCAAAAAACACACGCAACCGTGAAAAATCTATAAAATTTAATATAGATTAAATGCCAAAGTTACACTGTAGTGAATTATTTTAAATCGCATAGGTATACTGCCATCCATAATAATCGGCAAAAACGTAGTTATGGGCAGGGCATCTAAACGTAAAAAAAAACAATGAACTAGAATGAAATAGAAAAGTACGAACGAGGATGCATCAACAAAAAGACCCTTTGACCAAAGAAAAGTAAAGAGTTCTTTGGTCATAGACTAGGAAGACCACAGAGCGACTAGGAATTAATTTTGACATTACAGCTCGGTGACAGTGACACATGCTACCTGCACGAGGCCAAAAAGGGCTCCTGCCCTTTTTGGCCTCGTGCAGGTAGCCTAAATTTTTATCCTTTTTTTTATCCCTTATGTTGCTAAATGTCAGGTCATGACCAAAAAAAAATTCGCGAAGTGTGAGTTTGGTCACGACGTGACCAATTTAGGCGCGTCGTGTTCCTTACCAAATTTGGCATAGTAAAGTTGTGTTTGACACGCTAAAATTTTTTCGGATGCAACTAGAATATCAGGCAATATAAAAAGCCCATGTGTCAAAGCTTTAAAATGTACGGTTGACAAGTAATAAGAAAAATAAAAAAGGTGCCGCGTTAGTCCGCCATTTTTTTGTCGCCGTAAATAGTCATGTTATGTTGTGTCGTGTTAATTTTGTGAAAAAATAAGTGTTTTTGTGTGTGTTTTTGTGCTAGAACGTGTCTGTGTATGTACTAATCATAAATTAATAATCATAATGTGAATTGGACAACAATTAATATGCAAAATTGCGAAATGAAAAAGCCGTTGAGTCGGCCGCCGGTGCCTGCCGCGGAGTCATCGCAACATTATCGGTAAGTTTTTTTAATAATTAAACTAATTATAGGACATTAATAATGTTTATATGTATCGTCTTATTGATAAATAGGCATTATACTGTATTTTTTTCAAAAAATCAAAAATTCACATTTTTTTATTATCAAGAGGCCCCCAAGGGGTGGAATTTTTCGTAAAATTGATCATTTTGATTGTTGATTATCTTTACGTATTTGTTAGGCAGCATACCTTTTTTTGTGCTTAATCAATTCGTAAATATCTTCAAAATGTAGAATGTAACTTTGTATTTTCCATTTAGTCAACATAATTTGATCTGTGACCCATTGTTTGAGAGAGTGTTTTGCGCTCCTCGTGTTCCCGTGTTTGTTTTGGTTAGTCGTTACTAATTAACTAAACAATTATAACAGCCGAGACTGTTGTTTACGATAAGTATATGGACCACCCATTAGTATAAACAAAAAACCCAAGCCACTTCGCATAAACACTTCTCCAAATACAAGTCGTAAGCCGACCTTTTTTTTTGTTTACAACGGCCCACCCACAGCTGTCGGCACTTAACTGATAAGCTTGTAGTATCATAAATATTTGTTACGAGTGCTGTTCTTTTGTTTTATTAGTGTGGAATAAGGTGTGTTTATGCATATTAAACAAAAAGTAATACTATTTTCTTGAATAAACAACATGAAGCGAAAATTTCAGTATATGTAGATATTATGATTATAACTGAATATTCTAATTGGGGTGTTTGAGTGTGTGTGTAATTACACCATGTAGAAAAATGTTGCATAACATTATAATTAATATATAAAAAATATTAAAATTCTAACAACTGTCACACCTTGTAACAGGAATTTTATTTTAAGTTCTACATTAAAGATTGTTATGATACGCTACGGTGTAATAACCGCCCGTGGTTTGTAAAGTAAACGTCCCAGATGAACAGATATACATTTATCACATCCATAAGAACAGATACGATCTCACACAGATAACGTTCTGTTCAACGGCACTTTGACAAATAATGTAAATCGGGAAAACGTATTAACTTTATCCGATGCCTTTGTGAAAAATATTTGCGTTGTTTGTCTTGGAGCAAAAGATAAAGGTATATTTCAGCTGCTTATTTCAGGTACTTTAGAAAAGTAGATTCACAGAAGGTATTCGGGTTGTTGTTGGAAACTTTTGCAAAAAACACACGCAACCGTGAAAAATCTATAAAATTTAATATAGATTAAATGCCAAAGTTACACTGTAGTGAATTATTTTAAATCGCATAGGTATACTGCCATCCATAATAATCGGCAAAAACGTAGTTATGGGCAGGGCATCTAAACGTAAAAAAAAACAATGAACTAGAATGAAATAGAAAAGTACGAACGAGGATGCATCAACAAAAAGACCCTTTGACCAAAGAAAAGTAAAGAGTTCTTTGGTCATAGACTAGGAAGACCACAGAGCGACTAGGAATTAATTTTGACATTACAGCTCGGTGACAGTGACACATGCTACCTGCACGAGGCCAAAAAGGGCTCCTGCCCTTTTTGGCCTCGTGCAGGTAGCCTAAATTTTTATCCTTTTTTTTATATTGTTTTTGTTTCTGTGAGTCCAAAATAAATCATTTTCTTTCTTTCTTTCTTTAGGGTGATTTCCAATAAGAGTCGTTTATTAATATAGGCCAAGTGTGAGTTCGTCTTGTAATTTCAATTTATATATTTGTTTCAATCTTCTTTAGTTTATATTTTCGAAAGAACAACTCTCTCATATATTTTATATAGCTATCGTACGTGACTAACACTACTATCGTTTGAGTCTCATTTCCTTTGACTCTGAGCTCAGCTTGTAATCTGCGATACGATCGTACGTGTTCCCACTTTACTTATCTCTTCGCTATTTATAGCTCGCGAGGTAAGCTGACTCCAAGGTAACGATGCAGTCAACACGAAGCGTTTGGATGTGGATTGAAACGTAAGGTTTTTGATATTTTACTATAAATGCTAAAGTTATAAGTAAGTTGATCGTACTTAAGTTAGCAACTAAGCGGTAATCTGGCGTCTCTTTTGTAAATGTTGTGTTTATCTGTAATCGTGAGTTCGTTTTGAAAAATCCTTAAACACGTAGGTACTTTTTGAAGCGTATTTCTAACGAGTTTCAAGTCGACTTCAAACTTGTTACAAACTCAGTCACTGATCAGTTTTATATTTAAATATTTATTTTGGAAAACCAATAGCTATAAAATGGCGTAAAAAATTACAATGTGTCATAAAGCCAATTACAGGTTTTCACGATTAGCGTTAGACTTTAAAATCAAAAAACTTAAAGGACACTTAAGCAGGACAAACACTAGTTATGTTTTAAGTAAAGGTTATATTATAAATGATCAAAAACTTAAGTTGAGCATCTTTCTTGCCGCTTTTCATGACAAATGGATCAAAGGTGAACTCTTTGCATAACTTATTGAGATTATATTAGATACTTACAAACGTGGAGTTGTTCATGAGGAGCCTGGTGGTGAAGTTCTTGACATTGAACAGCGTGAGGCCTCCCCATCGGTCCCTGAACACCAACTCCTCATCTGAAACAATCGAGAAATACTTGTCAAACAAGTTTCAACAAATACTTATGTAGGTAAATGTGTTGTCGCTAGCGGTTTAAGGGGGTATTTCACCAACCTATCATTAACTGTTCATTAAGCTAATTCGATCTCTAAACTTTTCAATAGCTACAGCATTTGCATTTCACCACATATCAACAAGATTATTGAAACACATTCATTATTTATTTCTAGGACTTGTTCTCCTAAAATAAATTGTTGCCAAACGCAATCGAACCACAACCGTCAGTCAGTTTTTGTTTTCGAAAACTTTCAAAATGATTGATTTTGTTGTTTGTGTCAAACAATTTGATAGCTTTTGAAATTGAGAACTGTCTGAATGAACGGTTCGGCCGGTTGTGATTTATCAAGATTTATTTTAGGGGAATTAGGTAGTTACCGACTACATCAATGATATATTGGTGAAATACCCCCTAAGTGTATTCAGAAAATATTGAGTGAGTTATGGCTCATTTACACGGAGATAGTTTCTCGAAGCGAGACTCATTCTGTCTTCGTCTTTCTCTACGATGAAAACAGAGATAGCATGAGACTCGCTTCGAGAAACTATTCTCCGTGTAAATGAGCCTTTAGTTATAGTCCTCTATTTATCTTACGAAGATGCGTGAATCATTGCAATATGAACCTTAGTTCTTTGTAGTAAAAGTCACACGACGCGTGAGATATCAAGAGTACGGGAAACTGTTTATATTTTTTTAATGTATCGGGATCAAGATAAATGGACTCAATACAGTATGATAGTTAGAACAAGTGATATACATATTCACAGACAAGATAATTTAAGGTTAGGGAAAGGGATTACTAATCCGAAAGGGTGTTAACATACCCATAATAACTTTTGTTGCATGTGAATCTGGGTCGTGTGTGTGTAGCCACGTTCATATGCGAACTTTCAACTACCTTACAAAAAGCGATTTGCTCAGCAGCGCGGAAATAACGAGGGTTTTATTACCTTAAATATGGCAGAAGGGTGCCTTACACCATTGAATACACACGGCTCAACTTTCATTGGTTGTTACAAAGTTCTTCAATAATACCAATATTACTTGACCTGTTAGGAATAGGGATCAAGGTATGCTGGTTACCAGTATTTGTTATTATGAGTAGTTTTATTAAAATGGGCTGCATTTATTACTTTATTCTATAACCTATAATAGGTCAACTAAGATTTGGGGGATATCTTCCTGGTTTAATCATATTTTGCAATAGGTATATTTATTTAATTAAAACATCATCATCATCATTCAGCCGAAAAACGTCCACTGCTGGTCATAGACCTCCCCCAAAAAGGGGGGGGGGGGGGGGGGTTGCCGTAATCGCCACGTTTGGCATGTGGGTTTGCGATTGCAGTATGTTTGTTAAAGTATTCAGAGAACGCTGCTGTTGATATTTGAAAAACAAACTTGTTGCAGGTCGGGTCGGGTTATAGGGTATAAATTATCACGCTATTTACTATGGGGGACGAGCAATATTGCATTTTGTAAGCATTTTCCCTACAATTTGCCGGGGGATATATAGAAATCGAAAAAAACGATACAGTACTTATCTTATTTTAGCGAGACAGGTAACTGTAAGTTTCTAAATTCTAACATGAATTTAAAGTGTTCAAGAAGTAAAACAACACACGCAATTCAGTTACTTGCAGCGCCATCTTACGACTAAAAATAGAACTAATGTTGACAGTTGAGCTCCATATTCGATAGATGGCGTTGTGCATATATAATGATGAGGTTATTCAAGATATAAGATTTAAAAAACCGGCCAAGTGCGAGTCGGACTTGCGCACAAAGGGTTCCGTACCATTATCTATAAAAACGGCAAAAAAATCATGTCTGTTGTATGGGAGCCCCCTTAAATTTCTGTTTTTTAGTATTTGTTGTTATAGCGGCAACAGAAATACATCATCTGTGAAAATTTCAACTGTCTAACTATCGCGATTCATGAGATACAGCCTGGTGACAGACGGACAGACAGACGGACAGACAGACGGACAGCAGACCCTTAGTAATAGGGTCCCGTTTTACCCTTTGGGTACGGAACCCTGAAAATGGTGAACACATCATTGTTTAGTAGTTTCGACACAGTGTTGACATAGTGTGACGACAAGTCGCGGGCACAGCTAGTTTGAAATAATATCACGAATATGATTCATTTTTGCGTAAAGTTAGGTCATTAGATAGTGTATAACATGTCCTTCAACCCTACCACAGGACCGTGACCAATAACTAGTTAACCCTATACACATATAAGTCAAGCTCAAATTTTGGAGATAAGACCAAAAACAACATGGGCCCATAATATAAAGTACATTGCTCGGTGGCAGCGGGCTGTAACCTTAATCAATCACTAGGCTAGTATACACAGGTCGGCTTTTACCGTGGACCTGACATACGGGGAGTACGTGTTGACAATATTATTAATTTACTTACTATCATAAATTTTCTGTGTACCAATAACCGATGAAATGTGTTTAATACAGGGACGTATTAAAGGGAGGTCAACAGGAGCTTCACAAGAGAGGGGCCTCCAAAACTATGAGAGTTTGATTTTTGTTTAATTTAAAAATAATTATAGAGAAAGTAAGAAAACATTTTTATTTTAGACTCGCACAGGTAATTACAGAAATAGAGCAAGATACAAAAGAAAAAATATTAAAATTAAAACAAACTGCACTAGGCCAAAAAAGGCTGTTAACTCAGCATAAAGCTGAGACAATAAAAAACCGCATCGCTGGTTTTCAGACAGGACCGTTGCAGCGTTGTGATGCCACGGGCAATAACGATACAAATAAATAGGTTACGTACAATATTAAAATACTACTAAATAAAAACAATAATTCGTTTATTATGAGTTGTGTTACGTGTGTGTGTTAACATTCAAATAATGTTAACTGATAAATAAATGCCAACCAGAAAAATAATAAAAAGCAAGTTTGTTAGCGATTCCGGACGAGCCAGCAGCTCGACACTTCCACATCATTTGTCTATACCTTCAGCCGTTACTAATGAGACAATTAATTAATCTATTGTCATCGACTGAATCAGTCTGGCGCAACGGACAAGAGGCTATGAAAATGAAACCCATTCTTACAAAGAGCAAAAAATCACGTTAACGAGGAACTGCTGTTTTGTAAACATTTCCTCGTCCAACGGGACTCCACTTCTTCGCTGCCCCAGGGCCTTTAAACTTTTAAGTCCGGCCCTGCGAGCATACTTCGGACTACTCCTTCGGGGAATACCGGCGTGATGATGTGCCTGACAATGCTGCGGTTTTTGTGTAGCTACTGGTTAAAAACAGGCAACTTTTCCCAGTAAGCGTCAAATTTAGTGATTGAAGCTGGTTGTTTGAGAGTAGATGTTTTGATAATTCAGATAGGATAAGTGTAAGTATTGTCTAGTGTGTTGCAGGAAAAATCTCCTATTTGTTGCCTGTACGTCTGTTCGACGTAACATGTTGCCTAAGCAGAGTGGCTGTGTGTATCTTTGTTGGAGACTAGTAGGACAAGACAATTGTTGCTATATCAGCGAATTAGATTAAATTTTATTTTACGTTTGTTCGACGTAGCACGTCTGACACATAGGATGCCAATGTGTGATCTTCTTTACGAGACAGATTGAGCTTTGACTGTTATATATACCAACTTAATACGCCTGTTCGACGTAGCACGTTGGTCAACTGACGTGTCCGTGTGTATTTCTCCTTCGCAGAAAGTAGTAGCAGAAGACAGATGGAGTTCAAACTGTGATTAAAATTAGACAATGTAAGTGTGGGGTTGATCATTATCTTGATGCACTTTGCTTCTGGAAAGATATTTGAAAATCAAAGTAAGTAGGTACTTTAATGCTACCGGATAAACCTTCTGTTAAAAAGGTGAACACATAAGTATATCCACAGGTGGTTTCACTACTTTTTTCTGATTTTTAACGGACTTCGAAAAGAAGCTAAGGGGTTATCGATTCGACGTATATCTTTTTTTAATTTTTACTTTACATTTTACACCGCCGCCGCCGCGCCGATTTCTCAGTGATTTGTGAACCGATCTGAGTTTTTTTTTATTCAGTGCAAAATGATTTTGAATTGGTCTCTTATGAATTTGATTAAGACTGGTTGAGTAGTTTTTTGGAAATAGAAATTCAAAATACATTCACATTAAAAAATAAAGTGTGTTATGTATGTTTGAAAATAATATGGGCATAGAAATGCTTAAAATGCTGAATGCCGGAGTCATGTTATGACACGGCCATCTGTCAGCTGTCGCTCTGATGTCAGGGTTGCCAGACAAACAAAAGAATTAATCTGCAAATAATTTTTTCAGTAGGGTTTCATTTTTTTCAAATTCGCTTCTCTTTTCTGATTTTCGCAAGTGCGGCTGCTGAGCGCAAGGGTTTGGGTTTGATTCCGGGACAGACAGTTTTATTGGGTTTACATGTTAGGTAACTGTAGCAGGCGGAAATACAGGGTAATACACTTTACTTTGAAAAAAAAAGAAAGAAATGAAAATACGTCGGCGTAAATGGCGGTATAAAGAACGCCTTTGTATAATTATAATGCGTATTTGTCTGCCTAGCTTTTTCCCTACAATGTTGGGTTCAGCTTCCAGTCTAACCAGATGCGGCTGAATAACCGTATTTTACACGGAGCTACTGCCATCAGACCTCCGCTATCCAGTTACTGGGAAATGCCGATATCCTAAGTTTAGACCGGTTGTCAGACTTTCGGGCTTGTGATTATGCGTATCTATGGATATTAATATCAGCTTGTGATTAAGTGTTCCGTTTGGGTCCGAAATTAGGCAATCTTGAAACCATAAACATCAGATGTTTGCATGACGTAATATGCCATAATTTCTCAGCTGTTGCTAAGAAACGTCATGCGACATGATTGATAGACGGATATAAGGGTAAAAGTTGTTGTTGTTTGGATAGGGAAAACTCAACGATTTTATAAATAAAGTAGCCGGTTACGTCATGCGGGCCTTAAAATTGAAGATCAACCAAAAATATGTATTTTTCTGTAGTTGTATGTGCACTCGCCTGTGCGAGCTGAATTGGTAGTGGGCTGATCATGTCTGTCGGAAGACCGGTGGTTGAAGGTCCAGAAATCGCCATTAAATATGGCAATGTGGCGGCATCTATCTTGCCACATGTGAACTATCCGACATCGCGCAATCAAGATTTAACACGCAGATAGTATATATACAACCTCCCAACATCAACCGTTGGGCAGTAGCCCGCCAGGCACAAGACTCCGCCTGGTTGGAGGATCCTCCCTTTGGTTGGAGGAACACCACACCAAGTTTCTCCACAGCAATATCGAGCTTCGGGCTGGCTTCGTTGCGCCCATCCTCTTGACAATACCCCTTAGGCCGTTTGTCTACCGCCGCCGACACCGAGAACGAGATGACGTTGCCGAAGTAGCGATACATTCACGACGGCGGCGGTGGAAAAACGCTCTAAGTCGCCTTTTACGACACCCATGGGTGGAGAAGAGGTATGTTTTATGTGCGCACCTGCAGATAAGTGGTTACCGCCGCATACCTACAACACCAATTGTTGATGCCTTGCCAAACTTAGATACAAGTTGGAAAGTCTCATGTGCCTGTAATTTCACCAGCACCATTAAAACCGGAACACAGCAATGCTTCTTGGCGATAGAAATAGATTTGAAGGTATTATTTCCCCGGACGAACTGTTTCATAAGGAGCTCTACTAATTTTAAATTTAATTAGCCAGTCTTGTGTAATTTCTCCTCGTTGTAACTTGAGATGGTGTCCTCCCTCCTCCCAAAACTACGCGGCTAACGTTGACAACTAGGAGATTGATAACTTTGGGCAATGAGATACAGTAATTTAAAAGAAGAAGATTTTTTATTGGGTTGCAAAACAATATGTTTTCGAAGACAACACTTAACTCAAAAAAATTAAATAAAAAAAAAACAAATTAAGATTTTCTTATTACCCATATTATTTCTAAAAGTTTTCTTGTCAGTCATGCAGTGACGTCAAATCGTCGTGTTTGCTCTTATATGTGACGTATAGCGCGGCAATTCATTATACAGTTTTTCTTTAAACTTTTTTTGGATACATAACATTCTGTGGTATATTACATTTATGTCTAATATCTAAATTTATGATTTATGAACGTAATTAACTAAGGGCCGATTTTTCAATCGTCAGATAACTTTTATTTAAGTAATAAGTTTGACGTTTTGACAGCTCATTGGCTGGAGACCCTTCAGGTCTTGCCAATAACTGTCCGGTTACGTCGAAATGGTCCCCTAGGACAACCTACAGCAGTCCAAAAGAAAAAAAAAATTGACAGCTTCTGTACCTATGGACAATATTTCAAAATGTAAAACTTATTCCTCAGATAATAGTTGCTTAACGATTGAAAAATCAGCAGTAAATATATTAAATTCTAATAAATTAATGTTTGTTGTGTGCCAGCCCTGCCGTGACGTCACGTAATACAGTTGGAAACACTTGTGACGTTTAGCGCGGCGAATCGTTTTAAAAGCTTTCCGCGCTTTTGTCTCCAGCGTGTAGCGTCGTAATGAACATTTTGGTTTAAAGGATTTTATTTTAAAGGAAAAGTGTGGGCAAGTTCAGCAAGTTTTGTTACGTGTGTAGTCCAGCCGTAGCTGTTTTTATTTATTTATTTTTTATATACAAGGTTAGTCAGAAAGGGGGTACTAATCCGAAAGGGTCTTAAAGTACCCATAATAATGAATAACTTTTGTTCTACAACTTTTCCCAAAAGTCAATAGTTTAAGAGAAACAGTTGTTAAAAAATTTCAAAAAAAAAACTCTAAAATCTATCTATCTCCAGTTATGATCAGCTGTGTTTACATTTTAGGTTATATTTGGGGTCATGAATTAGAAGCACCATTTTCTGAATTTGTAACTAAAGCAGGGATGAAGAATTCTTGAAAAAACTAAAATAAAAATCATTTTATTTGGAAAAAAAATCGAATTTTGAGATTATAACACTTGCTTTCAAACAGTCATCAGCGATACTATAAGTGGGCTTCGGATTAGTACCCCTTTCCGACTAACCTTGTATACCGGAAACTCGCTTCTTTATGCAAGCACCCTTACCAGTTATCGGTACCGAATTGTCTGTACCGAGAACCCGCTTGAAGCACTTACCAGTTATCGGTACCGACTTGTCTGTACCGGTAACCCACTTCTTTATGCAAGCGCCCTTACGAGTTCCCGGTATCGACTTGTCGGTACCGGGAACCCGCTTCTTTATGCAAGCACCTTAACGAATTATACTACACAATGTATAACACTTAATACCCTTCGAAAAGGCCTCATATTTTACCACCTACCCTTAAGTACGTGAGTGCACTGCCAATGTTTCCAATTCGTTACTTTCTGAAATCCCTAGATTGGTGTTAGCATTTCCTTTTGTTACGATAAAAGGGTTTTCTTTAAGAGTTTTCGTAATTCGGAGCTATTTTGTATGGTTAAGGGCTGTTCAATGTATACATGTACATGGTCTGAATGAAATGGTTCTGGTGTTGTTTCTAAAAATAAATATTTTATTGGTAAGCCGTCCACACATTTTCATGTTACCCGTTAGAGTGTTTGTCCACTGCCGCTGTCACTGAGAAACGAGATTATTTCGGACCGAGTTTGGAACGACGTGACGGCTATCGTTTGTCCACCGCGACCGATCTCGGTGGTTCTCGATATAAGACAAAAATCCGTGCACCGGCGCCGTCAATCTCGGATGTAGTGGACAAGTGCAGATGTGTGTTATGATCACATTTCTCATTATCGTTCGCAGCTTAAATGGCTACCTATCCGGCAGAGACGATCCCTCAGATCTCTCTGTATGCTCTTCTCCGTTATGAACGATTCATGTGCTCCTGATTATCTGAAAAGATATTTTCAAGTTTTGGGCAGTTCTCATAATCGCAACCTGCGTGCTTCTGAAAATCTACTTCTCCAAATACGTTCCCACCGCACAGGTTTCATTTCTAACTCCTTCGCTGTCTCAGCAATCAAACTTTGGAACGTGCTCCCCCTTGATATTAAAAAAGCCCCGAGTAAATTCTCGTTCAAACGCAAAGTTAAGGAATACTACTTGAAGTCGCTGCACTCCTAATCATCTAATTTAGTCTTCGTCATAATTGCATTTAGATTTTCTTATAGTTTTGTATTTCATATATTATATATCATAATATCTATATATTTATTCGTATATGTATATGTATTTTATGTAATTTATATCTTACGAATTCGTTTTAAATTCTGTTCAACATTGTCAACTCATTTTTATTAATTTTTTTGCTGTACCTATTTCGATGCTTTTCTTTTTAACCCAAAGGTTGACTGGTAGAGAATGCCTTATGGCATTAATTTCTTTCTGTATTCTGAGGGCATTAAGTCCGCCTTATGTACCACCATAGTGCATAGAAGTATAAATAAATAAATGTGTTTTGTATTGCTGGCATTTCGGTCCGTCACTATCTCGGCGGAGTCTAGCGGTAGCGCCGAACTACACACAATCTCGGTGGCCGAGATGACGGCGCTCGGATGACGGACGTGCGGTGGACACGCAGCCATAGTAATGTATGTATCACTACTTCGGCAACGTCATCTCGTTCTCGGTGACGACGGCGGTGGACAGACGGTCTTGGACCTCTCCGTGCTTCGCAGAGCACGTTAAGCCGTCGGTCCCGGGTGTCGTACGAATACCTATGACAGTCATTACAGGTAGTCAGAAGCCCGAAAGTATGACAACCGATCTAATCTTAGGCTATCGGCATTTCCCAGTAACTGGGTTGCGGAGGTCTAGGATGGCAGTCGCTCCGTGTAAAATATTGGTATTCAGTTGCATCTGGTGGGGGGCTACTCCCTAAGTCCGTCAACGAAGTTAGTGGCCCGTCCGAAAGTAGCCTGAAACGTAGGAGTGAACAAAACAAGTGTCAAGTTCAACTTTTCGGACCGGCAAAAACACATCGGTAGTAGGGACAACTGTCAAATCTTGTCATTCATTCTTAGTTCGGGCCCCGAAATAATCGTGTGTCCGTAGGTGATAGGGAGTAGGAAACGCTCGTAACTAAGGCTGAAACCACGGACTTGCTTAGGGAGTAGACCCCCTGATCCCAACGTAAAGGAACGGAACGAGAAATAGCTAGAACGATGATGACTTTTAGATACTAGTTGCCTGGAAATGAACCTAGCTTTATAGCTTGTAGTAGTTTTACAGAAAACAAAAAATTCATAGAATTATTTTCCAGATTCCGGAGCGCTGATATTTTGTTGGAAACTTCTGGAAAATTTGAAAGTTAAATAAAAAAGTTCTTCGCTGTTTGTAATGCAAGATTTTTAAAGTTTATTGAGATTGTAACATTCTTTTGAGGATGCACAAGAATAGAGTATATAAAAGGAGTCATCTACCTGTCTGTACGTCCACTGCTGAACTTGGCCGTCCCTATGACCGCTACAATTAGCGGTCAAAGGGGAAATTTTCATAATCATGTCATAGAGAGCTAATAATCATGTAGGAGTTAATCTATCATTACACTTATAGCTAATAATTATCTGTATGTCAGGTACAACGCGGGCATGGTAAATATAGAATATAAAACCAACATAGACTCTCCACCACTGAGAGTACTTATATTTATGTTAGTAGTTAGTAACATGAGCGCATGAGGAGCTCGTGGCTAAATAATTACAGCCGCATAGACCAATCTTCCGGGTTAAGCCACGCTTGCCGAGGTTGGCCTGTGGATGGGTGACCATTTACCATAGCGAGTTTCCTCCGTGCCTCGGAAAGCACGTAAAGCCGTTGGTCCCGGCTGTCATTTGTAGATCTTTGACAGTCGTTACTGTTGGTCAGAAGCCAGAAAGTCTGACAACCAGTCTTACCAAGAGTATCGTATTACCCAGTTACTGGGTTGTGGAGGTCTGATAGGCAGTCGCTCCATGTAAAATATAGATATTCAGCTGCATCCGGTTCGACTGGAAGCCGACCCCAACATAGTTGGGAAAAGGCTAGGCAGATGATGATGAGTTAGTAACATGAGCTAGGTCACATTTTTTTTTTTGGCGTAAACCAATTTTTTGATTAATGCTTTACTATGGGAAAAAAAATCAGCTGTTCCCTAGATTTTGACGAGTTCTGCGAACATAAATGTAGGGAACAACTGTTTTTTTTTCGCGATATCAGGTTTGTTTCCATAGTGGAATTTGTTCATTATGACGAGTACAGTGACCCCTTATGAGGTTTTGCGTTATTTATGTTACACCTTGTAGTTTATCTCGTCTCGGCACGACATAATGAATCGACAAAAGTATCTCACCCACACACAACATATTCTACACATAAACATACGCAAGCATACCCTTACAGACACAAAATCACATCACTTTACATTCACTCACATCACATTCATTAGACACATACTAACTCACACCCACATCAAACATCTACACACATACACATCACACACATACACATCACACATACTCATAACTATAATGTATTTTAAAAACTCTTAAGTTTGAATTAGTATTGCTTAATATTATGATTTGTTTATTAGAACCCAACTGTGAACCACCACGTGCACTATGTGTCATCAACTATGAGGATACTAGATCCCACGACACAGAGTATCCTAGTGTGGGGTCTAGGGTTACTCCATTGCACACAAATTTTGTTTTACACTCCAATCTTGGTGCTTTTAGATTTATTTTGTGCTTATTATGATTGTAAACTTGTTCCTAGTAAAAAATATTATTAATTTATTTTATCTCGCCCTGCGCACGATAGCCCAGCAGAAATCATACGGAGCGAGTAAGTAGAATATTAAAACATTATTGTAACAAACTACAAGACAAGACTGCCCCGTTTGTCTAGTGGTCGCAAGAGTGATTGCTGAACTCCCCAGGGGGCTTACACTCTTAAAGCAGGACAGAAGTTGCCTGGAATTTGAAATGCCCTGATTTTTTGTTCTATGACATCGTTGGAGCAGGCCTGCGGCAGGCCTGCTACGTTGACGTTTACGAAATCCGTTCACCTTTTTTTTGTATAGACTTTTCGTACCATGAACAAGCAACGATTCCCAACTGCACACTGCGACCCACTGGCACTCGTGAAATTTTTAATTTTTAACATTTAACTGTAGGTATCTTTTTTTTTTACCTACTCATTATATATTGTATTATAATTTTATATATCTTTTATTCTTTGATTCTGATATAGGTAGTATCAGTTTTCTTTTTAGTAATGCCCATGGCATCAAGCTATTTACAATTGTAATAATTACAAAATGTAAAATGTGAGTATCATGTAGCCATTATTGTCATGCTTAGTATGTTTTTTTTTTTTTGTGTATTCCTACATAAACCTGACTATTGTCTGGCAGATGAGGCTGTCATGCTCACTAAAATGTCCTGCTGACGGTGGCGTTGTGTATTGGGTTGTTAAGTTCCCTGCAATATGGTTGAGTTAAGCGATGCTGATGCGCTCGTCATGCTCGTGAACGGGTGCTGTCTGTCGGGACTGGTCAGCTCTTACATGCTATGACAACATTAAGGCAATTTCTCATTGTTATTCTTGTACTACTGACATTGACCTACATTATTCTCACATTAACTTGTAGCATATAGCTACCTGCATACATTCAAAATCCACATACTTAAACAGTATAAATACATAATAAACATACATACACATTACAATCAATTACCGTACAAATAAATACACCATAAATATACATACACACATACAATCAATATTAACATACGAATAAATACCTCACATATTATTATACAACCATACATAACCATAACACATTAAAACAAATACAAAAACACTAATATAAAATAAACCTAACTTTACACTTACCTGGTAGTCGACCGTGTGTACATAACTTTATATTCCGCACGTCTGTACGCTGCCTTATCTAAAACGCTAGCGGAGCCCTGGTGCTCACTTGGCGGATCGGCGCCTGCGATGCCGTCCTCTATACATAAAAACTACGGCCCCCGCTACGGAGCCGCGCCGGCCGATCGGCGCAACGGTCGTCTCGCCCGCGCTCCCCGCTAGTCCGCAACACACCACGGTATAGAGCGCACGCTCCTGCCTCTCACACCGCGCATTACGTTTATAGTCGATGATCGATGTATGTTCTCACAGTATTGTCAACAGTGCTCATTGTTTGTATGTTATACAGGAATAAATAAACATTAACTAATATTACAACGTTAGTGAGTTTAATTTATAATACTTAGGTACCCAACTCACTACAGTGGTGACCCCGAACTAAAACACGTGCCAGTGCTAAAAACTTGTGAAATTAAAAGTGCTAAAAACTTTAATCGTAATGAGTGACTCCGAACAAAGTGTAACCGATAAAATGGAAACATCAACACCATCATCATCGCGTGACGTATTTCGTGTTGGTGTACGTGTGCCGCCATTTTGGCCTGAGAAACCGGCCATTTGGTTCGCACAAATTGAAGGACAGTTCGCGATATCCAACATTACCGCGGACACAACCAAGTTCTATTACGTCGTCAGCCACCTCGACCCAAGGTACTCAACGGAAGTAGAGGACGTAATTGTGAACCCACCAGCTACTGACAAATATGGGAAACTAAAGACTGAACTCATCAAGCGTCTATCAGAATCGCGTGAGAAGAAGGTGCACCAACTCCTGACGCACGAGGAGCTGGGCGACAGGAAGCCGTCGCAATTCCTAAGGCACCTCCAACACCTCGCGGGCCCTAAAGTACCTGAGGAATTTCTCCGCACAATCTGGTCAAGCCGTCTGCCTAATAACATACAGTCAATAATTGCGTCGCAAGTTTCCGCCCGACTAGACGACTTGGCCGACCTGGCAGACCGCATACACGACGTGGTCCCCAGGAGTCACGTAGCATCAACATCTGCTCCGGCTGGTGATATGGACGCCATGTCTCGACAAATCACCGACCTCACAAAGCAAATGCAGGCATTAGCAGCAAAAGTCGACAAGTTATCTCGCTCACGCAGCCGCTCAACAACCAGACGCGATGATCGATCAAAATCTCGCGAAAGCCGATCGCATTCTAGAGAGTACCCAACATGTTGGTACCACCATAAGTTTGGTGCGCAGGCGAATAAATGCGTAAAACCCTGCAATTTTACGAAACCGGAAAACTAACTAAGCAGTCCGTTATGGCGGCGGACGACGGCTGCTCAAAATGTAAAGGTCGCTTATTTATTTCCGACAAAAGATCCGGCATGCAGTTTCTTGTCGACACAGGTTCAGACGTGTGCGCATATCCTAAAATGCTGCTACAAAACAAGTACTGTTATAGTAATAATAAATCGAAATACGAACTTATCGCTGCGAACGGAACTCCGATACCTACGTACGGAACGATTCAACTTAATCTCAATCTCGGATTACGCCGCGAGTTTACATGGAATTTTATCATCGCTGACGTCTCAAAACCAATAATTGGAGTGGACTTTTTAAGTTATTATAATTTATTAGTCGACTGCAGACAACAAAAATTGATCGACTCAATTACGAAACTTTGTGTTGACGCGCCTACATCGCACAAAATAGGACACGAGCTGTTGTCACTCAAAACGTTTACAGGCGATTCAGCATACCACGAGCTATTACGATGTTATCCGGAAATAACAAGACCAGCAGGTTCAATCACCAGTCCAGTGCATAACACGAAGCATCACATAAGGACGACGCCAGGACCTCCAGTAACATCACGACCTCGTCGTTTGGCACCGGACCGTCTACAAATTGCCAAAAAGGAGTTTGAGGCGATGCTACTCAATGGCACAGCTCGTCGCTCGGAAAGCCCATGGTCGTCTCCACTCCACCTGGTACCTAAGAAAGACGACGGCTGGAGGCCATGTGGTGATTACAGAACGCTCAATTCAAGAACAATACCTGACCGGTATCCAGTGAGGCACATTCACGACTTCGCATACCAGCTGTCAGGTACCACAATCTTCTCTAAAATTGACCTCGTAAAAGCATTTAACCAGATACCAGTTCACGAAGAAGACATTTCTAAAACAGCAATAACCACACCATTTGGACTTTTTGAATTTCCCGCCATGACATTCGGATTAAGAAATGCTGCTCAGACCTTCCAAAGATTCTTAGATGAAGTACTTCAAGGACTGGATTTCACCTTTGGATATCTTGATGACATCCTGGTATTTTCAAAAGGGGAGGCTGAGCACATGGAACACCTAAAAAAAATTTTCGAACAATTAAAAAAATATGGAGTTGTGATAAACACTAACAAATGTATATTGGGTGTTAGTGAAGTTTCCTTCTTGGGATACCAAGTATCAGCTGATGGTATACGCCCCCTCCCAGAAAAAGTTAAGGCGATCCAGGAATACCCCATCCCTAAAAACGCAAAGGAGTTGAGAAGATTCTTAGGTATGTTAAACTTTTATAGAAAATTTCTCCCTGGCGCCGCACAAATCCAAGGCCCTCTCAATGAAGTTCTCAGTGGCCCCAAAATAAAAGGAACAACACCTATCAACATTACACCTGATATACAGAAGGCATTCGAAGCATGCAAAAATAACTTGTTAGAAGCTACACTCATCTCACACCCTGATACCCAAGCCGAGTTAGCCCTTTTCACCGACGCTTCAGACGTCGCCATCGGAGCCGTCCTGCAACAGAAAATCAACGACAGCTGGCAACCACTAGGATTCTTTTCACGCAAACTATCTTCTGCGCAAGCCAAGTATAGCACGTATGATCGCGAGTTGCTAGCGATATATGAAGGAATACGATACTTTAGGTATATGGTCGAAGCAAGAATTTTTAAAGTGTTCACCGATCACAAACCAATCACCTTCGCCTTTACTACAAGAAGAGACAATTGTTCACCTCGTCAACATCGATATCTCAACTACATATCGCAATTTACAACCGACTTACAACACGTCTCTGGTAATGATAACGTAGTAGCCGACGCGTTTTCACGCTTGGAAAGCATCGACACTACCATCAACTACAAATTGCTACAAGACGAACAAGAAAATGACCAAGAATTACAAAATTTGCTCAAAAAGGACACAGCATTAAAGTTAGAGAAGATGAAAACTATGGACGCCTATATATACTGTGACCAGTCTACATCTCGTCCTAGACCATTTATCACACCTACTTTCCGCAGAGCAATTTTTAACAACCTACATAATCTTAGTCATCCAGGCCCCACCGCAACAGCTAAATTAATATCAGAACGATTTGTATGGCCTAACATTCGTCGTGACTGCAGAACATGGGCACAACAATGCACTGATTGCCAACGCAACAAAATTTCCCGTCATACCTACTCACCGTTGTCCACATTCCCTATTCCGTCGAACCGTTTTTCCCACGTCCACCTTGACATAATAGGCCCTATGCCACTTTCATCTGGTTTCAGGTACTGCCTAACGGCTATTGATCGATATACTCGATGGCCGGAGGCCTACCCTCTAGCTGACATTACAGCGGAGACCTGCGCTAGCACCTTCATATCTGGCTGGGTCGCTCGCTTCGGATGTCCCGAGAAGATAACCACCGACCGCGGTAAACAATTCGACTGTCAATTATTCCAGAGCATCTCATCAATTATAGGTGCCTACCATTGTCCCACCACAGCTTACCATCCACAATGCAACGGGATGGTAGAAAGAATGCACAGACAACTCAAGGCAGCTATAATGTGCCACAACAATCCCCAATGGTCCGAAGTACTCCCACTTGTGCTCCTAGGTATGAGAAGCGCCTGGAGGGATGACCTACAAACGTCTGCAGCTGAATTAGTCTACGGCGAGCCACTCCGGTTACCGGGTGAGTTTTTCAAACCCGCAAACCAAAATATTATTGATGAAGCTGACTTCGCGGCACGGCTAAGAAAACATATGACAAACCTGTCACCAACATCGACATCTACACATGGTGAGAAAACCTTCTATGTCCCAAAAGATCTTAGCACAGCCAACTACGTCTTTATGCGAAAAGGACCACTGAAAAAGTCAATGGAGCCACCTTACTCAGGTCCTCATAAAGTCATAGAAAAAGGACCAAAAACATTCACAATAGACGTCCAAGGAAAACAGATGACCGTAACCATTGACAGGCTAAAACCAGCTTACATGGCTAACCACAACGAAGACTCTCCAGCGAAGACAACGACACCTTCATCACCACCACCTCCATCGCCAACACCATCACCCTCCTCGTCACCTGAAATCAAAACAAGAAGCGGTAGAACTGTAAGATTTCCGAGTCACTATCGCCCGTGAAACGGTCTCAGCGGGGGAGTGATGTAGCATATAGCTACCTGCATACATTCAAAATCCACATACTTAAACAGTATAAATACATAATAAACATACATACACATTACAATCAATTACCGTACAAATAAATACACCATAAATATACATACACACATACAATCAATATTAACATACGAATAAATACCTCACATATTATTATACAACCATACATAACCATAACACATTAAAACAAATACAAAAACACTAATATAAAATAAACCTAACTTTACACTTACCTGGTAGTCGACCGTGTGTACATAACTTTATATTCCGCACGTCTGTACGCTGCCTTATCTAAAACGCTAGCGGAGCCCTGGTGCTCACTTGGCGGATCGGCGCCTGCGATGCCGTCCTCTATACATAAAAACTACGGCCCCCGCTACGGAGCCGCGCCGGCCGATCGGCGCAACGGTCGTCTCGCCCGCGCTCCCCGCTAGTCCGCAACACACCACGGTATAGAGCGCACGCTCCTGCCTCTCACACCGCGCATTACGTTTATAGTCGATGATCGATGTATGTTCTCACAGTATTGTCAACAGTGCTCATTGTTTGTATGTTATACAGGAATAAATAAACATTAACTAATATTACAACGTTAGTGAGTTTAATTTATAATACTTAGGTACCCAACTCACTACAAACTGTAGTAATAATAATGTATTGGAATATATAGAGTCTATATATATTGAGTGTAGGTATATAATTGTATGTTTATATTATGTTGAATTATCTATATTTAGATACTTTTACTTTTGTTTTCAATTCATCCAGAATTGTTCTAGGTAAATATTTTGTTTACTATCATCAACTTGCATAATTTAATCAATGTAATTAATATTTTACTTTTTTGTGTATAGACTCATTTAATTATTCACTTGACAGACTGAACTGTGTTGCTGGGGAGTTTGTTGCGCCGTTTCTTCTTCACAGCATAAACACTAGGAAGCGGTGAAGGGTGGGCGCTTTGAGGGCAGTCTTATGTATGACGTTCAAAAAGAACTAAGTAATACTAGTCTACTTTGAATAAACGAGTTTGAGTTTGAGTTTGAGATTACCGTTCAACTTGGTTTAATAGTCGTTCACCTTTAGTGCTGTCATGGTACGATTTTTAGCGATTCAGAAGCAGGCTTTTGAACGGAAGTTGACTGGCTGGCATTTGAATGTTTTCATAAGAGGTCATGGTAAGCCCCCTGGTCGGGCAATGTGTCATTAGGTTTTGTGGAATTTCTCAGTAGCAGCCCTAAGTCTGGATTTGTGCCCGGTTGATGGCAATAGGCTCGCTCCCTACATGGGACTTAAATAACGGCGAAATGAGGGTGTACTATGCACCAGTGGCGAAGGCTCCATACAACTTGATTCCTATCAGCTTCCCTTTCGAAGCGAGTAGTTACTGGAATTCACGCATCACACTTGAGCAAGGTAAGCATTTTTTGGTCCGGCTTCCGTTTTAAGAAAATTCACCCTTCGCCACTGCTATGCACCTCTGTCCAACCCTTCGGGGAATACAGGCGTGATATTGTTATTACATAACAATTTTCAATTTCGGTATCAAAACGGAACAGATATAATATTTCCCTCCCACAAACTATCAATTTTTCAAACGAGGCCTATCCGAAACAGAATATTTAATACCCTATTACACGGTTAAATACCCGGACACGGCGACCGACCGGTTATGTATGATCAATTGTAAGGGCCTGTTCAGATAGCGATGTTCACTGAATAAAAAAACGGTTAAGAGCGAGTCGTACGAGGGTAGGGTTTCTTGTGCTCCGGACGTAAAGAATAGCACTACCCCATCTGTTCCCATGCGTGTCGTAAAAGGCGACTAAGGGATGGACCAGAGGATGGGCAGCAGCGTTCTCTGAGTAGTTTAACAACCATACTGTGATCGCCAACCCGCCTGCCAAGCGTGGCGATAATGAAAACCCCTCCCCCAACATGTATTGGGGGAGGCCTATGTCCAGCAGTTGACCTCTTTCGGCTGAATGATGATTATAATATAAACAGATTTGAGTTTATACAAGCTACGTTTTCAGGCTTAAATTGGTACTTGAAAGTTTTTTTTGTTTTCTGTTTTTACTTCATTTGTGCAATCACAAACATAATTATAAAATGTAAGTAAAAAAAATATCCTGAAACAGTTTTCTGTAACATTATAATAGCAACTAAAAGAGAGAATTTTGCCCGGTTTTGATACAACTGGAACTAACATTGATGACAATTAAATATACACGCCTACTCAAAATCTGTGGTAACGTTGTTCAAACCATGATCTACTACCATTATAAAGAAACAAAAAAAAAAAAGTAAAAAAATCTAGACTTTCTTAAAAGTCTTGTTGCTCAAACGTGTTCAAACATTAACCGTAACATTAAAGGACTGATCGCGGCAATCGCGCTAAAGTTCCCGGAAAATAACTTGAACCATCAAGGCGCCGACTGCGCAGGTGCCTTGTGTCTTTGGTGGTGTCTTTTTTGAGTTTTTTTAAAGACGAATGAATGAGAATGTATTTGACCTCAGTCCACCACGCTGGCCTGGTGCGGGTTGGCGGACTACACACACCATCGAGAACTTTCTGGACCCTTCTCAGGTGTACAGGTATCCTCACAATGTTTTTCGTTCAGCTTTTGAAAGGTGTAATAAAAAAAAATGAAGCGTTCTGACTGTCGATATTCATCTTCAATCTAAAAAAGCCCTTACTCCATCTATCCCCCACATAATTCACCGGGTGGGCGTGCCGTGTCCGGGGTTAAACCCGGTTAAGGACACTCGAGCGCGGGTAGGGATTTTTAAATTTCATCCGGATGTGGGTAGTAATTTAAGTGGTTTAAGAGTAATGGGGTTAGATTTATTGTGTTTTTAAACTGGGTTTGGAAGGGATTAAGTGTTTTTTTTTTTTTGTTTAGCTGTGTAGGATGTATGTTTGAATACTGTTGTGTTACGAGTTTACTTGTGCAAATGTAGTTTGTGCAAATTAGGCGTTTGTGGAAGTCGTTTGCGTGCCGTTTTGCCGCGTTAAGGCTTGTATTTACGCCAACGACCTTGAGCATTTGGTACCGTACTAACTTACGACGAGTCGACGAGAGAGAGAGGGACGAGTGCGAGTGTGACATAGACGCAATCTGTAATTTGACGCATTTTTAATTTAATATAATGAAACTAATACATATTTAAAAAAAGTAACAAGTCCAAGTTATTGCCCTTTGTATTGCAAAGCAGAAGATATTTTTTTATAGTCTTTTGATAAAATGTAGGAGTAAAATGGTTTCATCTCAACGATTTGGAGGTGATTTAGTGGTTCTTATTATGATGCCGATAGAAAAAATCTGGCAAGTCCAAGTTACGTACTCCTGTAGATTACTACCTATTTTTTCAGATATATTTTCTCTGTAAATGCCGACGAAAAGTTGCTTCATCTGCACGCTTTTTTCCGAGAGGACCCTAATTGTACATTCTTATGGCCCGTTCCTACCCAACTAGCAAATTAGTCGAAAAAGTAAAGGTTTTTAGTTTAAATTCTAATAAAGGTCGTACCTATAAATGTTAAAATTATTGAAATATGTATGTCGTATAAAAAATCTCATCCTGACTTTTTATCATTTTCACTTTGATGTTGAACAATCGATCCCGTTGGGTAAACGCTTTTTATTTCACTACTTTTAGGGTTTTTGTAGAATTTTAAGCTAAACCAAAAACGTGCTCTTGACAATATTTTTGCTAGTTGGGCATGGAAGTCCAGTTCTGCAGGAACGGCTTTTTACTGGTTCCCGCAAACTGACTGGTGTGTTCACACGCAGTAGTTTCTATCCTGTTTTCCGCGAGATAGAGCGCGCAGCGTGCAGTCGCTTCCAACAACTAAAAACCTTGTAGACGCCCGTGTACTTTAATTAACTTTAATTGAAATATGTATCATTACGACTGGATCCTGGACTACCAAACTGAATTTCGACAAATCGTTCTACGACAAGATTTCACTTCGACAATAGTGTAGTTCCATAGGGAACTCCAACATTACGCTACTCCGACAATTACGGAACTTCGACCCTGGGCTTCTGGGCTTCGTTCGCTCACTCTAGCCCCCGTCATCCCCTTCGAACCTAACCTATCCGTGTCGGGGTGCCCCAAATTAGGGTGTCGAAGTTCCATAATTGTCGGAGTAGCGTAGTGTCGGAGTTCCGCTATGTCGAAGTAAAATCTTGTAGTAGCACGATTTGTTGAAATTCAGTTTGGGAGTGTAGATCCTACTTTTTGTAGGATGGCGGGATCTAGCGTGCGGTTACAAAACCGAATAACAAAATTCAACTGGACCGGCTTCTTGCAGTATCCCGAAATGAGAATGTTCGTATGAACGCTAATATTGAAACACTTCTACCACTAAACGGAATTCTGCAAAACTGTTCCTGCAAAAAACAGGATGTTGCCGTGGGAACCAACCATTACCTGTGCAAATTAGAATTTGCCCAAGTAAGATTGAGCGAGCTATTTCTCTCAAGTACATTGCAATATAGTGTAGTTACTTCAAGCGGTGTTAGTATCTTATGCGGGCGAGCTATGAAAGATTCCACTTTAATATTAAAATTGTTGTAAGCACGAGAAGTTTCTAAAAAAACAAGAAAATGATTGCATTTTGTCGCAAAATTCTTGTCTTGCAAAATGAAGAAGAACTATCAAACTATTTCTTCTTTAATCTATCTTATTATATTGTTTCGGCTTTTCTTCTCAGAGCGAGTCAGATAGGAAATGCCGGCGCCATCTAGTCTTAAAAAAAAACTTACATTGACTTGTAAAAGTGTCTGTAACAGATTTATTTACAGAAATAAATATCATTTATAATAAAATCATAACGATGCTAAAACTGTAGGCATACATTAAATATTTTTGGAAAAACGTATGTATTCGCAGTTTATTGGTATAACCGCCCTGGATGCTGCTGCAGCGCACTGCAGTTCCTGCTGCTACTAAATTAGTCTAATACATATCTACATACCGTACCGTGTGGTGCCGCGCGTAAAGAATAGCACTACCCCATCTCTTGCCATGGGTGTCGTAAAAGGCGACTAAGAGGTTCGCTAGACGATGGGCAGCAGCGTTCTCTGAGTACTTTAACAACCATACTCATACTGCGATCGCCAACCCGCCTGCCAAGCGTGGCGATTATGGCAAACCCTTCCTACTGGGGGAGGCTGAATCATCATCATCATATCTACATAATCAACCCATTACTGTTCCACAGTTTAGTACGGGCCTCTTTTCAGAATGAGAAGGATTAAGGCTTTAACCCACCACGCTGACCTGGTGCGGATTAGCGGAATACAAACACCATCGAGAACTTTATCGAGTACTCTCAGGTGTGTAGGTTTCCTCACGATGTTCTCTTTCACCGTTAACGCAAGTGATAATCAAATTTTGATACGTACATGAATTCGAAAAATCAGGGGGTCTGCTCCCTAAGCACGAAGTCCGTGGTTTCGCCCTTAGTTACGAGCGTTTCCTACTCCCTATAACCTACGGACATACGATTATTCCGGGGCCCAAACTACGAATGAATGACAACACGATTTGACAGTTGTCTCTACTACTGATGTGTTTTTGCCCGTCCGAAAAGTTGAATTTGACACTTGTTTTGTTCATTCCTGCGTTTCGGTCTACTTTCGGACGAGCGTCTAACTTCATTGACGGACTTAGGGAGTAGGCCCCCTGGTTCGAACTTGGACCCTTCTACATGGAAGACAATTGTTCAACCGCTAGGCTATCACTGCTTTCCCAGTTTCTGCTTCCTGCTTTGTTTTCTTAAACGATACTCAAGGGATAGGGGGGATGTCGAGTTGTAATCCGGAATTCGATTACTTAAACATTGGTATTGAAAATGGCTGCGCTACTATTGTTGTCGGTATTTATATCTCGCTCATGAGGAGCTCGTGGCTAAATAATTACAGCCGCATAGACCGATCTTCCGGGTTAAGCCACGCTTGCCGAGGTTGGTCTGTGGATGGGTGACCATTTACCATAGCGAGTTTCCTCCGTGCCTCGGAAAGCACGTACAGCCGTTGGTCCCGGCTGTCATTTGTAGATCTTTGACAGTCGTTACTGTTGGTCAGAAGCCAGAAAGTCTGACAACCAGTCTTACCAAGAGTATCTATCGTATTACCCAGTTTCTGGGTTGTGGAGGTCTGACAGGCAGTCGCTCCATGTAAAATACTGATATTCAGCTGCATCCGGTTCGACTGGAAGCCGACCCCAACATAGTTGGGAAAAAGGCTAGGCAGATGATGATTTATATCTCGCTCATGTAAAAGACACAACAACGTAATCGTTCAGGGATGAGTCTATCATTACAGTTACAGCTAATATCAGTATGTCAGGTAAATGTAGTAAATAAAACCAACATAGACTCTCCACCACTGAGAGTACTTGTATTTGGGTTGGTGTTAGTAGCATGAACTAGATCACAATTTAATAGGTACTTTACATAATTATTACAAGATCATAAAATAAGGACAAGCTAATCGGATATAAAAGGTTAGACTTCTTCAGCTGATGAACACGGAATGCTCTCGCTTCGTCGAATGACCACCGCCTTTATTACATCGGGTGCGTTGATCTATATTGACGACTACCTTCCTTTGTCAACATTGCCCAGTGCTACTCGCTACCGCTAACACATTCTTTGTAAACGAAAAGTAAATGGTAATTTTGCTATTTATATTTCTAATTTTAAAGTAATCGGGTTGTAAAGTCAGTATCAAATCGGGACGAAGACTGTGCAAAATGATCTGAACAACTAGAAAAATAAACTATATCTCAATGATACAAGAGGTGTTTCAGAATGAACACATTACACGACAACTGAGGAGGTTAGGAATAAAAAGTGTAGTTTTCACCTTTCATTTTTGTTTAGAAATCAGAAAAAAAACGATTTAGAACTGTTTTCCTTGCACATTTTGAACAGAATGCGACTTGGAGATGCTATTTAATCTTTGAAAATTGCACTTTTGAACCAAACCTATTTAGAAATTGATAAAATCCAAGGCTTTGAGTCCAGTGAGAAAGAAAAGACGCGTCGAGCCAAAACTGTAAATGACACTTTTTGAGCCTGAGCTCTTCAACTGTCATTCTCAGTAGAATTTTATACCATTGAGATAAACTTTAATTTTTTTAGTTGTTTCAGTATTATAAACACTCTGTGCGTTTCGATATATTTGATGCTGTGCCTAGCGCTACAATGTAATTTAATGTTACCTTTGTTTTGTGTATGGACATAATTAATTTATTCACATGACAGACAGACTGTGTTGCTGGGGAGTTTGTTGCGCCGTTTCTTCTTCACACCATAAACACTGGGAAGCGGTGAAGGGCGGGCGTTTTTGGGGGCTGTCTTTTGCAAAATTGACGTTCAAAAAGAACTAAGCTGATTCTAGAATTCTAGATTCTTCTTTGAGTAAATGAGTTTTGCAGCTGAAGTTTTCATGGGCCTTTCCGAGACGTTTAAACTCTCAATCACCGTAATTATAGACACAATAGATAAGACAATTAAGTGTCGTCCTGGGACGACGGGCGGTACGCAACCGGTTAAACAACGGAAACATACGCAATTGTCAAATTTTTCAGTCCAATCACCAATTGACTCGCTCTCCGACAAAACAATGCATATGTTTTTCGATTGTTGAAAGCTCTCGCTCACCGCGCGTGTCAGTCGACTTGAGTCGACTGCACTGCAACGCGGCGAGTCGTCGATGATTCTCGATTGTCCTCGACGAGCGATGACTATTGATTGACTCGATGAGTCCGAGTACCGATGCGCTCGACTGCGCACGAATTGGGGATTGAGTTCTATTCACTATTGCATCGACTCGAATCCAAGAAAAAACTGTCGAGAATCATCAAAAATAATCGAAACAGTTGACTTAGACAAAAGTTCGGAACCGGTTGTAAAAATATCGGTTAGTAAAGATTTTTAACGGTTTGCATAACGCTTTCGTTTAAAACGAAACCGATAATCATACATACATACATATCCTCATGCAGTTTTCCCATGGGGTTAGGCAGAAACTGCAGAACGCCACATGCTACGATCCTTACATACTCCTTTCGCTTCGTCCACGTTCATAGATCTTGTAATACACGCACGCCGCTTAAGAATACTACGCACCTGTCCTTTTTTAAGAACATCAACAATAACATGTATGTATGTCCTTCTAGGGTGTCCACTACTGGCGTTTCCACTGACATCCAACTTATAAATTCCTTATGTTAATCGCCGTTCACTCATTCTTTGAACATGACTAAATCACCTAAGCATACTCCATTAAATTTTTGTCACTACATCATCTTTATTACTTTTGTCACCGGTAATCATTTTATCCTATAACCGGTTTAACTCAACGCGACGAATAGTTCTCGACCTGCGTTAACATCTTGTTAGTAAGAAGTTCGCCACAGACATTTCAAGGACTAAATACCGGTAAATGAACGCTAACCTTTGGGCGTGAGAATAAATACTTTTTCTTTCTTTCTTTCTAACCTTACCTATTACCTATTTACCGGTTAGCAAGAACGAAACCGAAATATTGAGTTCCTTATGTACTTATGGTCTTACCGATTGTCGAGGCTTGATTTAATCATCTCGCCATCTCACATTGCTAGTCGTGTCTACAAAATAAACTATTATGTTAATAATTGTTCGAAACTTGTTACTAACAAGTTTCACAGATATTTCAAGGACTAAATACCGGTAAATACCGGTTGATGAAAGCTAACCTTAAAAAGAACTTTCTTTTAGAATATCGCTAAATTTACCGGTTGTCAAGAACTAAACCGAAATATTGAGTTCCTTATGTACCTACTTATGGTATTACCGGTTTTAAAAGTTTACCGGTTTCCGAGCTTTGAATTACAGTTAAACCAACGTAATAGGTCAGATTTGACGGTTCCATAAAAGCACAAAATAAATATGTAGAGAAGTTGCACGGCTTTGATCTTAAAGAAATTCGCCTTTTTATTTATCTAAACATCGTTAACGCCATGCGTTGGAGTTATTATTACTAGTGTTGACATTATTCCTAGTATTTTGACAGGTGTCAAATCCAACCTAATAGATTGCGACAACTGTAAACATCTCGACATCGCGCATTGCTAGTTGCATTTACAAAATAAACTATTATTAACAATAGGTGTAACACAACAAAGCCATCTTATCTCAACATCCTAGATTAGTCTACACCTCCATTTGCTAACGACCCGCCATTTTGTTTTGAGCACAATATGGCAGCACTTCCGGCCGTGCCGGAAGTGGCTCGCTCACACCGGAAGTCAATTTGTCCGATGCATCACGAACGGAATACTTTATGAGTTTTACAAATGGAGAGAATTTTTGAGAAGTTTTTATTAAAATCTGAATGGAATAGAAAGTACGAAAATGTAAGGTAATGGAAAAATATATTTTCTTTTTTCGAGTGCTTTAATTCGACACGATGAATATTTTTGGAGTGTTTTTTTAGGGTAACTTAAAAAGGATACGGTACCCTTGTCAAATCACTGACATATAGTTATGGCCGACACAGATATGGCATTTATTGAAATGACGGATCGTCGTCTGCCTGACTGGCTTCCAGTCTAACCAGTTACTACTAATACGTAAGTGCGTATAAACGTGGAAAGCGGGTTGCCGGCACCGATCTGCCAGCGCTTGTCGGTGCTGGTCCGCGCAGTTAGTCGGCGCAGGTAGTAACTTAGTAGTAAGTAAGCAGGTAGTAGTAAAAAATCATGTATGTTGTATGGGAGCCCCCTTAAATATTTATTTTATTCTGTTTTTTAGTATTTGTTGGTATAGCGGCAACAGAAACACATCATCTGTGAAAATTTCAACTGTCTAACTATCACGGTTCACAGCCTGGTAACAGACGGACAGACGGACAGACAGCCAGACGGACAGCGGAGCCTTAGTAATAGGGTCCCGTTTTACCCTTTGGGTACGGAACCCTAAAAACGATTATTCTTCAAATTTCCCCGTAAGTTAATAGTTTACAAGAAAACTGTTCAAAGATTTAAAAAAGTACATTTAAACAGTCCTGTAATTTACATTTTAGATTTAAATTGGAGTCATGTATTAGTTAGTAGCTCCAATTTCTGAATTCGTAACTAAATAAGGAATGTCGATTTAAAAAATAATAATAAGTAATTCTGAATTATAAACATTATTGTAATTGAAACCCTTACTATCAAACAATCATCAGCGATACTTTATTTCCCCACAGCTTAGCAACCGACTAACCCTGTAATGTACATTTAACAAGTAAAGACAACATTTCATAATACAGACATCTCGTATTACACAGAAACCCTTTTGTTAAAAGAATGGCCGACTAATTTCTTTAATCTCTGAATTAAAAGTCTTTTAAAAGACTTTGAAAGCTGTTTGTCTACCGGTAATCACACTTTACGTAGAGCCAGCTAATTATTTACCTTTGTGAAAGAAATTAAAGGAGTATTTATCTTACTGCTCAGATTTTTCTTCGAAAAGTTTTTTGTTTAAAGAGATATTTGCGTCTTTAGGCAGACCGCACATGGGCGCTTTCATGTTCATCTTGCGTCTTCGTCTGAAGCATGCGTGAAGCGCCATAGCGCATGCCTTAATACTAGTTCGACAAAAGCGCATGTCCCTAGCTCACGCTAATCCGTCTATTAATGTCAACTGACGACTGACCGAGGCGCACCGGTGTAGACGATAAGCTGCACTTATGGCAATCAATATTGCATGCGCTTGACGCAAGAGGAATTGAAATTTGAAAGCGCAAGATGAACATGAAAGCACACTGGTGTAGACATACCACAGCAGGTTTCCTTACGATATTTCTCTTCCCCTTTGACGCAAGTGATAATCAAAAATTTTGATCTGCACATTTATGTGAAACGACAGAGTAGCAGGCCGGTTCCGAACTTAGGCTGAGATCTATAGACCCAACTTGGACTTTGCTCAGACTTTACTTTAGACTTATGACAAAGTCAGTATTTATAGAGCCGTCTTTGAATTCATCTGAGTGCGTGCTTAGCAAATGCTTAGCAAAGTCTAAGTTCACAAAATCGACGACTTGGCAAATACTTAGGTTACTATTATCCTAACAAAAAATAATGGTCCAAACTTTACTTTACCATCATTATATTTACACAACTTTTTAATTTTTTAGTATTATCAAGTGACCAGACTCAACTCAGTAATACCAGATTAGAAAAGATTTCCTTGATGTTGATAACTAATTCTGAATTAATTAAGATAAAAACAATTAGGTATTATAACATCACATAAAAAAGTTTTTCTAAGTTTAAAATGTATAAAAATGAATTAAAAGTTACTTTTTTTCGACAAATTGCAGATGTCAAAACGATGCGATCCGTTTCAATGAATATAATATTGTGTTCGTTTATAAAAAAACAAAAAACACTTATAAGAATGCCAATTTCTGCTTATTCTTATAATAATAATACATAGAAGAAATATGAGCATAGTTCTAGATTATTTACATGTTATTATTGTTAAACATTTATAAAGAAAAATCAAGAATGTAATGCTTGAAACGAAACATTAACTTGTATTTTGACATCGGCCGTCTTAGCGAATGCTTAGCCTAAGCTCAGCATTGTCTCAACGTGATACGTCTATAAATTCCAAATCTAAGATTATGCTAAGCATACACTTAGCAAAGTATTACGTAAGTAAAGTCTGAGCAAAGTCTAAGCTAAGTCCAAGTTGGATCTATAGATCTCAGCCTTAGACCATGAAAGTCAAGTGTTTCAACGCCAGACTGATTGCTAGAAAAGATTAAGGCCCGGTATCCACCAAAGCGGAGAGGAGAGGAGACGAGAGGAGTTGTGCTGCGAAGCTGGCAGGTTATTTCCACCAAAGCGGAGAGGAGATGCGTAGCGGAGAGATGTGAGCTGTGCGTAGCGGAGATGTGAGCTGTGAGAGCTCGAAATCAGTCAGTTCGGGTGTGCGAGGCGCGGGGAGAAGGCATCGGGGAAAGAGGCGCGCGAGCGCAGGCGCCCGACGACACACATCTCCGCTCTGCCGCGCCGCTTGTTCGCTCGCAGCACAAAATTCTATAGAAAAATGAGACATCTTCTCTCCTCTCCGCTTGATCCATTTCCACCGAAGCTAAGCGGAGAGGAGATGCGAAAATAGCGAAATCTGATTGGTTATTCAAAACACATCTCCTCTCGTCTCCTCTCCTCTCCGCTTTAGTGGAAACCGGGCCTTAGGCTACCCTTTAATCTCTTCACACTTTGGCTAGAGTCAAAGTTCCACTAACCAGCCTTCTAAAAAGCCTATCGCTTCTAGTCCCTAGTCCTCATTTACGGAGACGCGGGGAGTCGCGTGCGGCGTGGCGTCTCGCGGCGCGTTGTACAATTTTTCTGTTTACGGAGAGGCGGCGCGTGCAGTGGCCCGTATCATCACACGCGCAAACACGAACATATGGCAATGTACGATGTTGTTTATGAAGATGCGGCGCGTGCGACGCCGCGGGCCCCGCCGCGGGTGTCGCTACGTTTTACCGTGAACGGAGAATTGCAGGAATAGCTGGTCGCAACGCTGCGTGCGCCGCCGCGATAAACGTCGCGTGTGACGCGGCGATGCCATCCGCGGGCTCCGCCTGCTTTTCAAGCAAACGCGTCTAAAATCGCTTCTCCGTAAACGCACTCATACAACGCCATATATTTCAATTCAGTGCGGGTAGCGCCGCACAACGCGACGCGCGACGCCCCGCGTCTCCGTAAATGACGCCTTAAGCTGCTGAATTGACTTCGCAGTACCTTTCAAGTTGCTCTATTACGATTCGCTATGATCGAGAGTGCCTCATCAGCATACAAACATAGTCTTGATGTAAGTCCTTCAATTACCAGGGTATGGTTCAGCGCAAATATCTCATCAATAGCTCATTCAGTCTACTTTGATGGAAACATACGAGAGGTACGGTTTGGACAGGCACGTTGGAATTAATATCGCGTGAACTGCTAGTGAGTAGCAAGAAAAGGCTATCTTGCTTATTTTCGAAGTTATAAGAGATAAGTAGGGAAGTTGTACTAATGAGATGATTTTGTCGTGTTGTTTTTAAGAAGCGAGCCAAGTGGGAGTGCCCTTATATAGTACGAGAGCCAGTGTCGCAAAACTCCCATACAATTAAATTATATCAAAGTTTTATCCTTTATACACCTCTGTGAGAAAATTTTTTCGTCCTACTATCACTTTAAAATTGCACAATAAGGCATGATTATAATATTTTACGTATGAGTTCGAGACATCGCTCGTGTAACGGCAAGTAGCTAATCGCGTAAGCCAGTGATGCGGATCTCCGATATCCGCACAATAGCTACGTGGCACTTCCACTTGATTTTTCTATTCTGTGCTTTTTTACTTTAGTGCTTATGGACTAATGCTAAAATCTGCCTGAGAAAAGACGCGTGTTGTAAGATTTCATCAAACCCCAACAGCTTCGTGGTAGGATCTAAACGGTCTGCCTGGCTAGCTACCACCCTCACATTAAAGCCAATCAGTTAACTGTGTTCCGTCGTGTGTACGTGAGAGCCAGAGGAGTTGAGAATCTCTCTATATCTCTGTTACTTGGATTCATGTGCTCCGTCTTAGACCCTGTGTGCGCTTACCATCAGGTGGGACTAGCGTCAAACGAGACTTAAGGCTCATTTACACAGAGATAGTTTCTCGAAGCGAGTTTCATGCTATCTCTGTTTTCATCGTAGAGAGAGACGAAGACAGAATGAGTCTCGCTTCGAGAAACTATCTCCTTGTAACTGAGCCTTAAGTCACATTATAAGAAAACGATAGTCTATTTTCCTAGCCTTTTCCCAACTATGTTGGGGTCAGCCTCCAGTCTAACCATATGCGGCTGAATACCAGTATTTTACATGAAACGACTGCCATCAGACCTTCGCAACGGTTGTCAGACTTTCTGGGGGATTTACACGGGTCGATGTTAACCGTGCGGCAAGTCACCAGTCGCATCGCTTGTAAAAATCGAATCGCCACCCCATTTACACCGGTCGACAAAAATCGCATGCGACTTGTTCATTTCTAGCGGAACAACAAAGCGCAAAACACACCTCAGGCGGCGGGCGATCGCCTGCAACTGACCATTTACACGGTCGATTTTAGTCACCCGCCGCATGCGGCTTGTCGCCGCACGGCAAAAGTCGGATGGCACCCAGCTTTGGGGCTTGCGATTTTAGTCAGTTGCGGCCTAGTCGAATTGTCATTTACACGGTCGATTTTAGTCACCCACCGCATATGGCTTGTCGCCGCACGGCAAAAGTCAGATGGCACCCAACTTCGGGGCTTGCGATTTTAGTCACTTGCGGCCTAGGCCGTGCAGCGAAAATCGACCCGTGTAAATCCCCTATTCGGGCTTCTGCCTATCCGTAACGTCATAGATATTCGTATAATACCCGGGACCGTCGCCTTAACGTACTCTCCAAGACACGGATATAAAAATAAAACTACAGGTAGTAAGGAAAGGAAAAGATGGCATTTTATTTCCGTAGTGCGCTTGAGCTTCAAACTCAACTTTTCAAGATTAAAAGCAGTACCTATTTTATTTTCTAACATTCCTTACTTCGTAAATATTGAACGTAAAATAAGCCGACCGTCAAAATATTCAAAAATTCTCAACATTTTTAGATTTCAATTCATCTTTCAGCGGGCCAGCTCTTTCAGTCTGTCCGTACATTTAAAATGATTGCCCTGAGCTGCCGTTTCGACCTATTGAATCGATTCAATTACAACACCGAGTTAGGGAATATGTCAGTTATAGAGGAAATGGTCTCTGGAAAAACTTTGTTGGTAGAATTTCAAATAGAAAAGTGAGTTGTATAAATTATAAAATTACTTTAAAACTAAAAGCTAAACCGACTTCAAAAAGAGTAAAATAATTAGGTACCATATTATATTAACAGTTTCAGGGGCATAATAAAATTCTCCTAAAATAAATCTTGATAAATCACAACCGAACCAAGGCCGAACCGTTCATTCAGACAGTTCTCAATTTCAAAAGCTATCAAATTGTTTGACACAAAAAACAAAATCAATCATTTATTTATTTAAACTTTATGCAACAAAAAAGTACAAAGGCGGACTTAATGCCTTAGGCATTCTCTACCAGTCAACCAAAGGTGGTGAAGAGATATCAAGGCAGGTGCAAATTATTGTACGACAGTAAAACGAGAACAATTCAGATTAAAAAAAAAAGAACTCAAAGCAATTACACAAATAAATTTAAATGTACACAAGTACAAAATAATTAAAATTCTCAATACTTATATATGAATAATTTACTATATAAAATCCTATACATAAAAATATAATCATTTTGAAAGTTTTCGAAAACAAAAACTGACTGACGGTTGTGGTTCGATTGCGTTTGGCAACAATTTATTTTAGGAGAATTGGGCCCCAGAAGTCGGTGCTAATCCACGCTGAACCAAATTGAAGGCAAATAAAGGTAAACTTGCAATTACAGCAGTCGCGGGTAATTTGCAAAATCCATTGAAGAGTTCCATTGTCAATCTCCGAGGGTCTTCATCCTCAGGACTCTTTCAAACAAAAATATCGCTTCGAGTGTGCCTATAAATTTGAAGAGTTCCCTCGATTTCTCCAGGATCCCATCATCAGATCCTGACCTGATGGCCATGGGACCACCTGGGAAGTATACCCTTTCAAACAAAAGTCTTTGAGTAATCTTGGAACATAAATAAAAAAAAGATTCCGAATTGAGAACCTTCTCCTTTTTTTGAAGTCGGTTAAAAAAGGCCGGAGTTTTATGATGGCGGTTGTGTGAAAGAAAAAAGAAGGAGGATGGGCTGATATGATTTCTTTATTTATTCATATAACAATTCGCATTGTGTTTGAATGATCTAATACATTAACTAAGACAGCTAAAAAAAAAAAAAAAATTTCAAACAGTAAAATTCACTAAAAAATAATTAATAGGTAACACATGATACTATGTCAACAGGTTTTAAAAATTTACTACCTAGTATAAATGAAAAATATTATTATGTCAAATAATTGTAAATACTATTATGTCAAATGATTTAAAATATTCTATGTCAAATGTTTGTTTTGTAAATGATTCGCAACGTTAAGCTGCGTTAGCCACGGTCTGTCCGCGGATGGCTGACCATTCACACATCGAGACCCCTGCGAGCCTCGGAGAAGACGTTGAGCCGTCGGTACCGGGTGTCATACGAATACCTATGACAGTCGTTACGGGTAGTCAGAAGCCTGAGGCACTTGTCCCACCACGAACGATGAGCGAGCAGCGAGTAGAGCTAGAAACTAGACACGAGTTGGCGAGCAGCGAGAAGCGAGTGTGTAGTTCCGATAGTTTTGTCGCTGGGCTATAAGCGAGTGTGCGAGTGCGACGGGTGATTACTCGCACCACTCGCAAATGACCGCTGGTTTCTGGTCTCTCGGGACAACTGCCTGAAAGTCTGACAGTCTGACAAGCAATCGAATCTTATATATCGACATTGCCCAGTAACTGGGTTGCGGAGGTCTGATGGCAGTCGCTCCGTGTTAGTACTGGTATTCAGTCGCATTTGGTTAGACTGAAAGCTGACCCCAATATAGTTTGCGAAAAGGCTAGGCAGGGTGCATATTTAAACAAGTATACCTAACTCTTCAAGTCTCCCAAGGATCGGTTGTCATACTTTCAGGGTTCTGACAGCCCGTAACAAAAGTTATACCTAGGTATTTGTAGGTATGACAACTCTAAGGCACGAATGCGTATGACATGTCTACACCAGTGCGCTTTCATGTTCATCTTGCGTCTTCGTCTGAAGCATGCGTAAAGCGCCATAGCGCATGCAATAGCACATGCCTTAATACTAGTTCGACAAAAGCGCATGCCCCTAGCGCACGCTAATCCGTCTATTGTATGTCGACTGACGACTGACCGAGGCGCACCGGTGTAGACGATAAGCTGCATGCGTCTTATGGCAATTAATATTGCATGCGCTTGACGCAAGAGGAATTGAAAGTTGAAAGCGCAAGATGAAACTGAAAGCGTACTGGTGTAGATATACCATTAAAATAAGAAAACTTAAGTATCAGATCTCCCGCTATAGTAACAACCTGATTAACCAAGGAAAGTAATTCCATTACTAGGACTAGTATTAAGTCGGTCTTTATGGTAATAGCTCCATGGCTACCGTAGGATATTGCTATGAGGCGGATTAAGCGATATTATGCTCCGTAATTGCAGAGCGCAGTACGTTTTGTAGAACAGCCATCTAGGAATACGTGGCTGAACTACTTAGTGCTTGCAATCAAATTAATGTCTTAATATCCCGAAACTACTTAAATGAAGTAGTTCTGCGATTTGTTACTAAGTTTAAAGGCCTATCCGCACACAACAGTGCCGGCTCAGTGCCGATCAGTAACGTATCGATCAGTGTCAGTGAAATATGATATTGTACCATACATTTTGTATGACGCTATCCGTACTCGTCAGTGACAGTGATGTTCCGGCGAATGTCGGCGCAGCACTGACATCACTGAATGTCACTGTCACTGACGAGTACGAGTCTGTGACTTCTTCTCAACTAAACTACAGAACCAATTTTGATGAAATTTGGTACAGAAATACATTGGAACCCGGAGATTATTCTCTGGGTTCCAGAGTAGTTTCAAGAGCTACTTTTATCCCGAAAAACGTGGAGGACGCGATAAACGACATCCACGCGGGTGCAGCAACCTCTAGACCCTCTAGTAATCAATAATGCGTAATACCTACCTGTACTACCTAGTGTGTGTACATAAATTCCACATGTTCGGCTAGACTATATAGCGTGATGACAACCTTAATTAAAAACGTGTTTGATCCTGTTCCGCGCCAATAGTGTTCTAATAATGTGTTTCAGAAGTAAGTTAGTGTAATTATTATGTGTTCAACGTGAAGATTGAATCATGTATTATTCATGAACTAAGAATTAGACTGGTGCCATATTCACTACTAACTGTGCCCGCGACTCCGTCCGCCCGGAAGTTGGAAACCAATATTGTGGTGCAAATAAATTTTCTTGACAATTTTAAATTGTAATATCTTTTGATTGAGCAAACCAATTACGATGAAACAAAAACTATGTGTTACTCCGAGATAAGCACAATATTTGTCTTTATAAGTCAACTGCATTGGGTTAGTACTTTTTAGGTGATGCGTGTTCAAAAAAACGACAAACAAATAAACGGACTAAAAATCCAAATTTGATAGAATTTTACATTATTATGAAATGGACTTTGTCCATTTGATAATAAACTGCAAAGATGTAATTGCAACACGCAGTCGCGTTACTGACGATTTTTCCTTATATTTTATAGGGATAAAATCAGCAATAATGCTGAGTGATGGCCGATTTGCTCAGATAAGACGCGTAATTATTTTCCCTTTTATTTTTGTTTGCTTTCGTTTTTATTTTTTGAAATGTTTGTGATTATGTGCGTGAGTGCGTCACCGTAAGGTGCAAATAAATCTGCTTTCTTTCTTTCTAGATTAAGGCCAGTTGTTAACAAGTTTTTTTTCATTTATTTATTTCACATTCTGATTCAAACAATCTTAAACAGATAAATGATATTTATTTCTGTAAATAAATCTGTTTCAGATACTTTTACAAGTCAATGTTTTAAGACTAAATGTCGCCTTCATTTCCTATCTGACTAGGTCTGAGAAGAAAAGCCAGACAGCAACAGAGTCTGCCAAACTGAAAAACTGTACATCATTATTTTAATTTTTCATGTGTTTTCATATACACTTGGGAGCAAATAAATCGAGCCACTTTTATTTTTCACGTATAATGGTGATTATTTTTGTTATCATGGAACAAATCAATTCTAAATATATATCGCCTAAAAGGTTATTTGATAACCTTTACAATGAGGGTAGTTTTTTGTCAACTTTTCATTTTAAATTAATAATTAAAGGGTAGAATAAAATTATCGCATTTCATTTGCTTATGTCATTTTCTCTTCAATAACAAAAGGTTAAATTGGGGGTGTGATTGTTACAATCTTTTTGTTTTTAACTGTTTTTTTTGGACTGCTTTAACCTTACCCAATTTTCTATCATTATTACTATTTTTCTTTATGAACCAATAAATTATCATTAAAAACGGTTATCATTCAATAATAATACCCTGATTTTAGAGAGTATTTAATAAACTTTCAAATGACATATTTTATAGAATTACATAATTCGTGAAACCAAAACTAAAATAACCAGGATAAGTGAAAAAAAGAGTGGCTCGATTTATTTGCTCCCAAGTGTATATTTTTGCTGTGTCAATAAAACTATCTTTCTTTCTTTGCTGAAAGTCACACAGAAGAAACGATTTATTGACTGACGTATTTTCACGACAAAAACGTCGTGTTGTCAATCAAACTGACGTATTAGTACTTACAGTGTGTCATGCGTCAAGTTTCTCCATGTATTGGACAAGGGTGCAGTTCCATTGATTTATCTTACTGATTGATCGATGTATCTTGTCTGTATTCTGCGTAATTGGTGTTGTCTTCAATCAATCACGTTCGGAAATTAGGGGAAAGTCGAATTAGGGACAATCAATGTTGATTAAATTAGAAATGAGGAATAAAAAACATTGTCTAAGAAAATGTTTCGGGGAAGATTGTTTTGAATAATATTTCAGATAATAAGTTATCTTTGTAATCATAATCAGTCCATTACTGTCCCACTGCTGGGCTTGGGCATCTTCTCAGAATGAGAAGGGTTTAGGCCTTAGTCTATAAAAGCGCTTCCCCCAGCGAAAATGGCGCCACTTCAGAAAAAAAGCATTATTTCTGTCAACACACAACATATTGTTTTGTACGTAAAACATTTTAGTCAAGTGTTGTAGAAATTTTCGAACACCAAAAAACAAGACTTGACTACCTAGGTTAGAAGTTTTAGGAATTAATGCTAAAAACGGCCGTTTTTGGTACCTATCGCTAAAACTTGGAATCCAGAAGCTCTAGTGTTGATATTTGGTGTTCGAAAATTTTTACAACACTTGACTAAAATGTTGTACGTACGAAATTTCAATATGCTGTGTGTTGACAGAAATAATGCTTTTTGGCATGACTTTATTGAAGCACTTTCAGATGTGCAGGTTTTCTCAAGATGTTTTCCTTCACCGTTAAGGTCAAGTGATAATCAAATTATGATCTACAAATAAAGTGAGAGGTGCGGACCGCGATTAAACTCGGACCCTCCAGCATGGAAGTCAAGCGTTCAACCGCTAGGCTAGTAATAGCTGTGAAGCTGTGGTAATTTACTTGTAATCCAATTATGTTAATGTATTTGTCGCAGAATCAACACAGAAGCACAACTATTAGAATGACTGTTGATTATTGTTAATGTAGTAGGACGCCATCTATTATCGTTTGTCGGAAACGTCAAGCAGTGTGCTTGGGTGAGGTCGGTGCGGGGCGTGGCATGTCTTGTTTGACGGTTGTCAGCAAGCTGTCAGCTGTCAGCTGTCATTCTTTTTGACATTGGATGCATTTGATTTGAGTGAAGTTACCACGGGGGGTTCACTGCGAAGAAAAATTTTCGACCGTCGTCTCTATGGCTCTTTTCTGGACTCTGACAACTACCTCATCCCCTCTGAGTCATACTCCGCCCCTTTGACGCCTACGTGATGCTATGACGTCACGTTTACCTCTATTCTATGAAGTCTATGGACTGATCTGTCAAACTAACATTACCGAAATAAACTAAAATTTATTTATTTACGTATTCAGCGTATCCTCTAAATGTTCTTACTGTAATATACCTTGAAAAGCCGCAATTATGTGCAATAAGTGATGTGCTGTGGGTAGTCAGAGAAGTGGAAAGGCCGTCATGTTTTTTTGAAACAGGACTGTGCATAAAGTGCATCAAGTTGGAACATTCACAGGGCTTGACTTTTCAACAACTGCAACAACTTAATTTTCAATGCAGAACTCAAAAGTTTTCAATGCAGGAAGGACTACCAATAGCTCCGTGATTAAAGCTCGGTCTTTCAATCATCAATGAAAAGTCTGCTGGAGGACGGAGTGACTAAACTGATGCTAGTGAAATAATTGGTGGTGAGTGCTACCTACTAATGTGTGTAAGAGTGAATAATAAACTACAACCAACCATTGTTTGTATTTTTAACTAAAAGTCTTAATAATTGAACACAAACTTAAATAAAGTTCAAGATGCAATTATGTGTGAATAAGAAGCATGTGCAGGAACATAATTATGTAAAATACTGTACATAATGGAAAAAACATAATTAATTAATCTTTTTTCTTCTTCCAGATGATGTCATTGTAATGAATGGTGATTCATTAAATATAATCTACGCCCCACCTTACCGGATATAAGGAATTCGAAATAATTTCCTCACAAAGAATGTAAAACATAATAATCACCAAATGGAGTAACATAGTGGATGTATACAAAGGACTGCAGTCACAATAATGTGAGATTGCTTCATAAATTAAATGATCAACACTTGGTTCCTGAAAAAATCAAATAGATGAAGGTATGTATGTATTTAATTACTGCAGACTAAAACCTCGAATCACAAGAACCAATAGTTTTAGTCAGTTGCAATGCCATGGTCTCTAATGATATTATTATAAAACTTTCAACATTCAATCCTTAACAGCATTACTTTTCATGGGCAAGTTTATGTAAATATTTGCGTTATGTGTCCAATAGCAATATAAACAAATCTTCAAACAACCATGACATATATGTATGTATTTTTTTAACTGGTATCTACACTTCTTTCCACTCGTCTATCTTTAAAGGTATTAATAATTTAATAACGGTGATTTACTTTGTTTTAGGTAAAGAACTGCATTGGAGTATACAGTAAAACAGTACCAGCCACTTTATCCTACACGGCTTGGTTTAGTAAGTTGTAAAATTAAAAAATAAATATATTTTACAGTAACAAAATGCATTGTCTTTTCTTTGTTTATTATAATATTCCTCTTCCTGAAATACAACAAGAACTAGTAAATCAATAAGGAGCTACGTACAGCAAAAATATAGAGCTCAAAAGACCTGTATTCGAATCTACACGAATATTAGCTTAAAAGACTTGTGTTCATGTTAGTTTATCGAAAACTGATACGCCCACAATTAAAAAGTAAAAAATTTGCGAGCCTAGGAATGAGGTCCACAGATAAGCAAAATGTCCATTTTTTTGTTCGAGAGTGCGCCGTCTGATTGTATCCCTATCTAAAGTCCCCGTCACGAGAAGCTATAAATTTTGTAAATAAAGAACTTCTACAAAGTTACGTAGCGACAATTCAATCAACAACAAATAATCCCAAATTCAATCAACTCAAAGTTACATACGTGTAATACGAAACTAACGAGCAATTTCACTTAGTCGGGTTATATTTTAGCGATATAAAGCGCTATCGTCTAATGTTTTGTGGTACCGGAACGTGTCTGACTCATGGAACGTCAACATTTGGCCCGCCATTTTGAAGTAAGTTCACACTGACGCTGTCAATGCTGTCATTTGAGTTTTGAATGCGTTTCAGTTTGTTTGTGTTGTTTTCGTAGATTATTATTTATTACTATATAAATAAAATAAAAACCGTTATATAAAAATAAAAATCATTACAAAACTGTTTTTTTTATTTGTTCTTAAGGTTGCGAACCCCTGAATGTGTGTTTACAAAATTTATAGCTTCTCGCGACGGGGACTTTAGTCTGTGGAAGTTACTTTGGAGTGAGACACGAGGGCGAGAGGTCGTTTTGCCAGCCTGCACCGAACTTACCGCGTTTCCGTACTTTAATCTACACTTCTCATCAAAAAAATCGAAACACTTCCGAAATTATCTTTGTGGCGACAATTAAACAAAAAACAAGCATTAATTCATTATAGAAAAAACATAATTTAGTAGCTGGAAGTTTGGCCTTTACAATGGTGTACGAAACTTCCAAAAATTTGTTTTTTTTTTTTCAATTTTTATCCTTTAAATGAATGGAACATTGTTTTGATTTAAACGTGTGTTTAGAGTTGGAGTACATTTGTCGTGCAAAAAACGCAAAATAACGCATTACTTTAAAAATTTCTGTTCGTAATTTGTTGATTAGGCTCTGTGACGTCTGTTAAAAAGTTTTTTTTCTAACACACATGCATACTTCACCCGCAGCAGCCGCCCAAGAAGTGGCATTGCTGGATTCTGGGACTAGTCAGCGTGTCGTGGCTGCAATCTTGCATCTAAGCCTCTTGTCTGTTCTTAGAGTGTACCAACGCTATCGAGAGACTGGCTTATTTACGCGCCATCCAGAATCTGGTAGGAATCGGGTCACTTCTGCGTGAGACGGCCGGTTTATTGCAACCGTTTGTTTGCGAAATCGACGCCTTCGCGCTTTTCAACTGCAGCAGCAGTTCCGAGTAGTTCGAAGGGTGACTGTTAGTGGCTCTACGATTTGAAGAAGATTGAAGGAACGTAGACTGGTACCACACAAGCCAGCTAATGGGTCAAAATTAACAACAGACCATCAAAGAGCTCACCAAAAAAAATCGAAACACCTCGCAAGTTTTTGTTTTGAATGGATTATTAGAAAAACATGTTTTTTTTTTTAAATAAATTCTAAATGCCATTTAACAGTAGGTAGCATAAGGTTTAGAATTCCTTATGTTGATTTTCTATAATTTTACTCTCGTCAGAAAAGAGATCCTTGCTCATTTGTAGGTTTGAACAATTTAAGTGCACAAGTGCAAAGTTAAGGCGCGCTCTTCGATGGTCTGTTGTTAATTTCGGCCCATTAGCTGGCTTGTGTGGTACCAGTCTACGTTCCTTCAATCTTCTTCAAATCGTAGAGCCACTTACAGTCACCCTTCGAACTACTCGGAACTGCTGCTGCAGTTGAAAAGCGCGAAGGCGTCGATTTCGCAAACAAACGGTTGCAATAAACCGGCCGTCTCACGCAGAAGTGACCCGATTCCTACCAGATCCTGGATAGCGCGTAAATAAGCCAGTCTCCCGATAGCGTTGGTACACTCTAAGAACAGACAAGAGGCTTAGATGCAAGATTGCAGCCACAACACGCTGACTAGTCCCAGAATCCAGCAATGCCACTTCCGGGCGGCTGCTGCGGGTGAAGTATGCATGTGTGTTAGAAAAAAATACTTTTTAACAGACGTCACAGAGAGTAATCAACAAATTACAAACAGAATTTTTTAAAGTAATGCGTTATTTTGCGTTTTTTGCACGACAAATGTACTCCAACTCTAAACACACATTTAAATCAAAACAATGTTCCATTCATTTAAAGGATAAAAATTGAAAAAAAAAAACAAATTTTTGGAAGTTTCGTACACCATTGTAAAGGCCAAACTTCCAGCTACTAAATTATGTTTTTTCTATAATGAATTAATGCTTGTTTTTTGTTTAATTGTCGCCACAAAGATAATTTCGGAAGTGTTTCGATTTTTTTGATGAGAAGTGTATTTCCATCGGTTTGATCATTTGAGATTTCATTATTTTGTTATCGAGAGTGAATAAATAGAGGACTATAATCAGTGTTGTGACTATTATTTCCTGCCTACACCAAGTCGAACTTGGACTCTGATGACGAGGTACCCCAATGGGTGAATTACTCTCGTTATATTATTGTTATTATGTTTACGTAATAAGTTGGCAATCAGACCAACGCCTCTAGGTACTGATAGAAAGCGGTTACCACCGCCTATGGGGTGCATGAAAAGAGCCTCCACTCCTGACGATACTTAAGTATGTCCGGCGCACCCTGGGCAGTCAGTCCCGCTACCAACCTTGCTGACTGGCTTATCTTTTCACCACAGCATGAGCTATTTTCGTATAGCTCGTGCTGACACGAGAGAAGAAGAAGATCGCCTATACAGCACACTTGAGAGTGTTCTATAAAGTTGTTAATGGTGTGTGTAGCCAAAACGCACCAGCCCACCGGGGTCGTCTAGGGCTAAACCAGGGATGGGCAAACTTGACCCGCCGCCCGACCAGTAACAGGCCCGAGAAGGCGGCGCGCAGTGTTCCGTGCGCGCCTCTCAAAAGGACGTGGGGCAAGGCCCCACAGAAGCAGAGGTCCGCCAGTGGTTGGCGGACCGAGGCCTGCGGGGGTCGCGGTGCATGCAGTTGCGAATCCCGCGACCCCGGCCAAGGGTCAGGAGAAGGAACACCGTGGGTTTTTAGCCGGTAAGAGTCCGGCATACCCCTTCGCTATCCCCGGGCGAAGGGCATCCATGAGGATTTTCCCACGAAAAAAAAAAAAAAAGGGATGGGCAAACTTATGTCACCAAGGGCCAAAAAAAACCGAGTCAATCTTATGGGGTCAGAATTTCTGTACATTTTTTTATGTCGACACAAACACAACGCAGGTCATCATCATCTGCCTAGCCTTTTCCCAACTATGTTGGGGTCGGCTTCCAGTCGAACCGGATGCAGCTGAATATCAGTATTTTACATGGAGCGACTGCCTATCAGACCTCCACAACCCAGTAACTGGGTAATACGATACGCTTGGTAAGACTGGTTGTCAGACTTTCTGGCTTCTGACCAACAGTAACGACTGTCAAAGATCTACAAATGACAGCCGGGCCCAACGGCTTTACGTGCTTTCCGAGGCACGGAGGAAACTCGCTATGGTAAATGGTCACCCATCCACAGACCAACCTCGGCAAGCGTGGCTTAACCCGGAAGATCGGTCTATGCAGCTGTAATTATTTAGCCACGAGCTCCTCACAAACACACAACGCAGGTATCTACATTTATTTTCGAGATTATTGGAAAGGTTCCTACGACTACGGTTGTTGGCGGGCTGGAGTCGGCCCGGGGGTCTTAATCCCTTCTTATTCTAAGAAGAGGCCACTGCCAGTAGGGGACAGTAATGGGTTGATTATAGTCCAGAACAAATAGACAAAAAAAAAAACAAAACGTAATATTAAATAATTTACATAGAGCTGAAAATTGGTACAGACCTTGAGTAACATCATTAAAAAAGGTATGTCGTGAGTCCCCATCGAACCTATTTCAGTAAAAAAAGTTACATAACGTCACATGAAAAAAAAACGATTATTCGCACTTAAGTATTTCTTAAACGGTAAGTGTTAAACGTCATAATAGTTTAGACAAAGTTATAGACTATGCGATTCTCTACAAAGTAGTATCTATTTTTTTTCCTACGAATTATCATCAATGAGATACAACGATTTAAGAATTGGAAAAATTATCTGTATAAAGAACGAGTCCTCGTGTAAGATTTTCGCACAGCCCTGACTACTAAAGGTAGAGCAATTTGGAGAATAGTTGTATTTTGTGGCAAAAACGCACAATACAAACGGATTTGTTTGTGCCAATTTTCATCTTTATGCTAATTATTCCGAAATTAAAAGTCTATTTCCAACCAAAAATTTCTCTCAAAAATAAACCATCAAACCACTCACTAAAAAGTCAAACACACATCGCTCGCTCACACAGCCAGCTATGTCAACCCGTCAGACTAATCCCAGTGATGTATATCAAAATATGCGACGTTCTCATGCGCCTGACTGCTGACCTAATTGCGCAGTGGCCAGTATTTCGTCCTATTTTTTCCTGTAGGTGGTGCGTTACTTCAAAGTGAAACAGGCTATTAATAAACGAAGGGATTTGAAAAGGTATTTCTAATTTGATGAGAATGTTGAAGTTGAGCAAAAGAGTGTTATTTTGTGTATTTTAATGGAGTTTCGGTACTTAGCTAGAGTAAATAATAAAATAATATAATTTATATCAATAAAAAAAAAAACTCTGAGTGCACGTTAAGGCCTCGTCCACAAAGGGCGAATTCGTCGCGAATCGTTACGCGCGAATTTCTACGCGCGTTGGCGAGGTACTGGGTGTCAATACATCGCGTCCACAAGCATCGCGCGTATTAAAATTACGCGCGTAAATCGCGTGCACTACGCCAGACTCTCGACTCGTGCGTGTCACGCGCGTATTGCGCGCGAGTCGAGATACTAGGGACGCCTTGGTTGCGTCCAGTTTAAGCGCGAACTTAAGAGCGAGTACACGTCTGACTGACTGAATCCGTCACCAAATGCTCGCGCGTTGGTACGCTCTTTCTGGACGTAATGTAAGCGCGTAATACGCGCGAGAGAATCGCGGCAAATTCGCCCTTTGTGGACGAGGGCTAAGCCGTCGGTCCCGGGTGTCATACAAATACCTATGCCAGTCATTACGGGTAACCCTTTTTTTTTTTTTTATTTTTTTTTTCGTGGGAAACTCCTCATGGTTGCCCTTCGCCTGGGGAAGGCGAAGGGGTATGCCGGACTCTTACCGGCTAAAAACTCACGGTGTTCCTTCTCCTGACCCTTGGCCGGGGTCGCGAGATTCGCAGCTGCATGCACCGCGACCCCGGCAGGCCTCGGTCCGCCAGCCCCTGGCGGGCCTCCTCTTCTGTGGGGCCTTGTCCCACGTCCTCCTGAGAGGCGCGCACGGAACACAGCGCGCCACCTTCTCGGGCCTGTTACTGGTCGGGCGACGGGTCCCCTAACCCGCTGCCCGCAGGCCACACACTAGGGTGGCCGGAGATCGTCTCGCGCCCTTCGGCGGCGCCCGGTGCGTCTGGCGCGGGAAAGGAGAGTGGCAGTCGCCTCTCCTTCCCTCTCCGCTCCCTCCTTGGTCGCCATCACCTCCTCGCAAAAGGAGGCGACGGCTTCCCACGCAGTCTCGCTCCCGACCATGGACTGAACCACGACCGGAAGCGAGAGGTCACCACCGACTGCCGCGACTAGTTCGCGGCGCTGCGTTGCCCACGCAGGACACGCCTGCAGTGTGTGCAGCGCCGTGTCCTCGGGGCAGTCGACACCGTGGTGACATCCGGGCATCTGCTCCCGGCCTATGCGACACAGGTACTTCCCGAAACAACCATGTCCCGAGAGCACCTGCGTCAGCCGGAAGCTGAGGGCGCCGTGCCGCCTCTCCAGCCACTCCTCCATTACGGGTCTTACCGCCGCTATAACCGGCCTAACCCTAGGATATCGGCATTGTCCAGTAACTGGGTTGCGGAGGTCTGACGGCTGTCGCTCCGTGTAGAATACTGTATTCAGCCGCATCTGGTTAGACTGGAAGTTGACACCAACATAGTTGGGAATAAGCTAGGCAGAGGGAGATCAACAAAAAAAGTAGACTTGTTTTAGAAGTGGGTAACGGTTCCAGCCAAGCTATAATAACTATTGTTTATTTTATATTTTCAATCTTAAACTTTTTTCAGTTTCAGTCAGAGCAAAATGTTCTACAAATCTATGTTATCTTTATATTTCTGTATGTCCATAGATAAATAAGATAAAGTATTGGTAGCAAAAATGTTTAGCATACAAAATGTTTTCTATTTTTTATTGACAGTTGTTTGAGAATTGGATTCAATCAAATCAATTTTTTTTTATTTCACATAAACCAAAACAGGCGCTTATGAAGAGTCGAATTTAGGTGCACGGTTCCAATTAGTCGTTTCCTATGGAGAAGAGCCGGCAAGAAACTACATGATTACTCTTTTAAAAATAAGGATATCTTTATTAACTTCAGTAAATACAGTGCTATGATTTATGATAGTTAAGAGAGAACAATGTAGTCTTGACCACAGACCTGTGAGTTATGTAATACCAAGTCTTGAGTACAAAAATTAACCAAAAAGAAAAAAATAACACAATATGAATAATAGTAATTTACACAATTATATGTATAGGCAAGTCCACGAAGTTCTCACATTTACAAAAGATAAAATGAAGCTAAACTATATAAAACAATTGACATGATTAAATGTCATCAAAACTTAGAGAAAAAAATATTATAAGATAAAAGATATCTTGACAGTAACGACAGCAATAAAAATAAAATAAAAAAATCATAATTGAGGATAGTTAATAGACATACCTACGTCGTTAATGAGGTACCAGGAAAGCACATGTGCAAGTACATGTGCAGGAACTAATGCCAAACATTCCTTTGATTCGCGTCTCAAAGGACCAACAAAGGACCAGAGAATATTGTAAATAGATTGGCGTTAGTTTGTCTAGTGTAACTTTCATAAGTTTCAGTGACAATAAGTTTCTCTGTCAATTTAGGGATTGATCACATTCCATTTAGTTCAGAGCTTAAATCTAACTTCTAAGAGAACAAGAAACTGATTCGATTTAAAAATCTACATTTATATTCGTCAGGCAATGTGTGAACCGAAAAATCTAGGTATATGCAACAGGAATAACGCAAATACTCAAACATCCCAATTCGAATTATACTCAATAGTCATGTCATAACACATGCATATTGAAATTTTACTTTTATGTTCTATATTGTTTATTTAAGAAAATAGTATTTTTTCATTGTTAACTGCATTAAAAATGTAATCTTATGGCCTTGATGTGAGGCTCAATTTTCTGTGTTTCAATTAAAATCTTGATATGAAAAAAGCACGTTTAAAAAAAAACATATTTTAAATGTCTGAAATCGATTCAGTAGCCAATTCTTAACAAACTGCTTTCAGAATTTGCGTTTACTCTGTGGCACGCTGTATAAAAGGAAGTAAGCGAGGCAATCTTTTTTTTAAATCTGAATATCAATTCCACGCACTTCTAATATTTTAGAGAACCCAAGACGGCAAAGAATAGAATCTAAAAATAAAATCCAGGTCGATGTAGGCTAAAAGCATTATCTTAAACGGATTGAAGGCTGCACTGCACGCTCTTATGGCTGAGTAGACGCGCGTTAAAACGCTGCGGTTGGAATTTTATTTAATAATTTATTCACACACAACACCTAATAAAAAAAACTTTAAAAAAGTAAAAACCGACTTCAAAAAAAAACTAAACGGAGTAAAATAATTATCATGTAATAAAACTACCAGTTTCAGAGAGTCGGTTTTTACTTTTTAAAGTTTTTTTTTTATTTTATAAATACTTTTTAGTGCCACAAATTACAATTACAATAGTGTACAAATTCTCGGACCAGCACTACAACTAGAACGTCGTCTATTTACGATTTGTGTTTTTTTTTTTGGTTTTTGTTGATTTTTTCAAAAAGTGTTGAATCAATTTCAATAAAATTTATATGGGACCACTTTTCAAGTATGGCCTATAAAACATAAAAAGAATCATCAAAATCCATTCATAATTGGCGGAGATATCGCGTAACAAACACACACAAAAAAAAAAAAAACATTCATACGAATTGAGAACCTCCTCCTTTTTGAAGTCGGTTAAAAAGACAAGTTAATCAGGATCATAACGTACAATGGCATTGCTTATTTCTTTAAGTAATCTCTTCCAGCAAACCTGTGAAAGGATACGAGTGTACAGGGTTAATTGAAAAACACCAACAACCTCTTAAGGCGTAATCGTACTCATCATTATGAACAACTTTTACTATGGGACCAAATCTGGAATCGCGAAAATAAAACAGCTGTTCCCTACATTTTGAAGAACAAAGCGAACATAAATGTAATGTGTAAAACCAGATAAGCTAAATATGACCGAGAAATATGAAATTGATATGTTCAATACCTATAACTATACAAGGTTAGTCAGAAAGGGGGTACTAATCCGAAAGGGTGTTAAAATACACATAATAGTGAATAACTTTTGTTCTACAACTTTTCCCAAAACTCAATAGTTTAAGAGATACAGTTGTTCAAAAATCTCAAAAAAAAAAAACTCTAAAATCTATCTATCCCCAGTTGTGATCAGCTGTGTTTACATTTTAGGTCATATTTGGGGTGATGAATTAGAAGCACCATTTTTTGAATTTTTAACTAAAGCAGGGATGAAGAATTTTTGAAAAAACTAAAATAAAAATCATTATATTTGGAAAAAAAAAATATCGAATTTTGAAATTTTAACACTTGCTTTCGAACAGTCATCAGCGATACTATGAGTGGGCTTCGGATTAGTACCCCCTTTCCGACTAACCTTGTATACTCATTATCACTATTGATATGTTGGTGAAATGCAAATGCTAGCTATTGAAAAGTTTAGAGACCGAATTAGCTGAATGAACAGTTAATGATTGGTTGATGAAATACCCCTTTAGTGTAATTGGTTGTACTCTGAGAAACTGTCAAACTGTCATATTTATCTCTCAGCTAAGAGTTAAATAACGACTGTTAATCATATCCTAAAAGAGTTATGTAAGTACATTAGTACTTACATAATTTTTTGGGTTTTAAGTTACTTTGTTGCATTAGATTTATTATCTGTAATGACAAAGGAAACACGTAACGAGAAAAAAAAAGTGAAACCGTTCGTCTGCTCACACCTCATCGCATTAACACTAACTAGATTGCTCCATGCTCATGTGAGTGCAGATATCCTCGGAGTGAGCCTCCTTGGATTGTGTACTAAATTATATGTACCTACCCTCATACTTACTCAGTATCTAAGGTATTCTTACGGGGGAAGGAGGCTGCACCGAGTATGCACTAATAATAACATAGTAAGATCGCCCGGACTCTGGATTTGTACCCAGTTTAAAAAAAAAAACAATTATATAAAAATATAGTAGCCCATCGGCATCGGGAACAGGGTCCAAGCTACGGCGGTCAGGGCTCCAGAGAGAGCTGCCGGGGTTGCGGTGCATGCAGCTGCGAATCACGCGACCCCAGCCAAGGGTCAGGAGAAAGAACACCGCGGGTTTTTTGCCAGTAAGAGTCCAGCATAACTCTTCGCCTTCCTCGGGCGAAGGGTATCCAAGAGGATATTACCAAGATAAAAAAAAAACAATAATGGAGGGCTCCAGAGAGAGGAACCTCCCAACAATAAGCGCCGTGTCCATACCGCTTTCTGAATGAAACCTTTGAACCAGCTGCCTCATGAGAGCCTCATCAGATGTTGGTCGAGGCTCAAATGAATAAACGAAATATTAAGATCGGCCGGAGTCTGGATTTGTGCCCGATTGATTGCAATAGGCTCGCCCCCTATTACAAGGGACTTGAACATAATGGCGAAATATTAAGATCGGCCGGAGTCTGGATTTGTGCCCGATTGATTGCAATAGGCTCGCCCCCTATTACATGGGACTTGAACATAATGGCGAAATATTAAGATCGGCCGGAGTCTGGATTTGTGCCCGATTGATTGCAATAGGCTCGCCCCCTATTACATGGGACTTGAACATAACGGCGAAATGAGGGTGTTATACAGGGTCATTTGACGTTCAAAAATAACTAAGCAATTCTAGTCCATTTTGAATAAATGAGTTTTGAGTTGAGATGAGTTGTAAACGAATTCGTGTAATTCCTTCAAACCGCGTGACCCTGACACTGATTGACCCTGCGTAGGTTTTTTCAGAATCAACAAAAATAAGTTTTCAAAAAATAAACTATGGTATTCTGTATATGCGTAATTTTAGAGCCCCGAGTTAACTGAATGCAAAGAGCGATATCGCGGTAGTCGTGCGCGTTAGCTGTGTGCCTTCATTCATTTATGCATGGCATTGAAATTTTCTATCACATAATAAAAATATTTGGGAAAAAAGAAACTCTTTTTATTTTTAATCAATCTAAATCCCGTGCGTTAATCTATACAATTAATAGATCATGTGGTTTGAAGGAATTACACGAATTCGTTAACACCCTGTATACACCTCTGCCCAACCCTTCGGGGAATAGAGGCGTGATGTTATGGTAAATACGTAGTACGTTAAATATTTATCAGTAATAAAAATACCACGATATCTATTTGAGGGTTTGCCTCATATGCATTTTTCAGCTCGTAAACTAGAACAACAAAAATATTATCCAATCTCTCCCGGAAGAGCTTAAAAATCGTAACCGAAGCTGAAATAAACTACTTCCAGTTCTGAGCTCATCCGAGCGGCAAATACGATCCCACATGTTATACAGAATCTGCATCTCATTTAACTTGCCACCAGATTTTTAGATAGGAATTTAATTATACAGGCTGTAAATGAATTAGAGTAATTCCTTAAAACCACATGATCTAATATTGGTGCAGACAGGCACGGGATTCAAATTCAAATAATTTATTTGCAATAAATAGGGTATAGACATAGAATAGTGTTATATTATGAAAATACAATATTAGATCAAGCCCATTTAGCCATTATAAACAGCATGCAAATACTTAGAAACTACTAGAATCATTACTGAATATTCAAATTAAGTATTATGCTTAAACAGATTTTCAATAATGCCAAAACACAAGATACATTCAGGCAACGATTCAGATATAGTAAAAAAAAAAGATTTTTATTTTCTAATAAATAATTTCGATGATTATTCGAAATAAATGATTGAAATCATGGCGACACAGATAGCGGGCAAGACTATCGCGATATCGCTCTTTGCAGTCAGTTAACTCGGGGCTCTAAAATGACCCAGAAATAGAAGTAAATTGAAAGTAAAATCAAGATTTTACCGTGTTTTTTTTTTAAATTGATTTTCGACATTTAACATTTAGGATTGTTTTGTGTCACCAGTAGATCACGCGGTTTGAAGGAATTACACGAATTCGTTAACAGCCTGTATTAATTGAGAATTATTTCAGTCTGAAACTTTATATTGAAAGACACTTGTTCGATTAACGTATGGCCAAAAGAATTATTAACCGAATAACAATTTGTTCGACCAGTCTGTACTTCGACGAAAGTTTCATCGAATGAATTATGTGACGAAAGTAATTTGTTTTTAGTGAACAATGAATAAACGATAATTTAAAAAGATTCCGTTTTCAATTTTCACACTTAATCACTCAGCTCAAAAATAATCAAATAATCAATTAATTCCCCACCCATCCATCCGTATTAAATTAATAATTCTCTAGAATAAAGGCACGCAACCGTGTAGAGATTTCTCAAAATTTAAGCAATGCGGTCACAAGAATTTGAATTTGCCAAGCTTGTGCAATGTTATTTTGGAATTTCTCTAAACATTCAACGACAACGAAGAGCCGAAGAAACCCCCATGTTTAGGATAAATTAAATCCTTCAAATATCTTCAAAATCATTAGGTAGAACCCGCATAAGTTTGTATAAACTTTTTCGTTGGATAAAACATCTTTCATGAGAAGTATTCGGTATTAATAAACAACTTTTAAGATGGCGACTGGGCTGCCCTAGAGTAGAACTTCATACATTTCACAACTTTTATTTAAATCTCTTCCTCTAAAGTCTTAGGAGGGCTAAATAATAATGATTATTGGTACAAAAACTTACAATTCAACTGTGTACGATAATAGCTACATAAGTAAGATACTGTGTCGCAGATATTAAGGCTGAGCGCATATTGGAGTCACGACAGATTTAAGACAGACTTTCCACGCATAGACAAGTCTGCCTTCAAACTAAAACGAAACTGTTTTGTCTACGACACGTCGCACACCTAAAACGAAACTGTTTTGTCTACTACGACGATGCGGCGCAAACCCTCTGCGTCAATTCTTTTTCAGTATCAAAATGGACTTCATCGATACTGTTATAGTAAGCGTCCTAGTTACGCGTGCACTTGCAAAACGACGTAGGCATAAATATTGGGAGCTTACACTCTGAACGCTCGGACGGGACTAAAAAAGAAGGGGTACCGGGGGTACGTCGCTAGACTGTTTTGTCGATGATGTGCGCGCCCGCATACATACAAAAGAGAAGCCGACAATCGTTAGTCAGACTTGTCGCCGTGCAGTTTTTGTAGGTATAGACGATTTTGTCTATGAGACGTTTTGTTTGAAGTTTGCGCGTCTTCATATGTTTTGTAAAGGAATAGTCGGTTTTAAAACTATCGTGACTCAAGTTTTCGCTCAGCCTAACGCCGTGGAGGTGTTCACGAGGTAGAAGGCGACTGCGTTGCAGAAGATAATTATGAGGTAAGACTAGGTATAACGGTTGGCGAGTTCCGGAAACGAATCGCTTCGCGTATATCTTTCCACCATTCGTTTTGTAGTGGAACACATCATTTTTGAGGTGGGCATTAAACATTGTTTGTTGTTATTTTCATTAATTTTAAAGACCTTTTTTAAGGGTTCCGTACTCAAAGGGTAAAACGGGACCCTATTACTAAAGCTCCGCTGTCCGTCCGTCTGTCTGTCACCAGGCTATATCTCATGAACCGTGATAGTTAGATAGTTGAAATTTTCACAGATGATGTATTTCTGTTGCCGCTTTATCAAAAAATACTAAAAACAAAATAAAATAAATATTAAGGATACATACAAAAAACGTGTTTTTTTTTGCCGTTTTTATAGATTACTACTAGCTTTCGCCCGCAGCTTCGCTTGCGTGAAATTTTGAATCCGTTAAGTGACGATTTTACATACAAACTTTCATCCCCTATTTAACTCCCTTAGGGGTTGAATTTCGAAAAATCCCTTCTTAGTGGATGCCTACGTTAAAAAAGGAACCTACTGTCAAAATTCCAAGTTTCTGACCCCAGCGCGCGGTTTAGGCTGTGTGTTGATAGATCAGTCAGTCAGTCAGCTTCTCCTTTTATATGTATAGACTAGGTATATCTTTATTTTCAAATAAATCGCATTTCCAATCTATTTTGCTAGAACTTAAAACCTATCACAGTTTAGTTCCTCAATGCGGCAAGCCATTGTCAGACAACATTTTCAGTTAAACTGTGCGAGAATTGTTCGGAGTTATTACGCCGTCTTGGATAGCCGCCAGGCTGAGGTAAACAGCTGACGAGCCAAAACTGGTCTAGACTTCAGACCAACTTCAACCATAAATTTTATCGTGCAAGCAGTACGAATTGCTGTTTATTTGAGAATTTACGTTTTCAGCTCTTTTAGTCTAGTTAATTGTAAAAGTGTAGAAACATATATCTAATAATTACATCAGCCTGTTATTATATATATATGACGGATGAACATCTTCGCAATCCTCATTAGCACTCATCGTTGATCCTTATAACCGTGGGCTCCTGTGTATGGTGTCGATTGCGACCTATATTACTGTCCTATTGTTGGGTACTGGCTTCTTCTCAGAATGGGCTTCTTCACAACCTTGGGGTCTTTAAGTCAAGAGTGAATAGGTTACTTCTAGGCAAGCGTGCTTCACCGTCGACCACATCGTCGCTTACCATCAGGCGAGACAGTGGTCAAACGCGAGATTATCGATAAATAAATTTAAAAAAAATGATAAGGGCCTTAGTCCACTGAGCTCGCCCGGTGAGGACTACTCACACCACCGAAAAAATTTGGAGCACTCTCAGGTACGCAGTGATAATCAAATTCTGATGACACATGAAGTAGAAGAGTCAGAACACCTCTAAAAACGGCCCAGTCAGTACGGCTGTCAGATGTTTTTAGTCAGTTCAGATAAACGTGTGTTATTATTTCAGAAGAAAACAACAGTTTATAGAGGGGGTATTTCACCAACCTATCATTAACTGTTCATTAAGCTAATTTGGTCTCTAAACTTTTCAATAGCTAACATTTACATTTAATCACATATCAATAGTGACAATAACAAGATTTGACGAGTAATGCGAACATAAATGTAGGGAACAGCAGATTTTTTTTTCGCGATTTCTGGCTTGGTCTAATAGTAAAAGTTGTTTATAATGATGAGCACAATGACCCCTTAAGAGATCGTTAGTGTCTCACCAGTCATTCTGTATATATAATCATGACTCTAAAAAAATTACCACATTAAAGCTTAATATTTCGTTAACCCGTAACCCTGTATCGAAAAAACGACATCCCCAAATAAGGAATAGTATTTTAATAGTCGGCTCGTAAAATAGCTGTGACATACAGATGGACAGACCGAGAGACAGACAGCCAGACCGAGAGACAGATAGCCAGACGGAGAGACAGACAGCCAGACCGAGAGACAGACAGCCAGACGAACGTGACGCAACTATTGACTACGGAACACTAAAAAAACAAAACGTTTTGGATCGATAATAATGTTAAATATTTACTCAATAAACATTTAGAAACAAGTGCTAGTCGGACTCGCGCACCGAGGGTTCCGTACATCGGAAAGATCCATTTTAACTTTTTTTTGGAACCGCTCCTCTTTGTTTGGATGTAAAGGATTTATGCTGATTTCTTAAAAAAAACTGTGCTAGTTACAAACATCGTTTTGTTTTTCCTGTAATATTTACATAAACTTCTATCAGCTCGACTTATTCCAGATTTTTCGGTTTGCAAACTTAGGAGATAAGGGGAGAAGGGACGATATTTTTAGTCATTTTTCATTATAAGTTAATACTATACAGCTAAAATTAAAATAAAACAATATTTTCTAATGTACAAATGCAGCCTTTACATATCCACACTTGACCTAGTAACCCCATTATAAAACAATCCCCCACTTCGTTCCTTATTGCAATGAAAATAAAATTATTTTTTCAATTCTTTCACTTGTAATATACAGGGTTTAAACGAATTTGTGAATTCCTTCAAACCACGTGATTTACTGGTGACACAGATTAACCCAAAATGGATATTTCGGAAAATCAACTAAAAATAAAACCAAAAAAATACTCGGTTTTCTATTTCTTGAGTCATTTTAGAGCCCCAGTTAGCTGACTTCAAAGAGCGATATCGCGCTAAACTTGCTCGCCAGGTGTGTCGCGTGCTTTCAATCATTTGTGAGTGGCATCGAACAATTCACACAAATGAAAGTTGTTTTTTTGCAAAAAAATTGCCTTTTTTATTGCATCCTTATTAGGTGGTTTAGACACGATCACTTACCCGAATCGCAAGCAAAAAATGATTTTTAATTTTTAATCAAGCTAAACCCCGTGCGAGGTCAATCTAAATCAGTAGTAGATCATGTGGTTTTAAGGAATTACACGAATTCGTTTACACCCTGTAGATGACCAAGCATTATTTAAAATTATTCTCAAGTCAATAACTTTAGTAGTTCCTGAAGTAAGCTGCGACCGACAGATAGGGGTTTATTTTTTTACTATTTCGGTACGGAACCCTAAAAATACTATCTATAGATTAAATAAATGACTAAAAACCATTAAAGAAAATAATTAAAGTGCCACCAACGTATCCGACTATCGATTGACCATAGTCTACTAATACATCAATCAACATAATACTGTCTCGTGTAGCAAACATGTTTTCATATATCAAAGATAAATTTAACACGTTCACTGCGAGCCCAGATTTATGCTACCTGCCACTGTAGCGTCACGAGGTCTAAAAGAACTCGTTATTGTCTTCTCCTAATGACGGGACGAGATTCTATAGATGTCGTACGGACTGTCACCTTAAACTCAAAATATTTTTATGAAAATAGCTAAAAATAAGTTTTTTTTTGCTTCTATCGGTAGATGATAGATATGTCAATATATATGTGAGCTCGCCCGACGATCAAAGAAAAAATGGAAACAGAAGCACAAAAGCAAAATCGCGAGACCGTTAGGATCTCGTAATGCACTGAAAGTAAAAAAAATACGAGACGTTTTAGACCGCGTAACGCACTTGTGTCTACATATCGATAAAAACAGTAGTGATGGGATTAGATAAAAAATGAATTGTCGAGAATGATTAAATGGATCATTTATTACTCACAAATACGAAATGTTAAAAAAGTTAATGTTTTTCGTTAAAACATTTTAAGCACATCGTTTTGTTGCATCCAGTAAATTTGGACAATCTTTTACTATTTTGGCTGTGCCAGATTCTGCTGAATGATCGTAAATGTTGCTGCAGGTACTAAGTAGGTACATGAGAGTAGTTTCATAAATGAGAATCGCAGTTACTCACATGTTTGTTTTGCAGACATGGAGGTGGTGTTGCATTAGAAAGTTCTTGATAAGTAAGTCCAGAACTGGGGCTAGTACTAATATTTCCACAAGTGGCCCTTAGAACACTTTGCAATACTTTTCGATATAGTGATTGTGTTTTTGGAGAATTATCACATTTATTCGTCATATCGTTATCGTCACAATTGAAAAATTATAGTTCTAAAATTCTTCGTGACCTTTTCCGGCTATTTTATCCATGATAGCAAGTAAAAGTAGTTTCACTCTTCAAAAGTTGACACAACACTAATAGATTTATGAACAGGCTTCGTACGAAATTTTTACGAGATCCAATGAGTCTCGTATCGCACTAAATGCATTTTTTTTCTATCTGGTCGCTACGAGGCCTATAAGATCTCGTACGTTTTTATTGATAAAAATACTACAATTAGGGTACTTATGAATGGTAGACTAAGGCATTTCACTCTAACTCAAAAATAACCTAAAGAAAATTCATTTGTCAGAACGGGATGGACATACAATTTCACTGCCGCACTGAGTGAAAGACTCGTACGAGAACCATTAGATCTCGCAACGCAGTGAACGTGTTAAATCTAATCGAGACGCTATCATAATCGAGAATGGACCAACTATTCCATCAAATGAAGAGTTATTCGATAACGTGATTGAAAAAGACTTACAATCAGTATTAAGACCGTTAAATCTAATGCAAGCCTCTTTCCTCTGTGCAAAGTATATGATCCGTGATAACCATATAACTCCTAATAGTCATCTTTACAACTTTATTGGCGTTTTTTGCATGCTTACATTTCGATTTTTCGGTGTGTATAAGATAATAATATCATTTGCAAGTGAATGGACGAGTATTACCTTATTTCTTTACATGAGCAACTTTTGTGACTTCCTCTTCTACTCGGCTGGGTACTTCGTAAACTACTATACCAATATTATGCAGAGTCATAACAGTATTCTATTAGTCTTAAAAATCCAATATGTGCATAAAGCCCTCAAAATTGATGGCAAGGACTTCAGAAGTTTGAAGATCTATAACTGGATTTCCGTTAGTGTCTTGTATGGTTGCTTTATATCTTTCATTATTTATATCTGTAAGGAATACTCTCAAGTCTCCATTTACGGTGTAATTGCTACTATCATGACGATGTCTCTTGATACCAATGTTCTTTATGGTTTGCTCGTCATCAAGTTGTTGAGAGAAACGCTTAGTATGTGGATCCAAAAAGTTCAGAGGTTGAACGTTGAATATTCTGAAAGTGAGTTTTATTGGAATAACATGTTTGACGCATACCAGAACATTCTGGAGGCTTATAAAATTACGGAGACGTTGTTTCAATCAATGGTAAGTTTTTGTTGATAATTGTAGAACTAGTACGCTTAGTCAATGACCCTCACAGCGATGGTTTTATACAGTATCTTTGAGATATCTTTCTTAGTGGTAGAACAAGCTGATTTGTAAGTAGTATAATCCTACGCATGCTTGTCAGATTAAGTAAACAACCTTTTAGTCCTCCTTTCCAAGTATGCAACTCACCAACGTCATCATGACGTTTGGAACCTAGATGGTTTTAAGAAACATGACTCTTTTAATGCACCCCAATTAACATAATAACAATTTAATGTAGATAGATATACTTTATTGTTCATTAAAAGAAAAAAACATAATTGAGAACAGTACAAATGGAGATCTTATCTCTTTAAGCAATTCTTTTCAAACAACCATTGCATGGAACGAATTGTTAAGAATAATATAAAGGGCAATTTGCAGCGTAAAAGTATATAACCTAATCAAAATTTTCTTTCTAATTTCCAGATTGTTTTCTTTGTGATAAACACACTTTTTCACAGTTTGTTGGACATAGAGATGATATTATTAATAAAACATACAATAGCAAGCGGTGGCATTAAAGTAAGTACTTCACTGAAGGTAAATATTAGTAAAAGCAAAATTTTAGAATTGACTTGCATGGATACATCAATTAAAAAATTACCCTAGAATAATCAAAGCGGTAAGCTAAGCAATGTCTGGAATGTTTATCTGAAAGTGAGGATCAGAACGCTCACAGCTTCAGAGAAGCAAACTTATTTTACGCGTACTGTACACCCGAATTTCGATAATTACCATGAAGTAGGAAAAAAGATGACACATTATTACTAGGCTCGGTTTTGCAAACTCCGTTTTGCTACTATGTAAACAAAGTCTTTACCTTTTATAGAAACTGTTCAAGTGCTTAACATATCTTTCTATTTCAGAGTATCGTGGTTGCAATTATATCCCAGATTTGGATAGTAAAAAGCATGGTCTTACTAATATGTTTGAGCGTGCAATGTGAGAAGTTTTATACGACATTGAGAGATGTTAGCAGTACCTGTACAATTCTTATGAAATCACGAAACTATTCAGGTATTTTGTTAATTTTTTTTTCTTTATTTTTGTGTATGTAAGAGGGAGTTTGAAAGTAGCGCCTGTAACAGACAGAATGAGTAGCAATCGGTTGTCACGGTATGGAAATGTGATGCGTAGGTATGAGGAGAACGTTACAAGAAAAGTTTTAAGTATGAATGTCGGCTATAAAAAAGTTCAGGAGTTAGAGTGGTATGGACACGGTATGCGGAAGGAAGAAAGTCATGTTACCAGAAGAGTGTTAAATATGAACGTGGATGGATACACAAGTAGAGGTAGGCCAAAGTAAAGATGGATGGATTGTGCGAAGGATGATATGGGTAAGAAAGGAGTGAGTACTAAGATGGCGGCTGATAGAGGAGAATGGAAGAGGAATACATGTTGTGCCGACAACACCTAGAGTGGTATAAGGGAGATGATGTCGGCTATAAGAAAAGAGGCAGACTAAGGAAAAGATGAATGGATTGTGTTAAAGTTGCTGATATAGCTAGGAAGGAAGTGAACACTGAGATGATGGCTCATAGAGATGAATGGAAGAAAATAATAACCCAAAATAAATGGGTTAAGAGCAGGAGGATAATGATGATTCACTATCCAAGCAAAGTTTTTTATTTGAATCATGATCTGTTGAGATCCAAACGTGACCTCAAGCAATTGCGTTGAAAAAATAAGGTATTTTTAATGTATAAGCTTTTGCTGTTTCAATTAAACTTAAACCATCCCGCATTTTTTTACCACCTAAGAATAAATATAGGTTGGTGATGATTTAAGGGTACCATTTAATTGATCAGTGATTAGATAGAATTTTGATTGGCTAGCTAATAACTTGATCAGCGAAAAACAATGATTGATCAACGAAAAAAACTAATTGATCACCAAAAAGATTTAAAAAAAATACCACGAAGTACAGTGATCATTTTGGACTTCTAACCTAATCTAATCTGACCGAGTCAGCTCTTGATTGTTGTCGCTGACCGAATATTGATTCCACTGACCCAATGTTAATTTTGCTGATTACATATTTTTTTTCGCTGGTCAAGTGAAATGTTTGTTAAGTGTAGTTACTATGATTTAAGAATATTTATTTTTTCACAGATGCACAAAGAAAGGTATGCAAGAACATCCAACGCCTTCAAAGAGCATCGTTCAATAAGATGAGTGGGCGTGGCTTATTCTACATAGATGCAATGCTACCACTTGAACTATCAGACCTCATCTCCACGTATACCATTGTATTATTACAGTTTGCGTTTTTGTAATTATATTACTCAGCTTTACTTCTGTCTTAGGTTATGGAAAGGAAATAAAAAAAAAAACCCTCATGCTCTCAAAGTGCGTCTTCTCTGTAAACTTTTTTTCAATCTTCTTTTAGTGGCAATGGAAATACTGTATACAATATTATTATTTTTGTAAAATTCCTAATATTACAAATTGATTTAAGTATTTAATTAGGTGAATAACAAAATAAAACATATTTTTTCGGTTGGAATAATAAAAAAACCATAAAAGAAAATCGCATATAAAAATATAATAAAAACAATGCAATAAATACATTTTGTTCAGTCGGAGTAAAACGCTGTATGGTTTAATAATAAAATCCCACCTCCAGTATATGGATGATCTGAACCTCTTTGCCCCCAACAATTTGCGACTGCTGGAGTTACTGAAGGTAACTGAAACTTTAAGTAATTCCATCAGGATGGAATTTGGTGTGGACAAATGTGCAGTCATGCATGTAAAGCGAGGGAGGATTATGGAATCCGTGGGAACCCAACTCTCGGATTCCATACACCTTAGATCAATCTCCCCAACCGAGACCTACAAATACCTGGGCATGTCGGTGGCATGAGGCTGACATGAAGCAATCGTTGAAGGAGCGCTTCTTTGGCCGCCTGAAAAAAGTACTTAAATTCTTTTGTCAGGCGGAAACAAGGTGCGTGTGCGGTGCCTTCAACGGTTGGGTCATGCCGGTCGTGATGTACTCTTTCGGCATACTCAGGTGGACTTAGACTTAAAGCCCTGGACAGAAGGGTCCGTGCGCTGCTGACTGCAAATCGAATGCATCACCCACGCTCATCGGTGATAAGGGTGTACATCCCGCGGAAGTGTGAGGGTCGAGGCTTTTTAAATGCTAAGACCCTCCACAAGCGTGAGGTGTACTTCTCTCAAGTCGACGTGGGGGGATGCATCGAGATATAGTCGCAGTGGACAAAGGACTCCGCTCTCCTTGGCTAAAGAGAACTGGCGCAAGCCTGTAGTACTTGATACTAACGGCCTAAGGGAGGTATGGCGGAACAAGGAGCTTCACGAACGCTTCCACCGGGCCCTTCATGGGCCCAAAGTAGATTTTCTGGTGGGTTTTCAGGGGGCCCAGCTAGTGAGTTGGCGAGTCACCGTCTGCCAACACAATTCAGTTTTGAAAGGCAGTCGCCGTTTTCTTCCGAGCGACGATAGAAGTTAACCAGTCCACTACCCATTCGCATAGACCAGATATTTTTTACCATATTTTACAATATTCTTGCACCCACCTGGGACGGTCTACGACTGTACTCTAATAGTGCAGCCGTGGATAGTCCCCGGTTGATGCCTCACCCCATTTTAGATTAAAGTTCTGAAAGGGGCCTCTGCGCTTTGGACATGTGTCCTCCGTATGCCTTCCAAAGGACCGGACATCTTCCGCACGGATGATGAGCCGTGAATATAAAGTGACCGCTTAAAAGTATCGACAGCCACATTACAATGTCGGGGGTATTTTTATTTTTTAAATTAAAGAGTTTTAAGTACAGTTTGTTTGTCGGTAACTTTTCTACTATATTATCAAAGTCAAAAAATCCTTGAGTCACCAAACTCTTTGGCGCTAGCAAACTTATCGAATTGCGTCATCAATACAAAGTTTTTGAATCCAATTACCAAGTTTGAGGCGGGGCACCCGACCAGTGTTACTTGACCCCCGAAATGGCGTCAGTTAGGGTTGCCAGATTCAAATAAAAGGGATTTTTAAAATTTTTATACAAGGTTTGTCGGAAAGGGGCTACTAATCCGAAAGTACCCATAATTATGAATAACTTTTGTTCTACAACTTTCCCCAAAAGTCAATAGTTTTAGAGAGATAGATGTTAAAAGATTTCATAAAAATACATGCTAAAATCTGAGCTACGTATGGTATTCCGAAATACCGCTCACCGAAAGGACGGTTTTCCGATAACACTCTACTCCGACGGTTAGTTGAACGAAAAAATAATTGGCCGATGAAACGTTTCGCCGATAATATTATTCATCGACGGTTGGTAGTCCGAATGAATCCTTCGCCGATGTAACGGTTCACCGAAAACACGCTTCTAGCGAGCGAGCGCAGCGAGCTCGGGAATTGGGACACCCCGACTCGGATAGGTTAGATTTGAAGGGGATGACGGGGGCTAGAATGAGCGAGCGAAGCGAGCGAATGCTGCCCCCGTCATGCCCTTCATGTTAGGTTTTTTTCAAACCATTTACCCAGAAATAGGTGCCCCGCGAAGCGGGGCTCCGTCGACTGCACCTTAATACTGGATTTAATACTGGAGTGTTTTCGGTGAACCGTTACATCGGCGAAGGATTCATTCGGACTACCAACCGTCGATGAATAATATTATCGGCGAAACGTTTCATCGGCCAATTATTTTTTCGTTCAACTAACCGTCGGAGTAGAGTGTTATCGGAAAACCGTCCTTTCGGTGAGCGGTATTTCGGAATACCATACGTAGCTCCTAAAATCTATCTGTCCTCAGCTATGATCAGCTATGTTTAAATTTTAGGTCGTATTTGGGGTCACGGATTAGAAACTCCATTGTCTGAATTCGTAAGTAAAGAAGGAAAGTCTAGTAGAAAGTCATGCGTCTATAGTCAGAGTATGAAAATGTATGGAACCGCTTCCGAAGTCTGCGACGGACGCGTGCGGCTGACGACAGATTAGTCAGTACATTATAGACACGACTATTGACGCACAAGCCGCGTGCCAGCTTCACGCGATCGATCGCAGACTTCGGAAGCGGTGCCATACATTTTCATACTCTGACTATTGTCGCATCAGCCGCACGCGTCTGCCACACGCGAAAGACCGCGCGCGGCTGCGATCGGCCGCGACGCACGGAATTGTACCTTTACTCTTATAACAATCCACATTCATACTCAAAACTTTCCTCACGACATTATCCTCATTCTCAGCACAGGATTTCTGTTATTCACATATTATATGGTTTATCATCATAGTTGGTTTTTAGGGTTCCGTACCCAAAAGGTAAAACGGGACCCTATTACCACAGTGTACCTACTTACTACATACAGTGGGTCAACGCCCATACATTTGAAAGGTCCTATGAAATGTCAAAATTATGTAGGGGCGGAGGTTATGTCCCAAGTATGCAGTATGGCTACTCGGGACATAACCTCCGCTCCTTCACCCCGCAACCCCCCGCACGATTGCTCTGCGACAATGTTCTACGTTGCCCGACTGTAAGGAGTAAGATATAGGTAGACTGTGCTATTACTAAGACTCCGCTGTCCGTACGTCTGTCCTTTTGTCACCAGGCTGTATCTCATGAACCGTGATAGTTAGACAGTTGAAATTTTCGCAGATAATGTATTTCTGTTGCTGCTATAACAACAAATACTAAAAAACAGAATGAAATAAATATTTAGGGGGCTCCTATACAACATAATTTTTTTGCCGTTTTTATAAATAATGGTACGGAACACTTTGTGCGCGAGTCCGACTCGCACTTTGCCGGTTTTTTCGATACCCTTGCGAGGAGCTAATACATTTTTGACATAGATTTAACAAGGTCGTTTCGACAACCCTACGAATGATATATTTGAGTTCGTTCCACCACAGACTCTAACTTGGGAGGTCAGCTTACACTGGCACTGACTAGAGCGTTTTTGTTCGCGTTCTATACAGTCATTAGACTATTGTTTCTTGCGACATGACACGGTGTTTTGTGACGAGAAAAAGTGGGGTGGGATGTAATTAAAAAAATGCCAGTCATAGGTACCAAGTTGTGTTGAGTTTGGGACAAAGATGTAAAACAAAATATGAGTGATGACAAGCAACACTCTTGGAACAGAGGGCGTTTGTCTGCCACCGCCGTCACCGAAGTAGCGACACATATATGTCGGAGGAGTGAAGTAAACGGCTTGTTTACGTACTAGTGGCGCCATCTATTTGTGTTTGAGATACTCTAGTCGATTAATCAAATCGATAACAGCTGTCATTGAGTCAGTAGTTCTAGCCAAGGTTGTCAAATGAATTGTCACATGTGACGTTTGACATCTGTCAGATGTCGAGGTGAGACTAGTGTGTCAGTGACACGACACATTTGACATTCAGAGCTCGACCGCGCCGGGTGTGCGCACTGATTCTAACCAACCACGTGCAACATGGCGGACACCGATGATATTTCGGATAAATCCCTCTAAATAGTATGGCTGGGTGCCCACTACACGTCCGTCATCAGAGCGCCGTCATCTCGGCCGCCAAGATTGTGTGTAGTTTGGCGCAACCGCTAGAACTCGGCCCGAGATCGTGACGGGCTGAAATACCAGCAATGCAAAACACGTCTGAACTTGTCGTCTCCACCCGAAATTGCTGGCGCCGGTGGAGAGCAAGAACCACCTAGATCGATTATGGTGGACACACGATCACCGTCACGTCAATCTGAACTCGATCCGAAATAATCTCGTTTCTTGGTGACGACACATCTAACTTATAAATATACAATCAAAGTATTGTCAAACAATGAACTACAAATGTCAATTAACATTTGGGTGTAGGGCGAACAAAAGACAAAATGTCAAACCGCGAAAATCGAACTGTAGGCCTAGCACGAATGTTGTGCCGTATGGTAATGTAAACGTAACGTTAACGCGAGTGAATTTTGAATTGGAAATACTCGTTTCGCACATAATATTTAATCGAATTGAAAACTTTATTCATATCTATGTATGATACAAATTGTGATTGGCGCATAAATTTAAACTAAAATGCTATAGAACAGTTGTATTTTCGATTCAAAATTCACTCACATTAACGTTACGTTTACGTTACTATACGTCAAAATATTCGTGCTAGGCCTACTGAACCTCGGATTCGAAACAATTTCGTCGTTGGAAAACTTGCGATCCGTCAGCTGAAACTTCGTAGTTCGATTTTCGAAATAGGCCCCTTGTGTAGTGCCCTGTGTCTCGGAGGGGACTTCAATCTGTTCTGCCTAGCCTTTTACCAACTACTTGGGGTCGGCTTTCAATCTAACCAGATGCGGCTGAATACCAGTATTTTACACGGAGCGACTGCCATCAGACCTTCACAGTACAGTTACTGGGTAATGCCAATATTGTAAGATTTCACCGCTAATAACAATAAAGGAGATGTTTCAGAAATGTATGGAGCCTGGGCTAGCACCATGTACACTATTATGGAAATATAGATATACAATAAAGTAACCGTTTTTTAATGTTAATTTTCTATAATTTTACTTTGTTTAATTGTACATTAAAGTTAATTTCGTCAAGGAGAGCAACACAACACATAAAAATATGGTGGATCGAAATTATATGAAATGTCATTTTGACAACTGTTGCCATGTCATTGACCCCGTTCCCCCTTATTACAAAAGATGGTTTAAACCAAGACTAAGGTAAACCCAGGTTTAAAATGTACCCATCACTTTCTTATGTCATATAACAAAAAGAGACGGGGCTATTTTAAAACCTAGGTTTTTCTTAGACCATCTTTTGTAATAAGGGGGATAGTGTTTATTTCTTGAGTACTTACTTGTCGTGTACGTTGTTTATAGACGAAAATACTTGGATTACGTTATAAATCAAACATCTCCTTTTATTTATCTCTCCACAAAGGTTACCTTAGTACGAAAACTAAAAAAAATAAGAACAAAAAAGTAAAATGCACAGGTCATACAAAGCTCCTTTGCGAGAGACTGGAGTCTGTACTAGGGAAACCCTGTGTTACGGATCACCAAGCCCTCGCCCTATGTACATGTGATATAAACTGACCTGTGATATAAATGACCGGTTGTCAGACTTACGGGCTTTTGACACCCCTTAACGACTATTAAAGTTATTGTATGACACCCGGGACTGAGGGTTTAACGTGCTTTCCGAGACACGGAGAGGTTTCGATCCGAACGGTAACCCATCTACGGATTAAGCGCGGCAAGCGCAGAATAACCTCCCACTTTGTACGATCTGCACGCGATCCTTATAGGTACAATAGGTACAAATATTTACACACACTAGTGGTACCCTTTAGTGGCGATATCGTTCCGAAGTAATCGATAGTTCAAATACTCATATTGACGTTTGGTACACAAATAAAAGTCAGGTTGAAAGCACTTTTAATGCATTTTCAATACTAATGCGCGCTCTAGTGAGTATCGACTGAACTAAACTACCGCTTTATGTGCTGCAGCGAGTCGAGTAAATACGACAATGTAGTCTAAGCGCATTTACTTGTATGGATATAATAAAAAGTAAACCAAACAGTTCAAATTGTCTTTTTTAGTACTTAAATAAACGCCACATGCGGCGCTACTTTGTGTAGCTTCACTTCTGGTCGTATAATCTCTCTATCATCATTATCAGCATTAAACTGGCTGTGCGTGGTATCATCCGTAAAATCACGCACCGTGGGAAGCCACATTTTGAGGGTGTGTGATGTGGATACGGCGCACCGCTCTGCACGCGTTCGCTTTATCATGGACGAGTCTCTTCCCATGGTGCGTCGGTACGAGCCCGTACGTCGCGGTGCGCGTTATCACGCACCGAGGGAAGCCGGTATTAGACAAATATGGCGGGCATGTAAGTATATCTTTTGATCTACTTCTCTATGAAGAGTTTCAGCTTATTAAGATTGGACTACCAGATTAATAGACACGACGAACCGCTTCGTCAGTGCCATTGTTTATCTATTTTGTCTATAATTACAGTACTTGAGACTTTAGGCCCAGACTCCACCAAAGCGGAGATGTGCGGAGATGTCTCGTAAACAACCAATAGGAATTTGTTTTGAGTTGAAGCTAAGCGGAGAGATTTGAAAATAACGCAATCCTATTGGTTGATCGAGACATCTCCGCTTTGGTGGAGTCTGGGCCTTAAACTGTCTCAAAACCAGCTAAAAGCAATAATGTAGTTAACATTTGCACTTTTTCATGCCTTTTAGTTTGTTTTGTCTAATGCTAAAATAAATGAAGTATCTATACTAATATTATAAAGAGGTAGAATTTGTTTGTTTGTTTGTTTGTTTGTTTGTATGTAGGTGGTAATCTCCGAAATTACTCATCCGATTTCAAAAATTCTTTCACCAATAGGAAGCTACGTTATCCCTGAGTGCTATAGGCTATATTTTGGGATCAAAAAATTAGGGATCCGTAAATTAACGGGAGCGAAGCCGCGAGCAAAAGCTAGTAAGTAATATAGAGAAGAGTACTGAAAAGCAATTTTGTAAATAGCTATTATTATTTATGCACGTAAGAGTAGTTGATGGACAGACGACAACAAGAAAACATTCGAATGATCGATTAAAATCGTTGAGTTGATGTGTATCAGAAACCGTATAGTCCTAATTAACCACAGTATATGATTACTATTAAAAATGTACAACACTTTAGTGTATCTTTATGGAAAGTAAGTATAGAGAAGAACACGGTATGTGAAAAAAGTAATAAAATCGATGAATAAATATTGGAGAAACACGCTTTCGAAGTTTTCGAGGAGGCATTTTCTGTCCTTGTCCTTGTCACGCGAAACGGATATTGTACAGAGTAGTGTCAAGTCACTATGAAGTTTATAAGATATGACGTCAATATGGTAGTAGTGTTGTCTCTGTCTTGTAAACAATTTTAAATTGTTTATTATTTTGGCAGGTTTAAAAAATGATGTAGTGGCAAAAATTGAAAGGAGTATGCTAACGTGGTATGGTCATGTTGAGAGAATGAGTGAACGGCGATTAGCAAAGGAATTTACAAGGCGGATGTCAGTGGAAACGCAGGCAGAGGACGCCCTAGAAGGACATACATCGATGTTATTGGTGATGTTCTTCAAAAAGGACAGGTGCGTAGTACTCTCAACCGGTGTGCGTGTATGACAAGATGTATGAATGTGGACGAAACGAAAGGAGTAAGTACGTAAAGATCGTAGCATGTGGCGTTCTAAAGTTTCTGCCTACCCCTACGGGAGAAAGGCGCGAGTTTATGTATTTTTGTGTGTATGTTTGTATAACTTACGCGGCATCTTACGTGAGCGATTTAGAAGCGACGCGGCGCGACGCGGAAAGAACAAACAGTCGATACCTATTGAAGTGGCCTACGTGACCAAACGCACGTGGAGTGCGGTGCGGCGCGGCGCGAAGCGAAGCGAACGCGATCAGTAGGCCTGATATTTTTGCGCGAACTGGATGCGGTGCCGTACAATGCTACTGAATGTAGGCGGCGCGCGGCGGGCGGTTCGCGAGCTCGTAGGACAAAGCCGCCGCTTCGCACCGTATCGCATTGAATTCGCGTGTCACCGCATCGGATCGTTTCGCAATTCGCGTCGCTTTGAACCGCCTACGTAAGACGCCGCGTTAGGCATTTTATTAAACATGTCATTGTATTTTTCACTGTTGCTAATTATTTTTGTAATAGTTTCGAGATTAATAAAAAAAACATCGTCAAATACCCTATTCTAAATAGAAAGTTAATAACTAACAGTCAGACTAGATTAGCATTTAACTCAACACCTCCCAACCTCAGTCCTCTTCACTCAAAGCGATGAACTCCAAAATTTCAATTAAGCCTATCTCATTCAAGATCTGTAATTTTACCGACTGATTGTTTCAAAGAATCTAATTATTCCTTGCCAAGTGTCCAATCTTCCGTTTGACAAAATTTTAATTTGACTGTTAATGTAGAATATTAATGAAAGTCATCTTGATGGAAAGAGTAATTTAGGAGGAAAAAAATAAGATTCAGTGAGATGGGTGGCGTTGGCGTTTTTTTGTTGTTGTAAAGGCGGCTTTACACGCTTGCCATTTGTCGCAAGTCCCAAACGACTGCAAACGCTGGGTAAAAGCAAGTGTCCCAAACGTAGATGCTTACAGGCTTGTGAGTACGCTTGTGTTGACTTGCGTGTTTCGGAGGAGCCTTGCAAACGCTTGCCGCACAATTCCTTTGATTTGTGCACAAACACCGACACTAGATCGGAACGGTGACAAACACCAGCAAGCTTACGTAAGCCAAGCCAAATACTGGATTGCGGATGTGTTGCCAATCGTAGAGAAAAAGTTAGTCTTATACTTTGTCTGTAATTTTACAGGAACACAGCAATGCTACTTAGTGGTAGAAATAGATATGGAGGTAAAACTTGCCTGGTCGAACTCTTTCACAAAGAGCTCTACTGCTACTTAAATATAGCAGTTGGCACAAAATGAAATCACGCCTGTGTAATGCTTGTTCCCCACGGTGCGTGATATAGCGCACCGCGACGCACTCGCTCGCACCGACGCACCATGGGAAGACACTCGTCCGTGGTAACGCGGACGCGTGCGCATGGTGCGCCGGATCCATATCACGCACCCTCATAATGTGGCTTCCCGCGGTGCGTGATATTACGGATGATACCACGCACAGCCGGTGCGCGCTACCACGCACCATGGGAAGCCAGCTTTAGTAAGGGGGCTGTTGGTAAAAAGTTTGCAGTTGCCTCATTAGTAGCGAAGTCGCCGTTTGTTAAAATTGAATATCATCATCATCAGCCTAGTCAATATAAACATTCGTTTCGTACAAATAATGTTCATATTCGAATGAAACGCATAAAGTTCGATTTTTAATCTCGGGGACTGAATTGAAGGGCACGAAAAGTCAAATAAGAAAGTTTGACATTTGTACCTGTCAATTTAGTCTCAGAGATTAAAAAACACACTGTACTTTCTTAAGCTAGCTTCCCACGGTGCGTGGTAGCGCGCACCGTTTGTGGGTGGTATCATTCGTAAAATCACGTACCGTGGGAAGCCACATTATGAGGGTGCATGATGTGGATACGGCGCACCGCACCGCACGCGTCCGCGTTACCACGGACGAGCCTCTTCCCATGGCGCGTCGGTGCGAGCTCGTGCGTCGCGGTGCGCGATATCACGCACCGTGGTAAACAAGCATTAGCAAAGTAAAGTCTAAGTGCGATCTGTAAATCTCGCCCTAAAAATAGGCTCTGTTGTAATACTATGGTAAGTCTATACATCAGCTTGTAATCTAAACACTGAAGCCTTGAATAGTTTTCCAAATTTGCTTTATTGAAAAAACCAGAGGTCTCTCCGCGCCAGTGACTCGGAAAATTGAACATACGCCGCGAGCACATCAAAACACCGGGGTTGGTCATGCGCATAGTGTGTGTTTAATGTGAAAAGTAATATATGTAACGGACGTCGAATTTTGATTTAGGTGAAAATCAAATCTCAATCAAAATAAAAAAAAAAACAAAAAAAATCAATCAATCAAAAAGTGTGTTCTGCCTAGCCTTTTCGCCACGGTCATAAAAAAATAAAAATCGGAAAAGTCGGAAAATTCCGAGCAAAATTTCCACTTATTTTCAATTCAGAATAATATTTGATAATAGGCTGAATTCACTGTTTCAGTTTTCGGTACACCGTCCCTATCATCTGGGGCCTAATTCTCCTAAAATAAATCTTGATAAATCACAACCGAACCAAGGCCGAACCGTTCATTCAGACAGTTCTCAATTTCAAAAGCTGTCAAATTGTTTGACACAAAAAACAAAATCAATCAATTTGAAAGTTTTCGAATACAAAAACTCACTGACGGTTGTGGTTCGATTGCGTTTGGCAACCATTTATTTTAAGAGAATTGGGCCCCTGGTATATATGTGGCATGGTTACAGATCAACGCCTTGTATAAATAACTTTTATTTTACAGTGAACTTGTTGCGTCCGTGCCCTTGTTATGTGAATAATCTCGAATAGATAGCATAGCAACAACATTTTCTCGATTGCTTTCCAGACACAGGAAAAATAATCTTTCAGGCAAGTTCCATATTTATGCCTAGATCAGACTGTAACAGCGAAAACAATAAAACGCAGAACAATCAGCAAATTGCATAGAAATATTTACATTTTGAAAAACAATCCGTTGTCCAGGTGTAAATGAAGACCTTTGAGTTTCTTGTGCGATTTTCTTGATTATTTTCTTTATTATTCATAGATAAATAGTAGTGCTACTAGAGGGGGAAGAGGGAGACCAAAAAAGAAATGAATGGATTGTGTGAGAGATGAACGAATGAAACAGGAGTAAATAGTAGCGGGACGGGTAATCAAAAGCCTGAGAGTCTGACACCCGACTTAAACTTAGGATTTAGGTGTTTTTCAGTAATTTGGCTCTGGAGGTCAGATGGCAGAGGCTCCGTGTAAAATTCTGATATTCAACTCGCATCTAGTTATGGTGTGTGAGGAGCTCGTGGCTAAATAATTACAGCCGCATTGACCGATCTTCCGGGTTAAGCCACGCTTGCCGAGGTTGGTCTGTGGGTGGGTGACCATTTACCATAGCGAGTTTCCTCCGTGCCTCGGAAAGCACGTAAAGCCGTTGGTCCCGGCTGTCATTTGCAGATCTTTGACAGTCGTTACTGTTGGTCAGAAGCCAGAAAGTCTGACAACCAGTCTTACCAAGAGTATCGTATTACCCAGTTACTGGGTTGTGGAGGTCTGATAGGCAGTCGCTCCATGTAAAATACTGATATTCAGCTGCATCCGGTTCGACTGGAAGCCGACCTCAACATAGTTGGGAAAAGGCTAGGCAGATGATGATCTGGTTATGGTGTGTCCAGACCTGGCGACCGCACCTCGAATGTGCCGCTCGCGGACCGCTTGCGAACTGCGAGCGTGCATTTCATGTTCGCGCGCATGGCGCATGGCAACGCGGGCAGCATGCTCGCGCGCATGCTGCCCGCGTTACACCTCCCTTACCCCGCCCGCGTGTCAGTAATCTCGTTGTCAGTAATAAAATAGCTGATGCTACAACATCTTCGGAAGCAAATTTACAATTGAGGCTCATAGTTCAAACACGAAAGAAGCTATGTGCGCACGAACGGCACGCGAGCTGCACGCGCGCTCCTCTCGATCCTTGCCGGAGTTGTACTAGAGCGGCGCACCAAACGTAGGCTGTAACCGCACGCGAGCAACACGCGCGCAGATCCCACCGCTGCCGATCACGATCCACCGAGCTCTCCCGTCGTAGAGCCGGTCGTCTCTTCAGACTCCGCAGTCACACCGATAATTCAGCCCTCATCAAGCTGTCTCCCCCCCCTATGTCCACGCCAGTAACGCCCTAAGCCGAGGTCCGAGTCCCACTAGGGGTCGCCCTTAGTGCTGTTGTTGCAGGTAGTCATGATGTTAGTGTAGTACAAGTAGTTAGCTTCGGTTAAGTATTTTACTTCCCCCCCCCCCCCCTCCCCCTATTGGCTGGAGACCCTTCAGGTCTCGCCAATAACTGCCCGGTTACGTAGGAAGGGTCCCATAGGACCACCTACAGCAGTCAAATAGGAAAAAAAAAAAACGCGCGCAGTTCGCAAGCGGCTTGCGGGCAGCGCATTCGCGGCGCGTTCGCCAGGTCTGGACGTACCATTAGACTGAAAGCCGACCCCAACGACGTTGGTAAATCGCTATGTTCAGACAAGAGATTATTGGGTATGTGATCAAGTTATGAAGCTCGAAAATTCAGCGTTCAGAGAGGCAAAGTTATACGCGTACTGTACAGCTGCGGACTCGAAATGTTTATCAGATTTCAAATTCGATTCCATGACACACTGAGCGCAATAAGGTTCAAGATGTCATATCAGCAATACATAAGTATTTGTTTTTAAAATTGTGAAGCGTCGATTCTAGCAAAAACGCTATTAATTACTTTTTGATGTTATGAACTCCTTTTTAGGTATGTGTGTCTAGTCAAAAGTTGTTTAAAGCGAATTTGATTGAATTTACTAAATAGGTTCAAACTTCAAAACTCATCAAAATAGACTAGAATTACTTAGTTCTTTTTGAACGTCAAAATTAGGTACATAAAAGACATCCCACAAAAGCGCCCTCCCTTCACCGCTTCCTAGTGTTTTTGCTGTGAAGAAGAAACGGCGCAACAAACTCCTCAGCAACACATACGAGTATGTCTGTCAAGTGAACAAATTAATTGTGTCTATACACAGCAAAAGGTAATATTAATTACAATAATGAAATTATGCAAAATGCGGATGATAAACAAAGTATAAGTAGGTATTAGACAATTCTGAATGAATTGTAAACAAAATTACCTATGATTATCTATGGTTGATTTCTTTTTCTATGCTCCTTAGTACATGGCCTCTTTAAATTAAGAAGAAAATATCTTTGCCCCGTCAATTCTTTGCGAGCGACCGAGCGACCTTATAAAAAGTAATGTTCAAGCAATTGTAGACCTTAGCGTGGTAAACATGTTCAAGTCCACGACTGTACATCACTTTCTGTTTTATTGCGACAAAATGATGCTATAAGGACAAATTTTGCCACGGGCACAGCTAGTAGTGAATAAAGCACGAGGTCGACAAGTTCCCATGAAAAATAAATGATCTCCGTGAACAAGACAGTGGAACATAATTGAATTTATTTGTTCAGTAACTGCAGCCTAAACCGTAGTACAGCAATAAATGTCAGTAGAGAACACAGTACTAGTAGAATATGTTGTATATTATGTAGCGGTAAGCTTAAATAAGTTATTTTCTGCGACTAGAAAGGACATTTTTTTTCTCGTTTCTGGTACAGTAAATAATCGTCTGGTGTAGTACTGGACTTAAAGAATAGCACTACCCCATCTCTTCCCGTGGGTGTCGGAAAAGGCGCCCAAGGGATTCTCTAGAGCAGGCTTACTCAAAGTTACTACTCGCCATTCGACGGCAGGGGGTTCGCGACAAGATTTACGTAATGGTGGCTTGATGACTGGGAGACAGGTGCGGCACACATGGTGGTAGCTAGACAGGAAGAGTATCCTGAACTCTCACGCAATATGGTGATTGTTACAACATACATATGTGAGAGTGGATTTTTACACCTGCTCATGATAAAAACTAAATACAGAAATCGATTTGATACAGAGTCAGAATTAAGGTTTAAATTGCCCAAATTACTCCTAAAATGAACTCCATTTGCGACAAGAAACAAGCACACCCATCACATTAATATTAAAAAGATATTTCTTTTGGCACTTTATTTGTTACCTTTTATTGAAATAAAAACCTTATTTTATTCAACAGTCAATTTTATTATTTTCTGTGGGGGGAGGGAGGGAGATTTAATTAGTTGGAAACTTTAACAGGGGTTCGTGGAGACGAAATTTTGAGAAACCCTGCTCTAGAGGATGGGCAGAAGCGTTCTCTGAGTATTTTTACAACCATACTGCGATTGCCATCCCGCCTACCAAGCGTGGTGATTACGGCAAACCCCCCCATTTTGGGGAAGGCAGAAGGCGTCCAGCAGTGGACGTCTTTCAGCTGAATGATGATGATGACAGTAAATAAGAAAGTACAGCTTGAAAGAAAATACTATGGAGCGGTTCTACCTAGCCTTTTCACAACTATGTTGTGATCAGCTTCCAGTATAACCAGATGCGGCTGAATACCAGTATTTTACACGGAGCGACTGCCATCAGACCTCCGCTACCCAGTTACTGAGCCGGTATCCTAAGGTTAGACCGGTTTTCTGACTTTCGGGCTTCTGACTAACCGTAACGACTGTCATAGGTATTTGTATGGCACCCTGGACCGACGATTTAACGTACTCTCCGAGGCACGGAGGTGTCACGATGTGTAACGAACGGTTACCCATCATCGGACTGACCGCGGGAATCGCAGCTTAACCTTGCAAATCATATGATCCGCGCGGTTTTTAAATAGCCACGAGGACCTCTGTTTTTTTTTTGTATACATGGTGTTAATGAATTCGTGTAATTCCTTTAAACCACATGAACTATTAATGGTATAGATTAACCCGGTACGGGATTTAGATTGATTAAAAATAAACAAAACTTTATTTTTCCCAATTTTTTTTAATGTAATTACAAATTTCGATGCCATGCACAAATGAATGAAGGCACGGCGTCACAGCTGACGGGCACGAATAACGCGATATCGCTCCACGCAGTCAGTTCACTCGGGACGCTAAAATTACTCAGATACAGAATACCACGTTTAATTTTTTTTAAACTTTTTTTGTTTGTTCTAAAAAAAAACCTATGGATCACGTGATTTGAAGGAATTACACGAATTCGTTAACACCCTGTATACTATTATGTTCACTTGACGAAAAAAGCTGTTACTGAAGAGTTTGTTGCTCCGTTTCTTCTTCACAGCATAAACACTAGGAAGCGGTGAAGGGAGGACGTTTTAGGGGCTGTCTTTTGTAACATTAACATTCAAAAAGAACTAAGTAGTTCTACTTTATTTTGGACTAGCTGATCCTGACCCGACAGGTGTTGTCCTGATATATAAAAATCCCATAGAAAAAAGAACTTTCAGTTTTTTTCTGCCAATTTTCCTGGTAACTTTTCCATTTTTTCTTTATACAGGGTGTTAACGAATTCTTGTAATTCCTTCAAACCACGTGATCTACTGGTGACACAGATTAACCCTAAATGGGAATTTTTGAAAATCAACGAGAAAAAAAATTTCAAAGAAAAATCTTGATTTTCTATTTCTGAGTCATTTTAGATCCTTGAGTTATCTGACTGCAAATAGCGATATCGCGTTAGTCGTGCCTGCCAGCCGTGTCGCCGTGCTTTCATTAATTTATGCGTGGCATCGAAATGTTCACACAAATAGAACATTTTTTTTGCAAAAAAATAAATTCTTTTTTTTTTACTGAATGAATGTGGTTTAGATACGATCGGTAACAAAGCCGCGTGAAAAAATAACAATTTTATTTTTTTATTTTTAATCAAGCTAAATCCCGTGCGGGGCCTGTCTACATCAGTAGTAGATCATGTGGTTTTAAGGAATTACACGAATTCGTTAACACCCTGTATAACAACCGAATAATGAAAACAAAAAAAAATACAAATTGGTCAAGTGTTCACAAGTGATGCGCTTACCAACGAACAGCATTTTATTTTAAATTTTATAGATAGATATAATGACTTTTGAATCGCATAAAAGAAAACATATTTCTACTACTTAAATATCACAATAGTTACCTCTCATCCGCCACAAGATGGCGCTACACGTCCGTAACAATACTCGAAGCCATTTTAGCATGAAAAATACATCAGCGTTGTCTAGACGTGTACTAAAACCACTGTAACTAGGTACTCAGACGAACTGGCTCGGCGAAGTAATAAATGTCTGAACAAGAATGTAATATATGGGCTGGAACATACGTGAGGTTGAGGAGAAGGTACGGTACGATACAACTGAGAAGTTTCATCGATGTACCTGATCAAACTTTGTTATTATACGCTTTTAACCGTAATTTGATTTCTGACGTTTGTCTACAAAACGTTACAATACAAAGAATAATATAATAACTTATTGCGTTAGCTTACGCGTCATCCTACGTGAGCGATCTACAAGCGACGCGAAGCGGCGCGGCGCGACGCGAAAACAACAAACAGTCGATACCTATTGAAGTGTCCTACGTGACCAAACGCACGTGGATTGCGGTACGGCGCGGCGCGGCGCGAAGTGAACGCTGTCAGTTGGCTTGATATTTTCACGTGAACTGGATGCGGTGCCGTACAGTGCTACTGAATGACGGCGGCGCGCGGCGAGCGGTCCGCGTGCTCGTAGGACAAAGCCGCCGCATCGCACCGCAACGCGTCGCTTCGCAATTCGCGTCGCTTTAAACCGTCTACGTAAGACGTCGCGTTATAGATATTTTTACTGCAGCAGCAGATCATGAAGTCGCACTCAGTTCGGAAGTGATCGGTTTTTACGAAGTTTGCCGATGTGACTTCTTAGCTGTGTTGTACTGTATGTTATGTTTGATTGTATGATCTTTTCTTATAGAGACGCGCCTGCAAAAAGTTCTCGATGGTTTTTGTAGTTCGTCTACCCTCACCAGGTTAGCGTGGCGTACGAATGCCTAAACTCTTCGTTTTGTTATACAGTCAACGTAAAGTCAATAATGATTGCAAAGACCATAATAACACTAACAAATTAAATTGTTTAGTATCTTCAATACGGTTGTCTTTAAAAGACGAAATACCATACAAAAGCTAAATCTATCTACTGCATTCAATATCAAAACTTTGACAGCCCTTACGGACCCATTGTCATAGAAAAAATAGACAAGGCATTTTTACACGAACAATTTTCGGCCCATTTTCATCGTAAATAAATATTTTCTGTAGGATAGTATCCTCGAATTTGTCCTTTTCTCTCGAACGCTGTTTGAACTATATACTGGGGCCACGTCTCCGGTATTATATATTAGTATATGGGGCCACGGAATAAGAACAAATGGAGTGCGGATACACGGTGTCACACAACTTATGAAGCAGTGCATAAATCAACGGGTAGTTACTTGACTTCTATTTAATTTTGTATAGCGTCTTATCGAAATATGGCGTGATGACGATCGGCCAATGTAAGGCTGTTTTTTCACGGCTTGTACAATACGACACGAGAAAATGTGGTGAGGACTCCGAGCGACATCTAGTTTTTTGAACCGTTTACTAGGGCAGTGGTGGTAGCTAGTTATTGGGATAGACTGTGGTACAACACAACTAATAAGTTACATCGATGTAACCTAACACTTGCTTTAAAACAGTCATCAGTGACACTTTAATCGGTCAGCGGATTAGTATAGTATCCCCTTTCCAACTAACCTTGTTTATTGCGTTAGCATAAAGCTTTTTTTAACCGACTTCAAAAAGGAGGAGGTTCTCAATTCGGTTGTATTTTTTTTATTTATTTTTTATTTTTTATGTTTGTTACCTCATATCTCCGTCCTTTATGAACCGATTTGAAAAATTCTTTTTTTGTTCGAAAGGGTATACTTTCCGATTGGTCCCATATAAATTTTGTTATGATTAGACCATGAACTTCAGAGATATGGAACGGAAATCCTCACCGGATTAAAGCAAGATTCTCAAATTACTAATATTGCTTTTTTTATATTTGGTTTTGGGAACTGACTACTGGAAAAGAGTAGGGGGTGCGTGCCCCCCTCCCCCCCTCCCCTTTGGAATGTTTTTATTATATCGTGTAAGGTATCATTTGAAAGGACTTTTTATGCCCGACTACGTCAAAGCCAAAAAGAAGGGTTATGAAGGAGGGGGTTAAAATTATGACACTAAAACGTAAATAATAAAAAATAAAACTTTAAAAAAAAGTAAAAACCGACTTCAAAGAAATACTAAAAGGAGTAAAATAATTACCATAATATAAAATTAACAGTTTCAGAAGTCGGTGCAACTCTACACTGAAGCAAATAGAAGCCACCGACTTCTGAAACTGTTAATTTTATATTATGGTAATTATTTTACTCCTTTTAGTATTTCTTTGAAGTCGGTTTCTATTTACTGCATTAATATTGAACATTCGTGGTCTTGAAGTCGAGTCGCACTCAATTCGGAAGTGATCGGTTTTTCGAAGTTTGTCGATGCGACTTCTTATTTGTGTCATAGATAACGTGACCATTTTTTTTCCCTTAGAGCGGGACACCGGCTTTAATATTTTTACAAGAATGAAACGCATATTTATGGTTCATGTGTGTTTATAAAAAAACGAAAACTAGGAACTAGTCTTATGTAGTCTGGTGGGCTGGTTCTAGTATATCTTTCGGATGAGCAGTTTGCTTTAAAATAATTATCAGATTTGGTTTTTAGACATCAATATGTGACATGTTGGCAAGACTTGTTGATGTTATCCTTGGTTATTAAAATGTTTTCTGATACGATTAATTAATACGCGCCTGTTATATTGAATTCATTGACATCGATTACGGTTTTTTCAAAGGGGGACATTTTTTTGTTTTTGGGGACAGCGGGAATCATAGCTCAAAAGCGGGACTGTCCCGCTCAAAGCGAGACGTATGGTCATGTTAGTCATAGACAAAGATATTTTGAGAACACCGCGTGTCTTAAGCAATATTTTTTTCGGAACATATACGCGTTTATTTAGCACTCCATTCTTACTTCTTCATGACCGGAGACTCGGACCAATAGTTTTTCGCCGTCGAACATATTTTGGGGCAGAAATCCATACGTTCAATTGGGTCGCAATCGAGTATTCTTGGAACAATGCTAGTACGATCTCTACAATGTCTGGCTGTAGATTTGTTTTTCGGAATTGTTTTGTGGTTATAAATAAAAAGGTTTGACGTTTGTTAACTTTTGGAAGGAAGAAATGTTTTTCAACGTTCCTAGTTTTTCTGTAGCTTATCTTTCATTTGTTTTCTCTAAAGATTTTTTATTGGGGTTTTGTAGTCGAATGGCTAATTAGGCAGCCTCATTTTTTTTTCTTGGGGATATTCTCTTGTGTGCCCGGCGCCGCTGGTTATGCCGGGCTCTTACCAGCTAAAAGCCCACGATTATACTCTAAACTGCATTTATTATAACAATTCTGACTTGGGTGTTCAGGTGTTCTCGCGTAGAATATTTAAAGGCACAATATATACCTTTATTATCCCGACGACGTTTCGACCGAATTACATCAGCCGTAGTCACGGGTAGACGCTACGTAATCTCTCACCCACGGTGTTCCTCGAAGAACCTATGGCCAAGGTCGCAGGATTCGCTACTGTATGCACCGTAACTCTCTTAGTCTCTCGAGAGAACTTTTAAATTTACAAAAGTCACTGTAGCAGATTGGTGTCATAGCCTAATAGTGGCAGCCATGTTTCATTTTATTTTATTTGAAGGGCAATTTGTAATTTTTTTATCGCAATTTCTCTAAGTATGTGTAAGTTTGTTTGTGTGTTTTATTTGTGTATTTTTTTTATTTTGTGGTATTTCGTGTGCGCGTGTAATTTATACTGTTATTTTAAATGTCAGGGGCCAGCTGAAAATCAGTGCTGTGCACACTGCTGAGCATAGCGAATACTGAGCTGGACCCCTTGTTATTCTTTCTAATCCGTTAATGTTATAGGTATGTATTATGTAACTTGTGTATGTGTAACAAAAATAAATGGTTTAATGTGGAAGTTAGAAAACCCTATCTTTTGTGTCTATTAATCTCATCATAATCTCTTTGTATGTATCCGTACACCGCTAGGACGCGATTCGCGTCATCATTCGTGCGAGGAGTCAACATATCCTGAGGATGCCCCGTGTAGGGGCGAAACACATGTCGTGTATTGGTTTGGTTGCATGTTGCATTATTTTTCACTCTTTCTGCATGTGCATATACTTGTGGGCGGGAGGGTGGTGCTGCATACTGCATCCAAACTAGCGATCTTATTTGGCGGAAATCAAGCTAGATATTGTTGCATATTTGTATGTCATGGATTTCCGCAAAGTAACGCCTGATTCCATCATTTATTTGTTTAATATGTTTTTGCTTTTCTTTAATTTGTTTTGTAGTGATCAGTGTTTTGTGTCTTTTGTTCCACCAAATATAGGTTTTTATCTATCTAATTTTACAGTCTAAACACAACGAAATTGAATTTTTGGTTTGTTCTCTATTGAAAACGAAAAGTGTCTTAAGTTAACATTATTACAAGCATAACTTCCACCCCATTGTAAACATCGTAAAAATACCACTTACATACTTTGCCACACAAACAATTTTAATACATCGACGTTGTTTTCTTTGCTCCTATATTTTGATAAAAATTTCTTTGCTATTTTTAATAACACCCTGTTTCCTTGAGCAAACAAAGAGTGCGGGGAACACAGGTAAACAGGCTCCAAAGAGTACCCAGTATAACCTGGCCTTTCAGAGAGGCGCTGCTTGCGAAGGCAGAACGCGATAATACGTCAAACTCAATACATTTTAATTTTTGTTCCCTACTTCGCCACGTGTCAAGTTATATTGGGCAGAACACTCAACGATGTTTGGATAAAATAAATATTGAAATACCACAATGATCCCAGAATAAAATAAATGTGCCATTATTTGTGTATTGTTACTGTTTTATTACATTTTTGTGGTTGTCAGTTATTTTTTTCGTGCCGCAAATTATTTTATTGGAATAAGGAATCTACTAGACGTATTCAATGAACAAGGAATCTGACAAACTACAGTTTATCCTTCCGACAGGAGAAGGAAAGATTTGGTTTGCATACAGCCTCAAACTCGACATGCTTTTGCAAAAAGATTTTATGTATTTTTAGCACCTTTTTTGTATAACAAACTCAACAAAGTACTAAACTTATATAGTGTAAATTATAAGAAATGTGCTATTCTGTTAACAGAATACGTAGCGAAACTCAATTACACAGACACAGAAGAATTGCTAGAAATTCTGAAATAGTTACTTCAGTATTTATTTTGTATAATTGTATAGTATATAATTAATATTATAGTTTTTAATTACCTACACTTTGTTTATTCTCGCAATAACAAGTTGCAATTATATATTTTTCAATTAGTCTGACGTAACATAAATTACTGTCCCATTAAAGTCTATTGTAAAGTGATGGCCTGAAACACAGGTTTGAATAAACCTAGTTCGGGTAGGTCGCTACATCACCTTCTTATGGGAGTTAGCTTTTCTTGCACCTGTAATTAATATAAGTAATACACTACTATATACTTAGACATTAAGATTAACATTATTATAAGACCTTACTAATACTACTGTGGCTATCTGTACACTTTTTTGTAAAAGTTTATAAATACATTTTATTATTATTTATTATCTGCATCATTCAGCCGAGAAACGTCCACTGCTGGACATAGGTCTCCCCCAAAAGGAGGGGATTGCCGTAATCGCCAAGCTTGGCAGGCGGGTTGGCGATGAGTACACATACATAACCCAACCCACTCTTTCCCACAAGAATTTAATACTCACACTAGAACAAAGTGGGACTTTTAATTGGACATTTTGCAGACAGATGACGCTTTTCGGCACAATTTCCGAGACAAAGAAACGTAGGCTCGAGATGGCTCGAATGGGGTGCTAGAAATAGGCCCCAGTGCGCCTCAGTTTGCCTTTTGTGCTCGAATATAGAGCACTATTTGATAAGAAAGATAATGAGGTTTTTCTTCCTTTGTGCTATTTCGTATCTATGTGCTTTTGCTGGTAGGGAGGGGAATTCGAAGTCAAAGGAATGTTGATATAGAGCGAATTACTTGTCGAGAAGAACTCACTTTTATTTCTGATCAGTTATAAAATGATCTGCTGCGGGAAGTTGGCAGATCATTTTGTCAATCATCTTTTTTTAAGGTAAAAACGCCAGAACTATTTCTACAAAGTATCAGGAACTGTAGAACTCAGCTGCATGCGATAGGAACTCACATTTATTTTTGATCTGCTGGACAATGATCTGCTAAGTTCACTAACATCTTGTAATACGCTTAGTGATAGCTTAGCAGTTAAACGCTTGACTTTCATGCAGGAGAGTTTAAGTTCAATCCCGGTCACACCTCAGACTTTTTGAAATCATGTACTGATCAGGCACATCAGAGGCGAAGAGAAAATCAGGTAGACTAAGAAGAGATAAGATAAGATAAAAAATTATTTCAAAAATACACATGAACAATATTTATTACCATTGATCCCAAACTAGGCAAGCCTGTATCTTGGGTACCAATAAATGGATTTACCAGTAGGTAAAATTAACAAACAAACATTAACTTCAAAAAACAAAAAATATTAAATTATAATTTTATAATTATTAAAACATGTAGTGGGTACAGGTACACTGTGTCCCACTGCAAAATTAAATAAAATATATAACGCAAAGAGTATTAAAGAGTATTATTTTTAAACAAACAGAATCAAACTCAGTATAAAATAAAAGTATTGTGTATCCGTAAGTTGGTGTGTGTGTTTGTGAGTGCGTGTGCAGATGCGTGACTGTTGGAGCGTTTGCGTGTGCAAAGTGTAAGTGGGTGTGCGTAAGTGTGTGTGTAGGTGAGTGTGTGCATATGTGTGCGCGTGTGTGTGTGTGCGTGTGTGGGTATGTGCGCATGTGTGTTTGCGCGCGTGTTGTATACGTGCATGAGTGCTCATGCACTTATGCACGCATACAACACAATACAGCCTCATGGCTGCGTGAGTTCATGTTTGGAGTTATGTGCCATGTCTATTTAATAATATTTAAAATGTCTTCTGTGTCCTCATAAGTTAAACTAAGAAAGAAAGTATGCAGACCAATTGAAGGAAAATGCAGAAGTGATAATATACAGAGAAGTGAAGGAATTGGCTTTGGATAGAGAAAGATGGAGATTGCTACTCAGATAAGTTCCATGCACTTAAATTTTGGATGGATGCCTTATTCCCAAGGGTAGTAATGGGAAGGCCTATTCTTTACCATTCGAAAAACAAAAACAAAATTTCTGTAAATATACAAATCAACCCCCGGTCGTTGATAAGTTATGCGGGTTGAGTCGGGTCGAAACAGACGTTAATAATAACGCGTTTCAACCCCCAGGAGAACCTTCAATTTTACCTTTTTATGAAAATATAGGATTATAATAACCAGTGTTATTATGGCGAGGTTGATATGGGATTAAAAAAGCCGTGGTTAATCTGGTGGAAGGGTAACAAAAAGGATTATTTAAGATACCTTTAAGGTTAGTAAGATCTAAGGTCTAAAGTATAGGGATTAATATTAAAACTTCATCATCATCATTCAGCCGAAAGACGTCCACTGCTGGACGTAGGCCTCTTTGGTCCACTTTTGGTCATTCTCCTTTAGAAATGGAGCTTCTAATCCGTAACCCCAAATATGATGATGATGATATAAACACAGCTGAACATAGTTGAGGATAGATAGCGTATTTTTATGAAATCTTTGAACAGCTATTTCTCTTAAACTATTGACTTTTGGGGAACATTGTAGTATAAAAGTTATTCATTATTATGGGTACTTTAATACCCTTTCGGATTAGTACCACCTTTCCTTAAAATACTTCGACTAATATTCCTTATAAGACTTAGCAAGCTAAAGACGCATCATTGAACACTGTGCAATCTCTCAAAGGTAGCTTCATGATACAGCAGATCATTTTTACATCACTTATTCAAAGTAGATGAAGTGCAGGTTACATCTCAACTTCTCAGTTCAAAACACAGTTTCTTCCACAAAAGAAAATATTAAGCTTTTGTTGAAGTCGCGTTCAAAGAGACAGAAGCAAGATTTACTCAAAAGAGTCTTTATTTTATTTTTAAAAGGAAGAAAAATACTTCATTCTTGTATTTTTGTAAGTCGTTTGCATGAGGCAGGAATTAAACTGACAACTGCAAAAAAGCAACATTCTGTATTTAGTGACACTAATCTTAAAGCTCGTCACACACGTAGCTATAATATACAGGGTGGTAATTTGAGATGGGGCATGAAGGGCACCTTAATTTACAGGAAAACGTTCTTAGGAGACCACCTTTAAGGCTGGACATCCACCAGAGCTGTGCGAGAAAAATGTGCGGTGCGAAAATGTGTAGCGAGGATGTGAAACGGTGTGACCCTTTCCACCTGAGTGTGCAGAGCTGTGCGAGCAATGTGTAATGTGTTAATGTGTACAAATGATCATCTACCCCTTTCAAACACCATCTATTGACTGACTGATAGGCGCATATTTTCAAATCCTCGCACACATTCCTAGTAGGGTTTTCGCGTTCCCGGGAATTCCCGGGTACCCGGGAATTTACGAAAACGCGTAATTGTTCAAAACACTAGTTTAACTTTGCAATACATGAGAAAAATGATATTTTTACAAACACACGAAAATTCCCGGGTACCCGGGAATTCCCGGGAACGCGAAAACCCTAATTCCTAGCAACACATTCCTCGCAACACATCCCTCGCTCGCATTTCTCGCTTGTTTTGTATGAATAAAAACCTCGCTGCGCAGAGCGAAGCTAGGTAAATGAAGTGATTCTATTGGTGCTTACAAAACACATTCCTCGCTACGCAGCTAGCACAGCTCTGGTGGATGCTCAGCCAAATTTTTCGATTAATTTTTATCTGCATTTATAGATTTTGAAAATGTAGTCAGCGAGAAAAAGGGCAGGGGCCTAATTTTCCTAAAATAAATCTTAATAAATCACAACCGAACCAAGGCCGAACCGTTCATTCAGACAGTTCTCAATTTCAAAAGCTATCAAATTGTTTGATACAAAAAACAAAATAAATCATTTTGAAAGTTTTCGAAAACAAAAACTGACTGACGGTTGTGGTTCGATTGCGTTTGGCAACAATTTATTTTAGGAGAATTGGGCCCCAGTTTTCACAACATATTTTTATGATGCCAATTGATCATATTTCCCATAAGGATCAAAATACTCTTCCGTACCAACTGAGGTTGGAGTACTAAAACCGTCAGAAATCGAAGAAAACTTATTTGCGATGGGGTAGTTATAAGGGCAGCTACCTTAATCTTGCGCGAATCGTCTATTATTATAAGATTATTATTTATGCCAGGATAACAGCAAGATGTATAAGTAAAAATAAACTACCAACCAATTTAAAAAATATCAAAGAAATATTCTTTTCTGTCGTAAATTCCCCGAGGTGCGCTAAAACACTGTCACGGGTACAGGCGTACAATTTTTAGATAAACAAGAATTTTTAGACGACACCTAGAATACGTGGAACGATATGAAGGTCGAAGGTGGACGGTGAAGCTATGAATTTGTTATAAGAATATTTTCAAACTTAGGCCATTTTCTCTTGTGCCGTATGTATACAGGGGGTTACGTATCATAATACCTAAGTTTATTTTAACTATTTTCAAGATAACTACGGTCAAAAGACCTACCGTTTAAAACACCTAAAGATCGTTTCACCTATTTTTGTAATAACTAATGGACGAAATCCATAATGGAGAATTCATCTACGGTTTATTCGACTACAATTAATTCACCTAACGTTGATTAAACTAACGGACGATTCACCTACTGTTGATTTATCTGTGGTCTTGTGTTTGTCTTACTGGTGATTTTGTATAATATGTGACAACATTTCTGCGAGCAACTTGGAAGTAGCGCTCGCCGGCCGCTACCGCGGCACCGCTCGCTTCGCTCGCTCGGCTCGCGCGCGGTTTGTCACAGTTCTAACCTAACCTATTTCACCCAGTTCAAAATGACGAATCATACAATCTGCCGCAGAAATGTTTTTACCATTGTCTAATTATCTAGTCGCAGGCAGATTGTATGATTCATCATTTTGAACTGAGTGAAATAGGTTAGGTTAGGTTAGAACTGTGACCAACCGCGCGCGAGCCGAGCGAGCGAAGCGAGCGGTGCCGCGGTAGCGGCCGGCGAGCGCTATTTCCAAGTTGCTCGCAGAAATGTTTTCACCATTGTCTAATTATCCGTTAAAAAGAAAGTTAAGAAAACACAAAAATCTTTGAATCATAGTTTATTTACATATAATTAGGTCATTAAGTTGAACTTAAAACAGGAATTATTAAAGAAAAGTAAAGGTGTTTGTTAAAAGTTAAAAGCGCTCAGTATTAATAAACTGTAGGCGAGTCGTCCATTAGGTATTTCATACATAGTTGAAATATCCAATATCTTAAAAGATCATTAGATTAATCGTTCGTTAGTGCAATTAATTTTAGTTTAATCAAGATTAGGTAAGTTAAACAGTAGTTGAGTCGACCAATATGCATTATGAACATATGTGAATCAACCGTAGTTATCTTGAAAATAGTTATAATAAACTTAGGTATTATGATACGTAACCATACAGGGTGTAAACGAATTCGTGTAATTCTTTAAAACCACGTGATCGTGTCTGGTATTGATTAACTGTATAATATATAATTATTATTTTGATAATATCGCTTTATAATGCTTGTATTCCACTGTAAAGTATGAGCATCATGCAGCAATTAATGATACACCTATAATCAGATCATTTTACTGCCTATTGTCTGGCAGTATGAGTCTGTCATGTTCACATAAATGTCCTGCTGATGGTGGCGTTGTATATCCGGTCGTTGGTTTCCCTACAATATGGTTGAGCTAAGCGATGCGGATGTGCACGTCATACTCGTGAACGGGTGCTGTCTATTGGGACTGGTCGGCTCTTAACTGCTACGGCAATCCTAGAAGGCATATTTTTCTATTTGTTACTCTTATGTGAGTTTATTTGTTACGTTAACCTGCATTATTCTCATTCTATGTCGCACACTACTGTAATGGAATTGTCATGAATAGTCATGATCTACTATTTAAAAAAAAGTATTCACGGAGTTTCTTGCCGGCTCTTCTCCATAGAACCTACCTTTTGGAACCGTGCACCTAGTTTTGACGTTTTAAAAGTGCTTATAATCTGGTCTATTTGAAATAAAAAACTTTGACTTTGTATCGGGATTTAGGTTCACTAAAAATAAAAAAAACCTTTATTTTTGCGACAGCGGTAAGTTATCGTAGCTAAATCAAAGAACGAGACAAAAAAAAATAAAAAAAATAATTATAGAACATTCCGTTGCCACTCATAAATGAACGAAACACGGCAACACAGCTCACGCACGACTAGCGCGATATTGCTCCGCGCTTCAGTTAACTTGGGACGATTTAATGACTTAAAAACAAAACACCATGTTTTTTTTTTTTGTGATTCTCTAAAAATCCTATTAGGGTCAATCTGTGTTACCAGGAGCTCACGTGGTTTGAAGTAACTACACGAATTCGTTTAAGAGTTTAGCCCAGGGGTGGGCAAATTTATTTTCATCCGGGGCCACAAAAACACAAGAAATATTGGAGGGCCAGAATTCCAAAAAAAATATTTTCTTTTGCCAAAACTAACACTTTTGGCTCAAATAATAATTTGTTATGGCGTTTTATAAATTACCTATGTATTCATTTTATACATATTTGTGTCGATGAGGCTACAAAAATATATTTCCGAGGGCCGTATACTCTTGCTCTAAAAGGATGGGGTTGGCGGGCCAGATTAAAACTCTTCATGGGCCAGAGTTGATCCGCGGGCCGTAGTTTGCCTACCCCTGGATTAGCCAGTCAGCAAATTTGGTAGCAAGGCTGACTGCCCAGGGTGCGCGCGATCGTCGTGGTGGAGGCTAGACGGTTACGGCTATATGGTTGTAGTAAACGTGTACCTACGTTAGCTTATTATCTCAAAAATTCACACAATATACACCCAGATTTTACTGATAACGTTATTAAATCCCAATATTTGATGAGCCTGTCATAATTTTAAATCAGCCCGTATATGTTGGGCACGGATCTCGTCTTAGAATGACGAGATTCTAAGACGAGAATCTCTTTGTAACTGGTCTGCCACCACACTGGCAGACCACACTCACAATTTTTATTTTTGTTGTTTTCGTTATTTTTTATATTTTTGGTGTTATGTGCGTCCCCTCAAGACGCAAATAAAATTGTTTAATTTCTTTCTTTCACACCATCGAGAACTATTTCGAGCCCTCTCAGGTGTGCAGGTTTCCTCACGATGTTTTCCTTCCCTCTAACGCAAGTGATAACCAAATTCTGACCCGCTCATGAACTCGAGTTCATACAAGGTTAGTCGGAAAGGGGGCACTAATCCGAAAGGGTGTTAAAGTACACATAATAATGAATAACTTTTGTTCTACAACTTTCCCCAAAAGTTCATAGTATAAGAGGAATAGCTGTTCAAAAATTTCATAAAAAATATGCTAAAATCTGTCTATCTTCAGCTATGTGCAGCTGTGTTTACATTTTAGGTCCCGGAATAGAAACTCCATTTTCTGATTTCGTAACTAAAGCTGTCTAATGCTACTTTAAATAGCCCGTGGATTAGTACCCCCTTTTCGACTAACCTGGTATTATTTTGATAAATCGATTTACTAACTACAACTCCATCTATTGAAGGACATATTAAACTGCAGCGGCCATCTTGACCCTGAGTCCATTGACTCGGCGCCATTTTGATGAATGACAGTTCGAATTAATGGCCTCACCTAATGGACGTCTAGTCTAGTGCACTTACGTGTGTACTACGTATTATTGTGCGTATATGAGTGAACTTTTCTAGAATATTAAATAGTTTTAGCTTTGATGTGGCGTAAAAATGTTATATGAATGGTGGTTTCGCGGGTGATATTTTACTTTCTCATAATGTGGTTAAAATATTTTTTATTAATGTACGATATTTATTCATCACTGAATAAAACGGTACAAAAAACACTGTCCCGCATGACGAGAACCTTATGAAACCCGAGAAGGACAAAGAAATTAAATATCAAGACTTGGCACACGAGCTTGTCGCCCTGTGGGTTATTTATTTAGCAGTCATTGTGCTGATAATAGTTACGGCCAATGGTTTAATAGCCAAGAGCCTCGACCAACATCTGATGAGGCTCTCGTTGAGCGGCTGGATCATGGGCCTGATACAGAAAGCGGTACTTCTGGACACGGTGCGCATTGATTGAAAGTTCCTCTCTCTGAGGCCCTGACCACCGGCAGCTTGGACCCTGTTCTCAAGGCCGGAAAGCTACTGTTTAGAAAAAAAAAAGTTTTTTTATATTTATGTATAAAGAATATTATAGGAAACAGTAGTAATAAAAATGTGAAAAGAAAATAAAAAAAATTGTTGAAACGTACAGTCTAGCTACTATTTTAAAATCTTACGTTTTTTTTATTAGATGCATCTGCCACTGATGGTTGGAGCTTGAAGTTATACCCACCTTGCAATAAAAAATAAGTACAAAAAAAATTCAGAATTCTTTTCTGAGTTTGTTTATCCTTTTTTTTATTCCCCATTTTCCTCAATCTTCGCCAAAACACGGTGGAGGTCACAAACAGACTTAAACACAAGGTTGCTACAAAAATTACGCTAAATATTTCTGTTAACATCATATTTTATAACAAATGACGTCATAAAACGGTGAGATAACGCGTTTTTACGACTACCCGCATTCATTTATGTTCTAAGTTTGTTATTAAAATGTATTTAATGGCGCTCAGATCAAAATTTCGACTGATATATGTACGTGAAATATGTTCGGTTGTATACAGGGTGTAAACGAATTCGTGTAATTCCTTAAAACCACATGATCTATTACTGGTATAGATTAACCTGACCGGAATGTAGTTAAGTACGGCGACACGGCGGGCATGATAACACTCCGCGCAGTCAGTTACCTCGGGGCGCTAAAATGACTCAGAAAGAGAAAATCACGTTTTTTTTGTTTTTTCTGGAATCAACTCACGTAGGGTCAATCAGTGTCACCAATAAGATCACGCGGTGTAAAGGAATTATATGAATTTGTTTACACCCTGTATATTTTGTTCACGAAAATATAAATAAATTGTTGTAGTAGGCGTAAACTAAGTGCGGTGTGTACTCAGGTATTTTGAATTCAAAATAATAAGAAAAACATACATTATTTTTAACTAATAGTACCGACTATTATTTATTTTGTGTTAATAGTTATATTTCACTAGCGATTGCTGTTTACAAACTATTTGATTACATTTTTTCAGCTATATTCTGTTTATTTTTACGTTGTATTACGTTTATTTTTACGATGCGCGAGTTATTTTAGGAAAATAATTTCTTTGGTGTAAGTAAAGCAATTTTGAAAATGAAATCGCAGTAATATGTCTTTGACAATCAGTGCTTCAATTACACACAAAACAATTCTAAATTATTATACTTGGGTAAAAACCCTAAAAATCAGAAAAAATATACGTCTTGAAACGTCAAAATAATTTAAAAAGTCAAATGTCTGAAAAAAAAAACGCAACAGCCACTTATATAAAATCGCCAGATGCTTTCCTTTTCTCGGTCACTCGTTACCAAAACGACAGAGAAAAACTGATTCTGACAGTTTTTCTTGTTAGTGTCTTAAAGAAAGCACATCTATCTTGGGGCTTATGGGAAAAAATCGTAAAAAAAACAGCTGTTCCATATATTTCGGTTAGCAAATTGATTTTTTTGCACGGAGCAGCAGTTTTTTTTTCACGAACTCATCGTTAGTCCTATAGTAAAAGTTGTACATAATGATGAGCAAAATATATATGGTTTTCGGATGTGAAGTGACTAAAGGTGGATCGAGACATTGCGAGGCATGCGCCGCGAACAGCGCACAACGCATGCGTATCCCTTTTTTTTTTTTTTTTTTTTTTTCTTGGGAAAATCCTCATGGATGCCCTTCGCCCGGGGATAGCGAAGGGGTATGCCGGACTCTTACCGGCTAAAAACCCACGGTGTTCCTTCTCCTGACCCTTGGCCGGGGTCGCGGGATTCGCAACTGCATGCACCGCGACCCCCGCAGGCCTCGGTCCGCCAACCACTGGCGGACCTCTGCTTCTGTGGGGCCTTGCCCCACGTCCTCCTGAGAGGCGCGCACGGAACACTGCGCGCCGCCTTCTCGGGCCTGTTACTGGTCGGGCGGCAGGTCCGCATGCGTATCCCTACCGACACACGCTGGCTCGCCTCGCACATGCTCAGCCTGTGCGCTGCATATGCCTCGCCACAAACATGAAGACAGACAAACGAAGCATTTGCTTCGCACGCGATGGCTCGACCCGAGCATCGTTGGTATATTTTTTCGACACGCACGCCTCACTCCGAGGCATTCGTTGTGCGCCGTTCGTGGCGCATGCCTCGCAAAGTCTGGATCCACCTCATGTATGACAGTCTTGCTGTTGCAGGGTCTCCCTGGAAGTATGGGTCAAATCGAATAGGGGCGCGCATGGGCAATATCATTTCCAAATTTTTGAACCCTGAGAATGTCGGTGCAATTTTTTACGGTTCAAAAGTTATGACCAAGTATTTGTTTTTTTTTTTCAATCACTTCGTATAGAAAAAAAACATAAAAAAACTATCAGAGTTACTTTTTTTTTCAGGACTTTGGCGAACAGTAGGCCTTTCTTGTGATCATACTTTTACGCAGCTAGAAAACATGTGTTCAATAAGAAAAACACATTTACTGCAAAGGCTTTTTTGGTCTGGCAAAAATTTTAGTCAAGTTTTTACTACTACAAGTTTTGAAATGACCTTGCCCACGCCCCTATTCGATTTGATCCATACTTCCAGGGACATCCTGTATATGTGAAAGTTTGTGGAGATGGATGCATGTTTATTACTCAGTTACGCATTAACCGCTTAAGGGCGCGTTCAGATGATACTTGCCCGCTAAGCGCTCGCCACGCTCGTCAACAGCCGCGTCTAACTCGCTTTAAAATTTGTTCTATATAATTTGAGTCTTATGACACATCAATAGATCTCAAATTGCATTTGCCATCCTAGTCGGTAGAGTGGAGGCTCTGCGGGCGCGAGCGATTGCGCGCCGAAAAAAACGCGATTGTGTGAGCGCAGCCTAACGGATTTGGGTGAAATTTAGCATACGGGTAGACCATGACCTGGATTACGTCATAGGGTACTTTTTACCCGGGTACATGAAGCAGTTCCCTTAGGATACGACTAAAACCGCAGGAAACACCTAGTATTAAGACTTACCTGTTAGCCAAGTCCCATTGAACGGTGTATAATGTTCTCCCAGCACGTCGTGTAGTGTGGGCCTCCTGCCCCTCACTCTGCCGCCATCACCAGCTGGTGTCAGCAACGCGATGCTGAACACGATGAGGCCTAGAACTGCCGCTATCACCAGCAGGGCGATCAGGATGCCGCGCCAATTGCGTTGCGTTGGGGTCGATGCTGCTAGCTCCTGGAAAGATGAGGGATGGTCATTTAGTACAATGTTTTAGGGTGGTTAGAAGACAATTGAAGAAGAGATTTCGGGTAAGTCAAAAGATCATTCTGCTCGAGTGCCATGAGGCAAAAACTATTCCCGATTGAAAATGTTACTGAAAACCTTTTTATTTAAATATTAAAATAAATACTTTTCACAGAAGTATATTTGATTGCCTTCTGGTTTTACTGGTCTAGTGGTCACAAGCGCGACTGTTGAGCCTGAGGTCCTAAGTTCGATCCCCAGGTCGGATAAAAAAGGTCGGTGTTATTGGGTTTTTCCGTGTGGAATTTCTTAGTAGCAGCCCGGAGTCTGGATTTGTGCCTGGTTGATGTCAATAGGCTCGCCCCCTATTACATGGGACTTAAACATAACGGCGAAATGTGGGTGTACTATACACCCCTACCTAACCCTTCGGAGCATAATGCGGTTAGCCTAAGTTCGGCCGTACATTATAAGAATATTTGACAGAAAGGGGATAGAACCTTTGTGGCATAGCCCCCCGTTGCCATTTTGATTTTTTTCCAAGTTGCGGCGCACGATTACACTAACATACATAGGTAGAGGACACTTAGACAAACAAAAAATATCAGCAATATGGTGCCCTAAAGTGTCACGTTGCCGAGATATTTGTCTTAATGTTTTTTTTTCAAGATTGCAGCGCACTTTGTAACTGGTAAATATGGATAGATAACAATCAAACAAACAAAAAATATGCAGAGATATGGTGCCCTAAAGTATCACGTTGCCGAGATATTGTATCGAGATAATCTTGAAAAAAAATCTTTGAGTCCAAATATCTCGGCAACGTGACACTTTAGGGCACCATATCTCTGAATTTGTTTTGTTTGTGTGAGTGTCCTCTACCCATATATGTTAGTCTCATCGTGCGCCGCAACTTGGAAAAAAATGAAAATGGCGGCAGGGGCCTATGCCAGCTTCCATAGAAAAATGTTCGAACCCCTTTCTGACACGTGCGCAAAGACACTTTGCGCATATATTTTGCTGTAGACCCGCAGAATGTCGGATCCGGCTCTGATAGTGTGCGGGGTCTAGTACAAAATGTAAACGAAGAGTATCTCCGGCCCGAGTCAGAACTATTTTGACCGAATTTTTCGAAGACGATAATGATGGTTAGCAGTGCGAATTTCCAGAATTTTCTAACGAATACTGGTTTATAAAACGCTGCATTAGGTCATTTAACCTTCACAATGTTGCACAATACTAATGAATAAACTTTGCTTCTGTTCCTAGCGCAGTGAAGAATGAATCGCTAGTTCACAATGAATGAAGCACTATAGGCCAACCAAACTAGATGTGGAATTTATGTAAACAAACTAGGTATCATGCATTTTGGATTTTTGAAACACAGGGATCTTAGTTTCAAATGAATAAATATCAATTTAAATACAAATTACTTAAAATATAAAATAAAATCCGACTTAAAAAAACAGAAAAGAGTTTACATAAAAAAAGTACCTACTCAGAGAACGCTGCTGCCCATCCTCTAGAGTCTAGACACTAGAGAATCCCTGAGTAGCCTTTTACGACACCCACGGGAAGAGATGGAAGCAGTACCTCAACTACATATCGCCTGAATTGATACACTCACACAGACACATACTGCAACAAGACCTCTAAGTGAGCTTCACAATACAGTCAGTCACGGCTGTCATAGAGTACGTTACAAAGAGTATATTATATGAGTATAATATACTCTTTAAAAAACACGTATTGTATACTGAGGTATACAATACGTGTATTTTTTTTTTTTATTTAGAAATCCAACAGCGATGCATAAAATATATTACAAAATATGTATAGTACAGTATTGTCATCTGCCTAGCCTTTTCCCAACTATGTTGGGGTCGGCTTCCAGTCGAACCGGATGCAGCTGAATATCAGTATTTTACATGGAGCGACTGCCTATCAGGCCTCCACAACCCAGTAACTGGGTAATACGATACTCTTGGTAAGACTGGTTGGCAGACTTTCTGGCTTCTGACCAACAGTAACGACTGTCAAAGATTTACAAATGACAGCCGGGACCAACGACTTTACGTGCTTTCCGAGGCACGGAGGAAACTCGCTATGGTAAATGGTCACCCATCCACAGACCAACCTCGGCAAGCGTGGCTTAACCCGGAAGATCGGTCTATGCGGCTGTAATTATTTAGCCACGAGCTCCTCATGTATAGTACAGTATTGTATGGCTAATAATAGGTTTCCCTATGTAACAAGAAAAAGTAACATGCGAACGGATCATTCGTAAAATAAGTTTAAATTCAAAAGATACAGTAGGATAACCGATTAGTTTCAAGTTACATTACTTTAAATTAAATTACATTCAATCTTTCTGCTTTGCTTAAACTAAGAGCTACATTGCTTGTTGTTTGCCTTCTTTTATGGTTTTTACTATCTGTGTTTTGAAGGTAGGTTTATTGCAGCTAAATAAATGCTGTGTATGTGTGTGTGTCAATTCAGGCGATTATAGATAATTGAAGTACTGCTTTAGCTTATATTATGTCAACTGTGACGCTACTGAATTCAAATTCTGTACCAAAATCAACTTCCATTAAGTGAAAACATGAATTCCTAGCTGGTTTGTTTACATAAATTCCACCTCGAGTTTGGCTGTACTATAGCCCGCAGTAAATTAGATGCGGGACGTAAATATTATACTCCAAACAGTTAGTGTACTTTCAAGATGAGCGGTTTACAGCCCAATAAATATTACAATTATTATAAACAGTTCTCTGTTAACTGTGGAACATTCGAGAGCAACGTTTTGCCGCCATGTTTGGATTTGAGCGTTTCGGGTCAGTGAATTTCGTGAATCTATTTAAATATTGTATCAAGATTGTGGCTTGAGATGGATTAGTAAGATTAACAGTGTAGTGATGTTCTTTGAAATTATCTTAGGTTGCAGAGATTATGCGCTTATGTCAAATGTACGGGCAGTAGATTTTTAATAAAAAAATAATAGTTATATACACTATGTTATTTGTAAATTTTTTTTTTTAGAAATCTGGAAAGTCTTACAAAAATTATGAGCAACTGTGAAAAAATCAATGAAATCTATACATATAAAAGGAGAAGCTGACTGACTAACTGACTGATCTATCAACGCACAGCCTAAACCGCTGGGGTTAGAAAGTTGAAATTTTGACAGTAGGTTCCTTTTGTAACGTAGGCATCCAATAAGAAGGGATTTTTCGAAATTCAACCCCTAAAGGAGTTAAATAGGGGATGAAAGTTTGTATGGAAAATCGTCACTTAACGGGTTCAAAATTTCACGCAAGCGAAGCTGCGGGCGAAAGCTAGTATTTAATAAAATGCCCAAGTTATAAACGATTCAAATTTGTTCACAAGACAGAGACAACACTACCTACTACTATATGACGTCACACTTTAAAAACTTCATAGTGACTTGACATCACTCTAAAATATTTTTTTCGCGTGACACAACACACCATTTAACAGTTTTTGTAAGCGAACATTGTTTGAATGAACGGTTTGGTTGCGATTACAGTATACAGGGCTACTGGTAATTCGACGTATTCCTTGCAACACGTTGTAGGGGGGCTAATATGCAACAAATTTAACCCGACATATGTTCTACGAAATTCAATGGATTTCGAGAAATTGCAATTTTTATATTATTTTTGATTATACCCAGAATTCCTTCTTAAACACTATTTATCTCTAAAATATCGAATTGATCGGCTTTGATTATGATATTAGCTTGTAGCTGATACTTTTACGAAGCTTTCTGCGTATTTAACTGTTCTTAATGACCATCCAATTGAAAGTAATCATTAAAAGTTAAATAAGTGTATTAGAAAATCGTCGAGGTACACGATAAAGAATGATGTTTATCTCAAAAATTTACTATGACACTAAGTGTACAAAATGCAAGACAAACATCCTTATTTAATCAGCTATCCAACGAGGTATAGACGTTCAAAAAATATTTAGAAATGAATGTAAAAATGTCATAAAATACTGACAAAGGCGATTTCTGAAAAATCTCTACAAGCACGCAGGTGGCCCGTTAAGTGCAATTCATTGCATAATCCTCGCGTGGAGATTAAACAGCAGTCTGTCGGGCACCAACTGTCCTCTAAATGTCAGGATTAGATTAGGTCAGGTCGTTAGGTTATGTTTGATCAGGGTTAGGTAGGTTAGGTTAGGACCTAAGTGTGCGAGGGAACACCGGGGTGGTTTTAATCAGTAAGAGTCTGACAGACCCCTCTGCCCACCCCCAGGATGGAGGACATCCATGAGGATATCCAGAAGGCAAAAAAATATGGCCAGGTTAGGTCGTTAGGTTAGGTCACGGTTAGGTTTAGGTTAGGTCACAACTTCGAAGCCCTGGGATCTGGAGGCGGGGGCCCTCGCGCTGAGATACCGCCAAAGCGAGGAGGCGCTTGAGCGGAGTGGTCTCCGCCAGATCCTAGTGGCTGTGGAGGGAACGACTTGCGCAACCCAGCGCAGGGCACGCCGCAATAGTGGCGGTAAGACTCGTAATGGAGGAGTGGCTGGAGACGCGGCATGGCAACCTCAGCTTCCAGATGACGCAGGTGCAGATATCTCAGCGCGGGGGCCCTTGCCTCTAGATCCCAGGGCATCGAAGTTGTGACCTAACCTAACGACCTAACCTGACCATATTTTTTTGCCTACTGGATATCCTCATGGATGTCCTCCGTCCTGGGGGTGGGCAGAGGGGTCTGTCAGACTCTTACTGACTAAAACCACCCCGGTGTTCCCTCGCACACTTAGGTCCTAACCTAACCTACCTAACCCTGATCAAACATAACCTAACGACCTGACCTAATCTAATCCTGACATTTAGAGGACAGTTGGTGCCCGACAGACTGCTGTTTAATCTCCACGCGAGGATTATGCAATGAATTGCACTTAACGGGCCACCTGCGTGCTTGTACAGATTTTTCAGAAATCGTCTTTGTCAGTATTTCATGACATTTTTACATTCATTTCTAAATATTTTTTGAACGTCTATACCTCGTTGGATAGCTGATTAAATAAGGATGTTTGTCTTGCATTTTGTACACTTAGTGTCATAGTAAATTTTTGAGATAAACATCATTCTTTATCGTGTACCTCGACGATTTTCTAATACACTTATTTAACTTTTAATGATTACTTTCAATTGGATGGTCATTAAGAACAGTTAAATACGCAGAAAGCTTCGTAAAAGTATCAGCTACAAGCTAATATTATAATCAAAGCCGATCAATTCGATATTTTAGAGATAAATAGTGTTTAAGAAGGAATTCTGGGTATAATCAAAAATAATATAAAAATTGCAATATCTCGAAATCCATTGAATTTCGTAGAACATATGCGGGGTTAAATTTGTTGCATATTAGCCCCCCTATAACGTGGTGCAAGGAATACGTCGAATTACCAGTAGCCCTGTATAAATAATATACACACATCAAAAGTGTCTAGGGATCAAGCATTTTTATGCGGATTTCTTGAGATTGAGATGTGGCTTTGTAATAAATTTATGATTTTATAAATTTATATGGATCCTTTTTGGTGCATTTCATAATTTGAATCAGGAACTGTGAATCAAATTCGAGTAAAAGATGAAAATCAGCTGTCAATATTTTCCCTATAAAAACATACAACGCATTGAAGACATTATTAGTGCTACTGTTTCCCTACTACTGATTAAAACCAACGTTATTATGGAGCGGCGACGTCATTTAAGCAGGGAAGAAATGCTCAGAGCCGTGGGAATGATAGAAGCTGGTTCCCGGCAACGTATTGTGGCTTTAGCTCTGAATACAAGTCAGAGTGTTATCAGTCGACTTTGGACACGTTACCGAAGCACTGGTACCGTGGCTGAGCGCCATGGAGGACGGTATCGCTGCACCACACGGAGACAAGACCGATACATTCAAATCTTAACTCGAAGAGCTCCAACAATAACCGCCATGATGTTAGCCGTGAGGCTTCATCACTCTTCAGGGAACTTAATTAGCGACCAAACAGTCAGAAACCGCTTGCATGAAGTGAACCTTCATTCCCGAAGACCGCTACGGGTACCACCTATAGCAATGCACAATCGTAGGATTCGATATCAATGGGCTCTTGGACACAGAAATTGGGCAGAAGAACAATGGCGTTTCGTGTGCTTTTCTGATGAGTCTCGTTTTGGTATGAGACCGGATACAAGACGTATACGACACTGGAGAACCCCTGGACGCCAACAGCGATTAAAATCCTGCCAGGAAGTCCATCCTTATAGTGGTGGAACCATCATGGTATGGGCGGGTATTTGGATCGGCGGAAGAACTGAGTTGATTTGGATCAGAGGCAACCTCAACGCTCAAATTTATGCTGAGACGATTGTATCAGACGTCATCGTTCCTCTACAAGCGCAAATCGGTCCCTTATTTCAGTTAATGCATGATAATGCACGACCGCACACCGCAAGAGTTGTAAGACAGACTCTCGCCGCAGCTAACATCAATGTCCTGCCCTGGCCTGCTCAGTCGCCAGACTTGAACCCGATTGAGCATGCATGGGATATGCTACAGAGAAGAGCTCTGCCGAATATGGAGGGTATCCAGTCGCAAGAAGACCTTTTTTTGTTGTTGCAACGAACATGGGCGGCCATTCCACAGCGTGATTTGGATGAACTCATTTTGAGTATGCCAAACCGATGTTCTTGTGTTGTTAGTGTTCGCGGTAGAAACACGGATTATTAATTGTTTAAGTTACCCAATAAAATTTTAAAGAAAACTGTTATTTCAGTCTTTTTTTCGAACTTTTGTGTTAGTGGTTCAAATGTCAAAAATCCCTTTATTAGGAAAATGGCAAATTTCTTTATTAATGCAAAGGTGACTTGGTTTATCGTTACTGTGACAAACGAAAACACTTTATTTGATGAATCCTTAAAGAAAATTTTAATTAATATCAATCAGGAGAAAAGTTATTGCAAAAATATATGTTGATCCCTAGACACTTTTGATGTGTGTACTTTGTGATGAGCATTCCAAGTGAAGGGTACAGGGGCAAAACAAGGAATGTCACTAAAACAGGATTTTGTGTAAGTAGGTAACATTTTAATTTTTGAAAGTTTATAACTTTGTCTTACATATCAAGTATTGAAGATTCAATATGAAGGACTATGATCGTTTTTATGCTTTTTACATAATGCTACATAAAAATACGTGCGAAAACCTAAGTGTTTCTATACTTAATTTATATTTGATTTTTTTCTGACATTCCTTGTTTTGCCCCTGTACCCTTCAAGTGTAGCCGTCACCATGTAAACGTCATCGGAATTTCGTATTGACGACACGTTTGGTGCAGTGGTTGAATGATTAGCTTCTGCGCTACGGGTCGTGGGCTCGATTCCCACACGAAAAAAACATTTGTATGGCCTACAGATAGTTGTTTCGGGTCTGGACGTTTGTGTGTGTGAGATTAGTGTCTGTAAACGCACCCACGATACAGGAGGAATCGAAGTGAGGGGCAAAGTCTAAAAAAAAAATATGATTATACTTTTTTTTTATTATAACTTTCGCTGAATACATATTTACCTGCCTATTTTCGGGTTTTCCCAACTTTGTGTTCAGCTCATGATTAATGGCTTCATTTGGGTCCAAAACTGGTTGAATAATTTCGAAAAAAAAACACGTAAATTAAGTAAAGTACCTATTTTTTTACATTTTTATTTCTGCATTTTATTCTTTCTCTTTTTTTATTTATCAATCTGACACTAAAACATTTTTTAAATGAGACCTATTTATAAATACGGGTATATTAATGTGTTTCAATTCAAAGCGCTTTAAATAGCTGTGTGCTTCAAAATACATAGTACCGCTCTATCTATTTCCACCTCCCAGGAGGAGCCGTGTATGACTGCAGGCAGGCACTTAGCTTTTAGCCTGAACTTGTCACTGCAGAACTGACCAATTAGCCGTGCCGGAACTATAAGCTTTCGATATAGCTTAGACGCACGTTTAGCGAGTTATTTAAAAAAAAGTATGGCCTTCACGTTGTAAGCTGTTTCATGGTATCCTTAGAATTATTGTTTTTTTTTACATTTGTAACATTGTCACTTAGACGTTTTTTAGGGTTCCGTACCCAAAGGGTAAAACGGGACCCTATTACTAAGGCTCTGCTGTCCGTCCGTCCGTCCGTCTGTCCGTCCGTCTGTCACCAGGCTGTATCCCATAAACCGTTATAGTTAGACAGTTGAAATTTTCACAGATGATGTATTTCTGTTGCCGCTTTAAGAACAAATACTAAAAAACAGAATAAAATAAATATTTAAGGGGGATCCCATACAACAAACGTGATTTTTTTGCCGTTTTTATAGATAATGGTACGGAACCTTTCGTGCGCGAGTTCGACTCGCACTTGGCCGGTTTTTTTTAATAAGGAAAAACATATGTTAGTCCTCAGCTTGTTGCCGGACAGTTGTAGCCATAGTGAACGGCCCGTATGCACGTATCGAAAAACGTGTAATACCTAACTTTTTTGAGTTTCGTTCGCTTGAAATGCGTCGTTTGAAACCTGTTCAAAATTCGGCATTATAATTATTTATTTATTTATTTAACTTACACAAAGTTCATATGCAGACTAATGACACGCAATGACATTTAAACTGGAGCCCAATTCTACTAACAGAAACTTATATCAATTACAATTGAATCGTTCATTTTAACAGTTTTTGTAAACGAAAACTGTCTGAATAAACGATTCAATTATTTGATAAAAGTTTCTGTTAGTAGAATTGGGCTCCTGACACAGGACAATTCAACAGGTGTAGCAGCGGGTCCCAAACTAGGCACAGCCTGTATCTTGGTGACCCAATTGCAAATTAAGGTACCTATATACATTTTGTCGTGTTCTGCTAGCGCAGTTTGTGCGTCGCTGACATAATTTAAATAATTCAACAAAGATTGATAAAAATATACAAGGTTAGTCGGAAAGGGGGTACTAATCCGCAGACCACTTATAAAGTGATACCTACTACTGATGACGGTTTTAAAGCAAGTGTTAAAATTTCAAAATTCGACAATTTTTTTTCCATGTAAAATTATTTTTATTTTAGTTTTTTCAAAAATTCTTCATCCCTGCTTTAGGTATGAATTCAGAAATCGTGACATCAAATATGACCTAAAATGTAAACACAGCTGAGCATAGCTGAGGATAGATAGATTTTAGCGTATTTTTTATGTAACTTTTGAACAGCTATTTCTCTTAAACTATTGACTTTTGAGGAAAGTGGTAGAACAAAAGTTATTCATTATTATGGGTACTTTATTACCCTTTCGGATTAGTACCCCCTTTCTGACTAACCTTGTATAGAGATACTTGATTGAAAAACATTAGACATTAACAGTTATGTGGAGTGTGAGATGTGAGTGTGTGACAGCTAAGAATGCGAAAGAGTGTATTTTGAGTGTGTGTGTGTGGGTACTAACTGGTACTACAAAGTAGCCTTTCTGTTTCCTTGTAAAGGTACAAGTCCGAGACGGGCTGCAAACTGCAGACTACAACCGCAGACCGCAAGTCGCCATCGGAATAGCGCCTTTAAGGTGTGCACTTTAAAGATGCTATTCCGACAGCGACTGCAAAACTGCAACCGCAGTCGCAGATCGCACCGCAAGCGATACTACTTTTGCAGTTTGCGGTCTGTAGCCCGTCTCGGACTTGTACCTTAAGGCCGGCCCTGCAGCCATTCTTTGAGTGTTGTTTTGGCCTCATGGTAATTACTCGGGATTGCGGTAATTTTGCTAATAACATTGACCACGCGGATAGGCAAAAGTGAAGAAAACCGGAAAACCATTAAAACAATGTCGAACGTTTTCTCACGCTGTTACTTCTTCCGTACCGTGGGTGCGTTTACATCGTTACTAAACCGATCTAGTTGTCATATATGTTCGATAGAAATTCCTAGGACACATCCTTTGCATTATAAATGCAATTATAGCAAATTGCATTATATATATGTCGCAGAATCAACACAGAAGTACAACTATTAGAATGACTATTGATTATTGTTAATGTAGTAGGACGCCATCTATTATCGTTTGTCGGAAACGTCAAGCAGTGTGCTTGGGTGAGGTCGGTGCGGAGCGTGGAATGTCTTGTTTGACGGTTGTCAGCAAGCTGTCAGCTGTCGGCTGTCAGCTGTCATCTGTCATTCTTTTTGACATTGGATGCATTTGATTTGAGTGAAGTCACTTTGGAGTGAGACACGAGGGCGAGAGGTCGTTTTGCCAGCCTGCACCGAACTTACTGCGTTTCCGTACTATAATCTATTTCCATCGGTTTGATCACTAGAGATTTTATTATTTTGTTATCGAGAGTGAATAAATAGAGGACTATAATCAGTGTTGTGACTATTATTTCCTGCCTACACCAAGTCGAACTTGGACTCTGATGACGAGGTACCCCCAATGAGTGAACTACCCTCGTTATATATATATACATAAGCACAAATAACATAAATCTAAATAAATAAATCATACAAACTTCAAAAAAACTTCAAAACTCATTTATTCAAAATAGACTAGAATTACTTAGTTTTTTTTGAACGTCAAAGTTAGATACATCAAAGACAGCCCCAAAAAGCGCCCTCCCTTCACCGCTTCCTAGTGTTTTTGCTGTGAAGAAGAAACGGCGCAACAAACTCCCCAGCAACACCACCACCCACAACATGCAACTTATAATACACCTACTATACCAATACCTATTTACTTGATAACTTATTACTCTATATACTATGTTGTTTTAGTTCTAGTATCCTTAATTAAAAATATTGTGTATTAAGAATAACAATAGTCAAGAATTAGGTACTATGTACTAAGTAGACACATAAGTAAATTTATAAATATATACCTACACTCAATATACTTTTATATAATTAGAGCCCTCAAATGTTGCAACACCTGGAAAAGGTTGCTAAGCTGTACATACCTACTCTATACATACAATAAGCCCTGTATTATTTTACCTTAGTGTGCAAATAAATAGTTTGAGTTTTGCCAAATGGAGTAGATACCTAGATAGACCAGAGACGCGGTTGACCTATGTTCAGGGCGGCCAAATAGGCTATAAACGACTAATTGACATCGCCCTGCTAAGTGTCTCAGCTGAACCGCAGCGGAACGTGATCAGCGTTCACCGCAGGTCACGCGTCAGTCGAGACTGACCAATTAGCTGGAGTTTCCGGATAAACGGCCAGTGTGGTGTGTTGGGCGTCATTTATTTGTATAATAGAATAGAATATACTTTATTGTACACCAAAATTGTAACACAGCTCTTATACAATATAATATATTGAAGGGTACAATGACGGTCTTATCGCTGATAGCGATATCTACCAGACAACCTTTGGATGAACAGGAAGACAATGAATAAGATAGAAGGGGTAGTCCATGGAGAAACGCGCCAAAAAAAATGATGTATATAAGGTCCAGTCAAAGTAGGTGGACAAACTTTTACAGATCACTACTCATGAATATGAACAACCTTTACCATGGGACCAACTCTGAAATATAAAAAAAAAATATCAGCTGTTCCATACAAAAGTGCAATACCTACCTACACGATCAAAATGTTTGGAACAGCTGATATTTTTTTTTTATATTTCAGAGTTGGTCCCATAGTAAAAGATTGACCACCTATTTTGATTGGACTTTGTATATTGTATATATATGTTACGGCTAATAGCCGAAGTGCGGCTACACCTAGTTTTAGCCGGGTACAACTAGGTGCAGCCGGCCACATGCGGTTAAACTTAAATCTATCCTACTTATCTTCGGTTAGAACTAGGTTTACCCTTCATCATAGCGGCTAGAACTAGGTGCAGCCGCACACCGATGGTTAAGGGTAACCCCGACACGGATAGGTTAGGTTCGAAGGGGATGACGGGGGCTAGAGTGAGCGAGCGAACGAAGCCCCCGTCATCCCCTTCGTGTTAGGTTACTTTAAACCCTGCAGACAGAAATAGGAGCCCCGCTCAGCGGGGCTCCGTCGACTTAAGCTACACCTAGTTCTAACCAACTGCTACTGGTTGCACCTAGTTGTACCCGGCTAAAACTAGGTGTAGCCGCACTTCGGCTATTAGCCGTAACATATACATAATATATTAAATAATTATGTGATAGGGAAAACAAGGTAGGTTGATGATGAGGTATTAATATCATGAAGAAATACAAATGTGTTGAGAGAAGAAATAATATTTAACAATTTTTTTTTAAATAATCCAGTGACTGAGCTTGTGTTACTGGCATCGGCAACGCATTCCACAAACGTACAGTCTGGACTGTGAACGATTTGTCATGGAATTTGGTAGAATGCGAGGACATCGTAAGTCTCAAATTTACCGATGATCTAAAGTCTCTAGTATGAGTGTCATGCAGGAACTTAAAACGTTCTTTGGGATAAGAGGGGGTTGCAGGTTGTATTACAGTCCATAAATCGATGCCTCCCACGTAAGTTGTTGTAAGCCACAAATTGCATTTCTGTGTTTTTCACGTAAAAGCGTCTGATTTATGTATATTTTCTGTTCCAAATATAAAAATACCGAAAAACTAAATATATTTTTGCTATTTTTATATTTGGAACAGAAAATAATACATAAAATTAGACACTTTTACGTGAAAAACACAAAAATGCAATTTGTGGCTTACAACAACTTACGTGGGAGGCATCGAAATATGCGCATATAATGGCGTTGATTCTGCCAAATTAAGTAAACTAATCATGTAGGCAATATCTTCCTTCTTTTTCTTGTTTTGCTTGTTAGTAGAAGACAACAATATTTAAAATTTTGTTAACGTCGGTTTCCTACATAATCGACAGTAAACATTGACCTATTACCGTCCCACTGCTGGGCATGGATCTCTTTTTAGGATGAGAAAGGTTTAAGCTTTAGTCCACCAGGCTGACCTGGAGCAGTGTAGGGTGGTGTGGAAGATTTCCTTGACGGGTAACTCAAGTGGTAATCAAATTACACTTTTATTTCTTTCAGAATCAGAATCAGAAATTATTTATTTGCTTCGAATGTAGGTACATTGATAAGGTGTTATAAAAAATATGGTAAATAGTTCCTTGTACATTCTACCTTACGGCATGCAAAGTTTAGGTAATTCAACTTATTACATTATTTTAAAATTACAATACTATTACAATTTCACTATTGTTACACTTTCATTATTATTACAATTTCATTATTATTACAATTTCATGTATTATTACAATTTCATTATTATTACAATTTCATTATTATTATTACAATTTCATTATTATTATTACAATTTCATAGATATTATAGATACCTATAATGCATCATTACTTTCTTACTAGATTTGGAAATTCAGACCCTTCACAAGCGTTCAACCGCTTAGTCATCACTGCTTTTATTCGACCGACAGCAATTTCGAAATCAATACCTCTTCGACAGCCTCGGTAGCCACCACTAAACTTATGAAGCATTGAAGTGTCATTGGCATCTAGTTGTCATCGCTTAAGTGCCGAACCGCAACAGAACGTGATCACCATTCACCGCACGTCCCCATTCAGTCCAGACTGACCAATTAACTGGGAGTCTGGTTAATCGGTTTAAGCTATGTGTGGTCAAATAAGCGAAGCTAGTGAAATTACAGGCACATAAGACTTTCCAACTTTGTCTGTAACGTTGACAACGCACCAGCAATCTTCCTAGTGTTGTTTGTGTAGGCGGAACCACTTTCCGTCAGGTGGGACGTCGCCGTCGGCTTGTTTGTCAACAGATTAGGTACATAAAAACAAACCTAATATATCTTTCCAATAAAAACAAGGGGCACATTCGACAAACAAAACTGTTGCCGAACGAACGAATAACAACCGTCAGTTAAGGTACAAGTTCGAAGCCGACTGCATACAACAGCAGCAGACGACGTATCGTTACGGCATATTGTAGCGACACGCCGTATGTATGCAGTCATGATTTCGAATCCAACAGCAGATGGCTGCAGCAGACGACACGTCGTATTCCAGTTAGTTCTGAATGTTCCGTGAGACAAGATGTGTGATCTGATTGGCATTAGCGATCGCGATCTACTTTCGAATCTTTTGTTTTTGTTAGATGCATCGTACAGTGCAGGATATTGGGCCACCTGGTTTATCAGTTTTTTTCCGCGGAATTAGAAAAACTCATGTTTTGAGAAAGATTCAACGTAACGTCGTTCCAGCGTCGGTGGCACTACTGATTTGCGGTCGGACGACGTGTAGTCGAGCGACGTGGCGCTAGCTGCGGAAGGTATTTCATAGAAATACATAGAAACCAGTAGTGTCGTAGCGACACGTCACGTCGTATGCTGCTGCTGTATGCAGTCGGCTATCAACTCGTACCTTAGTTTTTGTTTACGAAAACTGTCAAAATTATTGTTTTTTTTTGTGTCAAACAATTTGACAGCTTTTGAAATTGAAAACTGTATGAATAAACGGTTCGGCTTTGGTTCAGTTGCGATTTGACGACGTCTGTGGTCTAGTGGTTCGAGTGTCGGACTGCTGATCACGAGGTCGTGGGTTCGATTCCCACACAACATAAATATTTATGTGATGAACATAAGTGTTTGTGTTGGTCTGGGTGTTTCTTATGTATTATAAGTATGTATTTACAAAAAAAAGTATATAAGTATTATATCCATTGTCTAGTACCCATAGTACAAGCTCTGCTTAGTTTGGGACTAGATGGTGCTGTGTAGAAAATGTCCCAAATATTATATTATATTTATCAAAATTTCTTTGAGCAGAATTGGGCCCCTGACCCAAATATACCAACTTCTTCATTGAAATTACCCCTCAAATGTAAATAAACCGCGGATCGTAAACTGTATCTATAAAGCACATTCTACCCTCAATGAATATTGTAAGGGTTAGGTCTCTTCAAATATATGACGTCATTCAGACCCGCGAATTTGAAAGGAAGGTTCTGAATGAATCGGGAGTTCCATTGATGATATGACTTCTATTTAGAAGTATTTTTAAGCCTTTTATTTGGATGTGGGGTCGTTTTGAATGAGATGAACTTACCCTTCTGCATGGCTTTATGAGTAATAGCTTTTGCCCGCGGCTTCGCTTGCGTTCATTTAGAATTTGACAATCAACTCTTAACTCACTACTAAAGTTTCTATAATAATATAATTCAATCATGATTCGAAAGACACGTGGCGCCATCTATAAACGTTATTGTTGTTTTCCTCGGGAACAGTACTTTTTTTCGGGATGAAAGGTACCCTATGTCCGTTTTTGTGCACCTGACAATGTATATGTAAAATTTCAGGATGATAGGTTTAGTGGTTTAGGCGTGAAAAGGTAACAAACAAACTTACTTTCGAATTTATAATATTAGTTAGGAAGTTCCGATCATCCTGAAATTTAGCATATATACATATATGTGTACAGAAACGGACATAGGGTACCTTTCATCCCGAAAAAAGTACTGCTCCCGAGAAAAACAACAATAATGTTCATAGACGGCGCCACGCGTCTTTCGAATCACGATTAAATTATATTTTATTATAGAAACTTTAGTAGTACGTTAAGAGTTTTTTTTATACATTAACGCAAGCGAATCCGTGGGCAAAAGCTAGTAGGAAATAAATGTGATTGAATGAAAAAAATGGAGAGATATTATACATTATTTAGTTGTTTCGACTGATTTCAACACAATGTTATTTTCCGACTTCAATGCGGACGAAGTCGCGGGCACAGCTAGATAATAAATAATATGGAAACAACGAAAAATACCTTTTAAAATCACATACAGATTTAATAACCCATTCACCACTGACCATTTTATCAATCAACTTATCAGATTGATCGGCAAAAAATGAATCGGTCCCAATCAATCATTCATTTAGCGCGGTAATAAAACCGGTCAATTACTGTCATTGTCCATTTATCAATCGTTATTAATTCATCAATCAATTTGTGTCACTCGTTTTATTTTAAATGCAAGAGACTTTTATTTCATGTGGTGAGAAATGGATGGAGTACCTACTTGAGTTAATAATTTTTTAACCAACTTTCAAAAAAAGTTTCTCAATTCGATGTGTATTTATTTTTTAAAAGAAAATATTGCCTGCCGTACCTATTTTGTATTGATTCTATACAAGCTTAGTTTTAGTATATACTAAACCTGAAATTAGTTTGTTCAGAATCTATCAGAAATCGAGAATCGACTGACATATTTTTTAAACCACTTTTTTTTTCATAAATTTCCATTTTGTTTCAGTAGTTTTCTACCCATAACAGTTGACGGGAATAGACACCTTGAAGCTTGAGATGGTCCGCTCGGTCAGTTTCCGTGTATTAGACAACCCCTGCATAGCACATCTCAGGCATTTCACACTTGACTAGGGAACTTAACGCAACATAAACTACGGTGTAACTTGGAGATTTATAAAAAAAAACACATATTCAGGCAGTTCTGATGAAAATCTTGTTAGGGTGTCTCGGTTTTCGTATAAAGGAAAAATAAGGTTGTATAATTCAAAATACAAAAAACTACCCTCATTGTAGAGGTTATCAAATAACCTTTTACACGATATATGTTTAGAATTGTTTTCCATAATACCAAAAATAATAACAATTATACCTACGTGAAAAATAGAAGTGGCTCGATTTATTTGCTCCCAAGTATATACATATAAGTTTAGTTATAGTTTTTCTTGTGTACCAATAAAAATTAGTACTTGGTATATGGTTAAATTACTGCTGCCATGTACGATTTATAATTATGTAGCCTGTCTTTAGAGAGAGAACACCCATAACACAAGTTGAACCTAAGCATAGCGTCAGTGGCTACTCAAACTGTCTTACAATTTAATTTTCTCATTGTTCTTAGATACAAAATTTTCAAACCAAGTTGTTAGTCAATGGATAGCCTTCTGAAAATGAATAATTTTATTATTTAGTATTAATATTTTGTGCTTTTCACCTCTATAGTCGCCAATTCTGAATCGAATTAAATGATATTTTTTTTGTTTGAAACTCTTTGATACAGTATTTTCCGAGGTGGTCCCATTTCAATTTGGTGAAGATTTGATGAAGACCTTTGGACATAGACAATGGAAATCTTCAATGGATAACAGCAAATGACTTGCGATTGCTGTAATCGCATTTTGTGCTACTTAAAAAAGGCACCAACTTCTGAAACTTCTAATCCTAATCCTAACTTAATATTATAAATGCGAAAGTAAGTTTGTTTGTTTGTTACCTTTTCAAGCCTAAACCACTGAACCGATCATCCTGAAATTTTACACATACGTTGTCAGTTGTACAGAAACGGATATAAGGTATTTTCCATCCCGAAAAAAAGTGCTGTTCCCGAGGAAAACAACAATAAAGATAATAGATAGCACCACGTGTCTTTCGAATCATGATTGAATTATATTTTTAAAGAACTTTAGTAGTGTGTTAAGAGTTGATTGTCAAATTCTAAATTACCGTGAGCGAAGCCACGGGCAAAAGCTAGTCATAGGTATCCGAAGTAGGTATAAGTCACACAAAGTCACGACCAATCTTACTAATACTACAACTAATCGCGCGTCAAATGGCCGGGTAACTTGCGACTAATCGCAGATCTAATCGCCGGGTGCGGTCGCGATAAATTGGCATCGTTAATACCTGTCAGGTACACCCGCTAACAGCGGTGTCTTGCGGTTGCTCGGTCGGTGTAAAAACCTATAATGATTAAGTAGGATATAGGTTTTTGTGGTGATTGTACTACAGTTAATTTATGTCGGAGAGTTACCATGTTTTCCCCTTCGTTCGTGTCATAGAGGGTTAATGGAATCGTGTAGGAATGAATCTATCAAATTCAAAGTTTTTTATTTGGGATAGACACAGTACATGCACTTAGAAAACGTTTCGACAATTTAGTTGCACTGTTCTAAAAAGTAGATCTTATGGAGAAGAGCCGGCAAGAAACTTCATATCATTATAGTTATAGCTAATATCTATTATATCCTTACTTACTAATATTATAAATGCGAAAGTAAGTTTGTTTGTTTGTGACCTTTTCACGCCTAAACCACTGAACCGATCATCCTGAAATTTTTCACATACATTGTCAGGTGTACAGAAACGGATATAGGGTACCTTTCATCCCGAAAAAAAGTACTGTTCCCGAGGAAAACAACAATTCAGACGACAATAGATGGCGCCACGTGTCTTTCGAATCATGATTGAATTATATTATTAAAGAAACTTTAGTAGTGTGTTTAGAGTTTTTTTTTATTATAAATTAACGCGAGCGAAGCCGAGGGCGAAAACTAGTCTATTTTATTGAAAATAAAAATTTAATGAAAAATATAAATTTACAAAAACCTCTCCAACCATTTGCCATGCCCGACAGGGTCCACGACGATACTTATTATTTTCTTTGTAAACATCCTGTGAAACGTGGAAGTGCAAATAAACGTATTGTATTGTATCACATAGAAGCATCAAAGCATATAACTTTGTTTTCATATTCCCAGTATAATACGGCACCCAGTGTTCATAACACGGCTATTAGAACAGCGCACGATCCACTGCGCCAACACAAGAGAATACAGAAGATCAACTTCTAACAAAGCGACAACAAACGCGATATGAAGCCGTACATAAGTCGCTACGAAGCGTAAAATAGGAGTGGGTTGTAACAGGTAAAATCACGTATCTGTTACGCCTGTTCCTGTTACACGTAAATAGCAGTTACAAAAATCAGTCATCAGTGATACTATCCCCCCCCTACAGTGGTACCCCTTTTCCGACTAACCTTGTATATTTTTAGGTTTCAATCAAACATTTCGTCCTCTTGTCTGCCTGTGAAAACATACCCATCATCAATCCGTAATGATTTCATCAATAATCCCAAATTACCGTTCAGCTGTAGTGAACATCGATGACATCATGAGCCTTCTGTGTATTTCTATCCTACGTCACTACAACGTATCTAATAATAAGCTGGTTACTATGTCCGTCCGTAACATCCCCGAGGCATCTCCTGGCTAGTTGAAATTGCACAAGAATAGGGGGAAACTAACTCTGAAGAACACGTTAGAGATCCGGTTAAAGGAATTCTATTTATTTTGCAAAATAATAATAATATCAGCTGTGCTTTGATGTAAAATGAGATGGGCCACCAACCGGGGACTATCTACGGCTGCACTATTGGAGTACAGTCATGGACCATCTCAGGTGGGTGCAAAACTATTGTTAAATATGGTAAAAAATATCTGTTCTACGGAAAGGGGTGTTTAGTGGACCGGTTAACCTCTACTGCCGGAAGAAAACGGCGTCTGCCTTTCAAGTTTAAATTTGAAATGTGTTGGCAGACGGTGACTCGCCAGCTCACTAGTAGGGCCCCCTGAAAGCCGCCAGTACATAGGCGAAGGGGGCAACAAACGTGTGAGCGGCTAGAGGAGTAGAGGTGTGGCCCCGGTTTCACCGTCGCGGGTCTAAAAGACCCGGAGTGGGTTTCCCCGCTATTAAGCCATTAGACACTTCCACCCCCGAGCATATAGCTCTGGCGGCCCCCCTCTGGCCGGCTGATAAAGGCAAGCCAGAGTTGAGAGTCCTGCGGGCACTCTTGGGGTTCCACTCCAGCCAGCCAATAAAGGCAAACTGGAGACGAGGCCCTGACCGACTAAAAGGGATATCAGCTGTCGAAAGATAAAGAAATTAAATATAGAGACTTGGCACACGAGGTTGTCGCCATGTGGGATGTTGATTCAGCAGTCGTTGTGCCGATAGTCGTTACGGCCAATGGTTTAATAGCCAAGAGCCTCGACCAACATCTAAAGAGGCTCTCGTTTGGCGGCTGGATCAAGGGCCTGATACAGAAAGTAGTAGTTCTTCTCTCTAAGGCCCTGACCACCGGTAGCTTGGACCCTGTTCCCGATGCCGCCTATATTTTTATTATTTTAAATGTTTTTTTTTTTTAAACAAACTTTGCCCCTCACTAAGATTTCTCTTGTATCGTGGGTGCGTTTACAGACACAAATCTCACATACACAAACGCCCAGATCCGAAACAACCATCTGTAGGCCATACAAATGTTTGTTCCGTGTGGGATTCGAACCCACGACCCGTAGCGCAGAAGCCAATCGCTTAACCACTGCACCAAACGTGTCGTCGAATAAATGGAAATGATACTTTTTATTTCTTTCTATGTTCATAATGAGGATAAAAAGAAAAAATCTGGCTATATTCGATTCAGTTTTTCTAATAAAGAAACTATGTGGTTGGAATATATAGTAGACTAATGACGGTTGCGGCTCTGCCCACATTACGGCCACCAGCACACAGGCCACTCGCCACAGTCACAAGTAGCCGGGTACAAGTGGTTACTATTATGAGGTATTTAATAATCCACAATATTTTGCAATGTATCTTATAAATGCTAAAGATGAAGTATTTACCAAAAAAAAAAACTGGTTGTGTAGGGAAAGTAAGCAAATATCGATTAGTATACCAAATATGGAATAATAATTAATTTTAATTGTTATTCCATATTTGCTTACTTTCCTTTTATTTCTTAATTTATTTATTTAATTTAAAAAAAAGTGTTATTCCATATGGTGCACTATTCCATATTTGCTTACTTTCCTGTATAAATCTTATTATCTATATTTTCTATTAAAAACATAGTTTATTGAATCAATCAATCAATTTCATGGTTTTTTTTACTGCAAACCATTAATTTCTAAATGGGGAATTATTAATCGGGCGAATAAATAATATATGGAAGACTGTTAATGAGATACTTTAATACTATACCGAGCGGCATTAAGATATATTTGCCAAAATTTAACTTGACTGGCGAAAAATTATGAATGATTAAAATTCGTAAAATGAGCTACTAACAGTGGGAAACAGTTAATCTAAACTAGCAACTAAAATTCAAAGTGTCCGAATGAAATACTAATTTGGGCGAAAAAAATACTGAGTGGGCGAAAAAAATACTGAGTGGGCGAAAATATACATTTCCTTACCCCAACACGGATAGGTTAGGTTCGAAGGGGATGCCCATGATGGTCATCCACTTCGTGTTAGGTTACTTTAAACCCTGCAGACAGAAATAGGAGCCCCGCGCATCGGGGCTCCGTCAACGCTCCTTGGGAAACCTTAACAACCTTACAAACATACAACATTAATGTGAGTGATTTTTTTTCGCTTAAGAATTATTATACTGATCGTTCTGAATAACTCGTACCTCAAATTCGTAATTTTAAGTCGCCGTTTTCAATATTTGTGTTCGCCCTCAGTCTTTCGCCCACTTAGTATTTCAGTACGCCATAATCAGTATTTTTGACAACCTTACTTTGAATTTATATTCGATCGTTTAAATACTAGACTTTCTAAATCTACAATACAATAAATAAATTACTTATTAACCATGTGACGCAAAAACAGAGAATATCTCGACAAAGACCAACATTTCCAAACTTTGTCAATATGCTCGCTAAAAGCGTACCCGTGACATGTTGTCGCGTCGTGATTGACATCAAAACAAGTTCTATATTACTTTCATACGAGAACAGTACATGGTAAAGTAAAATACCCTTTTGTTTGATTAGGCATAATAAGGAAAGAATGAAAAAAATAAGAACTAAGCGAGTCGATTCGCATCTCATTCGTAGAAAACACACATACCAAGCAACGCTTGCATTCATATTTTCGCATACGTCAGCCTGCTTAGGTATGCATGCCGTAGAATGTATCCTATCAAAGAAATTTACCATGGTAAACAATGCTTAGCATGCTGACGAATGCGAAAATATCAAAGCAAGCGTAGGTATGTGTGTTTTCTATGAGTGAGATGTGAATCTACTCTTTTAGTCTGATTTTGGAAAATCGGCCAAGTGGAAGTGAAACATAGTCCGAAAATAACAATATCATCTACATATACTTACAGTGATTTTCTTTGTAATGTGTTTTGAAGACAATTAACCATGTCAGTTGTTTTATATAGTGTAGCGTCCTTTTACCTTTTGTAAATTTGAGAGCATTATAGACTTACTAGATACCTGTATAGGTACCTATTTAATTTGTGACCATATTTTTTTCATTTTGTTTTTTTATGTGGTTCCTGCTCTTAAGTCTACTTTGCTCCCTCATAACTATTCTAAGTCATAACTGTACCCACTCAAATTGTTAAAGATATGGATTTTAAACGAGTAACCATGGAGTTTCTTGCCGGCTCTTCTCCATAGGAAACGACTAATTGGAACCGTGCACCTAAATTCGACTTTTCACAAGCGCCTGTAATGGTTTATGTGAAATAAAATCTTTTGATTTTGATTTTGATTATACTGCATAAGCAAAATAAGTTACTTTCTTATAATTAGGGAAAATAGAGAGAAAATATTTAAAGAATTTATATTTTTTCCTTCTAGTCCTTCCACACTAACCATATGCCAAATATCAAGTTTTATAGGTCTGCTTGAAGTACCATAGAATTTGTAACATAATTTTCAAGCTCTCATCTGTTACAAAGATATAGGGGGCTTAAAAGTGCCTTGAGTTGCTTAGAGAAAAGAGTGTACGGTTGTGCCTGCTCGACTTTGGCGGTTTGATTCGCAGCTAAAAGCACCTATTTCGCACACACATGTGACGTGGATAAGCGTAATTCTAATGTTGATAGAAGTACTAGAGTGCGCGCAAGATAACTCTGCGCGCGACTGAGGACGTCCTCAACGTTGCAATCATCGCAAAAGTTATAATTACCGCTTTTTAAGCTTATCTTTTTTTATTGCCAAACACATTTTTCCCGTTAAACATTCCTACAATCAGGTTGTTCTATTCAAAATTAATAAAACGGCACACACTTTGGTGGACCACGATTAGTTCCGATTTCGGCCGCGCGCAGACTTATCTTGCGCGCAGACTTATCTTGCGCGCAGACTTATCTTGCGCGCACTCTATGAGGTAAGTAGTACTATAATGACTGCCTCGTTGGTCTAGTGGTTGCAAGCGCGAATGCTGAGCGTGAGGTCCTGGGTTCGATTCCCAGGTTGGGCAGTGTTATTGGGTTTATCCGTGTGGAATTTCTGTTGCAGCCCGGAGTCTGGATTTGTGGCCGGTTGCTGGAAATAGGTTTGCCCCCTATTACATGGGACTTAAACATAACAGCGAAATGAGGGTGTGCTATATTCCTCTGCCCAACCCTTCGGGGAATACAGACGTAAATGATGATATTATACAGGGTGGCTAAAAAATCGTGGATCAAACGAAACAGGGCGATAGTTGGGGTTATTTGTAGTAATAAATATCTCGGTAGCAGAACCTTAAATTGATCTCCTTAAAAGTTATGACAATTTGAGTGTTTTTAAGAATATATCAAAATTTGTAATAAATACGCAATTTAAAACAATAAATTATGTTGAGTTGCTTGAAAGAGCTTTCATGACAGTAAGTGCCATGATTTATGAGTATTGGCACTTTTTTCAATATCTTTTAAGTCTCACGAAAAAATATTATAACTTTAGAAACTTACTGTAAAAAAAATGTAGGTACTAGCATAAAATGCTGCAAATAACCCCAACTATCGCCCTTTTTCGTTTGATCCACGATTTTTTAGCCACCCTGTATAGAAATACTACTTTAAAGAAATTTACAATAAGTCTACATGGGGTGAGTTATGTAAATGTATATGTTTTTGAAAATCGGAAATCTCCGCTTCACACTATTTTCGGTTTTGCCTAGCCTTTTCCCAACTATGTTGGGGTCAGCTTCCAGTCTAACCAGATGCGGCTGAATACCAGTATTTTACACGGAGCGACTGCCATCAGACCTCCGCAACCCAGTTACTGGACAATGCCGATATCCTAAGCCTAGACCAGTTGTCAGACTTTCGGACTTCTGACTACCCGTAAAGACTGTCATAGATATTCGTATGACACCCTAGACAACCTATTTTCAATTAAGAATAATGGGCTGAATTAGCTGTTTCAATTTACATTACACTCAGTATAATTCCAATCATTGTCAACATGATGTAATATTAATATCATCAAAGGCCCAATTAACCCTAAAAGGACCACTACCCAATCATTAAAGTAACCGTTAATAGCTCTTAATCAACGTCTCATATTATTACATACATACATACATAAATTATAAAAATATAGAATCGGGTCTACTCGCGTAAAAAACTTTCAGAGGCACAAAATACGTTTTATCCCGACGTTTCGGCAGAATTGCACCGGCCGTGGTCACGGGTAGATTGAAGTGGCGGAGCAGTTGTCATCTTCGTGAAGCAAGGGCATTTTCATCTACCCTCACTCTTAAAGTTTTTTACGCGAGTAGACCCGATTCTATATTTTTATAATGTGTACAAATCGCAAGAGTCTTAAAACATTAACATACATAAACTTACACCTTTTTCCCATAGGGGTAGGTAGAAAATGTAGAACGTCATATGCTACGATCCTTACATACTCCTTTCGTTTCGTCCACGTTCATACATCTTATCATACACGCACGCCGCTTGAGAGTACTATGCACCTGTCCTTTTTGAAGAACATCACCAATAACATCGATGTATGTCCTTCTAGGGCGTCCTCTACTGACGTTTCCACTGACATCCGCCTTATAAATTCCTTTTATTAATCGCCGTTCACTCATTCTCTCAATATAACGAAACCACCTAAGCATACTCCTATACATTTTTGTCACTACGTCATCGTAATCTTTTAATACACTCAATTTTAATCATCTTTTCAAAGTCATATATTATTAAAGTTACCTTAAGAGCCTATTTGTCCTAAAGGACCACGTACATTAGGACCAAAGTAACGCAACTAACTATTGAGGATCAAGAACAGTTCTTATTGTGTAATGCCTTACATTATTATTATTGACGTCTGTGGTCTAGTGGTTCGAGTGTCAGACTGCTGATCACGAGGTCGTGAGTTCGATTCCCACACAACACAAATATTTATGTGATGAACATAAGTGTTTGTGTTGGTCTGGGTGTTTCTTATGTATTATAAGTATGTATTTACAAAAAAAATATAAGCATTACATTATATCCATTGTCTAGTACCCATAGTACAAGCTCTGCTTAGTTTGGGACTAGATGGTGCTGAGTAAAAAAATGTCCCAAAAATATTTATTTATAAAAAATATTTATTTATTTAAAATATTTTATTATAATGTATTTAGGATTAGTTACGGTTTACTCTACTACTACTACTACGACTAGTTTCTGACCCAAACGGAACCCTTAATCATGAGCTGAACACCCGGCGAGATCGAGAGTCGAACCCGTTGCACGTGAGTAAACCGTAACTAATCATAAATATGAATGTGTCTCACGAAAGTACATTATAATGTAATTTAACGTTAGTTATTTACTCCACACAGTATTTCAACGAGTTTGACATTGACAGTTTTTAAGGGAGCTCAGGATATGACGCCTCAGCGTTGGAGGACTGTTTGGAGTGTCTAGACGATTAGATGGTTGGCAAACTTTCCTCATCAAGGAAAAAAAAAACCAGAGTCAATCTTATGGGGCCAGAATTTCTATTATCTTCTAGAAGTACAAGGGTGCATTAAGTAGTCCTTCGGGGGATATTGACGTGATGTATTTTTTATTTACATACATACCTGCAATCCCCGAAGAGTTGGTCAGAGGTGTATAGTACACTCTCATTTCGCCGTTATGTTTAAGTCCCATGTAATAGGGGCGAGCCTATTGCCATCAACCGCGTACTAATCTAGAATCCGGATTGCTTCTGAGAAATTCCACACAGAAAAACCCACTATCACTGCCCGACCTGACCACTAGACCAACGAGGCAGTCATTATTTCTTTTGGATTAATATTTTTTGAACGTCAACAACAAAAGACAACACCTTTCTTCCCCCATCTTGCACCTTAAACAACCATAACGGTAATAACCGGTAGAAACCGTAACAATTACAGATTCACATCTTGATATAAGTACGGTTAGGGATGAGGGCACCTATTATTAGACACCCCACCCTCACAGAATCCACCCACCCTCATGACGAGCGGATCGATAGCTGCGTGGATTTAAAATAAATACCTTCTGGTTTAGTTAGGTACATAACGAGATTATATTATCCGGTGATTTAAAAAAATCTCTTTTTTGTCTCTGTAAATAAGAAATGTTGTTCCACTCTATGATTTCTTCTGTATCGTGGGTGCGTTTACACACACAATCGCCCAGATCCGAAACAACTATCTGTAGGCCATACAAATGTTTGTTCCGTGTGGGATTCGAACCCACGACCCGTAGCGCAGAAGCCAATCGCTTAACCACTGCACCAAACGTGTCGTCGAATAAATGGAAATGATACTTTTTATTTCTTTCTATGTTCATAATGAGGATAAAAAGAAAAAATCTGGCTATATTCGATTCAGTTTTTCTAATAAAGAAACTATGTGGTTGGAATATATAGTAGACTAATGACGGTTGCGGCTCTGCCCACATTACGGCCACCAGCACACAGGCCACTCGCCACAGTCACAAGTAGCCGGGTACAAGTGGTTACTATTATGAGGTATTTAATAATCCACAATATTTTGCAATGTATCTTATAAATGCTAAAGATGAAGTATTTACCAAAAAAAAAAACTGGTTGTGTAGGGAAAGTAAGCAAATATCGATTAGTATACCAAATATGGAATAATAATTAATTTTAATTGTTATTCCATATTTGCTTACTTTCCTTTTATTTCTTAATTTATTTATTTAATTTAAAAAAAAGTGTTATTCCATATGGTGCACTATTCCATATTTGCTTACTTTCCTGTATAAATCTTATTATCTATATTTTCTATTAAAAACATAGTTTATTGAATCAATCAATCAATTTCATGGTTTTTTTTACTGCAAACCATTAATTTCTAAATGGGGAATTATTAATCGGGCGAATAAATAATATATGGAAGACTGTTAATGAGATACTTTAATACTATACCGAGCGGCATTAAGATATATTTGCCAAAATTTAACTTGACTGGCGAAAAATTATGAATGATTAAAATTCGTAAAATGAGCTACTAACAGTGGGAAACAGTTAATCTAAACTAGCAACTAAAATTCAAAGTGTCCGAATGAAATACTAATTTGGGCGAAAAAAATACTGAGTGGGCGAAAAAAATACTGAGTGGGCGAAAATATACATTTCCTTACCCCAACACGGATAGGTTAGGTTCGAAGGGGATGCCCATGATGGTCATCCACTTCGTGTTAGGTTACTTTAAACCCTGCAGACAGAAATAGGAGCCCCGCGCATCGGGGCTCCGTCAACGCTCCTTGGGAAACCTTAACAACCTTACAAACATACAACATTAATGTGAGTGATTTTTTTTCGCTTAAGAATTATTATACTGATCGTTCTGAATAACTCGTACCTCAAATTCGTAATTTTAAGTCGCCGTTTTCAATATTTGTGTTCGCCCTCAGTCTTTCGCCCACTTAGTATTTCAGTACGCCATAATCAGTATTTTTGACAACCTTACTTTGAATTTATATTCGATCGTTTAAATACTAGACTTTCTAAATCTACAATACAATAAATAAATTACTTATTAACCATGTGACGCAAAAACAGAGAATATCTCGACAAAGACCAACATTTCCAAACTTTGTCAATATGCTCGCTAAAAGCGTACCCGTGACATGTTGTCGCGTCGTGATTGACATCAAAACAAGTTCTATATTACTTTCATACGAGAACAGTACATGGTAAAGTAAAATACCCTTTTGTTTGATTAGGCATAATAAGGAAAGAATGAAAAAAATAAGAACTAAGCGAGTCGATTCGCATCTCATTCGTAGAAAACACACATACCAAGCAACGCTTGCATTCATATTTTCGCATACGTCAGCCTGCTTAGGTATGCATGCCGTAGAATGTATCCTATCAAAGAAATTTACCATGGTAAACAATGCTTAGCATGCTGACGAATGCGAAAATATCAAAGCAAGCGTAGGTATGTGTGTTTTCTATGAGTGAGATGTGAATCTACTCTTTTAGTCTGATTTTGGAAAATCGGCCAAGTGGAAGTGAAACATAGTCCGAAAATAACAATATCATCTACATATACTTACAGTGATTTTCTTTGTAATGTGTTTTGAAGACAATTAACCATGTCAGTTGTTTTATATAGTGTAGCGTCCTTTTACCTTTTGTAAATTTGAGAGCATTATAGACTTACTAGATACCTGTATAGGTACCTATTTAATTTGTGACCATATTTTTTTCATTTTGTTTTTTTATGTGGTTCCTGCTCTTAAGTCTACTTTGCTCCCTCATAACTATTCTAAGTCATAACTGTACCCACTCAAATTGTTAAAGATATGGATTTTAAACGAGTAACCATGGAGTTTCTTGCCGGCTCTTCTCCATAGGAAACGACTAATTGGAACCGTGCACCTAAATTCGACTTTTCACAAGCGCCTGTAATGGTTTATGTGAAATAAAATCTTTTGATTTTGATTTTGATTATACTGCATAAGCAAAATAAGTTACTTTCTTATAATTAGGGAAAATAGAGAGAAAATATTTAAAGAATTTATATTTTTTCCTTCTAGTCCTTCCACACTAACCATATGCCAAATATCAAGTTTTATAGGTCTGCTTGAAGTACCATAGAATTTGTAACATAATTTTCAAGCTCTCATCTGTTACAAAGATATAGGGGGCTTAAAAGTGCCTTGAGTTGCTTAGAGAAAAGAGTGTACGGTTGTGCCTGCTCGACTTTGGCGGTTTGATTCGCAGCTAAAAGCACCTATTTCGCACACACATGTGACGTGGATAAGCGTAATTCTAATGTTGATAGAAGTACTAGAGTGCGCGCAAGATAACTCTGCGCGCGACTGAGGACGTCCTCAACGTTGCAATCATCGCAAAAGTTATAATTACCGCTTTTTAAGCTTATCTTTTTTTATTGCCAAACACATTTTTCCCGTTAAACATTCCTACAATCAGGTTGTTCTATTCAAAATTAATAAAACGGCACACACTTTGGTGGACCACGATTAGTTCCGATTTCGGCCGCGCGCAGACTTATCTTGCGCGCAGACTTATCTTGCGCGCAGACTTATCTTGCGCGCACTCTATGAGGTAAGTAGTACTATAATGACTGCCTCGTTGGTCTAGTGGTTGCAAGCGCGAATGCTGAGCGTGAGGTCCTGGGTTCGATTCCCAGGTTGGGCAGTGTTATTGGGTTTATCCGTGTGGAATTTCTGTTGCAGCCCGGAGTCTGGATTTGTGGCCGGTTGCTGGAAATAGGTTTGCCCCCTATTACATGGGACTTAAACATAACAGCGAAATGAGGGTGTGCTATATTCCTCTGCCCAACCCTTCGGGGAATACAGACGTAAATGATGATATTATACAGGGTGGCTAAAAAATCGTGGATCAAACGAAACAGGGCGATAGTTGGGGTTATTTGTAGTAATAAATATCTCGGTAGCAGAACCTTAAATTGATCTCCTTAAAAGTTATGACAATTTGAGTGTTTTTAAGAATATATCAAAATTTGTAATAAATACGCAATTTAAAACAATAAATTATGTTGAGTTGCTTGAAAGAGCTTTCATGACAGTAAGTGCCATGATTTATGAGTATTGGCACTTTTTTCAATATCTTTTAAGTCTCACGAAAAAATATTATAACTTTAGAAACTTACTGTAAAAAAAATGTAGGTACTAGCATAAAATGCTGCAAATAACCCCAACTATCGCCCTTTTTCGTTTGATCCACGATTTTTTAGCCACCCTGTATAGAAATACTACTTTAAAGAAATTTACAATAAGTCTACATGGGGTGAGTTATGTAAATGTATATGTTTTTGAAAATCGGAAATCTCCGCTTCACACTATTTTCGGTTTTGCCTAGCCTTTTCCCAACTATGTTGGGGTCAGCTTCCAGTCTAACCAGATGCGGCTGAATACCAGTATTTTACACGGAGCGACTGCCATCAGACCTCCGCAACCCAGTTACTGGACAATGCCGATATCCTAAGCCTAGACCAGTTGTCAGACTTTCGGACTTCTGACTACCCGTAAAGACTGTCATAGATATTCGTATGACACCCTAGACAACCTATTTTCAATTAAGAATAATGGGCTGAATTAGCTGTTTCAATTTACATTACACTCAGTATAATTCCAATCATTGTCAACATGATGTAATATTAATATCATCAAAGGCCCAATTAACCCTAAAAGGACCACTACCCAATCATTAAAGTAACCGTTAATAGCTCTTAATCAACGTCTCATATTATTACATACATACATACATAAATTATAAAAATATAGAATCGGGTCTACTCGCGTAAAAAACTTTCAGAGGCACAAAATACGTTTTATCCCGACGTTTCGGCAGAATTGCACCGGCCGTGGTCACGGGTAGATTGAAGTGGCGGAGCAGTTGTCATCTTCGTGAAGCAAGGGCATTTTCATCTACCCTCACTCTTAAAGTTTTTTACGCGAGTAGACCCGATTCTATATTTTTATAATGTGTACAAATCGCAAGAGTCTTAAAACATTAACATACATAAACTTACACCTTTTTCCCATAGGGGTAGGTAGAAAATGTAGAACGTCATATGCTACGATCCTTACATACTCCTTTCGTTTCGTCCACGTTCATACATCTTATCATACACGCACGCCGCTTGAGAGTACTATGCACCTGTCCTTTTTGAAGAACATCACCAATAACATCGATGTATGTCCTTCTAGGGCGTCCTCTACTGACGTTTCCACTGACATCCGCCTTATAAATTCCTTTTATTAATCGCCGTTCACTCATTCTCTCAATATAACGAAACCACCTAAGCATACTCCTATACATTTTTGTCACTACGTCATCGTAATCTTTTAATACACTCAATTTTAATCATCTTTTCAAAGTCATATATTATTAAAGTTACCTTAAGAGCCTATTTGTCCTAAAGGACCACGTACATTAGGACCAAAGTAACGCAACTAACTATTGAGGATCAAGAACAGTTCTTATTGTGTAATGCCTTACATTATTATTATTGACGTCTGTGGTCTAGTGGTTCGAGTGTCAGACTGCTGATCACGAGGTCGTGAGTTCGATTCCCACACAACACAAATATTTATGTGATGAACATAAGTGTTTGTGTTGGTCTGGGTGTTTCTTATGTATTATAAGTATGTATTTACAAAAAAAATATAAGCATTACATTATATCCATTGTCTAGTACCCATAGTACAAGCTCTGCTTAGTTTGGGACTAGATGGTGCTGAGTAAAAAAATGTCCCAAAAATATTTATTTATAAAAAATATTTATTTATTTAAAATATTTTATTATAATGTATTTAGGATTAGTTACGGTTTACTCTACTACTACTACTACGACTAGTTTCTGACCCAAACGGAACCCTTAATCATGAGCTGAACACCCGGCGAGATCGAGAGTCGAACCCGTTGCACGTGAGTAAACCGTAACTAATCATAAATATGAATGTGTCTCACGAAAGTACATTATAATGTAATTTAACGTTAGTTATTTACTCCACACAGTATTTCAACGAGTTTGACATTGACAGTTTTTAAGGGAGCTCAGGATATGACGCCTCAGCGTTGGAGGACTGTTTGGAGTGTCTAGACGATTAGATGGTTGGCAAACTTTCCTCATCAAGGAAAAAAAAAACCAGAGTCAATCTTATGGGGCCAGAATTTCTATTATCTTCTAGAAGTACAAGGGTGCATTAAGTAGTCCTTCGGGGGATATTGACGTGATGTATTTTTTATTTACATACATACCTGCAATCCCCGAAGAGTTGGTCAGAGGTGTATAGTACACTCTCATTTCGCCGTTATGTTTAAGTCCCATGTAATAGGGGCGAGCCTATTGCCATCAACCGCGTACTAATCTAGAATCCGGATTGCTTCTGAGAAATTCCACACAGAAAAACCCACTATCACTGCCCGACCTGACCACTAGACCAACGAGGCAGTCATTATTTCTTTTGGATTAATATTTTTTGAACGTCAACAACAAAAGACAACACCTTTCTTCCCCCATCTTGCACCTTAAACAACCATAACGGTAATAACCGGTAGAAACCGTAACAATTACAGATTCACATCTTGATATAAGTACGGTTAGGGATGAGGGCACCTATTATTAGACACCCCACCCTCACAGAATCCACCCACCCTCATGACGAGCGGATCGATAGCTGCGTGGATTTAAAATAAATACCTTCTGGTTTAGTTAGGTACATAACGAGATTATATTATCCGGTGATTTAAAAAAATCTCTTTTTTGTCTCTGTAAATAAGAAATGTTGTTCCACTCTATGATTTCTTCTGTATCGTGGGTGCGTTTACACACACAATCGCCCAGATCCGAAACAACTATCTGTAGGCCATATTTTTTTTTGTTCCGTGTGGGAATCGAACCCACGACCCTTAGAGCGATTATGCACTGCATCCGATCCGAATCCGTGAAAATACGGATATAAAAAACTCGGACCGAATTCGGATATTGCTGTACGTACTGCATCCGATCCGAATCCGTGAAAATAGCGATCTAGAGTAAATCGGATGCCGGATGCCGGATGTAGTGCGTAAGCTACCATACAAATAGTTCTATGGCTACTTCGGAACGTATTTTCACGGATTCGGATCGGATGCAGTGCGTAACCGCTGTTAGGGTAGAAGGCAATCACTCAGTCACTGCACCAAACGTATCGTCTCTTAAAAAAATTATTGTCATTGTACCGTAGGGAGCTATTACACTATCTATGATCATAGATCTAAATCATAGATATTATGACAATGTAATTTAGAGATTTGAATAATTTTCTCGAACAAAAGTATCCGAATAACACTGCTCGACCAGGGGATCGAACTCAGGACCTCACCCTCAGCAGACGCGCTTGCGGCCACTAGATCAACAAGGCAGTCATTCTTCAGTTCTTGTAGATCATCATCATCATCATCATTCAGCCGAAAGACGTCTACTGCTGGACATAGGCCGCCCCCAAGCATCGCCACATCGACCGGTCCTGTGCTTCTCGCATCCAGCGGATTCCCGTGACCTTCACCAAATCATCGGTCCACCTTGTCGGAGGCCTACCCACGCTGCGTCTTCCGGTACGCGGTCGCCACTCCAGAACCTTTCGGCCCCATCGGCCATCCGTTTTTCGAGCAATGTGCCGCCCACTGCCACTTAAGTTTGGCAATTCTTCGAGCTATGTCGGTTGTCTTGGTTCTCCTGCGGATCTTATCATTTTTGATATGATCACGTAGGAAAACTCCGAGCATAGCCCTCTCCATTGCCCTTTGGGTAACCTGAACTGACCTGAGCCCCTAGCACGAGTTTTTGCTAAATCGTGTAGTTAACGTTATCGTTTCGTTTGCGACAAATTTTGTATGCCAATTTTACTAGCGCCACGTGTGCGTATTTGGAACTAAACACTCCATAGCACAAGTTTTTGACAACCGCTATCGTATCGAGTTCGAATAGTTACGGTTACGTAAATTGACGTAAATGCGCTAAATGTATGAGAATCGGTAGCACGAGTTTTCATTTTGACATTACCTTTCGAGTTTCGGTCGACACGAATACGGAAACCGTCTCACTGACTTTTTCTTAGTGAGAAAGCTAACCTACAAAAGTATTTACCACCATTTACCAGTGTTATTGTCTTAAAATGATAAATAATGGCACAAAGAGGAAGACACGACGGCTATTACTATGTTGCCTTCCGTTTAATTAGGCTAGGACAAGAAAAGAAGACGTGAATTGAGGTTGGTACAACTTATTTTATGTTTACAAACACAAGCAATAATTTCTTTTTGTAAACCATTTTTGTAACATATTGTATGTAACTCTTTCTTTTCTTCTTATTACAGCTTGATTGAACAACGGATTCGTGTTGGTAATATGACGGATCCATTAGACATTAATGAGAGGGAGTTTAAAAACAGATACAGGCTAAGCAAACAAGCTTTTAAATTCTTTTGCAACGAACTACGTTGCAAAAGTGGTCTCAAGTCGTCCCAAAGGATAACTTTGGAGCATAAGGTACTACCAAATTATATTTTTTTTAAAACTGCGATAGAATTATTGCAATATACTAATATATGTTTACAACTTTCAGGTGTTAAATGTGCTTTATTATTTTATGCCATGGGTTCATACCAACGCATAGTTGGTATGGGCAAGAACTTGGGGCAAACTACCGTCAGTAAAGATGTTTCTGAAGTTACTGAAGCCCACCACCCAGCAGTGGCTAACACTTTATTAAGTTTCCTACTTCAAGGGCAGATAGAGACTTAATAAAGCAAAGTGTGCACGACAGCATAATAAATGAATCAGGTACAAGCAGTAACACTAATAACTTAGCGGCCTACACTCAACCTCATTGTAAATAGAATAATGTTACTATCCAGTTTTTAGCTGAAAAGAATGGGTCCTTTCGTTTAGGTTACCTAGGTTATAAGTATTTTTTATGTGTAATTTATATGGAAATAGTAGTTATTTAGGTGTTAATTACTTGATTCATAGTTAGATTACTTGTTAATTAGACTCCTTGACATGTATATAACAAGGCACAATGTAAATCACGATACATACCATGATAAGCAACAAAATATGTAGATAACAAAGTAAATATAAATTTAAATGTTAAGTTTCCTCCTCGCACTTTGGAGGTGATAACTTCGGCTCTGGGAAGGTTAAGATTGATATCATGGTATGCATCAGTTAAACTACGAACCATACTAACCCCCTGTGAAGACGGGATGAATGTAACCATAATAGTTTACAAGGTTACAGGGATTAAAAAAGGTAAACAAACCATGATAAAAATAGGAAATAATATTTTATTATTGTAAATGTGTTTTGGGGCATATACCTAATTAGCATAGTAGACCTTAGGCTAAGTGTAGATAAGCAATTTGAAGACAAAGGTATTGTCATTGCCACAATATTTAAATTATTTAATTTCAATATAGTAGGTAGGCTGCACTTGTAGTACATAATATGTAAATTGATTGAATTTTTCAGATTTTTAGAAACTTTGGAATTCCAGGGTCTGTGGCTGCATAGATGGATCCCTTAACCACATATTCAGGCCAAAAAAGGAAGTGGAACATCTTTTTTATTGTCAAAAGCATTTTCATTCCCTGAATGTGCAAGTTGTAAGTTTATAAACTTTCAAATATTGTTGTTAACTGTACTATCCACAATAATTAAGATTTAAAATATATGTATATTTTCCAACAGGTTTGTGATAGTGATTGCAATATCCTAAATGTCAATCCCAAAATATGGTGGAGCAACGCACAACACTTTTATTTGGGAAAATAGCCAGGTCAACACATACATGCAGCAATTGCAATAATATATAATAATAACAATGAGCAAGTGTGGTTATTAGGTGTGTAATATTTAATATTGTGTACATTTACTGAAATATTGTAATTTCACTGGAAACTAGATTAAATAAGGCTTATTTGTTACAGGTGATTCTGGGTACCTACAAAGACCTTGGATGATGACACCTATCCTGAATGCAATTGAAGGAAGCCCTGAAGCCAATTATACTTCTCTTGTTGTATGTTACACAACCTAGATCTTCAATTTGCAGTTCCTGACCCAGATGGATATGACCCAAATGATTTAGTGATGGAAACACCCAAAGCCTCTTCTTCTACACAGCAAGATGCCACCAGCATCTGATGACCTAATAAGATGTTGAGTGCTAAGGGCCTTACTTATTAGTAGGATAAGGATTTGATTTTTTTCTGTTGAATACAGATGTAAATCTATAAATAACAGAAAAAAATCAAATCCTCCAAAATCTCCTTGATAAGATAGTACTTAATATTGTTTTTTGAAAAATATTTAATGTACTGACAATGTAAATTATTGTTACTATATTTTTTACATTACACTAACCTACATTGTTTTTACATAGTTTTAAGCACTACATTGTAACAATACTCGATTATACATGAAATTATTTTAAAAGACTATTCATGGAGTTTCTTGTCAGCTCTTCTCCATAGGACCTACTTTTTGGAACCATGCAACTAAATTGTCGAAACGTTTTCCAAGTGCAAGTACTGCCTATTCGAATTAAAAAACTTTTATTTGAATTATGTTGTAAATAAGATAGTACAAAATAAAAAAACTGTTTTGATTAAAAAAATATTTTTATTTAACACACAACACCTGTATTCCCCGAAGGGCCAAGCAGAGGTGACTAATCTTAATTATTATGAATCTTCTCTCTCCATTTTAGGCCTATCACACTCTCTATTGTTTTCCCTGACATTATTCTCCATTCTTACAAAAATCTCTTCTACACTCTTCATTTGCTTCTTTCTTTTTTGCTGCTGCATTCGTTGTGAACGATTGACCTGGCTGGTGGTTGGCCTAGGCGACGTATGACTGAGTGTACCATGTCTAGGTGGTGCTGTTGTTCTGTAAAACTAGTACGGGGAACGTTCCACTCTTCATCACCTGTTGGCAAAAGAAGTTGTATATTACCTAAGTCCAATTTAAAAGATTGTAAAATTAAATGTAACAAAGATGATGCCTGATTTGAGCAATGCAGTAGAGAAGAGTAGACATTGATCATATTGAATCTAGTTTTTTTTTTAAATATTATTCTGGATAGGTGCATACCAATTATATGAGCGTCTGTGATTGCCGCCACGGCCATGTCACCATAAGCAGATGCTGCAGCTCCTGTCGCAACCTGTCACATAGAAATTAATATTGTTACATAATAATAAAAACTAATAATGTGGTGCATAGGGCAGATTTAATCATTTATTTATTTACTGTTTTCTGTGACTTCATTCACATACAACCTACCAACCCCCATTTCATCCTATTAGGGGTGGGTTTTTATTGAATGCTTTCTTATTGGATGCCTACACCCTATAAGGAACCTAACTGCCAAATTTAAGGACTAAGTAGTTTAAGTGGTGTAAGGGAGGGGCTCGTGGCTAATTAACAACCGTGTGGATCATATGATTTGCAAGATTAAGCTGCGCTTGCCACAGTCAGTCCGTGGTTGCGTGACCATTGATTACACATTGAGACCCTTCCGTGCATCGGAGAGCATGTTAAGCTATCGGTCCCGGGTGCTATCAGAATAATATTGTTGTCATCACATAGGTAGGTACTCACTTTCCTTCACTTATCTTCCTATGCTGTCTTGCCCTCTCCTTCACTGTTTAATATGGTAGTGAGCTCCTTCCAACATTCACTGCACCATTGGCGTCCTCGGGGCCCGAAGAGAGTATTGAAAAGTCTCCATTTCTAAAAAAAAAAACACCTATTGTAGTGACTATGTAAGCCTGGTTTTGAATTAACATTTATTTTCTATATTCCTATTACCTACTAGTAATGATTAATTGTGTTTGTTGTTTCCTTATTTTCTTCCTATCAATGTACAATAAAGTATTTCTATATATCTATTATTGAATAGGTAATAATTCTTGAAATCATAAAATTGATACTTGAAAATAATTCTTGACTTCATTTGACGCACTACCTATGTTGAGGTAAATGAATTCTAGCATGAATCTATATTGAGGAACTTACTTTTCAATTAATAGGCTCGTCTCTCTGATAAATGTGGGATTTATAAAGAGTATGGGTTTATGTGAAATATGGGTGAATAACGTGATGTACTTACTTTTCCATACATTCCACCATTAGGAGGAATTGAGTGTAACTCGTGCTTGTCGAGGTTTTTGTAATAAAACGAACACAATAACACAACTAAAGATTTGATCGAATTAATATTGTTTATTTACATTTTTCTACAACCAAGGTCAAACATAAACGTCACTGACGGGACCGTTCGAAAGATCGAAATCAAACGACAAAAATTGACAAAATCCGACAAAATATTAATAACATAACTTCACGCCTTATTCCCCGAAGGGTTGGCAGAGGTGTATAGTATACACCCACGTTTCGCCGTTATGTTTAGGTCCCATGTAATACAAAATATTAATATTTTAACAATTTACCAAAACTTTACTTTTTTTTTATTTGGGTTCGGAACGCACCATTCACTCCAAACCATTCCATTCGCTAGTGGATTCTCGGCCTATATTAACTATAGTAGAACTATCGAGTAGTAATAGTAACGAGCTAACGTAAGACGTTTTTATGAACTCATGCTGCCGAAATACTTTACTATAGTATCGACTTCGTTTGCGTCTGGTAAACACGTTACGATAACTACTCGATTTTGCTAAAAACTCATGCTAGGGGCTCTGGTTCTTGTTGATATTACTCCATAACGTAGGTACATCAAGTGACAAGCATAAAAACAATCTGTGAAATCTGATATTAAGATGGGGGACACTCTATATTGGACTTGGGGTCCAATTTACGACAAAACAATATCGCGTTTCCGAGTTTCCGACCATACCTCGAATCACACGCTCATAAGAGTTCCAATATTTTTACGGATCGTTTCATTTTCATGATTTTTTTGTTATTTAGTTGTAAGAGATGTACTAGTATGTGTAGCGATGGCTAGTGGGATAGTTTATTTATGGTACAAATATTTTTAGGAAAATTGCATTATTCAACTTTTTTTTAATCGTTATTCAATGGTCTATTATATAAACTTTTTAGGGTTTATTGGCAACGTCAAATAACAGTTTTTTTTTCTTTTTGTAGCAATTTTAGCCAGAGCCATTTTGCCAATGATAAGTATTAAAAGTTGGGGAAACAAACAAAAGGACTAGGTACAGTAAAACGAATAGTGTGAAATTTCTCAAAAATTCAAAAAGAACCATTATTTGTATCTGAGGAATAAGTTAGTTGTTGTTTGCCTATAAAATAGCTGTCAAAACGACAAATTAATTCCTCAAATAAACGTTTTACGACGACGGTAAAATCAGAACATAGTTGCGCAATGTAGTAGATTTTAAACTAAAATGCATTAAATATTATAAAAAAAACATACACTACGCAAAAAATAAACAAAAAGCAACCTTTCATTTGTAAATTAAAGTGGAATCATAGTACCCATCTTATTTAAAAAAAGCTTTTTCGAATGTTAGATTAAAATACTCTTCATTTTTTTTTTCTATTCTCTACTAGTACTCACGAAAACTATTCACATCTGATTTATTACGTGTCGACTACAACCTTTACATATTTATATAAATCGCCTTATTACCAAACTGTTACAAGCCTGTAAGCTTTTCAATAGACTTCGAGTAACAATATCACAAAGACCGATTATGTACTGAAATTTATATGCTCTGAAAGAAAACCGTATGAATATGTCAGATGCTTGCCTTCCACGTAAGGAAACTTTTTGGTCCTTTTACCCTACGGCGATAGCGAAAACGGCATTTTTGGTCCTTTCTACCTTACGGCGAAAGGGAAAACGGCCTTATATTATTAACCGATTCCGAAAAGGAGGAAGTTCGCATGTTGGGTAAATTAGTCCCAATGCTGCCACAACACAGTGATGCTAAGTGATGACCCATTCACATGCAAATGTGACGCATTTCTGTATTTTTTAGTCTAGTAATAGTTAAAGTATACTAAACATGGTGCTTGTTAAGTATTTTTATTTAGGTAACTGTAACACCTGTAGCTATAGTTTGTACTGTGTCGATTTGTATGCTGAATAAATTGATTTTCTTTTTCTTCTTTAAACACGATTAGTTACGCCTACCGTAAAACAAAAAATAAAAAAGTACAGGCTTAACGTAGACCAGTAATAGATCACGTGGTTTTAAGAAATTACACGGAATTATTTCCACCCTTTATGTAGGTACAATCAACCAAAGTGATAAGTAGGTATACAAGCTTAGTTTTAGTATATACTAAACCTGAAACTACTTTGTTCAGAATCACTAGGAGAATCGATTGACAATTATTTTTTACACCACATTTTTCACATTTTTTTATACCCATAACAGTTGACGGGAATAGACACCTTGACGGCTTGAGATGGTCTGCACGGTCAGTTTCCCTGTATTAGATAACCCCTGCATAGCATATTTCAGGCATTTCACACTTTACTAGGGAACTTAACGCGACATAAACTACGGTGTAACTTGGAGATTAATAAAAAAAACACATATTCAGACAGTTCTGATGAAAATCTTGTTGGGGTGTTTCGGTTTTTGTATTTACTAAAAATAACGTTGTATATGCAACTAATTACATTCGAATGTGAACAATGTGCGTGTGTTGAGTGGCCAAGTTTATGCCATCACAGCGCTTGTCTGAGCGAGTCTTGTGTATAAAAAGTTACTCGTATTACGCACATAATTACAATGTTTAAATTTATATAAGTATGTTTTTATTTATATTCATGTATGTATATTTATTAAATTTTCTGTTATTTTAGTTTAGCTCCTCACATATTTTCTCCTCTTCCTATTTCTACACACTGCTGTCTGCGTTTATATTTCATTTCTCCTTTCGCAGGTCTGCTGGCAAAAAAATATGTTGAAATGAGCAGTACCTTTTACTCATAGTTATATACTGTATTTCTCTTGGAAATGATTGTTGTGTATACATACATTTAAAATAAATAAATAAATGACAATTGAAGCGTTAAATGGACGAAGGTGTTTTCTAACAAATAGTTCAAAAGTAATGGGCATTTTAAAATAGTTAATATTTACATCAATTTATCAACTAAAGCTTTAAGTTTTGACTGAAAATGAAATTAATGAATGAAGGATGCACATTAAAACTTTGAGCTTTAATTGATATTTTAAAATGCCCATTTAAACTATTGGTTAGTTAACACCTTTGTCCACTTAACGCTTCAATTGCTTGTGTAGTGCATAGTTATCCGTTATTTGCCTGTACTCTAACTGACTATCTAACTCCTTTGTTGACTGTATTACGTGCATGATTGCGTCTCTCCCCCTTGCCCCATTGAGGCTAAATTACTGTACCAATTTTGGCGTCAGCTGGGTATAGTCACACGGATATTCACGTCTTTTTCCTTATGAGTTGAGAGAATTGCAGGCAATATTTACAATGGGTATAATTACTGTTCATTTGATTCCGTGAGAAGTTGGGTAACGGGGTCTGAAGGCAGTCAGAAAATATATTTATTGTGTTTCACATAAGAAGGTTATTTTATTGACAAAAGTATAATAATTATGCGTTCCTTGCGGATTATGTGTGGTGTAACTTTGAATGATAGATTCAGGAATAATTTGATAAAACAAAGTTACGGTTTGAAAGATGATGGTAGTGACAAAAATTTAAAGGCTTGTGCTTAGGTGATTTCATCATGTTGAGAGAATGAGTGAACGGCGATTAATAAAAGGAATTTATGAGTCGGATGTCAGTGGAAACGCCATTAGCAGACGCCCTAGAAGGACATACATCGATGTTATTGGTGATGTTCTTCAAAAAGGTCAGATGCGTAGTACTCTCAACCGACGTGCGTGTATGACAAGATGTATGAACGTGGAAGAAGCGAAAGGAGTATGTAAGGATCCTAGCATGTGGTGTTTCACAGTTTCTGACTACCGCTATGGGGATAAGGCGTGAGTTTATGTGAGTATGTATGTTATAATATAGTTTTCATCGAAAAAGTGTTCTGATATTGTGACTGCCAGAAATGTTCAACATTTTTGCACAGATGAGCTCTGGCCACCAGCCACCAGGATTTATCTCTGTGATGAATTAGTCTTCTTGCCTAGATATGCTGGAAAAGTAGGCTCCATCGAGGCAGGGGGCTAAATAGGGAACTTAGTCTTTCGTGTCGGCACAAGCTATATGAGGATAACTCATGTCGTGGTGAATAGATTAGCCAGTCAGCAAGCTTGGTCTCAGAGCTGACTGCCCAGAGACGAATTTGTCATGTTTTGACATTTGCTCACATTTAAGTTTGTGGCCAATGTATCAAGATAAACTGGACATAGCATAATGAGCCCAATACTGCTCCATTACTGAGCACGGCCTCTTTCATAATGAGAAGGGCTGTAGGCAGATCTCATACCACCACGCGCCACGCTCCGGTGCGCGGAGCTACGTTTTTTAACGTTGACTGTAAGTACTTCAGTTTGTATATAAATCACGCATAGTGCAACACACTGAGAAGGCATTGACGCGCGTGGTTGCAGACCGCGCGCAGATCACGCGACAACGCGAGGGGGCGAGAGGCGTCCCGCAAGGTATGGAACACTGGTATCTGTAGTGATTGTGTATTTTTGCGAATAATGGACGTGTGTATGAATTGAACTTTATTTAGTGCGGGGATATCGAAATTTGCGGCAGCGCACGGAGATGCAGATGAAACCACCATGATGGTGTAGATCTGCGCCTCCGTCGACGAGCGCGTGAATGCGTCGCCCCGCGCACTGGAGCTTGGCGCATGGTAGTGTGAGATCAGCCTCAGTCCATCGCGCTGGCCTGGCCTGGCCTGTACAAGTTAGTGGACTACACACACCATCGAAAACTTTATGGAAGCCCTCTCGGTGTGCAGGTTTCCTCACGATGTTTGCCTTCACCGTTAACGCAAGTGATAATCAAATTTTGATCTGCACATTTATTTCAATGTCAGGGGTACGAGCTGGGGTCAAAGTCAGACCCTTCTAAGTAATCATTAACTAATGGTTCATTAACGTTTTAGATTCTAAAGTGTCCGTCTCTCAGGTCTAAATTGGTGCTACATTAAGCTTAATAAACCGCTGAAGTCCTTATAACGAATATACTATCATTTTCAAGACAAAAGCGAGTATATAATGCTCTCTACAGATCGAAGTGATGCAACTTCATTGTTAAAAGAATTAATGAGGCTATTCTGTATAAGTTGCAAGAGTGACTCCAGACTCCGGAATAATGAGCGCTGGTTATAATGAAAGGAATTAATATTGAAAGTTTTTGAGCTACTTGTGAAGTACTTGTTCAAAATAATGGCGGAATGTTTAGTAGCACTTAGTATTGCACTACCCCATCTCTAATTATGGGTGTCGTAAAAGGCGAGTAAGGGATTCACTAGAGGATGGGCAGTAGCGTTCTCCGAGTACTTTAACAAACATACTGCGATCGCCAACTCGCCTGCCAAGCGTGGCGATTATGGAAAACCCCCCCAACATGGCTTGGGGGAGGTTTATGTCCAGCAGTGGATTTCTTTCGGCTGAATGATGATGAGGGCAAAAATGTTTAGATTTTCGTAATAGTACTTTTTGTTCATTATTACGGTACAGCTGACAGGTTAAGCTGCACTTGCCGCGGTCAGTATGTGGATGGGTGACCATTCGTTACAAATCGAGACCCCTCCGTGCTTCGGAGAGCACGTTTAGCCGTCTGGTCCCGGGTGTCATACGTATACCTATGACAGTCGTTACGGGTATTCAGAAACCCGAAAGTCCGAAATGAATGAAAGCACGGTGACACTGCTGGCGGGCTAATGCGATATCGCTCTTTGCAGTCAGTAAACTCGGGGCTCTAAAATGATTCAGAAATAGAAAACCAAGTTTTTATTTTGTTTTTTTTTTATTTATTTGATTGTCCAAAATACCCGTTTAGGGTTAATCTGTATCACCAGTAGATCACGCCTTTTGAAGGAATTATACGAATTTGTTTACACCCTGTATACAACCTTCCAATATCAACACTGGGCACCCGTTTCGTCGCGCCCCTTGCCGGGCGCTGAGACGACCTTGGACGAACATTGGGCAATAGGCCACCAGACATAAGACCCGCCTGGTTGGAAGATCCTCTCTTTTCGTTTAAGGAACACCATACTTCGTTCCTCCACTATTAATCCTAATTCCGGCCAGTAACAATGATCGCAGTACGTTTTTACATATATTTGGCGCCACCCAAACGCGTCATATCGTCTTAGTTACGAGCATGTTATTGTAAACTGTGGTTTATGGCGACCGTCGATATTTATGACTATGCTATGTAAATTATGGAGAACAGCTGAGGTGTTTCTTGGGGAATTGGAAGTGGGAGTCAGCAAATTAACGGTGTGTTCTGATTGCAGCCCATAATTCAATCTTATTTGTGGGAATTAGGAATGAGGAATTCGTTATTTTTAACAACGTAGTAATGTTGATTGCTTATCCAGTGATAGCCTAGCGGTTGAATGCTTGCCTTCCATGCAGGAGGGTCTGACTTCAAACCCGGCCCGCACTTCTGTCTTTTCGAATTCATGTGCTTTAACGGTGAAGAAAAACATTGTAAGGAAACCTACACACCTGAGAGACTCCAAAAAGTTTTTGATGATGCGTGAAGTCCGCCAACCCGCACCAAGCTCGCATGGTGGACTAAGAACAAAACCCTTCTCATTCTGAGAAGAGGCCCTTGCCCAGCAGTGGGAAAGTAATGGGCTGATTATTTTTATGTTAACCATACGTAATAATCTAATTCTTAGGAATAACTACCAACTTTGTTTTATTCATTTAAAATACAAAAATAAATAATATTTTATACCGACTTTTACATACTGCTTACATAAAAATTATATCCTAGACTAAAACTATCTATACAAACTAAAAGACTGCATCAAAATATTCCTCCACAACGCTGTCGACTGGAAGCGTGCCCAGAAGGCTGGCAGCGTTGCCACGTTGAATGCAAACGCTAGTTCTTTGGCCGAAAAACAAACCAGCCCTCTGGTCACGTAAAGTGTCGACCAGTCTTCTTCCTATTTCCTTAAAAAAGAGGACACAGACCCCATGACCCTTGGGTCATTCAACGATGACTTCGAGGTTACTATATTTGCGCCGTTTGAGGGTGTCCATGGGCCCCCAATAACAGCGGCAGCGCCAGCACAGCCCACCGAGCTAGGAACCACGAATGGAGCAAGGGTGTCGACACATTTGGCGTCCCACACCAGAAACCCACCCAAGAAAGAAGGAATCAAGCACCGACTTGATTATCATAAAGTATATTTTTTGCTGAAAGATATCAAAAAGTGTGTCACCCCTATTCCCGAATGACATCATTTTAATAATACGTACCCACAGCCCGCAAAGAATGTATTTATATTCATAAATGTTGTGTCAAAACAAATTACACTCGACGGTGGCGACACGAACACGACACGTGTACTGTATAATACGTTATAAGGTTACTTTTAAATATTAATATCAAAGCTATATCTTGGCTGAAGAATATCGAGATTTTATGGATATAATATTATCTAGTTACTTCAAAAATGGTGTAGGAAAATATCGTAACAACACACAGGGATGAAAAAAGATTGCATGTAGCGGAGATGAGAATGTTGAGATGGATGTGTGGAGTAACCAGAATGGATAGGGTCAGGAATGAGTATATTAGAGGAAGTTTGAAAGTAGCGCCAGTGACAGAGAAGTTGAAAGGGAACCGTTTGTCTTGGTATGGGCATGTGAAGAGGAGAGATGAAACGCATGTGACGAAAAGAGTTATGAATATAAATGTGGATGGATGGAGAGGAAGAGGGAGGCCAAAGAAAAGATGGATGGATTGTGTGAAGAATGACATGAAAGAGAAGGGTGTCAGTGATATCATGACGGGTGACAGGACGGAATGGAAGAAGAAAACGTGTTGCGCCGACCACAAGTAACATGGGATAAGGGCAGGAAGAAGAAGACGCAGCTTCTCCGTATGCAGAAGGCCTCTTGCCTTTGCCCCGTACTGGGACTGGTAAACCACCCACGGCTGGGGACACCTTTTTTAATCACTATCCTCCTGCCCTTATCCCAACTTATTTGTGGTCGGCGTAGCATGTATTTCTGTTCCATACATCTCTATTAGCCGTCATCTTAGTAGTCACCCTCTTTCTAGTCTATTATCTTTTACATTATCCATCCATCGTTTCTTTGGTCTTCCTCTACTCTTATAACCATCCACATTCATACTCAAAACTTTCCTCACGACATGTTCCTCATTCCTCCGTATCATATGCCCATACTATGATAACTGGTTGTCACACAATTTATCAGTCACCTACACCACTTTCAGACGCCGAAAATTGGGACGCCTTTTTAAATACCAAAACAAAAAAATACTATGACGAAAGTACGAGGCTACCGACGCTGCCTGCCCAGGGTGCGCTGGACGTACTTAAGCATTGTTAACTACAATTTAAAACCCTAAACATCCCCTTTTAACCCTACAATAAACTCAATAAATTCGTTGGGACATGGTGAACAGTAAACTGGCAGAGTTTGGTAAAGTATTGTTAGGTTGGTATCGCTGTCCCTTCGCGGTTTTGTAGGGTTGGGTTACAAGCAATTAATTTAAATTATACTTGAATCAGGATTTAGGAAATATTCGTGTTAATTTGCTCTAATTTGGAAATAATTTGAACTGGTGAATTTATGATTCGCATTAAATAGAAAATTAGTATGATTCGTTCGCCATGTATTATGTTCGCCAGTGGTCTGGTGTAATAGCCGGCGAGCCTATTGTCATTTACCCGGCACGGCTAATTACAAGCTCCGGGCTGCTGCTGGAAACCCAATAAAACACTGGGCACATTTGAGAGCTGTCTATTGTAATTTTAACGTTAAAAATTAATGGTAAAAAAAACTTTTAAAAACAAAGAAGAAAATAAACTTTAAACTAAATCAAACCAATCAATTTAGTACTTGTATTACACAATTTATTAAATGATATAAAACCTTGTCGCGAGATTTACCTGTGTACTAACTAGTCTTGCTTGACATACTTATTATATACAGGGTTACATGTTAAGTCGACCTAGATCATTTAAGAGGTTGTAGTTGCCATCATTCCTGACTGATTTGACTTTGAAACACCGTACCCCAAACTTAACCGTTTTCAAGATAAATTGGAAGGCGAAGTTTTTTTTTTCATTTTGTTACTCATTCAATCATCTACTACGACCCAGTTTGTTCAGTTAACTGCAATTTTAGTATTGAAAATAATAAAGCAACTTATCTATTACACAAAAATCGCAAACACAAATAAATTAGAGGCAAAACACCCAAAAAAAAAGCGAATAGACAAAAAATCGGCAATTTAAAAAAAAAACTTTGACTTTCAATATTTTGAAAACGGTCAAGTTTGGGGTACGGTGTTTCATAGTCAAATCAGTCACGAATGATATAAACTACAACCTCTTAAAGGATCTAGGTCGACTTAACCTGTAACCTTGTATAATTCTATGAAAGAAAATGTTTCCTATAAAATATGCAAATCTCGCGACAAGCTTTTTTAAAATTCAGTTGCAAGATTCCTCCCGGACAAACATACATACATTGAAAGTTAAAAAAAAAGCCTGTAAAAAAAGTACTGATTTTCTGGGCATTTTTTATGGTTCCGGATTTAAGAATACTACTGACAAAAAGTACAGTAATAAAACTAAATATAAGTGACTAAAAATTAAACCAAAAAGTCCAAAAATAAGTTATGTTGAACTTTTTCAGCATAACACAGCAAATTCTGTACATCTGAAATTCAGATGCAGTCGGGGTTTTTTTTTTGTTGGATAACCTACTTTATCGATCTCCGACTGCATCCGAGTAATTCCAGGATTCTAATGATACCACATAGATCTAAATCGGTTCAGGCGACATTAACTTTGAAAACATAACATTCCTTTTTTGGGCAGTCGTGCAAGAAACGTTTAAAGAATATTCATCTTTGAAAAGCCATGTAGTAGTAACATATCTATTTCTACCGGACACCACCAGTAGTTTGAGGTTTTTTTGGTGAGCTCAAATAAATTTCTCACACATCCACTGCGACCCTACCAATGAATAATAAGGAGTCCTGTCAAATGGCGCGTATTTTATGATCCTTTTTACTAAATTGCTATTCTTGAGGTATTTGAACACACTATTTTATCTTCTAAACTTGCTTTTGCCCGCAGCTTCGCTTGCGTGGAATTTTGAACCCGTTAAGTGACGATTTTCCATACTTACAAACTTTCATCCCCTTGTAATGTAACAGACGGCCCCAGGATCTCCTGAGAGCACGTCTGCTACACCAGTTGTAGGGAATGGTGTAGAACATTCGTTACCTAGTAGTACATAACAATAATAAAATGGTTATAGAATAAGAGGCAAGATAGCTTCATGTCCCTTGGGGTAGTCAGCGAGTTCCTTCTCGTAGTTACGGCGTTTGCTAATGGCCCACACAGCCATTTGATAGAAACCGGCGGCAGCAAACAGACCGGCTGTAGCACATTTAGTCATGACGGTAGAGTATAGTCAGTCCGATCGCCGATCTCGTAAGTGTAGCAGGAGACGAAGTGTAAAGGAAGGGAGAAGGGGTTACCATCGGGCACCGGAATGCATCTCACTTTGGTACCATGAGAACGCAGGTTCTTCAATAAGATGTGGAGGCTCAGGTTGTCCAGCTCACATAAGTCCTCCGAATCCCACGTAGAAGCACGTATTGCATAGAGCAACGTACAGGGTATGGTTGATGTGATGCCACGTAAAATGTAAACAGCCACTTGTAGTTTTGAAAATCATATTTATCAAACAGAAAATAATTATATCAAAAATCACTCCTCTCCATTGTAAAACCAAGTCAAAAATCAAAATTAGAATCTCAAAACCATAGTCATACAAAAAAAGTAAGTATAATAAAAATATCATGAAGGTGAATGACGATGAAGAAGGTGATACTACATTCTTTTTATTTATATAGATGACCCACAAATACATTTTCATTTGAAAAATTGTATATTATGGCGAGCCTAGGGTCAATACAACGTTATACATTTATACAGGGTGTTTATAAATTCGTGTAATTCTTTCAAACCGTGTGACATAGACTGACATGGGATAGTTAAAAATTCAACAAAAAAACAACACGTTCTTACAAGTACTTGAGTAATTTAAGCGCCCTGAGTGAACTGCACGGAGCGATATCGCGGTAGACGTAACCGCCAGCTGTGTCTGCAATAGCCATAATTTCACTCATTTATGCTGGGCATAGAAATGCAAAAAAAAAACCATTTTTTTTTCTTTATTTTTTATTTGATCCTTTCTAGGTGGTATAAATAATAATACTTACCTGTACCTATTGCAAGACAAAAAAGTTTTATTTTAATTTTTGTTTAATTAAGCTAAATCCAATGTGAAGTTAATCTATATCAGTAAATAGATCGTGTGGTTTTAAAGAATTACAGATATTCGTTTACAACCTGTATAAATCTATACTATATAATACTATATACTATAATAATATTATAAAGAGGTAGAATTTGTTTGTTTGTTTGTATGTAGGAGGTAATCTCCGAAACTACTCATCCGATTTCAAATTATTTTTCACCAATAGGAAGCTACGTTATCCCTGAGTGCTATAGGCTATATTTTGGGATCAAAAAATTAGGGATCCGTAAATTAACGCGAGCGAAGCCGCAGGCAAAAGCTATTATTTATATTTTACAATATTTGCAATTTTTTTTATCCTGTACTATCTCACTGCTGGGCAAAGGCCTCCCCCAAGTCCTTCCATGTACTCTTTTCCTGCGCTACTTCAAACCAGCCCTCGCGGTACGCGTCTAGGTTATCTCGCCACCTCTTTTGCCTAACAATTTTAAAAGAAAAGCATTTAAAATGTAAAAAAAAGATTACTAAAAAATATCTCTCTGAATTATCATCTATTTTGTAAGAGTCTAGACGAATAAAATAATACCCTGTATTCAACACCACCTCACTAAAAGGGCGCGTTCAACCCAAACTCGGTAGAAGGCGTTGCGTGAATTATTACCGTTCACGCCTGGCTTGATACGAGGTAACCTGTGCTCGAAACAACGGGTGTATTCACTCAACTATGAATCTTGTTTCAGTTAGTTAAAACAGGTAACCGCTGTAGGTGAAATGTGGCACAATACATAGATATGTATATTTCTTAAATTCACGGCTCATCTTCCGTGCGGAAGTCCGGTCTTTTGGAAGGCATACGGGGGACACAGGTCCAACGCGCAGAGGCCCCTTTGAGAACTTTAATCTAAAATTGGATGGGGCACCAACCGGGGACTATCCACGGCTGCACTATTGGAGTACAGTCATGGACCGTCCCAGGTGGGTGCAAGACTATTGTAAAATATGGTAAAAAAATATCTGGTCTGTGGGGAGAGGTGTTATATGGACCGGTTAACTTCTATTGCCGGAAGAAAACGGTGTCTGCCTTTCAAATTTAAAATTGAACTGTGTTGGTAGATGGTGACTCACCAGCTCACTAGCTGGGCCCCCTGAAAGCCGCCAGTACATAGGCGAAGGGGGCAACAAACGTGTGAGCGGCTAGATGTGTAGAGGTGTGGCCCCGGTTTCACCGTCGCGGGTCTAAAAGACCCGGAGTGGGTTTCCCCGCTATTACGCCATTAGACACTTCCACCTCCAAGCATATTATATTATACAAGGTTAGTCGGAAAGGGGGTACTAATCCGAAGCCCACTTCTAGTATCGCTGATGACTGTTTGAAAGCAAGTGTTAAAATTTCAAAATTCGATTTTTTGTTCCAAATGAAATGATTTTTATTTTGGTTTTTTCAAAAATTCTTCATCCCTGCTTTAGTTACAAATTCAGAAAATGGTGATTCTAATTCATGACCCCAAATATGACCTAAAACGTAAACAGCTGATCATAACTGGTGATAGATAGATTTTAGAGATATTTTTTTGAGTTTTTTGAACAACTGTTTCTCCTACACTATTGACTTTTGGGAAAAGTTGTAGAACAAAAGTTATTCATTATTATGTTACTTTAACACCCTTTCGGATAAGAACCCCTTTCTGACTAACCTTGTATTTCTTAAATTCACGGCTCATCTTCCGTGCGGAAGATGTCCGGTCCTTTGGAAGGCATGCGGAGGACACAGGTCCAACGCGCAGAGGCCCCTTTGAGAACTTTAATGTAAAATGGGATGTGGCACCAACCGTGGACTATCCACGGCTGCACGCACTATTGGAGTACAGTCATGGACCGTCCCAGGTGCAAGACTATTGTTAATGTGGTGAAAAATATCTGGTCTATGGGGAGGGGTGTTAAATGGACCGGTTAACCTCTATTGCCGGAAGAAAACGGCGTCTGCCTTTCAAGTTTAACATTGAGTTGTGTTGGCAGACGGTGACTCGCCAGTTCACTATCTGGGCCCCCTGAAAAGCCGCCTAAAGATGTGTATATTATTAAGTCTTTTTTTTGTAAAAGATTTACACTCGGGCTGAGACGGCCCAACTGAAGGTAATTGGTTACCGCCGTGTCTACTGGATGTCTGGTAAGTCACTTAAACATAAGCAAAACGTGTGTACCATATCGAATGCCAAATCATCAAATATGAATTGATCGAATGTCCAAATAGTCGAACGTTCATTTCATTGAATGGTTAATAAATCGAAGATTCAGTAAATCGAACACTCAATACATCGAGTGTTCAAAATATCAAATGTTTGTTTGATCGAACGTTCAAAATATCGAATGTTTGTTTGATCGAACGTTCAACGCATCGTTTATTCATTTTATCGAAATAATAACATACTGATTATTGTTGAAAAAGTCACATTGATACATGCGTGGGTTTGAACCCGCAACTCGGCGTTTAACAAGTGAGTCTGTAACCTCTGGGCCAACACGACATTTAATTTAATTAATAAATTCTGAACAAAAAATAATAATTAAGCAATAACTTTGTGTTTTTCTTACGACATAGCCGTATTTTTTGTATATCTACTAATATTCGATATAATAAGAAGCCAGTATGTTAATATTTCGATATAATGAATATGCGATGCGTTGAACGTTCGATCAAATTAACATTCGATATTTTGAACGTTCGATCAAACGAACATTCGAAATTTTGAACACTCGATGTTTTGAGTGTTCGATTTATTAAACAACGTGTTAACACTTGCGTTAACTGTAAAGGCAAAGGTCACTAGGTAGGTATTACGGCGGAGTATTTTGTTGGCGTAACGGTAGTATGTTCATAGGTGTATATATACGGGTTTAACGCACGTATCCCGCTTTACGGTTGCTACTAGCATTACTACAAAATATTTAACCGTTGGCTACTGTTACACCGCACCGTTCTGTATCATACAAATCGTCGTATCCTACGAATAGGGGCGTAACTGCATAATAGCTACTTTTCAGGAGACACTTTTTTGTGTTTAATTCAATTAAATATGAACAAATATGTATTGGTGATTTCATATAATGTGTATTGGTATCTTAAGGTTCGGCTAAGATTATTTTCAATAAATTATCTTTATACTTTATACGTATTTTGTCCCTTAAATCCTTATTCTCTGTTGTAAGTTACTTTATGCCTTGTATCTGCGGAAATGTCGAGGCCACAATCGCCTTAATGTCATTTTTATATTATTCTGTTGCTGGTATTTATTTTTATGTCATAGGAATTTGTGTATAATAACTATTTTACCATAACTGGGAACATGTGAATGTAGTGATTATAGAATTACAATATTTTATTCGAAACAAAATCTGAATTTTATTAATCTCTTTGTTTTTTTTTCGCCGAATAATGGCCGAAGGGCGCTAGCACGCTCTTCCCGCGCCCGCGCGCCCTTCCTACTTGCGAAGAAAGAGGGCGCAACTTCGACTGAAAACCTAATTATTTGTACCGTTTTTAATTGTTTTGTTGAACTGGTTATATATTATGTGGTATGATGAGCAGCATTGAATTATGCAATAAAAGAAGAAAGCCCCTATGTTCGTTAGGGCACTATTCGTAGGATACGACGAAATATCTTCTATTCAGAGTTCTATCACAACGGTATTTTTAATGCTTGTCTTATTAGCTACTCGACGCGATGCTCGACCCAATGTAATGCTTGTTTCCCACGGTGCGTGATATTGCGCACCGCGACGCACGAGCTCGCACCGACGCACCATGGGAAGAGACTCGTAAATGGTATCGTGGACGTGTGCGGAGTGGTGCGCCGTATCCACATCACGCGTCCTCATAATGTGGTTTCCCACGGTACGTGATTTTACGGGTGATACCACGCACAGCCAGTGCGCGCTACCACGCACCATGGGAAGCCAGCTTAACGCACTGCCCTGCCCAACTAGGACGAAGGGTTAGTATGTTTACTGAACACCTAAGTTTCATTACAAAATAATTTCTGTTCTTCTTTCAATAAAGCTTACATTGGCTCGTTTCCAAATTGTTTTAGAAGTAAATCACAATGTCTTCAGGGCATTAACCGAGGAAAGTATGACAAGGGAAAAACTTTGTTTGTAACTTGCCGAAAGGTTCAGCGGACCGTGCTGAAATTGTTTGTATGGGAGTGTAATGGGAGATGTGTATGAGGCCCATGGGATTGGTTAATGCTTACTTAAGGGATGTTTATTGTATAAGTTAGGTGAGAGTATTTCTCATATCCTTTTATAAGTTTTCGTAATAGGGTGACAGGTAATCAGAATGATTTTCTAAATTGAGAAGAATATCTGAGGTATAATTCTACTCACAGAAACGTTGATCAATCCCAACTGAACGAAAGCCGAACCGTTCATTAAGTTAGTTTCCGTTTACTAAAACTGTTAAAATGATTGACAACAAAAAAAAACAACCTTTTTTATAGTTTTCGTAACCGAAAACTGACTAGACGGTTGTGATTCGTTTTCTGTTTCGTAACAATTTTGTGAGTAGAGTTGACCTCCTTGTTATAATGGCATCGGATTTGGATAACTTTTAAGTTAGAGTTAGAATATAATAAACAGTGATGGCTTAGCGGTTGAACGCTTTCTTTCATGCAGGAGCGACTGAGTTCGATCACAGCCCGCAACGCAGACTTTTTTAATTCATGTGCGGATCAAAATTTGACTATCACTTGCGCTAAAGGTGAAGGCATCGTGGTATCGAAACATCGTGAGGAAACCTGCACACCTAAAAATGCCAGCCTGTTGGACTAAGGCCAAACTCTTCTCATTTTGAGAAGAGGGCTGTGCCCATCAATGGGACAGTAATATGCTGAATATAATATAGATTTGTATACAGAAAAGGTACTTAGGAACTTAAGTTCCTAAGTACCTAACTACTGAAACGCGTAAAAACACGATGAAACAGTCAATAACAGAAAGTCAATTTAATAATTTATTTAACATAATATAACGTCACGCCTGTATCTCCCGAAGGATTGGACAGAGGTGTACAGTACACCCTATTTCGCCGTTATGTTTAAGTCACATGTAATAAGAGGCGAGCCTATTGCCAACAACCGGGCACAAATCCAGACTCCAAGCAGAAATTCCACACGGAAAAACCCAGTAACACCTTGCCCACGCTCAGCAGTCACGCTTGCGACCACTAGACCAACGAGACAGACATGTTTATTTAAATTTTCAGTAAATAATCCTACCGAGTACTTGAAGTTCTGAAGTGTAAAGAAGTATGTGTTGTATAAAAGTATTTATAAGTACATTTCAAGTCAAGAACAAGTCTTTCGACTTGAAAAGCTTAGCCAGCTTCCTTGTTAATTCAAGTAAGAGATCCTACTTGAAACAAACTTAACCAATTCTCCCCAGCTGTGTGCACAAACAAAATGTAATTTTTTAAACTTTACAAATTCTATCGGAATGAAAAAACATCGGTGCCATTTTGTACGAAACTCTAAAGAATATACCTATTTATTTTTGAACTTTACGTAACATTATTAAAATTACAGTCCGGTGTGATAAGAGGACGATATTCTTATTAAAATACAAGACAAATACAAGAATATTTTAAAATAGTTCAAGACATGCCAACTTTGGGGATTGTTTTGTAACCTCCGGTTTCTGAATTTAGAATTCCAGGATACTTAAGTAACATTTGATTACTGAGTTGTCAAAAAAATTACGGATTTCAAAGCATTTTTTTGACAATTCCGTACTCAAATACTACTAAAGTACCGCATATCCTAGAATTCTCAATTCAGAAACCGGAGGTAAGAAAATAAGAAAACTTAAATATTTTGTCTGAACACAATGGAATGGTTTTTTCCCCGTCCCCCCTTGTTTTTTCCACGCTCGCCGGTTATTCTTATAACTCACCCGCTAGTAAATTTAGGTACCCATTTCTTTTACTAGGTAGATAAAGTACTCCTAAAGGTGGAACAGACGCACACAGGGCATGGTGTTTACGTGAAACTTTTATTATTATCGTGGCGATAACACCTAACTTCCACACTTTGTCTTTTATCGGTGGTAAGATTCACGCCTGCGCGTATTATCGGCCGATCGCGTTAGTAAGGAAAGTTAGTGTCAAACTTACTCGTGCCAACTATTGCACGGTTAACTATGAACTGCTTACTAACGAGACAGACTCAGTGGCGTAGCTATGTAACCAAGGGCCCCGGGGCAAAAATGAAATTGGGGCCCTATTTAAACTAAACTAAATACTTTGAAGGTGCAAAACTACTTCATCATCAGCTCATTATCGCCTACAGCATGGCATAATAAAGCAAAGTTATTTACTAATAAGCATTATGTATAACGCAGCAGATAATTATTTAATCGTAATTTCAAATAATATTATAAATGTGAAAGTTTGTTTGTTTGTCATGCTTTCACGTAAAGTTGTTGGTTAGGGGCCAAAAAGTTAAATTCAATAATTCTGTATTCGACTAGGATATTACTCCTCTCCTTAGAAAATATGTCAAACCGTCATATTTATTCCTTGGATAAAATTTATCTGACGATTGAAAAATCGGCTCTTAGTCTACAAAATATTTCTGACAGACGACCGGACGGACAGCGTTGCCACAGTTAGGGTTGCCAACTTTTTTTGACAAAAAAAAAACGTTGAAATTGTTTGAATAAGAAAAAATAAAGTATTTGGAAGACAAATAAAGTATTTTTCAAAGAATGACCAGTGCCTGCTTCCTGTTCGAAGGAATGTGCGGGATTCCAGGTTTTACACTAAGATTTAAAAATTAAGATCTTAATTATTATGGCTACCTATATGTTTTATTCCGACTAAAGCCGAAGTAAAAATATCTGAAAAAAATAGTAAGTGTGTGCTTCTGTTTTGCTTTTTGAAACACTCTTTGTTTTTTTACGTTTTTTTTTTCATCATATTATGTAGGTACGTTCTGTTTTAACTTACTTTACGCTTATCAGTAAACATTTTACATACTTTATTTTTATGCAAAAGTACGAGTATAAAGTATATTTATCGAAAATAAAGTAGGATACGTTATTATAAAGTATGGTTGGCAACCCTAGCCACAGTAATAGAATTCCGTTCGAGCTCTTTGAGTACGGAACCCTAAAAATAAAGATAGTTACTGACAGAAAACATTCAACACAAATTATCTACTTTGTTTAATATAAATTATAAATATTTGCACAAAACATACTCCGTCATCGCATGCGTGATTTTGTAAATAAATTATTTATATTTAAAAAATATTATTTATTGATACATCAATGAAAAACATGCTTCTATTGTTTACTTTGATGTCGGTAAAAATCTGTAGTATGGTATGATGTTCTGGTGTTTCTTAATAGATGCTCAAGGTAAGATGTCCAAAATGCGGCAATGTTGCAATATTAGCGATGGAAAATTATTCATAATACTTACATCAACACTCCACTGTGTATCGGAGAACATATTAATAACAACTTGGTGTCAGTTGTCAAAAGAAAACGTAAGCACGGTAATGTTACATTACCGTGACGTAAGGTAATTTTCACGGGTAGAAAGAAATCTATCTTCTTCTTCAAATAAATAAAAATTAAATGCTATTCGTTGGTAAGCGCATCACTTAAGAACGGCTGGAACGATTAGGCTATTTTTTTAGGGTTCCGTACCCAAAGGGTAAAACGGGACCCTATTACTAAGGCTCCGCTGTCCGTCTGTCCGTCTGTCTGTCCGTCTGTCACCAGGCTGTATCTCATGAACCGTGACAGTTAGACAGTTGAAATTTTCACACATGATGTTTTTCTGTTGCCGCTATAACAACAATTACTAAAAAACAGAATAGAATAAATATTTAAGGGGGCTCCCCCATACAACAGACATGATTTTTTTGCCGTTTTTATAGATAATGGTACGGAACCCTTCATGCGCGAGTCCGACTCGCACTTGGCCGGTTTTTATTTAAATGTTCGTAATTCTCATACTTACGTTTTATGGAAATACAAAATTGGAAAATTGGTAAATTCGGGAAAAACTGAACGTTTTTTTTCCTATGCGATTTTTGTATGACAGGACAACGTCTGTCAGGTCAGTTAGTTTAAAATAAATAAGGATCGGAATTGCGCTTGCTTTTTATATCATGAGGAAAGCAAACTTGAGAGAGCTAAAAAAAGTTCTAGATGGTGTATGTAGTCCGCTAACACGCACTAGACCAGCGTGGGTTGTGATCAAAATCTTTCTCATTCCGAGAAAAAACCTATGCCTAGCAGTGGGACTGTCATGGGCTGATTATTATACTATGGCAGTGTTTTTATTGCCAAACTGTAGTACTTTATATGTTTACTGTTATCGGTAGCCGGTAGCACTGGGCAATGTTGACAAAGGAAGGTAGTCGTCGAAATGAATCAACCTACCCGATGTTATAAAGGCGGTGGTCATTCGACGAAGCGGAGCATTCCGTGTTGATCAGCTGAAGAAGTCTGACCTTTTATATCTGTCTAGCTTGTCCTTATTTTATGATCTTGTAATAATTATGTAAAGTATTTTAATGTGATCTAGTTCATGTTACTAACACTAACGCAAATACAAGTACTCTCAGTGGTGGAGAGTCTATGTTGATTTTATTTACTGTGTTTACCTCGCTCGCAATCCTGACATACCGATATTAGCTATAACTGTAATGATAGAATCACCCCTAAACGATTATGCTGTTGTGTCAATTACATTACAGAAACTGTTAAATTGTTTGACAATATAAACCAAACCGAATATTTTGACAGTTTTCGTAGATGAATATTGCACTAAAACCAAGGCTTCCTGCACTGTTATCGCTTCAAAAAAATTCATCTATTTGTTTTAGTTCTTGAATAGCTAAAATGTCGTAATTAATCTCCTTACTTTTACCTTTCATTAATAAAATCATAACTGGTTGTCTCTGTTACCAAATCATCCAATAATTCCGCTAATTCGCTCTACAATAATTTATTTAGTAAAATGTTAGAGTGCCATCCTTCCAAATGAAGTTTTGTTATTATTTCCTCATAATAACAGCGATTTTACCTATGAAAGCAATTGTCCAATATGTGTATAGATTGTATGGCATTATTGGAAAATATACACCAGTAATAAAGGAAAAACAATTTGTAACGTTAATGTTTTGGCCATAAGACAACAAGTCCACAGGTATCTCACCGTCCATTATTTATATTTAACTAAACATAAAACTATCTGCGTCTATTCTGAAGCACATAAAACATTGTGTTATGTGTATTTGATGTTAACTTCAAACGTACGTATTGTTTTAATAGTTGCCGAACATTTAACTGCAGTCTTTTGCAACTAAAATGTAAATTAAATACTGTTTTATTGATTTTTACACAGTATTTGTATTTAGGAGAAGTTTTAGAAGCCTCATATTGATGACTCATTTCCAAGGTATGAAAATGGATGGGTGACCGTTGTTAAAAAAAAATGGAGTCTCATGTGCCTGTAATTTTATTGACACCCTTCTGGTATGTAGACATACCAGAAGGGTGTCAGTAAAACCACCAATGCGTTTTCATGTTCATCTTGCGCTTTAAACTTTCAATTCCTCTTGCGTCAAGCGCAAGCAAAATAAAACGCATGCAGCTTATCGTCTACACCGGTGCGCCTCGGTCAGTCGTCAGTCGACACACAATAGACGGATTAGCGTGCGCTAGGGGCATGCGGTTTTGTCGAACTAGTATTAAGGCATGCGCTATGGCGCTTCACGCATGCTTCAGACGAAGACGCAAGATGAACATGAAAGCGCACTGGTTTATACATAGCTTTACGCATGGCAACGACCATATCGTTGACACGTGGTATAGAAAGGAGGGAAAGCTTTGAAGGAAGGGAGGGCTTTTTGTGGGATGTCTATAATATTGTAAAACTAACGTTCAAAAAGAACTAAGTAATTGTAGTCTATTTTGAATAAATGAGTTTTAAGTTTGAGTACCGTAAAACCGGCCATCATTGCCCTTAGCGGATATCTTTGCCCTAACACGAAAAATTACTAAAATCTTGAATTGCAAATAAACTTAGATAGCTGACAACATTTTTTAACCTTTGGGGTAAACTTGAATGTTTTTCTGACACAATGAAATGTTCGTTACGTTGCTAAGTTCACCCAGTTGCCCGCCAGACATGTTGAAAGTAGAACAAGTGTGAGGTGGTGCCAAAATCTTGTTTTACGTTTTTACACACGGTCAGCGTACGACATCTCTCAGGCAACTTATTTCAAAACTAGAGTTATGATAAGTATCACGCTTCATATCTATGCTAGTTTGAGACCTTTATAACATAAAAACTTCAAGATAATGGAGTGGGCAATGATTCCCGAACTTCCTTGAACATAGGAGTGACAACATTGCCCACTGCAAAAATAGTGTTAGGGTTGGTAACCATAATAATTATAATTATTAATATTATTTTAAATATTAAAATAATATTTTTTTAAATATTTAAATTTATTTATTGGAAAGCGGTTGTCATGTATTGGGCATGTAAAGGCTTCTACACACCAAAGCCGCCGACCGCCGGCAGATGCCGCCGGCATAACCCGGCGGCTTTACCCGCCGGGTTATGCCGGCGGCCAACTAACGCGAACTAAGCGAGCGAACATAACGCAAAACAACCCCGGCGGCTTAACCCGCCGGGTTAAGCCGCCGTGCCGGCGGCTTTGGTGTGTAGAGGCCTTAATGCAGAGGAATGAGAAACATGTTACGGGGAAAGTTCTAATATTTCAAAAGATTATTATTTATCACATTATGTGGCATCAACCCTAACCCACCGTTTTAGTTTGTATGAAAAAGTAGCTGGTGTGTAGAGTAACATTGCCCACAGCAATAAAATAAATAAAAGCAATGTTTTTGACACATTGATCACGAAAGATGGCAACGTTGCATAATTCATTATAACATGCCTTATTGCTAAAGCCATAGAACTAATAGTTTCAGAGAAATTAAGGTTGAGCAATTGCGGACGGTGGTGCGTATAATTTTGCCCGGCTCTTTAATTGCCTTTTTCTAGGATTCTGTTAAAGCTAGAAGCTCCACATTTCGTGATTTAAAGCCTTTAATAGTAATTGTTACCATGGTATACTTGATTACGAGTTCTGGTGAATGTTTTTATCATAATCTCAAAAATAAGTAAAAATGTGGGCAATGATGGCCGGTTTTACGGTATGAGCTAAATTAAAAAAAAAACTTTTGCTTCCTTAGTACCTAGGTGGTTGAGATACGATCACTTAAATCTAAAGTTTTTTTTCTTCACTCTTCATCTCATGCCGTGTTCATCTATGCTTAGTCCCATGCGGTGTTAACATGATTATGTAGTTTTAAGGAACTTCACGAATTCGTTTGCAACCTTTATAGGAGAAGACTTATTCATATTTCAGAACAATAACGCGTAAAAGCACATAACAGACAACTTATAAATCTAACAAAAAATGATCTCACAATCTTTCTATAACTATACTGCACAAGCGCCTTAAGCGGGCTTAAAACGAGGTTTAGAGCCAATCCCGCCGCTATCAGTTCGTGTTAGTACTAAAGGACCGCGTGTAGGAGGCCTATCACGTAAGTAGTTTCCAACAATGGCCGCCCGTTGTAATTCTCGTCCTATCTGTGATGGAATAGTGATGTTCCTTGTATCGAGTATATAAATATCGATAGTCGAGATAGTAGGAAACGTTTGTACAATTGAGTGCCTCGGACGAGCTGAGCGTGAGGTCTTGAATTCGATCCCCGGGTCAGGCAAAGGTTTATAGAAAGAAAAAGCATTTATTGCTACGCTCAAGCCTCAAGCGGAGGCACAACGTATACTTATAAGTAATATAAGTTATATTTCTTAAAACGAATGGGTAAGTTTATTGGGTTTTTCCGTGTGGAATTTTTCAGTAGCAGCCCAGAGCCTAGATTTGGTTGATGGTAATAGGCTCGCCTCCTATTTATTTATAGTTAATTAAAACGGTGCAACATCAATTACACTAATTAACATAGAAACACAGAAACAACAAACAAACAACACAAGTAACATGAAATGTAGATAAATGCAGGTATCTAATGTTGACAATTGTGTCATAAACAAAATACTTAAGACTGACATGGGATAGTGGACACCCTCGCATACTGTCTCTCACAGAATATCAGACATACACGCATAGTTTCTTCTATTTATCCGCAAACACATCGCATTCAGGATGGGCAGTCAGGAGGGCATTGAGCATCCTTAGAGTACGACACACAGGAGATTCAGCTCTGGCGACCGTTTTGATTGATAGTCGCGCGAATAGTTTGTGCCGACGGCTTTGACGGTGTCCGATGTATTTGTCGGGCACAATTAGTCGACAGAAAACAAACATGGGATTTAGAGCGCGTTCCCACTATGTCGTAACGATTAAATTATCGTTGGACGACTGTCGTCTCTAGCTGTTCCCATTATACGATTGTTTGTCGTCAATTTTTTTTATCGTTTAGCGACTATCGTATCTAGCTGTTTCCATTGGATCGCGACGACAATTTATCGTTTCACGGCAGTCGCTTTGTCGTTAAAAAAAACGTGTGTGTGCGTGTCGTAAATGACGAGACGACATTTTTATCGTGGCTACGATAGATTTGCGGTCACGATTTAGTCGTAATGATTTTTTATCGTTTTACGACTGTCGTGCTAGCCGTTCCCACTGTCATGACATGTTGTAGAAGACAGAAAATTGTGTCGTTCTGTATGTGAACACCTCCATTTAAACATATAAGCCACGACACTTAAAACTACACGTTATCTGTCGTCACGACAAAGTGGGAACGCGCCCTTAAACATAACGGCGAAATGAGTGTGTACTATACACCTCTGCCCAACCCTTCGGGGAGTATAGGCGTGATGTTATGTTATTTAAAAACGATTGCATGGTCCAATCCAGTGACTCTAAAATCCAGTTACTGGATCAAAGCCGCCATTAGGTTCAACAATCGGGTCAAACAAAAGCTCGATTCAATTTTCTATTATTAAATCAGTGTCCCATCTCTACCCACTAAGTGGGTTAATTGTAACAATCTTCCTACAACCGAGTAAATCGAGTATCGATATCTATTGGAGGAGGGTCAGCAGATGTTTTAGTCATTACTGTTTGTGTACTAGTGCGGTTGCTATCGGGAAGCAATCGCTCGTAAAGTTGCTTTTGTTGGTTTGTAGTACGACGTCGTATTTTTTCTATTTTGTTTGATTGCTGTTATTTCCTAATGCAACCTGGTTGTGAGGGGATCCGCGCAAATCATATATACAGGGTGTTAACGAATTCGTGTAATTCCTTCAAACCGCGTGATCTAGGTACTGGTGACAGTGATTGACCATACATAAGTTTTCACAAGAATGAACAAAAAAAAAAAAAACAAATCAAATCAAATCAATTTTTTTTATTTCACATAAACCAATACAGGCGCTTATGAAAAGTCGAATTTTGGTGCACGGTTCCAATTAGTCGTTTCCTATGGAGAAGAGCCGGCAAGAAACTCCATGGTTACTCTAAAACTCTACTATAACTCTAAAACTAAAAATGAACCATCATATTCTGTATCTGAGTCATTTTAGCGTCCCAAGTTAACTGACTGCGTAGAGCGATATCGCGCTAGTCGTATCGCCCGTCAGCGGTATCGCCGTGCTTTCATTAATTTATGCATGGCATCGAAATTTTGAAACACAATAAAAAAAATTGGGAAAAGAAACAACCTAAATCCCGTCAGGGGTTAATCTATACCATTAATAGATCATGTGGTTTGAAGGAATTACACGAATTCGTTAACACCCTATATACAGGGTGACCTTAGCTTTCTTTACACATCGAGACCTCTCCGTGCCTCGGAGAGCACGTTAAGCCGTCAGTCCTGGGTGTCATGCGAATACCTATGACAGTCAATACGAGTAGTCAGAAGCCCGAAATTCTGAGCACCGGTCTAATCTTAGAATATCGGCATTGCGTAGTAACTGGGTTGCGAAGGCCTGATGGCAGTCGCTCCGTATAAAATACTGCTTCAACCGCATCTGGTTAAGTTGGGAAAAGGCTAGGCAGGCTGTTGTGTTTTCGACTCAGCAGTGGTCTAACGCTTGCCTTACATGCATGAGTTCGGCGCAGCCCGCACCTTTGACTTTTCGAATTCATGCGCGGATCAGATTTTGATAATCATTTACGTTAAGAGCGGTTACGTACTGCATCCGATCCGAATCCGTGAAAATACGGTTATAAAAAACTCGGACCGAATTCGGATATTGCTTTACGCACTGCATCCGATCCGAATCCGTGAAAATACCGATCTAGAGTAAAAATCTCGGACCGAATTCGGATGTTGCTTACGCACTATTCCGATCTCTGATCCAAATTCAAACAATTCAGTTGCCATCTTTGGCATATCCATTTGGCGTCCGATTTGAATCCGAGGTAGTGCGAAAGCGTTCATACAAACATTACTACGGCTACTTCGGTCCGTCAATATTTCTTCCGAATTGGAAACTCACGGATGACGGATAGAAATCGGATGACGGATGCCGGATGTAGTGCGTAAACTACCATACAAACAGTTCTATGGCTACTTCGGAACGTATTTTCACGGATTGGGATCGGATGCAGTGCGTAACCGCTCTAACGGTAAAGGAAAACACCACGAGGAAACCTGTACACCTGAGAGGACTCCAAGAAGTTCTCGACGATGTGTGAGTCTGCCAATCCACAGCAGGACAGCATGGTGGACTAAAGTCTAAACTCTGCTCATTCTAAGAAGAGCCCCGTGCACTGTACTCACCCACAGGCCGAGCATAGACAGTCACTATGCTTATATCAAGCTAGATCTACAAAGTCATTTCGCTTCACTTCATAACTTATCAGAAGGCAGCCCAAGGCATCCTCGGTAGAAACTGGTATAATTGGCAAGACAATTTAGTGCCGTCTCAATTCTATATTTATGTTTCATTAACAGTATGATTGTTAGTCTTGTTGTATTACTGTGTTCTTGAATTCATTTCACTGGTGTGGGTATTTAAAATTAGGCCTTATCCTCGTGTCGACACGAGCTAAATGAGAATAGCTATAGATAGACTACTAGCAACAACAGCACTATGGGCGAACCCTAGTAGGACTCGGACCTTGGCGTAGGGCCTTGCTGGTGTTGCAGAAGTATCGTAAGTTCCCGCGACCCCCGGCACAGGTGTGAGATGGAACACCGGGGTGGTTTTAGTCAGTAAGAGTCTGACAGACCCCTCCGCCCTCCCCAGGGCGGAGGACATCCATGAGGATTGCCAACCCGAAAAAAATAAAGTGAAAAGGTCTTTGCTGGTAGGAGATTGGAAGGGAGACAGCTTGATGAGCGCTGAATTATAGGTGTGACGAACGCGGCCACCGATGCATCAGCTGCTTTGTTGTCTCCTTTACGAACTATACGAGAATAGATTATGCTGTGGTGAAACGATTAGCCAGTCAGCAAGGTTGGTAGTGAGGGTGACTGCACAGGATGCGCCGGTCGTACTTAAGTATCACCACTCGTGGAGGCTCTTTTAGGTGAATTAACAATGAAATATTTAATAAAATGCCCAATTTGCCCAGTTATAAATAAATATTAACCTGTACCTGTCCCACTGCAGAGCAAAGGCCTCTTCTCATACAGAGAAGGAATGAGCATTGATCACCACGCTTGCTCACTGCGGCTTGGCGATTTGAGACTATTCAAGTCCAGGTTTCCCCACGTTGTTTTCCTTCACTGTATGTCAGTGGCGTGTAGCTGGCTTCCCACGGTGCGTGGTAGCGCGCACCGGCTGTGCGTGGTATCATCTGTAAAATCACGCATCGTGGGAAGCCACATTATGAGGGTGTGTGATGGGGATACGGCGCACCGCTCCGCACGCGTCCGCGTTACCACGGACAAGTTTCTTCCCATGGTGCGCCGGTGCGAGTGAGTGCGTCGCGGTGCGCGCTGTCACGCACCGTGGGAAGCCGGTATTAGATTAACTAAGAAAGTACAAATGACTTTTTGACCTCGCAACCCGGAGCGTAATAAGCGGGTCTGTGATCTCCGGATGACATGCAACAAGTTATAAGAAAGTTAAAATTGTTCACTAGACCGTACCTCAAAATCTTCATAGTCACATCACACACTCCGTACAATATCCATTTCACGCGACAAAGACACAAAAGGCCCCATTCACAAACTTAAAAAGCGTGCATTTCCTCCATTTCCCACAGCTGGGTATTGCCCTTTTCTCAGAATAAAAATGGTTTAGGCTTTAGTCCACCACGCGCTGGCCTGTGCGGTTTGAAAAGTGTGTTTTATGGATCTCTGTTAGGTATGTATGTTACGATGTTTTGAAGGATTGGATGAAGGAGTTACCTTCTTTAAAATAGTATAAAATTCTTGGTCCTTTATGAAACCAGTTACACACATCTAAAAAAGTTTGCGATCACTTTTAAAAATTATGTAGCCTTTTTGAAGCCGAATTTTCTAATCAGGATTCAAAGCGTTAATTATCATGATAAATATAGATTGATAGATAACTAGATAAATATAAATCAGATTTCAGTTGGACTTTGAATTCGGAATCTTCACATACATAGTTATGCTAGTAATCGCAAACTTTTTTTGATGTGTGTATGTACCCTGTCAACAATTTGAATGATGGACTCTGTATTTACTATTTCCAAGGTTTGTCTTCGATACTGAATTAATACCATGTACCCAGCCGACCGCTTCAGTTAGTGTGGGAAGTTTAGCAGCTGTACATTGCATGAAGACTGCGTATAAATGTCTTAGAACATGTCACAAATATAGATACCTACTGCTGTATAACTTAAGTTGATTAGATAAGATAGGGACCTACACCAACTACAATTCGATACAATATAATACTCTTTATTGTAAACAGGACAAACAAGAAACATTACTAGAAAATAGAAATGTACAATGGGCAGTCTTATTTCAGAAGGCGATTTCTGTCAGACAACCTTTGGAGGGATTGAGGATGTTCAACATTTGCTTATGTCAGGAACGAGGTGGAGAGGGAGTCGGTGCTGAGAAAGTGTAACATTAATAGGATGGATGTAGGAGTTGTTCAGCGGGTTTTAGCTGATCCTTTATCTGAAATTCCGTAAATGTTTTACCATCAATCATCAATCATCAATGTCTCAACATCAACTCTCTTAGTAACTAGATATTGTTAAGTTACTGTTACTTACAGCATAATACTTTTTATTCATATTTATAGTGTATATTGTATGTGTTTTGGTACAATGGGTTTGATGTGTCCTTTAAGGAAAATAAAATTATAAAAAAAAACCTTTGTTGGGACATGATTTGGAAGAAAAAAGAGAGAGGTAGCTCGCGGTGTAACAATAAAACAGGATACATACAATTTAACTACTCTTATTAAACCTAAAACACAAATAAATAAATATTTTATACAATAAACATATTTTAGTAATAAGTACTACGTGAAAGCTCTTAGCTACTAAGTGAAAATCTTGTGTGTAGAGTTAATTTATTGTTAATTATTCATTTATTTTAAGCAACAAGTTATAGTTGTATATCTTGTTGCCTAAAATAAATGAATAATTAACAATAAATTAACTCTACACACAAGATTTCCACTTACAATTTACACAACCAATATTTACATAATTACAAATATACAAGCTTAGTTGGAAAGGGGGTAATAATCTGAAAAGATGTTAAATAATTCACAATAATGAATAACTTTTGTTCTAACACTTTCCGCAAAGATCAGTAGTTGAAGAGAAATAGATGTTCAAAGATTTCAGAAAAAATACGCTAAAATCTATCTATCCTCAGCTATGATCAACTGTGTTTACACTTTAGGTCATATTTGGGGTCATGGACTAGAAGCCCAAGTTTCTAAATTAAAGATAAAGAATCATTTATTTGGACACAGCACAAAGAGACACAACAGGTAAAAAATGTGATATAAATTAAAAAAAGTCTTGGGTATGTGTCTCACGGCTGAACCAAAAAGATGTCCAGATCAGCTTAATGTCAAGCACTTCATGTATTTGACGCTGGTTTTCGTCTGGAACCTTTGTGCTCCACGGATGTCAGTCAGCGGTCATGCCCGTTCACTCAAACCAACATGTGTGTGTATATGTGTAGTGTGTGTAAAGAAATAAAATAAATAAACACGCAATAAACCAGGAACAATCTAAAAGTGTATGCAATACAGGTTGTAAGGGTAAACACCGTTATCCTTGAAACCAGTGGTTTGGTTTCATATATACCTAGAACGTAATATGAATGAAAAATAACAAACTTTTTTTTTTTATAAATTTTTCATTTTTCCTCAAAAGCATTTACAGGACGGGCGCGAGGAACTCGCCGCGTGGCCCGACGCACGGCCCCGCACAGTTCGCTACCCCAGTCAGTCAGCTGTCTCGCTAGCGAGTGCGTGTACGCCGCGTCGTAGCGCCGCCGCGCCGCTCATTTCTCGCGCGTATATTATATACCTACTATTTTTTTTTTACTCGGTCCTATGTTTTTGTGTTCACGTCAACTACGCATGGTTTGAGTGATAACGGTGTTTACCCTTACATGCTGTATAATATCTAATATGGCAACATTTTGTTGCGTCGATATCGTCGCTCACGCAGGCTTATGTTATCTGTGCGCGCAACTGTCAAATATGAGAGAGACCGCATTAATTATTTAATAATTACGCAATTTATGTCTGAACGTATGAATTCGTCCTGCTATCATTTTTACATGTTAAAATTGCACAATGAGACATGATTCTAATATTTTACGTGTGAGTTCAAGACGTCGTGTCACAGAGAACAGATAATCGCGTGAACCAAGGTTCCGGATCTCCTCGTGATCGTGAAACACGCGAGATATCTGCTTGGCACTTCCACCTGTTTTTAGGGTTCCGTACCCAAAGGGTAAAACGGGACCCTATTACTAAGACTCCGCTGTCCGTCCGTCCGTCTGTCACCAGGCTGTATCTCATGAACCGTGATAGTTAGACAGTTGAAATTTTCACAGATGATGTATTTCTGTTGCCGCTATAACAAATACTAAAAAACAGAATAAAATAAATATTTAACGGGGCTCCCATACAAAAAACGTGATTTTTTTGCCGCTGTCCGTCCGTCCGTCTGTCACCAGTCTGTATCTCATGAACCGTGATAGACAGTTGAAATTTTCACAGATGATGTATTTCTGTTGCTGCTATAACAACAAATACTAAAAAACAGAATAAAATAAACATTTAACGGGGCTTCCATACAACAAACGTGATTTTTTTGCCGCTGTCCATCCGTCCGTCTGTCACCAGGCTGTATCTTATGAACCGTGATAGTTAGACAGTTGAAATTTTCACAGATGATGTATTTCTGTTGCCGCTATAACAACAAATACTAAAAAACAGAATAGAATAAATATTTAAGGGGGCTCCCATACAACAAACGTGATTTTTTTGCCGTTTTTATAGATAATGGTACGGAACCCTTCGTGCGTGTGTCCGACTCGCACTTGGCCGGTTTTTTTATTCCGTAATTCCTACCAACATTTCCCCGATATATTTTCCAATTTCTCTCCACGTTTTAAAATAAAAATGCTAAAACGTCAAACGCTCGCTTTTATTTCATATCGGCAATTCACAATTCAAAAATCGTTCGTACAAAACGTACCCCGATTCCCCGCTAAACCGGTAACCTAAGTTCAGTACCCTAAGGCGGGGGACTCATAAATTTCCCCGGGCTTCAGTCGGGGTAATAAATCTTTGAAGTGTCATTTTAAGCGCGAAACAGGCTGATTTAGTGCTTCGTTCGGGGACTGTCCGATAGACAGTAATGTGGTAAGGAACGAGTTTTTTGAACCTACTTAGGCAGTTTCTTAAACTTATTTCTAGACAGTTTGGAGTGTTTAATGACCTAAATGGCACTAGGGCAGTTTGTCAAATGCGGCCTACAGTACCCCAAGTGTGAGTTTTTTACGTTACTACAGTAGTTGCGTCACGGCAAAAATGTCAAACAAATTTTTAGTCACGCTATTCGCCGCTAGAGGCTCTGCCTAAATTTTCATACATTTTTGATGTGACGCAACTACAGTTATGGTAACGTAAAAAACTCACACTTGGGGTACAGATTATTTGTTCCGAATCAGGATTGCACTAAATGGGTATCATTTTGAACAATTGCTTAGTTAAAAATTAATAAATGTAAAGGTGGCTTCACACGCTGCTTAATTTTACGGATCATTACGCACAACCGGCGACCACGCACAGCCACGTATTGCACCGAGGCTCTTCCAACGGTGCGTGTCCGTCTGTTTGGGTGTGTGATTCGAAGCTATTTTGTCATTCCAAAATGCCAAGTGAAAGAGAAAGTATCGCTTCAGCTGCAGCTCGCAGCGGATACGATGCATCGCGCACGGACGCGTCTGCGTTACCACGGACGAGTCTTTTCCATGGTGCGCCGGTGTGAGCTCGTGCGTCGCGATGCGCGATACCACGCACCGTGGGAAGCCACCTTAAGAAAAATAAAGTATTATTTTCTTAAAAATGAGACGTTCCCTTTGTTTACCTTTTAACGTAAAGGTACTATTTCGAACCGAGCTGCCAACTGCAACTGGCGACAGCATGTGCAGCGACTGCATGAAGTCGGCCGCAGCTGCAGTACTGGTTTGTATGTATTTATATGAAATGGCTTCCAAGCGCCGCTGCAGCAGCTGACGGCGACTGCACGTGCTGCTGCCGCGTTGCTCGGTTCGAAATAGTACCTTTACTTTCCAGAATTTGCTTCTTATAAACAGCACTATAGGATGGCGCAATAATACAGGCTGTTTCTTTTCTTCAAAATCGAGTTCGGATCCAAAGATTTAAAAAAAAACTCACGATAATTTTTTATGTTTTAATCAAAATCGGCTCCAAGACTCTTTTGAGCATTATTCGATATTCCCTATAATTCTGGATTTGACCATCCATGCCCTGTTAAAAAATCCACAGTTTATATTACTAATGCATAAAATACCTTTATACATACATATAAATACATGACAGATAGACATTAAAACAGAAATTCCTTACAATTTCAAGCTTAGGAATTTTCAGTTAGAATGAGATATAAAGCGGTACTTGAAACCACACTTGGAATAAATCTAGAGAGCTAAAATTTCATGAAAACCGCAACACGGTACAATAGTTGAATACTGAGACTCGCAGAGATGGAAATATAAGTATTTCATTACGAATTGTATACAAGGTTAGTCAGAAAGGGGGTACTAATCTGCAGGCCACTTAAACTATCACTGATGACCAGTGATCGGATTTCTCGGAGATTGTCCTTCATTTGTTTTCACAAAATAAATACAATCTCCTTTTTTGAAAACAATAAACAATCTCTTTTTTAAAAACAATGAAAAACGTGTCATCTGGTTTTGTGACAATTTTGGGAAACAAAATTAGGAAACGAATTAAATTGTTTTCTGTTCTATTAACATTAATATTAAATGTACTTTAGTGATGTCCCGAAACCCGGAATAATTTTCACGAAAAAAAATGTTGTCGTAAGGAAGTCTCCACTTTTTGTCTCTGTTCTTTGAAGTTTAGGTAAATTAGCTCACCTTTTTCCGATCACTGCTGATAACTGTTGCAAGTGTTAAAATTTCAAAATGCGATCATTTTTAATTCCATGCAAAGGGGTTCGAACATTTTTCTAATGAAGCTGGCATAGGCCCCCTAGTAGCCAGAAACAAAATGCACTGGAATCTTGAAAAAAAAAACTTTAACTCAAAATATTTCGGCAACTTGTCACTTTAGGTACAGTATAGGTAGACATATAAGCTAAAGCAGTACTTCAACTACCTACAATCGTCCGATTTGACACACACACACACAGACACGCATTGCAACAAGACAAATAAGGTATTTTCGGGATACAGTTCCATACAAAAACAAACAACTACTCAGTATACAGAGCGTGTCTGTGTGAGTGTTTCAATTCTTGAGATTGTAGTAAGTTGAGGTACTGCTTTAGCTTCTATGTCTGCTGTGCTTTAGGGCACCGTATTGCTGACGTTTTTTGTTTGTTTGAGTGTCCTCTACCCACATTTACCAGTTACAAAGTGCGCTGCAATCTTGAAAAAAAATCTTTAAGTCCAAATATCTCGGCAACTCGACACTTTAGGGCACATTAACTCTGATATATTTTGTTTGTTTAAGTGTCCTCTACCCATACATGTTAGTCTCATCGTGCGCCGCAACGCAACATGCAAAAAAAAACAAAATGGCAGCGGGGGGCTATGCCACAAAGATTCTAACCCCTTTTTATTTTAAGTAGTTTTTTCAAAAATTCTTCATCTCTGCTTTAGTTATGAATTCAGAAAATGGAGCATCGAATTCGTGACCCCAAATTTGACCTAAAATGACAACTGATCACAGCTTGGCGTCTGTTCCCGACGCCGGTGGACTACATTTTTTTTACTAGATTTTTTATATTTTAAGGTTTAAATGTAAATTATATGTATGTTTGCCGAATAAATGCCAAAATAAATAAATAAAAAAGGAGGCCGCGTTACTCCACGGTTGCGGGTTACAATCCTTCTAAATATTCCAGCAGTCTTTCAAATTCCTGTCGAATTTCAAAAGGTTCTACCAAAAGGCTTTTAGAAAATCGTTTCCCTAAAAATGGGTCATTTGACAATAGAACGATAACAATACTATTATACCCGGGACGGTACATTAAATTCTTGGCAACGACGTGTTGGCATCCGAAAGGTTATAATCCAATTTAAAATTTATAACGCGAAAGAGTTTTTGGTTGACGTGGGAATAGACTAGACGAGAGACGATTCGATGAAAGTCACGTCTACTGTGTTTATTGTCTTTATCTAACAAAATTCTGTTGATGAATAAACGAAATAAAATGTTTATTTGTACACTTAACCTAACATACAAAAGTAAACAGTGATTATAGACATGTTGTACAACATTAAGCCTAGGCGCACACTAGGCGACACGCGACAGGGACAGCTCGGCGACTAGACGCGACAACGGGCTGCGGCCGACAATTTTTAATTTGTTCAAAGCTCCGCACACTTGGCGTCAGAGTCGCGGAGTCGCTACGACAAGCTAGGGGAGTCGCACGCGCTCGCTATTTGTCGCCGCATCTAGTCGCGCTACGCACGCGCACACACGACGACAAACGCGCGACGGCGCAGCGTCAGTCTCGCTCTGAAACAACACGACCGTCTCTCTCGAATACTCTACTACCAATGATCGTTTCTTGCACGACGTTTGTCGTAACGACTAGTCGACAACGCAAGCGACAGCTCCACGTCTAGTCGCGGCGACAAGACGCCAGATGCAAACGACAACGCCGCGTCTTTTGTCGCCTAGTTTGCGATGGTCCTAAAGGGCATAATTTTGACACTGATTGATAGTTGATTTTTGATTTTATAGCAATTTCAGTAAGTCGTGTAACATAGGGATAAATTGTCCCCAGAGGTAAACCTTGTCGCTCGGCTGCTTCTCTTCTGCTCCGTACTCCGCGTCACACTTCCAGCCGTTATGATGGTCCTTTCACTATTCGTGCAGTGCGTCTTTGGAACTCACTTCTACATTCACTACGCGATTGCCCTTAATGTTTTCAAGTGTAGAATTAGGAAGGATTTCCTCTGTGAATGATTGATAATATTATATTATTTATGTAGGTTTGTTATAGTTCATATACAAGGTTAGTTTTAGTATATACTAAACCTGAAACTAGTTTGTTCAGAATCACTAGGAGAATCGATTGACACATTTTTTACACCACATTTTTTTTTGTTTTTTTTTTTTTTTTTATAAATTTCAATTTTGTTTCGATAGGTTTCTACCCATAACAATTGACGGGAATAGACACCTTGAGGCTTGAAATGGTCCGCTCGGTCAGTTTCCGTGTATCAGACAACCCCTGCATAGCACAACTCAGGCATTTCACACTTTTTTAGCGAACTTAACGCGACTTAAACTAAGGTGTAACTTGGAGATTTACTAAAAAAAACACATATTCAGGCAGTTCTGATGAAAATCCTGTTGGGGTGTCTCGGTTTTCGTATAAAGTAAAAATAACGTTGCATATTATATATTTATTCAAATATATTTTCATGTTGTATATTTATTTAGGTATATTATATTTTAAGTTATAAGTAGCATAAATAAGTAATGTAAATAGGACAGTTGTACACTGGAGTTTGCCCTCAACCACACTATCAATCTCTCTCTATCACTCAAAGGTTTGCTGGTAGAAAACTCATTTTTGAGCTCGTCTTTGTACATGACTTCATTTTTTTTTTTTTTTTTTTCTATTGGACTGCAGTAGGTCGTCCTAGGGGACGGTTTCTACGTAACCGGGCAGTTATTGGCGAGACCTGAAGGGTCTCCAGCCAATGGGGGGAAGTAAAATACTTAACCTAAGCTAACTACTTGTACTACACTAACATCATGACTACCTGCAACAACAGCACTAAGGGCGACCCCTAGTGGGACTCGGACCTCGGCTTAGGGCGTTGCTGGCGTGGACATAGGGGGGGGGAGACAGCTTGATGAGGGCTGAATTATCGGGGTGACTGCGGAGTCTGAAGAGACGACCGGCTCTACGACGGGAGAGCTCGGTGGATCGTGACCGGCGGCGGTGGGGCGTCGCGACGGGCCTCGTCGGCGAGGACGGTATGCCGGGCGGCGGCGTTTATTGTGTAGTGTGCTGGTCGATTTACTCGCCTCCTGGAGGAGGGTAATTTCGTCATCGGGTTCTAAAAGTGTGTGCCTGGGACGGCGAACTTTACTTATGAGAGAGGGACTGTAGTCGGCCGCTGCGGCGACTAGGGGGTTCGGATGGCGGGGGGCAGAGTCGAAGTAACGCTTGGAAATGCGTTTGAGGTATTGCCTGATGGTTGGCATTTTTAGATCGAGATGGAGTTGGACGTTACGCATGAACCACGGGGCAGCCGCGGCTCTGCGCAACACTCGATTCTGGAGGGTTTGGAAGGATTTAAAGCGACAAGGCTTAACGTGTGCGAACACGACGCTAGCGTAAGTCAAGATGGGGCGGATGCACGTCACGTAGATTCTCAGCTTATTTCTAAGTGACAATTTACTGCGCGTTCTAAGGATGGGGTGGAGGCGACCGACAGCGAAAGCGGCGCGAGCGCGCACCGCTTTGATGTGTTCTCGGAAACTCAGATGGTGGTCGAGGATAACCCCCAGGTATTTGGCTTTCATCTCCCAAGGGATCTGTTTGCCGAACATGAGGACGGGACGGATGTGGGTGTGGGAATCACCGTGTCTCTCGAAAAGAACGGCTGCGCTCTTTTCGGGATTCACCTCTATTCTCCATTTCCGGAACCAGACCCCGAGGGCGTCGGCTGCGGTTTGAAGGGTTCGAGAGATGCTATCGAGACTCCTACCGGAATAGTAGATAGCCGTGTCGTCGGCGAAGAGAGCCAACTTGGCCAAGCCACGTTTGGGAATGTCGCTGGTGTACAGCGTGAACAGAAGGGGCGATAGCACGGAGCCCTGAGGGACTCCTGCGCGAATGGGGTGAGGGGACGAGAAGGTGCCTTCTAGGCGATAGCGGAAGGAGCGATCCGACAGAAAGTCTCGAATGATGAGCACGAGACGGTCCGGCACGTTGAATTGGTACAGTTTGTATAATAAACCGTTGTGCCAGACCTTGTCGAAGGCTTTCGCTACGTCGAAGAAGAGCATGCCCGTTTTGTATGAGCGCATAAAACGGGAGCTAATGTGTTCGACAATGCGGTGCAATTGTCGAATGCAACAGTGCTGGGTTCGAAAACCGAACTGTTCGTCGGGGATGAGTTTACGGGAGTCAGCGAAATCCTTTAAACGGATATAAATGAGACGCTCATAGATTTTCCCAAATACATTGAGAAGACTAATGGGGCGATAACTAGTGGGCTCACTCTTGGGTTTGCCGGGTTTGGGGATACCGATAACGGAGGCTTGTTTCCAAGCTTGCGGAAAGATGTTATTACTCAGAGCGCCATTGAAGATGGCGGCCATGAGAACTATGAGCGGGGCGGAAAAGTGTTTGATCACCTTATTGGTGATACCGTCTGAGCCGGGGGCTTTCCTAGGTTTGAGATTCCTCACTATCGTGTGGACCTCGTCTACGGTGATGGGGGGTAAGGGATCGTCGGGGTCTTCATCGGGAGGGAGGGAGGCCCTACGTTCGACCTCGCGATCCACCTTGGAAAGATGGACCGGGTCTGCGGGTTGGGTGCTGGGAGTACATTGGGCTTCTAGACTGTCGGCTAGACATTCGGACTTTTCGTCATCTTCAAAGGCCGGCCTTTGGTTCGGACGATTGAGAGGGGGAGTTGAAGCTACACAATCGGATTTCAGATTACGTTGCAATTGCCAGAAGGCCAGATGGGATGGCTCTAAGTCGCTCAACATCTTGTCCCAGCGGGCATCCCGAACCTCCCGTACACGTTTCTTTACAGCACGCTGTAGAGAACGCATATGGGCGCGGTTAGCTTCGCAGGGAAAAGAGTCGTAGGCACGGATGGACGCGTTCTTCTCCGTCAGCAGTTCACGCACATCGTCCGGCAGCTTCCAGCGGTGTTCGTCCACCGCTGGAACTTGCCGTGAACACTCGTTCACCACGGACTGTACGTGACTGGTAAGGGAGTCGATCGCGCCCAGCGTGTCGGCAATCGTAACGATATCGTCGGGGATGGAATCTAAGTGAACGGATGAGGAAGACTTGAGGCGCTCCTCTAGTTTTCCCCAGTCCGTGACAGTTTTGGTCGGGGCGGGTTGACCAGGATCCGGGGGACCACCCCGGGGACCTAGGTGAAGGACTACGGGGCGGTGATCGGAGTCTAGCTCTTCATGCGTCTCTATAGAGCGTAGACCGAGGTTTACGTTCTTTAGGAGCGCTATGTCAAGGACATCGGGCTGATGGTCAGGGTTATGGGGGTAGTGAGTGGGACACATCGGGGCGATAACGTCGAATTCGAGCTCCGGGCTCAACTCTTCGAGGTTACGACCCGCGTGGTTGTTGGAGTTGCAGCTCCACGAGAGATGTTTGGCATTGAGGTCGCCCGCTATGATAACGGAACCTCCGCCGAGGTCAAAGAGGGCTTTAAGATCGCTCCGGAGTTGGATCTTATTACTGGAGGGAGGATTATAGACCGAGACGATTGTGATCGGCTGGTGTCCTGTCATGCCTAGTCTGCATATGGAAGTTTCCAGGAATTGGAGACCAGGAGGAGGGTCTAAGGGAGTGCAGTACAGGGAACGTTTGTAGTAGATGAGAGTACCACCGCCCCTACTACGGGTCCTGTCGTTGCGAACTAATTTATAGTTAGCAATTCCAGGGTTCCTGTTGTGGGGCTTGAGAAACGTTTCCTGCACTAAGAAGATGTCAATTTGATGATCACGCAAAAAGATTGCGATCTCATCTCGTTGACCGTTAACGCTGTTAGCGTTGAAGAAGCCTAATTTAAGGGATCGGGGCTTAATTCTACAGCTTTCTGTATCCATTGGAATTTATTGGATGAGGAAAATGACTATGTCATCTAGTTCGCAGAGGACATTGATGCGAGCGATTGGATCGCCTTGAGAGGCGTTCCAAGCGGAGACTATGTTGATCGCCCACTGCGTATTGCAGGAGGAGAGGGTTTGGATAAGGCTGGGGATCGTGTCCCTAAGGAGCACTTTAGTGGACGCGAGGGAAGTGGAGGGAGCAACCGCTGTCGGCGCTGGCCTGGGAGCGAGTGCGGGGGCGGGTGCGGGGGGAGCCTGTGATGTTGTGGGACTACGTGCAGGCTGTGAAGCAGCTAGCACTATAGTGGGAGCGGGGATGGTGGAGCTCATCAGGGCGGGGATAGCCGGGATTGGGGGTCTTGTGGTTGGTTGCTGTTGCTGGGGCAACTGGGTAGTGGGCCTTAAGGCGGGGAACGCCTGCTGATGGTTCAGCGCATTCCATGGGGACGGCCTTTGGGGACTGAGTCGGGCGGGGGGTTGGGATGAGAGAGGGGGGGGAGCCGTGGAGGGACTCTCTCTTTCGTGACGGGCGGCTGAACGTTTAGCCAGCTTGGGGTTGCGCTGTTTTGGCGCTTTGGCACACCCGCGATAATTCGCCGGGTGACCAGACTCGCCGCATAGAACGCAACTAGGGGGCTCAAGGCATAGGGACCTATCTTTCGGGCGTTCGCAATCGCTAGTGCCGTGGTCGCCCAGGCACTTGACGCACCTGGGTTTCGCATAGCAGTTACGCTGCGAGTGGCCATAAAGCTGGCAACGGTGACATTGACCAGGGGGACCGGACTTGTTGGGGCGCTCGACGCTTATGCCAGACAGGTGGCATAAGCTCTTTATATTATAGACGGCCTTAGACTCGTCTGAAGGTTCGCATACTGCGAGGACCATGTCGTAGGGGGTGCCACCGCGGCCGCGGTGCATGCGGTGGACTTCCAAGGCGGGGATGTTTTGCGACTTAAGGTCGCTGAGGATGGCGTCGGAGTCAATCTCCTTGGGGATGCCGCGGATAACGACTCTGATAAGCCGCTCATCGGGAAGGGCAAAGGTGTGAAATGACACACTTTTTTCCCTTAGCATGCGCGTGAGATCGCGGAAGTCTTTTGAGGTGGGGACTAAGACTTTGATGCCCTGTTGGGTGGTGCGGGCGCTAAGGTAGTTGATCTTGCGATCAACACACAACTTGGACACATCGGTCCACTTCGCCTTGTCCTGAATGTACAGAGGCGGAGGAGCGGGCTCTTTCCTCGGAGCCGAGGTTTTCGAGCCGGTGACGGGGCGGGGGGAGGAGGGACGACTGGCCTGCGGGGAGGTAGTCGGGACGGGACTATGGCAGGCAACCGATGCGGGGGTCGCAACGGTTGTCTTGGGGGTTTTGGCCGGGACTTGGCTGGAGGAGGCCGCTTTGGATTTGCGGGCACGCTTCTTTCCCTTTCCGACTACGGTAGTGTAGCCTTCAGAGGATGAAGAAGCTGACGAATATGATTCGGACTCAATGTCGGAATCGGGGACTAGGGGCTCTGACGTGTCCATTGATGACGTCATCTCTGGAGCATGTCGGAGGGACGGGGAAGGGGTGTGAAAATTCGCGGAAGGCGCAGCTGCGGAGTGCAGGTGCGAAATTTCCATTGTTTCCGGAGACAATGGACCGGGAGAGAAAGGCGGTAGCGACATAAGGCTCGGAATGCCATTGTTCTCGTCGAACAATGGCTCTCCTTCGCCGAAATGATCGGTTTCGTTATCACAGGTGGGTGACAGGGGATTAGTAGTGTGCCTTATGGGCCCGCTACTAGGAATTCGAGCGCCGTATTGGGCAAGAAATTCGGGGTCTTTTAAAAGTTCCCGGAAGAACGCTAATAACACAGCGTCAGACATCTCGGAAAAGATGCCTGAGCCGTGTGTAATAATGGAGGATAAGCTTAATAAAAACGCGGCGCGCACATGTACGCGACTATTTTTAGTATCGGCCTATACGTCCTAACAATTTAATTTTAAAAACGCGATTCCCCGGGTGGATGGGCCCGGGGGTGTGTGAAAACCCTCCCTGTCGGGTATAGACAGGGAGGTTGTGTGCCTATTGGTGAGCCCTAAGCTAGTAATCCCGTCGCCAGTCTTATTGTGCGAACGGGTTCCTAAGTCTCTAGTGAGGTGCAATACTAGAGAGTGCTAGATGGGAGAGAACGGGGTTAGAGCTAGCGTCGACTAGGAGACCCCCCAAGGCCGGTGGTACTAGCTCCTTCCAATTTTCGCCTTGCCCTGAAGGGGCGCAGCTGGTGTATTGGGTCAACACCCTCTCGGTTTCGTTAACACTGCAAAGTATCAGCCGAGAACCACGAAACTGTGGATTTTCCCTGAAGGGGCACACGCGTTTCTCAAAGAAATAGGCGTTCAGCCACCGCCTTGAAAAAGGCAGCTTTTGAACTTATAGTCGTGAAGTGGAGAACACTACGGCGGGGCGTAGCGATATTCGTGAGCGAGCACGTCGAGAAAGTACGCAGCGCGAGTTGCGGCACGTCCGTCCTCAGCGAGCGTCGGAGCGCGAATGGTACATGACTTCACTAAATTGCAATGTTTTTATAGTAATTTTCTTGTGTACAACAAAAAGAATAAGTAGTTTTTCCTAAGATGGAAAAAGTACAATATCGTGCAGTATCGGTCCCGGGTGTCATACGAATGACCTATGACAGTTGACAGTCTTTACGAGTAGTCAGAAGCTCGAATGTCTGACAACTAGTGTAACCTTAGAACTGGCAACGCCCAGTAATTGAGTTGCAGAGGTCTGATGGCAGTCGCTCCGTGTAAAATACTGTATCCAGCCGCATCTGTTTAGACTGGAAGCAGGGGCCCAATTCTCCTAAAATAAGACAGTTCTCAATTTCAAAAGCTATCAAATTGTTTGACACAAAAAACAAAATCAATCATTTTGAAAGTTTTCGAAAACAAAAACTGACTGACGGTTGTGGTTCGATTGCGTTTGGCAACAAATTATTTTAGGAGAATTGGCCCCCCGATCCCAACGATTCGACGATTATCGATCCCCCTACCAAGCATTTAATTTTGGCGTTATTCCCTAGATATCGATTAAGTGGTACCAAATTTATCCACGAGTTTCTATGTAGGTACAACTGGTACCTATGTATGTTTGGAACCCGGTGAGGGTCGGCCCGGCTGTCAGGCTCACAAATTGTAAGTAATGATGCCACGGTACAGTGCCATATCTCTGAGTTATTAGTAGTTCCTATCTGTTTTATACATTGAGGTAGGTGGGTTTTTGGGTTCGGTAAATGAGTTTTTTGAGTCTTGTTTTAGTTTCAGTTGCAACTTTGATAATCTATACATACAATTTGAAACAAAAACCTTGTCCGATCCAATAAAGCATTTCTGGTTCAACATACATACTAGAAAAATTAACACTTGACTCTAACAAAAATTAGCACTTTAAAGCTTAATACTTCAGAAACGGATCCCTTAATTGAAAAATTGTTTTTACATGCCTATAATATTTTTGAAAGACCTATCTAACAACACTCCACATCATGGGAAAGACGAGAAAAAAAAACGAGCTCCACTTTAAGTGTAGGTACAGTAGGTACCATTAAAAACAATCTTTTTCACGATTTTATTGTAAGTACCACTTTGTCGGCGTGATTAATATACAAGGTTAGTCAAAAAGGGGGTACTAATCCAAAGGGTGTTACAGTACCCATAATAGTGAGTAACTTTTGTTCTACAACTTTTCCCAAAAGTCAATAGTTTATGAGAAATAGCTGTTCAAATATTACAAAAAAAAATACGCTAAAATCTATCTATCCTCAGCTATGATCAGCTGTGTTTACATTTTAGGACATGAATTAGAAGCTTCATTTTCTGAATTCGTAACTGAAGCAGGGACGAAGAATTTTTGAAAAAACTAAAATAAAATTATTTTTTCATGGGAATAAAAATTGTCGAATTTTGAAATTTTAAAACTTGCTTTTAAACCGTCATTAGTGATACTTTCAGTGGTCTGCGGATTAGTACCCCCTTTCCGACTAACCTTGTATATAGGTATCCATGCCAAATTTATAGCTTTCTAGTACTAAGAGTCTCTAAGCTAAACTGCGGACGGACAGACGGACGGACATGGCGAAACTATAAAGGTTCCTTGTTGACTACGGAACCCTAAAAAAGCATGCATATACCTTACTATCCTACTCATGTTGATACCTAATTCCTGCAAGAAAAGCTAATTTACGAATCTTTTAATAACATTCATCATCTGCCTAGCCTTTTCCCAACTATGTTGGGGTCGGCTTCCAGTCGAATCGGATGCAGCTGAATATCAGTATTTTACATGGAGCGACTGCCTATCAGACCTCCACAACCCAGTAACTGGGTAATACGATACTCTTGGTAAGACTGGTTGTCAGACTTTCTGGCTTCTGACCAACAGTAACGACTGTCAAAGATCTACAAATGACAGCCGGGACGAACGGCTTTACGTGCTTTCCGAGGCACGGAGGAAACTCGCTATGGTAAATGACCACCCATCCACAGACCAACCTCGGCAAGCGTGGCTTAACCCGGAAGATCGGTCTATGCGGCTGTAATTATTTAGCCACGAGCTCCTCTTTTAAATAACATTATACGTACTAAATTCTCAGACCAATAATTGGTCTGAGACTAAATTCTACTATTGTTAAGCAAAACGATTCGTAGAACCGAGTATTACCGAATAGCTTATGATGTTTCGCTTCGGTGCCATATCTGTAGTAAATAGTAGCGGTTCATAAATTTATTGGCCGGGCTTTCTTATGGCTATAACTGTGATGGGTGGGTGCTTGATGTATCATTGTATATGTATTGGTTATTTAAATGTAAGTTTCGAAGTATCGAAATAGGTTTTGGAGTTTTTGAGACTGACACAAACATACAAGGTTAGTCAGAAAGGTGGTACTAATCCGAAAGAGTGTTAAAATACACATAATAATGAATAACTTTTGTTCTACAACTTTTCCCAAAAGTCAATAGTTTAAGAAAAACAGTTGTTCAAAAATCTCAAAAAAAAACCTTACAATCTATCTATCGATCCCCAGTTATGATCAGCTGTGTTTACATGTTAGTTCATATTTGAGGTCATGAATTAGAAGCACCATTTTCTGAATTTGTAACTAAAGCAAGATTGAAGAATTTTTGAAAAAATAAAAATCATTATACAGGCTGTAAGGGTAAACACCGTTATCCTTGAAACCAGTGGTTTGGTTTCATTTATAGAACGTAAAATCAATGAAAAATAACAAACTTTTTTTTTAATTTTTTTAATAACAAAATTTTCATTTTTCCTTAAAAGCATTTCACCCTATGCGCGGGGGCAACAACCTACGGGCGGGGGCGCGGGGAACTCGCCGCGTGGCCCGACGCACGGCCCCGCACAGTTTGCTACCCCAGTCAGTCAGCTATCTCGTTAGCGAGTGTGTGTACCCTGCCGCCGCGTCGTAGCGCCGCCGCGCCGCTCATTTCTCGCGCGTATATTTTTTATTTATTTTTTACTCTTTCCTATATTTTTATGTTTAAGTCAACTACCCATGGTTTGAGTGATAACGGTGTTTACCCTTACATGCTGTATTTGGAAAAAAAAACGAATTTTGAAATTTTAACACTTGCTTTCAAACAGTCATCAGCGATACTATAAGTGGGCTTCGGATTAGTAGTACCCCCTTTCCGACTAACCTTGTATACAGGGTTGTAAACGAATTCGTGTAATTCCTTAAAACCACATGATCTATTTATTACTGGAATAGATCAACCACAACACACAACCACAATAAAAAGAAAAACTTTTTTTTCTTGTGATAGTGTTAAGTGGACGTACCCGTCGCCCGACTAGTAACAGGCCCGAGAAGGCGGCGCGCTGTGTTCCGTGCGCGCCTCTCAGGAGGACGTGGGGCAAGGACCCACAGAAGAAGTGGTCCGCCAGGGATTGGCGAGCCGAGGCCTGCCGGGGTTGCGGTGCATGCAGCTGCGAATCCCGCGATCCCGGCCAAGGATCAGGAAGAGGAACACCGTGGGTTTTTAGCCGGTAAGAGTCCGGCATAACCCTTCGTCTTCCCCAGGCGAAGGGTATCCATGAGGATATACAATCGAAAAAAAAAGTAATTCCTTTTAAAGTTAAATTTGGCTGGTAACACGCACGACTAGTGCGGTATCGCTCCGTGCAGCCAGCCGGGCTTTTTATATGAATTTTTTTTTAGCTGAATCTTATGAACAGTTCTTGCGGTCAATCAGTGTCACCAGTAGATCACGCGGTTTGAAGGAATTACACGAATTTGTTTACACGCTCAAACAGAAGCACATACACAAGGGTCTCGTGGCTAATTATTAACAGCGATTATATTATGTTACGGGTAAAAGCCGAATGGCGGTTACACCTAGGTTTAGCCGGGTACAACTAGGTGCAACCAGTAGCAGTTGGTTAGAACTAGGTGTAGCTTAAGTCGACGGAGCCCCGCTATGCGGGGCTCCTATTTCTGTCTGCAGGGTTTAAAGTAACCTAACACGAAGGGGATGACGGGAGCTTCGTTCGCTCACTCTAGCCCCCGTCATCCCCTTCGAACCTAACCTATCCGTGTCGGGGTTCCCTTTAACCACCGGTGTGCGGCTGCACCTAGTTCTACCCGCTATGATGAAGGGTAAACCTAGTTCTACCCGAGGATAAGTAGGATACATCTAAGTTTAACCGCATGTGGCCGGCTGCACCTAGTTGTACCCGGCTAAAACTAGGTGTAGCCACACTTCGGCTATTAGCCGTAACATATATATATGAGTTATGATTTGCGAGGTTTAGTCGCGCTTGCCGCGTCTGCGCGTTGCGCGTTCTGTCTCTGGTTGGGTGACCTTTCGATACACATCGAGTCCCTCCGTGCTTCGGAAAGCACGTTAAACCGACGGTTCCGTGTGACATACGAATACGTGACAGTTATTACGGATAGTCAGAAGCCCGAAAGCCTGACAACTGGTCTAACCTTAGGATATCGGCATTGTCCAGTAACTGAGTTGCGGAGGTCTGATGGCAGTCGCTCCGTGTAAAATACTCGTGTTCAGCCGCATCTGGGCAGACTGGAAGCTGACCCCAACATAGTTGGGAAAAAGGCTAGGTGGAAGAAGATATAATATAGATATACACACTCACATACACAAGTTTTTCTGCTAGATAATAAGGCTTCTTCTGGAATATTGTCATAATCATCTGAGTGTACTTATAAGTTGTGTCCACACTTGCGCAGGTGTAGCGCATGCGGGCGAACTGCGCTCCTAAGGGCTCTTTTCCTGTCATGCGTATTTTCGCCCGCGCGCGGATCTGGTCCGCGTGCGAGTGATAGCACGCTCCTGGCCACACGCAGGACAAAGATTTCGTTTACCGCTGCAGTGTCGTGCGTGTCGCCAATGACCAAATTCCTGTACAAAGATGAACGTTAAAAAAGTAATCATGCGTACTATGACCATGAGTGCGACTTGCGTCACAGTAAAAACAACACTGAAGGCAGAAGAACGCCGCCCGCATCCGGTTGGCACGCACGCGGGCTGCACGCCCGCAGCCAATCCGCGTTCCGCGCGCGTGCTGCCCGCATGATAGGAAAAACATGTATGAAATGATAGGATACGGACAGCCTGCACGCGGACCAGATCCGCGCGCGGGCGAAAATACGCATGACAGGAAAAGGACCCTAAGACAAAATGTGTTCGCATTCGTGACTGGTCGCGAGAAGGTCGCATGCAAGCTGCGATCGTGTACTCAGTATTTTCTGCGCCCAAAGCATGTTGTTGCTCACGAGCGTGTATAGACGTGTTCGCGAGTAGTAGGAGTAGTATTCGTGTAAGTGTGCTAACGGAAATTGACCCGTCCAAGGTAGTTCGCTGCGAATTCAATGCACGCTCCGCAAATGTGGGCATGCCAAAATATGTAACGCGCTTACATTTAGGTATATTCGGATGAAGTGACACATGCTACTATTTAAATATTTTATCAGTAGGCAATTTATCCTTTCGAATGAGTTTTATTCGGTTGATTGACCAATTAGGTTCACTGAAAAAAGTCCGCTCACAGAACGGAATTATTTTTCCCTTAGCTTTTCCTTATAATCCAATTAGTATGGATAACACGTTTTATTATAGAGTGTAATAAATTCCGCTGAGCGCAGATAAGTGCTCAAACTGTCACAAAATATAAAACGATAAAAAAGTTAAATTACACTGCAAAATAATTGCTCGTACTAAAACTAGTTTTATTTGGAACGTAATTAATGTTTCAGAGTAAATAAATTATAGTGATAAAGTTCAGTAATGTGGATGTAGTTTTAATTTTTGACTATAAAACAGTTTTTTACGATATCGTCAGTATTGCTTCCACAACGATAGCTACGTTAGTTTTCTAGAATTTTCTGGAAACAAGTAAAAATAAATAAGAAAAATGCATTGCAAGTTCGGATACGCAAACTGCAGGTTACAAGTAGCTTGCGTAATGAGAACATTAGCTTGCTTGGAAGTGGCCGGTGGCGTTTACACGCAGTGGTAACGTCATAAGTGTGTGCAAGTACTTGCGTAGTGAAAACGTGCCTTTAGTATGACTGGAGTAATCAAATAAAAAAATTACCTCCTTATTTAATAATTAAGTATATACCTCGCAAACACGTTGGCAATGTGATGATTCTTCAAAAACTCGTAACTTACCTGAAAAGAGAAAATAACAATGGTTAATATTGAAATAAAATACAAGACTACCTATATACAGTCAGCATCAAATACATATATCGGGACGAACAGACTGTTCAAAATGATCTGAACAACTAAGAAAATTAAATTATAATTATCTCAAAGATACAAGGGGTGTTTCAGATTGAATACAGTACACGACAATTGATATTCTGACAAGGATTTTAACCCGTATAGATAAAGTTTGCTTTAGGGCCCTCGCCCACGGGCGACTTTTTGTAGCGATGCAGTCGCGATGCTCTCGCGCGTAGCATCGATACAGACGCGAAGCAGTCGCTAGCTGTGTGCCCGCGCCCACGGGACCAGATTCAGTCGCGATGCAGACGCGATTCGGTCGCGATGCAAACGCGATTCGGTCGCGATGCAAACGCGATTCGGTCGCGATGCAAACGCGATTCGATCGCGATGCAGTTACGATACAAAAATAGCTTGGATCAGTACAGTTGCGAGATGGACTCCGTTGAGGCAACATTAGTCACGTTGTCTTTGGTGCTGCTTTTACGTAAGCAGGCGAAGCGTAGGCAACGGAAGCAGCGTCAATATTGGATGCATCCATTTAATACCCAGAGATTATTTTGTGGACATCATGTAACAACATTCAAACAACTCAAAAATTATGATTCCCAATCACGCGCCGCGCCACTTTCCCTCCCCCCTCCGTTCTCTCTACGGATGTCGTCTGACGCGGTCGCGCGTTTGTATCGATACAATCGCGATGCAGTAGCGCGTTGCAAATGCGACTAACACGCGTTAGAAGTGATGCTGTCGCGCGTTTGCTAAACGCGCGACTGCATCGCTACAAAAAGTCGCCGTGGGCGAGGGGCCTTAGTTGTTTAGGTACTTTTGCACAGTCTGTTCGTCCCGATATATTTGATGCTAACTGTACCCTGCTTACCAAGACTTACAAGGACACTGTACACCTTACAGCGATAACACACTGGCATGGCGGTCGAATCCATATTGCTACAGAGAGACCCACTGGCAGTGCGAACAGTAGCATATACGTGCGTTCAGTTATTTTGAAGCGCAAAATGTAACGCGGTTGAATGCGCGCATGCAAAAACTTAAAAAAAAGTAAAAACCGACTAAAAAAAACATAAAATTAACAGTTTCAGAAGTCGGTGGCTACAATTTTTTTCAGTGTAGAATTGCACCGTCTTCTGAAACTTAATTTTATCGTATGGTAATTATTTTACTCCTTATAGTTTTTTATTGAAGTCGGTTTTTACTTTTTTATACTTAAGTTTATTTTTTTATTAAATACTTTTTAGTGCTATAAATTAAACCCTCTCTCCTCCATACTCTCTCTCCCTCTCTCTTCATAACCCTTATTTTTGACTTTGCCGTAGTCGGGTATAATAAGCCCTTTCATGCTACACCTTACACGACATATTTCAAACATTCCGGAAAGTGAACGGAGGGGGGAGGGGTTTGACGCACCCCCTAGTAGTCAGTTACCAACTACACATATTTTAAACAAAGCAATATTAGTTATTTGAGAATTTTGCTTTGATCCGATGAGGAGTTCCGTTCCATATCTCTGAAGTTCATGGTCTAATCATAACAAAATTTTATAAGGGACTAAACGGAAAGTACCTATACACTCTCAAACAAAAAAAATATTCAAATCGGTTCATAAATGACGGAGTTCGGAGGGAAGAAATATAAAAAAAAAATACAAACGTATTCAGAACCTCCTACTTTTTGAAGTCGGTTAAAAACGAGCATAAAACACCAAGGTCTGTAACCGCCCTAAAACGGCTAGGTTTGTAACAGGCCTTAGTATCACTGAGCAATGTATTGAGAAATGGTTATTGTTTACATGTTTTTCAACACTTTAGTTGCTTAGTTACATTTGACTACCTCAGTTGACAAGATGATTTGTTTGCATAGAAATATTTGAATTGCGAGTGTTCAGATGATATTGATACATTGGATGCTAACAATAATTTGAACGCTATTGTTGTGCAGATGTTATTGTGTTTTTGAGAGTGTAGAATTATCTGAGTACCTGAACGGCTTCTATATATCTGATGGTGACTGTACAGTAGATATATCTTACGTATAAGCTAAAGCAGTACCTCAACTACCTATATTCGCCTGAATTGACACACTCACACAGATACGCTTTGCAACAAGAATTCTAAGTGAGCTTCACAATGCAGTCAGTCACGGCTGTCGTCATCTATATATGTATATAAAAAGAAAAGTCCTGACTGACTGACTCATCAACGCCCAGCCCAAATCCTTGGACCTAGAAAACTGAAATTTTGCACAGAGGTTTCCTTTATAATGTAGACAAGGAATAAAGAAGGATTTTTCGAAGTTCAACCCCTGATGGAGTTAAATAGGGGATGAAAGTTTGTATGGAAAATCTTCACTTAACGGGTTCAAAATATCACGCAAGCGAAGCTACGGGCAAAAGCTAGTAGAGTACATTATAAAGAGTACATTATACTCAGTATACAGTGCGTGTCTGTGTGAGTGTGTACTGCTTTAGCTTATACATATGTATGTCTACTGTGCCCTATGTCTAGAAAGTTTCAATGTTGACAGCTGTTTACATTTCCACACAATACTTCAGAAATAAGTAGATGTAACCAACTCCTTCAGTTCACGTATGCACATACTATTAAAAGTTTTACTCGCCTTAAGAAAGTTACAGAACAAAACTTCGAGCTGTGTAGCGGTAACATGCACTTCCTAAAAGAATTTGTGAATTTGTGTTCAAGATTTTTCATTTTGTTGATCATTTTAGTGGTTTTCCAGTGACATGATCATAATTAGTCCAATACTGTCCCACTGCTGGGCACGAGCCTCTTCTCAGAATGGTAATGGTTTAGGTTTTAGACCACCACGCTGGCCCGGTGCGAGTTGGCGGACTACAGTACACCATTGAGAAGTTATTAGAGCTCTCTCAGTTGTGCAGGTTTTCTCACGATGTTTTTCCTTCAACATTAACGCAAATGGTAATCAAATTTTAATCCGCATAATATAAGTAACATGAAATCGACAATGATATTACAAAAAGAAGTGGATATGTCACTGACGCTCCAAAAATGAATATTTAAAATTACTCCAATTGTTGAACTAATTGGAAATAGCTCTCTCTCACTCTCGTATTTATTTTGTATCTTCGTCTTACTCATTAGAGATACTAGTGAAAATAATGCAGGGTCGAATTTTAAACGCCATGTTCTATGAACGAAACATATCTATAGAAATCGAAAATATGCTATTGGGGAATTGTGTGCTGCTTCTTGTTTACAGTGCTATTAAGTAAACCATGTAAGTATCTTTATATTCCTTTGGGAATGGTGAAAAGAACAGCATTTGATAAAGAAAGAGAGAAAAAACGTTAATTTGACACAACCGAGACACATTACAAAGAGATAGAACATAATTATACTCGAGAGGATTTAGTTAAAGAAAAAACAATATCTAGTTAAAGGTTTTTTTCTTGTTTCGTCAACTTTGCCAGATGCTAAAGAAAAGTAGTAAAAAAAACAGTTTATGACATTTACTTAGTATTTTTTGTTGTCCCTTTGATTTCCTTTTGAATAATACCTTTCGCCCGGGGAAGACAAAGAGTTAAGCCGGACTCTTACCGGCTAAAAACATACGGTGTTCCTTCTCCTGACCCTTGGCCGGAGTCGCGGGATTCACAGCTTACTTAGTATTAGTACATATCAGCAAAACTTAGTACCTAGTCAACGACTAAACGTGAAATGTGTGTGTGATAAAACGTGCTTGGTGGTAGGATCTATCGCGAGCTTACGTAGGCGGTTTAAAGCGACGCGAATTGCGAAGCGATGCGATGCGGTGCGAAGCGGCGGCTTTGTCCTACGAGCTCGCGGACCGCTCGCCGCGCGCCGCCGTCATTCAGTAGCACTGTACGGTACCGCATCTAGTTCGCGTGAAAATATCAAGCCAACTGACAGCGTTCGCTTCGCGCCGCGCCGCACCGCATTCCACGTGCGTTGATCACGTAGGACACTTCAATAGGTATCGACTGTTTGTTGTTTTCGCGTCGCTTGTAGATCGCTCACGTAAGATGACGCGTAAACGGTTCGCCTGGCTAGCTACCACCCTTACATTAAAAAGTCCGGCGCCAAGCAGTTTACTGTGTTCCGTCGTGTGTATGTGAGAGCCAGAGGAGTATAGGGGAATATCTCTATATCTTTGTTACTTGGATTCGTGTACTCCGTCTTAGCCCCTGTCTACGCTTACCATAGGGTAAAACGCGACCTAGTTAAAGAATAAAAATAAATAAAAGCCAACTAAGTCAACAAAAACAGGAAAATATCACAAAAACCTTTGCTTTATCCATAAGAAAAAGAAACCCTCACAAAGGAATCTCCAGTATTTATCTAATACCATAAGATATGACATGAATGTATTACACCATAACACGTCATAACGATGACGTAATAACGGTGACGTCATATTGCGATATAAGCGAGATAATCCAGAGTGATGAATAAGCCTCATAACTTTGGTGTGTCTTCATTAATGTAAAGATGTGTTCACATGTATACCATAACATACAGGGTGTAAAAAGACCCATCACATAGCCGAAATCTACGCACTCTGTACATCAAACTAAATTACATTGACCAAAAATAATTGCTGGGAAACGACTTTTATTTTTAGACATAATAAAAAACGCTGTTTTTTGTAGCGCGCAATGTAATGCACGTAACCTACTGTGCACGTGTATGTCGTGCAGCGGCTACACCAGCTGAGCCAAGGCGGTCGTGTGCGTTTGATATTCATTGCGTTTTTGTAACTTCAAATGCGTAATTTGTGAGGAAAAATTGAAAATTTTGATAAGGTTGTTTGGAAGAAAGTTTAGTATTATCACTTAGAATACGTTTTTGGAAAAAACTAAAAAAAAATATATATTGTATACTTTGACCTTCAATATCTCCGAAACCAATGGTTTCCCAGGTATGGTCTGGTAGAAAAAAATGATCCCAATGATGGGTAGAATATGTGGTTTTCGCTATCGTTAAGGGTCTTTTTACACCCGATATTTTTATAGCGTTATTAAATCTGAAGCGTTCGAGGGGATCATACGATTTGCAAGGTTAAGCCGCGCTTGCCGCGGTCAGTCCGTGGATGGGTGACTGTGAGTTACATGTCGAGACCCCTCCGTGCCTCGGAGACCACGTTAAACCGTCGGTCCCGGGTGTCATACGAATATCTATGACAGTCGTTACGCGTAGCCAGAAGCCCGAAAGTGTGACAACCGCTCTAACCTTAGGATTTCGGCATTGTCCAGTAACTGGGTTGTGGAGGTCTGATGGCAGTCGCTCCGTGTAATATACTGGTATTCAGCCGCATCTGGTTAGACTGGAAGCTGACCCCGACATAATTGGGAAGAGGCTAGGCAGAACTCATATTGAATTACCACGTACAGCCATTTCCAATAAAATGAGCATGATCAATAAAAAAAACACGTTTACTAGAATTTTTGTATTATGTATGTCGCAGAATCAACAAAGAAGCACAACTATTAGAATGACTATTGATTATTGTTAATGTAGTAGGACGCCATCTATTATCGTTTGTCGGAAACGTCAAGCAGTGTGCTTGGGTGAGGTCGGTGCGTGGCGTGGCATGGCTTGTTTGACGGTTGTCAGCAAGCTGTCAGCTGTCAACTGTCAGCTGTCATCCTTTTTGACATTGGATGCATTTGATTTGAGTGAAGTCACTTTGGAGTGAGACACGAGGGCGAGAGGTCGTTTTGCCAGCCTGCACCGAACTTAGCGCGTTTCCGTACTTTAATCTATTTCCATCGGTTTGATCATTAGAGATTTTATTATTTTGTTATCGAGAGTGAATAAATAGAGGACTATAATCAGTGTTGTGACTATTATTTCCTGCCTACACCAAGTCGAACTTGGACTCTGATGACGAGGTACCCCCAATGAGTGAACTACCCTCGTTATGTATGTATATTGCCTAGCCTCATTTTCCCAACTACGTAATATGTTGGGGGTCAACATGAACAATGTAATTTTAAAACAGATTAATATTGTGGGATCTATGAACCCTTTCGGGCACAGCATAGTTAAGTAGAAAAGAGAAAGAGCGCTTACATATTTCTTTGATTGAATCACAGATTGAATTTGAAATACAACAGAGTACGATGTTAAACAAATTGTAAAACTAGTTTCAATTAATTGTATAATATTCTAGTTAAAATCAAAAACATTGTGTAAACCACTATGCATTCAAATATCAAATAGCCGATCTCAAAAACAACGAACTAATCCGCAGGAAAATAACAATAGAGCCACAAAATAGAGAGATGTACAGAAGTACTAACTGTCGTATAGAGATATTATATTAATACGTGAACATGGAAAATCGTCATACTTTTTACTGTATTTATTTTAAAAGCAATGAAACTTATATCATTCGGAAGGTGATGTGACAAAGAGTGCAAAAAAAAAATGTGTATATTGCCGGCAAGGCAGGAATAATGATAGTCAACGACCACAAGCAATGCTAGTGAACTAGTGTAAACGTAATCTTAATTTAATGCATTACGTGTCAAATTATGGTTTACCGAGTGTTGTTGGTTAAAATTAAGACTTGTATCTTTACCGATAGATCCCATCGCTTTGCATCAGTAGGCCCTTCGACACTTTAGTAGCTATCACAGGTAAAAAAACTTATGAGTTCACCCATTTGCCCAATTTGTCAACTAAAAATGCTATTGTTGGTAACGAAAACTATTCGTTTTTGGCCATAAGAAGCTGGCATTTAGGGTTTTTTTAAAGTAACATAGTATCTAAAACTACGTAAGTACCTAAATAGTCTGTCTAAATATTTTAATTAAATACATAAATACCTCCCACCTGTGCGCTTATCGCTATTGTATGAGTTGGTTGTCTTGTTATTATCTAATTAACAAAATTTTTGTTTTTTTTAATGTTTCATTTTAATGATACCTAGTTACATTGTGAAGTTTCACCAGTTTTCCTTATAGCTTTAAGTAACCTTATATTTTGTTCAATTCTTATTTTTGTTAAAAGTGACCCTTCTTTATTACCTATCTTATGTTGTGTCACCACGTTCTCATAAAGTCATTACTTTAAATTGTTTGCGCATATTTTTTCTGTTTTGTACAATAACTAGTAGTAACATTTTATATTATCTCGTTAGGTATTCCAGTTAAATTTAATAGCTGGGACGAGAGCTACGTTTGTAGCAGTTAAAATAATGGCTTGTGATTTGTCAATGGTTGAACGTGGATTGCAATTTTATTTTAACGTGGTTTAACCCTATCGTCTGTGTTTAAATTAACAGTAAGGTCCGGGCCACATAGAAACGACGTCGGGCGAGGACGATTAGAAGACGAGGCGTCCCTTTGTTGTACTTTCATCCTAACTAATATTATAAATGCGAAAGTAAGTTTGTTTGTTTGTTACCTTTTCATGCCTAAACCACTGAACCGATCATCCTGTAATTTTGCATTTATGTTGTCAGGTGTACAGAAACGGACGTAGGCTACCTTTTATACCGAAAAAAAGTACTGTTTCCGAGGAAAACAACAATAACTTTCTTATGATAATAGATGGCGCACTGTCTTTCGAATCATGATTGAATTATATTATCCCGAAAAACACGGAATACGTGATAAACGACATCCACGACACCTCTAGTACTAATTATAAAGCATCGCGATGCAAAACATACAGAGGCGATAGTGCGCGAGCGCCGGTCATTCCCATTTGCCCCCAGCGTCAACGCCACTACTAGTTTTTTATTTAATGGCACCTGTTGCCACTATGGATCGGGATATATATTTGATACTAGAACGCTCTACATTTACCACTAGCTTTTGCCCGCAGCTTCGCTTGCGTGAAATTTTGAACCCGTTAAGTGACGATTTTCCACTCAAACTTTCATCCCCTATTTAACTCCCTTAGGGGTTGAATTTCAAAAAATCCCTTCTTAGTGGATGCCTACGTTACAAAAGGAACCTACTGTCAAAATTTCAACTTTCTAACCCCAGCGGTTTAGGCTGTGCGTTGATAGATCAGTCAGTCAGTCAGTCAGCTTCTCCTTTTATATGTATAGATATTGTATATTTTCATAATTATGTTATATAATTATATGATAAGGAAAAACAAGGCTTACTGCATTGGATCCAAATAAGATTAAATCATTGCAACAAACACTAGTACTATTTGTATAAATAGCTAAGCACTACATCCGTTTCTAATTTCATCGAATTGCAGCCAACTTTTCTCGGATCGTATTTTATTGGATTTGGCTCGGAAGCAATGAGAGCACTTGGTTCTCGGGGTTTTTTCAGTACTAATCATCCCATTACTATCAAATGCTGGGCACAGGGTTCCTCTCTTCTTTTCGGGAGGACACAACCTCTTAAGGGGTCACTGTACCTACTCATCATTATGAACACAACTTTTACTTTATTTTGACGAGTTATGCGAACATAAATATGGGGAACAGCTGATTTTTTTTCGCGATTTCACTTTTTCTCCCAGAGGAGCTCGTGGCTAAATAATTACAGCCGCATAGACCGATCTTCCAGGTTAAGCCACGCTTGCCGAGGTTGGTCTGTGGATGGGTGACCATTTACCATAGCGAGTTTCCTCCGTGCCTCGGAAAGCACGTAAAGCCGTTGGTCCCGGCTGTCATTTGTAGATCTTTGACAGTCGTTACTGTTGGTCAGAAGCCAGAAAGTCTGACAACCAGTCTTACCAAGAGTATCGTATTACCCAGTTACTGGGTTGTGGAGGTCTGATAGGCAGTCGCTCCATGTAAAATACTGATATTCAGCTGCATCCGGTTCGACTGGAAGCCGACCCCAACATAGTTGGGAAAAGGCTAGGCAGATGATGAGTAAAAGTTGTTCATAATGATGAGTACAGTGACCCAGGGGTTGTGCGTTTTTTAAGTTACACCTTGTAGTCGTCTATGCACATGTTAAAACAGCCTAAAAACCGAGCGTCGAACTCTAAGCTCACGTCAGTTCATCCAATATGAAATACGTTGGATTCCCGCCTTTGATAAAAGATTCCTTTGTGGTCGAGTACTATGCAGGTGAGCGGTGGAATGTAATAACATTGCCTTTTGCTTTGCTTTCTTTTTTAGCTTTATTAACAACGTTTTAGGACCTGGCTTCCATGTAGCTCCGTAGTTGTAAACGAATTCGTGTAGCGTCCCCAGTTAACAGACTGTGCGGAGCGATGTCGCGCTAGTCGTACCCGTCAGCTGTGTCACCATGCTTTCATTCACTTAACAAACAAAACTTGACATCCTAGGTCAGAAGTTTTAGTAATTAATGCTAAAACGGCCGTTTTTGGTACTTTTCGCTAAAACTTCGAATCCAGAAGGTCTGCCATATTTGGTGTTCGAAAATTTCTACACTTGACTAAAATGTTGTACGTACGAAATTTCAACACGTTATGTGTTGACAGAAATAATGCTTTTTTTCTGAGGTGGCGTCACTTCGGTGGGGGAAGCGCCTTAAGTTAGGCATAAAATAGAAGGATAAAAGAAAGAGATACAAGAATAATCGGACAAATTTTGTAGGTTGACTGTATCGCTTCACATGCAATATATAAAATATTAACATCAGCATTTACTTACATATTGCATCATTGGGTATAACAGTTTGATGGATCTTAAGTTAACTACAGTCGTCGTATTTTCAGCGGCTATAGGCACAATTAAGCGTATTTTGCATCTCGTATCTTGCGTAGTTCGCCGCACAAGATACGCTTAGTGTGTTTTGGTCTTTAAGCCTAAACCCTTGGCAAGAAGAAACCCAGTAGGGTGATGGGTTGATTATGTTTATACTAAGTGACATAATCCCAAACATTATCGTCAGCCATTTTCAATTAACTAAAGTGACGTCAGCTTCCAGTCTAATCAAATGCGACTAAAGGCAAGTTTATACGAAGACAATTTTGCGGTGCCAGAATTTCGTCGCCAGCACCAGTAAGAAATATAGCACCATATAAACACTTTTCGCGCCAATTTTTTGCGGCATGGGAGCGTTAGCACGGAATAGAGCAAGCGTCTGTTTTCTGGCGCCATCGCCAGTGATCTCCACCAGCGTCCCTCGCAAAACGGAGAGAGGAAAACAAAAAAAAACTAATTCTCCAAAAATAAATCTTGATCAATCATTCAGGCAGTTTTCGTTTTCAAAACCTGTCAAATTGTTTGACAAAACACAAAACCAATAATTTTGACAGTTTTCGTAAGCAAAAACTGACTGACAGTTGAGGTTCGTTTGCGTTTGGCAACAATTTTGATAGTCGAATTGGCCCTCAGCTCATCGCAAGAAAAAAACTTACAACTGCGCGAATAACTGGTGCTGAAATTAGAACCGTGTAAACCACCGTCCGGCGGCGTCCTGTTTCGCCAGTCCCTGGCGGCGAAACACTGGCGCCAGAAAATATAAACTTGCGTTTATTATGAAAAATTTACACAGGGATGTTTTTTCACCAAGTAGGATTATCCCAATAATTATATTATACAAACAAATGCCCCTAATATTTTCTGTTCTAATTTCTTTTATCCTATTACGAGTGTACAGAGCAGCAAAGTGGACGTTAAAAAAGCTATCACTTATTACGCTTGTTAATACGGTTAAGCCGTTGCCGGGTTTTTTCCGCTACGCTCCTGTGTAGCCCATAATGATACGAAATGGTTTGTTAAGCTGTTATGTTTAAGAGATTAAGCGATTCAGATGAATAACATGTGTAGGTACAGAGGTATATTTTGGTTTAGAAATTAGACTGTTGTTTTTATGTTTTTAACCCCCGACGCAAAAAGAGGAGTGTTATAAGTTTAACGTGTGTCTGTCTGTAGCAATGTAGCTCCTAAAAGGATAAATCGATATAGCTTTTTTTTATTTATAATAAATAAAACAATCTTTATTTTGGATAAGTAACATCCATAGTTGGTTATTAAAAAAGAGACAAAGAAAGTTCTGGTAGTAGAAAAAAGAAAAACTTAATATTTAGTAACCAGTTCATTGTTCGTCATGCATCTTTGAATAATGCCATTCAACAAAAATGAGTCGTATCTCCCTGCTATGGTCTTCAGGATGGCGTTGGAGCTGGCCCGCACTCTGCAGAGCAACGAGGCATATCTCTGTCACTGCTTTTAAAAGCAGTGATAGCCTAACATTCAAATGTGAGCCTTCCATGCAAGAGGGTCTATGTTCAACCCTAGCCGATGTGATAATCAGAATTTGATCATCACTTGCATTAACGGTGATGAAAAATATCATGACGAAACCTGCACACCTGAGAGAGCTCCAAAAAGTTCTCTATGGTTTGTGTAACCCGTCAACTTGCACCAGGCCAGAGTAGTGGCCTAAGGTCCAAGGCCTAGGCCAAAATTTATCCGCACTTGACTTTGAAAAGTCAGAAGTGTGGGCCGAGGTCCAACTCAGACTCTCAGCATGAAAGTAAAGATTTTAGCCATTTTGACAAGGAAGCAATACATCACAATGATGCGTGCATGAAGACCTTCTACATGCATAATTGTATTTTGTAATAGAGCCAGGAGGCTGCCGAAAGCGGCAAATTCTGACTGTGTGTGGGGTTTAGTACAAAATAGAAATAGAGCAGTAGCTAGCTCTAGCGAAAGAACCAAAATGGAAAGCGATACGCGTCACCCTCTGCACTACAACATCCCCGTTCGGCAAAGACTTAAGAACCGTAACAGCTTTTGCACAGCGTGTCCTCCCACTAACTGCCGAACGTTCACAGGTAAGAGTCCAGTTGTGGCGAGATAAGGCTTCTCTACCCACTCCGTTTGTTGCCCCTTCCGAGGATCTCCCACCTGGGCATGAGTTGCCTTGGCTGACCTGGAAGTCTCTAAATAGACTTCGGACTCAGGTTGGTCGAAGCAAGAAAAACCTACTCAGGTGGAAATTTGCGGGTAACTCAAACCTTGAGTGTAAATGTGGTGCCGTTCCGCAAACTATGGCGCACTTAACATCATGCCCCGCCTGCCCTGTTACCTGTACGCCACAAGAACTAATGGACGCTACGGATAGTGCTAAACTCATTGCTGAGTTCTGGGCTGACACGGTGTAGATTGTCATCGACACGCTACGAAGAAGAAGTACAAAATGTTTGAGCAGTGTCGCGCGTCTGAAACTTTCTGAGAAAATTTTCTGACAATGTGCAACCGGGCTTACAAATCTATGATCCAAAGGTGATATGCTAATCTACGGGGACAAACTTGCTTAATTTTGGAGACCTCCATCATTACGCAAGCTGTAACAATTACCATATTTTACATTCAGCTGCAAGTCTGGTTCAAAGCGCCTTTCAAGTTGAAACGACTTCACGTAAGTTAGTACGAGTTCACGTGAAGTTTTAGTCTGATCTGTTACCCAATTGATTACTATGCAAATTGGAATTAAAATTGGTAGGAATGTGGAACTCCCACTGGCAGTCTGAAGGCTGCCATCTGTAATCATTAACCCAGAACCAGGAGTTTGAGAACCCCTGACTTTTAATATTAAGTCCAACTGCACATTATAGGAAACTGTCAGAAATTTTCTGATGCGTGCACGAATGCCCTTTGCGCATACTTTTTATACAACGATGGCAAAGTTCTGACATAACGATCATTTCCTAAATTGTAGCTGTAAGGAATCTGCTATCGAAAAAACGTAAATGACATCATCAAAAACCGTAAAATGGCAATGTTATCCATGGTTTGTTTTTAATGATATTTGATTCTTTGTATGGTAAAGTTTTGCAGAGAAACTTCAGGACTCACCTTACGTTGAAAAGGGTATAGAGCCCGCAGACTACCGGATTCGGTAAATTCTGACAGTATTCGGGGTCTATTACAAAATATGTGAGCAGAGTACGGCGCGCGTCAGAAATTTTTTGGTAACAAATTCTTATAATGTGCAGCTCGCTTTAAGATAGAGCCCGGCTGCACAAAAAAACTGTCGGAAAAATTGTTTATAAACTCAGAGTTTGGTTAAAACATGAATAGAAATTATAACTCGGAAGAAACAAAAAATCGCGGAACATACATGGGGATGATTCGTGTTCCTCTAAGGGTGCTCTACCTCTGGACTTCCGCTTGACACTACTTTTTGGGACAGCCTGTATATCAAATATAAAACATTACAATTATAATAAAATAATAATAATAAACTCATTTATTTTCAGGCTACTTTGGCCCATAGATACATACCTTACAAACTAACATATATATGTTAAATAATACAGTTTATGTTAGTAATAAAACTTAAGCCTATGTTAGTAAACACACTTCACTTGCGCACTATGTTATCCGCTGTGCGATCGTGTGGCACTTGTCCGCGGAAGCGACGGAACACCACTCCCTGCGGCCAAAAGTCCTCTTCCATGACGAGGTGCAGAAGACAAGTTGGTACTCGTACCACGAATGCCCTGAAGTTGACATTGCGGCGCGATTCCAGCAGCTGCACTCTCGCCGTGTTATTATGACGAAGACTAAATTAGATGATTAGAAGTGCAGCGAGTTCAAGTAGAAGTATTCCCAAACTTTGCGTTTGAACGAGAATTTACTTGGAAATCAGATGTTTTTCTAATATGTGGTCAGTTTAAAACCCGCCTTTTCTTTCTCTAAATTGTGATGCGAGTTTAATTCGTGCCGAAGTTTGCAAACCTCTTTTTGTAGACGGATCCGGAAGTCCGTATAAACCGGACGCTTTATAAATGGACCGGACGCTCCCCAGACGTCCTTGAAACTAGGATGAATCCGGGGAAATCCGGACGGAAGATTACCCGATGCCGATGCCAACCGGATGGTGTGGGTTGATTTGCTACTCCCCCAATAACACGGCTAAATCGAAAATGTCATAGAAACTGCAGCTATTAATCAAACTGCAGTTATAAGACGCACTTATAATGTGTCTTATAATTTTGCTACTAATGATTTCCATTACAAAATTAATGGTTTGCACTATAATCAATAAAAACCATTTGTTTCTAAACGCACCCATAAAGAGCAGTTCAGAATATGCTATACTATTTCGCTATACACCGCGGGCCCGAGGTACCCAAAAGATTTTAACCACGCCTTTCTGATGGTATTATGAGTCAAATGTTATATCAACGAAAGTTCAATTTGGTATTTTTTTTGTTTTTTGGTACTTAATAAATCAATTAACTTTAGTACTTACTTCCTTGGAGACAATACCTTAGGCTGAACTGGCAACATTTCTAAATTATCGTATGAGTGGATAAGAAACTTCTCACTTCACAACCCTCCCCGACAAATAAGACATACAGCGAGAGGGGTATGGTATGACAAAAGTCGTAACGCCGCGTTCATAGGACTTGTTACCATAGATATTTTTCGATTTGTGAATTTCCGTAAACAATGAATATTTCGAAAATTAAGCTTTATTCAACAAACTATATCCTAGCTTTCCTTCTCCAATTAGGCATCGGAATCGAAAGTTAAAATCTTTCGGGTACCTCGGGCTCACGGTGTACAGTAAAGCATATTGAGCAATCAGGTACTTTATTGCGTTGTGTGAACGTGTCCATATAAAATGTATGCTAAGCGATATCGTTGTGCTATACAATATTTGCTATATATTATAGCGCAGTCTGAACTGAGCTTAAAGGAAATGGTGGAAAGTGATCGGCGAAGCGAATCGTTTCTGCCACTAGCCGGTCGCGGCACGGCTCGCTTCGCTCGCTCGGCTCGTGCCTTTTGTGGTCCCAGTTCTAACATAACCTAACCTCCCTTTCAGCTTATCTGTTTTTTTGTTTTAGATACTGCAGTAAACTAGACCGTTTGTAATACACTAAGAACAATTCTAGAAAATAAATAATCTTTTTCATTTCATTCACTAGAATATACTATACATATAATAGGACTACCCTAAGAGGGATATTACACTATCAATGTCTAGGATCATATCTCTTATATGACCTCTGGAGTCATATCAGTGTATGAAGAAATGATTCATATACTGGGTGTAAGGAACGGTGTACCGAAAATTGAAACAGTGAATTTTGCCTATTATTCTGAATCGAAAATAAGCGGGTTGTTTTCTCGGAATTTTCCGAATTTCCTTTAAATTGCTAATTTGCCTATGTTTTATTGTATTTCAATAAGTGTTTTGGCAGGTAAATAAACTGAGTGTAAAGGACAGGTTACTAAAAATTGACACAGTGAATTTAGTTCATTATTTTGAATTGAAAATCCGTGGAAAATATCAACGAAATCTTTCGAATTTTCCGATTTATAAAAAAGTACAATTATTTTTGCAACGTGCTGTGTGTACTAATAGGATTGCTTATTTTACAGCAGAGAAAAGTAAAATTTGTGAAAAGAAGAAAAATCGGAAAATCGGAAAATTCCGAGCAAAATTTCCACTTATTTTCAATTCAGAATAATATATGATAACAGGCTGAATTCACTGTTTCAGTTTTCGGTACACCGGCCCTTACACCTGGGGCCCAATTCTCCTAAAATAAATTGTTGCCTAACGCAATCGAACCACAACCGTCAGTCAGTTTTTGTTTTCGAAAACTTTCAAAATGATTGATTTTGTTTTTTGTGTCAAACAATTTGATAGCTTTTGAAATTGAGAACTGTCTGAATGAACGGTTCCGCCTTGGTTCGGTTGTGATTTTTCAAGATTTATTTTAGGAGAATTAGGCCCCTGGTATCTATTTTACATTGTCATATATCTATGACTCACAGGTCTACGATCCTAGATATGTGATTGTGTACCTAATATCTCCCGACATCGGACAACAATGTTATGAATTACGTTTTTTTCCGGCAAAATCAAAGGTACACGGCGGACATTCTTAGCAAATTCTATAGAAAATTATTATGCTATGGGCACTTGGTGAGCCTTCTGTTCTACTTATCTATCGTGGTTAGACTTTAGCCATGATTTCCCCAGGGCGTGGTCTGATCAAACCGCTTTGGACCGCATCCGATGATGCTGACGCTAGGGAACTATGCTTAATTGCCCCGCCATTTGTTTTTGTAAGAGGATAATCTTGGACCATAAATCTTAGCTTTTTTTGTTCACAAGACAAATTGAAAAAAGCAAGCCTTATTTTTAAAATATATAGAAATGCAACTGCTGAGCGTGTCGTCTTAGGTTCGATCCTCAGGTCGGGCAAAGTGTAATTGCATTTTTCCGAGTGGAATTTCTCAGTAGCAGCCTGTCTGGATTTGTGCCCGGTTGATGGCAAAAGGCTCGCCCCCTATTACAGACTTAAACATAACGGCGAAATGAGGTTGTACTATACACCTCTGCCCAACCCTTAGCGGAATATAGTCGTGATGTTACGTTATTAGTTCAAGAGAGTTAATTCCTAAAGCAACTACCGCTGATAATCAAAACTATTCTGTGCGTAAGAATTTCATTATGTACAATATGTACATTAATTAAATATCAACTGGTTGGCTAGTTTCATGTACGGCAATGTCGTATTTCATCGAAGTTTCGAGAAGACTAAAGTTTCTGACGCAGTATTAAGCTGTGTAATAATCTCGCAAACTAGTTTCAAAGATGCACCGCAAAGATATAAATAATTGAATGTGATATCGTATTATGACCTATCCGGATTTGATCCAAAGAGTGTCATAGAGCTAACAGAATCTTCTTGGAGTCAATCTATCATTACAGTTAGGGAGAATTCACACGTATCACAACTACACCACAGCGACAAAAAGTGGTCAAGCAGTGGTTACGTGTGAATAGTGTCGCTGCAGCTTCTTGCAGTTGCGTTGTGGTAATTACAAAAGGGTGCTAATTAAACAGACTTCTTTTTAATAGCAACATTCGCCTCTAAAAATCTACATTTCCTTCTAAATTACTAAGTCAGCCACAATTAACGAGCGTCTGAATGATATTATCTTAGCCACTAGTTATCTTCTATATAAACCACTGTTCGTCACCCACTTTCATTTTCACAATAAAAACAAATGAAAAACAAAAAGCGGAGTCGACGGAGCCCCGCTGCGCGCGGCTCCTATTTATGTCTGCAGGGTTTAAAGTAACCTAACACGAAGGGAATGACGGGGGCTTCGTTCGCTCGCTTTGCTCGCTCACTCTACCCCCCGTCATCCCCTTCGAACCTAACCTATCCGTGTCGGGGTGCCCAAAAATTTAGTTGGCGTTGTAAACAAGACGAATTAGTTTATTAGAGGTTAAAACGGGATATTTACCACGTTTATTATTTGATGTGAGTTTCCGATATTTCGGCACCGTTACAAGCGCCATGATCACGGATGAACTGAAGTAATTGCGGGTGGGTGAATGTTTATGAGCAGACGACGTTTCGTCTTAAGTCTTAAGCTCCGTTTTAAGCTCTAAAGATTGTGTTAGTGACCATGTCAGTTTAAAAACTTATATTAGAGGTTATCTCATTTTCCCGTTGCTTAGTTATAAAATGAGAAGTTTGGTCACGTGGCCAATAAATAAATTTGTGGCTTGATTTATTATTTCTCATTACAAAATGTCGATGTGGTTGCGTTGTCGCTAGTGTTTGCAAGACAGACAGATCGACTCCGGCTTCAGGCGTGCGGGCGGTGTTGTTGCGTCGACACAACGTTGTGTTTGCGAGGAGGCCTGCCGCTAATGCGCGGTGTCGCTGGTGGGTGCCATGTGGTCGATCACCCACACGGTTGAATTTGGCGGTAAAATGTGGTCCTTGTAACTTAAACTATTAACCGGTTGCGTACCGCCCGTCGTCCTATGACGACACTTAATTGTATTATCTATTGTGTCTACAGGGTGTTAACGAATTCGTGTAATTCCTTAAAACCACATGATCTACTAGTGGTGTAGACAGGCCCCGCACGGGATTTAGCTTGATTAAAAATAAAATTATTATTTTTTCATGCGGCTTTGTTACCGTTCGTACCTAAATCACCTAGTAAGGATTCAGTAAAAAAATAAGAACTTATTTTTTTGCAAAAAAAAAGTTTCATAAGTGTGAAAATTTCGATGCCACGCATAAATTAATGAAAGCACGGCGACACGGCTGGCAGGCACGACTAACGTGATATCGCTCTTTGTAGTCAGATAACTCAAGGCTTTAAAATGACTCAGAAATAGAAAATCAAGTTTTTTTTTTATTTTATTTTTTAGTTGATTTTCAAAAAGTCCCATTTAGGGTTAATCTGTGTCACCAGTAGATCACGTGGTTTGAAGGAATTACACGAATTCGTTAACACCCTGTATAATTACGGTGATTGAGAGTTTTTTCATACAAATTAGTGCCCGTTCACGTGTTGTTGTTGTAGTGTGGTTGTGGTGCAGTTGTGGTACTTGTGATACAACCCTTATAGCTAATATCTGTATGTCAGGTACAATGCGGCAATGGTAAATATAATTAATGAAACCAACATAGACTCTCCACAACTGAGAGTACTTACATTTTGGTTAGTGGTTAGTTAAATGAGCTAGGTCACAATAAATATACCTATTTAATTCATACAAAATCAGAAAATTACGGCAAGCTATTTAGATAAAAAAGGTCAGACTGCTTCGGCTGATCGACACAGAGAGCGAGCTCAATCGAATGACAACTGCTTTTTAACATCAAGTGCGTTGATCTATGTCGGCGACTACCCTCTTTTATCTTCTAAATGTTACCCAATGTTATCAGCTACCGACAATAGTACGATACCTACCGGTGTAATATTATAAAGATACACAAAAAAAGATTAACCATGTCACATAATTCGTATAAATTCGGAAACACGAACATTGCCGAAGCGCTTAACTGTCGTACGGTACGGAACTGACGAAAAAGAGGGTGCATATTCTGTGCCATAAACCACATGGAAAATTCCCTACTGTCCACCACTGTGACTGATGAACTCAGTACGTGCTATGACGTGGAGCTTACGTAGTAGGTACTAGGAGCTGAGAAAATAACCTTTTGGCAGACAAAGCCGTGAAAAAGTGGTAGTATCTGAATACAGAGAGCAATAATTTAGTTCTGACAACCGCAATAATCGCAGTTACAAGTTTGTACTTATTCATGTTCATAAAGCGGAGTTCCGACTACGCTATGCTATTAGGCTATACAACGCTATTTTTAGTATACACAAAAACCGAGACACCCCAACAAGATTTTCATAAGAACTGCCTGAATATATGGAAAATTTTCCCGTTGTAGTGTGAAATGTGTGAGATGTGCTATGCAAGGATTGTCGGAAACTGACCGAGCCACCGTCTCAAGCCTCAAGGTGTTTATTCCCGTCAATTGCACAATAGAAATTTGCGTGGTACAAAAATTATGCCAGTCGATTCTCCTAGTGATGCTGAACAAACTAGTTTCAGGTTTAGTATATACTGAAAATAACTTTGTATAGTAAAGCATTTTGCGTCATAAGTGAATAGCATGACGTTTACACTATACGCTATATTGCAAGCCGGTCTACTAAGTATAGCAAGTTATTTGACTGCGATCCGTCAGGCGACGGACGGGGTAGGAGTGAGACGGGGCGGCGAGTCGTACGTTATAGCTCTGAGAATCACTCAAGTTTATCGTGTACAGCAAGCCAACACTTTATGGTATAACGGCTGTGTGAATGTGTCCATATAAAATGTTTGCCGAGCGACATTGTTGTGCTATAATTATGGCGTAGTCTGAACTGCGCATAAATCCAACTTATGCAGAATAATAAGTACACGCTTTCATCTTCTGTTCTCATATTTATTTATTTATGTATTTATTTTACTCTTTATTGTACACCAAAACAAAAATGGTAATACAGTAATGATCTTAAAAATAGGTACCACTAGCTGTGCCTGCAACTCCGTCCGCGTGGAAGTCGAAAAGCAAATATTATGTCGCAATAACTAAACTTTCTTCTTGATAACTTTACATTCTAATATCTTTTGATTGAGCGAACCGATTACGATGAAACAAAAATTAAATGTTACTCCGAGATACACACAATAGGTGTCTATAAAAGTTAACCGCATTGGGTAAGTACCTTTTATGTGACGCGTGTACAAACAAACCGACAAACAGACAAAAATTCTAAAACTGATCGATATAGATTTTGTTGGTTATTCTTAAAACCGGCCGCATTTTTATTACATTTAATACTAGCGTGGATGTCGTTTATCGCGTATTCCATATTTTTCGGGATAAAAGTAGCCTATGTCCTTCTCCAAGTTCCAGACTATCTTTGTACCAAGTTTCATCAAAATTGATTCAACGGTTTAGGCGTGAAAGCGTCACAGATATAGAGAGTTACTTTCACATTTATAATATTAGTAGGGATTTACAGACACGCCAAGTCTATAGACTTATTTTATGAATAGATAGGTGGCCTTACCGTACCGGGCGATTTTTTCCAGGTAACCTTAGGATGGAATAGAGTAAACTGGAAAAGATATAGAGCATATTCTTATGATAAAACTTTAACTAGATATTTTATAAGAGCTACACACATGGCGATGTAGGCTGGCCGCAAATGAAACACTAACTTGCTTCAGACCCAGTTGATCGGTATTTAATTCTAGCTGCAACGACTGTTTGGTATTTTGGTGTATTATTTGACAACTAGGAACTACACAAAAAATGGCGGGCACACAAGAAGAATCGGCCAATCAGTGCGCTCGATGCACTTCGCCTCAACGGCTACTAATTCTGACAATATCGCTAGCGATGTAACAATTTCGCTAAGAATAAGAAGATAAAATAGATAAGTCTAAATTCAGTCAGTAACATTATTGTAGAGATACATGATCGAATGACATTTTGGATTCTAATAAGAATACAAAATGTTGTACACACGGCTACACATCAAGCTATACAAAACCAGTTTATCTTGGCGTCGCTTTGTATAATCTTTTCGCACAAGTAACGGTCAGCTTATACTGGTTTTGCATAGCTTGAAGTGTAGCCGTGTGTACAAAATGCTAACGTTATTAAAATGTTGTTGTGTGTTGTTTTTATAATATCGCTGCGACATATGCAACCAACGCACCGGCTTGATCGCTTGAGTGACAGCCCTGTGGCTTGATATACAGTGTTCCAGCTACGTATTGGCCCAGTACACAGTGTCCCAGATACTTACTGGCCCGGTACACTAAGTGTTTCAGCCACTTCACTTACTGGCCCGGTACATAGTATTCCAACTACTTTGTGGCCCGGTACATAAAGTGTTTCAATCACTTAGTGGTCCGATACACAATGTGTTTCACCGACTTAGTGGCCCGGTATACAAAGTATTTCAGTCACTTAATAGCCCTGTACACAAAGTAGGTATTCCAGCCACTTAGTGACGGGGAACACAAAGTGTTTAAGCCACTTAGTGGCCCGGTACACAGTGTTCCAGCCACTTGTAATGTGGCCCGGTACACAAAGAGTGGCCCGTGTGTTGTCAGCCTTATTGCAGCGTTGCAGTTGCTATAAAGTCGCTATATTTCTTGATGAGCGATCTATTTTACGAGCGCTGTGTCTGTTTACGATCGCGCTATTGCGCCACCGAACAATACTTGTTTATGGGCAACAGTAGCTATGCAGTTGCGATTTTATCGCGTTGTTGAATCGCTACGATACAGCAGTGTGTCTGTTTCGATTCACGAGTTATTGCAAGCGAGTTTTAATGGGTTTAGATTCGTGTTTTAATCACTGTTGCATTGAACTTTGTTGACTGTTTTAGATGGTTCAATCCACGAAGATGCGACCCAATCTCTGTCTAAATCGATACAGTGCAAAAGTTTGCATTATAAATAGGGATGTTCCGACGAGTCGGCAAAGCCGACGATCCGGCCACTTTCGTAGTCGGCGACTATTCGGCAAAGAGCGCCGACTATCCAGCTTCTTAATTTGTAGGTATGTATTTCTCAATAAAATATTATAGGAGGAATGACATGAAATAAAAAAAATAAAAAATTCTAAGTAAAGAAAACATGTTCCGACACGCTCGCAGACGGCGGTTGCGACTTGCGCGCGAATAAGCTGTAAACGAAGCGTCACGGAAATTTCCGAATACCCCCGAAACCGTGATCGGCTTGGCCGACTAGTCGACCGATTAGTCGGCCTCTTTACAACCGACTAATAGGCTAGACGGCCAAAGTCACAGTCGGCACATCATTAATTATTCATTGTTGTTGTGTTAGTTCTATCGCCTCACAACAGTTAGATGTGTGCATACCTGCCACGCGGCTACCTCCCACAAAAAAGAGTGGGGAGCGTCTTCGTGTATTGAACGTCCTATACAGAAGCACCTATTCTGAGGATCTAATCTCTCGGTAAGATGACAACGTCTGATCGCCAGAGAATAGATAACGCCAATAAAATGTATGTGAATGACATAACAGGCTACTTAGGTCCTTGCAGACTGTTGCTACGTAACCGGACAATCTAGACCTGTGAGACCTGAAGAGTCTCCAGCCAATGGTGGGGAAGCAAATACTTAACCTAATCTAACTACTTATACTACACTAACATCATGACTACGAGCTACAACAGCACTAAAGGTACAATTCCGTGCATCGCGGCCGATGCAGCCGCGCGCGATCGGTTGCGTGCGGCAGACGCGCGCGGTTCATGCGACAATAGTCAGAGTATGAGAATGTATGGCGCGTCCCGCCGTATGTCTGACGTTAGCTGCACGCGTCTGTCGCAGACTTCAGAAGCGGTGCCATACATTTTCATACTCAGACTATTGTCGCATAAGCCGCGCGCGTTTCCCACACGCGGTAGATCGCGCGCGTCGGCCGCGATGCACGAAATTGTACCTTAAGGGCGACCCCTAGTGGGATTTGGGGGAAGACAGCTTGATGAGGGCTGAATTATCGGTGACTGTGAAGTCTGAAGAGACGTCCGGCTCTACGATGGGACTGCTCGGTGGATCGTGACCGGCGGCGGTGGGATGTCGCGACGGTCCTTGCCGGCTAAAGATGACAGTAGGTACCTAGTAGTGTTTGGTTTTTTTTTTGTATTTTAGTTGGTCGCACGTCCCGACCGTAAGCGTAGATAGGGTCTAAGATGGAGCACACGAATCCAAGTAACATAACTATAGAGGTATTCCCCTATACTCAGCTGGCTAAACGGCTTGGGTTGACTAATGTTCAGCTGGTAGCTAGACAGGCAGACCGTATAGATCCTACCACCAAGCGTGCTGGGTTTTGTATAATCATACAACAGACGTCTATTCTCAGCGTGCGGTGAGGAGGTTTTATATTCTAGCCCACCCTCACACGGGATAAATTATAGGTAGTGGTTTGTTAAACATAAAGTTAAACACAAAGGAAATATGTTTGCTTATTGCTTTTATTTGGAAGTAGAAACTCTGCCAACGAACTCGAATGCCTGCCAGTGGATAACTGATTCTGACCAAAAGTGGCTATTTACGTAGTAAACTATTCTCAGAAATTACCATAAACTGATAAGTCTTATTACTTTTTTGTAGTCATCATCATCATCATCATTCAGCTGAAAGAAGTTCACTGCTGGACATAGGCCTCCCCCAAAAGGAGGGGGTTTGCCGTAATTGTCACGCTTGGCAGGCGGGTTGGCGATCGCAGTATGGTTGTTAAAGTACTCAGAGAACGCTGCTGCCCATCCTCTAGAGAATCCCCTAGTCGCCTCTTATGACACCCAGGGGAAGAACTGGGGTAGTGCTATTCTTTAAGTCCGGTACAACACGAGACTAAAATTAAAAATTTTGGGGACATTTTTCATAGAGAAAAACCCTTTTTGGTGCAGTCTGAGATCGGAAATGGATATGAATTAAAAAATCTTACCCTAATAGAAAAAAAATGGAAGATGTAAGTAGCTACTTTTGATCAAACACTTAGGGTTGCCAACCATACTTTATAATAACGTATCCTATTTTATTTTCGATAAATATACTTTATACTTTTGCATAAAAATAAACAATGCGATAATACTTTATTTCCAATCTTTATTGATATGCGTAAAGTTAAAACAGAACGTACCTAAATAATATGATGAAAAAAAAAAAGGCAAAAAAACAGAAAGAAGCAATATGCAGGTACTGATTTTTTCAGATATTTTTACCTTGGCTTTAGTCAGAATAATACATATAGGTAGGTAACCATAATAATTTAGATCTTAATTTTTAAATCTTAGTGTAAAACCTGGAATTCCGCACATTCCTCCGAACAGGAAGGCAGAGGCACTGGTCATGTTCTTTAAAAACTACTTTATTTTTCTTGCAAATACTTTATTAATTTTGCCTATTCAAACAATTTCATACGTTTTTTTTTGTCAAAAAAAATTGGTAACCCTACAAACACTCCTGAACTCCATCGCTACCATTGCAACTTAAATGCAACCGTATCGCAACAGTGGCGCTACAAAAAGTCGCCGTGCATGCAATAAACTTGTGAGCACTAAGAAATATGCAGGTGTAAAATGAACAGGCGTGCACCGATGTCTCTTGGGAAATACACGGTACGACTCAGACAAGACTGTCGCATAAAATTATCAACTCACTACACATTGCCGCTTTAGTTTAGAATTAACATGCTTTGGGATAAGCTACCTTAATTATATGAACATACAGTTGAATTCTCATTGCACGTAAAATTATTTTCAGCTATCGTAAATAAGTAGTTTTTTTTTTTTTCAAATCAACTACGTGTGCTTAAAGTTTATATTTGTATGTCAGTTTCGTTTCGTATAACGAAGAATGAACTTTCCGTGAAGTTTTTCTGCAACAGCACGCTTGGTGGTAGGATCTATACGGTCCGCCTGGCTTGCTGCCACCCTCACATTAAAGTCCGGCGCCAAGCCGCAGTTTACTGTGTTCCGTTGTATGTGAGAGCCAGAGGGGTACCTATACCGGAATCCCTCCATATCTCTGTTACTTGGACTCTTATGCTCCATCTAACGTGGCATCCTACGTGAGCGACCCAGAAGCAACGCGAAGCGGCGCGGCGCGACCCGAAAACAACAAACAGTCGACACCTATTGAAGTGGCCTACGTGACCAAACGCACGTGGAGTGCGGTGCGGCGCGGCGCGAAGCGAAGCGGACGCGATCAGTTGGCTTGATATTTTCGCGCAAAATGGATGCGGTGCCGTACAGTACTACTGAATGATGGCGGCGCGCGGCGGGCGGTTCGCGCCGCATCGCATTGAATTCGCGTGTCACCGCATCGGATCGCTTCGCAATTCGCGTCGCTTTGAACCGCCTACGTAAGACGGCGCGTTAGACCCTGTCTGCGCTCACCATCTAGTACGACTAGAGTCGCGACCAAGTTAAATAATCCCTACTAATATTATAAATGCGAAAGTAACTTTGTCTGTCTGTCTGTTACCTCATCACGACTAAACCACTGAATCGATTTTGATGGAACTTGCTACAGAGATAATCTGGAACCTGGAGAACTAGGCTAGAAATAGGCTATTTTTATCCCGAAAAATACGAAATACGTGATAAAGAACATCGACACGAGCGAGGCCGCGAGAAACCTCTAGTAAAAAATAACTAAAAATTGCTTAGGAATTCACTCTTCGAGTCCTATTTCAGAATGTCGTATCTCTTTTTAATTTCCTTATTACTATGAATTTTCTCAATAGTAGGTTGCAGGTTGGACCCGTGCCCAGTATTATGACTATTACTTGGACATACCTACGTCATTGGAGAAATGTAGGTTGCCAAATTTTCGGGCTATACAGGTGAATTTTGAGATAGGGCAGAGCCAAATCCGAAACTTTTAGAGAACGTTTACGGAGAAGCGATTTTACACGCGTTTGCGGCGGAGCCCGCGGATGGCATCGCCTGTCGCACGCGACGTTTCCTGAAATTCTCCGTCCACTGTAAAACGAAGCGTCAACCGCGGCGGGGCCCGCGGCGTCGCACGCCCCGCATCTTCATTACAACATCGTACATTGCTATAATATGTTTGTGTTTGCGCGTGTGATGATGCGGGCCACTGCACGCGCCGCGGCTCAGCTAAAATGCTCAGCTGTTAAAATTTTGGGGCTATTGTCAAAATATTATTTATTTTGACTATCTCGTTGGTCTAGTGGTCGCAAGTGCGACTGCTGAGCGTGAGGTCCTGGGTTCGATTCCTAGATCTAACAAAGTGTTATTCGGATTTTCCGTGTTGAATTTCTCGTAGCAACCCGGAGTCTGGAGGATGTGCCCGGTTGATGGCAATAGGCTTGCCCCCTATTACATGGGACTTAAACATAATGGCAAAATGAGGGTGTACTATACACCTCTGCCCAACCCTTCGGGGAATACAGGCGTGATGTTATTTCATGTTTTATTCCTTAAATCGAACAGGTTTTGATATTTTGTACAAGTGTATTATAAGGAGTATGAAAGAAAGAAAATACGTTTATTTGCGGTAAACATGACGCAAAAAGAAAATTAACACAAAAATCAAAAAATAAGAAGGTTGAGGGAAACATGCGTCATATCCACGCAAAACGGCTATCGCTCAGCATTATGCTGCGACCCTATGCAAGACAGAGCCCCAGCGCTGGTTTTCAGCGACAGCCGGCGCCGACGTAATGACGTCGTTCGGTGCAGCAAACAATTATTATTAAAAATAGATAAATGTTATGATTTAATTTATAAGTGATAGAATATACTAAACAGGAATATAAAAAGAAGAAAAGGAAATAGACATCTGTACATGCCATGAGAATATCTTCCTCATTATTATGCAGTGGCAACATTTCGAAGCGTTCTCTTTTTTATTTTAACGTGCACCCACCATGTACCAAAAAATAAAATAAAAGTGCTGCTAAATGGAATTATTATTACATTTTGGCCAATGATGTAATGTGTTACTAATATTATGCAAAAGTTATGTGTCAGTGTAATAATGTTATGTGTCAGTGCTATAAGCGATTTTATACGATTGTGAGTGTGTGTAGGAGAAAGATAAGATATGATGGAGCCAATAAAAAGACAAAGCCTTGGAAACCGGAGGATGACCCGACATACCCAAACACTAAAACTATGTAAAGAGCTAAGGAGCTCCAAAATATAATAACTATGGCTATCACACTAGGTCAAACAGTTCCTCCACCCCTCCCTTAGGAATGGAATCCAATTCCGCGAGTGTAAAACGCTTGAAGATCTTGTCGCAAGATGTGCTCCTCAAACCGTCCAAATATATACGGATGGCAGCAAGCACGATGACAGGGTCGGTGCCGCTGCCGTCATCCTAAAAGATAATATTGTCATTCAAACTAAAAAATTTAAGCTACATGACTGCTGCTCCGTCTTTCAGGCTGAACTATACGCAATCCTACACGCCTGCAAGTGGATTGTCCACAACAATCCCCCAGACTCCACTATTCTCTCCGACTGTAAGTCCGCCCTTACGGAACTCTCTAACCCCTTCAGCTCGAATCATTTCGCCACCCAAATCCACAACCTCCTTCTGGACGCGGAGACAGCGGGCCTTAGCGTAACATTCTTCTGGATAAAGTCCCACGTCGGTATTCCAGGAAATGAGCTGGCTGACTCCGCTGCCAAATCTGCCGCCAACCTTCACCGCTCCTACGACTACACTTCCATCCCTATCAGCTTCATCAAACATCACAATTCCATCCTCTGCCGTCAGGCAGCATCCGACCTATACAATAAAGCCACACACATCAAAAGCCTTCTCCCCACCTATGAGCAACTCCAGGCATACCTAGCGGCAGTCAAGCCTAACTTTGCCATCACCCAATACCTTTCCAACCACGGCTATCACAAATCCTATCTCTTCCGATTCCACATTGTGACGGACAACCTCTGCCCGTGTGACGGTCTGACCATTCAGACCTGGCAACACTTGGCACAGGATTGCCCGCGCTTCGCATCCACACGAAACGACCACTTGACGGTGGCAAATGATCCCAACCCCTATGAACTGTCTCGGGCAATACTGAGCCCGGAGACGACAAACACGCTACATAACCATATTTATCAGATCGTAAGGCAGCTGAAACAGTTTAACGCCCCCCCTTAGTGCCTCCCGGCACCAAAAATGAATATTATGTTTCTATATGTGTGTTATACCCCTCCCTTGTATCTGTAATACTCTAAGTTAGTTTTAAGAACCTTAGTATTAAGTATATCCTATCTTAAGCCTAAAATATAGATGTAAAAAAAAAAAAAATGAATATTATGTTTCTATATGTGTGTTATACCCCTTCCTTGCATCTGTAATACTCTAAGTTAGTTTTAAGAACCTTAGTATTAAGTATATCCTATCTTAAGCCTAAAATATAGATGTTAAAAAATATAGATATACAAAAACGAAAAACAAAAGAATGAATAAGAAAAAAAAAAAAAAAAAAAAAGGCAAGAAAACCAAAAGAAAAAACAAAAGAAAAACAAAAGAAAACAAAAAACAAAACAAAAAACAACAATCAAAGAAAACCAAAAGAAAAAAAAAAAAAAAAACATGTATATACTATCTTTGCTTAGCTATAAGTCTACCATTATTTGTTATTGTATATTCTTCTCTTACTGTTACTCATTATGTCCAAACCCTCTTTCTTAACCATGTAACCATCTAATACCAATTGTATTACCAATTATATTACTAAAATACGTGTACTGAAAAAAATCATTTGAACCCCCAACCTCACCCAAGCACCCACCAATCCATTTACTCCCTATCCAAATCCAAACCCATCCCGAAAAAGGGAAGACATATCATTAGTGTTACCCTTTTTCCTCCATATCTTCCTAAAAAAAAAAAAAAAACATAGGTCGACAGGGTAATGCCAATCTTTTACTTATTATTTCCCAGCTCGTGCTACAAAAAATCGATAGTTTTGAAATCGATAGGACTGGTACCCATTTATAAACAAGATACAAAATTCAAATACATTTTATCCGTCGGTAACATGTAACGTTAATGATACATAAAAAGCATTTTATTTATTTATACTAGCGGTCTCGGATTCGATTCCCGAACCCATAAAAACGGCCATCAAAGTTTCTTTGAACACCTGCGCGTACGTTTATGTTCAAACGTTATATCGCTTTTATTATTATGTGTCGGTTAGGCTTTTGAAATGAGAATAATGTTAGGTGTCTCAATTTAAGGTATACATGTATAGGAACCTTCCGTTTGGTTCTCAGCCAAGAATTGCTAGCCCATGTCTTTAGCATTAGTGGTTGCAGCAAAAGGTGACTATAAGGTAGGAGTGAGGCGTATTTATCGTAACAGCTATTTAAAACAGGTATCTTATGATAACAGACTGTAACTGTGACAAACAAACTGAAAAAGCAGTTCCTGTTCCGCGAGCTAACAAAATCTCCTATATGACAGTCACAAGCTTTTCTCTATTCATGCTTATGACAGTTACCTTAGAATAAGATAAAACATGTTACTGTTATTCTGTGACACCCTGTTACAGCCGTCACAAGCTCTTTCCTTTTCTCGCATAGGTTTAACACCTTAGTTAGAAAGAGAAGTCCTGCTGTTACAGTAAACAGGTTAAACGTTGCTATCTGTGGTAACAGATAACACACAATAGTGTGTTTACACATAGTATGAAATAACAGACTGTTATTTTGTAACATGTTTTTGGAACTGCTATTTACGTGTTACAGGAATAGGCGAAACAATGACGCCGGATACTAAATGTTACAAAGACAAAAAGTCAATGGGCAACATAGTCCTAGTGTCAAAATGTACAAATGTCTTAATGTATATGAATGTGCAAATGACAAAAAATAATTGTGACATAATGCGTAAGGATCTAATTGTTAGATTGTCAAAATGTACAAAAGATAAAACACAATTGTGCCAAAATGCATCGTGGTCCAATTGTCACACAGTCAGGATTCGAACCCGCAAACCTGGGCTTCGAAGGTACGATCACTAACGACTGAACCTACATACACCTATCTGCTACTTGATATCAACATAATTCTCTGCACTGGATATCTAATTAAAATCTCTTCTCTATCTAAGCTCTTTGAGTATAAATACTTCTTGAAAGTCCGGTATCCTTGAAAAAGATGATTGAAATGTCATTTTATTTGTTCTATCATAGCGGCATTTGAGCAAAATGACATTTTGGCACTGGGCAATTTGTACAATTGAACATTACAGCTTTAATGCATTCTATCATAGCGGCATTTGGGCAAAATGACATTTTGGCACTAGGCAATTTGTACATTTTGACACTAGGACTATGTTGCCCAATGACTTTTTGTCTTTGTAACATTTAGTATCCGGCGCCAAACAATGACGCCGGATACTAAATGTTACAAAGACAAAAAGTCAATGGGCAACATAGTCCTAGTGTCAAAATGTACAAATGTCTTAATGTATATGAATGTGCAAATGACAAAAAATAATTGTGACATAATGCGTAAGGATCTAATTGTTAGATTGTCAAAATGTACAAAAGATAAAACACAATTGTGCCAAAATGCATCGTGGTCCAATTGTCACACAGTCAGGATTCGAACCCGCAAACCTGGGCTTCGAAGGTACGATCACTAACGACTGAACCTACATACACCTATCTGCTACTTGATATCAACATAATTCTCTGCACTGGATATCTAATTAAAATCTCTTCTCTATCTAAGCTCTTTGAGTATAAATACTTCTTGAAAGTCCGGTATCCTTGAAAAAGATGATTGAAATGTCATTTTATTTGTTCTATCATAGCGGCATTTGAGCAAAATGACATTTTGGCACTGGGCAATTTGTACAATTGAACATTACAGCTTTAATGCATTCTATCATAGCGGCATTTGGGCAAAATGACATTTTGGCACTAGGCAATTTGTACATTTTGACACTAGGACTATGTTGCCCAATGACTTTTTGTCTTTGTAACATTTAGTATCCGGCGCCTAACAGATACGTGATTTTACCTGTTACAACCCACTCCTACTATAAGGGGCTCGAGAGTAATTAACAGATGTGTGGATTGTACGATGTGCGAGGTAATAACATTTTCAAGGCATGAGGTATCATTCCAAAACTCCACCAACCGACTTAAAAAAAAAAGGTTCATACTTCGTCTGAAAGATGTTTTTTTTTGTGTGTTTGTTACGCGATATCTCCGCCAATTATGAATAGATTTTGATTATTCTTTTTTTTTTGGTAGGTCATACTTCAGAGGTGGTCCCATATAAATTTTATTGCAATAAAAACAGTGTTTAAAAAAAAACAACTGAAACAAAAAAACATGACGTTTCGGTATGTGGTTTCCTTCAGCAAAAGTTTTGATGAGGACTTTCGATCTCTGTTTTAACTGTCATCATAGAAACATTAGCCAAGAACAAATAAGATTGTATGTATTTGTAAAGAGCCGTCATGCTAATTTTATTCATTAATACCGGGTTACACTTGTTTCATCGAAAAAAAATCGTAGTTTAACAGAGATATGCGTGTGTTGAATGGCCAAGTTTTTACCATCGCTTGTGTAAGCGAATTTTGCATTATAAGTTATTACGCACACAACTACAACGACAATTGCCTATGTAGTGAATTGATACACACATCAAAAAAAGTTTGCGATCACTAGCATAATTATGTATGTGAAGATTCCGAATTCAAAGTCCAACTGAAATCTGATTTATATTTATCAATCTATATTTATAATGATAATTATCGCTTTGAATCCCGAATAGAAAATTCGGCTTCAAAAAGGCTACATAATTTTTCAAAGTGACCGCAAACTTTTTTTGATGTGTGTTTGTGTTGTTTGCCTGTACATCTAACTCTTTTGTTGAATGTACTAAGGACCAAAAGTTCTAGATCAGCCAGAAACATGGGTAATCACATCTGTAGTTTAAACATAACTAGCAAATACAATGTCCTCCTTTGACTCTCCCCTCGGTCCTTCGAAAACTTATTTTAACAAGATTATTATACTGATACCAGTTAGTTTACTAACTAATATTAGAAGTCCCAACTGTTTATTAATATACCGTGCAACAATAGGACCAAGTTTATGTTATTGGGCCTATGTTCGGCCGTTACAATGGGAAACCTATTTGGAACAACTATTTGTTGGTCTATAAGTTTCTTTAGGTGTTGTCGAATGGTACTTGGGAATAATATCGAACGTCCTTACGTAAACTACCGATCGTGAAAATAACTACTTTTGAGGAGAGCGTTTTGAAGTTCGTATTATGAATATTTTAAACATTATATATTTCTCTTAGGTTTCGATTTTTTTTGGTGTGATATTAAATTATAGTTAAGTTAAGTTAAGTGACGACGTCTGTGGTCTAGTGGTTCGAGTGTCGGACTGCTGATCACGAGGTCGTGGGTTCGATTCCCACAGGACACAAATATTGTGATGAACATAAGGGTTTGTGTTGGTCTGGGTGTTTCTTATGTATTATAAGTATGTATTTACAAAAAAAAAAGTATATAAGTATTATATCCATTTTCTAGTACCCATAGTACAAGCTCTGCTTAGTTTGGGACTAGATGGTGCTGTGTAGAAAATGTCCCAAAATATTTATTTATTTATTATTTATTTTCTTAGGTACAAGCAATTTTTAAAACAATAATTATTTTCTGAGAAATTAGATATTCAACCATCTACGCCGGAATTATGTTATTACATTCAATCGAAAAAAAAATTTTTGGGGTCCATGAAAGGAGCCTCCACGAGTGAAGATACTTAAGTAAGTCCGGCGCATCCTGGGCAGTCAGCCCCGCTACCAACCTTGCTGACTGACTAATCTTTTCACCACAGCATGAGCTATTTTTGTATAGCTCGTGCTGACACGAGAGAAAAAGATCGAAAATGAGGCCTTATATTATAAGGTTTGTTTATGGATAACCAATTTGCCTAATGAAGTTGATAAAGGAAAAACCACCTCATGATTGAACGAATAGAATAACTTTATTTTGACTTGCACAGTTATATATGTTACGGCTAATAGCCGAAGTGCGGCTACACCTAGTTTTAGCCGGACTAGGTACAGCCGGCCAAATGCGGTTAAACTTAGATGTATCCTATTTATCCTCGGTTAGAACTAGGTTAAGCCTTCATCATAGCGGATAGAACTAGGTGCAGCCGCACACCGGTGATTAAGAGGAACCCCGACACGGATAGGTTAGGTTCGAAGGGGATGACGGGGGCTAGAGTGAGCGAGCGAACGAAGCCCCCGTCATTCCCTTCGTGTTAGGTTACTTTAAACTCTGCAGACAGAAATAGGAGCCCCGCTCAGCGGGGCTCCGTCGACTTAAGCTACACCTAGTTCTAACCAACTGCTACTGGTTGCACCTAGTTGTATCCGGTTAAACCTAGGTGTAACCGCCATTCGGCTTTTAGCCGTAACATATACATAAGTGATATAATATGAACAAAGATAAAATAAAGATAACAATAAAACTAAAACTGCGTGAAGTTAAAAAAGGCCCCTAAGCCTGGTGCACACGAACAAACACGAGCACAGCGAACACAAACATCGAACACGAATTACTATGAAAGATTATGTTCTATTTGTTAGCTGTCCAATAAAATGATTTTTTTCTTTCTTTCACCTTTTTTCTCTACCTGGAAATTAAGCTACTACGTGATTAACTTCAGCTATTCAACCAACAGATCAGCTAGACAAAAAATAAATAGTGATTTCAAAATAAGCAGAGCTGAATAAGACTGCCTCGTTGGTCTAGTTGGTCGCAAGCTCGACTGCTGAGCGTGAGGTCTTGGGATCGATCCCCAGGCCGGACAAAGTGTTATTAGGTTTTTCCGTGTGGAATTTCTGAGTAGCGGCCCAGAGTCTGGATTTGTGCCTGGTTGCTGGCAATAGGCTCGTTCCCTATTACATGGGATTTAAACATAACAGCGAAATGTGGGTGTACAAAACACCTCTGCTTAACCCTTCGAGGAATACAGGCTTGATGTTCTATTATGTAGACTTGCATTTCTTTTAGAATCATTTTCACATCTTATTTCTAAGGAGGTCAAAACTATATAAACTCCAAGAATTAGATCTTCGAATTGGATTTCTACGTCTTTGAAATCCTTAGTAAGGTGTTATACGAGAATTACAGCTTTAACTCCGAGAATTGGTAACTTAAGTCAGGCCACGGCTTTATCCGGAATATCGATGTCTTAAATCGGAATTTACGAGCTTAGCTCCGAGAATCTTAAGTCAGAAAGACTCGGATTGTAGCTTTGTTTATTCGTTTCATTTATTCATAAACAATTTTAACGTTGTGTCGAATGGAAATGTCTTACGATAAACACAAAAGCAGAAAAGAATTTGAAAAAAAAGATAACAAGTATCATTTATAGAACAGAAAATTCTGGATATGAGTGATCAGTATACCTACATTAATAAAATAAATTAAAATTTTTAAAAACCCCCTACCCAATTAACAAAACAGCTGATAACCCTGACACGGCTAAACCGATTTTGATAAAACATGTCTAAGAACAACCGCTAGAAAACCAGCTTTTAAACAAAAAAACCGTACCAACATCGGTTCACCCGTTTAAGAGCTATGGTGCCACAGACACACAGACAGACACACACCCAGACACACATAGCGGTCAAACTTATAATACCACTCTTTTTGCGTCGGGGGTTAAAAACAGTTTTATATAAAACAAAATATTTACCAAATAATAATAATATCGAGGCTGTCGGCATGCGGGATGTAGACTCAGCTGTCATTTTCCCGATAGTCGTTACGGCGAATGGCCTAATAGCCAAGAGCCTCGATCAACACCTCATGAGGCTCTCGTTGGGTGGCTGGATCAAGGGCTTGATACAAAAAGCAGTACTCCTAGACACGACACGCGTAGCAAGGAGGTTCTTTTCTCTGAAGCCCTGACTGCCGGCAGCTTGGACCCTGTTCCCGATGCCGGTGGGCTACTATTTTATATTTTTAAATGTATATTGCTTTTTACCCGACTGCGCGACAGCAAAGACAGGGTTATTTATGACCAGCGACCCGTCCCGGCTTCGCACGTTTTATAGCTTAAAACCTTCCTCTTGAATCACTCTATCTATTAAAAAAAACCGCATCAAAATCCGTAGCGTAGTTCTAAAGATCTAAACATACATAGGGACAGACAGACGGAAGCGACTTTGTTTTATACTCATCATCTGCCTAGCCTTTTCCCAACTATGTTGGGGTCGGCTTCCAGTCGAACCGGATGCAGCTGAATATCAGTATTTTACATGGAGCGACTGCCTATCAGACCTCCACAACCCAGTAACTGGGTAATACGATACTCTTGATAAGACTGGTTGTCAGACTTTCTGGCTTCTGACCAACAGTAACGACTGTCAAAGATCTACAAATGACAGCCGGGACCAACGGCTTTACGTGCTTTCCGAGGAACGGAGGAAACTCGCTATGGTAAATGGTCACCCATCCACAGACCAACCTCGGCAAGCGTGGCTTAACCCGGAAGATCGGTCTATGCGGCTGTAATTATGTAGCCACGAGCTCCTCTCTGGTGGGCTACTATTTAATATTTTTAAATTTAGATTGCTTTTTACCCGACTGCACGACAACAAAGACAGGGTTATTTATGATATGTATGAATAAACGATTTCATATAATGGTGCTCCAACGCTAATGTCAGGTATGTCACAACTAAAGCCGTGTCTTCTGCTCGTGTTTTGCTCTACAAAACAAAAGCGTCTACCGGAAAATGTTTTGCTCAATCGCTACACAGTTTTAATGTTTCCAACAATGTTTTTGCTTTTCGTGCCCCTCGGAAAACATCTCAATATTTGCTTTCAGGGTAATGGAGGGTACCAATTATTTCAAACTTCAAACCTCATTAAATCGAAATAGACTAGAATTACTTAGTTCTTTTGAACGTCAATGTTATAAAGGACAGCTTACAATATTGCCCGTCCTTCTCCGCTTTTTAGGGTGCTGTGAAGAAGAAACGACGCAACAAACTCCCCAGCAACACAGATCTGTCTGTCAAGTGAATACATTTATTGACAACTCCCGCTAGCGTGTGTTATTAAACTTATAAAAGCGCAAAACTAAGCTATAATATATTTATAGCATATAGAAAATATTGTATAGCACAACGATATCGCTCAGCATACATTTTGTATGGACACGTTCACTCAACGCTATACTATAAAGTATTGGCTTGCCGTATTCGATAAACTTGAGCGATTCTCAGAGCTATATCGTACGATTCTCCGGTCCCCGCCCCGCCTCACTTCTACCCCGTCAGTCGCCCGACGGACCGCTGTCAAATAACTTGCTATACATAGTAGACCGGCTTGCGATATAGCATATAGTGTGAACGTCATGCTGTATAGTTATAGCTTATGACGCAATATGCTTTACTATATAGCGAAATAGTATAGCGTAGTCCGAACTGCGCTTTAATATGCCCTTGCTTAATTTTTTTTACCTCTGAAAATAGGCAGAGGATCGAATCTAATATTGAAGGTAAACTGCATAAAATAATAAATCGACCTCTCACAAAACAGAGTGACCTAAAAATTCTGAAACGAATGATTCTTTTTAAACAGCGACAAAGAGCCATCCATATCCATCTCGAATACTTGATATAGTCCCATCATACAAACAATAGGACGGAAATAAAGAAATGAATATTATTAATATTCATGCGAATAGCTCACACGAAAATATGGGCGAAGAAGGCTCACTACGAACAATACCGAGACACAACAATCGCTACGATTTAAAAAAGACAGTCTCATGGCGACACAAGCTATACGAGAATAAATCAAGCTTTGGGAAGATAATATTAGCTAGTCCGGTTGGTAACGGAGTGATTTGTCATCTATTTTAGTCTACGATTCTCGTGACGAGAGAAAATGAGATAAAAAACCGAATCGTTTGATAGCCATTGTTGCCAGGTGTTCGGTTTTTTACGGAATTGTTCGGTATTTTAGCCACATGCTTGGTACAGAAGTTCTATGTGACGAAGGTGGGTAAATTATTACAATTTGTACCTTACATCAAAGACATAAAAGTTACAACATTATGAGTGGTTCGGTGTTTTTTTAATACGGTTTCATGCATCAATGTCTATGTGGATAAAGTTTTGAACCATATGAATAATATATGGTCTGACGCTCTAAACATACTTTGTGTGGTGAAGGCAGAATTATGCATTCATTTCTTTGAAGAAGAAGCGGCGCAACAAACTCCCCAGCGTCACAGATCTGTCTGTCAAACAGGGGCGTACCAATGGAAAATAGCGCCTATGGCGAACATCGAAGTTGCGCCCTTTCGTAAACTATGTAAATACTTAAGAAAACAAATACACTAAAAATATCTCGGAGGATTTTTTTTATAGTCAGATAATTGTAGGCATCGCGTGATAATTTGAATAATAATCTATATATATAAAAGAGGAAGCTGAATGACTGACTGACTGATCTATCAACGCACAGCCTAATCCGCTGGGGTTAGAAAGTTGAAATTTTGACAGTAGGTTCCTTTTGTAACGTAGGCATCCACTAAGAAGGGATTTTTCGAAATTCGACCCCTAAGGGAGTAAAATAGGGGATGAAAGTTTGTATGGAAAATCGTCACTTAACGGGTTCAAAATTTCACGCAAGCAAAGCTGCGGGCGAAAGCTAGTATGAATTATATTGTTGGCTTAATTTGCGAATTTTGAACGTCTTTTTTACAACACCTAGGGCACGAGAGCACCCCACCCTAGGTAAGCCAGTGCTATCAAAATCGTGGCTTATAATAATATACCTTTTGCACTTTCCTGTACTGTGACTCCAAGCCCCGATACTACAAAGCTCAGTGGATTGGGGCCTCAGAGCGAGCAACATTGTGAAACTGTACAATATTGTGCATGGAGTATATCTGCTTATCATTCGGTGCAGGTTTTGCGGATAAATATAAGGTTTTGGGGATGAATTGGGAATAGTATAGCTATGAATTGAATAGAGTAGAGAACTTTTAGGATCATTCTATTCTTGTTCAGACTTAGGCTAAGATCTATAAAGCGTACTTAGACTTTGCTCAGACTTTACTTTTGACCTAAGACAAAGTTGATATTTAAGCCTCGTCCCCACTAGGAACATTTGTCGAGCGACATGTGTCCCCGGTGACATCGGGCGATGTCGCCCTACATCGCCCCACGTCGCCCGATGTCACCGGGGACAAATGTCGCTCGACAGATGTTCCTAGTGGGGACGAGGCTTTATACACCGTGGGTCCGAGATACCCGAAAGATTTTAACCACGCCTATCTGATGCTATTAAGAGTCAAATTTTATATCAACAAAAGATGAAAAAAGTAAAAAAAAGTTTTTTTTTTGTTTTTCTTTTCCTTATGAATAAATTAACTTTAGTGCTTCCTTGTAAACAATACCTTAGGTTGAACTGGCAACATTTATAAATTATCGTGTGAGTGGATAAGACATTTCTCACTTCACAACCCTCCCCGTCAAATAAGACATACGGCGAGAGGGGTATTGTACGACAAAAGTCAGATTAAAAATACGCGTATTTCGAAAAGTTGTAGAACAAAAGTTGTTCAATTTCCGATACCGAGTAACCCCACAAAATTCTTAGAGTTGATTTTTTAACACCTTCTATAGCAATCTTTGAATCCCTCTAAGTGCGTGCTAAGCAAATACTTAAATCCAAAAAATAGACGACTAATCCAAAAATTTAAAATAGAAGCCAAACAATCCATTAATAATCATAATGGCCCATTTTACGTAAGTCACGTTTAAGCAAAGTCTAAGTACGCTTTAAAGATTTCAAGCTTAAAGCTTATAGTAGTCATTTAAGCCGCTAAAAGTTACCTTAATTTTATAGCAGATCTATGAAGCATTATTTGGGTTTTGAACTGGTTCAGATCCATGAATCGGATCATTTTTCTAACCCGCTTTAGACAACTAACTTATGGAAACGTTAGACAACTGACTTATCAAAACATTATACAATTGACTTATCGAAACGTTTGACAGCTCACTTATGATAACTTATCGTAATGTTAGACAACTGACTTATCGAAACGCTTGACAACCGACCTATCTTAATGTTAGACAACTCACTTGTCGATAACTTATCGTAATGTTAGACAACGGATTTATCGAAATGTTAGACATCTGACTTCTGACAATAACCATGTCGAAAGAATATACTATATATCTTTCATAATGGCAACATTTTACTCCTTTGGTTCGAGATTGGTGCTGAGAACACAAGATTCGAGAAAATGACTTCGACTTTCGAGATTTTATAGTAGAAAAAACGCTCGAATCGCAATCTCTATTTCGAGATTATCTCGAAGGAAACGAGAATTTCCCCCTGGTCGTAGCCTTCCGATTTACAGAGTTTCATGTCAATCTTCCAACTGATATCCTATCAAGCAGACGTTCCACTTATTGTTCTTAGGATTATGTGTATAATTGCCACCTTTGGTAGCACTCCCGTGATCCAACATTAACGACCAGTAACTACCCTTCGGTTCAATACAACATATTGTTTTTTTTTTTATTTGCCTACTTACGTATTCCCTACTTACTAACATTTCATTAAAAGAGACTCCGCGAATGACCGTACTTAATTACGTTCAGCGCACCCTGGGCAAAATATAATTATCATACAATGCTTCTAAAAAAACTCTCACACACTCACACCATACACACGCATACACACACACACACACAGATCACATACATCTGTTAAACTTAAATAAATAAAATAAATATTAGACTACAAAATAAGAATTACCGAAAGTTTTCCTAAGTCTGCTGCAGCGACATTCAAACCAATGTATTTTATTAAGGGCTGATTTTTCAATCATCAGATAACTTTTACCTGAGGAATGAGTTTGACGTTTTGACAGCTTTTGTATAGAAAATGTGTCAAACTACCATATTTATTCCTCAGATAAAATTTATCTGACGATTGAAAAATCGGCCCTAAGTGATACTTCCTGCGGCTGAACACTGTTTCCCAAAAAACAAGCTCAAGCTTAGTTTGGAAATCAGTAGCAGTACCTTTTGTGCAATACATTAATACGATGCATATGTTAGATTACACTAAGATCAGATGAATGTATTAACTGGCGACAGTAAAGACATTTTTATTTATTTATTTATAGCCCCGCTACTAACCTTGCTGACTGGCTTATCTTTTTACCACGGCATGAGCTATTCTCTAATAGCTCGTGTCGACACAAGAGACGGAGAAGAATATACTAAGAGAACCTTATGGCATTAAAAATAACGATTAAAACTTTTGATTGATTCTGCCTACCCTTTTTCCGACGAATCAGATTCCAGTCTAATCAAATGCGGCTGAATACCAGTATTTTACACGGAGCGACTGCCAGCAAACCTCCGCAATCCAGTTACTGGGCAATGCCGAGATAAGAAGGTTACACCGGTTGTAAAACCCAATATTTTGAATGAATTGACCTTCCAACTCACTGACGCCGACCTCCAGGCCACAAAACACAAAATAAGTCCATTCTGAGTCCATTTACGATAGTCACTCCATTACACCGGAGACATTGACGAGGTAATAATGACGATTTTGTAGCTTTAATAGGTAATTCGCAGGCCACGGCCTGGAAAATAAACTGTAATGGCCTGCTAATGTTACTTAGAACAAAAAGATGGCCGTTTATTTTTGGGACATCAATGGAGTCGTGGCCTTTGATTGGCTGTCGTAAATACGTTACTAATATGATCTATAAACTTGAATTCTCTTATCCATTTAAATCAGTGATTCACTCAAAAATACTCACCTACAACCGAAAATATCTTTATTTAGCAGCACTAAACTCCGCGTATTGCACGAGAACCAACGACTGACGTTTGACATTTTTTTTTAATCCGAATGAACTTTTGTGGAACTAGTGTCGTATTTTTAGCATGAAGAAATGTATTAAGATTCGAGTGGAAAAGAGAAAAAGGATTAAAACATCGTGTGATAGACAGAAGTAGATATAGTATGACGACGGACGTACTGCACCGCAAAAAGGGACAATTGTCCCTTGGTGCGCTCGACGGTCAAAAGTGACAAAAGTCACATAGTGGCTAGCAAGCGGAGACTCGGCGAAAGTGGTCTGTAGACCGATAGCGATACGGTTTCAGTTTACTATACCCTTGAGCAAAGGGGTACCAAAATCTGGCTTGGCAGTTGAGAGAAAAATTACACTTTTAGAGGCAGTGAGGGCAGCAACCTTAATCGTTGTAGCTACAGGAAAACGTTCTGAGGAGACTAACAATTTTTTTTTTAATATTTTCCTATCATCAAAATAAATTAAGAAAAAAAAACAGTTATAGGAAAAGAGGCAGTTATCACAGTTAATCTATTTCATGTTTGTTGTATGTTTACTATTTGCATACCCATATGACGGTAAAATATGGCGAACTATTTTTTTAAGAAAAACATCTATGTATCATTTACCCATGTTTGCAAAGAAATAAATGATTTGAATTGTTTTTTTTTTAAGTTGGTGTATACTTTATTTAAAGTTTTTTTTTAAATACGTTTTAGTGCCATAAATTACACGGTTTAAGACTACAAATTTAAATTACACGGTTGCGTAATCTTTCCAGCAACTAGGTAGTTTTCTTAAAGAATAGGTATTAATGTATAATTATCATGACGGCTCCTTACAAATACATACAATCTTCTTTGCTCTTGGCTAATGTTTCTGTGATGACATTTAAAACAGAGATTGAAAGTCCTCATCAAAACTTTTGCTGAAGGGAACAAATCAAAACGTCATCTAAGTATTGTTTTTTTTTTGTTTTTGTTGATTTTGTCAAAAAGCACTGAATCAATTTCGATAAAATTCTAAATTATGGCCTACCAAAAAAAAAGAATCATCAAAATCCATTCATAATTGGCGGAGATATCGGGTAAAAAACATACAAAAAAAACATTCAGACGAATTGACACCCTCCTTCTTTTGAAATCGGCTAGAAAAATATATTACAGCCTTAATTAAGATTTTAAAAGTAAAGCCATTTTAATATTCAAAATAATGAAATATATCCATTAACGTAATCATCTTTAAGTCCTAATTGGATAACACATTACGACTCCATTACTTAGACAATCCAGTCCCCAAATTGTACTAATGATACATTGGGCCTTTGAATGAGCTGTCAAGACTCGTCTTTGAAGATAAATGCGTTGATAATCTCCTAATGTAGGAGTAATGGAGTGTGGACAGGATGAGGCCTCGATTGTATAGATAACTTTTGTTTTGTCAGTAATAAATTATAGTGTTAGAAGAACAAAAAGTGTTTAGGAATCCGTCATTTCGTACTATTGTAATAGAAACTAATGGAAAGGAGATGTTTCAGAAATGTATGGAGCCTGGGCTAGCACCATGTACACTATATGTAATTATAGCTATACTATAAAGTAATTGTTTTTTAATGTTAATTTTCTATAATTTTACTTCGTTTAATTGCACATTCAAGGTATCTTGGTCAAGGAGAGCAACACAACACATAAAAATATGGCGGATCGAAATTATGTGAAATGTCATTTTGACAACTGTTGACATGTCAATGACCCAATAGTGTTTATTTCTTGTGTACTTACATAACCTATCTACGTTGTATAAAGACGAAAATACTTGGATTTCGTTATAATTATAATAAAAACAACTAACAGGTGTTGTATACGAAACCTAGGACTGTCAAAGTTGCCAAACTCATGTCAATGTCAAACACAACTGTCACGGCTACCAGAAAAAAAGGGTTAACATATTAAAAACGTCGCCAAATAATAATTCCAGTACAAGAGTACTCTTCTCCAAATTGATTTATTTGTATTTTTATGGAAATCCCTTATTTTTTTCCTATTTTTCTATATATACTGTACATAGTGGTGGCCCAAAATCAAACATCTCCTCTGTATGACTAAGAGCTGATGTTTCAGTCATCAGATAACTTTTATCTGAGGAATGATTTTGTTCTTTTTGAAAGCTTTTGTATAGAAAACATGTTAAACCACCATATTTATTCCTTCGCTCGTGGCTTCGCCCGCGTGGATCTCGTTTATCGTGAGTTCCGTATTTTTCGGGATCTGTGTCCTTCTCCAGGTTCTAGAATATCTCTGTACAAAGCTTCATCAAAATCGGTTCAGCGATTTAGGCGTGAAAGCGTAACAGACATACAGATAGAGTTACTTTCGCATTTATAATATTTAGTAGAGATTTTTCGGGATTGCCCGACTAGTTTCAGCGCGCTAGTTCGACTCGCGACCACGCTGCGTGTTCATCTCATGATTAAGGGCTCCGTTTGGGCCCGAACTAGTCGGGCAATCCTGATAATTGCACGTGAGTAAACCGTTACTAATCATAAAATCCTATATTACCTATAAGAAGCTAATCATCACTGACTAGATATTAAATACTATTTAATCTTTGCTCAGCACTTCAAGTAACCCTATTAACCCATCTCTCAGAGATACTACATTCGGAACGCGTACATTTACAAAGCTTCGTCACGTTTGGGATCCTCAAAGGGTTAGTCAGAGGTATTCTCGTACACGTATATGTAAGGACATACCTCTGCACATGACTGGAACAAAATTATAAGCCTGAAATAACTAAGAATGGCAAGCTTTTATATGAAAATCAAACTCTTGAAGTTATGACCTTGAATGGCACACAATTGACATTAAATAGTAGTTTATCTACACTCATGTCATAAAGTTCCAATTATGAACTCAAAAATTGTACCATAACGACACACCAGTGCGCTTTCATGTTCATCTTGCGTCTTCGTCTGAGGCATGCGTGAAGCGCCATAGCGCATGCAATAGCGCGTACCGTGCGTGTACTACGTACGGTTCGACAAAAACGCATGCCCCTAGCGCACGCTAATCCGTCTATTGCATGTCGACTGACGACTGACCGAGGCGCACCGGTGTAGACGATAAGCTACATGCGTCTTATGGCAATCAATATTGCATGCGCTTGACGCAAGAGGAATTGAAATTTGAAAGCGCAAGATTAACATGAAAGCGCACTGGTGTAGAGATACCATTATGCATGTGTATCTCTAATTTTATAAAGTTTTATTTTAGTACAGTTTTCTTAAGAAAATAATGGTCTAAAATATTTTTTTTTCAACTAACGCTTCGGACATACCAAGGAGTTTTCAATTCAATTTATTTAGCGGCTGCTACTAAACAACGTATAGATAAACTACTATTATGGAACTGTTGCTTAATAGGGGCTATTATAAAACACGAGTGTGAGTTTAAAAACCGAGTCGTTGGCGAGGTTTTAATATCTAGTTATGTGCAGTTTCTTACACTACTTTATCCAAACTCATGCAATAGGTGTGTAACTAACGGTAAATACTTTTTAAATAAAAGACCAAACTTAAAACAAAAACAATGTTAAGGCGCCCAAATTCAGCAGCCCACAGCGCATGCTCCTTAGCGCACGCCACCATAGACAATGTATTGTATACCGCTAAAATAATTGAACTAAAAACTCCTTGGTCTGTCCGAAAAACAAGTTATTTTATAGTAAGAAAACTGTACTAAATGTAAAGTTTTTTTTTAGAGATACAAGTGAATAAATTTTGTCATTAGGTACTATTTTTGAATTATTATTCATAGTTTGAATTTTACGATATGAGGGTACATAAAAACATGAATTAACTGATCACACACGACAAAAAGTAACCAAGACCAATTTATTTTTACTTTTACCCCTTACTTATAAAATATTTTCTTTTTCAATATACTTGTCCTTGTCATTTGTATGCCAATGAATAGAGATGGCAATAGATATAAAAGCCATTTTAGTTAAAAAACCTTCAACCACAGTTTATAAGTAAAGTTATTAGTACGTTGATTAAAGTTTTTTCAAACAATTTATGTTGGCAATCTTTTTTCATACGCATTTTTAAGCTTCATCATTTTATCACATTTACTCAGCTTTCACTCTTTCAGCATGATAACCCCTCAACGTTCTACCTGATAAAATATAAAACAATTTCAAATCTCAAATTTTCTAAACAAAGTCCACCCTCAGGTTTGTAACATACATAAAAATATAATTTGCCTCTCGCTAGCCAGGCCATGGCCTGGAAATCGCCATTTTAAATTTAATTAACGTTTGTAATGATCGTTAAAAGCCACATTTTCATATTCAAATTAGGCGGTTACATATTATAATAGGTAAAGCGACATGTATTGGGTGTGAAAATGATAATGGTTTCATATTGTTATGAAAATTTTCCGTGTGGATAAATAATAAAAAGAATGGTAAAGAATAGACCACCAGTCTACGCGTGGGTATCGTATAAGGGATACTAAGGGATTATGCCGAGACGATGGACGTCAGCGTCTACTTGTCTACAAATCCTGACTTTCTAACTATAATAAATGCGAAAGTAAGTTTGTTTGTTTGCTACCTTTTCGCGCCTAAACCACTGAACCGATAATCCTGTTGCATATACGTTGTCAGGTGTACAGAAACGGACGTAGGGTACTTTTCATCCCGAAAAAAAACACTGTTCCCGAGGAAAACAACAATAACCATAATAGATGGCGCCACGTGTCTTTCGAATCACAATTGAATTATATTTACAGAAACTTTAGAAGGGTTTTTGAGCTTAATTAACGCGAGCAAAGCCGTTATTTTTTTAATAATCTCATTGACAAACCAACCAATATGTCGGAAATATTTTCACCAAAAAGGATTACTCAATTAATAATCATGTAGTTTACTTTACATACATGTAAATAAATGCGTTATTTACGGTATATTTTCAGTATTTACCCTGAGGCTCACTGAATAAATTAACACATCAATTATTTACAAAATGAACTGTGTTTTTAAAATTAACTAGCCGTTACTAATTGATCATCATCATCATTCAGCTGAAAGATGTCCACTGCTGGACATAAGCCGCAAGCATCGCCACATCAACCGATCCTGTGCTTCTTTGTGCTAGCCATGTTGGGTTTGCCATAATCGCCACGCTTGGCAGGCGGGTCTGCGATCGCAGTATGGTCATGAAAATACTCAGAGAACGCTGCTGCCCATCCTCTAGTGAATCCCTTAGTCGTCTTTCACGACACCGACGGGAAGAGATGGGCTGGTGCTATTCTTTACATTCGACAGCACACCGACGATTTTTGTATAGGCATTAATAACAAAAACTGGTTTTAAAACGATAATTATTCAACTGACGTTTTAAGCCCACTGTAAATGGAAAATACTCTTTACATATTCACCACAGTACAGCGTAAGTAGCCGGCCACTCGACGAAAACGCGTGCCAGTCCCTATGAAATGTACGGTTACAGCTTGTGGCCTGCCACTTGTGGCTATGGCCTGAGTGGCCCGAGTGCCGCTCAGCCCACCCACGTAAGCGGAATATCCTTGTTACTTACAAAGACGAAACTCTACTTATTTCACACGTAACATTACATACCATCTGTATTCACTGAAGGGTGGTGCAAAGGTGTATTGTAGACCCATATTTCGCCATATGTTTCAGTGCCATGTAATAGGGGGCGAGCCTATTATCATCAACCGTGCACCAATCCATATTCCGGGCTGCTACTGAGAAACGACACGTTTGGTGCAGTGGCTTCTGCGCTACGAGTCGTGGGTTCGATTCCCTTACGGAACAAAAATTTGTATGGTCTACAGATGGTTGTTTCGGGTCTGGGCGTTTGTGTATGTGAGATTTGTGTCTGTAAACGCATCCACGATACAAGAGAAATCTTAGTGTGGGGAAACTGTTTTTTTTAAACTCAAACTCAACAAACACCACATGGAAAAACTCAATAACACTTTGCAAGACGAGCAGGCCAATCGCGTAACGTAACTAACATCAATCATGACAGGTTGAGAACTGTTGAAGGTTTGAGAATTCGATTGTTAATACAAACGTTGCTATGGAAATTGCTGACCTGTTAAAATCATAGCCGGAAATGTTGTCAGAATGTTCAGAATGTTGGGGATCGAACCTAGGATCTTACGCACGAGCGTACGCCGTGTACACACGAGCGAACACGAACATCGTGAACACGAATATCGAACACATTGTTTGCACGTGCGTAGTACTAACGAACAGTGTGTTCGGCGAACACCTTCATAGTGATTCATGTTCGATGTTCGTGTTCGCGATGTACGGTGTTCGCTCGTGCGTACACGGCTTTACACTCAGCAGTCGCGCTTGCTACCACTAGAACAACGAATCAATCAATCATCTCCCAATAATTTTGATAAAAAAATGCATTCCATTTATAAAAGTACAGTCATCAAAGTATCCCTTACATAAAAAAGAAAAATAATTCAATTTTGCTATCGAACCTTCTCGAACCCGGAACAATCCGTGACGCTATCGAACCGTATCAATCGTATCGGAAAGTAAACGTAGTAAATCTTGCTTCCATCGTAAACCCTTACTAAGATACTATCCGTAATACCTACTACTATTCGTAGATTTGATTAGTTGCCTTGTCTTTGATCACGTCGTCGGTTCCCTCTATCTTACATTTCGTCGCTAAATTTGATTATCAAAGAGAATGTATGCTATATATACATAACAGTATTTACTTTGTTTTATAACAAGGTATTTTCTTCTAACAAAAGGAATTTTATATGTAGGATGTCAGTGGAAACGCCAGTAGAGAACGCCCTAGAAGGACATACATCGATGTTATTGGTGATGTTCTTCAAAAAGGACAGGTGCGTAGTACCACAGTATATATACTCACTCATACTCAGTATGTATACACACTCACACAGTCACGCACTGCAACAATACTTCTAAGGTAAGTTCGGGATACAGTCACATTCAAAAACAAAAAACTACTTAGTATACAGTGCGTGTCTGTGTGAGTGTTTCAATTCTCAGCGATTATAGTTAGTTGAGGTACTGCTTTAGCTTTATCTACTGTGGTAGTACTTTCAACCGGCGAGCGTGTATGACAAGATGTATGAACGTGGACGAAGCGAAAAGAGTATGTAAGGATCGTAGCATTTCTGCAGTTTCTGCCTGACCCAAGGGGAAAAAGGCGTGAGTTTATGTATGTATGTGTGTATGTTTGTCTAGTGCTTGCTAACGCAGTTGCCGAGTGTAAGGCCTCGTTTAAAGGGACGCGGGGCGTCGCGCATCGCGTTGGGCGACGCGGCCCGCACTAAATTCAAACATATATGGCGTTGTATGCCCAATACCGCGCAACCTTTCCGCACTCAACGATCTCCTGGACTCATACCCAAACGCTGATTTGTTTGAGGATGGATGGGCGAATCTGTTGACGGGTTGCTTGAAGATGTGTGAGAGAGATGTATGATCAGTTTCAATTTTAATTCGTAATTTTTGTTGTCTGTTATATTTTATGTAAATGAAATGTAATCTATTACTTTAACTTATTCATTTTGTGTAATGATAAATAATGTAAGTAGTTAGCGAAAATTGTTAATTATTTAAGGGATTATAATTCTATTTAATTAGTGTAATTGGTCTATGACCGTTCTAGTTAAATTGTTTAAATCTAATATAAAAGAAAGTCGTGTTAGTTACTTCACTTATAACTCAAGAACGGCTGAACCGATTTAGCTGAAAATTGGCAGGGAGGTAGTTTAGAGCCAGGAGAAGGACATAGGATACTTTTTATCCCGTTCGACATCATGTAGGTAGGTAGTAGGTAGGTAGTAGGTAGGTAGTAGGTAGGTAGTAGGTAGGTAGTAGGTAGGTAGTAGGTAGGTAGTAGGTAGGTAGTAGGTAGGTAGTAGGTAGGTAGTAGGTAGGTAGTAGGTAGGTAGTAGGTAGGTAGTAGGTAGGTAGTAGGTAGGTAGTAGGTAGGTAGTAGGTAGGTAGTAGGTAGGTAGTAGGTAGGTAGTAGGTAGGTAGTAGGTAGGTAGTAGGTAGGTAGTAGGTAGGTAGTAGGTAGGTAGTAGGTAGGTAGTAGGTAGGTAGTAGGTAGGTAGTAGGTAGGTAGTAGGTAGGTAGTAGGTAGGTAGTAGGTAGGTAGTAGGTAGGTAGTAGGTAGGTAGTAGGTAGGTAGTAGGTAGGTAGTAGGTAGGTAGTAGGTAGGTAGTAGGTAGGTAGTAGGTAGGTAGTAGGTAGGTAGTAGGTAGGTAGTAGGTAGGTAGTAGGTAGGTAGTAGGTAGGTAGTAGGTAGGTAGTAGGTAGGTAGTAGGTAGGTAGTAGGTAGGTAGTAGGTAGGTAGTAGGTAGGTAGTAGGTAGGTAGTAGGTAGGTAGTAGGTAGGTAGTAGGTAGGTAGTAGGTAGGTAGTAGGTAGGTAGTAGGTAGGTAGTAGGTAGGTAGTAGGTAGGTAGTAGGTAGGTAGTAGGTAGGTAGTAGGTAGGTAGTAAGTAGGAAAAAGTGCATTGCAACGCATGCGGGTACAGCTAGTAAATAAATAAATGAGAGCGTTTACGGAGAAGCGATTTTACACGCGTTTGCTTGAAATGCAGGCGTAGTCCGCGGATCGAATCGCCGCGTCGCACGCGACATTTATCGCGGCGTTGCACGCAGCGTTGCGACCAGCTATTCCTGCATTTCATTTTTACCGTTCGCGTTCACGGTAAAACGTAGCGACACTCGCGGCGTCATACGCCCCGCATCTTCATAAACAACATCGTATATTGCCATATTTTGTGTTTGCGCGTGTGATGATGAGGGCCGCTGCACGTGCCTCCTGTCTGTAAACTGAAAAACCGACGATCTGTAGCCGTGTGTACAGAGATAGTCTGGAACCTGAAGAAGGACATAGGCTACTTTTTTACGCGATAAACGACGTTCACGCAGGCAAAGCTGCGAGCGACCTGTAGTGCAAAATATAATTGAAACTTTCCAAGCTATTCTGCTTCGAACAAGTTTCTTTGAATAACTACGAAGTCGTTTTAAAATTCTACGTTAAGTTGAAAGTTTGTGAATTTCTGTCCTTCGGGGTTTGGCATTATGATCGGAACAAGAAATCCTACTTCCGACTAATATTATAAATGTAAATGTTTGTGAATGTTGATGTTTGTTAATCAATCATGCCTTAACGGCTGAATGGATTTGAATGAAATTTCGTACACAGATAGACAATGACCTGGATTTGGACATGAGATATTTATAGATATTGTTCTTTTTATCCGGGTACATGAGTTATTTCCCCAGAATACGAGAGTAACCGCAAGCAACAAAGATACAATGTGTACGTCCAAGAATTTTCTTTGAAGATAGCTGCAAAAATGATTTGTAAGGTGATAATCTCATATTCACCATATTTGTCAGGTGTGTACGGCCATATCAGCCCGTAGACGGTGGTCAGCTACGCGAACTCATATACGCACAATGAGGATTAACGTCTTTATTTTTGTTGTAAAGCCTTTTCCCGCTACGGTTTGCTTCGTACGGCAATCGTACCCATGACCCGTACCCCAGAAGCTAATCTCTCAACCACTGCACCAAACGTATTATCAAATTACAACTAAATTGATCAACAAATCCTCCATGTATGAAGAGCCTCCTTGGAATTATTTGCTAAAATATAAGCCACAACACACACAAAAACTGAAATTTCTACTGGCTACGTCACTGTTACTGAGATAAAGCCTTGTGAGACAGACGGACAGACAATGTAGGCTTAGCCGGGGTCGCGGGATTCGTAGCTGCATATACCGCGACCCCAGCAGGCCTCTCCTTCTGTGGGGCCTTGTCCCACGTCCTTCTGAGAGGCGCGCGGAATACTGCGCGCTGCAACTCGGGCCTGTGGTTCTACTCTCTAAGCAAGTCCGTGGTTTCGGCCTTAGTTACGAGCGTTTCCTACTCCCTATCACCTACGGATATACGATTATTTCGGGGCCCGAACTAAGAATGAATGACAACACGATTTGACAGTTGTCCCTACTACCGATGTGTTTTTGCCCGTCCGAAAAGTTGAACTTGACATTTGTTTTGTTCACTCCTACGTTTCGGGCTACTTTCGGACAGGCAACTAACTTCGTTGCCGGATTTAGGGTAGAGTAGGCCCTCTGTTACTGTTCGGGCGACGGGTCCCCTAACCTGCCTCCCGCAGGCCACACACTAGGGTGGCCGGAGATCGTCGCGTGCCCTCCAGCGCCCGGTGCGTCTGGCGCGGGAAGCGAGAGTGGCAGCCGCCTTTCTCCGTCTCCGCTCTCTCTTTGGTCACCATCACCTTCTCGCAGAAGGAGGCGACGGCTTCCCACGCACTCTTGTTCCAGACCACGGCTGGAAGCGATAGGTAACCCTAAAATAAAGCCTACTAAACAAACCCTAACGCCCTACCGACCGCGCCTAATCCCGATACTAAATCTGTACTCTATCTAAACGCGTATCGATCGCCGCTTTGATTGGAGTCTGCATTAGCAATCTCTTTCCTGTAATAATTCCACTAAATGGTCCCTTGTTTCTCTGATAAAATAAATGAGTGTGGCCGTCTTTCGGGGATTGTGGTCATAAATAAGTTTAAACGATAATTAATGGGCCTTTAAGTGAAATGTACTCACGCTTGGGAGAAGTTAGAACGTAAAAGACTCGTATGTAGGGTGTTCTTGAGATAGGATTGACTCGTATACAGGCTTTTTAGGGTTCCGTACCCAATGGGTAAAACGGGACCCTATTACTAAGACTCCGCTGTCCGTCCGTCTGTCCGTCTGTCACCAGGATGTATCTCATGAACCGTGATAGTTAGACAGTTGAAATTTTCACAGATGATGTCGGTATTTCTGTTGCCGCTATAACAACAAATACTAAAACAGAATAAAATAAATATATCTCCCATCGCACTTGGCCGGTTTTTATTATTTGTCTTGGTTTTGACCCTTGTCACACCTGAGGGTAAGCACAGACAGAGTCTAAGATAAAGCAGATATAGCGGGCTTCCCCTATATCCCTCTGGTACTTACATGATTGGCGCCAGACTGTTCAGGTGGTAGCTAGCCAGGCGGACCGTTAGTATAGGTCCTACCACCAAGCGTGCTGAGTTTTGTCTCTTACAACAAGCGTATATTCCCAGCGTGCAGTGAGGAAGTTTTATATTCTACCCCATCATTATATGGGAACAAGGAACGGGTGTTAAAAGTATCATAGACCACGAACTATAGGATTTATCAATACTGCGTTCATTATTCACATTTCCAACAGATTATAAACTGCTGTCATCAAGGGCCCGCCCTGCGTTGCGTGTTGTATTTGGCAGCACCCCTGCGGATAATTAATTATGGCGGTTTTTAGAACAATGTTTCTGCCAGTTCTACAGTTTGACCCTTGCATTGAGGGTGGCGCAGTTTCCTTTGAACTTGTTGCTTGCGCACGCCCGAACCCGAGCGCTCGTGATGTCTTGAAAAATTAACAATCATGTCTTGTAGGGGGAGTCGCGGTAGTAGGTAGAATAGATACTTAGTTCATAATACAGCTATAGAAAATGTATTGGTGATTTAAGTGCAGTTCAGACTACGCTATAATAACCATATAACAAATATTGTATAGCACAACGATATCGCTCAGCATACATTTGATATGGACACGTTCACACAACGCTGTGCTATAAAGTATTAGCTTGCTAAACGCGATAAACTTGAGCAATTCTCAGAGCTATATCGTACGATTCTCCGGTCCCCACCCCGCTTTACTTGTACCCCGTCTGTCGTCCGACGGATCGCCGTCAGGTTGCTATACATAGTAGACCGGCTTGCGATATAGTGTATAGTGTGAACATCATGTTATACAAGCTTGGTTTTAGTATATACTAAACCTGAAACTAGTTTGTTCAGAATCACTAGAAGAATCAATTGACATATTTTTTACAACACTTTATTTCTTTTAATTTTTTTTTTCATAATTTTCAATTTTGTTTCAGTAGGTTTCTACCCATAACAGTTGACTGGAATAGACACCTTGAGGCTTGAGATGGTCCGTTTGGTCAGTTTCCGTGTATTAGACAACACCTGCATAGCACATCCCACACATTTCACACTCTACTAGGAAACTTAACGCAACATAAACTTAGATGTTACTTGGAGATTTATTAAAAAAAACACACACATTCTGGCTGTTCTGATGAAAAGCTTGTTGAGGTGTCTCAGTTTTTGTATATACTAAAAATAACGTTGTATAATTAGGTATAGCTTATGACGCAATATGTATAGCGCAGTCTGAACTGCGCTTAATTCATAATGTAGCTATAGAAAATGTATCGGTGATTTATTCAAAGACAACCAAAGTGTGTGACATTGCTAGAACAAGTTAATGTGTTTACATGCCTGTATCGTGGCCTTGGCCGGGCCGTGTGGGCCTCGTGGGCCAAGCTTTCAACTTCAAACCACATTTATTCACAATGGACAAGAATTACTTCGTTCTTTTTTAACGTCATTGTTACAAAAGACAGCCCCCAAAAACGCCCGCCCTTCACCGCTTCCTAGTGTTTATGCTGTGAAGAAGAAACGGAGCAACAAACTCCCCGGCAACACAGATCTGTCTTCAGGTGAATAAATTAATTGAGTCTGTATACAGAAAAGACCATAATAATATTGATTACAAATGAAATTATGCAAATTGAGGATGTTATATAAGTATATAAAACAATTCTGTATGAATTGAGACATCATTTTAAGTATCTAAATAAAGATACATACATAATACACATACTTTTGTTTTCCAGGGAAGCCACATGTGCAGAAAACAACTAGCGCCACACGGCCCTATCGTTAACGTAGTCGTTTATCTTTTATTATGCCTTTACCTACCAAGGGATTCTTCTTTCTTTATACTTGTAGGAATGTTTTCCTGCATTGTGAATAATATGTGATTATGATAAGATCGGTGTTTTAACTCCTGCTATTAAAACAACCGAAATGCTCGATATGAGCTAGCGGCTGCTGATGCCTGCTAGGTTAGGCTGCTGGTGCCTGATGATATGCATGGTGTTCTAACTAACTGATGCGATAGAATAAAACAACCATGCTGCTTGAGTGCGCTTGATACACTAAAAATATATGATTTGAGAGATGCTATGAAAATGACAATGTTTGTTGCTACGTATGTAAGGACCGCCTAGTCATCAATATTATAATTTAATTTGTGTTAGGTAACACGAGTATAGAAATTTGCTGAGCATATAAAAATGTACGAGTGACTCGTACAATACTACATACTATTTTTCTGACAATACTGTAGTGAAGTTGTCATGATCTATTATTTAAAAAAGAGTATCCATGGAGTTTTGGAACCGTGCACCTAGTTTTAGCGTTTTAAAAGCACCTCTAATTTGGTTTACTTGAAATAAAAAACTTTGTCTTTTCTTTGGTATGTTTTGGTATTCTAACTCAAAATATTCTGTATTCTGACTTTGTTATGTCACACAGCGACAGTAAGTCGCATAGCATAAGAACATAGCAAGTGCATTATAAACTACAACGCAATGACCTGAGAAGCGTGTTGCGTTTAACCACCTGACATATTTATTCGACCTCAATTTACGTTGAGTGGTTTTACATAATATTTCATACTATTATTTCTATATTATGGTATCGGTATATACCTACAGCAAGTTTGTTTAATTGTAGCAAAAAGAACATGTCACAATTTTTGTTCCAACTTCCTACATAACAAGAAATAAATATTATGTTCGCTTCGCAACCTATCGCGCTTGCAGAAACGGCAATAGTCGAGAGGGAACTGACTTAGCAGCGTAAAAAGTTGGAGGATTGCTCCTACCGAATGGCACGCAAAATAGGTAGGTCACGTTATCTATTTATAACTCCTTTTATCATTATAATTAATGTCAAACACATTTTTACCAATGAAACTTTGGTAGCAACGACGGTAAATTGTAATAGAAATTAAATATGTAAGGATCAAAACACACTTAAGTGATGCGACGCAAGATACGCTTAAGTGTGGCTGCAGCCTTTGAAAATACGCCGAATATAACTCAACATCGATCCAGCGGAAGATGCGCGCGAAACGTTTAGGTCCTATTATACTCAGAGTCATCGTCTGCCTAGCCTTTTCCCAACTATGTTGGGGTCGGCTTCCAGTCGAACCGGATGCAGATGAATATCAGTATTTTACATGGAGCGACTACCTATCAGACCTCCACAACCCAGTAATTGGGTAATACGATACTCTTGGTAAGACTGGTTGTCAGACTTTCTGGCTTCTGACCAATAGTAACGACTGTCAAAGATCTACAAATGGCAGCCGGGACCAACGGCTTTACGTGCTTTCCGAGGCACGGAGGAAACTCGCTATGGTAAATGGTCACCCATCCACAGACTAACTTTGGCAAGCGTGGCTTAACCTGGAAGATCGGTCTATGCGGCTGTAATTATTTAGCCACGAGCTCCTATTATACTCAGAGTATGTAGGTATAATACGCGTGGTGACGCCGCGCAATGGATTTGTATGTAACGCGATGCATACGCGTAAAAGTGGCTTCCCATGGTGCGTGATTTTACGGATGATACCACACACAGCTACGCATCGCACCGAGGATCTTCCAACGGTGCATGATTCGAAGCCGATACCATTCCAAAATGCTAATTGAAAGAGAACGTATCGCTCCAGCTGCAGCTTTCAGCACGAGCTCGCATCGCTCCTTTGAAGTTACCGACCCGCAGCGGATACGGCACACCGCTTCTTATGGTGTGCAGGTGTGAGCTCGTGCGTCACGGTACGTTCTATCACGCACCGTGGGAAGCCACTTTAAAGCGACGAATTATGAATCGCGCAAGATACGCATAGTGTGTCTGCAGCCTTATGCTTGTTTCCCACGGTGCGTGATATTGCGCACCGCGACGCACGAGCTCGCACCGACGCACCATGGAAAGAGACTCGTCCGTGGTAACGCGGACGCGTGCGGAGCGGTGCGCCGTATCCACATCACACACCCTCATAATGTTGCTTTCCACGGTGCGTGATTTTACGGATGATAATTATCACGCACAGCCGGTGCGCGCTACCACGCACCGTGGGAAGCCAGCTTTAGACAGACATCAAGGTGACTCCAAGTGTTCTATTTTACCAATTCCACCGCAAAAAAAAAAACAAACGTAAAACAATAAATAAAACCAAAGTTCACTTTTTACCGCCACACTAGCTTTTTATTACAACAAATAGACGTAAATTCCACATGCGTGTCTTCACACAATGTCGCAGTTTTTTTAAGACATTTCTGTATATTTCTAGCATTTTTCACAGTAAATCTGTGTGGCTGGCACGGAGAAACACCGTCGACCGCTGATTTATGGAGTTACGTCAGCCGTTCGACATGTTATGTGGGACACAATGTAGGTCAGAGAGAAGGTCTAGTCGTATTGGATCTTGAAAAAAGACCGGGGTTAATTATACCAACTGTCTGTTAGACTGCTTCGTAGGTCTAGTGGACGCAACGCGACTGCTGAGCGTGAGGTCCAGGGTTCGAGCCCCCAATAGCGGCGCTAAGACCCGTAATGGAGGAGTGGCTGGAGAGGCGTCATGGCGCCCTCAGCTTCCGACTGACGCAGGTACTCTCGAGACATAGTTGTTTTGGGAAGTACCTGTGTCGCATAGGTCGCGAACAGACGTCCGGTTGTCACTACTGCGTCAACTGTCCCGAGGACACGGCGTTGCATACGCTGCAGGTGTGTCTTGAGTGGGCGACACAGCACCGCGAACTAGTCGCGGCAGTCGGTGATGACCTCTCGCTACCGGTCGTGGTTCTGTCCATGGTCGGGAGCGAGAGGGCGTGGGAAGCCGTCGCCTCCTTCTGCGAGGAGGTGATGGCGACCAAAAAGTGAGCGTAGAGGGAGAGAGAGGCAGCTGCCACTCTCCCCTAAACAGCTAATCATAGCTAAGAATAGATAGATTTTAGCGCATTTTTTTAATCTTTTAACAGTTATTTCTCTTAAACTATTGACTTTTGGAGAAAGTTGTAAAACAAAAGTTACTCATTATTATGGGTACTTTAATACCCTTTCGGATTAGTACCCCCTTTCCGACTAACCTTGTATAGGGTGTAAACAAATTCGTGTAATTCCTTGATACCACATGATCTATTAGTGGTATAGATTAGCTTAAGACGGGATTTAGTTTGATAACATTTTTTTTTTCTTGCGTTAGGTGTAAACGGTCGTATCAAAACCACTAAATAAAGTATTAGTAAAAAATTAAGCAAAAAAAAAAAACATTTTATTTAATAGAACATTTTGATGCCACACATAAATGAATGAAAGCACGACGACACAGCAGACCAGCCTGACAAGTGCGATATCGTTTCACGCAGTCTCAGTACTGAAATGATACTTATTTATTTCTGTAAATAAATCTATTACAGACACTTTTACAAGTCAACGTAATGTTTTTTTAAGGCTAGATGGCATCGGCATTTCCTATCTGACTAGTTCTGAGAAGAAAAGCCGAAACAAACTCAGAGGTCAAGGTCTCTTTTAAAGTCCAGACATTGTAGTATAAAACTATGTGAGTGTAACAATGTAGGGCAACGTCTGGAAATAAAAGTAAACTCGGGACGCTAAAATGATTCAGAAAAAATCTCTGAAATGTCTCTGAAAATCTCACATTCACCAGTGTCACCAGTGGTCTTGCGATTTCAGGCGGCGGGTTAGGAGATCCATCGCTCGACCAGTAACAGGCCCGAGAAGGCGGCGCCTCTCAGAAGGACGTGAGGCAAGGCTCCACAGTAGGTGAGGTCCAAGGCCTGCCGGGATCGCGGTGCATGCAGCTGCGAATCTCGCGACCCCGGCCAAGGGTCAGTAGAAGGAATACCGTTGGTTTTTAGCCGGTAAGAGTTCGGTATAACCCTTCGTCTTCCCCGGGCGAAGCAGAACCACTAGCATGTAACAAAGGCAAAAAAAGTCATTCGTTTTGAAGAAATTACAAAAATAATTTTAAACCCAGTATACCGTGGGCAAGTTAAATATCTCAATTAATTAACTAACGGTATAGTAACTAGCTGAACATACACATCGGGATCCTTTTCAAACCCCTTCCCTCTTGCTTCGGAGATACGTTAACCCGTCAATTCAATGGTTTAGGCTTGAAAAGGTAACAAACAACTTACTTTCGCATTTGCTTTTTAGATTTTTAGTTAGGATAGGACTTCTGTGTTTTTCTTACTTTGTGTCAAGGGATTGTGGTTTATATTATGTGTGATGTTTGTCTAGGCGGGTACGTTTTTGAAGGTTAGGGAGGATTGTGACAGAATTTCCCGCCGTTTGATTGTTTAGGCCTAGTGTTGAAAAGTGGTATAACTTTGTGTGTTTAGGCCGATGTTGGACATGAATTTCAATAGCTTCATTTGTGTGGCCTTGGGCTTATATCACCCTCTTTCTTACTAGGTATACAGGGTGTAAACGAATTTATGTAATTCTTCAAACCGCGTGATCTACTGCTGACACAAATTAACAATAAATGGGTTTTTAGGAAAACCAAAAAAAAAGAAAAACAAAAACCTTTTTCCATTTCTTAATTATTTAAGAGGCCCGAGTTAACTAACTGCAAAAAGCGATATTGTGCTAGTCGTACCTGCCAGCTGTGTCGCCGTGCTTTTTATTCATCTATCATCGAAATAATCAAAAGCAACAAAAAAAAAAAACTGTTTTTTTTTTCATTTTATTTTATTGAATCCTTATTAAGTCGTTTAAATACGATCCTTTTCTCCTCACGCAAAAAAAAAAAGTTTTTTTTGTTTTCTAGCTAAGTCTCGTGCGATTTCTATCTCCACCAGTAGTCAGTAGATCATGATGTTGTGGTTTTAAGGAATTACACGAATTAGTTTACAGCCTGTATTTAACATAATCTGTCCGTTGTAGTTGCTGCCTGTTTGAGCAGTTAGTCCATAACAAAACGAGAATTAATTTAACCAATCAGATTTATAACAAAACAACATTCTAAACAATAAATTAATATCGATAACATATCGGAACTTTTAGAAACCGTCCCTAAAGTTAGTGAAATCAATTTACAAGTTTGTGGTACAGATTGTTCATATTATAATTAATAATTAAAAACTGGTTCGTTAGGTTGGATAAGGGGGAAACTTTGCTGTTGAAATTTTTATAGAAAACGGTACATTTTAAACGCATATTTTGAAATTCATGTGCGGATAAGTTTTTTTTTTTAATTTTTGTTACTTGACTTGGTTTCATTTGACCCTCGTCGTCCCTGATGGTAAGCGCACACAGGGTCTAAGATGGAGCACACGAATCCAAGTAACAAAGATATAGAGAGACTCCCCTATACCCCTCTGGCTCTCACATACACACGACGGAACACAGTAAACTGCTTGATGCGACTTTAATGTGAGGGTGGTAGCTAGCCAGGCGGACCGTACAGATCCTACCACCAAGCAAATGATTATTACTAACGGTGAAGGAAAACATCGTGAGGAAACATGCATTCCTGAGAGGGTTCTAAAAAGTTCTCGATAGTGTGTGTAGTCTGCCAACTCTCACTAGGCCAGCGTAGTGGACTATGTCTAAACTCATTTTGAGAATAGCTTTAAAATAAAAAATAAAAATATTAGCCTGTAACTGTCCCACTGCTGGGCAAAGGCCTCTTCTCGTACAGAGAAGGAACGAGCATTGATCACCACGCTTGCTCACTGCGGGGTGGCGATTTCAGACCATTAAAGTCCAGGTTTACATTGACTAAGAAAGTAGGTACATATGAAATTGAAAAAGTCACATTGGCACATGCCTGGGTTTGAACCCGCAACCCGATGCTTAACAAGCGGGTCTGTAACCTCCGGACCACCACGACATCTTTAGAAGAAGAGCTTTTTTTTTGTAACCGGCCAGTTATTGGCGAGACCTGAACCCCCTTATTACAAAAGATGGTTTAAACCAAGACTAAGATAAACTCAGGTTTAAAATATACCCATCACTTTCTTATGTCCTATAACAAAAAGAGACGGGGCTATTTTAAAACCTAGGTTTTTCTTAGACCATCTTTTGTAATAAGGGGGGGGAAGGGTCTCCAACCAATGTTGGGGAAGTAAAATACTTAACCTAAGCTAACTACTTATACTACACTAACATCATGACTACCAGCAACAACAGCACTAAGGGCGACCCCTAGTGGGACGAGCACCTCGGCTTAGGGCGTTGCTGGCGGGGGGGTTGGAGGGGAGACAGCTTGATGAGGGCTAAACAAGGCGTGCTCTTGTTTTTAGCCGACTTCATAAAAAAACATTATGCAGCACTTAAGATGATACAACTAAAGTTATTCCTAAAATATAAACTAAACAATTAATTGACCTTTATGAAACAGAAGTCGATTTTCTTAAACAACTTTCTTCGATCAAAATGTGGTGGAAATGTTTCATCTTTAACATAATTAAGGAAAAGTAAACTTTACTAATAGCTACATTGTATCATAAACAAAGTTTTGTTAACTTAGAACCACGTTTAACAAAAACATGCCAGGTGCCTCAACAACAAAGTTTAAAACAAGTTACGGAACATGTTTTTGTTTAACATTTAGTTGGTATCGAATAACAATGCTACTTTCAAAAGTTGCGAAACGTTGTTGAATATATTTTTGTTGGTATAGTTGATTTTAATTGAATTTTCCGGGAATTTAAACAAAGGTTTATTGTGGAAGGTAGGAAAAATTTAAAAATGTACACAATGGTAGCCTTTAGTGTTTGACCCGTGAATGAAACTTCAAATTGCAGGATATTTTGTTTTGTTTACAATATTGTATGTTTAATTTGGATGAGTTTTTTTTTTTGTGAAGCGGTCATCATCGTCAAGGAGACTGTATATTGTAGATAATCACATTTCAGTACAGAAAAGCATGACTAAAAACAAAAACTTTAATTTTAAAAACAATATTAGTCCTGTAGTTCATTCTTCTTCTTCTCTCGTGACAGCATGAGCTATACGAAAATAGCTCATGCTGTGGTGAAAAGATTAGCCAGTCAGCAAGGTTGGTAGCGGGGCTGACTGCCCAGGGTGCGCCGGACGCACTTAAGTATCGTCACTCGTGGATGCTCTTTTCATGCACCCCATGTAGCTCATTGAAAGTTATACAACGAGGTTAAACGTAGCCCAATAATTTTGTATAACACAAAAACATCTGTATGTCTTCAGAATTTCTAGAGACAACATTTTCCAGGTTTTTGCTCATAACTCAAAATTAGGTTTATTCACTAAATGGCCTTTTAAAAATATTCTGCGTAGGACTCTAAGGCTGCAAATTCGGAACGACGGCACGTGCAGCGGAGCGTTCCAGCGTGTATTGTCGCGTGCAGCGTCGCGTTCAACATGCACGCTACTAGTTTTCGATAGAGCGTGCATGCGAGCGGGGCGTCCAAGTGCGTTGACCAATCGGAGACCGCCATTCACACACACCACTTTTACAAGCAAATCTTGACACACTGAACAAAATATCACTTGTACACGCTCGTTAAACCGCCGAACACTGATCACGCCGCTTAACTATACGCTAAAAACGCTGCTACGAATACACCAAGAGAGAAGTCCATACGTTCAGTAGTCGAGCGTGTAAGCTCAAAACAACGCCCCGCTGCACGCACCGCCGTTCCGAATTTGCGGCCTTAGGAAAGTCATGTACTAATTTGAATTTACTGCTAAAACAACATATACTCCAAATTAATATTAATAGGACTCATTCATTATTCTCACCCTTAAACCCTAAAATAATTCAACGTCTATTGAAAAGCCGTTTAACGTAACCCTCATCCAAAAAGAAAAAAAAAGCCGTTATGAAATGAAAGCCGAAGTAAAAAATAACATATTAAAATCCCAGCTTCGCTCGACAAGTCAAATAGTCTTTAAAAAGAAAAAAACTTTGAGTATACGGGAATGCCTTGCGGGAAGAATCTCATTATTATAGGTCTTATGAGGCGGAAGCCTTGCCTCAAAGAGAGAAAAAAATAAGAACAGTTACGAGGATTTTAATAAGGGTTGGGTGTATCATTTTGTATTTACAAGCTTCATTCCGGAAGAAAAAATAAATATATTTTAACAGGATGTCAACGAATTCGTGTAGTTCCTTCCAACCGCGTGATCTACTGGTGACACAGATTAATCCAAAATGGTTTGTAATGAAAATCAAATAAATAAAAAAAAAACAAAAATAACTTGGTTTTCTATTTCGGATTCATTTTAGAATCCCAAGTTAACTGACTGCAAAGAGCGATATCGCGCTAGTCGTGACCGCCAGCTGTGTCGCCGTGCTTTCAATAATTTATGAGTGGCGTCGAAATGTTCGCTGAAATAAAAAAATATTTTACATTATAAATTTGTTTATTAAATCCTTATAAGGTGTCTCAGATACGACCACTTTCCTAGAGGAAAGTGGTCCCATGAAAAAAGTTTTTTTTTTATTCAATCTAAATCCTGTGTGGTGTCAGTTTACACCGGTAGGATCATGAGGTTTTAAGAAGTTATTCGACTTTGTTAACACCCTATTATTATATATCGTATATTATGTAATACCGGTTCTACAATAAACTGAAATACCGAATTCAGCCCATAAAAGTAGGTACACTCACACACATCAACATCAAGCCACCGATCAGTCACGTTAAAAAATAAACAGAGTGTTAACGAATTCGTGTAAGTCCTTAAAGCCACATGATCTATTACTGGTATAGATTATTTTGAATGGGAAGTAGATAAGTAAAAAAAAAAACTTGCTGTTCCGTTAAGTAATCATATAAACCACCTTATATGGTTTCATAAAAAAGGAAAAAGAAATGTGCAAAAAAAATGTTGTGTTTCAACATTTCAATGCCACGCATAAATGAATGAAAGCACGGCGACACTACTGGCGGGCACGACAAGCGCGATATCGCTCCATACAGTCAGGCCTGGACTTTACCAAAGCGGAGATGTGCGGAGATGTCTCTTAAACAACCAATAGGAATTCGTTTTGAGTTGAAGCTAAGCGGAGAGATTTGAAAATAACGCAATCCTATTGGTTGATCGAGTCATCTTTTGCTTCTTCTTCGTAATACCAATGCTTGGTCAGTCTGTAGTAGTTGTAGGACGACGGCTCCACACGTCAGTCACCGTCACGGCCGGTGCATCTCAGTCAACGTCGCGTCACCAGCACGTCAACCGCTTTAGGTCGTAAACACCACGTCACGTCCCTTAACGTTGACGTGTCTGTCTGGCGACTTGACGACGTGATTGATGTGTGTGAGTGTAAGCTTATATTAAATTGAAGTGGAAAATTGTCTCTGTGTTTTTATAGACTAAAATCTCTTTACTTTCATCAATAGATTGTAAAGTCAACTTATAAGGTAGTAAACGAATTCGTGTAATTTCTTAAAATCGCGTGATCTATTACTGGTACGAATTGTCGCGCACGGGATTTATCTTGACTAAAAATAAGTTTTTTTTTGCGGTAGTCGTAAGTGATTGTTTCTAAACCAACCTCAAAAGGAATCAATAAAAAATTAAACAAAAAATAATAATTGCAAAACTATAAAAAAAGATATAATAAAACATTTAGATGCCACGCATAAAATAATTAAAGTACGGCGACACAGCTAGCGGGCACGTCTAATGCGATATCGCTCCGCGCAGTCTGTTATCTCGAGGTGCTCAAATGACTAAAAAAACAGAACATGTTTTGTTTTTATCATTTTTTCTTATTCTATACAAGCTTAGTTTTAGTATATACTAAACCTGAAACTAGTTTGTTCAGAATCACTAGGAGAATCGATTGACATATTTTAATCAATTTTTTTTCAATACTTTCAATTTTGTTTCAGTAGGTTTTTACCAATAACAGTTGACGGGAATAGACATCTTGAGGCTTGAGATGGTCCGCTCGGTCAGTTTTCGTGTATTAGACAACCCCTTCATAGCACATCTCAGGCATTTCGCACTTTACTAGGGAACTTAACGCGACATAAACTACGGTGTATCTTGGAGATTTATTTTAAAAAAAACACATATTCAGGCAGTTCTGATGAAAATCTTGTTGGGGTGTCTCGGTTTTTGTATGTACTAAAAATAATGTTGTATACTTATAAACATTCTGTGCAGGGTCAATCTGTGTCATCAGTAGATCACGCGATTTGATAGAATTACACGAATTCGTTTACCCGGTAGTAACGCATTAATATCTAGACCACTCTCACAGTACTAGAATCCATTTCAATTTTCCTTCTCAAACAGAACATAATAAGGTCTTCAGACACTGCCGATAGAGATGTCGTTTAAAGCCCTTTGAGTCACAAACTTAATCAATCGTATACTGGATTGACTCAACTGTCCGCCATATACATTGGTTTGGTCGGGCAGTTCTATCTAGCATGGATGTAATTCCATTTGCAGTGCACATTGTATACAGCATTAGAGGAGCTCGTGGCTAAATAATTACGGCCGCATAGACCGATCTTCCGGGTTAAGCCACGCTTGCCGAGGTTGGTCTGTGGATGGATGACCATTTACCATAGCGAGTTTCCTCCGTGCCTCGGAAAGCACGTAAAGCCGTTGGTCCCGGCTGTCATTTGTAGATCTTTGACAGTCGTTACTGTTGGTCAGAAGCCAGAAAGTCTGACAACCAGTCTTACCAAGAGTATCGTATTACCCAGTTACTGGGTTGTGGAGGTCTGATAGGCAGTCGCTCCATGTAAAATACTGATATTCAGCTGCATCCGGTTCGACTGGAAGCCGACCCCAACATAGTTGGGAAAAGGCTAGGCAGATGATGATGATGATTGTATACAGCATTAGGTCCCAGCTCCTTTGGGCGTCCACAGATAAATTGAGGCCTCTGTCTGGACCTCTGCAATAAACCGTTGTTATGGAAAACTAGCTTTTTCCCGCGGCTTCGCTCGCGTTAATTAAGCTCAAAAAAACTCTTAACACACTACTAAAGTTTCTATAATAATATAATTCAATCGTGATTCGAAAGATACGTGGCACCATCTATAAACGTTATTGTTGTTTTCCTAGGGAACAGTACTTTTTTTCGAGATGAAAGGTACCCTATGTCCGTTTCTGTACACCTGTCAACGTTTCAGGTTGATCGGTTCAGTGGTTTAGGCGTGAAAAGGTAACAAACAAACAAACTTACTTTCGCATTTCGCATTTATAATATTAGTTAGGATTGTCGTAAACACCATGCTTGGAATGGGTTCAAAAAAAAAGGGTAAAGATCCTTCGGTTTAAAAAATATATTTGAATACAGTATTTTTTCGTTTCTTACGTAAAGTACTTTCTCTCCATAACCACGTATTTTGCAATACTAGTGTACTGTAAGGGTACCAACTGAAAATCAGCTGTGGGTGTTCACGCTCAGAAAATTCTGAGTTCGTGACCCTTTTGGCATTTATTATTTAACCAATAGTTTTCTGTGCATTTCAATGACATTTAAGTCATATAATATGTTACATGTCATGTTTTATTCTTTTTTATTGTTGAAGAACCATTGAGTACGGAGCTAAATAAAAAAAATGTTTTTGTTTTTTTTGTTTATCAAAATTCATCTTTCATTTATTAACTATTGTGTTGCGTAAAACTTATTGTCTCAAGCGACTTCTGAGACCTAAACTTTGTCTTACTTTTATTTTCCATCAAATACCTTATAGATTCTTCTAGAACTTAAATACTTATCTTACTATAAAGCTTTCTCCCTACCTAGAACGAAACTTTAAACTTTAAAAACATTTCTATGTAGCTTTAAGAATTGCTTCTAAAGTCCCTGTACGTCCAGTCGTAACAAGTCAAGTTTAAAGTCGGTTCGAGTGCCGTACATAAATATTGACAGCTCGCTACCGATCGCCCTCGGCCATAATGTAACACGACACAGTTGACTTTTACAATCCTTGCAGGCTTCCACGGAATGAGCATTAAATTGTACGTTTCAACTGGGCATGGATGGCCAAATACGATAGTATGGGGATAGCAAAATTTTGAAGGAGTGTCGAGACCGATTTTGATAAAACTAAAACAGACAAAGTTGCGGTTTAAAAGATGATGTAGTGATAAAATTGAATTTGGTCATGCTGAAAGAATGAGTGAACGGCGATTAACAAAACGAATTCACAAGGTGGATGTCGGTGGAAATTTTAGCATAGGATAAAGATTGACTAAAACAAAAAAATACCTACCGATATGAAAGTGGTCGTATTCTAGACAAGAAATAAGGTTAGAAAAAAAAAATTGCAGGTTTTTTTTTTTTTACTTGTCTTGGTCACGTTTGACCCTCGTCGCATCTGATGGTAAGCGCAGACAGGGTCTAAGATGGAGCACACGAATCCAAGTAACAGAGATGTAGATGGATTTCACTACACCCCTCTGGCTCTCACATACACACGACGGAACACAGTAAACTGCTTGGCGCCGGACTTTAATGTGAGGGTGGTAGCTAGCCAGGCGAACCGTACAGATCCTACCACCAAGCATAAATAAATATATTTTATGAATAGAATATTTCGATGCAACGTAAAAATTAATGGCAGCACGGCGATACAACTGGCATGTACGACTAGCTCATTATCGCTCCATGCAGTCAGTTAACTCGGGGCGCTAAAATGACCCAGAAATAGACCACCAGATATTTTTTCTGAATTATTTATTTCCTTTATTCTGAAAAAAAAAACATTCCGGGTCAATCTGTTCTTCTTCTCTCGTGTCAGCACGAGCTATACGAAAATAGGGGTGCATGAAAAGAGCCTTCACGAGTGACGATACTTAAGTACGTCCGGCGCACCCTGGGCAGTCAGCCCCGCTACCAACCTTGCTGACTGGCTAACCTTTTCACCACAGCATGAATGGCTGTGTCACCTGTAGACCATGCGATTTTAATAAATTACACGAATTAGTTTACACTCTGTATTAGAGCGTTTTCGGAGACGCGTTCCTCCTCGCGTATTTTTTTAATTGTACATGCATGTAACAATGCATTACGCGGCGTATCCCGCGTGCTTATGAACACGGCCTTATAGTTCCTTCATCAATAATATTGTATGTTCATTTTTCAAACTGCTTCTTTTCTAGAAACACAAACTTTATTTCCTTTCAACTGTGATATAATCAGTTTCCAGGTAATGAATAATGTTTCTACTCTACTTATGGCCGATTCCTATTATTTACCGAGCGTTATTGGTTAAAATTAAGATTCTTGTTGTACTAACTTTGTCAATAAGGCTTGTTTCACACGGACTACAACTACATCACAACCACAGCACAACAACAACACATGGACCACATTTTGCTGCCGAATTCAACCGTGTGGGCAATACCGACGCTACGAAACCGCGCGCACGTTTGAAACGGGAGTCGATCTGTCTGTATGCAAACACTAGCCACAACGCAAACACATCGCAAATACTAGCGGCAACGCAACCACATCAACATTTTGTAGTTACCACAACGCAACTGCAAGAAGCTGCAGCGACACTATTCACACGTAACCACTACTTGACCACTTATTGTCGCTGCGATGTGGTGTGGTACCACAGTACGTGTGAATTCTCTATAATGAAGCAAAGACTCCCATAGCTTTGCATAATATACCTTCCCATACGTTAGTAGCTATCACAGGTAGGTAGAAAAAAAATTCTTTCAAGTCTAAATATCTCGGCAACGTGACACTTTAGGGCACCGAATTGTTGACGTTTTTTGTTTGTTTGAGTGTCCTCTACTTACCAGTTACAAAGTGCGCTGCAATTTTGAAAAAAAATCTTTAAGTCCAAATATCTCGGCAACGTGACACTTTAGGGCACCGTATTGCTGAGATCTTTTATTTGTTTGAGTGTCCTCTACCCTATGTTAGACCCATAGTGCGCCAAAACCTTGAAAAAAATAATGGCGGCAGTGGGCTATGCCAGCTTCCATAGAAAATCGTTCGAACCCCTTAGCTTACATGTCCATTAATATTCCCATGCTACCAATAGTAAGCAAAACTATTTTGTTTTTTACCTTATGAACCGGACATTAATCATTCCCAGTCCTGTACTGGACGGAGTCTTTCCCAAAAAGGTAAGTCATGGTCTTCTTTACCTCATGGAAACTCAATGAAGCCTTTTACGAAAGCCAAAAAGAGAAATGGTCTCTTATTTTTGATTGTTTACATACTAGTTGTACCCACGGCTCCGCCTGTGTGTAATTTATAATTGTCTGGAAAGTACCCTTGATATATTATATCCTTACTTGGGTACCAAGTTACCTGTCTAAAATTTAAGGATCTATCAAGTTATTTTCTGCCAAAAATCATCAATTTATTTTAGTATTAACCTTGCCAACGTAACATAGACAGCCACATGGACTTATTTCGCATTTATAATATTTGTGTGTATTTCAGCGTTTCTTCAAAATATATTAAAACTATAAACTAAAATATCGCTGTCGGCTGGTAACGTGCCCAGAAGACTGGCAGCATTGCCACGTTGTATAGCACAACTTGGCAAAGTACTTAAATTAATTGAATATACTTAAATTCACATTTACAGAATAAATATGAATTTATATACAACGTTATTTTTACTTTATACGAAAACCGAGACACCCCAACAAGATTTTCATCAGAACTGCCTGAATATGTGTTTTTTCAGTAAATCTCCAAGTTACACCTTAGTTTATGTCGCGTTAAGTTCCCTAAAAAGTGTGAAATGCCTGAGATGTGCTATACAGGGGTTGTCTAATACACGGAAACTGGCCGAGAGGACCGTCTCAAGCCTCAAGGTGTCTATTCCCGTCAACTGTTATGGGTAGAAAACGATTGAAACAAAATAGAAATTTAAGAAAAAAAAAGTGGTGTAAAAATACGTCAATCGATTCTCCTTGTGATTCTGAACAAACTTATTTTAGGTTTAGTATATACTAAAACTAAGCTTGTATATCGTGCACAAACATTCTAACACCCAGATTCGAAACAAAATACTTTGCACAGAACTTATTTGCACATATTTTGCACAGAAAGCCAACCGCTTACAACTGCGCCAAGCGAGTCGTTAAAATATCACTGTACAAATTGTTCACTACAATTCACCAGCAAACGTACCTCGAAAACCTAACAATTTTAACACGAACTGACTCGAATATCCTTTGGTAATGCAATAAAGTTCCCTTAAATTCTAAGGCGAGGACCGACGACCGGGCTTGTCTCTCAAACTTGTGAAAAGGTCCTAATTTAATCAGTAAAGCCGTCCATTACAGTATTAAAGGTAGGTTTTGTATAGGACGAAATGGGGTCGAAACACGGATGAAATAGGGTTAAAAGTGTTGAGTTTATTTTGAAACTAGTTTTAGGTTGAAATGGAGCCGTTTTGATCGAGATTTATTTTTAAAATAGATACACTTTAGGGTTGATCGGTCAAGTTGTGTTTTAAAATATTAATATTCAGATGCATTATTGAGAATGGAAAGCGATATTAATATAGTTTTGGAAATTGGATTATTTAGGTTTATGAGAGAGGCCGAGATTAGAGTTTAGTGACGTGTATTTGAAGACGCCTATGTCCAGCAGGGTACTGTTTTAGGCTGATGATGATGATGGGGGTGGAAATTAGTTGATCATTTCATATCAGTCTGTAAACCACACATCCACCACCTTCTGCTTCGTCGCTCAGCTAGGCCTAGCAGCCACCGGAACCCGCCTCCATTGTGAGTGATGTGACAACGGCCGCTGCAGTAACGTCGAGTGCGAGTGACGAATACCACTAGCGGGCGACGTCACCATCACCTGCGCGTCGCAGAGGAAGAGGACGACCGCCGGCCAGTTTGGGACCTCTCGAGGTCCCTAGAGGGCCTCGGCCCACCAGCCTCTGACAGGGTTCCCGCTCCCGGCGGAATGGTGTGGTGTGTATCGTATGCGATGATGCGAACTATCCTGCATCGCGATATTAACATTCGCCGAGCAGATAGTATATATATAACCGCCCAACATTGATCGTTGGGCAGTAGCTCGCCAGGCACAAGACTTCGCCTGGTTGGAAGATCCTCCCTTTGGTTGGAGGAACACCACACCTAGTTCCTCCACAGACTCACTCTGTCCGTGAATGAAAACTGTATACGGGCATACTTTGGGGCTACAACAGAGGGGGGAACTAATCTGACTGCATACCGTGGTCGGATGCTCTCTCTGTTCCAGGTGCTTGAGCCAGCTGTCAACGTGTCGGCCCAGCGACTGTCGAATGATCGACGGGCATAAGGTACCCATGAATGGTTGTTGGCGAATATTGTGAAAATCACCACGTCTGATAAACGATTTGGTGATTTCAATTTTTTGGTGGAAAGTGGACTATTTTTGTGTTCGAGTGTTTATTTAACCACAGCAAACAATGCCAACATCGACAATAGTCCACCAAAACGCAAGAGAAAAACATAACTAAGTGTATTATTCTTCAATTCCCAGAACATGGTAACGGATGCAAAGTAAACCTTTATGTAAAGTTATGTTTTGTTAACGTAGAATATTTTGCTAGGCGGCAGAGGCTGCCAAAATGTGGCTTTTGTACACGTCACTCATGTGTCCGCAGACTGCAATATATTAGAGTAGAATAGAATGCGCTTTATTGTACACTAGATAGATGAGGGGTACATAAATTCTCCCTACCACGTTTAGATAGAGTTTTGACAAAAAAAACGAGATTATTATCCTGTATATTAAATTCCTTCAAACCGTGTGATCTACTGGTGACACTGACACAGCATGTTTTTTTTTTTTCAGAATAAACAAAACTTTCTGTTTCTGAGTCAATATTTAATGCTCAATATTTTATTGCGTACCATACCTCCGGTTTCTGGATTGAGAAATATAGATTAAGCAGTACTTAAGTAACATTTGAGTACAGAGTTGTCAAAAAAATGACGGATTTTAAAGCATTTTTTTGACAACTCCGTACTAAAATACTGCTTAAGTAGGTATTGCTTATCTCGAATTCTCAATTCAGAAACAGGAGGATAACGTATTACAAGGTTTTGCAAAAATTATTTGATCATTTTAGCGCTCCAAGTTAACTTTTGCAAATATATTTTTATTGAAACATTTTTAGGTGATTTAAATGAGATCTCCTTCAGCAAACTCTGAATTCGGGAAGAAAAATATCTGTATCTCAAACATTTTGTTAGCAAACATTGATTATTTTGTATGGAACAGCAGATATTTTTTTCACGAATTCATAGTTTGTCCTATAGTAAAAATTGTACAGAATTATGAACAGAGATCATAGTTTTCGGATATAAAGTGACTAATCATTCATGCTGTATAAAGCGTGTTAACGTATTCGTGTAATTCCTTCAAACCACATGATCTATTAATGGTATAGATTAATCCCGCCCGAGATTTATATTGACTGAAAAAAAAAAAAAATTTTTTCCCAATTTTTTTTTGCGGTTGAAAATTTCGATGCCTTGCATAAATGAATGAAGGCACGGCGACACAGCTGACGAGCACGACTAGCGCGATATCACTCCACGCAGTCAGTTAACTTAGGAAGCTAAAATTACTCAGATACAGAATACCATGGTTCATTTTTTGAAAACTTTTTTTTGTTCATTCAGAAAAAAACCTATGCAGGGTTAATCAGTGTCACCAGAGAGCACGTGGTTTGAAGGAATTATACGAATTCGTTTACACCCTGTATATTAACGGAGACATTGAAAAATTTAAAGACATTGACATTGACACCTAATATTCAAACCTATCGAACTTTCTCCTTCAAAGAAACCGAAGATAAAGCACACTTTAAATTCTCATCGTCAGCAACTCCCTAAGGGCCGCTCGCACTAATATCGGAAAAACTCCGTGATTTATGTTCAGAACTTAGATCTCGCTCAGGACCCCAATCAGATGGAACTTCACAAAGAAGGGATCCACTCCATTAAACTCTTAGTTTAATAAGGTCAGTGTAAGTGCTGAATTATAAACGAGTGAAATGGGTGACCTGAGTTTTTGTTTCGCGTCTATTCTGTGTTCCTCGGTGATAATTTCGTGTTTTAAATCTGCAAAGTGTATTTTTATTCATTTCGTTACTAATGAATGACACAGGTGCTATAAAATCTTCAATGGCAGTAGTTTCTGAATAATTTGAAGACTTGAATTTGGGTTCGTAAATTCTGGATAGGTATTTAAATATCCTAGGCCAGTGACAGGTATTTCGATTTTTCCTTAAAAGGAGAGATGATTGGCAATAAATTTACCTCCATCAATTGTGGATCGGAAATGAGCGGTTTCCGGGATATCGGTTTTGAAATACTTTGACTTCTTATCGAAAAAAAGACTTGTAAAAAAACTACTAATTTCTGGGCATTCAATTGATACCCTACTTTTCTAAAAGTTGGTAAACTATCAATCACTTCAGATAAAAAATACCGCCACATATTCTCAACGTCTCAAAAATAAAAGGTTTTAAGTGACAAGACTTTTTATTTTCACTTGTTTTCAACCCTTATTTGATATGGGTTAAATTTGTTGCCAATGATTTCATTTTATAGTATTAACCCTTTCAAGGAATCGGTCAAATTACCAGTCACCTATATGCTACCATATAGTAGGGTTACCAATCCGATTTCTGAGCAATTACGGACTCGCATGCACAAAATCGTGATTACAGGCAATAACCCTTTTTGGGAGAAGTTTTGTCCAGCAGCATACGACAGGCTGTTGACAAAACCGAAAAACACAATTTTGTAATGTAAGGTACTAAAATAAAACAAAATTTTAATAAACTACAAGTAAAACTACAAGAAATTAGCAAATCTATTATTATCAAGCAAGTACCAGTTCCTATTTATCCCATTCCCAAAGCAGAGCGGTCTGCAAATGTCGGGCAAACTGACAAAGAAAAGGCTTTGACTTCATTCACTCAAACAAAGAGATGCGGGTAGCAAAGTAAGTCAGAAATAGTTTAATACGAAATTCTAGAATGAGTATCAAAGTTAGACGAAGTTCAAATCTCAGAGGTCGTGTCAGACAATTTAAGTTTCAAAGACACAGCTTTTGTTACTACACAGTAAATGGTAGATGAGTCTAGAACACGTGATTACTGCAACATAAATCTTACTTCTAGCCACAGCCAACAAAATTGGTTAATTATTTTTCTTCTGAAAACCATACCTAAATTAGAAGACAAATTAAAGGCCTATAATGATGATGGCCTTAACTTGTGTGCTAGGCCAAAATAAGATTGTCAATTTGTTGTTTGTATTGCCACGTAACGATAGTAAAATGGAGAAGGGTTGAGGAAAACATGGTGAGGACCCTGAATCTAATGGTCTGAAATCCGCCAATCCGCAATAAGCAAGTGTAGTGATCAATGCTCCTTCCTTAAAAAGGTCTTTACTACAGGTTGACACTATTTGTAATATATGATGGTAAAATTGCTGACATATAATACAATGCCGGCTTCACGTAGGACATTTGATTCCTATAGATCAAGTTGTAATCAAGGAATCCTTGGAAGAATTTATACAAAAAAAATGTTGACGCGTAGGAAGCTAGTAGCGATTGCTAATTCCATTAATTATTTTGAGCAGTAGTACTATTGCTAGTGCTACTGTATGCAAGCAGTTTTCCAAGAAATGTATTGATGTCCAAAATGATAGAGGATGAGTCTGTAACATTGTTTCAGAGTCTGAAGACAATGATTTACAGTGCAGGAGAATTTTTCGAAGAAGAGTCCAAACTATTTTTATACCATAATTTTAACTTAGACTTAGTGTGACAGCTGACTTAAATTATAAATAAAATAGAATCCTAAATCAGTTCATATAAGATATTTATGATCAAAATCATAATGAAAATCCTAAATATAAAATACAACATTTACATTATTGGCAACAAAACAAATGTAAGTTGTATAAAGCTCCAATTTTACCTACCTCTTCCAAGTTATACCGTTTTCCTTTACCCTTCATAGCTAGCAATAAGTTTTCCAAATAACCATTTGTGAAAACACGTTACTGGAACCCGAACCTACTACAGGCAATCATCCCTTCTTATTACCATATTTAAATATTGAAAACTTACCTCAGGGTTGATCGTAGGCGGCATTACAATTTTCTTCTGCGGCGGCGACCTTAACACAACGTTTTCGTCCCTTATTATTATCTGTGGCTCCATCGCCAGCAGTTTCTTTTTGCATTCTTGCATTTGGAGGCATTCTTTCTCTTTTCTTGATAGCACTGATTCGGATGACGCGTGTTTTGATGAGCACACTGACGTATTTTTGCTTGATAGTTTTAAACTGTCTATTGACGCTGTCATTTTCGCACTTTCTTTTCCGTTGGAAGACGCCATCTTGTTTTTCACTTCTTGTTTACATTTAGTTTAGAATTTTGGTTGTTAAGGCTATTTTAGTTATTGGATTTTGTTACTATTTTAGTGTACAGAATAGGCTATTTAGTTTTGATTTTATCACTTTCACTAATTTTATTCAGATTTTACAATTTTGAACGTTTTTTAATATATATCAATTGTGTTATGTCCGTAATTTAATTTAGTTTAATAGGATTGTTTGTTTCTTGAACTATTATTTACATTTATTATTCTGCTAAAAGACACTCACGTTCTACTGGAATTGAAAAAGATTTTTTATTAAGTAACGGAATATTTTCAGTTTGTACATTATACAATCAATAGCATTTATGACTTTTGAATTCAATTATTAACGCATAATGTAATTAATTTGATTAATAATATCAACATTTAGTATTGTCTATTCTGATATCAGCTTTGATGTTCACTGTACTGCCGGTACTTTGCCCGAACTTTCAAAATTACCCACCATTACCGAAAAATATTAATTCCAGAAAAAAATAAATTATTTTAGAGCTGTTAAACTAATTTGCGGAAAGACATTACCGACCCGGCAGTCCCCAACAATCATTTGTATTTTAAGAATGTTAAGACCTATTTTTGGTCCTTTTAGTGAACGCCCCGGAGGCATTAGGGTTGTACTACCAGAATGGGGGTAATAACATTGTCAGTGGGGTAATTACCGTAGTTTGTGGCACACGTTTGAGGTCGTCTCAGGGGAAGCCTGCCTCGTTTACTGTTTGTCCTTTGTCATGTACACGACGTTAAGTTAGTAGGTGGAAGATTATGTGCTAACTAACCTCTTTGTTACCTATACAACGTAACAAGCACTTAGCGAACAATAGGTATCTACGTTCAATTTATCGAGGGAACTACATCGAGTGGATATCCGCTAATAAGCAGCTGTATTCTGTCTATTGTATCTCTGGTACATTTTTCATGTTTCTTATTTCTCATTAATATTGTAAATCGATTTTTATGAATTTTCATCTGTGATGTGTGACATGACGTGTCTTGCTGTGTATTTTGTAGTGGGAAATTATGTAATCTTAAATTACAGTGACAATATATATACAAGGTTAGTCAGAAAGGGGGTACTAATCCGAAAGGGTGTTAAAGTACACATAATAATGAGTAACTTTTGTTCTACAACTTTCCCCAAAAGTCAATAGTTTAAGATAAATAGCTGTTCAAAAATTCCAAAAAAAAAACTCTAAAATCTATCTATCCCCAGTTATGATCAGCAGTGTTTACATTTTAGGTCATATTTGGGGTCATGACTTAGAAGCACCATTTTCTGAATTTGTAACTAAAGCAATGAAGAATTTTTGAAAAAACTAAAATAAAAATCATTTTATTTGGAAAAAAATATATCGAATTTTGAAATTTTAACACTTGCTTTCAAACAGTCATCAGCGATACTAAGTATAAGTGGGCTTCGGATTAGTACCCCTTTTCCGACTAACCTTGTATATATACATATACAATAGGTAATTAGCATCAACGATAAATTGATCAGGAGAAGGATACTTTAAAAAATTGAAACTTTAAAGAGGCATAAGGAAATACGCTTAAAAAAACTGACTGAGAAGTAAATTGATAGCTAAAGAAGACATGTTGGGAGCACATATTTTTCTTTTTGGAAAATAAACAGCCGTAGCTAAGTAGTTTAAAATTTGTTGATACTTTAAAAATGAAAGGAATTGTAAAATATAATTTTATTCACATTTGAAACTTTTACCCTGTAAACCGTTTTACAAAACACAATATTCGTATTTCGTGGTACCTATTATTAGATAAGCCATCGAAATATTACTATCTAAGAGTAATCTTCCGTTTGACAATGTTCCCGGTAAAATCCTATTGTATCGGGAAATGTTCCCGGCTAGACGAATAATACATAACAGTCTTGGATTTACATGTACTATCGTTTCTGGGAAATTCACTTGGCGCTGGGAATTCCCAGTAACGTCACATAACTACGAAGGCTAATCTTATCAATATGTTCGATCTACTATCTATTACTTATTGGGGGTATATTAAAATACGTTCGGCGCGCCGTTTGTAGTCAGCCCCACTACCATCCTTGCTGATTAATATTTACACCACAATAGGAGCTATTCTCTCGTAAGGCGCCACTTACGGTCGCGACCGACAGTCGCGACTTATGATGTATATGGTCAGTGTTATTACATATTTATGATTAGCTACGGTTTACTCACGTACATTTTTCGGGGTTTGCCCGAATAGTTTTGGACCCGAACGGAGCAATTAATCATGGACAGAACGCGCGCCGCGTGTGTCCGAAACTAGTCGAGTAAAAGTTACAGCTCATTAGACCCACCCGACACCCGACCCGCATTGCCTCGTCGTTCGGCGTCCACTCGTTGTCAGCAGGTGGTTCACGGATGGACGCTGCGTTATCACCAGTAAACGTCGCGTGGTCAACCAGAGAACATCGAGTGGTCATCGAGTGGACATCGCGTGATCAACCAGTGGACCTCACGTAGTCAACGAGTGGTACCTAATCGCGGGACCCACGAATTTCCGAGTAGTCTGTCAGCAATTGGTACCAGGTCTACACGTGTGTTTGGTTGTGTCAAATTTTACCAAAATTTGACATATATGTTTGAACTTCTTCGATAAGTCTTTCTTTATTCATTTTGATAGCAAAAATCATACGAGCGACATGTTAGAAAGAAGGGCTGGACATGACGGGTGGGTGGGGAGCGGCCCATCGCTGACGCGTTGTCCTCGCGTGAACCACTCGCGGGCCGCGCGCGGTCCACTCGATTGCAGCGCGCGGTTCACTTGGGTCTTGTGCGTTGGTAATGCGCTGCAACGCAAGGCAAGCATGCCAGCAGCGAGTTGTCACCGAGTGGTCAACTCGTCGTCCGCGCGTGGACGGCATACGTCCGAGGCGATCCGGTGACGCTACGAAGTTGATGTAGTGAGCGCACATCCATACAAGTTCATACAAAGAAAACTAACCGCACGAGGCAAGCCGATGCGGGTCGGGTGCCGGGTGGTTCTAATGAGCTATGACCTTAATCCCAAAAAATGCACGTGAGTAAACTGTAACTGATCATAAATATGAACGTGTCTCAAGAAAGTAATATAACAAAAAAAGTGTTATTAATCTTCGCGTGCAGACTATGGGTCATAAGTCGCCGGATGCAAATCTCGCTGCGGCGTACAAAGACAACCCTGCGTACTACTAACTCGTGACCGTCAGTCGTGACTTTAAGTCGCGTGCTAAAGTTTGTTCTTAAGATGTAAGTGTGTACTTACAAGCGCTGATTTTATTACATGCAAACATTCAACGGTACTGCCGAATCTATTCATAATCGTTAGCAGCACTTGCAAACTTACACGTGTAAAAGTATGATGTGTTATACACAAACACTTCAACAGCGATCTGTTTACAATGTAATTTCGTAACCAGTAGTTTTTAGTTTGATTTATTAGTGATGTGATGCAGAGTTTATCTTTAGCCATCTGTTTGCGGAAAATTTGGTAATGTGCTATTTCAAAAGCAGTGACAGCCTAGCGGTTGAAAACTTGCCTTCCATGCAGAAAAGTCCGAGTTCAAACTCGGCTCGCACATCCGACTTTTACTGACTTATTCACTTGCGTTACCGGTGAAGGAAAACATAGTGAGGAAACCTGCACACCTGAGAGGGCTCCATAAAGTTCTCGATGGTGTGTGTAGTCCGCCAACCCGCACCAGGCAAGCGTGGTGGACGAAGGCCTAAACCCTTTTCATTCTGAGAAAAGGCCCGTGCCCAGCAGTGGGAATGTAATGGGCTGATTACGTTACTAATGCAAAAGAGTTGGGCTATCAAAGTCTGAGCGTATCAAGGTACTTTCCTATTGGATCATGATTCATGAAATTCAAAAGGGAAATAGCCGTAATCCTAATCCTAACTAATATTATAAAAACGAAAGTAAGTTTGTTTGTTTGTTACCTTTTCACGCCTAAACCACTGAACCGATCATCCTGAAATTTTGCATATACGTTGTCAGGTGTAGAAAAACGGACATAGGGTACCTTTCATCCCGAAAAAAAGTACTGTTCCCGAGGAAAACAACAATAATGATAATAGATGACGCCACGTGTCTTTCGAATCATGATTGAATTATATATTATAGAAACTTTAGTAGTGTGTTAAGAGTTGATGGAAAATTCTAAATTAACGCGAGCGAAGTCGCGGGCAATAGCTAGTAATAACATATGGGTGACATTTAACATATTGGTGATCAGTTTGTTATTATTAGAAGAGAGCTGGAGGACGCTGCTGCCCATCCTCTTGACGTTATCTCTTGGTCGCCTTTTACGACTCCCATGCGTGGGGTTGGGGGTTATTCTTTGTCAGAATCTGCACGGAACTACTTGCCAGTGTACTAGTAATTATTTCCTGCCAACTATTACAGCTTAGTGAGACCATAATATACAGGCTGTCTAAAAAAGTAGTGTCGAGCGGAAAACCAAAAGTAGAGCACTCCGAGATGTACCCGAATCACTCCCGTGTGTGTACCGCGATTTTGTGTAGTTTTCAAGATATGATTAATTTTCAATTTTTAACCAAATTCTAACTTAAATGTCATTTTTGATCATAGTGCCATCAATAGTTGAGACACATGCGTGTTCCTTTTTTAAATTAGGTTCTCTAATACGCTAATTTATAGAAAAAATATGTATATATACGGCTAAAACTATTTATTATATTGGCAAAACTGTTCTTTTTTTACAACACCACAAATTTGACTACGGCTGTTAAAAAACCAGAACGCTTTTCAAACCGACACAAAAGAAGTCAAATCACGATTCTAATTTCGATCCGCAATTCGCAACAATAAACAAGTCACAGAGTAAAAATTACGCGAGTCAAAACCGCAGTTAAAATAATTGCAACGCTAAAAAATCAACCATTTCAATCATCGGGATTCAGTGCTCGGTCAAAAAAGAAACATAATACACCGCGAATGGGAAATAAATTTTCCCATTCGCGGTGTTTTTCCGCTGCGTTACGTTATTGGGAAGTTTTTTGGTCCTTCCATCCGGTGGACATTAGAAATTCGTTTTTTTTTTTTAGATTTGTGGTTTTTGTCGAAATAAGAGAAACTTTATAATATTGATGATTCAAATAAAAGGGCTGCTTTGTTGGTTTAGTGGCTGCAAGCGCGACTGCTGAGTGTGAGGTCTTGGATTCGGTCCCCAGTTGAAACAAAGTGTTATTGAGGTTTTCCGTGTGGAGTCTGGATGTGTGCTCGGTTGATGGCAATAGGCCCGTCCCCTATTACATGGGATTTAAACATAACGCCGAAATGAGGGTGTACTAATACAACTCTGTCCATCCCTTTGTATAATACAGGGATGATGTTATGTTATGTGTTATTCAAATAATGGAGCTCAGAGTAAAGTTTGATTGTTTATTGAAACTTTTACATTTACTTAAGTTTACTTTTGTTATTTTATTGAAGTCTACTTTTACATACATATCGAAGCTAGATTTATCCTAACAATAAAGAAAATATATCTTCAGACGAACGTCTTACCCACATTATACGATTTTTTTCTTAGATACCTAGACCCTCTCAAGAAGTACCTATCAATCAAGAATTATCGGCTAAGTGAAGGATTGCCATTCGAACAAAAGGAGGGTAGTCTTATAAAAATATAGTTACAGACCTTTGTGACGTTGACAAGGGGATAAAAGGAGGAGTCCCACGTCAGCGGCTGTCATCTACGCAAATAGTTAGTCAATTGCAAGGAAAGGGGTATTGTAGGAGTGGGTCAGTTCTGAATCATTCTGTCTGGGCTAAAAATATACATAACCCTTTTCCTTTTTTACTTTTCTGAATGTCTGTCAGCCTTATTTCTCTTCATCTACCCTAATATTATACAACGTTAGTCAGAGAGGGGGTCTTAATCCGAAATAATTAATAATTTGACGACACGTTTGGTGCAGTGGCTAAGCGATTGACTGCTGCACTGCGTGTCGCGGGTTCGATTCCCACACGGAACAAAAAATTGTATGGCCCACAGATGGTTGTTCCGGGTCTGGGCGTTTGTGTATGTGAGATTTGTGTCTGTAAACGCACCCACGATACAAGAGTAATCTTAGTGTGGGGCAACGTTTTATTAAAAAAAAAAAACCTTTTTTTTTTCTTTATAAAAAACGTTGCCCCACGCTAGGATTTCTCCAGTATCGTGCGTTTACAGACACAAATCTCAACACAACACAAACGCCCACACCCGAAACAACCATCTGTTGGCCATACAAATTTTGTTCCGTGTGGCAATCGAACCGATGACCCGTAGCGCAGAAGCCAATTGCTTAGCCACTGCACCAAACGTGTCGTCTAAAAAATAATGAACGTTTGTGAATATTTGAACAACTGTGAATATTTTTAGAGAAATAGCTGTTCAAAAATTTCGTCCCAATTGTCGAAGTAAAATGGCTGTGACTTGAAGACGGACAGACATAACGAATTAATAAGGTTTTTGTTTTTGCCATTCGACTACGGAACCCTAAAAACTGACTCCAAAAAACTGAAAAGCATCAAATAATGGCCTTTTTTAAACTCTATTATTACCTATTTCTGCCACATCATTGTTGTGTTCGAGTTTGAAGGCACATGCGATTATTCAACTTCGTTTCTAAGGTTGGCAACATCAGCAATCCCTTTGGTGTTGTAGGTGTATATCACGTATTTTGTGCGTGTCACATGTTTTGTTCCAACTACCTACGTAACGAGGATAATTTAATGCTACAAAGTAAATATTGCGCACGCCTCGCGCGCGTTTTCGCAGTAAGTGTGCGCATTCGCACGTGCAATAGCGGACACGGTCAAGAGAGAACTGACTTAGCAGCGTAACAATTAGGAGGATTGCTCCTACTGAATGGCACGCAAAGTACTTGCGTGATCTATTATATCTCTATAACTGTGGTCTTTATGTACGCACGTCGGTGAGTACTACACATCTGACCTTTCTTATATTTTTAACTTCTAATAAATTATTTAATCCCGTATTCTGTGGCAAAGAAACCGCTGCGTTGATTTTTAAAACAGTCACGTCGAAAAATCAAGTTTCCTGTAAAAAATGTAGCTCGTTCATTTTCTAATTGAGTCCCATCGAGATCTATCAATATTCATAACGGTTTCTTTAGAATTTTTACTCATAAAACGTCTTAGAAACTTACATTCAACTCTAAGACCACGTGTACTAAGTTGATTTCAGAATGTCAAAAACAGATGTCAAGGTTACAAAACAATTTTAGTTGCATTGAAAACTGAACCATAGAAGATGGAGTTACGATTTCTTATCCTTCAGCACGTTTTTTTTTTTTGGGATAAAGACGGCCATAATAATTGTGATATCATCTTGAAACTGACCCACTGCTGGGCAACGGAATCTTCTTATACACAGAAGGAGTATTAATCACCACGCTTGCTCACTGCGTGTTGGTGATTTCAGACCATTAAAGTCCAGGTTTGCTCACGATGTTTTCCTTCACCATACATAACATATCATCACGCCTGTATTCCCCAAAGGTTTAGGTAGAGGTGTATAAGTTATAACGGGCTGGTGTCCGCAACTCCACGTCTAAGCGCGTATTTTGCGTGATGGGTGGTAAGTATAGTTACTCGATCCACCCTAACTCCTCGAAAAAGGCCAGCACACTCTTGATGTTGCTGGTGATCTCTCGGAGAGTACCTGGGTTTCCGAAGTACTTGGCCCTGTATGTGGCGACCTCAGGGCAGTTTAGTAGCACGTGGGCTGTGGGCAGAGGTGTATAATACACCCTCATTTCGCCGTTATGTTTAGGGGGTGAGACTATTGCCATCAACTGGGCACAAATCCAGACTCCGGGTTGCTACTGAGAAATTACGCTTTGCCCGAAATGGGGATCGAATCCAGGGAGTCTACTCCCTAAGCACGAAGTCCGTGGTTTCGGCCTTAGTTACGAGCGTTTCCTACTCCCTATCACCTACGGACACACGACTATTTCGGGGTCCGAACTAAGAATGAATGACAACACGATTTGACAGTTGTCCCAACTACCGATGTGTTTTTGCCCGTGCGAACAGTTGAACTTGACACTTGTTTTGTTCACTTCTACGTTTCGGGCTACTTTTGGACGGGCGACTAACTTCGTTGACGGACTTAGGGAGTAGGCCCCCAGGACCTACCGCTTAGCCGTCGAGCTTGCGACCACTAGACTAACGAAGCAGTCTTTTCCTTCATCATAGTGTCTTCTTCTTCTTCTTCTCTCGTGTTAGCACGAGCTATACGAAAATAGCTCATGCTGTGGTAAAAAGATTAGCCAGTCAGCAAGGTTGGTAGCGGGGCTGACTGCCCAGGGTGCGCCGGACGCACTTAAGTATCGTCACTCGTGGAGGCTCTTTTCACAGTGTCTTAGATCAATATAGAAAAGATTTTGATGACAATTAATTATGTCAATTGATTTATATCGTTTAGCTTCTATTTACTTTTTGTAAATGTGAGAACTTCGTAGACTTATTTGATGCATAGCCTCTTTAATTTGTAAATTACTATTATTCAAATAGTCCTTTTTTATTGTTGTTAATTCTCGTATTCAAGACTTGGTATTTCATTACTTACTTACTGGTTTATGCTCAAGACTACATTGTTCTCTCATATCTATCCTAAATCATAGTACGAGTACTGTATTTACTGAAATTGATTTTAAAAGAGTAACCATGGAGTTTCTTGCTGGCTCTTCTCCATAGGAAACGACTAATTGGAACCGTGCATCTAAATTCAACTTTTCATATTCTGTAATGGTTTATCTATACTAATATTATAAAGAGGTAGAATTTGTTTGTTTGTTTGTATGTAGGAGGTAATCTCCGAAACTACTCATCCGATTTCAAAAATTCTTTCACCAATAGGAAGCTACGTTATCCTTGAGTGCTATAGGCTATATTTTAGGATAAAAAAATATAAATTAACGCGAGCGAAGCCGCAGGCAAAAGCTAGTGTGAAATAAAAACGTTTGATTTGATTTGATTAGAAAAAATTCCATTGATACATGACGACAACCTGACAGCTTCGAACTTGTTTTCAGCGTAAAGATATTTTTAATTAAACACAAGGCAATTAATCTTACGTTAGATTAAAAATCTCTTTAGTCAAGGCTCTAGATAAATTACAGTATAAAACAAAGACTTGTCGTCCTAAAAACATTTTTGTGTATTATCTTAGACTAAAATTAAGCTTCTTTTATCTTGAAAGCAGAAAAAAAAATCTCAGCAATATTGACCTGTTTTCTTAGATATTTTTAGGCCAAAATACAGGGCGATTTGCCCTAATATTATTTTAGTACAAAACGCTTAGCCAGACAAGTTTTATCTTTGCGACGAGACTTCTGCCAATTTAGGAAATGAACAGCTCGTTTAATGCTAATTTTGTGTAAATATATTCGACAAAACTGTTGACTACGTATCTTAATTTTGGTCCTAAGATACTTTAACACTTTTATTAATTTGGTCCTCCGGTACTAAAATACTTTTGGTACGCAAAAAAATCATCTTCGCGAAAAATTGTGCTTTAATCAAGATTTATTAACCCAAAATTAGTTAACGGATATTAAATATAATTAAATTAGATTTACTTAGCCGTTTTTACGATGACATAAAATTTATTCAAGACATCGCGTTTATAATTAAATATTGTATTTGGCCAAATTATTCTTACACTTCAACACCTAAAAACAGACACTACACATACACTACAGTTCACAAAAACAGCACAGTTGTTTGTATTATTTTGTTTTGCGAAAATGTCGCGACGTGACGCGGCTTGCCTAGCCGACGGCTGGCGCCTAACTGCCGCCCAGCGAGGCGGGCCGCCCTACGAAGCAAACCAAAGGTCCTTTCTCCCAACGACCTTTTTGTCTGATCCGAGAGTTATTTTCTACTGACATCAATAATAGTAATAATGGTAAAGTATTATTAATTTAGTTGTTAATATTAGGGGTATGTTTGCGAAGATGTAGGGCGGGTTAGAAGGTTTCGGTTAGGCGTAGTACCCTCGTAATTTAAGGGGATGGCTTAATTATGTTTTTGGGAAATAATTGAGACGTCTTGTGGTTGCTCGACTGATATGTTCATTGTTTACTGTTGTTGAAATATAATTAAGGTGATGTTTCAACTTAGTGTGTTATGTTTTGTTTCTTTGATGTGTTCTGTTCGTGTTACGTATTGTGTATAATATTTTAAAATATAGCTTACTAGATTTTGCCTGCGGTTTCGCTCGCGTTATTTTAGAAATTGACAATCAACTCTTAACACACTAGGTACTAAAGTTTCTATAATAATATAATTCAATCAAGATTCTAAAGACACGTGCCGCCATCTATGAACGTTATTGTTGTTTTCCTCGGGAACAATACTTTTTTTTCGGTATGACAGGTACCCTATGTCCGTTTCTGTACACCTGATAACGTATATGCAAAATTTCAGGATGATCGGTTCAGTGGTTTAGGCGTGAAAGGGTAAAAAACAAACAAACTTAAGTACTTTCGCATTTATAATATTAGTTAGGATTTCTCTTTTCACAGGTCTTTTGGGAGATATTTAAATTGAAATCAGCAGAGTACCTGTAGTTTGTATCTGTACTCAAAATTGATATATTATTTAGGATGTGCTATTTTGATGACTACCTCGTTGGTCTAGTAGTCATAAACGCGACTGCTGAGCGCGATCCCCTGGGGCCTAATTCTCCTAAAATAAATCTTGATAAATCACAACTGAACCAAGGCCGAACCGTTCATTCAGACAGTTCTCAATTTCAAAAGCTATCAAATTGTTTGACACAAAAAACAAAATCAATCATTTTGAAAGTTTTCGAAAACAAAAACTGACTGACGGTTGTGGTTCGATTGCGTTTGGCAACAATTTATTTTAGGAGAATTGGGCCCCAGGTCAGCAAAGTGTTATTGGGTTTTTCCGTGTGGAATTTATTGGTAGTAGCCCGGATTTGGATTTGAGCGCGGTCGATGGCAATAGGCTCGCCCCCTATTATATTGGACTTAAACGTAACGGCGAAATAAGGGTGTATTATACACTTCTGCCCAAACCCTCGGGGAATACAGACATGATGTTGTTTGTTGAACATGCTATTCAATTCATTTATATCCTGAATCCTGATCCTATTAGAAACCGACGCTGAAGCGTTCCATTGTTGCAGATTACAGCATAGGTAGTGTTGCGGACGGCAAGCCTAAATTCAACTATGAAGTAAACAAGGTCATAAAATACGTCACAATGTATAGAACAAGATGACCACTAGCTATAGACAGTGGACCATATAGCCACAGCTAGCTACAGTCAAGAGAACAATTTCAGAAAATGTAATGGTAAATTGAACATTACCGAGGGGTTACACCGTACACTACTTGTGCCACCCTAAATGGTACCTAAGCAGGTGCATCCGCCGGCATTTTGGTCGGCACTCATTCTACGCTCCAGGAACGAATACGAAGAACTGAACCCTGAACCCCTGAAGCCCTGAAGAAAGAAGAACGTATAGTCGATTCGTAATAGAATGAGTGCAAAGTTTTTAGTGTAAATGTTTTATGTTTGTTGAATAAATACGGCAAGTGCCTTTCGGAAAGTTAATTGTTTTACTGGTTGTCCTCTACAGGTAGGTACCTACTAAGAAAGGACTTGTTTTTGGTTTCGTATAGAACCATACAAGTTTTGCACTATATGACACTGACATGGAACTAAATGATCATGGCAAAATAGAGAACCAACATGAAATATGCTAGGTTTAACAGGTGTTTGAAATCTTCCTTAACGAGCAGCGCCGCCAACCACGTTCATTTAGAGACATGTCAGACTCTAATTTGTGTAATAATATTCTTTCTTTTTTTCTAAATTGGTCTACTGTCAAATTTTAAAATCTTACTGGCCTATGGGGTAATTCCTTGTTTAGCATACGATGGAGTGGACCATACTATGTACATTAATCTACAAATCTATATTATATTATATAAAAGGAGAAGCTGACTGACTGACTGACTGATCTATCAACGCACAGCCTAAACCGCTGGGGTTAGAAAGTTGAAATTTTGGCAGTAGGTTCCTTTTGTAACGTAGGCATCAACTAAGAAGGGATTTCTCGAAATTCAACCCCTAAGTGGGTGAAATAGGGTGTTTAAGTTTGTATCTAAGTCCGTCATCTTTGAAGTAAGAAGCATGAAATTAAGTAATAAGGTTTCTGGTTAGAAATAAACGTGCAGGTGTTTGAGCGTTTTTGGAAATTCAACCCCTAGGGGGGTGAAATAAGTGTTGAAAGTTTGTATGAGAAATCTGGTAGTTTTGAAGTAAGAAGCATGGAATTAAATATCTAGAATTCTGGTAAGATATAAACATACACGTATTTGAGCGTTTTTAGAAATTGCACCTCTAAACGGGTGATATGAGTTGTTGACGTTTGTATGAAAATCCTTATTCCTGGGGTTTTTTGGATTTCACAACTAAAAATACCTAAAAAGTGGTAAACGCGGGTTTAAAATTTCACGCAAGCGAAGCTGCGGGCAAAAGCTAGTATTGTATATAACTAATGAAAGAGGATGACTATAAATAGGAGGGGCTTCTGGCTAATTAACAACCTCGCAAATAATACGATTTGCGAGGTTAAGCAGCGCTTGCCGCGGTCAATCTGTGGATGGGTGACCGTTCGTTACACATCGAGACCCCTCTATGTCTCGCACAGCACGTTAAACTGACACCGGGCTTCATAATCACCAATGACAGTCGTTACGTGTGGTCAGAAGCTCGAAAATCTGGCAACCAGTCCAACCTTAGAATATCGGTATTGCCCAGTAACTGGGTAGCGGAGGTCTGATGGCAGTCGCTCCGTGTAGAATACTGGTATTCAGCCGCATCTGGTTAGACTGGAAACACCCAAACATAGTTGGGAAAACGCTAGAAGGAAGTATATAAATAAAAGACATTCGTCTTCTTAACGACTCGTACATAAAACGCATAGTTTTATGTACGAGTCGTTATACAGATTTAGGAGAGAAAGTGCCAAGGAAGACATAATGTTTATTATCCATTATTATGTCTATAAGTTTTGTTTAATTTCCTTATTGTTCCTTTGTGAAATTATTATGCTAACAAAATGAAACTGCCTTCATTAGAAAAACTGTCAGAAGCACAGCTGCTTATTAAGTTACGTAATATAACATTACTCCTGTATTCCCCGAGGGGTTGGGTAGAGGTGTCTCATACACCCACATTTCAGCGTTATGTTTAAGTTCCATGTAACATGGGGGCAGCCTATTGCCATCAACCGGGCACAAATCCAGACCCCGGGCTGCTACTGAGAAATTCCACACGGAAAAACCCAATACCAAATTGCTCGACCTAGGAATCGAGCCCAGGACTTCACGGTCAGCAGTCGCGCTTTCGACCACTAGACCAACAAGGCAGTTTTAATATGCTTATTTAATAAGTTAAATAAACATTATAAGCCTATTACTCTCTAAGCACGGGCTTCTTCTCAGAACGAGAAGGGTTTAGGCCTTAGGGCGTATACATAAAGGAAGCGGGCAACTCGCACCGACCTGCCAGCGCTTGTCGGTACTGGAGCGTGCAGGTAACCGCTACATAAAGAAAGCGGGTAGAAGCTGGGGCTGGTATTTTTTAACACAAATACGCCTTATTCCTTTGCAAATACAGCAACAAATGACGGCTTATCAGCGCTGATCGGAACAGGTTGGAACTTGTCAGCGCAGTTCGGAGCTTATCGGCGCTGATTCGCTACACAGTATAGAGGCTATCTGCGCCGACTAACTGCGCGGACCAGCACCGACAAGCGCTGATAGATCGGCGCCGGTAATCCGCTTTCTACGTGTATACGCACTTAGTTCACCACGCTGGCCTAGTGCGGGTTGGCGTACTACACACACCATCGAGAACTTTATGGAGCCCTCTCAGGTGTGCAGGTTTCCTCACGATGTTTTCCTTCACCGTTAACGCAAGTGATAACCGAATTCTGAATAAGTTGAATAACTTGCTAGTTTCCATTTCGAGGTACAACTCAGTTATCTATTAGGTTTTTCTGTTAAGATTACCTGTATGAGCTACACCATTGACCTCTTGCCTAATAACTTCATGTTAACAGTGAAATGTTGCAGTTATTTATGTCAACAGTCATTACATTATTACACTACAATATATTATTTTTGGGAGCAATAAAACTTTTACATTAATTGGTCGTCTACTCATTCAACATAAACATAACAATAACACAACATTCTTTACTGTTGGGCATCATATCCCAACATTACCCGATGTTTGGAGTTGTGACCGGTGAACGGATATTTGTTCGCCCTTACAGAACTCATAAATACCTACAGCTATAGCTCTTTCGTGGTTTTACTGAAGTACTCAGACACTTAACCCTTTTAGGACGTAAATAACATTTAGAAGTTTTTATAAATAAATCTAATGTTATAAAATGCCATTTATCACTTGTTCCTTTAATTTTGCCAGCATGTGTAATTCTATTTTCTAAACACGTACATGAATTTTAAAAAAATGTAATAAAATACATTTTTATTAAACTGCAATGATTAAATTCGACTCACGTTTTGTTCTCGTATAAATAACATTTGAAAGTATTTATAAATAAATCGAATGTTATCAAAATGCCCTTTATCACTTGTCCCTTAATTCTGCTAGCATGTGTAATTTAATTTTCTAAGCACGTTACATTACATTAATTTAAAAAAAAAAGTGATTAAATAAGTTTTATTAAACTGCAACGATTAAATTTGATTCACGTTTCGTTCTCGTGTGAGATATGTAATTTATTTTCACTTTAATTCTTGGCTTTGTTCATTCTGAACACGTATTTAATAAAAAGAATGGATAGTAAACTTTTGTTACAAAATTTTATCGCATGAAGAAAAAACTATAATATTGCAAGAGTTGGTAAACTTACTACCTATATGGGAAGTTTCATCACAATATGGTGTTTGACAATTTTGTTTTTGGTAGTTATAAATCTCGAATGTATTACAAAAAAAAAGATGAGCAATTCAGTGAAAAAACTAATGAATTATTTACAAAAATACTCAACTTATAAGGCATTATTTTGTTATTTACACAAACAATATTTACATAATTACAAATAAAACTATATACAAATAAAGAAAAACATATCCTAATAAAACTATAAACTAAAATAGGGCATCAAAATATTCCTCCGCGTCGCTGTCTACTGGTAACGTGCCCAGAAGGCTGGAAGGCTGGCAGGTAGGAGGCATTTTCTGGCATGGCCTTGTCAAGCAGCAATTTTTCATATACTTTTCTTTCTTAAATTAAAATAATATTAAATCCTCATACATGCTGAATATAAGCCTCCTAAATAAACATTCAAAAGATCTCGACAACTTGTGTTGTTGACATAATCTCCTCGTCACCATCTACGTTATCCAGAGGAGAGCCATTTCTATGTCGAGACGGAACGACCATGTTGAAGCCAAATGTGGTTTAATATCATTTATTTGAAAGAAATGCATAGAATACCTATTAAACTGACTAATATTAAGAAACATGAGCTTTATTTTAATTACAACAAAGGTCAGTTTAGCTTATTTCATTTTAACTTCGACATTTACATCTCTAAGGACCAAATGCTCTTAGTACGTGAACCACATTAAAGTCAGCATCCAGTGCAAGAAGTCAGGTCATAATTCAGCAAGTCATTTATCCACGTCTTCGAACAGCTGATGTAAGATATACGGTACATGTGCACGTCGTGATAAATGAGGCGGGAGATAGGACCAAAATCTGAGTAGATGAGAATTTTTTTTGAGAACATCTATTTACAGTCTAAGAGCGATTACGCACTGCATCCGATCCGAATCCGTGAAAATACGGATATAAAAAACTCTGACCGAATTCGGATATTGCTTTACGCACTGCATCCGATCCGAATCCGTGAAAATACCGATCTAGAGTAAAAATCTCGGATCGAATTCGGATGTTGCTTACGCACTATTCCGGTCTCTGATTCAAATAATTCAGTACTACGGCTACTTCGATCCGCCAATTGTTCTTCCGAATTAGAAACTCACGGATGACGGATAGAAATCGGATGACGGATGCCGGATGTAGTGCGTAAACGACTATACAAATAGTTATATGGCTACTTCGGAACGTATTTTCACGGATTCGGATCGGATGCAGTGCGTAACCGCTGTAAGGGTGTGCTTTAGGCTAGGCCATATCGAATATCAAATCATAGAATATCAATTGATTGACTACTTTAAATCTTATGTCTAAATAGTCGAACGTTAATTTTATCGAAAGGTTAATAAATCGGACATTCAATAAATCGTACACTTTATTGTATTGCATTGCAATGTCACACGAAATTGTAAAATGTGAAAAAGATAATTGAAAATTGTAATGTGATTATGTAGTAAATTTTGTGTGTTTTTCTTGGACATAGCCACAATGTTTGTGTACTAATATTCAATATAAATGTAAATATTTCGATACAATTAATATGCGTTGCGTTGAACGCTCGATTAAAGAAACATTCTGTATTTTGAACACTCAATGTATTGAGTGTACGATTTATTGAATGTTCGACTTATTAAACATTTGATGAAATGAACGTTCGAATATTTACACATTCGATTTATAGTGGTCGATCTTGATAGTTAATGATTTGGCACTCGATATGGTATACAGGGTGTTAACGAATTCGTGTAATTCCTTAAAACCACATGATCTACTACTGATGTAGACAGGCCCTGCACGGGATTTAGCTTGATTAAAAATAAAAAAATAAAATTATTATTTTTTCATGCGGCTTTGTTAAACCACCCAATAAGGATTCAGTAAAAAAAATAAGAATTTATTTTTTTGCAAAAAAAATGTTTTATTTGTGTGAACATTTCGATGCCACGCATAAATTAATGAAAGCACGGCGACACGGCTAGCAGGTACGACTAACGCGATATCGCTCTTTGCAGTCAGATAACCCAAGTCTCAAAAATTACTCAGAAATAGAAAATCAAGACTTTTTTTTTTATTTTTTTTTTATTTTTTTTTCAAAAAATCCCATTTAGGGTTAATCTGTGTCACCAGTAGATGACGTGGTTTAAAGGAATTACACGAATTCGTTAACACCCTGTAGTACACCCGTGTTTTGGCGACCTCGATGAAAGTAGCATATAGCGTAGTATTGTATAGAAAATGTGTGAATAGTTTCATACAATGCAACATCATTCATTTTCTCTTCAGCGAAGCTGGATGATTTTTTCCTGCATCCTGCCCCCATCATTCAACAGTTTTTTTAGTCTCTGAATTCATCGCGTTTGTCTAAGATGGAGCACATGTATTTAAGTAACAGAGACTTACAGGGATTCTAAACCCCTCTTGCTGTTACATACACACGATGGAAACCAGTAAAGTGCTTGGCACAGTCTTAGATAGCCACGCGGACCGTATAGATCCTACCACCAAGCGTGCTGGGTTTGTTGAATCTTGCAACACGCGTCTATTCCTAGCGTGCGGTGAGGAAGTTTTATATTCTAGCCCACATACGGGAAAAAACTATTGCCTATACGTATACAAAAGAAATATACGACTATTAAATACATAGAATCCTTTCGCACTGACAAAATTAGTCAGAAATAAACACAAAATAAGCCCACAAACAGCTATGAAGCTTGTTCAAACATTGCTATCAGATTAAATCGCTAACTACATTCGTATTTGTCTGTTTGTCACCGATTCTGTGTGTACTGTGTACGTCCGAACGACGTACTGGGAGTCCATCGGGAATCGTAAATGAATGTTTGGATAAAATTCCATTAATTCCAGTGCGTTATTTAGCTTGGTTGTCGTTTCTATTTTTGTTTGTTTTCAATTGTGTGCACTAGGACATTGTTTGGGAAATAAATAGGATTAGAGTGCAATTCTATTGTTTTATTCGTACGAATCCTAATTCCATTAAATTCCGCTCGAACGCAAAGCTTAACAATAGCTACGCTTTGAGTTCGGATGCAAGGACCAATTTTTTTACTGAATTTCTAAAAAAGATTTTAAACGATTTTAAAATTGTTTTATTTTTATGTTAATGGTTGGCAAAGAAATTGACGGCCGACCTGATTGAAAAAGGTAACTGCCACCTATATATATCTATAATACCAAGAGTTGTGCTGATGCGTTGCCAACCTTAGAGACAAGATTGGAAACTTTCATAAGCCTATAATTCTACACGTCTTGATAATTTGTTACAGGGTCCACAATTCTGACCATAAAGTAAAACTATTATTAAAAATTCAAATTAACTTACCTTACGATTACATCTCTGAAACCGTTTAGTAGGTAATGGTGTCTACAGCTCTTTCGTAACCAAGGACAGAATCATTATAAAAATTGTCCGCACCCAGCCAAGCCCCTACATTTAGGGTATAACTGTTATTATGTTTTTTAGGAATATGAGCTTAATAGAAAAAGTGGATCGACTTACTGTACGCGGATGAATGCTTCCCTTCCGTGCAGGAGACTCAGAGTTCGACCCCAACCCGTATTTCTGACTTATCGAATTCATGGTAGATCAGAACTCTTTCTTTCTTTTTCTTTTTTAAAATAACCGCATTTCTCACTTGCATTTCTCCTGGGGGCCTACTCCCTAAGTCCGTCAACGAAGTTAGTCGCCCGTCCGAACGTAACCCGAAACGTAGAAGTGAACAAAACAAGTGTCAAGTTCAACTTTTCGGTCGGGCGAAAACACATCGGTAGCGGTAGTAGGGAGAACTGTCAAATCGTGTTGTCATTCATTCTTAGTTCGGGCCCCGAAATAATCGTATATCCGTATGTGATAGGGAGTAGGAAACGCTTGTAGCTAAGGCCGAAACCACGGACTTCGTGCTTAGGGAGTAGACCCCCTGTATCGTGGGTGCGTTTACAGACACAATACTACACATGAAAAAACGCCCTGATCCGGAACAAATATCGAAAGGCTATACAAAGATAGGAATTGCAAAAGCCAATCGCTCAGTCACTGCACCAAACGTGTCGTCAAAAGAACTTGATTATTACTTGAGTTAACGGTGAAGCAAAACATGGGGAGGAAACATGCACACATGAGAATGCTCCAAAAAAATCTCGATGTCCGCCAACCTGCACAAGACTAGCGTGATGGCCTATAGCCAACAACCCTTCTGAGAAGAGCATGCTCAGCAGTCTGACAGTAATAGGCTGATTATGTAAGGTGCCTACTTATTATTAACTGTAGAAGAACAGTGCTGAAGATAGGTGCCTCAAACCGACACAATGAAGCACAGTTCAGACTACGCTATAATATAATTATGGCATATTGCAAATATTGTATAGCACAAAGATATCGCTCAGCATACATTTTATATGGACACGTTCACGCAACGCTATGCTATAAAGTATTGGCTTACTGTACGCAATAAACTTGAGCGATTCTCAGAGCTATATCGTCCTTCCGTCCCCGTCTTCCTATACCACTATACATAGTAGATCGGCTTGCAATACAGCGTATAGTGTGAACGTCATGCCATATAGTTATAACTTATGATGCAATATGCTTTACTACATAGCGAAATAGTATATGAACTGCGCTTGAACGGGTGATTGGGGAAATATTGCCATAATCACCACGCTTGATCGATGGATTGAGGATCACAGTTTTTGTTGTGACCATCCTCTTAAAGAAATTGTCGCCATCCACGATACCCCGGATGGGCAGTGAGACTGGCCTATTCTTAGCCGAGAACACTACGAAACGTATTACACACAGCTCCCTGGTTCAGAACGATTCGATAAGTCAGTTGTCGAAAGATTCTGTGTGCTATCTCTTTTTCTCTCGTTACAAAAACCGTAGACGGAACGAGACAAACCGAATCTGTCGACAACTGCTTATCGAAAAGGTTCTGAATCGGAGTCCAGCAGGGCAACATCAATTTGAGACATTTGATGCTCCAAAAACAATATTCATTGCGTAGTACAGACAGGGTGTTAACGAATTCGCGTAATTCCTTCACACCACATGATCTACTAATAGTATAGATGAATCCCGTACGGGATTTGGATTGATTAAAAATAAAAATACACTTTTTTTTTTTCCAAATATTTTTTTTATGTGATAGATAATTTCGATGGCATGCATAAATTAATGAAGGCACGGCAACACAGCTGAGGGGCACGACTAGCGCGATATCGCTCCACGTAGTTAGTTAACTTGGGACGCTAAAATTACTCAAATGTACATAGAATACCATGGTTCATTTTTTGAAAACTTTTTTTTGTTGGTTTTGTAAAAAACCTATGCAGGGTCAGTCAGTGTCACCAGTAGAACACGCAGTTTGAAGGAATTACACGATCAAATCAAATCAATTTTTTTATTTCACATAAACCAATACAGGCGCTTATGAAAAGTCGAATTTAGGTGCACGGTTCCAATTAGTCGTTTCCTATGGAGAAGAGCCGGCAAAAAACTCCATGGTTACTCTTTTTAAAAAAAGGATATCTTTAACAACTTCAGTAGATACAGTACTATGATTTAGGATAGGTATGAGAGAACAATGTAGTCTTGACCACAGACCTGTGAGTAATGTAATACAAAGTCTTGAGTACAAAAATTAACCAAAAAGAAAGAATAACACAATATTAATAATAGTAATTTACACAATTATATGTATAGGCAAGTCCACGAAGTTCTCACATTTACAAAAGATAAAATGAAGCTAAACTATATAAAACAATTGACATGATTAATGTCATCAAAACTTTAGAGATAAAATCATTGTAAAATAAGATAAAAGATATCTTGAGAGTAATCTTCTTCTCTCGTGTCAGCAAGAGCTATACGAAAACAGCTCAGGCTGTGGTGAAAAGATTAGCCAGTCAGCAAGGTTGGTAGCGGGGCTGACTGTCCAGGGTGCGCCGGACGTACTTAAGTATCGTCACTCGTGGAGGCTCTTTTCATGCACCCCATGCATCTTGAGAGTAATGATAGCAATAAAAATAAAAAAAATAATCATAATTGAGGATAGTTAATACGAATTCGTTAACACCCTGTAGTTGTGGAGAATTCGGTTTGTAAATACAAACGTTGCTATGGAAATTGTTGACCTCATGTCAAAATCATAGCCATCGCGATTACGAGTGTGTTGCGCAATTAAAATGCTGATTTTCGTCCTAACTTGCACTAACTGCAACGATTTGCACTGGTTCTTCCAGATTCCTGGACTCGAACCTCTAAAAGCACTCTCAATGAGCTATTTGAAATTTAAACCAGTGAACAAGAGTAATGAAAATAGTTTTACGAACTAATTAACTTTTGAGCGCTCTGTTTACTGGAATAAGTTGAAATATGCAGTTTTTAACCGACTTTAAAAAGGAAGAGGTTCTCAATTCGGATTTTTATTATTTTTAAGCTATTAGTAGCCAAAAAATTAAATAGCCAAATAATAAAAATGATTAACAAAAACTGAACCTACTACTAACAGCTTAAAACGACTGCTCGACAACGGTTAAAATTAAAGAATTTTCACTACGTGTTTTTAACATACAAAAATGTATGGAACTTATTCTGCAAATAATTTTAAAAACTTCTACGTCTCTTTAGCTATTCAAAAAGGTATAACATCTACTAGGTATGTTCATAAAATCTTAAAAAAATGTTATTTGAATAAGCCCAAGTGTTGTACTACACAACATAAAAATATCTTTAAAATTCAATATCTCCAGAATGGTTAAGTTTCGGACACCATATTACGGAATCAAATCCATCAGAAATGACATGAATAATAACGTCCTTTAATATTCAGTACGACTTTCCCTGTAACCCTGTATATTTATATCTTTGTACTAAATAGCTAAAGGAACTTTATAAACCACGCAATAACAGTTTCTCCAAATGAACAGAGAATGCTAAACGTACGATAAGTTGAATTACAGAAGTTAGTCAATAAATAATTACGAGCATATAATTATTATAAAATATTTACCCTGCGATGACGTGAAGATGTTGTTTTCTACAACTGGATTATAACTTACCTGAAAAGGATAAAAAATATATTATTATTTATGTTAAGATCATCATGCAATTGAATGTAGTTAACCAAAAAGCTACCATCGACAAAAAATGCGGATTGAGATATGGCCGTTTTAAAGTATTTGGGCTGTAATTTTATACAACAATTTATACTACTGTACTTTCATTAAATCGTGACTTTTCAATCATTTTTTTATTGTATAAAAATAACAGCCAATATACCTTAAAACGGCCATATATCTCAAAAAGCGTTTTTTGTCCATTGTCGCTTTCTGCTTAAGTACGCTCAATTTAAGTTTTTTTTTCTAGTTAATTCGTTGCCCCACACTAAGATTTCTCTTGTATCGTGGGTGCGTTTACAGACACAAATCTCACATACACAAACGCCCAGACCCGAAACAACCATCTGTAGGCCATACAAATTTATGTTCCGTGTGGGAATCGAACCCACGACCCGTAGCGCAGAAGCCAATCGCTCAGCCACTGCACCAATCGTGTCTTCAAATGTATGAACTACAAACCAGCAATTTATGAACTAATATTAAGAAGATCAAGATGAAACATCACACATCGACTCCGGCATCAGGCGCGAGCGCGATTTCGTTGCGTCAACGTAGCGTTGTGTTTGCGAGGTGGCGAGGCCGCTAGTGCGCGGTGTCGCTGGTGGTTGCGATGTGGTCGGTATCGCCCACACGGTTGAATTTGGCAACAAAATGTGGTCGGTGTGAATTAAACTATTCGTTTTCATACAAATTATTGCTCGCCCACGTGCTGTTGTTGTGGTGTGTTTGTAATGTTGTTGTGGTACATGTGAAACAAGCCTTAAACCATCAAGTACAATACAATCGGTATTTCAATTACTAACATAGTATTAGCACAGTGTACCTACTTACTACATACAGTAGGTCAATGCCCATACATTTGACAGGTCCTATGAAATGTCAAAATTATGTAGGGGCGGAGGTTATGTCCCAAGTATGCAATGTGGCTACTCGGGACATAATCTCCGCCCCTTCACCCCGCAACCCCCCGCACGATTGCTCTGCGACAATGTTCTACGGTGACCGACTGTAAGGAGTAAGATATAGGTAGACTGTGGTTCTACCTCTAATAGGCTGTAGTGTGCTGACTAAGTATTCACTGTATGCTTACTGTATGTTGTGTACTCGCTGTGTCTTAAGGACAGTGTCCGTGTATCGCTCGCTTGTATGAGACGTCTTGGTACATCTAATAAAGAGCTATTTTGGGAAGACCTTGTTTCCTTTTCAAGTATCCCCCTGACACACTACATGGCGACCCTGCCTGTGATTGGTTCAGGGCAGGGGGAAAAATTAAGAACTTTGATAAAAAAAAAAAACTCTATTACACAAGTGATGGTGACAAATAACGCGTGTAAAAGTATTTTTTTTATTTTTATTTATTTATTTATTTCACATAAACATAAAACTATCATTACAGGTACTTATTACCTAATGCAATAGCCTATGTACATAAATATTAAAAACTAAAACAAAAATTGTAACAAATAATAAACTAACCTAAACAAATTGCATAATAAGCGACCCGTGTGAAATCGTTCAATTAATTATGGGACTGACTGATCAAGGACATTTTTATGTACCTGTCTTATGTCTATTGTCTTATGTCTATTGTCTTATGTCTTGTTACCTATTCCAACATCCAGACTCAAAACAGTATCACAAGGCCTCACAGATTTATCTTCCTATCGAACCAAACCCGTGACCCTGAGCCCAGATCCAGGTCATTCCACCTCTGCACCATTTCGCCGCATCAGCAAGTTAAGCCGCATGCAGTAGGCATTAACGTATGGGATTAAAGGTTATATTCGGACGAAATGGCAGGTTGCCAGAGCATAATATATAACAAGCATAACACTAACAGACTTCCTTGACTGTCTAGGGCTACATTAATTAATTTTCTGGATAAACTAAGTAAAAGAAGAAAAAATGAGACAGTTTTAGAATATTCCATAAAACAATCTCTGGTCACATCCAATCTGTTACAAAAAAAAACTTTACCGTTTATTTTTTTTTTGGGTTTTTTATTTATTCATTTACATAATATATACAATTCCTATATACATTATTCTTATAATATTTACATAATTACAAATAAAAGTATATACAAATAAAATAAAAAAATATCCTAATAAAACTATAAACTAAAAATATCCCACAACTAAAAGTTGTGGGATACTAGCGCGTGAAATGATTTGAAAGTTGATATTTCTTATATTTCTTTAATTTAATTCGCTTCGACAGAAAAAATACATCTTCAATTGTCGCGGTTGATTGACAGCTTCAATACGTCTTCTTATTAAAATTTAAATAATCAACGTCCCGCAGCATTCGTTCTTCATAATTTAAATCATCAAGTCGTGTCGTCACAATCAACGTTTATTGGTTGTGCCAATGAATTATTTTCTTTCTTTCCTTCTGACTTTCTATTTTCTTTTTATTTACTTCCATAGATGCTCATACGTAAACCTTTTTCCCATGGGAGAAAGGCAGAAACTGCAGAATGCCACATGCCACGATCCTTACATACTCCTTTCGCTTCGTCCACGTTCATACATCTTGTCATGTGTGTCACGCACGCCGGTTGAGAGTACTACGCACCTGTTCTTTTTGAAGAACATCACCAAATCGATGTCTGTCACTACATCACCTATTTAATTTACTTTTACTCACGTGGCTATAAAGTTTACTTTACACTTACAGAATCTATCGATGTAGTTCTGAAATAATATTATTATTATCTCGTTTACGCGTTTAACATATTTAATACAAAGATTTACAAATATTTCAATAAAAAAAAAAATAGTGCACTGGTAACGAGAACAGGATCCAAGTTGGTGATCAGGGTCTCGAAGAGAGGAACTTCCTAAGGCCTGAATTACACAGAAACGGCATAATGCGCAGGCACGGCGCAGGCGCGTAACTTTCATACATTTTTCGTGCCGTTTCAAAATTTCTTCGCACAAAATGTATAAAGCGACGCGCCTGCGCCGTGGCCGCTTCTGTGTAATTCACGCTTAACAATGCGAGCCGTGTCCAGAAGTACCGCTTTCTGTATCAGGCCTTTGATCTTATCATTCATTTTATCTTATTATTCAGTGATTTTCTTTGTAATGTGTTTTGATGACAATTAACCATGTCAGTTGTTTTATATAGTTTAGCGTCCTTTTACCTTTTGTAAATGTGAGAGCTTTGTAGACTTGCTAGATGCCTGGATACCTAGTTAATTTGTGACCTTATTTTTCATTTTGTTTTTTTGTGTGGTTCCTGTTCTTAAGTCTACTTTGCTCTGTCATAACTATTCTAAGTCATAACTGTACCCACTCAAATTGTTAAAGATATGGATTTTAAAAGAGTAACCATGGAGTTTCTTGCCGGCTCTTCTCCATAGGAATCGACTAATTGGAACCGTGCACCTAAATTCGACTTTTCATAAGCGCCTGTAATGGTTTATGTGAAATAAAAACTTTTGCTTTTGATCCAGCCCAGCCGCCTAAGAAGAGCCTCAGAATAAAAGTAATATACCTAATAAAAAATAAAAAAATGTCAACAATAGCCACAGTCAATATACTTTAAATTTTTTGTCGCCGCCTACAAAATATTTTCGGAAGCTTGATTCCCCCGTGTCAAAAACTGTTCCTAGTTAATTGATTTTCGTGACAATTTAATCCGGGTACTGTTATATTTTGTAGCGGGGTGTAAGCCATGTTAATGCACATTGATTGACACGGATTTATTGTGTGCGTTAAGCCGCCGGGTATTATGGTTACGTAAACCGTAAACCGGGACGCGTACCGTATTTATTTTGTAAAAATGTTATTTCAAAATGTGTTGGATTTATTTTTATTTTGTTCCTTTTAAATATGATTTTAATATGTTATCCTAATCCTGACTAATATTAGAAATGCGAAAGTAAGTTTGTTTGTTACCTTTTGACGCCTAAACCACTGAACCGATCATCCTGAAATTTTGCATATACGTTGTCGGGTGTACAGAAACGGACATAGGGTACCTACATACATACCTAGACATAGGGTACATAGGGTCCTCGGGAACAGTAAATTTTTTGAAAAAATCATTTTAAATCAAATGTTAGTTTATTTTAACAACAATGGGATTCTTCACGAGAGTCAGTTTGGATTCAAGAAGGGACGATCAACGGAGGATGCTGGATCCACCTTAATCAAATCAGTATTAGAGGCTTGGGAAGAGGCACGGGATGCGGTGGGAGTGTTCTGTGATCTTTCCAAGGCGTTTGACTGTGTGGATCACCGCACGCTCATTCTAAAACTAAAATACTACGGAATCCGAGGTAAATCTATAGATCTTGTAAATTCATATTTGTCGGATCGGGAACAAAGGGTGGCTGTTGGTAACGTTACTTCTGTAGGCTCATTAGTGAAAATGGGAGTTCCTCAAGGATCAATTTTAGGCCCCTTTCTGTTCCTTGTATATATCAATGACCTTCCAAACATAATAAAGGATTCAATGTCTAACATAGTAAATATAAATAACTATTTGCTGACGATACGTCACTTATATTTAAAGTAGATAGGAAGGACAGGGATCTTGTAGAACCTAATAATACACTTAATGTTATCTCAAATTGGTTTTCTGCTAATAATCTTCTCCTAAACGCAGGAAAAACCAAATGTATTAAATTCTCCACCCCAAATGTACCCCACATTAGTTCAAATGTGAAACTTGACGGGAAAGCGTTAGATCCGGTTCCCTCGACTGTCTTCCTGGGCATCACAGTAGACTCTAAATTGCAATGGAGACCTCATATAGAGGCACTTGCAGGCAAACTGAGTTCTGCTGCATTTGCCGTTAGGAAAATTAGGCAGTTGACTGATGTAGCTACGGCTAGGTTGGTGTACTTTGCATACTTTCACAGTATTATGTCTTATGGCATATTACTGTGGGGTTCGGCTGCTGATGTAGGTACTATTTTCATATTACAGAAAAGAGCAGTCCGAGCTATTTATAATCTAGGCTGCCGTGAATCGCTTCGTGAATTATTTAAGAAAATAAATACACTAACCCTACCATCTCTGTATATACTTAGTAACATTATGTACATTCGAAAGAACATTGCCCAGTATAACAAGAAAAGTGACGTCCACAACATAAATACTCGCAATAAACACAAGCTAACAGTACCTGGTTTTAGACTAAGAAAAACCAGCAAGTCGTTTATGGGGAACAGTGTTAGGTTCTACAATAAAATACCATCTAGTATTACTGATTTACCGGATATAAAGTTTAAATCATTTATTAAGAGCATTTTGATATCTAAAGCTTATTATAGCATAAATCAGTATATCGAAGATAAAGATGCCTGGCATACAACTCCGTCCTGCACATTGCGACCCTCTGGCCCTGTCTAACTGGTTGGTTGTATGACCTAACATTATTTTTAATGTTTACCTACTTTTATTATTCTTCTTTATAATTGACTTAAAATAACCTGTACATTATTTTATCAATTTTCATATTATTATTTTTACATTCAAATATTGAAATTTTTATATCCCACTACAATTTTATTTGTATAATACTCTGCCTTAATAGTTCTGATATACATGTAAAACATTACATGTATAATTTTGATAATATCATTTTCTAAACTGTAAAGTTTGAGCATCATGCAGCAATTAATGATACACCTTTAATCATATCATATTACTGCCCATTGTCTGGTAGTATGAGTCTGTCATGCTCACTTAAATGTCCTGCTGATGGTGGCGTTGTATATCCGGTCGTTGGGTTCCCTATAATATGGTTGAGCTAAGCGATGCGGATGTGCACGTCATGCTCGTGAACGGGTGCTGTCTGTCGGGACTGGTCAGCCCATAACTACTAGGGCAATTCTAGAAGGCATATTTTCTTTTCCTATTTTCTACTCTTATGTGAATTTATTTGTTACATTAACCTGCATTATTCTCATTCTATGTCACACGCAACTGTAATGGAATTGTCATGAATAGTCATGATCTACTATTTTAAAAAGAGTATTCATGGAGTTTCTTGCCGGCTCTTCTCCATAGAACCTACCTTTTGGAACCGTGCACCTAGTTTTGACGTTTTAAAAGTGCCTGTAATCTGGTCTATTTGAAATAAAAAACTTTGACTTTGACTTTGACAGTACTTTTTTTCGGCATGAGAGGTATCTCATGCCGAAAAAAAGTACTGTTCCCGAGGAAAACCACAATAACGTTAATAGATGGCACCACGTGTCTTTTGTATCATTTTTGAATTATATTATTATAGAAACTTTAGTAGTGTTTTAAGAGTTGATTGTCAAATTCTAAATTAACGCGAGCGAAGCCGCGGGCAATAGCTGGTACTTAATAAATTCGGATTATAAATTATTTCTGATTGTTTTGTTAAATACAGTTGAAAAAAAATTGAATAATGTGTAAAAGTAGCTTTAGATTTCGACAACATTCATTCAACGCACAAACTAGAGCTATGAGCCGTAGTCCGGTTACGGTTTAGCCGGCTGCGCCCCTGTTGCATGTGGTCAAAATTAGGAGTAGGTAGCCTATTTTAAGATTAATAAAACTAGGTTTAGCCGGTTGCTTTCGGCTAAAACTAGCCTCTTGAGATTAGCCAGAAGTCGGAGCACCCCGATTTGGGTGGATTAGTTTAGAAGTGGAGAAATCACTAAATTTTTTTTAACAACGCAGAAATGCTTAAAATGTCTTAAATCATTAATATCACAATCATTAAAATTTAACCCTCCCTTGACTCTCTTTCAAACAAAAACGGCTATTTCTAATTCTTACCACCTGCAACATAACATACATCGAGTGTATGTGTGTGAGCCCCATTGTCTGTCAAAATACCTATTAGGCGCGCGCTCTACGCTACTGTAATTATTTAGGTATCTTGGTATCAAACTGACTAAAGCTTAGGTAGGTATTTTTTATTTAATTGTGTTCTATTAATGATACCTAGTAACTCTTTGAAGTTTCACCAATTAATTTAAAATACCCAACCCTGAATACAGGGTGTAAACGAATTCGTGTAACTCCTTCAAACTACGAGATCTACTGGTGAGTCAGATTAACCTAAAATGGTTTAATATTAAATAATAAAAAAGGATTCTCATTCCGACACATTTGAGCGCCCCGGTTAACTAACTACAAAGAGCGACATCGCGCTTGTCGTGCCTGCCAGCTGTGTCGCCGTGCTTTCATTCATTTATGCGTGGCATCGAAAATTAAATGTTTCATCACATCATTTTTTTTTTTTCAATATTGTTTTAATTTTTTATTAAAATCTTTTTAGTTTGTTTAGATACGATGAGATACAGCAAGATAAAAATGTTACATTCATTTTATTTTTAATCTTTCTAAATCCCGTGAGGCTTCCGTCTACAGCCATGTTCATGTAGTTTTAAGGAATGACGACACGTTTGGTGCAGTGGTTAAGCGATTGGCTTCTGCGCTACGGGTCGTGGGTTCGATTCCGACACGGAACAAAAATTTGTATGGCCTACAGATGGTTGTTTCGGGTCTGGGCGTTTGTTTGTGAGATTTGTGTCTGTAAACGCACCCACGATACAAGAGAAATCTTAGTGTGGGGCAACGTTTTTAAAAAAAAAAAAATATATAGGTATTACACGAATTCGTTTACACTCTGTATAGGTACAATCGTTAAGGCACTCCCTCATAGGGAGCATTCGCATGTAATGTAACAAAGCAAAACAAAATTTTGACCATTATTACTTAGTTATAATGCTCAAAATCGAATCTTGCATTGTTACATTACACTCGAATGCTCCCGGTGAGGGAGCGTCTTTAGACACCATAGAAATAATGAATCGTGAGCAAAAGTTATCCGCAAGCAAACAAAAGATTCAAATTAAACCTCAACTCAAGTACAAACTCGAAGTTCATACACAGAAATGTCAATACAATTAGGGGCAACGAAGCCAAATCCAGGACAATGCATTCTTTAACCCAATTCCCGAAGTTTCCCGAACTTTTCCGAAGTTTTCTCATTTTACGTCAAGCTATTTTGTTGGTGCAGCCGCCATTTTCTCAACTCAGCCAAGATTTTATTTACCGTAGAATTTTAAAGTTCATAGTCCAAAGTTCATCTATAAATCATGATTTGCTGAAGTTTCGTACTGTTAAAGTAAGATTAATAGTGGAATATTATTTCTTCGGTTATTTGGAAGTTAAACGGAATTATTATCGCTATTTAGGATTGGTACGGGTTCATCCACGTGCATTTTATTGGGGTTGCCCGACGAGTATTGGAATCAAACAGAGCCATTAATTTTTCGAAACTGGCTGGTGCAGTTTTATTTTTGTAAAAAGAGTAGGTTCTCAATTCGATAAATAAAACATAGTGTTGTTTTTGGATGTTTGTTTAGCGATGCGAGTATCGTTGCTAATAATTGTGAACCGATATTGATGATTCTTTTTTTGTTCTTAAGAGTATTTTCCCGACGTAGTCTAATTTAAATTCGATGAAGATGTGATGAAAACCTTCGGAGATACATGGAACTCTTCAATGGATAACAGTAAATCACTCGCAACTATCTTAATCATAAATATGAATATCTTAATCATGTCCATGTATTGTTAGAGAAGAACTGAGTAAATAAGTGGCATCATTGACTCGGTTCTTCTTTTTTACAGTAGGTAATTTTAATTTAGATTTTACACCGAAGTTACAAGTTGGGCCAGTTGGAAAAGTTGACATATTTTTGGTGCTTTATATTGCTCTGAGGGGACGAAAACATTCAGCATAAAATCTATTACATTCCTGAAACAATATTAGCTACCAAATTCAGACACCCTAAAGCACCCCAAAATTCTTTCGATCAACAAAAATAACATTACAAAAATGTTTCCTAGTCCAGAAAAACATTAAAATACCCATTTTTCATTCATTCTTAATAAAAAAATGTCTGTAATTTTTAATCCCTAAGGCCTCGTCTATCGCGGGACTGGCCGCACATCCGCCGCGTTTTTTGCCGCGCACTGTCACAACTCAAATAATTCGCGCGTTAAATCGCTCTGATCAATCTTTTTTTTTCATTCTTTGTGCGTAAGTATACACGTAGAAAGCGGGTTGCCGGCGCCGATCTGTCAGTGCTTGTCGGTGCTGGTCCGCGCAGTTAGTCGGCGCAGGTAGTTTCTATACTGTGTGGCAAACCAGCGCCGACAAGCTCCGAACGTTGCCGACAAGTTCCGACCTGCTCCGATCAGCGCTGGTAAGCCATCATTTGTTGCTGTATTTGCGCGAATTTGTATTTGGAACAAGGCGTATTTTTGTTTAAATATGACAGCCCCTTCTACCCGCTTACTTTATGTAGCGGTTACCTGCATGGACCAGTACCGACAAGCGCTGGTAAGTCGGAGCTGGTTACCTGCTTCCATTATGTAGACGCCCATAGGCTTGGTCGCATTTGACCCTAGTCGCACGCGTATTTCTAGAATATACAAGGCCAGAACGCATCCATATGAAACTAGCCGCGTATATTTTAGAATGTTGTAAATTGAAACTTCGGTTCTGAAATATACACAGATTTTGCGTACTGATCGCGTATACTTTAGAATGTTCAGGGTGAAAAAACGAATTCAAAACTGTACAGTGTCAGTTACTTACATTTAAGAAGTGACTTAACTTTTCCAAACGGCTTTGTTAGGAAACAAAACTTAAAATATGACTTAACTTATGGGATGTATATAAATGACCTTTAAAATTATTAGTTCCCGCTTTAAAATTAATAGTTTAGTAATTCTAACTTTAAAATTTTACTTTCAACTTAAAAGTTCCCCGCGATAGGAAATAAAGTGACAAACAGATAGCTGAAAAGTAGGTTAGGTTAGGTTAGTACTGTGACCAGTCAACGCACGAGCCGAGCGAAACGATTCGGTTCGCTGATCACTTTCCAGCATTCGTCTAATGCTACTTTAGAATAGAGCATGGTGGCGCAGGTATTCAAAATTATACGCGATTAGTACGCACTGCGTGCTGGATGGTACTAGTGAAGTATATTTTAGAATCGAATGTTTGAAATTATCAATTCTAAAATATACACGATTATTGCGGAATACTGATGTATAGTTTAGAACGCTCCATCGTCAAATGTGTATTCTAAAGTATACGCGATTAGTTCGGGCGGCTGCGTACTGGCCTTGTATACTTTTGAAATACGCTAGTCGCACCTGATGGTAGGCGCAGGCACGGTCTAAACTGGAGCACACGGATCCACGTAACAGAGATATAGAGGGATTTTCCTATATCCCTTTGGCTCTCAAATACACACGACGGAACACAGTAAACTGCTTGGCACCGGACTGAGGGTGGTAGCTAACCAGGTGGACCGTATAGATCCTACCACCAAGCGTGCTGGCTTTTGTTGAATCTTACAACACTCGTCTCTTCCCAGCGTGCAGTGAGGAAGATTTATATTCTAGCACGCCCCCTCATGAGAACAGGGAACGAGTGTGAAAAGTATAACCATAGTATTTATCAATACTGCATTCATTATTCACATATCCAACAGATTATAAATTGCTGTCATCAAGGGCCCGCCCTGTTTCGCGTGTTGTTTTGTCAGCACCCCCGCGGATACCCGCTATAATTAATCATGGTGGTTTTGGAACAATGTTTCTGCCAGTTCTACAGTTCATTCAGGTAGGCTGTATGGATCCTGTGGCCTGCGGGCGGCGGGCTGCGGGTCGTCCGACCAGTAACAGGCTCTCAGGAGGACGTGGGGCCATGCCCCACAGAAGGAGATGTTTGCCAGGGGCTAGCGGACCGAGGCCTGCCGGTGCATGCAGCTGCAAATCCCACGACACCGGCCATAGGTCAGGAGAAGGAACACCGTGGGTTTTTAACCGGTAAGAGTCCGGCCTTCGTCTTCCCCGGGCGGAGGGTACCAAGGAGGGATTTCCCACGATAAAAAAACCCCTATGGATCCTATCGTCAAGCGTGGTAAATTTTGTTAAATCTTACAACACGCGTAAAGAAGTTTTAGGGAGAATTCACACGTACCACAACCACACCACATCGCAGTGACAAAAAGTGGTCAAGCAGTTGTTACGTGTGAATAGTATCGCTGCAGCTTTGGCAAAAAAATGTGGTCCGTGTGAATTAAACTATTTATTTCCATGTGCTGTTGTTGTGGTTTGGTTGTGGTTGTGGTATAGTTGTGGTACGTGTGAAATAAGCCTTATGTTCTAGCTCAGGGTTTCTCAAACTTTCAGCTCCACGAAACCCTGTTAAAGTTTCCAGGTGACAGCGAACCCCATAAATAACTAATTAACCCCCCCCCCCCCCAAGAAAATAATAAAATTGACTGTTGAAGAAAGTAAGGTTTTTATTTCAATAAAAGGTAACAAATAAAGTGCCAAAAGAAATCTTTTTAATATTAATGTGATGGGAGTGCTTGTTTCTTGTCGCAAATGGAGTCAATTTTAGGAGTAATTTTGGTCAATTTTAACCTTAATTCTCGTGCCTGCCAGTCATCAAGCCACCATTACATAAATCTTGTCGCGAACCCTCTGCCGTCGAATGGCGAACCCCTAGGGGTTCGCGTACCCCACTTTGAGTAACCCTGTTCTAGCCGATCCAGGCAGGGGGTAAAAAAAATATTCCATTTTTGAATTGTCCGCTTTCCATTCCGCTATACGCTCTATGCTAGGCTCCGCGCCTCCATAAACGTAGTCTTAGTTTTATTTACCATTCAGGCTCAAGAGTCAGGTGTTCCTAATGTGTTCTCTTGAACATTTGCAAAAATTCTCAAGCATTCAAACCGTGGCGTGATAGATCGCCTGTCAGGGAATTAGCATTGAATAAGAATAATGTGAGATATATTTATGTATTCAGATCAAATATATTTGTTTGTTCTATCAAAATAGGGATGTAAAATGTTTTTAGAATTATCTTTTTGTTTGTCTGTTTTGCTAACTGTTTACATACACAAACAGGATATAAGCAAATTCGTGTAATTCTGTCAAATCTCGCTGTCTAGAAGGAAAGAAAGCAAATATGGAATGGTATGCCTAATATGGAATAAGAATTAATACTTATTAGGTAAACTATTCCATATTTGCTTACTATCCTATACTGGGGACACAGATTGATCCTGCACGGGATGATTACGAATTAAAAAAAAAACATATAGCAAACATGGTATTCTTAACAGACAGCGTGGAGCAATGAAAAATATGCATTTATTTTTCGCTTAATTTTTTATTTATCTATACTTACATTGTACTCGTAAGGCCCTGCGCCCATTAGCGGGACGGCACGGCAAGGGATTTTATTAGCTCAAATAATTTTAAACCTTATTTATACGCTTTAGAACTCATAATTACCGTACCGCGGGATACTTCGGCATGCCGCGGCACGTCGAAGCATCCCGCGGTATGCTAAGCTAATACCAGTGCTAAAGTTATTAAAATAAGGTTTAAAATTATTTGAATTTAAAAAATAATTTGCCATGCCGTCCCGCTAATGGGCGCAGGCCCTTAAGAGGTAGAATTTGTTTGTTTGTTTGTATGTAGGAGGTAATCTCCGAAACTACTCAATTACTCATTCGATTTCAAAAATTCTTTCACCGATAGGAAGCTACGTTATCCCTGAGTGCTATAGGCTATTTTAGAAAAAAATAGGGATCCGTAAATAAATTACAATAATGTAACCCAAGGTACTTATCAAAAATTGTCTTATCCATAGTAACGAGGCTTCAAGTGTCTTTCGAATCATGATTGAATTATATTATTAAAGAAACTTTAGTAGTGTGTTAAGAGTTTTTTTATTATTATAAATTAACGCGAGCGAAGCCGCGGGAAAAGCTAGTTTTTTATAAACAAGAACTAACAAAGGCAAAAAAAAAAACTTTATGTTCCTCGTGCAGGATTCCCGTTCCATTAATAGATAATGTGGTTTTAAGGAATAACAGGAATTTGTTTACATCTGTTGTATAGCGCGAAATGTTAATCAGTCAGGTACCAACTTTTTTATTTTATCCTGAATCAAATTCTGAAGCTGAGGTGAGGGTATGTCATAAACAATACAAAACAATAGCTATACTATACAGTATACACAATACAAGTTGTACAAAGGGCGGTCTTATCGCTAGAAGCAATCTCTACCAAACAACTTTTGGATGAACAAAACTCATTTCAAGATATAATTGGGAAAGGGGTGTATTTTAAAGAACTTTACAATTAATGAAAATAACAATAAAAAAGGTTTAAGCGACACTTCAAAAATAATTCTATTTTACTACTAAATTAATGGTTTGTGCTATAATCAATAAAAAAACCATTTGTTTTTCTGAACGCATCCATAAAACGAATGCTGGAAAGTGATCGGCGAAGCGAATCGTTTCTGGCACTCGCCGGCCGCTGTCGCGGTGCCGCTCGCTCCGCTCGCTCGGCTCGTGCGTTGAGTGGTCACAGTTCTAATTTAAGCTAACCTTCCTTTCAGCTATCTGTTTGTCAGATTTGACGACACGTTTGGTGCAGTGGCTAAGTGATTGGCTTCTGCACTATGGGTTGTCGGTTCGATTCCCACAGGGAACAAAAATTTGTATGGCCTACAGATGGTTGTTTCGGGTCTGGGCGTTTGTGTATGTGAGATTTGTGTCTGTAAACGCACCCACGATACAAGATAAATATTAGTGTGGGGCAACGTTTTTTAAAAAAGCAAAAGCAAAAAAAAAGATATGGACTTCCATACAAACTTTAATCCCCTAATTCACCCCCTTATGGGTTGAATTTCGAGAAATCGTTCGTAGTGGATGCCAATGTCACAAAAGGAACCTACTGTTAAAATTTCTTGCTTCCAGTTTCAGTGGTTTTGACTCTGTGGTGTTGAATCTATCTATCAGTCAGTCAGGACATTTCTCTTTACAAGTAAAGAAGATTGCGGGGGACTTTGAAGTTACAAAAATTAAACTGCAAACTGTTAATTTTAAAGCTAAGCCTTCTTAAAGTGGGAACTGGGAAAAGGCAAGAAGGAAAACATAATAGTGCTAAGTCACTATGATAAATCAGCGTGTTTCTTTTGACCTTAGTAAGTAATACAATAAAATCTGCAACTTTATTCCAAAGAATACGTTTAATGTGCAATATAAATAATATTCCAAGTGCGGACCTGTCATAAACTTGGACAACGGTGTGTGATTTTGCCGTAAGGGGCGATTTACACTAGTTCGTGGTGTTTTTGAAAGGTTTTTATATTTCCTGAATTTTATGAGAATCGTATCCATTGATAAAGAGAACTTTATGACGACAGCTCAGTCTGCCTGTGCATGATTGCGTCATCATTCAGCCGACAGACGTCCACTGCTGGGCATAGGCCTCCCCCAAGCCATGTTGGGGAGGTTTGCCATAATCGCCACGCTTGGCAGGTGGGTTGGGGATTGCAGTATAGTTGTTAAAGGACTCAGAGAACGCTGCTGCCTATCCTTTAGTGAATTTCTTGATGATTATTGCATTTTGCACGTATATCCCGGATGATTGTAGGTATTTACCGTCTGGAAAAAAGTAGGTACGGAGCGGAGCTCATGGCATAGTTCTTTTTTTTCAGTTGCTGGTATAGAAATTGCAATCAATAGGTACTTTGAACTAATTTGAAGTAAACTTTCATTAATATTTTTTTCTAGACGATAAAGAAAGTCATCCGGTATATTGCAGGTATAAGTATAATGTACGAGTCTGAGGATAGAAGCTAGAGTAGAAATGTTTTATTTTCATTTTTCATGTTATTTTGCAATATTTGTATGTGCATAATATTAGGTGCTCGTGTACGTATGTTTTTATTGCATGTTAGGATGTTGCACGTTTCAAAACGAATGCGATATAATCCATAAAGTTTGTTATGTAGGTAGTTTTGATCTTCCAACAATGTAGAGGTCACTTTATCGGTATTGGCAAGTTCCGTATAGGGAGAAAGAAACAGTATAAATCAGTAAACGTTTGCTGAAAATTAGCCTTCAAATATACCACAACAAAGATTTAAACCATTTATTTTGCCACACACACAAGATGTTATATAAAACAATAATGCAACACAGCTCAGTATTCGCTGTGCGTAGACCACAGCACTGATTTTCAGCTGGTCCCTGCCGTTTTTGTATCAACACAATAAATTATACGCGCACTTCATGCAATACGCAAGTAAGCAAACAAACCAAAAATAAAAATAACGAAAAAATAAATAAAACACAATTATCTCATAAGTAGGTACAGCAACTATCACAATGGTACCAAAAAAATGTGAATCGACCCACCAGTATAGGGCACCATGGCCAGACTCAACACAAAAATCTTTTAGAGATTGCCACACGTATTGAGTCTAAAACAAAACTTAGAAAGATATGATCGATAGCGGTCATCAACAAAAACATTGACACAGCCTCCCGGGACCACCAAGATAATAAATTGTCTCTCGCAGATAATCTAATTAGGATAGAATCTCAGGCAAAGAAATAATACTACCTACCTACTCCTGCCGTATCCTCCTTGTAACGACAGTTTTTGCGATCGCTATATATTGTCAATCTTCCCTCGTGTCAGCACAAGCCATACGCTAAAAGCCAAGCCGTGGTGAAAAGATTAGCCAGTCAGCAAGGTTGGTAGCGGGGCTGACTGCCCAGGGTGCGCCGGACGTACTTAAGTATCATCATTCGTGGAGGCTCTTTTCATAGTGTCTTAGATGAATATAGAAAAGATTTTGATGACATTTAATTATGTCAATTGATTTATATAGTTTAGCTTCCTTTTTACCTTTCGTAAATGTGATAACTTTGGAGACTTATTCGATGCATAGCCACTTTAACTGCCCAGGGTGCGAACGCACTTAAGTATCAACACTCGTGGAGGCTCTTTTTATGCACCCCCACTGCTACCCATGCATTTCATGCATTGTCAATGAGATCTGCTCTCTTCAAAGATTTTGCATGTATGCTACAATGCATGAAACGCGGCCAGAGATAGTTTATTAATTAAATAATAATAAGCCCTGTGATTTTGCGTAGCCAACTAAACGAACCAGTCATAATAAGTTGAAAAACTTTACGAGTTATTTCCCGTCCAATTTCTTTATTTTAAATAACGTGCAATAAAATATACACACATAATCAATCACACATATTTATACACATACAGACATATTATTTTATAAGACGTAAAGTTAAGTTAAAATTAGTTTAGTAGTAGTAGTTTTATAAGTCAGTGCTACTAAAAAGCACTAAAAATTATTGAATAAAAAACTTAAAAAAAAAGTAAGAAGTCCATACAAATCTACGCTGAAACAAATTGAAGGCTTATGAAACTGTTAATTTTATATTTAATTATTTTACTCCATTCAGTTTTTCTTTAAGTCAATTTTTACTTTTTTTTTTACTTTCGTATTATTATATTATTATTTTTGAGTCGGTTTTGTTAAGAATCCTCAATTTGAACTCATCATCATATCGTAATTCTTAATAGGAATCGTAGCTCTTTGTACTTTGATTGTATTGCCTACCCCACCACTCATGAGGGACCTACTAAAACACACTATAAGTACCATAAACACATACTTAATCCGTTTACAACTTACGTCCGTCGTCTTCCGGACGCGTGTACACAGTCTCTAAGGGATTGCGTTTGTCCTTGTAAGGATTAGATTAGGGACTTAATTAGACGGAATAATGTGACAAGTCCCTATCTTCGTCCTTTTTGTTCGGAATGAGATTAACAAAATTAATTAATTACCTACAAAGAAATTAAATTCATAATTTGGACTTGGGAGAGAATTAGGGCTCTTACACACCACGTTTTTTTCAGGCGCCGTTGAATCGTTTTTCGCAATCGCGCGTTGTCGGCGCTGCTAAACTTGAAATAGGCAGATTACTTGCGATTGCATTGCTGCAAACTCACGAGAAACACGCTACAGACGCGCGTAAGCAACTTGTGCTCTTAAATTGTGTTTTCTATTTGTTAGTATAAGTATTATACGTACTTCTTTTTAGTATGGTTCGTAATACACATGCTTGTAGTTCGCACAATGGCATGCAAGGAGCTTTGCAAATGTTCTGGTACGTCTAGGTAAACATAAAAAAACATGCCTGTATGCAAGTAAGTTTCACAAAGAAATTTTTTTTGGCATGCAATTTCCGGCGAGTTTGGCGGGGGGTGCGACTTACCAGCGCTTGTCGGTACTGATCCGTGCAGGTAACCACTACATAAAGGAAGCGGGTAGAAGCAGGGGCTGGCATTTTTTAACAAAAATATACCTTATTCCCTTGCAAATACAGCAACAAGTGACGGCCTAACAGCGCTGATCGGAACAGGTCGAAACTTGTCGGCGACGTTCGGAGCTTTTCGGCGGTGGTTCGCCGCACAGTATAGAGACTACTGCGCCGAATAATTGCGCGGACCAGCACCGACAAGAGCTGGCAGATCGGCAACCCGCGCCTGTAGTGTATACGATGCATTAAGGCCTAAAACCTTCCCATTTTGAGAAGAGGACCATTCCCAGCAGTGGGACAGTAATGGACTGATTCATTCTGCTAAAATATTCTTGACTCTGTTTCATCTTTTAATGTATTTACAGTGGAAAGTTCGTTGCCTTCAATATCCAGCCAGCGACATGCTATGTCGAGGTCTTGTTTTGAGGACAACTAGGTCAAGGCATCTCCTACCGACCTAGGGTGAAATATCTCATTTGAACTTGTAATAAGATCCCGACCATCCAGGCTAACATGCACAGCGCGAGGTAATTTTGTCGTCGAATTATATCGTGCCGAGACGAGATAATAATGTAGGTATAGCTTAAGTCGTCTCGTCGTCGACAGGCTAACAAGATGAGAGTTTTTACCACTGTTGGGTTTAGGCGTCTCCTACAAAGAGAAATAAAGAAAGATAAAGATGAAGAATCATTTATTTGGACTCAACACAAAGAGACAACAGATAAAAGGTGTGATATAAATAAAAAAGTCTTGGGTATGTGTCTCACGGCTGGATCAAAAAGGTGTCCAGATCAGCTTAATGTCAAGCACTATAAGTACTTGACGCTGGTTTTCATCTGGAACCTTTGTGCTCCACGGATGTCAGTCAGCGGTCATGCCCGTTCACTCAAAACCAACATGTGTGTGTGTAGTGTACTCATGTAAAGAAAGAAAATAAATAAATACGCAATAAATAAGGAACAATCTAAAACTGTATGTAATACAATATTTAATAATTGAATATGACAACATTTTGTTGCATTGACATCGTCGCTCACGCAATAAAAATAAATAAAATAAAAATAATGCTGAAGGTACCTAATTAAATAGGTAATTTACACATCATAATCTGTATGTGTCGTCAACAAATACCTATCTCCTAATAAAATCGCTAATAAGTGGCTAATGGTAGTTTTAGTGGTAGTAGACCTCCTTGTGAAAGAGCTCGTCCCTGAACTAAAACCACTAAACCAATTTCTATCGCCAAGCAGCATTGCTAAGTTCCAGTTCAAAAAGTATGGGTGCCAAAACCATTGCGCAATACAGAGCTACCGGAGTTCTATACCACGCAATGGTTTCGAGATAATATCCTAACTATTAATATAAATGCGAAAGTAAGTTTGTTTGTTTCTTACCTTTTCACGCCTAAACAACTGAACGGATCATTCTGTGCATATACGTTGTCAGATGTACAGAAACGGACATATACCTTTCATCCCGAAAAAAAATACTGTTCCCGAGAAAAACAACAATGGCGTTTGATAAGATAATAGATAGCGCCAAGTGTCATTCGAATCATGATTGAATTATATTATTCCGAAAAATACGGAATACGTGATAAGCGGCGAAGCCGCGAGCGACCTCTAGTAAATTATAAAGCATTGCGTGGTGCAGATCACCCCAGTTCTGGGTGCAGCAATGGTTTTTGAATACGCCACCAGGGCGGGTCGCTAAAACACCAAAAAAGGTATCTTTACCAAATAAAGTCACGACACTTATATTTGTTTTGCATTTAGATAAACTAGCACATAAAAAAATAAATTGACTAAGTTCAACGAGAAGCGTGTATCGCTTCATATTTTTCTTTAGCATCTTGTTTGTACAATACGGGTATTGAAACATAAGTATCTATAAGTTCTTACAGCTCCCTACAGCTCCCTACGTCTCAATACCCGCAGAATAACCCGGCTTAAACTTAAACAAAAACTTAAACAAATTTCAGACTTTTAAACGAAAACGAATGGAAGACTTCAAGAAAACTAAAAAACAGTTGGACAGTTGAAAGGCTTTTTGTTCAAATGAATTTTATTTTGAGCTTGTTTTAAAATTGTTTCACTTTTTTAATTTGTTTGGGAAGTGGAATTGGAGAGCCACAAGACCAGCTGTTTGTTTTAATAAGATTGTAAGCTTGGTATCGAGGCTGCGTTCGTCTGTGGAGTATTCCGGCTTCCGACGGTAAAGTCTAAAGCTTCTTTTATACAGTGAGTCCTTGGATGGGTGAAAAAAGACAAAAAAATATCGGCAAAAGAAATGGAAGGAACATAAAATCATTTTTTTTAAATGTCATTTTTTTTCAACGTCTCTTTTTGACTGTTTTTTAATGGTTGATCTTTATTGGTGTGCAATATTATTTTTTATAAACTAAACTTATAAATAAGCAAATAGAATATCTAGCTTTAATTCCGCTGAACAAAATTGCTAGTTTGGATGCAGTATACAGCACCACCCTCTCAGCCCACAAGTATATGCACATGCAGAAAGAGTGAAAAAATAATGTAAAATGCAACCAAACCAATACACGACACGTGTTTCGCCCCTGCACGGGGCATCCTCAGGATATGTTGACTTGACTCCTCGACCGCTAGGACGCGAAACACTAAACTTGTATTGCTGCAGTAAGTGCTGTACGTAAAATTTCCAAAAGACGACTTAATGCGGGTGTGGACACAGTTGAAAGTTGATTGCATAAATCAACTTATCTTGTTAATTTGCTAGTCGATTTTGCGGCTAAGACTGGTCTGCTCTTAACTTCGCACCGTCATCAGAGTCTGGTTGTTTACGGTTCACCCTATATCTTGTATGAGGAGTACGTAGTGTAACCCAGTTACTCTCTACAAGGCTAATGGGTATATCTCAGATACGGATAAACTGCCTACCTCTGAAAACAGTGTTGCGTTCAAACAATTAGCGCCACCTATTGAGATAATGATGAAGTATAAAATTTTGCACAACGCCATCTAGTATCTGCAAACTAAACTACGTAGCTTTTGGTTGCGCTTGGGAACGCAAGACATTGATTTCGTGCTTTTCCGCTAGAGGGCGGTACTCTCATCGTTTGTTCAAGCTTATTTACACTAGATGGCGTCGAACCACAGAATACACGTATTAGTTATTCTGTTCACCGCTAGATGGCGTAACCGCCATTTTTCAAGATGAAGTCTACAAAAACGGTGTAGAGTGCGCGCAAGATAACTCTGCGCGCGACTGAGGGCGTGCTAAACGTTTCCATGTTCGCAAAAGTTCAAATTACCGCTTTTTAAGCTTAACTTTTTTATCGCTTAACATAATTTTCCCGTTAAATATTCCTACAATCAGGTAGTTCTACTATCAAAATTGATAAAACGGCACACACTTTGGTGGACCATGATTAGTTCCGATTTCGGCCGCGCGCAGACTTATCTTGCGCGCACTCTAATGCTGACTTCAAGTATGAAACCAAAAGTAACATGAGACATTCTTACTAGCCTTAATGCTATTTGAATAATCTCTTCTTTATGTGTTATTCAGGATACCTAATACATCTTACATTTAATGCACTTTTGATTTACGAGGATCGACGATCTTTTTATTTATATTTAAGAGGGGGGCTCGTGGTTAGTACACAACCGCGCGGATCATATTATGATGATGCAAGGTTAAGCTGCGCTTGCTGTGGTCAGTCTGTGGATGGGTGACCTTAGAACATCGGCACTGTCCAATTGGTCTACTCCCTAAGCACGAAATACGTGGTTTCGGCCTTAGTTACGAGCGTTTCTGCTCCCTATCACCTACGGACATACGATTATTTCGGGGCCCGAACTGAGAATGAGTGACAACACGATTTGACAGTTGTCCCTACTACCGATGTGTTTTTGCCCTTCCGAAAAGTTGAACTTGACACTTGTTTTGTTCACTTCTACGTTTCGGCCTACTTTCGGACGGGCGACTGACTTCGTTGACGGAGTTAGGGAGTTGGCCCCCAGTTACTGGGTTGCGGAGGTACGATAGCAGTCGCTCCGTGTGAAATGCTGGTATTCAGCCGCATCTGTTTAGACTGGAAGCTGACATATTTGGGGAAATACTAGGCAAAAAAATTTAAGTACTTTTTGCTCTCAAATAAGCATTGAAGAAAAAGGCTATAAAATATACAATCGGTTATACAACAATAAATAAAATCGAAGCTAAAGCGGGGCACTTCGGTAGACCAGATGGCTATAATAAAAAAGAAGATAGCTTATTTTATGTGATAAACTTGTCATAAAAATACTGGTTAAGTAATGACATTGTACCTAATTTGGACATTGTTTCTTCTCCGTGACGTGTACGACTTGTACGAGTATTTGATCACGTGGTTTCCGGCGTAGAATAAGCTAGGTACCCTTTCTCATGATGAAACCGAGTGGATAATCCAAATACATTAGGGCTTGCAGGCCTAGCGGGAGTGCCACAACGTTTCCTAAGAGCCATTACGCACTGTCGACTGGTCGCCGGAGACTTGATCTCTCGGCGACCAAAACATAAGCATAGTCGCCCGGCCGATCAACGACCAAGTGCGTAAACACCTATTTAAACTGTGAAAAAACTAAGTGTGGTGTTCCTCCAACCAATGGGAGGATCCTCCAACCGGGCGTAGTCTTGCGCCTGGCGGGCTACTGCCCAACAGTTGATGTTGGGAGATTGTATGTATACTATCTGCGTGTTAAATTTTGATATCGCGATGTAGGCTTGAATAGTTCGCATGTGGCGTGATAGATGCCGCCACAAAACTATAGAAAGTCGACAGTGCTTAATGGCTCTAATTGGAGGAGAAGGCGTCGAGGGACCGCGTCGACGAAGGAAGCTGGTTGCGGAACACCGGTGAGTGCACCCACGGCGAGCTACCGCAGAACTACCAGAGCAATTACACTGCTAAACTCCTTGCTCACTCAGGATATCTTCCATGATAAATCATGATACCTACATAATTAAAAATAGTACACATATTTATTTTTACACTTGTGTTTAAAGGAATAAATAAATACCTATAAGCCGACTAAGAGATTATGTCAATATAATATGCATGTAATTCAAAACTGTTTCATTATATCTACATTGTGCAGGAGTCAAGACACAAATAGCATTTTTATTTTTTAACGCATTACTTATTTTAGAATTAATTATTTTATACTACGTTCGTACGTACGTATTAATAGTTCTTTTGTGTGGAACGGAACGCAATCTCGAAACGAGTCGTCTTCGAAAATGCCGGAAGTGACATCAAAATCCATGTGAACAAATCTTTAAATATTTTTTTCTTAGCAAACTGTTTGATTTCTCACTGAGATAAGTTACTAAGTGCTATTTCTGCTTGAATAAAGGACAAGGAATAATTTTATTTATACAATTTGTGGCTAAAAAAGACATGTAAACAAAGTATCGTGAATTATGACGTCAAATTATGGCCGCGACAATATAGGATGTTTGAACTGTAGAAGAAAATTGTTGAAGGTTAATAATTGTTTTGAGCGAGAAACAATAGTAACATTTGACTTGTAATACTTTTCTTGTGTTTATATTAATGTGCTTTATTGATTAAGAAAAAAAAAACATGCATATTATTCCCTATTGCTTGCGGGTAAGTCGGTAGCATTCTTTTGTGAATTAACCGAGCAGTAGCGTGCAACAACTGGCGCAGTAACCCTTGCTAGTGGTTTTAGAGTTTTACAGTCATTTTGAATTTTGCTGACCAAATTCCAGACATTTATTTTTGTAGAACCACTGCAGACAAACTATAGAATTTAGCTGCACGCTAGAACAGTCGCCAAGTCCTGTCGTTCAGACTGAGATAAGATTACGCTCACACTGTATAAAATACTTGGTTAATACTCAGTGACGCAGTAATTGTGGGGCCATGCAGTCAGCGGGTACAAGTTTTTTGTTGATTATTTCTTTTTTACTGCCGAATTTTGGTCATGAAATGACCACTTTTTCTATTTCTCTCGTGGCGAGATATACGCGTATTTCCCTTTCCGTGTCCAACTGGCGACACCGGTCTCGCGAAATCCGCACGCTTTTGTATTACTACGGAATTCTACTAGCCCGTGTTCAATTCGCGTCAACTGGGCATGCCTTTGTGATCAAGTGGCGCTGGCGGAAGTTTTACAAAACAGTGTGCAGTTGAACTGAACACTTTTTTGACTTGATTCTTGACTGTATGAGTCTTCAAAAGCGGGAATTTGGGGCATCCCGACCCGGATAGGTTAGGTTCGAATGGGATATACGAGTACAGCTCTTGCCGTAGCGATAAGATTAGTCCGTCACCAAGGCTGGTACTAAGGCTGACTACCCAAGAGGTACTAGAAGTACTTAAATATCGTCAGGAGTAAAGGTTGCTGAGTAGCCACTGCCTTTCCATAGGTGCCGGGGAATGCAATTCAGAGATTATTTCAAGAGGATCATCACCATCATCCTTCTGCCCTTATCTCAACTTGTTTGTGGTCGGCGCAGCGTGTATTTTTCTTCCATTCATCTCTATTAGCTGTTGTCTCAGTAGTCACCCTAGCAAAGAGGATATAATCTCCTTTCTGTTCAAAATAACAAACTGTAACTACCAATGATAATCTATCTGTAAATTGCGTTGATTGTCGCAATATACCCTAACTGTTCATTGCGCAGTAAGAAATCGAATCGGCAAACTTCGTAAAACCGAATTGAGTGCGATTTTAAGACCACGAATATTTATTAGTACTGCAGTAAAAAAATATTTTTACGCCGACGCAGTAAGTGTGAGTGGCACGAAAATGAACGACTGCTACTGTATCAGTTATTAAAAGAGCAAACAATACCTCCTCTTTAGAGGAGTTTGCTAGACAAAGAACTCCTCTAAAGAGGAGGTATTGTTTTATCGTGTATCGTGACTAATGGACCAGACGAATTCAGAGCCCCATCGGCCAGCGTCAGAGTGCTCGAGTATAATGTTTACGTTTAAATAAATTGGATATTCTGTGCTTTACGGGTTCCAAAGATGACTCTATCAAAGTCCTCTGCTAGACAAACACCTCTAAAGAGGAGGTATTGTCTGTACTGAACAATGGGACCAGACGAAGTTAGAGCCCCATCGGCCAGCGTCAGAGTGCTCTAAGTAGGTAATGTTGACGAGTAAAGAAATTGGATATTCTGCCTCTTACATACATATCTACTTTCAACCTAGCTGTTCGCTAAATATTCTGTCAAATCCTAGTTTTCTTGAAGTAAGTAAATCAACCAGGCTGTAGTACTGTTCGCATGAGTTATAAGCTCTTCACCCAATTTTCCGACAAAAGAATTTCGGCGAATAAGCGAAACAAAAAGAGGAAAGTCGTGTGTCAATTTGTAACGACATGCCGCCACGTCGCCACGTGTACGGACTCATTATGAAAGGCTTACGTTTTGTGAAACTGTGTTAAAACCTACACAACTTGTACTACGGCTTTCGGAAACTGTGTGTACGTTTAGTATCACAATGTGAATTTAGAGGGAGCTCCCGAATTTTGCAGCAGCTGTAGTAACTGTGTATGTAGTTTCCTTGCATGTATTCATTGCAACAATGAAAGTATCTACATATTTGACGACGTCTGTGGTCTAGTGGTTCGAGTGTAGGACTGCTGATCACGAGGTCGTGGTTTCGATTCCCACAGGACACAAATATTTATGTGATGAACATAAGTATTTGTGTTGGTCTGGGTGTTTCTTATGTATTTTATGTATATATTTACAAAAAAAAGCATATAAGTATTATGTCCATTGTCTAGTACCCATAGTACAAGCTCTGCTTAGTTTGGGACTAGATGGTGCTGTGTAAAAAATGACCCAAAAATATTTATTTATTTACTTATTTATGAGGCCTTTGTCTAGAAATCCAGATAGCGTTGTCAGGTATCATTCTCGTTCTATAACCATCACGCATGTATTCCCTGAAGGGTAGGGCAGAGGTGTAATAGTACACCCTCATTTCGCCGTTATATTTAAGTCGCACGTATTAGAGGGCGAGCCTATTGCCATCAGCCGGTCACAAATTCAGACTCCGGGATGCTATTGAGAAATTCCACACAGAAAAACCCATTTAACACTTTGCCCGACCTGAGGATCGAACCCAGGACCTCAGGCTCAGCAGTCGCGCTTGCGACCACTAAACCAACGAGGCAGTCTTCATTTCTCGTTCCATATCGATCCTTATTTATTTTTTAGAGCGTGATTATCCGTTGTCTGTCTTAGTTTGATTCATAACCTTGTAGCTTCGAGAGAATAAGGAAGATTCAAAGTGAAGCCTCCGATCGAGGCCAAACATATAGGGGATAACGACAATAACCATAATACGCACGTATTCGAAAAAATATAACTACGATTAGCAGTTGTTAATCTTACTAGGAGAGACTTACCTACATCTTTATTTATAAACAATGGTTTTAACCAGGTTGTTTAACTAGCATCGCTTTTAAGTCTATTACCATCTCTGTTCATTGGCATACAAATGACAGGGACACGTATAATTTAATCAGTGTTTCAAAATTACAACTAAAGGCCACTGTGAGTATACCGGTGTTTTAGAACGCTTGATGCTCATCCTGATACATGGTGACCACAAGCCACGGTGACTATAAGGCTGCTAATGCATTATTAAGTGGAAGTGCAACAGCCGTAGCACCAATAAATCATGCCGTGATCATCAATCAGCCTGTCCTCTGAAGCGGCTACAATTTATTGGAGAGGTTATTGCTCATAAATATTATGGATGGTTCATCCACACTAAGCACATTTGACGCGGTACATGTATCATGAAGGTATTCAGCACATGGTGCAGAGATTGCCATTATGAGGATAAGTGTGCCTAAAAGGTGATTAATATGATTAGTTCCTTATAACACGCAATCGCACGCAAAGTATCCGTGTGGTGCCGGACTTAAAGATTAGCACTACCCCATCCCTTCCTGTGGGTGTTGGAAAAGGCGACTAAGGGATTCACTAGAGGAAAGGCAGCAGCGTTCTCGGAGTATTTTAACAGCCATACTGCGATCGCCAATCACCTGCCAAGCGTGGCGATTATGGCAACCCCTCCCCCTCAACATGGTTTGGGGGAGGCCTATGTCCAGCAGTAGACGTCTTTCGGCTGAATGATGATGATGATGAACACGCAATTAGTCCAGCACGCACTACAACAAGACATGCATCACAGACATTCGATAAAATCTGTGATATAGTGTCTTGTCACGATCTACTGGAAAGAATACATTTTCAGCATATCTATACACTCGAATTCGACTGCTTAATCGAAAAAATAATAGGTACCGAATAACATCCTTTTTCCTAACTTCTATTTTTCGCTTCAATACCTTCGAAGTCATCCAAAACCCATTTTAAAAACATTACGGCTGTATTAACGAAAATTCACCGCCTAAATCTATTTCGCATGTAAATTAGCTTCACTATTTGGAGTGGGTACGTACTTATTGTAGTCTGTATGCAAAGTCACGTTCTTTTGTCTTAGTAGTTGGCTATTTTGAGATTTTACTTCTAGAGAAAGATGTTGGTATAGTTTGGAGTTTTGTGCAGCCGTATCGTTTGAGGTTTCGAATCGAATTGGATTTTATATGGTTAGGTTGCAGCCACTGACAATAGTTAATAGTAGAACAGGGAACAATAAATGATAGGGCAGTTTGTGACAAATCAGATTAAAAAAAAACACAAAAAATAATAATAATATAGCCAGCAAACATGCATGCAGGCACGCAAGTAAACAAAAAGACAAGAACGCGAGCAAGTAAACAAGCGTAGATGAAAACACGCAAGTATTTCTGAGTGTGTTCCACCAGAAGACGTGCTTTGTCGCCCCTTCGTTTCATTGGTAGACTTGACCAGCACTCCGTTCGAAAGTCGGCGGTACGCTTCGCTCACCAGCTCCCATCTAGTTGTATTTTTTTACTTTTTTTTAAGCATTTTATCGTTAGATTTATAAGGTCAAATTCTATTCATGGTAACATTGAAACTAGAAAAGGAAAACCAGAAAAAACTGAATTTTTATATTATAATGCCCTATTATTTGTTCTCGATTTGACATTGAATATCGGGACAGCCTGTTAACTAGCTCGCAAAACAATTAGCTGTAGAGATTTTTAGGAAGGAGGTAGAATTAATTTGAATCTCACAAACACAGCAGCATTCAGTTCAATCAAATCGCTACAGTTTCACCCAAGCGATTTGCCCCTAATTTTCGTGGCCACACTTAACAGGTCCAAAGCACTGCGTCTAGCTCATACTAAAGTACTTCATGCCGAGGGTGCCCCAAGGACCTCTAAAAGTTCCCCTTTAGGACCCGACCATTTGACAAATAACCTCGTTGCGTTAGTTCTTAAGGACCCTAGTGAATATGAACAGTTGAGGGAGCTTTTAACAGAGAATTTAATACTGGTCTGGTTAAAAGAAAATGGATGGATTTTTTTTAGGGAGTTATTTCGTGATTTGACTTTCGAGGTATTACGAGATGAAAAACTGATTTTGTGAAGAAGTAGTCTAAATACATAAAAGGAGAAACTGACTGACTGACTGACTGATCAATCAACGCACAGCCTAAACCGCTGGGGTTAGAAACTTGAAATTTTCACAGTAGGTTCCTTTTATGATGCAGGCATCCACTAAGAAGGGATTTTTCGAAATTCAACCCCTAAGGGAGTGAAATAGGTGAATTAAGTTTGTAAGTAAGTTCGTCATTTTTGAAGTAAGAAGCATGAAATTAAATATGGTTTCTGGTAAGAAATAAACGTACATATGTTTGAGCGTTTTTTGAGAGGAGCTCGTGGCTAAATAATTACAGCCGGGTTAAGCCACGCTTGCCGAGGTTGGTTTGTGGACGGGTGACCATTTTCCATAGCGAGTTTCCTCCGTGCCTCGGAAAGCACGTAAAGCTGTTGGTCCCGGCTGTCATTTGTAGATCTTTGACAGTCGTTACTGTTGGTCAGAAGCCAGAAAGTCTGACAACCAGTCTTACCAAGAGTATCGTATTACCCAGTTACTGCGTTGTGGAGGTCTGATAGGCAGTCGCTCCATGTAAAATACTGATATTCAGCTGCATCCGGTTCGACTGGAAGCCGACCCCAACATAGTTGGGAAAAGGCTAGGCAGATGATGATGTTTGAGCGTTTTTGGAAATTCTTCCTCTAAAGGGGTGAAATGGGTTGTTAACATTTGTATGAAAATTCTTATTCCAGGGGTAATTAACTTGAAGTTTGGCATAAACACTCTTAAAATAAATAATAAAAGCCGAACTTCTTGGAATTTATAACTAGGTATACTTAAAAACGGGGTAAACGCGGGTTTTAAAATTACACGCAAGCGAAGTTGCGGGCAAAAGCTAGTTACACATAGCATGATAAATTATATTTATTTCTGTAAATAAATCTGTTACAAACACTTTTGCAAGTCAATGTAATTATTTTTTCAAGACTAGATGGCGCCGTCATTTCCTATTTGACTAGCTCTGAGAAGAAAAACCGAAACAAACTCAGAGGTCAACGTCTCTTTTAAAGTCCAGACATTGTGGTATAACACTATGTGAGTGTAACAATGTAGGGCAACGTTTGAAATGGCCTTTTTAGGAAAGAGCCATAGCAGGTTTGAGTTGACCTGTCCTAACTGATGACACGCATGCATCAGCCATCGTGTAGCTCAACCTTATTATAGGGAGCTCAACGACCCGACACACGACGCCGACGCCACCAATCAGCCGGAAATTTGCGTAGATCACAAAAAAATACTCAAACCGCCAAACAGTTTTAAGAAATTTATGTATAAAGCTAGCCTACATAGTACGCACATTCACAATTTAATGAAATAAAAAATAATATAAAAACAAACGACATATTAATAATAATAGTCGACAAAATGTGAAGGTAAAAAAAAAACATCACGCCTGTAATCCCCAAAGGGTTGGACAGAGGTGTATAGTAACACCCTCATTTCCCCGTTACGGGTATGTTTAAGTCCCATGTAATAGGGGGCGAGCCTATTGTCATTAACCGGGCACAAATCCAGACTCCGGGCTGCTACTGAGAAATCCCACACGGAAAAACCCAATAACACTTTGCCCGACCTGGGGATCGAACCTAGGACCTCATGCTCAGCAGTCGCGCTTATGACCACTGGACCAGCAAGGCCGTTATAAAGATACATTACTTCTTTTGAATTCAACTGTCAAAAACCTACATCTGTCCAGAAATTCTGGATTAAAATCGGTTATGATAATGGGCAAGTGACCTATTATTCACCAGGAACAAAAAATACAGCGACACAAAAACATTTGTAATAAAAAAATCTAACAAAAAAATCAAGCATCCATATTTTCCCGCCAACAATTCCAACATGGCGGCCATGTTTTTTTCCCGCCAACAGATGAGCGATGGATATCGGACTCCCGTCACAGTTATTTATTATCCATTAAACACGCTTTTTTGACCTTCACCGGACTTTTGACTGAAAAATTGAATTGGAAAATTGAAATTTATGGCCTGAGTTTTTTGTTTTCTTTGTTCGTATTGTTCAAAATACTGCATCGTTTGTAATTTCCATTGGGAATAACATTTTATTAAGCACTAATCGAATCTTGTTTTGGCAGCCATCAACAAATAAATCATTTTTTAACTGACATGAGATCTTTAGGGTAACCGGGCACAAATCCAGACTCCCAACTGCTACTGAGAAATTTCACACGGAAAAACTCAATAACGCTTGTTCCAACCCGAGAATCGAACCCAGGACCTCTCAGCAGTCGCGCTTGCGACCGCTACACCACCGAGGCAGTCAAAGCATTTTGCTACTACAATTTATTTCAAATTGTTTGAACAATATTCCAATATGTTACAACAAGGCGACAGCTAGCATGTCTAACACCTATGAATACAGAAACCTGTTTGTCTTAAAACGATAGCAGACATGCATTCTGTTATTCTTACATTTTCGTGCTACTTTAGTAGATAAACAGTTCTCTTGTGTTGGCACGAGCTATATGAGAATAACTGCGGCGCATCAGCCGCTACAGACGACACCGGGACTACGCCGGGGTCGGCGCAGTCCCCGGTGTCCCAATATTAACTAACGATTGTAATAACGGTATTAAACCTATATTTTAAACAGTTCTCTGTTTCACTTAGAAAGTCCCGACAGGGCCTAATCATTGATCCGGCAGGACCAATAAGAATTACAAATCGGCGCAAATAAATGCCCGTCGTTGATCGCGGTAAGGAACTGAGTGGCCGAACGGCGGAACGTGTGCGACCGGTTTCAATGCCCCGACCCCGGCGCAGTCCCCGGTTTCGTCTGTAGCGGCTGATGCGCCGACAATAACTCAAGTCGTGGTGAAAAGATTAACCAGTCAGTAAGGTTGGTAGCGGGGTTGACTACCTTGATCCGTCACCCAACCAGTAACAGGCCCGAGGAGGCGGTGCGCCGAGTACCACACGCTCCTCTCAAGAGGACGTGGGACTAGGCCCCACAGAAGAGCTGCTACTGAGAAATCCCACACGGAAAAACCCAATAACATTTTTCCCGAGCTGGGGATCGAACCCAGGACCTCACGTTGAGCAGTCACGCTTGCGACAACTAGACCAACGAGGATCAAATCAAGGATACATTTTGCTAAATTTTATCTCAATAGGTTCAGCTATTACAGCGTAATTTAATAACAAACATACAAACTTTTTCGTTTAAAATAATCAGTTGGATTAAAATTTGGTGTAATGTGTAGTTAAAAACTTTGTCAGTCAGATTAACATGAAACATCGTTTTTGTTTGAGAGATTAACCCTTAGCTTGTTCCAGTTTCCGGGAAACTGACAACGGTCTCAGAGACCACGAAATTGTTTTTTAAATACGCCTTTGACAGAGTATTTAATCGTACAGATTAAAAAACTGTGGGACTAGGAACTACAGAGTAAAATGTCTCACAAAATGCGTAAAAGTTTTTTATGTTCTGTGGTCTATTTCAAAATTCAAACCCAGAACGCAGAAAGCTTACTGGGTTGTTTGTTTTGCAGGGCAATTGTCTAACGAAACCAACATCAATCACGACGGTTGATGTGTCAAAAACAATATTCATTGCGTGGTACATAGTTGTGGAGAAGTCGGATTGTTAATACAAATGTTGCTATGTAAATTGTTGACCTGTCAAAATCAAAGCCATAGGGATTACGAGTGTGTTGCGCAATAAGAATGCAGTTCTGCCTACGACGGGTCGGCTTCCAGTCTATCCAGATGCAGCTGAATACCAGTATTTAACGCGAAGCGACTGCCATCAGACTTCCGTAACCCAGTTACCAGGCAATGCCGATATCCTAAGGTTAGACCGGTTGTCAGACTTTCGGGCTTCTGACTACCCGTAAGGACTGTTTAGGTATTTGTATGACACCTGGGACCGACGGTTTGAAGTGTTCTCCGTCTTGATGTGTAACGAACGGTTACCTATCTATGGACTGATCGCGGCAAGTACGGCTTAATCTAGCAAATCTTACGATCCTATCCGCGGGGTTGTTAAGTAGCTATAAGCAACTCCTTGTTTTTATCGTGGTGAAATCTTCATGGATACCCTTCGCCTGGGGAAGACGAAGGGCTATGCCGGACTCTTACCGGCTAAAAACCCACGGTGTTTCTCCTTCTGACCCCTGGCCGGGGTCGCGGGATTCGCAGCTGCATGCATCGCAATCCCGGCAGGCCTCGGTCCGCCAGCCCCTGGCAGACCTCTCTCGCTGTCCCCTGCTCCACGTCCTCCTGAGAGGCGCGCACGCAACACATGCGCGCCGCCTTCTCGGGCCTGTTACTGGTCGGGCGACGGGTCCCATAACCCGCCGCCTTCTCGGGCCTGTTACTGGTCGGGCGACGGGTCCCATAACCCGCTGCCCGCAGCTATAAGCAACTCCTGTCCCCGTCTGTGTGAGTGACTTATTAATTATGTCATATAAAAACTATACAATTATGTTTTACTAGCTGTACCCGCGACTCCGTCCACGTGGAAGTCGGAAACGAATTTTGTGCAATAACTAAACTTTCTTCTTGATAACTTTAAATTCTAATATCTATTGATTGAGCAAACCGATTACGATGAAACAAAAACTAAATGTTACTCCGAAATAGGCACAATATTTGTCTATAAAAGTCAACCGTATTGACATAGTTATTTTCACGTAAAGGCCTCTACACACTAAAGCCGCCCGGCGGCTTCACCCGGCGGGTTATTGCCAACGGGTTATTGCGGCTAACTAAGCGAACGAACATGACGCAATACAATTAGTGAGGTCCGCCAGGCTTGTTTTGCGTCACGTTCGCTCGCTTTGGTGTTTAGAGGCCCTAATACGTGCACAAATTAACTGACAAACAGATAAACAGACAAAAAAAATCGAAAATTATGGAAATGGATTCCATTCCTTATTCTTCCTTTTTTTTTAATGTGCATTCTCATTTATTATATGTATAGATATAGATTTCGTAGCATCTTGTTGAATAATAACAATCACAATAAAACAAACTTCAGTAATTCATACTTAATTAATAGTTCTAAGAAGTTAGCTAGCAATTCACAAACACATATTGCTACTCGTTAAGTTAGCCGTAAAGTTTATTGCACAAGTTTGCATATTAACACAATTGCAGCGCTTTATTAAGTTAGCCGGCTTATGAATAGTCAGATAACTTGGGCTGAATTGTCTCTATGTAGTTTTATCGTATGGGGCTGTTACCAGAATAGCAAAAACGAGGGGCTCGTGGCTAAAGATGCACTTGTCGCGGTCAGTCCGGGGATGGGTGACCGTCCGTGGCTCAGAGAGTAAGTTAAACCGTAGGTTCCGGGTGTCATACAAATACCTATGATAGTCGTTACGGGTAGTCAGAAGCCCGAAAGTCTGACAACCGGTCTAACCTTAGGATATTCATTTTTGGATTTTTTTGTCTGTTTGTCGGTAGCGGAGATGAGAATGTTGAGATGGATGTGTGGAGTGACCAGAATGGATAAATTCAGGAATTAGTATATAAAAGGAAGTTTGAAAGTAGCGCCAGGGACAGAAAAGTTGAAAGGGAACCGTTTGTCTTGGTATGGGCATGTGAAGAGGACGGATGAAACGCATGTGACCAAAAGAGTTATGAATATAAATGTAGATGGATGGAGAGGAAGAGGGAGGCCAAAGAAAAGATGGATGGATTGTGTGAAGAATGATATGAAAGAGAAGGGAGTCAGTGATATCATGACGAGTGAGAAGACGGAATGGAAGAAGAAAATGTGTTGCGCCGACCCCAAGTAACATGGGATAAGGGCAGGAAGATGATGATGATATCTGTTTGTCGGTTTGTTTGTATACGTATCATGTAAAAAGTACTGACGCAATGCAGTCGACTTTTATAGAAAAATATTGTGCTTATCTCTGAGTAATAATATTTAGTTTGATCGTTATTGGTTCGCTCTGTCAAAAGGTATTAGAATTTAAAGTTATCAAGAAGTGTTTAGTCATGGCAACATAATATTGGTTCCCAACTTCCACGCGGACGAAGTTGACGCGTTGTTTTACGCTAATTCATGCTTAGTTTACTCGAGTTTAGAAAGTAATTCTTACTACCTGTAACACTTAAGCTATGTCTACACCAGTGGGCTTTCATGTTCATCTTGCGTCTTCGTCTGAAGCATGCGTGAAGCGCCATAGCGCATGCAATAGCGCATGCCTTAATACTAGTTCGACAAAAGCGCATGCCCCTAGCGCACGCTAATCTGGCATCGTTATTGTATGTCGACTGACGACTAACCGAGGCGTACCGGTGTAGACGATAAGCTGCATGCGTCTTAAGGTAATCAATATTGCATGCGCTTGACGCAAGAGGAATTGAAAGTTGAAAGCGCAAGATGAAATGAAAGCGCACGGGTGTAGATATACCATTATACATGGTGAATGATTGTTTAGTTCCTATTAATGAAACTACAAGTGCGAGTGAATAGCAGCCGATCCTATTTACTAAGCGAAAAGTACTTAGAAGGACTAATAACAAGTACTAAGCTTGTGTAAACTATGCATAATTCGAGTGTTATACACTTGCGGAACTTCAAGTGAAAGGTACTATTAATTAAATTCTAACTACAAAACCATACCTGCATGATCCAACGACACATCCTGAGTTGACTTTTTTATAATAATAAATAACATACGCATGAATAATAAGATTATGTTATTAGACACTTTTTAAAGTTCATACTGCTTGTGACAAATAGCCTGTCATAGATATTCTCTTGAGTTGAAAGTCAAGACCAGTTCAGACTACGCTATGCTATTTCGCTATATTATATCGTTGTAAAGCGTATCTCGTCATAAGCTATAACACATCGACTTCACATAGACATCTATCTCGTCTCCGCTACGCGCCGTCGTCAGCTTGCGAGGCAAAGCTCACATCTCCGCTTTGTATCGCGGCCCAGCTCAATCTCAGCGAGGGACAGCTCACATCTCCGCTTCCATCGCGCCATACAAATATGATACATCTCTGCTCAGTGGTATCCACTTAAGCTAAGTGGAGTCGAGATGTGTGAATAACGAAGTTCTATTGGTTTTTTAAAACACATCTCCGCTCCGCTCGTCTCGTCTTCGCTTTGGTAGAGTCCGGGCCTTAGAGCCTTTTCGGACTGAATTAGCTGATATAAGGACCATGCTGTCCATCCTCTTGATGAAGCAAGAATGAATCTATCTATGTAATATCAATCTATTTTTTTTTTTCTATTTGACTACTGTAGATTGTCATAGGGGACCGTTTCTACGTAACCGGGCAGTTATTGGCGTGACCTGAAGGGTCTCCAGCTAATGGGGGGGAGGGGGGGAGGGAAGTAAAATACTAAACCTAAGCTAACTACTTGTACTACACTAACATCATGACTACCTGTAATAACAGCTGCTGTTGTTGCAGGTAGTCATGATGTTAGTGCTGCACTAAGGGCGACCCCTAGTGGGACTCGGACCTCGGCTTAGGGCGTTGCTGGCGGGGGCTTAGGGGGGGGGACACACACAGCTTGATGAGGGCTGAATTATCGGTGTGAAATTTAATTAATTTGCATGTCGCATGTGGCAGAATAAGTCGGAATCTATCACTTTGTAAGGCCATTTTACGTACCATGTTCTAGCAAATAAATTATTTGAATGTACACGTATTTGCCAACGTAAACAAAGTATTTTATTCCAATCTATCTAAAATCGATGGCTATTACCAAAAGCAAAGTAAAATAAACAGACACATGCCGCCACGAGCCGGTCCTAACTGGTTCCAACTCGATTTAACTTTTTCGATTAAGGCCTCCTTCACACGGATATTAATCTTATTGGTGGTGCCGTCAAATATCAGTGTCGTTGAGTTTGAGTTGAGCCTTATTTATTTATCAACATTTTTTTATTGACTTCAAAGTTGTACAATGGGGGAGCGATCGCTCCTGGAGTCCTGGGTATTTTTGGATTTCCTGCCTAGTTGTCTAAGCAGTTTACTGTGTTCCGTCGTGTGTATGTGAGAGCCAGAGGGGTATAGAGGAATCCCTCTATATCTCTTTTACGTGGATTCGGGTGCTCGATCTTAGACCCAGTCTGCGCTTATCATTGGGTGCGACTAGGATCAAACGTGATCAAGCCAAATAATGAAAAAAAAGTACCTAGACTTAAATGCAATTGATTTTTCAAAGATGGTAGCCACTTTATTTATAAAAGAGGCTAATTTATTTACATTACTTTGTGTCATTTTGGGCGTTGTGGGTATATCTTCTTCTTCTTCTTTTCTAGTGTCAGCATGAGCTATACAAAAATAGCTCATGCTGTGGTGAAAAGATTAGTCAGTCAGCAAGGTTGGTAGCGGGGCTGACTGTCCAGGGTGCGCCGGACGAACTTAAGTATCGTCACTCGTGGAGGCTCTTTTCATGCACCCCATGTCGGTATATGGGAAAGGTTAAATTAAACCTGTCCCATATACCCATATACCTTCTTAGCCTATTGGGGTATTTAAACGAGTGAAGAAACTTAAGTACGTTCGCAACACCCTGGGCAGTCAGCCCCACTATCAACCTTGCTGACTGACTAACCTTTTCACCACAGCATGAGCTATAGTCGTATGCTCGTGCCAGCGCTAGACAAGAAGAAGTAGACTGTCGTTAGGATCCACTGTTTTATTCCAAGTTCGGAAGATCGGCAAAAAATGCAGCTGACGCATAATATTTTTCTTTAATCCCCTGATTTATAGTGAAAGAGTTATATGAATTATTTCACAATACTATTCCTTTAAAAGGTGAATAAATAACAATTTGTCTACACACGATCTGTATCTCAGATTTGGCAACATTCCAGTGTTGTCAACATGCCTCGGCTTTTTGCTCCTTTGATTTGGAACTCTACAGCCTAGTTCGATCCAGGAATAGGCTAACGGGGCAAACGCGACACGACGCGGTGCGACGGCGACGCGACACGATGCGACGTGACGAAGACGCGACGCGACGGCGATGCGACACGATGCGACGCGACACGATGCGATGAAAAGTACGCGTTTCGTCGCATCTAGCCGCAGACTGCTACATAGCCTGTCAGTAGGAAATGCCGGTAGTTTTGATAGCGTTTTGCGCGTTCGAGCATCGCGTCGCGTCGTGTTCCTCGCTTAGTGCGTATACACGTAGAAAGCGGGTTGCCAGCACCGATCTGTCATCGCTTTTCGGTGCTGTTCCGCGCAGTTAGTCGGCGCAGGTAGTTTCTATACTGTGTGGCGAACCAGCGCCGACAAGCTCCGAATATCGCCGACAAGTTCCGACCTGCTCCGTTTTTTTCCGTTCCGTCATTTGTTGCTGTATTTGCAAGGGAGTAAGGCGTATTTTTGTTAAAAAAATGCCAGCCCCTGCTTCTGCCCGCTTCCTTTATGTAGCGGTTACCTGCACGGACCAGTACCGATAAGCGCTGGTAGGTCGGCGCTGGTTGCCTGCTTTCTTTATGTATGCCCTCACGCAGGACAACTCGTTAATGTGAAGATATTTTGTAACATCTTAAGGTGTTTGTGCATGTAAGATTTGTTTTTGTAAACGCACCTACGCTACAGGAGAAACTCCTAGATTGGGGCAATCGTGTTCAATTTTTGTTCTTTACTGCCAACCACACGGAAAAAAAACTGTTTGTAAGGGTCAAAAAACACGTCCGTTATATGCTTCCGGGAGCCGGATCTGACTATCTGATCGAATTCATGAAATACACGTACGATTCTCGTGTCCGATTTTTTCTGGACGACGCCCGGACGATGCTTACGATTCTGACATCCGATCCGATAGTCTGATTGTATAAGTAATTCATGTTTAAACAAATGTATGACGCGGAGGCCTTCAGATAGTCTGATCAGACTATCGGAATCGACTATCGAAGGCAAGTATCGGACGTGTATTTGGGCTGTAACTGTCATAGTTTGTTATCATGGTTTCAATGCAAAACAAAAAAAAAACAAAACAACAATAACATTATTATTTTTTGTTAAGTTTGTAATTTTATATTGTATGCTACTGTTTTTGTTTGAATTTTAAATTCATATTTTGCATGCCTAACGGCCAAATATGTTCTGGAACTGAAACCATGTAAACCTTTACACCTTTATTATGTACCCATATTCGTGAAATAAATTATTTGATTTGAACAAAAAAAAAAAAACATAAGTTTTGCATTTTCCTGGTCAAAGTTCGAGATTTTTCTTAAACCAACAGTTCTAATAAACGTCATAATAAAAATTTGATCCGAGTTCAGGAGTCCACATGAATAACTTTATAAACATTATATTACCCGTTCTCGGCAGCCCACGGGGCAACTTGTAGGATCCCGTGTTACCATCCGCCCCCGGGGACAAAGCTACATTCTGTTACGAGTCCCCTTTCCTCCCCGGTGAACGGGGTATTTGTGATATTTTCCTCGTACAACGAAATACGCTGCTTTGTGAACATGTTATTAAATCTTTTACAACATTAATGGAATTATAATATCAGGAAAGAGGCCTATATGGAAATATGAATAATAAAACCGGCCAAGTGCGAGTCGGAATCGCGCACGAAGGATTCCGTACCATTATCTATAAAAACGGTAAAAAAATCACGTTTTTTGTATGGGAGCCCCCTTAAATGTTTATTTTATTCTGTTTTTTAGTATTTGTTGTTATAGCGGCAACAAAAATACATCATCTGTGAAAATTTCAACTGTCTAACTATCACGGTTCATGAAGTACAGCCTGGTGACAGACGGAGGGACGGACAGCGGCAATAAAATCACGTTTGTTGTATAGGAGCCCCCTTAAATATTTATTTTATTCTATTTTTTAGTAGTTGTTGTTATAGCGGCAACAGAAATACATCATCTGTGAAAATTTAAACTCTCTAACTATTACGGTTCATGAGATACAGCCTGGTGACAGACGGACAGCGGAGTCTTAGTAATAGGATCCCGTTTTACCCTTTAGGTACGGAACTCTAAAAATGCTGCACAAAATTTTCTTTTTCATCGTACTTACTTAACTTATGTAAGAGAAACTCAATACAAGTTCAAGCTAAACGCATTTCCTTTTAAGATTGCTAAGTGAGTACGAAGTGACAGCTTGGGCGAGGTGCCAACGTTGCCTGAGATCTATTCAGATCACTAAGAGCGATTATGCACTGCATCCGATCCGAAACCGTGAAAATACGGATATAAAAACTCGGACCGAATTCGGATATTGCTTAAGCACTGCATCCAATCCGAATCCGTGAAAATACCGATCTAGAGTAAAAATCTCGAACCGAATTCGGATGTTGCTTACGCACTATTCCGATCTCTGATCCAAATTCAAACAATTCAGGGGCCATCTTTGCCATATCCATTTGGCGTCTGATTTGAATCCGAGGTAATGCGAAAGCGTTCATACAAACAGTACTACGGCTACTTTGGTTCGCCAATTGTTCTTCCGAATTAGAAACTCACGGATGACGGATAGAAATCGGATGACGGATGCTGGATGTAGTGCGTACACTACCATACAAATAGTTCTATGGCTACTTCGGAACGTATTTTCACGGGTTCGGATCAGATGCAGTGCTTAATCGCTCTAATATTTAATATTTTTGCTTGTACCGTCTGTATGGAACGAGAAACTCCAGCTCGTGGCGCTTTAGCGTCATACAAGGTGACTTTAGTAGGTATCTTTTTACTTATAAGCCCTGGGTACTAGCCCTTAGTAGTCCTGGAACAGTTTACCGGGACTTTAGCAATCTAAATGCGAGATGTGGCAAAAAAAAGCGGGACCCAACTGTCAAAGTATAGGCAGGCGAAAAATACAAATAAAAATGATTTTTTCGTTCGTTCGACGCGAGATTCGCGGTCGCCATCACCACTCTTCTAGCTAAACAGAACGCGCGTTCACTTAATTCCAACTTCTGGCCGAACGTTTAGCCGTAGGTACGATAAAACGGAACAATTGGCGTCCCGCATACGTCTTTCGCGGGACGCATCCTCTAAATTTCTAGAAACGGGATATCCCGGCACTCGCGGGACGGTTGGCAAGCCTAGTTACATCTATTTTTATAACAACGTTTAGTAAAATAAAAACACATAAACCAAACCCTTACGAAACGTTTTTAGGGTTCAGTACCAGAAAATGAAAAAACGGTACCTACCTTTCTAGGATTACTTTGTTGTCCGTCTATCTGTCCGTAAAAACCCTTTTCCTCAGGAACGGCCAAACGAATTAAGTTGAAGTTAATACCAAATACTAAGGTCTATTGTTTTGTGGCACTGTAAAAATTCAAGATTCTAGCTCTCAAAACAATGAAAAGATACGGCCGTTCAAATCAGGTACTTCCCGTTGACCTAGAATCTTAAAATTTGGTACGAAGGAATTTCATTTTGAGGTGCGCAACCCTAACAATCGTGAAATATTAGTCGCATATAATATGCGCCAAGCCTAAGGACAAGAAACTAACTTGCCTTATTTTTTTTTAAATCTCGGTTTCTATTTCACTTCCACAAGACTTCTTACTATTCCAATTTCTAGACCAGTAGGATGATTGAACCAATAAATAAAAAATAAAAATTATTCAAAAACTTTTTCAAATGTGCTCAAGAACTTGGAACATTTACAACCAAGTAAAGCCTACGCAAAGTCTGACAGAACCTACAGTACTAATTCATTCTAGGTCGGCTTCCAGTCTTACCAGATGCGGCTGAATGTCAGTTTATTAGGGTTCCGTACCCAAAGGGTAAAACGGGACCCAATTACTAAGACTCCGCTGTCCGTCCGTCCGTCTGTCACCAGGCTGTATCTCATGACCCGTGATAGTTACAGCGGTTACGCACTGCATCCGATCTGAATCCGTGAAAATACGTTCCGAAGTAGCCATAGAACTATTTGTATGGTAGTTTACGCACTACATCCGGCATCAGTCATCCGATTTCTATCCGTCATCCGTGAGTTTCTAATTCGGAAGAAAAATTGACGGACGAAGTAGCCGTAGTACTGTTTGTATGAATGCTTTCGCATTACCTCGGATTCAAATCAGATGCCAAACCGATATGCCAAAGATGGCCCCTGAATTGTTTGAATTTGAATCAGAGATCGGAATAGTGCGTAATCAAAATTCGAATTCGGTCCGAGATTTTTACTCTAGATTGGTATTTTCACGGATTCGGATCGGATGCAGTGCGTAATCGCTCTTAGACAGTTGAAATTTTCACAGATGATGTATTTCTGTTGCCGCTATAACAGCAAATACTAAAAAACAGAATAGAATAAATATTTAAGGGGGCTACTATCCAACAAAAGTGATTTTTTTAAAAACAGAATAAAATAAATATTTAAGGAGGCTACCATCCAAGAAACGTGATTTTTTTGCCGTTTTGATAGATAATTGTACGGAACCTTTCGTGCACGAGTTCGACTCGCACTTGGCCAGTTTTTTCTTTCTTTTATTGCCCACTTTAGATTTCAAGCAAAGAAGTTTCTTTTAAAGTCGGAACTAAGTTGAAAGATTTATTGTTTTGCTGGCGTTATGGAAAATATAGTGCTATTAAATAAGCGCTTCAAAATTAACATAACATCACGCCTGTAACCCTGAAGGGTTAGGCAGTATAGTACACCCACATTTCGCCGTTATGTTTAAGTCCCATGTAATAGGGGACGTTATTATAGTTATGGGAGGAAAATCATCCACCACCTCCCAATTTCGTTCAACCCCAGGAACACCTGCCACTCGGATGTGATTTGCAGTGGCCTACATGGAAAGCGCTCAATAGACTGCGCACCCAAGTAGGCCGCTGCAAATATAACCTAGCAAAATGGGGGATCATAGATCCCTCCGACACTCAGTGCGAGTGCGGTGCTCCTGACCAGACGATGGCCCATTTGCTTCAGTGCCCAAAGTGTAGGGACACTTGCACTTTGGAGGACATGAAAAGCGCCACTGATGCCGCAATAAATGTGGCTACATATTGGGCCAAAGTACTGTAAAAAAAAAGGATTTTTACCATCGATTCGAAAAGAAGAAGATGTAATAGGGGGCGAGCCTATTGCCATCAACCGGACACAAATCCAGACTCCGGGCTGTTACTGTGATATTCCATACGGAAAAACCCAATAACACTTTGCCCGACCTGGGGATCGAACCCAGGTGGTCTACTCCCTGAGCACGAAGTCCATAGTTTCGCCCTTAGTTACGAGCGCTTCCTACTTCCTATTATCTACGGACATACGATTATTTCGGGGCCCGAACTAAAAATGAATGACAACACGATTTGACAGTTGTCCCTACTACCGACGTGTTTTTGCCCGTCCGAAAAGTTGAACTTGACACTTGTTTTGTTCACTCCTACGTTTCGGGCTACTTTCGGACGGGCGAATAACTTCGTTGACGGGCTTAGGGAATAGGCCCCCTGGCCAGCATAGTTGACTAAGCCTAAACCTTTCTCATTCTGATAATGTTATTTAACTTTTCTACTACGTGCGCGCACTTTGATACTATATTAGGAACCCTAATGGTGGGACTTCGTCCGACAGTCCGTCCTTATGTCTGTCACAGCTGCTTATTTCAGGAACTAGTAATGCTGTTTCGTACTCAATTTTAAAACATTAAATATCGCGTGCCGAATGCTTGGCGAATGCTTGACGACACGTTTGGTGCAGTGACTAAGCGATTGACTGCTGCGCTACGGGTCGTGGGTTCAATTCCCACACGAAACAAAAATTTGTATGGCCTACAAATGGTTGTTTTGGGTCTCAGCGTTTGTGTATGTTAGATTTATGTCTGTAAACGCACCCACGATACAAGAGAAATCTTAGTGTGGGGCAACGTTTTTTATAAAAAAAAATGTGGTATCATATGAATGGACTTTATTTGCACACTAGCTGTACCCAGCATGCGTCGAAATGCACTTTTTCCTACTCATTACCTACCTTCAGAAACAAAATCAAAATAGTAACAAAAAGTTAAAACCATTTTCATGCATGCAGTAAACAAATGAAGATTTAAGGATATACTGAGATAATTTCGTTTTTTTAAATAGGTACCAAAATTTTCTTTCATAAGAACCTTCTCCTGACAAATAACAAAAAAAAAATGCGACATTTGTCCAGCCGTTCACGCGTGATGCCCGTGACCAAGGGAAATAGGGATTCATCTTTATACAAGGTTAGTCGGAAAGGGGGTACTAATCCGCAGGCCACTTAAAGTATCACTGATGACAGTTTTAAAGCAAGTGTTAAAATTTCAAAATTCGAAAATTTTTATTTCCATGTAAAATAATTTTCATTTTAGTTTTTTCAGAAATTCTTCGTCCCTACTTTAGTTATGAATTCAGAAAATGGAGCTTCTAATTTGTGACCCCAAATATGACCTAAAATGTAAACACAGCTGATCGTAGCTGAAGATAGATAGATTTTAGAATATTTTATTTGTAATTTTTGAACAGCTATTTCTCTTTAAATATTGACTTTTGGGAAAAGTGGTAGAACAAAAGTTACTCGTTATTATGGGTACTTTAACACCCTTTCGGAGTAGTACCCCCTTTCTGACTAACCTTGTATATAGGTACCTGTATAGGTAGATTATGAAATATATTTTTATTATCATTTATGCCGCACAGTTTTTGACTTATGATGAGAATTCAAAAATGATCTCAAACCGAAAAATCTGGAATAAATCTAGATCAAAGAGATTTATGTAAATATCACAGGAAAAATAAAACAACATTTGTAACTAGAACAGTTTTTTAGAACTCAGAATAAATACCTTTTTATACTTTTCCTTCCAATGCACGGAACCCTCGGTGCGCGATTCCGACTCGCTATTGGCCGTTTTCTTAATTTGAATATTTTCTTCATATGCTACTTAATAACCCTGTCAAGTTTCTTCAATAAATTCGAAGTAGCCCTGTATAATGCATATGTATTTTTTCTTTAAGAGGAGGAGCTCGTGGCTAAATAATTACAGCCGCATAGACCGATCTTCCGGGTTAAGCCACGCTTGCAAAGGTTGGTCTGTGGATGGGTGACCATTTACCATAACGAGTTTCCTCCGTGCCTCGGAAAGCACGGAAAGCCGTTAGTCCCGGCTGTCATTTGTAGATCTTTGACAGTCGTTACTGTTGGTCAGAAGCCAGAAAGTCTGACAACCAGTCTTACCAAGAGTATCGTATTACCTAGTTACCCCAGTTACTGGGTTGTGGAGGTCTGATAGGCAGTCGCTCCATGTAAAATACTGATATTCAGCTGCATCCGGTTCGACTGGAAGCCGACCCCAACATAGTTGGGAAAAGGCTAGGCAGATGATGATGTATTTTTTCTTTAAACATTTGAAGTGAAAATCTTTGAACCTTATACAATCAACTCGGCGACCCTCTTGACCACAAAGCAGAAGACTCTTAACCTTATTTCAAGTATGTACCTAAGGGTCGGTTTCTAGTCTTAAGAAAATGTATCTATTCATACGAGCGTGTTGTGGAAACCACTGAATCAATAAGAATAAGCATGCAGTATAATTAGCCCAATACTGTCTCACTGTAGGGCAAGGCTCATAATATTTTTGAAAGACCTATCCCCACGTCATGGGGTAGACGAGAAAAAAAAACATCCCCACTTTACGGGTACAGGAAGTACCATTTTTTTTCATGATTTTCTTGTACCACTTTGTTGGCGTGACTATCCATGCCAAATTATAGCTTTCTAGTACTAAGGCCCGTATCAATAAACGTTACTCAGCCCAAGAGATCGCACTTGATGACAATGTTGAGGTCTTGATCGTATTAATAAACATATAATCTACGTACTCAAGTTACGGCTTGGTTTTACGTTATCAGCTGAGTGATGGACTGATTAATAAACGAAACTCACCACTTAAGTATCAATAGATGGGGGTAATCGAGATGCTTAAATCTGAGTGTAGGCAGTCCGTGACTTGAGGTCGTGATTAGTTGCACGAAACATGGAGTTTGAAAATATTTTGGGTGAAATTAATTATTACGATGAAATGGAAGTACTTTGACGACATTTTCGGGCGGTCAAAATCAAAATTCAAAGATGGCGGCTGTGAAATTTTACAAAATATGCGTCATGGGTCCCTGGTTTTCGGGGGTGCTGATTTCGAAAATAATGTCAAAGTCAAAATCCAAGATGGCGACTGCGAGATTTTACAAAATATGCGTCATGGATATCTTTTCCATGGTTTTCGGGGGTGCTGATTTCGAAAATAAGGTCAAAGTGAAAATCCAAGATGGCGGCTGCGAAATATTACAAAATATGCGTCATGGGTATCGTGTCCATGGTTTTCGAGGGTACTGATGCCGAAAATGAGGTCGAAGTCAAAATGCAAGAGGGCGGCGAAATTAAACAAAATATTCGTCATGGGTCTCAACGATGTAATTTTACAACCATGGAAACGACACCAATGACGCATATTTAGTAAAATGTCACAGCCGCCATCTTGGATTTTGACTATGACCTCATTTTTTGCATCAGTACCCCCGAAAACCATGAAAACGACACCCACGACGCATATTTTATAATATTTCGCAGCCGCCATCTTAGATTTTGACTTTGATCTCATTTTCGACATCAGCGCCCCCTAAAACCACGGACATGACACCCATGACGCATATTTTGTAAAATTTCGCAGCCACCATCTTGGATTTTCACTTTGACCTTATTTTCTAAATCAGGATCCCCGAAAACCCTGGACACGATACCCATGACGCATATTTTGTAAAATCTCGCAGTCGCCATCTTGGATTTTGACTTTGATCTCATTTTCGACATCAGCGCCCCCTAAAACCACGGACATGACACCCATCACGCATATTTTGTAAAATTTCGCAGCCGCCATCTTAAATTTTCACTTTGACCTTATTTTCGAAATCAGCACCCCCGAAAACCATGGACACAATACCCATGACGCATATTTTGTAAAATTTTACAGCCGCCATCTTGGATTTTGATTTTGACCGTCCCCGCCCTCTGGAGGGGAAACGTGTGATATAATATAACTTTAAAGTTTTAACAAAATACAATTTATATAATGTAATAAGTGATAAAGTGATTATAATATATTCTAAAATGATACAATTTAATTGATGTTATTTTGTAATTAATGATATTCGTATGCCTCTTGCAGAGGCGGATGTGTCGGAAAACTAATTGTCTACCTACCTAACAACTTTTGTACCATATCCTTGGCGAATAAATATCTTATCTTATCAAGTATTTCAATAAGACTTACGACATAGGAATAACGAAATGTGATGAATGTTTACTAAACTTCGGTCAATCCAAGCTATCAAGTACAGCGCCTTGAGGTGTGTTTATTAATTAGCAATGATCTTGAGATGCTGACATCGTAATAATGGCGTATCAAATGATAACGTACTTGAGTATGTAGTTGAGGAACGTTTATTAATACGGGCCTAAGAGTCTCTGAGCTAAGCTGCGGATGGACAGACGGACGGACATGGTGAAACTATAAGGGTTCTTTGTTGACTACGGAACGAGTATTATGGAAAGAAATATGTGAAATTAACTTTTTTTTTAAATGCGTTCTTGTTTTCTCCACCAATAATCTTTAATTCCCTAACTGATAATTAACAGTATATCGGTTAGTTTAACTCATTTATACCATCTGCGACTGCCGCACTGCGGTACCTAATATTTACATTGTTCATTTACACCCTCGCTCGCATGTCGCTGCAGTTTACAAGACTAACTACTGAATATGTATACAGCGTGTCCCAGCTTTGTATTCTAGCCATGGATTTGACTTGGCTTTGTGTTACTACAAATAGGTTGGATCGGAGTATCGGATGTCAACAGTATGGAAGGATGTCGACATCTGAAGTTGTGATTTTGAATTCGAGTTTTCGTTTTGATAGGCTAAAATTATTAGGTTATAGTAGATTAATAGTAAAGTGAAAATAAAGAAATAAAAATAATTTATTCGCGCCAACATGACGCCAAAAAATAAATAAAACTATAAACAAAACCAAAAAGAAAACATTGGGAAAATATTCGGCACATCCACGCAAAACTCAAAACTCAAATAGCTCAGCATAATCTGTGATTCACGTACAAGACAGAGCCACAGGGATCCACAAGGGACACAATGCACAGTGCTTGTTTTCAGCGACAGTCGAAACTATTGCTTTTAGCTTTCCTGGTGAAGGTTGCGAGAATCCACTGGATGCGAAAAGCACAGGACCAGTCGATTTGGCGATGCTTGAGAGGCCTATGTGGACGTCCTTCGGTCGAATGATGATGATGATGATAGTAACGATGCCTGATACGTATCGATATTTTGGTGTATCGATACAACGGAATACGATATATTGATATTTTGTATCGATACACGGCAATGCATTATTTGGCTGTATCGTATCGCTTCGCCGAAATATCGCATCGAAAATATCGTATTGTATTGAGTACTTAGAGTGATGTTTGGTTTGTAAAGTATTAAGACAAGTAACAGTAACAAAGATTACAATTGTAAACAAACATAATTATTCTTCGTTTGTAATGCCTCCATATTTGTAGGTGCGGCATTAATCTTTGTAATACGATGCGGATAGGTAAGGTTATGTAAATATTACATTTGATTTTGTTGATTTTGGATGTTAATTTTTATTAAGAGTGATTTGGGTGCGAAATTCAAGTTGTGTTTATTAAATGTTAAAACTAAAGTCAACATTATAAATTTTCAACTCCACACAACAATACGATATTTCGATACGATATTTACAGTATCGATACAAAGATATACGATATACCTATATCGTGTATCGACTCAATCAGTTGCGATACATTACGATACGATATATCGATACAAAGCGACATATCGGGCATCGCTAGATGATAGTGCTTTTAGACGTAAAACATATTTTTATGTTTAATAACTATTCATACTACAGATTAGCGTGAATGCTTAGCCTCATGTGATAGCCTAGCAGTTGTACGCTTCCATTTCATGCTAGAGGGTCGGAGTTCGATCCCGTCCTGCACCTCTGACATTTCGAATTCATGAGTGGATCAGAATTTGATTATTACTTGCGTTAACGGTAAAGGAAAACATCGTGAGGAAATCTGCACACTTGAGAAGGCTATAAAAAAAGAAATTTCGATGGTGTGTATAGTCTGCCAACCCGCACCAGGCCAAGGTGCTGGAATAAGGCCTAAACCCTTCTCATTCTGAGAAGAGACCCGTGCCCATTAATGGAGCATATACGACTTTACTAATTTGTAATACAAAAAATCATAAAAATATTGCTTAAAAACTTTGTAACTTATAGCATAGTAACATTAATTGTACCATCGCTACGAGAATCGTAGCAACTGTTACGCCGTAGCAAGAGCTACGTCAACTACGCTGCCGTAGCAGATAAACAATCTGCTACGCTTTGAGTACAAGTTGGAACATTGTTGAATCGGATGTATAATTAATGATTAAACGAACTTACCTGTAAGTGAAGTTCTATCATAATTATGCGAGGTGTTTCGTTCGAAGAGATTAGATATACACTTGTAGTCACACATACAATGTCGCCATAATGCACTTAGTTTAAAGATAAAATAAACAAATACTTAATACAAAAAAACAAAAAAATAAGAAGTGGGTAGATTGACACTTCTCTATAGGTTTACTGCGGTCAATTTATCATTTAGTTCAGAGTTAACACAACACGATATTAATTTCACAATTTGAGGGTTAGCCTAGGGAGGGTGGGATGCTAATCTCTTCGAACGAAACACCTCGCATAATTATGATAGAACTTCACTTACAGGTAAGTTCGTTTAATCATTAATTATGCTTCTGTGTTTCGTTCTCGAGATTAGATATACACTTGTAGATATTGAGAGTTACCTAATTGTGAAATATATCGCAGGTGGAATCTAGGTAATAATATTAAAAAGAACCAAAAGGATTCGTAAATTAAATTTTAATTCAAATCACAACAATGTGATAATACAAAAGTTAGTTAAGTATATCGCAATTATTGATAAAACGAATACTTGGTAGATAATAACAATCATGTTTATGATTTATTCAACCTCGTCTAAGATACTCTTAGCAAATAAATTTCTATAAGAATCAGTTGATATAGCCCTATTATAAAACTTGGCAAAAGTTGTAGATCTGCCTTGCCATCCGGCAGTTTTCCTTATTAAATCTAAATTAACTCCCATTTTATGAGCTCGAGAAGTACTGGCGTGCCTAGTACTGTGAGCCGAAAATGTTGTAACGTCGATTCCACTGATCTCTAAGGTACTTTTTATCCACCTACTTAGTGTTTGAGCAGACACTTTATTATGTGGCTTTTTTGTGCTAATAAAAAGAAAGGTATGATTTTTACGTAAAGATTCGGTTACATGTAAATAATCAAATAATAATTTAGCTGGGCAAATTTCGGGTCTTTCCCGAAAGTATGGAAGTATGAGCATTGGCTGTTTTGATTTAACACTTGAGGTTTTTATCAAATCGGGAATCTTAATAGAAATTTCATTGAGTGAAGTATTAATATTTTCAATTTTAATTTTTGACAAGGTTTGAACCCTGTGTGCTGTTACAAGTGCAAGCAGAGTAACCAATTTTCTTGTAATTTTATTTAAAGTTAAATTATCGTTAGGTACCCAGCTAGCTAGAGTTTCTATAACTAATGAGGTATCCCAAGTTGAGTCGTATTTGGGCAAGGGTGGGCGAAGTCTAAATAACCCTTTAAAAAACCTTTTCACGCGATCGTCTTCACCGATTTGACGACCTAAAATTAACGACAATGCAGATCTGCAACTGTTTAAAGTAGCATATTGAGCACCAGCTTGAAAAAGATCAGTTAAAAAAGAAATAATCTTTGGTATGGATGCCTCAAAAAAATCAACGCTGTTTTGCTTACAAAAAAGGTACCATTTTTTCAAATAAGTGTCGTACTGTTTGATGGAATTTTCTGACAGAGACGCCAACATGATATCAATAGATGCAGGAGGAATACTTCTTCTCAGTAGAGATTCCCGCACAACACTCCGGCAACCAGGGTAAGCCGCTTGTGTATCTGATGGTTGCTGGAATGAGAAATGATTAATTCCTTAGAAGGATAAAATCTCAATGGCTTTGACTCGAGAAGCTTATTGAACAAGGGATACCACGGTTGTGATGGCCATGCCGGGACGACTAGTATTCCTCTGGCTTTATCACTAATAATCTTTCTCAATGTTTTCAGAATAATTGAGAAAGGAGGGAACCCGTAAAAATACCATTCTGACCAACTAATAGAAAAAGCGTTAATATTATAGGCGTCAGGGTCTTTATGCCACGACACGTATTTTGCACATTTTTTATTTATGCGGCTAGCGAACATATCTATATCAGGCGGACCAAAAGATTTTATTATTTTTTGAAAGGCTACGTCTGATAACTCCCATTCAATATCAGGGTGAACTCGTCTCGATTCAGCATCGGCGATAGTATTCTCGACTGAAGGGATATACAAAGCAGAAATGAAAAGTTTACGTGCCGCACACCATTGCCAAATTTCTTTAGTAAGTTTAGTTAAATGGGGAAACTGTACACCTCCCATGCGATTTATATATGAAATCGCTGTTGTATTATCAACACGTAAAATAATTTGACACTCTGATAACTTTGTAGCAAATATTTTGAGTCCAATGAAAGCTGCCATTAACTCCAAATAATTGATATGTTGATTTCGTTCATCCCTACTCCAACTACCGCTTGCTGTTTTACCTGCACAGGCTGCACCCCACCCCGTAGTTGAGGCGTCAGTCTGGATTTCCAAATTATATTCATCAAATTTTATTTTACATGTAGTGTTATCAATAGAATTTATCCACCAGTCAAAATCCGAATTTAGTGTAGATGGAATAGTCATGAACTTATCATAATTATCATCGCTTTTTAAATTTAAGAATTTACATCTCTCGAACTCTTTTGTATAGAGCCAACCATACTCAACGGCTGGGCAGGCAGATGTTAATAATCCTACTAAACGTGCAAAATCTCTAATTTTACACCGTTTAAGTTTCTTAAATTTTAATAATTCGTTTTTAATCTTCACGCGTTTTTCTACTGGTAAACTAATCTCCATTGTTTCAGAATTTATGATAAATCCTAAATATCTGCTTGAAGTACTCGGTATCATACGGCTTTTAGGTTCATTTATAATGAAGCCCAAAGAACAAAGTAATTTCTGCGTAATATCAACATTATCAGCACAATCGCTATAGCTATGTGATACAAGACATATATCGTCGAGGTATATTGTTGACAGGTAACCAGTACATCTTAATAATTTGACGACTGGTTTCATGATTTTTGTAAACACGTAGGGTGCAGTATTGAGACCGAATGGCAGAACATTGAACTCGTATAAGCTATCTTTCCATTTAAATCTTAAATATTTTTTGGAATTGTTGTGAATTTTAATTAAAAAATATGCATCTTTAAGATCGATTGTTGACATATAACATCTTTTTGAAATAAGCTTTACAATTGTTCGAAGGTCTTCTAATTTAAAATGCTTGGTGTTAATAAAATTGTTTAATTTTTTTAAATTTAGAATAAGTCGTGTTTTGCCATTCGGTTTTGGCACTAAAAAAATGCTAGATATGAACTGGCCATTACAAGGTTCACACCTTGAAACAGCACCTATGGATAATACACTATCTATAGCCTGGTCAAAATCACATATTTCTGTACGAGAATAATTTTGAGCTGCCGGTAAATTATACTGATACGGCGTTTGTGTAAAGGGAATTTCATAACCCTTTATCCATGACAGTATAGTTTGGTCCGGTGTTATTCGAGACCATTGATCGTAAAAATTACATAGCCTGCCGGCATAATTTACCGTAGTGTCTTCTACTGGCGGCGGCGATGGCTGGTCGGACGTGACGCTCTGGATGAGGGCGCGCGCTGTTGCCTCGTCGAAGGTGCAGCCTCCTTCGTTCTCCGAAGCCCCGTCGGCCTGCGGTTCGGGGCTGGAGCCTTCCAGTTTAAATTCCTATTAGATGGCGGGGGCTTCGGTTTGTTCGCGAAACCTTTGGATGGCGCGATAGACTTTAGTTCAGCTCCGGACTTATTTATTGCCTTTGCTGTTTTCAAAGTGTCAGCGAGCTCTTCACCAAAGAGTAAACTATCAATTTTTGTCATTTGCATCTGGTCTTTTAATTCTTTTTTCAGCACAGCCAATATGAAATTACGTCTGGTGACAGAATCGTTATGCTGACAGTCGCACAAAATACGTCCTGTATCGACAAGTAGTTTTAATATAAACGGATCTTTTGTCTCTTTAGACAAAAGAATAGTGATAGCTTCACTTAAACACGCGACAGCGCTGCCAATCTGTTTCTGTTTAGCCTGCATAGCTTTGTCTCGCTTCACTATGACGTCAGTGACAGCAGCTTTTATTTCCGGATTAAGGGACGGTGCGTCTATCAGCTTACAATTGGCTGGAGGCAAATGAGATTCTAAGAGCTCCTTACGGAGTTCCTTAGTCAAGCCTGAAGTGGCAATAAATTCAAAACGAATGGCCAAATCCTTCTGAATATCTTTACCAAAAACTGTAGTATTTGAAGGATCTGTTCCCAAGATTTCCAACACGGTTTCGTCTAAATCCTCCTCAATAGCAAGAGCTTCTTCGACCGTAGGTTGGAGAGGAGGCTCTTGTGTCGTTTCAGGCACATCCAATACCTGCACTGACTCCAAACATGACTTGCTGGTTGATGGTACTGGCTCGTCTAGGTCCGCAGGTAGGTATTCAACATTCTCCGATTCCATAATTGTATCATCTGCAATCGGAATTTTAAATAACCACATATAACCAACGCTTTGTTCGTATTGCAATGCAATACACCAGAGATTTACAAAAGTAATCTTTCGAAAATAGCATTATGATTTGTATTCATAATTCGATATATAATTTTAGTAGGTACTTAAACAAGTAACAGTAAATTTTTATTTGTTTCGTACACGAAATAACTACAGCGGGTAAGATGAACTCATAGACGTTGCATCGTGAACCCGAGTATAATAATATTAATAATCTATATAAATCAATATCTAAGTAGTACCTAAACAGGTAACAACTTTTATACGTGACGACACGTATGATTACAGCGGGTAAGATGAACTCATAAACGTTGCATCGTGAACCCGAGTTGTAAAAGGATAAGTTACAATTCGTGCATTGTAACGTTAATCCATGGTTAATTAATTCATATTCTTTAACCATCGGTAATAAAACATAAACATTACCTTGAGGTTTTGTTGACAACTGTACAGAATCCGAGGATGATGACGATCTACGGCGTCCTTTTAACAATTTTCGTTCCAGTTTCTTTATTTTCTTCTTAATATAACTTAAAGAATCCTTGTCATCGCGTTTCGTTTTCGGCATTTTTGAGTATATAAACTAAAAAACACTACCCTACCGATTAAATGTATTACACAATGACAGAAGTGCGAAGTGGCGGAGCACTGAAATGTGAATGATAAATTGACCGCAGTAAACCTATAGAGAAGTGTCAATCTACCCACTTCTTATTTTTTTGTTTTTTTGTATTAAGTATTTGTTTATTTTATCTTTAAACTAAGTGCATTATGGCGACATTGTATGTGTGACTACAAGTGTATATCTAATCTCGAGAACGAAACACAGAAGCATAATTTGAATAATAACTCTAATTTTCAGTAACAGTGATTTTAAAAGACAAACAGTACCAACTCTAACATTACGTATTTCATTGTTAAAACTGAGTTGAAATGTAGAAGTACTAGTAGCAAAAACTGGCTTTCTGCCCGAGAACATTTTGAGTAATTTATGTTTTTCTGTTAGCACACAATGCTTTTTTTCTGTATAAAGCAAAAGATTTAAAATGCATTCTGCTTCTGAACTTTCATTTAAATTTTCTGCAATTTCTTTTTACAGTTCATAACAAACAGTATTACGTCATAAGCCTCAACAATCTTTGTATTTCCGAATTAATACGAATTATGTGAGTCGATCAATCTTTCTTTGTGTCTTTATGATATAGTATAACTTCGGCTTTATCCTCTTTGGATTATTTCCGGATGCATAACATATAACATAATTAGCCCATTACCGTCCCACTGTTGGGCATGAGCCTCTTCTCAGAATGAGAAGAGTTTAGGCCTTAGTCCACCATACTGCCTTGGTGCTGGTTGGCGAACTACACACACCATCGAGAACCTTTTGGAACCCTCTCAGGTGAGGTTTCCTCACGATGTTTTCCTTCACCGTTAACGCAAGTCAAAATCAAATTCTGATCCGTACATGAAATCGAAAAGTCAGAGATGCGGGCCGGATTTAAATTCGGACCCTAATGAATGCATAGGCATCAGCCTAGCAGTTGAACGTTTGCCTTCCATTGAAGGGCGTCTGTAGCAACACTGCTGACCCATACGTTTTGTATACTCAAGCGCACCATTGTATTAGCGCGGCGCAGCAGTCGTCTCCTCGCAACCGTACAGTTAGATCGATATAAACATGTAGTAAATCGGGTGTAAAAAGACCCTTAACGATAACGAAAACCACATATTCTACCCATCATTGGGATATTTTTTTTCTACCAGACCATACCTGGGAAATCATTGATTCCGGAGATATTGAAGGTCAAAGTATACATTTTTTTTGCATTTTCCAGAAAAGAATTCTAACTGATAATACTAAACTTTCTTCCAAACAAACATTATCAAAATTTTCATTTTTCCTAACAAATTACGCATTTGAAGTTACAAAAACGCAATGAATATCAAACGCACACGGCCGCCTTGGCTCAGCTGTGTAGCCGCTGCACAACCCACACAGGCACATTCGGTTACGTGCATTACATTGCGCGCTACAAAAAAACAGAGTTTTTTTTTATGCCTAAAAATAAAAGTCGTTTCCCAGAAATTATTTTTGGTCAATGTAATTTAGTTTGATGTACAGAGTGCGTAGATTTCGGCTATGTGATGGGTCTTTTTACACCCTGTATAGTAATTATGTATTTGGACATTGGCACCAGTAAAGTTATATATATCCTAACTTGTGATCTTCATTGAATAATCTTGCAATTTTCTACGTACCCCTACACGTTCAACTGCTAGGCTGTCACGGAGGAGGCAGGAGGGCTGTAGAAGGCAACCGTTCAACTGCTAAGCTATCATTCCTATCTAAATTGAATTCCGGATAGGTCAATTTAATTGGTCACATAATTCGTATAAATTCGGAAACACGAGGATTGCCGAGGCACGCAATGTCGTATTACTTACTGTACTGGAATAATAAATTATACGCCCCATTCTTGTTCCTGCCTTAACCGTAGCAATTGCCGTCTATCTTCCGTAACTCTTTAGGAAACAAAGCTTTCGCTGTAAAATGCTATCAGAGTGGAAAATAAATGTTTCAACAATATTCTAGTATATTTTTATTTTACTTTTATTTTGTAGGTTAGCAAAAAAGCGGGCCATTTGATAGAAAATGGTTACCGCCGCCTATATAGGGCATTAAACCACGTTATCTACTGGTGACACAGATTAACTCTAAAAGGGAATTTTTGAAAATCAAGTAAAAAAATAATCAAAATAAAATCTTAGTTTTCTTTTCCTGAGAAATTTTAGAGCCCCGAGTTAACTTACTGCAAAGAGCGATATCGCGTTAGTCGTACCCGCCAGCCGCGTCGCCGTGCTTTCATTATAATGTATGCATGGCATCGAAATGTTGCCTCACATAAAAAAAATATTTTTGCAATAAAAAAAACTTGTTTTTTTTACTGAATCCTTATAAGGTGGTTTGGATAAGATTACATATCACTACCGCAAAGACCTGAAGGGTCTCCAGCCAATGGGGGGGGGAGTAAAATACTTAACCTAAGCTAACTACTTGTACTACACTAACATCATGACTACCTGCAACAGCAGCACTAAGGGCGACCCCTAGTGGGACTTGGACCTCGGCTTAGGGCGTTGCTGGCGGGGACTTAGGGGGGGGAGACAGCTTGATGAGGGCTGAATTATCGGTGTCAATCTATTCCCAACGTGCGGTGAGGAAGTTTTATATTCTAGCCCATCCCCACGGGAGGGCTTGTCATGCGAAGGGGAATTGTATTCTTAATCCTTCCCCCCACGAACTTTACGATGACGTTTTGACAGATTTATTTCTAATTCCACATTCTGCTCTATTAATCTTGCACAAGATATGTTGTACGTGAGTGGACTCCGTGTCACTCGACAACAACAATACGCAGCCCAATAGATACCTCGACGGTCACAAAGATGTCACGCTTAGCGGGTTAAGGGTGGCTTGAGGAGTCAACCCTTAACGAGCATGTGCACATAAAATCAAAATCTAGCAAGAAGCAGGAGCAGTTTAGCGGGAGTGTACTTACATAAGAATATTAAGGAAAACACTTTTAACCACACAATAATATACTTTATAATAGTTACAAAGTTATACTAGTTTACAGGGCATGGTTCTTAGACAATACGATACGAGGAGTCCAGGGTCTTCAGGTGTAGATGTAATACTTAACTAGCGGCTGCTGAGGCGCGAGAGAGGACGAAGTTTTTTTTTTTCTTTTGATCTTCTGTAGGTGGTCCTAGGGGACCCTTTCTACGTAACCGGGCAGTTATTGGCGAGACCTGAAGGGTCTCCAGCCAATGGCGGGGGAAGTAAAATACTTAAGCTAACTACTTGTACTACACTAACATCATGACTACCTGCAACAACAGCACTAAGGGCGACCCCTAGTGGGACTCGGACCTCGGCTTAGGGCGTTGCTCGCTGGGACTTAGGGGGGGGAGACAGCTTGATGAGGGCTGAATTATCAGTGTGACTGCGGAGTCTGAAGAGATGACCGGCCGGCTCTACGACGGGAGAGCTCGGTGGATCGTGACCGGCGGCGGTGGGACGTCGCGACGGGCCTCGTCGGCGAGGACGGTATGCCGGACGGCGGCGGACGTTGTGTATTGTGCTGGTCGATTTTGGAGGGTTCGGGAGGATTTGAAACGACAAGGCTTAACGTGTGCGAACACGACGCTAGCGTAAGTCAAGATGGAGCGGATGCACGTCACGTAGATTCTCAGCTTATTTCTAAGTGACAATTATTTACTGCGTGCTCTAAGGATGAGGAGGACGAAGTGCAGCGTGCCGGCCCTTTTATAGGCGCACCTCGCTAGTCGCCACCACTGCCACCGTCACAAAGATTTCAATTGTACCCAAAACTAAGAAGTCGCGTTGGCCAACTCCGTAAAACCGATCATTTCCAAACTTCCGACTTCAAGACCACGAATGTTTATTAGTGCTGCAGTAAAAAATGATCTTTACGCTGACGCGATAAGTGTGAGTGGCGCGAAAATGAGCGACTGTCATTGGTTGTTCGATAAGGTATATCGATGTAACTTCTTGATTGTGTCGTACTTTACGCTATGTGTTTTGGTCAGTCTGCATGTGTTAATACGAATTCATACCACTGCATTTTGCAAATGCGTCATTTACTTTCATCTAAAAGCATTTAAAACTGGCCATTCCCTAAAGAAAAACAGTTCAAATGTATATAAATACAACTTGATTCCCTGGGAAGCGACAAAAACAACGCTTTATAAGGAGGTGGTCCATAAAAGAGAGCGGTGTCGCGGGACCAGTGTCGTAAACGTCCCGGACCGACACGGGACGGGACCATATCAGAAAAAACCACAGAAGGTTTAATCGTCACCGTCAACACATTTTATTGACATCGTAGCGCATTGTTTAGAGTGGGCCTTCTGTTGTTCCAAAACTGGTCTGCATCCTTGTATTTACGTTAACTGTGAAGGTAAACCTCGTGAGGAAACTAGTTTATACTGTCATTGGAGGAAACCAACTAACTGAGTGCCTAGTGAGAGTTACAAAAAATATTAAAATGACTTTGCCATCGAGTTAACGTCAAATCCATCGAGAATCATGGACAAATGAGTGTGAGTTATTGCCGAAACTGCAACTAATTAAAAAAAAAAGTTTTTTTTTATTTGAGTAATAATTTCGATGCCCCACATAAATGACTGAAAGCATGGCGACACACTTGGCGGGCACGACTAGTGCGATATCGCTCTTTGCTAGTTAACGCGGGGCTCTAAAATGACTCAGAAATAGAAAACCAAGTTTTTTTGTTGTTGATTTTCTTGAGAAACCCATTTAAATGTGTATTAGCGCCCCTCAATACCTTAGCCACGTAGATACGGGATGTCTCAGTCTTTCCCGGGACCCTAATGGAGCTTCTGCTCAATTTTCTGGTGGGAATCCACTAAATTAGTGGATTCCCACCAGAAAATTGAGCAGAAATTACCCGCATTGCAGGATTATTTTTATTATAATCGTGACAATTTCAAGCCACAGGAACATGTGTTGTGGACATCGTGGGATGTTTGCGGGACTGAATATTAGCAATATGCAAACCTCGCAACAATTTTATTTTGGGTCGACAATTTGTGAGGTTGGGAACACATGTTGTCAACAGAGCGAAAAGCTATCCCGTTGTGTAGTTGTGGTGAAGTAAGGTCCTGGGTTGAATCTTGAAATTGAATAAAGCGTAACTAGTTGAGTTTTTATGTTTTGTTCTTGGTTGGATTTCTGAAGTTCGATCTGTTATGTTGTATTTTCGGTTGAAAGTTGGGGATAAACATGGCTATACGTTTACCTCCTAATAAAGTATCTAATGTTGTATTTTAATATTTTGGTTATCATCATCTGCCTAACCTTTTCCCAACTATGTTGGGGTCGACTTCCAGTCGAACCGGATGCAGCTGAATATCAGTATTTTACATGGAGCGACTGCCTATCAGACCTCCACAACCCAGTAACTGGGTAATACGATACTCTTGGTAAGACTGGTTTTCAGACTTTCTGGCGTCTGACCAACAGTAACGACTGTCAAAGATCTACAAATGACAGCCGGGACCAACGGCTTTACGTGCTTTCCGAGGCACGGAGGAAACTCGCTATGGTAAATGGTCACCCATCCACAGACCAACCTCGGCAAGCGTGGCTTAGCCCGGAAGATCGGTCTATGCGGCTGTAATTATTTAGCCACGAGCCTCATCTGAATATTTTGGTTATGAATTATTTAAAATTAGTAGCTCAAATGACAAGAAGTAAAATTATATTTTCTAGTTATTAAAACCGGATGTTACGCTTTTATATTAGAATAGAATTAAAAGTACTCAAAATGATAACAGTAGAAAGTAAAGTGGTAGCCATTTTGATCTGATCGGCTCTCAGTTGTTTTCCTGTCGTTGAATGTTCAACATTACAATTACTTATTAGTTGCGTTAATGTGATAATTATAAATAGCGAAAATATGTATAACTACTTAAAAAAAAAACCTGTGGTTTAATTGGTCTACCTATCTTCTGAACTTTTCACTATATATTGATTGAAATGTGGTAGTTAGCATTTAATTCTTTTATTATGTCAAAATTATTAGATTGACACCAAAAATTCCAGAACACTTGACCACTACAAGGTTAGTCGGACAGAAGGTACTAATCCGAAAGGGTGTTAAAGTACCCATAATAATGAATAACTTTTGTTCTACAACTTTCCCCAAAAGTCAAGAGAAATAACTGTTCAAATATTTGATATTTAATAAAAAATACGCTAAAATCTGTCTATCCTCGGCAGTGTTCACGAATTAGACACTCCATTTTCTGAATTCGTTACTAAAGAAGGGACATAGAATTTATGAAAAAAAAAACTAAAATTAAAACAATTATATATGAAAGTAAAAATTTTCGAATTTTGAAATTTTAACATTTGCTTTAAAACAGTCATCAGTGATACTTTAAGCAGCCCGCACATTAGTACCCCCTTTACCCTAAGAGCGATTACGCACTTTATCCGATCTGAATCCGTGAAAATACGGATATAAAAATCTCGGACCGAATCCGGATATTGCTTTACGCACTGCATCCGATCCGAATCCGTGAAAATATTGATCTAGCCTAAAAATCTCGGACCGAATTTGGATGTTGCTTACGCACTATTCCGATCTCTGATTCAAATTCAAACAATTCGTCCGTCAATTGTTCTTCCGAATTAGAAACTCACGGATGACGGATAGAAATCGGATGACGGATGCCGGATGTAGTGCGTAAACTACCATACAAATAGTTCTATGGCTACTTCGGAACGTATTTTCACGGATTCGGATCGGATGTAGTGAGTAACCGCTGTAACTGTCCAGGGTGCATCAGACGTATTTAAGGATCTAGTACTTAAGACTCGTGGAAGCTCTTTTAATGCACCCCAAAAAAAGGGCTCTATAGTGTATTTATACTACAGTTCGTCACGGATCACATTCATAACAGTTGACACTTCAAAAAACATTTATTCAACGAAACAGCTGTAAAATATAAGCGCTAGAAACAAACACTGGCTGAATAAAGTATCTTTTTGTATACAAATAACAGTTGCGATATTGCCAATAGCAAAAAGTTTTGTTGATCGTACGCTCGAGACTGCTGCTGTTTACTTTTATGACTTTCATGGTACTTGCCACGACCATCAAAGAAAGTTCGTCATTTGTTCATTTGACCAAACTTTGTTTACAATGAATCCGGTTTCATTCGAGTGTAAGGGTTAAAATACACTTAGCGTATCTTGCGTACTAACTTGCGCGCACGACACTTCTACGCCCTATTACGACGTAAAATACGCGTGGTGAGGCCGCGCAGGAGAATTAGTATGTAGCGCGATGAATACGTAATGCAACGAAACATGAGCCGCGCAAGATACGCTCAATGTATCTGCAGCCTAAGATGTAACGAACCTCTTATGGATGGTAAACTTTCGCGGTAACGTGCATCGCGGTAATGAACTTCGCAACTGTGTATGAGTTACACTTCAAAATTCTTCTTATTCTGAGAAAAATTCCGTCCCCAGCAGTGAGACTAATGACCTGATTATGTAGATATGTATAAGACAAATTTAATGGCATTACGGCAACTGCAGAAACATCTTATTGGACGATAATATCAATAAACTGCGATCACCAGCCCGTTTGCGCGGCGTGGTGATTATGGCAATTTAAACTCACGATCATTCATTTAAGAGGTATGTTCCGGTCTGTCGGGAGGTCCACTTTCAACTGTAGACGTCTACGGGCTCATAAGATGAAGATATTCTTACGTGTCTTTACGTGTGATTATGTTTAGTTATGTTATACATTTTTACCATGGCAATATTATCTCGTAACATGTCATTAAGGTGGTCTTTTATTCGGAAGCCCATTATGAGTATAATGGAATAATAATATACGTGTCTTTATGGCTATTGACTGGATATAGATGTGTAACATCGTAGTGAAACATCAATTCTACCAATCGAAGCCAACACAAAGCGGAACCGTCACTTTTCTTCGGGTAATTCATCAACTCGTCCTAGATGCCTACGGCCCATTTAGTACGACTTGCAGAAAATCAAAATAAATAATATTTTCATTCTGCAACTCGTCCCACATTACTATCAAAATGAGAAAAGGTACAATCAGTAGCAAAAGTTTTAGTGTGTAAATAATAAAAAAAAAATTGTTATAAAACATTTAATCATCACAACATTGTCACATATAAACAGAAAAGATTAAATCATCACAAATTTGACACCAATTAATAATTGGTGTCGAATAGAATAAACGAAAATAAACCTAAAATTATAAAATAATAAGCCACCGTCATAAAGATAATAATCAACAGTTAAATGGCCGCAGGGAGGTATGGCGGAGCAAGGAGCTTCACGGACGCTTCTACCGGGCCCTTCATGGGCCCGATTTAGACTTATAGCGTCCGTAAAAAGTATCTCCTGACAAGTCTGCTCGCCTAGTACCTTTCACATTTTATTTTACCGCGGGCAGCGATTGGCGAATAGTCTGACTAAAGCCGCAATTATACTCGCAATAATATTGCCAATACAATATTGTCAACATTATTGTGTGTGTGTGTGGGCGAAAAAAAGTATCTCCTAATAAGTCTGCTCGCCTAGTATCATGCTTCACAAAATGTTAATATGATCTGTGTGATTCTTTTCTTATCACAGGCACTTCTAACGTTGAGTGTTTAGGTAGAACGGCTGTAACGCGACTGATCCAAGAAAAAATGCAGCTTCAAGAATAAGGGCCATGATAAATAAACGACGTTACGCGTAGCGGCCGCCGTAGTGTGACTCCGTGAAATAATCTATAAACAAAACGAAAGTAGAACCTAAAAATTCTTAAAAAATATTGTTAAATCTTGTCTTACTAACTGTACCAAACGACGATAAAGTTTAAAGTTCCACACAAAAAGAAACGTGGGACGAGTTGCAGAATGAAAACATTATTTATTTTGATTTTTTGCAAGTCGTCCTATCATCGGGTGGAGAGCCGGAGGACATTCTGTCCTCGGCTTCGGACCCGGAGGGGGACGGATTCGAGGCAGGCGACCTGTTCGCCGGGCTACAACTCGGGGGGGACGAGGAGGGTTCGACCAGCGATGGCGTCCTTTTCGTCGACCTGTAGGGTCGTACAGGCCAACCTCCACCACAGCCAGACCGCGACGGCTCAGTTGCGCAAGTGGTTGGAGGTACAACACACGGCCATTGCCCTGATTCAAGAGCCGTGGATCAGGGCGGGCCATGTACAAGGACTCTCCAATCTTGGCGGTAAGCTCCTAGTTACTACAGACCACGATCACCCCAGATCGTGCATCTATATTACTAACAACCTCAAAACACAGCTCTTAACAGAATTCTGTTGCAGAGACGTCTCTGCCGCAAGGCTGCACATACAGCAGGATGCCGTGAACAAGGTGATCGTCTTCGCCTCGGTCTACATGCCCGAGGCGGAGGAGCCGCCTCCCCACGACCTCACCCGCCTGGTAAACCTCTGCGAGAGGACCGGGGTCGACGTCGTCATAGGGGCCGACGCCAACGCTCACCACCCCCTGTGGGGCATGGACACGCAGAATGACAGGGGTAAGGCCTTGGTCGAGTATTTATTTACAACTAACCTATCCCTACTAAACACGGGTTCTGAACCAACCTTCGTAACCAGACGCAGCCGCACAATTATAGACCTCACTCTGGCTTCGGAGGGGGCGACGGATATCATCTCTGGTTGGCAGGTCTCCAAAGAGGCCTCATGTTCCGACCACAGATGGATCCGTTTTGACCTCCAGGTCCATATATCGGCAACACCACCTAAGCGAAATCCACGCAAAACGAACAAGGACATGTATACACGCACCCTTGATTCCAAACTTACGCAACTAAACGACCCACAGACTACCTGGGACACCACAGTAATTGATGAACAGGTAAAACATTTAACCGCATCAATCATAGACAGCTATCATGCGGCTTGCCCAGAGACCATCTCGCCCTCAACACCAGGCAAACAGCCATGGTGGGGCCCGGAGCTGGAACGCAAGCGCAGTAAGGTAAGAACGGCTCTGAACAGAGCCATGAACACTTGTGCTGACGAAGATTGGGACGAGTACAAATCGGCCAAATCCAGCTACAAAAGATGCATCAGATTCAGAAGAACCATGGGATGGCGCAAATTCTGTGGAAACATTGAATCCTGCCAGCAAGCGAACAGGGTAAGGAAAATATTGGCGCAGCAGGGCACATCTGCACCTGTCAATCTCCGTAAACCTGACAACACACTTACATCATCGCCGGAAGAAGCCAGACGCGTCCTTATCGAAACTCACTTCCCAGGATGCGTCTTCACACAGGTAATAAATTGGCAAGATGTAACCCTACCACCATCAGAAAATGATTGGAACTATGCAAGCAAGATGGTCACTTTGGAGAAACTCCAAGGGGCCATCCGGAGCTTCCATCCTTTCAAGGCAGCCGGTCCGGACGGAGTGTTTCCTGCCCTATTGCAATGGGCAGAAACGTCTGTTGCCAGGAGACTGCTACCTATAATGAGAGCGTGCCTGGCCTTTAGGTACGTTCCCCAAGGATGGAGGGAAGTGAAAGTAATATTCATCCCAAAGCCAGGTAAGGGTGACTACACAAACGCGAAATCTCACCGTCCAATCAGTCTGACCTCCTTCTTGCTAAAGACCTTGGAAAGGCTATGCGACAGGGAGCTGAGGGATGGCGCTCTAAAAACTATACCGCTACACGGTAACCAACACGCATACAGCTCAGGTAAGTCAACGGAATCCGCACTCCATCTGGTAGTCAGCCGGATAGAAGATGCGATCCATCAGAAAGGGACATGCCTGGGCACCTTTATAGACATTGAAGGGGCTTTTGATAAAACACATTTCTCCAGCATAAGCGCCGCCCTCTCCAAACATGGAGTGGAACAGGTACTAATTGACTGGATCACAAACATGCTTAGTAAACGCGTGGTTCGCCTTGAAGGCGAGAAGCAGATAGCCATGATAGCCAGGGGCTGCCCCCAGGGAGGGGTTCTTTCCCCCCTTCTATGGAACCTGGTAATAAATGACCTCATTTCGAAACTCAATGCCAACCACTATTACACAATAGGATACGCTGATGACCTGGCCATCCTGGTCTCGGGCAAGGTGACCGGGACCATCTGCAACCTCACTTAGCAAGCCCTGCGCATCGTTGAACGCTGGTGCGGGGACTATGATCTATCAGTGAATCCCGCCAAAACAGAGTTAGTCATGTTCACCCAAAAACGGGCACTAGGCCCTTTCCGACTGCCCAAACTGCTCAATACGGAACTCCAGCTGTCCAATGAAGTTAAGTATCTCGGGGTGATCCTGGACAGCAAACTAAAATGGAGCAACCACCTAGACAACAAACTAAACAAGGCCTGCATCACCTTCTGGCAGTGCAGAAGAATGATAGGTAAGAAATGGGGATTATCCCCCAAAATCACACTATGGCTGTACAGTGCGGTGATTCGCCCCATGCTCGCCTACGGGGCTGTGGTGTGGTGGCCCAGAACCAAGCTGAGCACAGCATCAAACAAACTACAGCGCATACAAAGACTTGCCTGCATGGCAACCACAGGCTGCATGAGGACTACACCGACTGCAGCACTAGAAGCCATGCTGGGACTGCCACCGCTGCACCTCTTTATACAACAGGAAGCAGCGGTGGCAGCAATACGCCTGAAAACACTGAACCTCTGGAGCAAAGGTAACACACAACACACCTCGTTGCTAGAGGAACTCGCTAGCGAGTTCCCTCTTATAAGAGCTATAAACGACCGGATACCCAAACAATTCATTTTTGACAAAAAATACAAAATCCAACTGTACGAAGATCACCGATGCGAAGGTTTATGTCCCGCGGAGCTGCGGATCTTCACGGATGGATCCAAAACAGGTACAGGCACAGGTGCCGGGGTCTTCTCAGAAGACCTCAACGTACACATAGCCACACCATTGGGGGCTCATAACACGGTCTTCCAGGCTGAGTGTTTGGGTATCTCCCTAGCTGCGTCAGCAATCATGGCCAGGAAGGTTGAGGACCACTCAATCCGAATACTCTCGGACAGCATGGCAGTCCTGCAAGCACTAAGCAGCCACACAGTTAATTCTGGGCTGGTACACGAGTGTCACCAAACTCTGAACCAGGTGGGTAACCTCAATAATATAACCATTCAATGGATCAAAGGACACAGCGGTTCCCGAGGCAATGATGCAGCAGATGAGCTCGCCAGAAGGGGATCGAGCATGGATGCGGTGGGTCCCGAACCCATAGTACCACTCCCCTTCGGATACCTACGCACCCTGGTAAGGAAACGCACCAGAGACCAACACAACGAGTTATGGATAAACCATGGCGAGTGCAGGCAAGCCAGGGAGGCGCTTCCCGCCATTGACGGTCGACTCACTAAAAAAGCCCTCCGGCTGTCAAAGCTACAACTGCGGACAGTCACAGCGGCCATCACTGGCCATGGTTCATTTAACAAACACCTCTTTGTCATTGGAGTTACAGACAGCCCACTGTGCAGAGCATGCATGGAGGAGGACGAGACGGCAGCCCACGTGCTACTAAACTGCCCTGAGGTCGCCACATACAGGGCCAAGTACTTCGGAAACCCAGGTACTCTCCGAGAGATCACCAGTAACATCAAGGGTGTGCTGGCCTTCTTCGAGGAGTTAGGGTGGATCGAGTAACTATACTTACCACCCATCACGCAAAATACGCGCTTAGACGTGGAGTTGCGGATACCAGCCCGTTATACCTTATACCTTATACCTTAAGTCGTCCTAAATGGGCCGTAGGCATGTAGGACGAGTTGATGAATTACCCAAACTATCAAATTATTTGCAAACAAAAACAAAACCAAACGTTTTAACAGTTTTCGTAAACGAAAACTGACTGATGGTTGGTTTGCGGGTTGGCAACAATTTTACTAGTAAAACCCGCAATTTCATTTATTCTCTTAAATCAATATTGTTTCAATTACTACCTCATCAGCTTTTAAATCGAAACCAACATGATTAAAAACAACTTATTTACATTGTATATACTTTTTATTCGGTATTCATACATTGTAATTGGGAAGTTGGAATCATTGTTCCATAAGGCTACGGACACGAAGTAAGCGGACGCGACTATCGGCGCGTTCCAATGTATACATTTATATGGAAATGGCCTCGAAGACAGCGGGCGCGGGGAGCGGCGTACGAGTGATGCGCACCAGTCTAGCAGTGCTCGCTCGTGTCTGCATTGATGTTGTAGTGTGCATTTTATTTTTTGCTTTTTAACGACCGACGTTTCAAATTGCCCGCCGAAGTGGTGGAGCAAATTATGTCAAAAAGATGTTGTCGTCGCTGTTTAGACATTTCGTTTGCGAACAAAGACACTAATTTCCATAACACAACACTACACCGCTCTAGCGCCGCGCGAGCTTCCCGCTGGCGTCGAGACCGGGCGTGGCCGCGCCGCACCCCGCGCCGCCGCTGCCCCCGCCCCGCAATCGCTGACTTCGAGACCGAGGGCTTATTCTCTACGTGGAACAACAAAGTAAATAATTATCTTTGGAACAGATTTTGTGTTTTTTATTATTATTTGACTTGGTCGCGTTTGACCCTCGTCAAGCTCGGGAACCTTGGGGTATACGAAGGGTTAAAGCACCCGAATAGGCCAAGCATTGCTTCCAGAACGGATGGCCGATGGGGTCGAAAGGTTCTGGAGAGGCGACCGCGTACCGGAAGGCGCAGCGTGGGTAGGCTTCCCACAAGGTGGACCGATGACCTGGTGAAGGTTGTGGGGATCCGCTGGATGCGAGAAGTACAGGACTGGTCGATGTGGCGATGCTTGGGGAGGCCTATGCCCAGCAGTGGTCGTCTTTCTAAGAAATTGGGATAAAGCGAAAATATACATTTCCTTACCCCGACACTGATAGGTTAGGTTCGAAGAGGATGACGGGGGCTAGAGTGAGCGAGCAAAGCGAGCGAACAAAGCCCCCGTCATCCACTTCGTGTTAGGTTACTTTAAACCCTGCAGACAGAAATAGGAGCCCCGCCCGGCTTGGCTCCGTCGACGCTCCTTTGGAAACCCAAACAACCTTACAAACATACAACAATAATGTGAGTGAAATTTGTTCGCTTAAGAATTGTTATACTGATTGTTCTGAATAACTAGTACCTCAAATTCGTAATTTTAAGTCGCCGTTTTCAGTATTTGTGTTCGCCCTTGGTCTTTCGCCCACTTAGTATTTCAGTACGCCATAATCAGTATTTTTGACACCCTTACTTTGAATTTATATTCGATCGTTTAAATACTACCCTAAAGAAACTAGCAGATGCCTACAATTATAAAACATATCCCACTTACCGACAACGCTCACAATGACACAAGGAATGTAACTATATATTCACTTTCAAAAAAGTGGCTATCATCTTTGGCAAAACCAATAATGTTTAAGTTTATGTACTTTTTTATTATTATTTGACGTGGTCACGTTTGACCGTAGTAGCACCTGACAGTAAGCGCAGACAGGATCTAAGATGGAACACACGAATTCAAGTAACAGAGATATAGAGATATTCTCCTCTATCTCTTTGGCTCTCACATACACGGTTTAATTCGAGGGTGGTAACTAGCCAGGCCGACCGTATAGATTCTACCACCAAGCGTGTTTAAAACGATTTTCAAACGTTATAAAATACTGACTCGGGACTTAACGCGTAGAATAGTTTAAAAGACACAATAACATAACATCACGCCTGTATTCCCCGAAGGGTTGCGCAGAGGTGTATAGTACACTCTCATTTCGCCGTTATGTTTAAGCCCCATGGCGAGTCTATTGCCATCAATCGGGTACAAATTCAGACTCCGGCCTGCTACTGAGAAATTCCATACGAAAAAACCCAGTGACACTTTGTCCGACCTGGGGATTGAACCCAGGACCTCACGCTCAGCAGTCGCGCTCGCGACCACTAGACCAACGGGGCAGTCAATATACCTAAAAGACACAATATACCTTTTTTATCCCGACATTTCGACCGAATTACACCGGCCGTGATCACGTCACGATCAAAAGGTATAATGGACCTTTTAAAATATTCTACGTAATTAGACCCGTGTGGGTTTTTAAACGTGCTAATGTGTTTTAATGAACAGCTTTCTTTTTAGGTCTTTAACGGTAAATTTATTTTTGTGAACAATATTTCTGCCTTTTTTGAAAGCCGTAACGTGACTTAGCGAGTAATAGCCGGTTGCTATTGCAAGAAACTAATCGTTTTGCATAGGGGTAGGTATTTATTGCTTATTTATAATCTAAAATAAATATCAACATGGACTAGGTACCAAACTGAATTTCGAAAAATCGTTTTACGATAAGATTTTACTTTGACACTATGGAACTCCGACATTACGCTACTCTTACAATTATGGAACTTCGACACTGGGGTTTAAAGTAACCTAACACGAAGGGGATGACGGGAGCTTCGTTCGCTCGCTTTACTCGCTCACTCTAGCCCCCGTCATCCCCTTCGAACCCAACCTATCGGTGTCGGGGTGCCCCAAATTAGGTGTCGAAGTTCCATAATTGTCGGAGTAGCGTAATGTCGGAGTTTCATAGTGTCTAAGTAAAATCTTATCGCAGAAAGATTTGTCGAAATTCAGTTTGGGAGTGATCAACCTGTAACTGTCCTACTGCCGGGTAAAGATCTCTTCTCATACAGAGAAAGAACGAGCATTGATCACCATGCTTGCTCACTGCGGTTTGGCGATTTTAGCCAATTAAGTCCTGATTTCCTCACGATGTTTTCCTTCACCGTATGTCAGTAGCGTTTTTGTTAAGTAAGAAAGTACATAATGACATTGAAAAAGTCACATTGGTACAGTCCGCGAGGCCTAAGCTGAGCTTTAAATTTGTGTGAGTAAGAACACAAAAATGTGCCAAAAAGCAGTGTAAACCGGTTTAAACCAAGCAAAGGACGAGTCGCGCTCTAGGCCGACGTCACACCTACACTATCTATGTGCACTCACACTAATGCAAAGCTCAGCTTAGGCCTCGCGGACTGTACATGCCTGGGTTTGAACATGGTGCTTAACAAGCGGGTCTGTAACCTCCAGGCCACCACGACATTTTTCTGCCTAGCCTTTTTCCAACTATGGGATCATCTTCCAGTCTAACCAGATGCGGCTGAATACCAGTATTTTACAAGGAGCGACTGCCGTCAGACCTCCGCAACACAGTTACTGGGCAATGCCGATATCCAAACTCAAACTCAAAACTCGTTTATTCAAAGTAGACTAGTATTACTTAGTTCTTTTTGAACGTCATATATACATAAGACTGCCCTCAAAGCGCCCACCCTTCACCGCTTCCTAGTGTTTATGCTGTGAAGAAGAAACGGCGCAACAAACTCCCCAGCAACACAGTTCAGTCTGTCAAGTGAATAATTAAATGAGTCTATACACAAAAAAGTAAAATATTAATTACATTGATTAAATTATGCAAGTTGATGATGGTAAACAAAATATTTACCTAGAACAATTCTGGATGAATTGAAAACAAAAGTAAAAGTATCTAAATATAGATAATTCAACATAATATAAACATACAATTATATACCTACACTCAATATATATAGACTCTATATATTCCAATACATTACTATTACTACAGTTAATGTGAGAATAATGTAGGTCAATGTCAGTAGTACAAGAATAACAATGAGAAATTGCCTTAATGTTGTCATTGCATGTAAGAGCTGACCAGTCCCGACAGACAGCACCCGTTCACGAGCATGACGAGCGCATCCTAAGATTAGATCAGTTGTCAGACTTTCGGGCTTCTAACTACCCGTAACGACTGTCATAAGTATTCGTATGACACCCGGGACCGACGGTTTAACGTGCTGTCTGAGGCAAGGAGGGGTCTCAATGTGTAATAAATGGTCACCCATCCACAGACTGACACGGCAAGCGCAGCTTAACCTTACAAATCTTATCTCTCTTACGCGGCATCCTTCGTAAGCGATCTAGAATCGATGCAAAGCGTTGCGGCGCGACGCGAAAACAACAAACAGTCGATACCTATTGAAGTGGCTTACGTGACCAAACGCAAGTGGAGTGCGGTGCGGCGCGGCGCGAAGCGAAGCGAACGTGACCAGTTGGCTTGATATTTTCGTGCGAACTGGATGCGGTGCCGTGCAGTGCTACTGAACGACGGCGGCGCGCGGGCGGGCGGTTCGCGAGCTCGTAGGACAAAGCCGCCGCTTCGCACCACATCGTATCGCGTCACCGCATCGGAATGCTTCGCAATTCGCGTCGCTTTGAACCGCCTACGTAAGACGCCGCGTTACCCTTCTTCTCGACATTATTAATTAATTTTATGCAATTTAATTAATTTATTGGGTTAATAAGACAGTCCTAGTCGTTACATAAAACATGGCGGTCCTACTCGAGCAGTGTTAGAGCTTCCTAGATTAGTAACAGTGAATTATGATACTCGGTATTAACACGGCTTCACCTGGATCTAGTGTTAGTACTGTGAGTTAGGTACTGGTAATATTAGGTGCACATTTATTACGAGAAGTGTAATAGATTAAAACTTTGGTTTTCGTCTTATGATTTCAGGCACAGAATTTGGAACTGTCTCATTTCAGGGAACTGGGTGCATTACAAGAGCCTCCGCGAGTGACGATACTCAAGAACGTCCGGCGCAACATGGCAGTCAGCTGACTAACAACCTTGCTGACAGGCTTACCCTTTTATACACAGGTAGATCGTAGGGAATGTCATAGAAGAACATCGCAAGAATCTTTCCGTGCGTTAATAACGCCATATTGTGACGACCCATCATCAATCTGTTTGCTGTCTGACGAAATTTCATTGAGCGATCTTTTATAGTTCTCAGTTTTTTCTTCCCATAACGACTGTCTTAAGTACCTTCGTGTGACAACCAAGACCGACTGCATAGCGACCAGCGGACTTTAATCTCTAATGATCGAACTTTTCTTCTCCTCACTGCCATTGCAACTCCTGTAAGCCGGGGTCTACAATGGCGACCAACCAGAAATACGCCGAAACAATGAAGTTGGCGCATCCCGAGGATATGATTGAACCGTCTTGCATCCCTTAACGAGATTAATCAGAAAAGCCAAAAGAAGCGACAGGGGGCGAGCCTATTGCCATCAACTGGGCACAAATCCAAAATCCGGGCTGATACTGAGAAATTCCACACGGAAAACCCAATAACACTTTGTCCGACCTGGGGATCGAACCTTGGACCTCACGCGCAGCAGTCGCGCTTGCGACCACTAGATCAACGAGGTAGTCAACTACCAACCTATTTGTATAAATACATTTTTATTTCTAACTATAACTATAAACCGATTTCCTTCAGACTTTTAACCATTTTCTCACAATTATTCAAAGTGAAGTCCCTTAACATTTGGAAGCGACAAAACTTTGCGTCTTCAAGGAAACGCGGGTACGGGGACATTCAGCATGAAGCGCTTCGGAATGTAAATGGGTTTAACTTCAATTCCTATAGGTTTTGTAAGAACAATGTAATCCTTGCGGGACAGATGTTTTACTGTTGGCGATGTTATAAGTTAAAGCAAGTAGCTTTACATTATTTTAACCGACTGGTGGAATAGGAATACTTTCTTTCTGAGGTTTCTGTTCACACGGCTACATAGCAAGCTATATTACCAGTGTAACCTGACCTCTCATTATACAGAACGTTTATACAATGCGAGATCAGCTCATACTGGAAATGTATAGCTTATTATTGTAGAGTGGAAACCTCGGGAATGCATTTGATTATTGCACGGTTCTAAAATAATTTCGCATAGAGCGGCTCTCTTAAAATCATAGTACACACGGCTACACATCAAGCTATACAAATCCAGTTTACACTGACCTCTCATTGTAAGGAAATCCTATACAATGCGAGATCAGCTTATACTGGAAATGTATAGCTTGATCTGTAGCCGTGTGTACCTAAACGTTGTGATGAAATAAAATGACCAAATTGCGTTCCCGAGGTTTTCACGCGACGATAGTAGTAGATAAAGTCCCCGTCGCGAGAAGCTATAAATTTTGTAAACACACGTTCAGGGGTTCGCAACCTTTGGAACAAATAAAAAAAAACAGTTTTGTAATGATTTTTATATAATGGTTTTTATTTTATTTATATAATAATCCATACTAATATTATAAAGAGGTAGAATTTGTTTGTTTGTTTGTTTGTATGTAGGAGGTAATTTCCGAAACTACTCATCCGATTTCAAAAATTCTTTCACCAATAGGAAGCTACATTATCCCTAAATGCTATAGGCTATATTTTATAATCAATAAATTAGGGATCAATAACCGACATTCACGCGGACGAAGTCGCGGGCAAAGGCTAGTAAATAATAATCTACGAAAACAACACAAACAAACTGAAACGCATTCAAAACTCAAATGACAGCATTGACAGCGTCAGTGTGAACTTACTTCAAAATGGCGGGCCAGATGTTAACGTTCCATGAGTCAGACACGTTCCGGTACCACAAAACATTAGACGATAGCGCTTTATATCGCTAAAATATAACCCGACTAAGTGAAATTGCTCGTTAGTTTCGTATTACACGTATGTAACTTTGAGTTGATTGAATTTGGGATTACCTATTTGTTGTTGATTGAATTGTCGCTACGTAACTTTGTAGAAGTTCTTTATTTACAAAATTTATAGCTTCTCGTAACGGAGACTTTAGAAGTAGACTTGCGTTCCAGAGTAGGATGTGGTACTGTTTCAAACTATAGACACGTTTTCGACCGCTGAAAATTTCCAAGGACCTCACTTAACCGTCAATGTTCCAACGCAAGGGGCGACATCTTATTGTGTCTATGAATCTGGTTTTGAATCTGTTAAAACCTCTTTCAAATGGAACCTTAAGTTTAATTATAGAAAAGGCACAAAAAATATCTATAGTCCATACGCAAGTGCTAATCACTGCCTGAGGTATGACAATGGTAGGAGAGGAGTATGTGACAATAGGCGCTCTCCGTCTGTTTGCTGTTTCTTCTTGACTATACAGCATGACGGTTAGGCCTCATTTACACAGGGTAAGTAACTGACTCCAAACTCGTGACAAGTCAGTGCTGACCCGATTGTGTGAATTGATCGCGACAGCGCTGTACTGACTCCAAATAAAGGAGGGTGGGCGTTTTGGTACTCATGTCCAATCAAAATGAATTTACCATCGTTGGATAGCTCTTTTCAAGAGTAAAACTACTGTAGCAGCAAACCCGTATCAATTGTCCGTTTTGAAATATAGTCTTCAGAAGATACTGGATAATCAGATTATTCAGTTCGAAATAGAATTTAAAAAAATCATATCGCCGGATTCGCTTGACCGATTTTGATGATATTTGCACAGATTTTGAGCTAAATAAAATTCAGATAACGGATGAAAATCACAACAAAATCGGTTAAGTATTTTTCAGTTAAGGGTGATCTATCTATTAAAAAAATCGAACGCTTTTTTTATGCCTAAAAATAAAAGTCGTTTCCCAGCAATTATTTTTGGTCAATGTAATTTAGTTTGATGCACAGTGTGCGTAGATTTCGGCTATGCGGGTCTTTTTACACACTGTATACTTATATACAATAAATGATGAAACTTACTTCGAACTTGTTTTATTTACGTAGATAATGAAAAATATTAATAATTATTATTGTAATACCATGCCAAAATGAGGAAAAAATATAATAAAAGTATGCGTACTTAATAGGATGTAACAAAAATAAATAACTTTCAAGCAGGATTACTTCAATCGGACAGCGAATCGGGACTAGCACCATGGTTATTCATAATCTACACAAAAATACCTTTCCAACGGTGTATCAATCATTCCGATTGGAGCCAGTACCAGACTCCATACATTTGTGCCCATCATCCTTTACACATCAATTTACACTAAGTAAGTATCGGGTCAAAACTGACTTGTCTCGAGTTTGGAGTCAGTTACTTACCCTGTGTAAATAAGGCCACTTTACATCCGAAAACCATGAAATGTAGGTACTCATTATTCCGTACAATTTTTACTGTGGGAAAATCTTTGAATTCCTGGAAAAATATACCCATATTCGCAAATGAATAAATGATTTGATTTGATTTGAAAAAAAATAGCTCCTCCATACATTTTGTAAAGCAACTTGAATTATTTTATATGGACCAGCAGATTTCTTTCTCAATCTCATTGTTGGTCCCATAATAAAAATTGGATTGAAAGATAATCAGAGAGTAACACTACTAAAAAGTCATGGAGTATTTTGCATGATCTACAATAGGTAATGCTTCGGGGCCCGAATTCTATTAAACCAATCGCTTCAAAATTACAATGGCATCGTCGCAAAATGACCGCTTTATACACTTTCGGTAATTTACTGTCATAACCGTTTCTCAATGATCGCCATTACAGTGACAATTCAATAATCGTGAAACGATGCCATTATCATTCCATTGTCACGCAATTGAAAATTTAACAGCATACGAAAGTAACAACAACCCAATGGCATGATCGTGTCATTGCTTAAGAACCGTTTTTCTTCCCTGACTCTTTGTGTTATTTAATTTGTCAGTAATGGATGAATAAATGAAACAAAAACTCATATAAAACTATCTTAGGTTTCGTCAACAAATGCGTCTGAATTTCAGCATTACCGCCTACACAACTAATAGTTTAGCTGACACCCCTTACGGAGGAAACACGAGCTGTCTAATATACCGCGGTTTCAGCTGAATTAGGGTTGACACTAACAAATGTATTTCGTAAGAGCTTCGCTTCCGTTTCTCTAGGATATGCGTCATCATAATTTTACAATTAACTTCTTACATTGCGCGAGGATTTCTTCTTACAAAGCTCGTGGCTAATTAACAACCAAAGGATCATATGATTTGCTAGGTTAAGTTATGCTTGCCGCGGTCAGTTGGTGGATGGGTGACCATTCGTTACACATCGAACCCATCCGTCGCTGGTGGCGAACGTATTGCCATTCTTCCTCTACGTGCCCTTAACCCAAGTTACTTGTGGTCGACGTAAAACGTTTTCTTCAAAATCAAAGTCCAAGTTTTTTATTTCAATTAGACCAGCAGGGCAATTGTGTAACGTAACAAACATCAATCATGACAGTGGATGTGTCAAAAACAATATTCATTGCGTGGTACATAGTTGTAGAGAAGTCGGATTGTAAATACATACGTTGCTATGGAAATTGTTGACTTGTCAAAATCAAAGCCATAACAATAACGAGTGTGTTGCGCAATTATAATGCAGATTTCAGGTGCTTTTAAAATGTCAAAACTAGGTGCACCACTCTTCTTTCATTCTCCCCTATTATCCGTTCCACTATAATTTACTTCTTTTTCATTCATATCATCACTCACACAATCCATCCATCTTTTCTTCGGTCTCCCTCTTCCCCTCCATCCAACAACAAATCCTCAACATTTATATTTATCACTGTCTTAGTCACATGCTTTTCGTACCTCCTCAGCACATGCCCATATCAAGATAATCGGTTCCTTTAAAACTATCCTGTCACAGGCCCCACTTTCAAACTTTCTCATATACTCATTTATAACTTTATTCCATTCTGGTCACTCCACACATCCACCTCAACATTCTCATCTCTGCTACATGCAATCTTCTTTCATCAGTCTTCCTCACAGCCCAGCCTTTCGATCCATACAGGACGACAGGTCTTATGACGGATTTGTAATTTAACGTTAGTGTCATTTATCGAGCATCATTTTATTGTGGTGTCAAGTTCATCGTCTCCTACGCCTCGCTTGCCTGGCGGAGGGGAGATGTAGTCTTAATCTACTCCCACGGACTCCACAATACTACTACAATATAAAATATTAGTCTTAATGCGCTTACCTTTCCGTTCTTCTGAGCAATTGCCTGCAATTCTTTTAGGACATTTCCCCGCTACGTGACTTCAAGACGCCATGTTGTATTAAAGTTAGTAACTAGGAACACGGGCTCAAACATATTGCGCAATCCCGGGATTTTAAGACTTTCACATACAATCCCGGGATTAGGCGAGACGTATAATGAAACATTAACCGGTTGTTTGAGTCGCTGTGTACTTGATTCAAAGCGCAGTTACGCAGTTACGCTATAATATATACAGGATGTTAACGAATTCGTGTAATTCCTTAAAACCACATGATCTACTACTGATGTACTCGTAGATAGGCCCTGCACGGGATTTAGATTAATAAAAAAAAAAACTTGCGGCTTTGTTACCGATCGTATCTAAACCACCTAATAAGGATTCAGTAAATAAATAAGAATTATTTTTTTGCAAAAAAAAATGTTTTTTTGTGTGAACATTTCGATGCCACGCATAAATTAGCGAAAGCACGGCAACACGGCTGGCAGGCATGACTAACGATAACTTTGCAGTCCGATAACACAAGGCTCTAAAATGACTCAGAAATAGAAAAACAAGTTACTTTTTTAATTATTTTTTTTAGTTTGTTTTCAGAAATCCTCATTTAGTTAATCTGTGTCATCAGTAGATCACGTGGTTTGAAGGAATTACACGAATTCGTTAACACCCTGTATTGTTTTTGTTTCTGTAACTGCCTGTGTGAGTTCAGAATAAATAACTTTTCTTTCTTCATCAGGTGAGACGTCGGCTTGATTGCCAAAGTATTTAAAAAAAAATCGCTACATAGAATTTCCTGAGAGAATAACCTATTGACAGATTCGCAAAACTCGCTCCAATACAAGTTAATCTCACGTACAGCTATAACTTATTGTAGTGGCTCTCGAAGGAACTTTATAACTTAATAAAACTGTACACTTACTGCTTTTGTTCAACGATTCACTTTTATGACAGAATTACAGTATGTTTCATATTATCCACAAAGTTATTGTTGATTGGTAAAAGCATATTGCTTCAGGAATTATTAAAGATCTGTTTCTGAACGCTACTGCCTACCCTCTTGAGTTATTCTCTAAATGTAGGTCTACAGATGTAACATTACGTTGCACCGTGACACGGTAAAACCATAGATTTGACACCCATGACGAATAATCTTAGCCGCCATCTTGGTTTCCGAAATCGACCTTACTGGAAATTTAAAAGTGGGTCCACATTTGTGACATTTCGACGCACCGTAACACGGTAAAACCATGGATTTGACACCCTTGACGGATAATTATGGCCATCATCATGGATTCTTACTAGAACCGTCCTGACTGGCGTTGCCGTATCCATGATAATGTCCATATTTGTTGATCGAAAAAAAATTAAGGTATTTCACAAACATTATCACAAAATCAAAATCAAAAGTTTTTATTTCACATAAACCATTACAGGCGCTTATGAAAAGTCGAATTTTGGTGCACGGTTCCAATTAGTCGTTTCCTATGGAGAAGAGCCGGCAAGAAACTCCATGGTTACTCTTTTAAAATCCATACATATCTTTAACAATTTGAGTGGGTACAGTTATGACTTAGAATAGTTGTGAGAGGGCAAAGTAGACTTAAGAGCAGGAACCATACAAAAAAAACAAAATGAAAAATATGGTCACAAATTAACTAGGTATCCAAGCATCTAGCAAGTCTACAAAGCTCTCACATTTACAAAAGGTAAAAGGACGCTAAACTATATAAAACAACTGACATGGTTAATTGTCATCAAAACACATTACAAACAAAATCACTGTATAATGAGATAAAGATATCTAGAGAGTAACGTTAGTAATAAAAAAAAAGCTAATCGTAATGAGGTTAGTTAATAGACATAGGTACACATACGACGTTAATGAGGTACCAGGGAAGCCACATGTGCAGAAGGAGTTATTGCCAAGCATCTTTATCGTCAACGTAGTCCTTAGACTTGTAATATGCTTTTTGAAGAAGGACCTTCATGCACATTAATTATTTAAGCGTAGCAAGTACTGTGACACTGTTACGGGGTAATGTGCGTTGAAATGTCACAAATGTAGTCACTTAAGACGTCTGTTCAATACATACGGATGGACAAGGTGTGACTTATTCTTTGCTGAAGACAACACGGAACCACATAATGTCAAGAAAAGTTGAATCTGCATCGAGTTACATTCAATACTATCTTTGCTCGTGACTCCGTCTACGTGGGAGCCGGAAACAAAATGTTGTATCGCAAAAACTAAAACAACTTCTTGATACCTTAAAATTCTAATATCTTTTGGTTGAGTGAACTGATTAGGATGGAACAAAAAACCGAACTATGGCCAATATTTGTCTATAAAAGTCAACCGCATTTTTTTTTTAATTGTATTGAGTCAGTACTGCTGTTGCCCATGTCATAATTAAAATTCGAAAGGTCACTGCATAACCACACTAACTTCCTTCACATCATCTCATCTGCCCAGCCTTTTCCCAACTACGTTGGGGTCGGCTTCCAGTCGAACCGGATGCAGCTGAATATCAGTATTTCTATTTTACATGGAGCGACTGCCTATCAGACCTCCACAACCCAGTAACTGGGTAATACGATACTCTTGGTAAGACTGGTTGTCAGACTTTCTGGCTTCTGACCAACAGTAACGACTGTCAAAGATCTACAAATGACAGCCGGGACCAACGGCTTTACGTGCTTTCCGAGGCATGGAGGAAACTCGCTATGGTAAACACATGTAATAACTATATTAATAACATTCTCAACATTTTTACACACACACGCACGCACACATAAATATACAAACACACACACATACATACACACACACATACATACACACACACACATACATACACACATACACAAACGCGCGCACGCGCGCACTCACACTCACTCCCAGTACTCCTTATTCACCACTTTTCTTTCCTTGTTTATATTATTTTGTATGTGTACCTATTTACTGTGTATAATCTGCTGATTTAGCGTTGTACTGTTTACTTGATGAGGTATAAGTTAGAGTCCAAGCGACAGTAGAATACTGACTCCCAAGACACAGGGTATCCTAGTTTAGGAGGCAGGGTTTAATAAATTTGTACGCCTTTCACTAATTGTGTAACACGACCTAGATATTAAGCAAATTGTAAGGTTTCTTGTTCAATAAAGATATATATATACATATAAAAGAAGAAGCTGACTGATCTATCAACGCACAGCCTAAACCGCTGCGGTTAGAAACTTGAAATTTTGACAGTAGGTTCCTTTTGTAAGGTAGGCATCCACTAAGAAGGGATTTTTCGAAATTCAACCCCTAAGGGAGTTAAATAGGGGATGAAAGTTTGTGTGGAAAATCGTCAATTAACGGGTTCAAAATTTCACGCAAGCGAAGTTGCGGGCGAAAGCTAGTTATATTGTATCTCTTTGGACATCACGGCTCATCTTCCGTGCGAAAGATGTCCGGTCCTTTGGAAGGCATACACGGGGACACAGGTCCAACGCGCAGAGGCCCCTTTGAGAGCTTTAATCTAAAATGGGATGGGGCACCAACCCGGGACTATCCACGGCTGCACTATTGGAGTACAGTCATGGACCGTCCCAGGTGGGTGCAAGACTATTGTAAAATATGGTGAAAAATATCTGGTCTATGGGAAGGGGTGTTAGGTGGACTAGATAACTTCTATTGCCGGAAGAAAACGGCGTCTGCCTTTCAACATTTAAAATTGAAGTGTTGGCAGTTATATTATTATTATTAGTACATTTTACGTGATCTGTGCTCAAACTAACCAACAAACAGACAAACAGGTAAACATACAATGTTCCAAAAAAGGTCGAAATGGACTCTATTGGTTACTCTTTAACCAACCCCGCTATTTTTATTTAAGTATTTCCGTTGCACAGATACGCCAAGTCTACAGATTTATTAAATACATAGATTCACCTCTTGAATTCAATGATCGTAAAATTACGAACGATCGGTAAGTCCAAAAATAAAATCTCTTTACTCCAATACCAATAAATGATTAAAATATCCATTTCTTCTATTTCTGTAGGTACTTGTATGATGAACGAATATTTGAAATGAATCGGAATACCAAAGTGTGAAGGAATTTACATTTTTCCAATATTAGCGTGCACGCGCTGCGGGAATGGTTAAATAAATCGTTATCGCTCGTGTGCGACGTGCCTTAGAATTGAAACGGTTATTGATATTACGTGTGACTGAGACATTATATTTGTGACGTCATCTATGTATACTTATTTGAAGGTTCGGTAAGAAAGTCAGTGAGTGTAATATTACAAAAGGTAGATTACTAAATGTTGGGTAGCGCTGTTGGCATATGGTCGCAGAAGGAGATACGAGTAAAAGACGTGTGAACTGCTCGACAGTCTAATTTATTATAACCGAAAATATTTAATTGACATAAAAGAATGAATGACTGACCAAATAACAAAGTAATTGAACCAGATTGAACGTGTGAATTATTAATACGTCATAAAAGTGTTGGTTAAAGGTTCGCGCACATTATGTCGGGCCGCAGCGCAGCGCAAAATGCTTACTTGGCACATTAGTGACGGGCCGGGTTGCAGCGCATTGACGGATTTTGAGTACAGTGTACTGCCCTGCCAGACTTTCAAATCATATAGCTCTTTGTATCCATGAACTAAATTAATCAAAAGCTCTTCATCCATTCTTGTGAACACCACAGGAGCACGCAAATACCAACAAAAACGCAAATATCGTAAAATGAACACGTGCGCGCATGCACTCCAATCCGCTTGCATTATAGCACACTGTGTCGGAGCGCAACGGGGCGGGGCGGGCCGCATCGCACGCAACCAAAATCCACGGCAGAATATGCGGCCCGCTGCGGCCCGACATAATGTGCGCAAACCTTAGGCCCGGACTCCACCAAAGCGGAGATTTATTTATTTATTTATCTTTATTAGGTTCACCAACAATTGTTTACACATAATTATAACAAAAATGACATGCTTAGAATAATTTCACAGTGCAACAATTACTTATAGATAAACACCACATTCACAATTCAGAGATCCAAAAGTTAAGCTAACTTACATAGTAATAACGCTAATTATTAATACAATTGCATTGGTAACATTGCATAAAACATAAAATTGATAAAAATTAGAGATGTGCGGAGATGTCTCGATCAACCAATAGGATTGCGTTATTTTCAAATCTCTCCGCTTAGCTTCAACTCAAAACGAATTCCTATTGGTTGTTTACGAGACATCTCCGCACATCTCTGCTTTGGTGGAGTCTGGGCCTTAAGCGGTAACTAATAGAGTAGATTTCGATATTTTTTGGAATTTTTGTGTGTTTATCTGTTTGTTGGTTTGTTTGTGCATACATCACGTAAAACGTACTGACTCAATGAGGTTGACTTTTATAGAAAAATATTGTGCGTATCTCTTAGTAACATTTATTTTTTATTTCATCGTAATCGGTTCGCTCAATCAAAAGATATTAGAATTTAAAGTTATCAAGAAGAAAGTTTATTTATTGCGACACAATATTGGTTTCCGAGTTCCAGGCAGACGGAGTCGCGGGCACAGCTAGTATGAAAATATAAATCACATAATCTCACTTTACTCACGGCTCATCTTCCGTGCGGAAGATGTCCGGTCCTTTGGAAGGCATACGGGAGACACAGGTCCAACGCGCAGAGGCCCCTTTGAGAACTTTAATCTAAAATGGGGTGGGGCACCAACCCGGGACTATCCACGGCTGCATTATTGGAGTACAGTCATGGACCGTCCCAGGTGGGTGCAAATCTATTGTGAAATATGGTAAAAATAAAACTGGTCTATGGGAGGGTGTGTTAAATAAATGGACTATTTAACTTCTATTGCCGGAAGAAAACGGTGTCTGCCTTTCAAGTTTGAAATTTATTACACTGCCTATGTCCGACGATAATCAGTAACAAAATGAGATAATAAAGCCCATCACTACCCAGTGTTGGGCACGGGGCTCTTCTCAGAACCACGCTGGCCTAGTACAGATTGGCGTACTACATACACACCATCGAGAACTATATGGAGCCAAGGTGGGCAGGTTTGCTTGTGATATTTTCCTTCACAGTTAACGCCAGCCATAATCAAATTATTAATAAGTATATGAGTTTGAAAACTCTAAAGTAGTCTTTCTCAAAATGGGCGATAACGCCCCCTTGTGGGCGCTAGAGACCTACAGGAGGGCGGTAAAGAGCGGCAAAAGTAATGGTTGCAATTGTGTTTAATAAGATGTGGTAAAGTTAAAAAAAATGAGGGGCGCTAGAAAATGATTGATTCTCAAAGTGGGCGGTAGACGAAATAAGTTTGAGAAGCTCTGCTCTAAAGCCTCATTTACGGAGACGCGGGGCGTCGCTCGTCGCGTTGTGCGGCGCGGCCCGTACTGAATTCAAACATATTATGCCGTTGTATGAGAGCGTTTACGGAGAAGCGATTTTACACGCGTTTGCTTGAAATGCAGGCGGAGCCCGCGGATGGCATCGCCGCGTCGCACGCGACTTTTATCGCGGCAGCGCACGCAGTATTGCGACCAGCTATTCCTGCTATTCTTCGTCCATTGTAAAACGTAGCGTCAATCGCGGCGGGGCCCGCGGTATCGCACGCGCCGCATCTTCCTAAACAACATCGTACATTGCTTGCCATATGTTTGTGTTTGCGCGTGTGATGATGCGGGCCGCTGCACGCGTCGCCGCTCCGTAAACAGAAAAATCGTACGACGCGTCGCGAGACGCCACGCCGCACGCGACGCGCGACGCCCCGCGTCTTCGTAAATGAGGCTTAAGGTGCGGGCCGGGATCGAACTTAAACCCTTTATCGTGGAAGGCAAGCATTCAACTACGAGGCTATCGTTGCTTAAAACAGTTATTAAATAGGCCATATAATACCCGAAAATAAACCACTAGTTAAAATAGATCGCAAAATACCTAAAATAAATACGATTTAATATACAATTTTTTCCGGATTCCGTCGCAAAGCATTTCCAATGCATTTTCACGTCACGTCTCGCAATAAGGTATTGGGTCACGCGATTCCAATGCCGACACGTATGGTTGATTTTAATAGCATTATCTGGCGTTGTAAACATACTGATATTGGAAAATTGGCAGATATTGCGGCGTCTTACGTAGGCGGTTCAAAGCGAACGCGAATTGCGAAGCGATCCCACGCGAATTCAATGCGATGCGGTGCGAAGCGGCGGCTTTGTCCTACGAGCTCGTGAACCGCCCGCCGCGCGCCGCCGCCATTCAGAGCGGAAGCACACGATGCGTTGCGGCGCTGCACCGCAAAGATTTCACCGTATCAGCGGGCACACGAGCGGTGCGGCGCCGCAACGTTCTTATGTCGCAGCGGCGCAATCTCGCAAATCGAAACGAGCGAGCGTGTGTCTTTCCTTTTGATGCATAAACAACTGAGCGGTACCGCTCCGACGTCGCAACGCATTCACCCCTCCCCGCCTCGTCTCGGTGGTTGCACGTCCGGTGCGGCGCCGGAGCGCATCGTGTGACATGCCACAGAGATTTCTATGTAAGACGACGCAGAGACACCGCTCCGGCGCCGCAACGCATCGTGTGCCCCCGCTCTCAGTAGCACTGTACGGCACCGCATCCAGTTCGCGCGCAAATATCAAGCCAATTGATCGGGTTCGCTTCGCTTCGCGCCGCGCCGCGCCGCACTCCACGTGCGTTTGGTCACGTAGGCTACTTCAATAGCTATCGACTGTTTGTTGTTTTCGCGTCGCGCCGCGCCGCTTCGCGTCGTTTCTAGATCGCTCACGTAGGATGCCGCGTAACAAAATTTTGGGTCTTAAAATACCCATAAACAGGGTATTTTACTGGTATAGATTAACCGCGCATGGGAATTAGATTGATAAAAAAAATCTTTTCTTTGCGGTGATCGTATATCGCCACTAAAAAGAATTCAATAAAAAAAAAGAAAAAATACGCTTTTGCAAATATAATAAATAGAATATTGCAATGCTACGCATAAATGAATGAAAGCATGGCGACACAGCTGGTGGGCACGACTAGCGCAATATCGCTATTTGCAATCAGTTAACTCGAGGCTCTAAAATGATTCGTAACTTATTGTTTGTTTTTTTAAAGATTTTCTTATTGTTTTTTTTTATTTGATTTCCTGAATACCCATTTAGGTTACATATACACGGTGACACACGACATTTGACACAATGCAATCGCGACACTGAATTTAAACCAGAGCTAATGCGCAACTCAGTGTAACGGCGATGTACACACTACGACACTCGGTGTCGACACTGAGTGTCGAGTGTAATGTGTCGCCGTGTATCCTTACCATTACGGTGAATCTGTGACATTAGTAGATCACGCGGTTTGAACGAATTACACGAGAACTATCAAACATAATGAAATCAGAAAATTCTATGACACAACTATCAGTCCTGTGGGCTCAGCATTCGTACACGGAAAATATAAGACTTTAATATTATGTAGTCTGAAAAGTATGAAAGTAACGACTCTCTTAACAGTAAAATTAAAGTTTTCAGTGCTCCTCGTGAAAGTAGAAAAGTTATTGAAATGGTTGGGTAAGATAATAAAAAATTCACCGCAAAATTATTCCTGAAACTACCTTCATAGTTTAATTTTATACAATGTTTCCGGTCATGGACTAGCGATATTCTAGGTACTTATTTAACAACTATTCTAGTTTGCAAATACACCATATACTAGGGTCCAATTCACTTTAATTTTTTTGTTATGATATTCTGTACTTGTGTACAAAAAAGTCATATCTCTCGAAGTTTTGGTCCTACTGAGATAAAATTAGTCTTATTCGGACGGCAACAATATTGTCCGTCATTTGCATTACGATACAATGGGTTTACATTTTCATAACTTTAAGATACCTAGATAATTTTTCAACAAAAAAGCAAAATGGCTGCCAAATAGCGAGGAAGTGGATTGGACCCTAGTGTGTAGTGTATTTGAGTAGTAGAATAGTTGCTATACAAGGTTAGTCGGAAAGGGGGTACTAATCCGAAGCCCACTTATAGTATCACTGATGACTGTTTGAAAGCAAGTGTTAAAATTTTAAAATTTGATATTTTTTTTTTTCAAATAAAATTATTTTGTATTTTAGTTTTTTCAAAAATTCTTCATCCCTGCTTTAGTTACAAATTCAGAAAATGGTGCCTCTAATTCATGACCCCAAATATGACCTAAAATGTAAACACAGCTGATCATAAATGGGGATAGATAGATTATAGAGATTTTTTTTTGAGATTTTTGAACAACTGTTTCTCTTAAACTATTGAGGTTTGGGAAAAGTTGTAGAACAAAAGTTATTCATTATTATGTGTACTTTAACACCCTATCGGATTAGTACCCCCTTTCTGACTAACCTTGTATATTTTTTACTAAAAGTTCATTATATTTTTTCATAGTCTGTTCTTCACAATTTTCCGTAATGTTTACCGATCATAAATTATTTAGGGTCTACAAGGAAAAAAATGTATTCATTTTACAAATTTCGTAAGAAACATGAACTCCGATAGGATCACGCTTGAGCAAAATTCTCCATTATACTTAAATATGAATAGTATAATTTTACAATATTTACATATTTTTTGTTAGGTTTACTTATGGACTGAAAAAATAAATAAAAGGTCTATGAATTATGTGGATATTACGTAAACATATATTTTCCTAAAGTAAGTATACTTTTATTTAATAACTCACCACTGCAACTGCCATTTAATACAGTTTGCAGGAAAGCAGTTTAGATACAGTTGCAATTGCGTGACAATTTCCGACTGGATGTGTAGTATTGTCCAATCCACTTACAGCTATGATATCAATGATCAAAATATTATTATTATTCATCAAACGTGGAGTTATGGGCCCCAGAAGTTCTACCGACTAAGAAAACGCTTTCATAGCACGAATGTTCTTTCGCACTAACGTCCATCGCACAAGCGTTCTGTCAACTTACAGTTCATAGCACGAACGTTCTTTCGCACTAACGTTCATCGCACAAGCGTTCTGTTGACCTACAGTACAAAGCACGAATGTTCTTTCGCACGAATGTTCATTGTACCAACGTTCATCGCATAAGCGTTCTATCGACCTAGTTTTAAGCGCGAACGTTCTTTTGCACCAATGTTCATCGCACAAGCATTCTGTCGATCTACAGTTCATAGCACGAACGTTCTTTCACACGAACGTTCATCGCACAAGCGTTCTGTCGGCCTACAGTTTATAGCATGAACAATCTTTCGCACTAACGTTCATCGCACAATCGTACTTCTACCTTAACTTACAAACCCTGCTCAATAACTTGCACAGTTTAACTAGCTAGTGGATTTAACGCTTAAGACGTAGCCATAAACATTGTGACTTTGATAACTGCTATTACAGCTGGGACCATCCTGAGAGATTCAGTGACATCGTAAACGTTAGAATCGCTTGCTCACACAATATCTATGCTAATATTACCTCCTGATATGAATTTTTATTGACTCAGGTGTTCTAGTGATTGTATGTCAGTATTTTTGTGTTATAACAGTCGTGAGACACATTCATATTTATGATCATGAGCTGAACACGCGGCGAGGTCGCGAGTCGAAATCGTTCGACCTCGCCGCGTGATCAGCTCATGATTAAGGGCTCCGTTTGGGTCCGAAACTAGTCGGGCAATCCCGAAAAATGCACGTGAGTAAACTGTAACTAATCATAATGGACATGTTTACAGCGTCAATAAATTGCAAATCTAATTAGTCAACCAGTTAGAGTTTTGAAAAATAAGTGACACGTATTTTTTCTTTTGTTAAATCTATGCATATTTGGAAAGATAAAACGCATCAAAACTCGAGAGTGGGGGCTTGTGACGTCAACAGCAAGTAAAAATTGTACTTGCTTGTGACGTTTTGCCAATTTTAAAAGTGTCGTATCTTCGTCAATTTTGGTTTACGTAACAAAAGAACAAATACGGGTCAAATATTTTTTGATAATCTAACTGACGGGCTAATTCGATTTTTTCAGTCAAATATCCTATGATGTTTTTATTTTCTTTTTGATATTAACTTTTGTTTATGATAATGTTTTGCTTTATTGAATTTCTATTACTTTCTCGCGACTTTCTTTCTTTCTCTTCTTAAGTTAAAATAGATATTGACGCGTGATTTGGTGCAGTGGCTGAGCGATTGGCTTTTGCGCTACAGGTTGTGGGTTCGATTCCCGCACGGAAGTTTTTTATGACCCATAAATAATTGTTTCGGGTCTGGGCGTTAGTGCAATCTTAAGATTTGTGTCTGTAAACGTACCCACGATACAGGAGAAATAATAGTAAGCTAACGTTTAAAAAAAAAACTTAATTTTTCAAGCAATATCACAACATAGCATCACGTCTGTGTTCCCCGAAGGGTTGGGCAGAGGTGTATAGTACACCCTCATTTCGTCGTTATGTGTAAGTCTCACGTAATAGGGGGCGAGCCTATTGCCATCAACCGACCACAAATCCAGACTCCGGACTGCTACTGAGAAATTCCACACGGAAAAACTCAATAACACTTTGCCGACCTGGGGGTCGAACCCAGAAACTCCCGCATTTTTCAAGAAATGTCCGAAAATCTAGTACATCTCGACTGCTAGGACACGCTGACTACGTCGTTGCCCACTAACGAAGAGGACGTATACTCTCACTCGCTTATGGAATCAAGGAAGCGAGGAAACACTCAATAAATTCAAGACCCAATGAAACACAGAAATAAATCTATCACAAAACACCTCAAAATACACAGAAAGTGCAAAATATAACCCGGAATAGAAACCGGAGCGCGGCGATAGATCGTAAAAGTTGGTGAAAATTCCTTTCAACAATGATATATTGACTGTTCCGGGCCGGATCCGAACCGGATGGGATGCTCTTCCGAATTGTACGGTTTAGCTTTATATTTTTCTTTCAAAGTGCTGTTTTTGTTTCGTGTTTGGTAGCTGTTGGGCATTTTTAATAGAGGTAGAATGTAAGTCGTGTGTTTTGAAATGTTGTGGAAGTTGGATGTCATTAACGTTACGCTTTTGATTCTTAAAAGGTCAGACAGAGGTGTAATGTCGTAGTGAAATAGTGATGTCTTTTCAGGGTTCCGTACCCAAAGGGTAAAACGGGACCCTAATACTAAGACTCCGCTGTCCGTCCGTCCGTCTGTCACCAGGCTGTATCTCATGAACTGTGATAGTTAGACAGTTGAAATTTTCACAGATGATGTATTTCTGTTGCCGCTGTAACAACAAATAGGTACTAAAAAACAGAATAAAATACATATTTATGGGGGCTCCCATACAACAAACGTGATTTATTTGCCGCAGTCCGTCCGTCCGACTGTCACCAGGCTGTATCTCACGAACCGTGATATTTAGACAGTTAAAACTTTCACAGATGATGTATTTCTGTTGCCGCTATAACAAAAAATACTAATTTAAACAGAATAAAATAAATATTTAAGGGGGCTCCCATACGATCAACGTGATTTTTTTGCCGTTTTTATAGATAATCGTACGGAACCCTTCGTCCGAGAGTTCGACTCGCACTTGGCCGGTTTTTTTTATTTAACTGATTCAATTCAATCAGCTCATGAATATGGACTCCGTTTGGGTCCAAAACTAGTCGGGCAATCCCGAAAAATGCACGTGAGTAAACCGTAAAAAATTATAACCATTTCTTCAACATTGAATTTACAACGAAAAAACAAAAATGGATAAAAGCGACAATCCTCCATTTAAAGTCATCACAAAAGATGCCAACACATTTTATTCTTTCAATATCACCGACAGACATACCTACTCTTTTCTCTCCGGTAATATACGAGATTTTCTTCCTTCAACCCTGTTCGACCTGTCGGATGCTGTCGTAACTCAGAACCGGATATTAACCGTAGGTCGATCGGTATGTCCGGAGGGGATGAATATTACGAAGGTTGGATTGATTTGTAAAGCTGAAATCACCTGGACGATACTGTGGTAAATTAAGTTTGGATTTTTTTATTGATTTTAAAATTATCGGTAAGTGTTACGGTTTTCAACCGACTTCTAAAAGGAAGAGATTGTCAAAAAGAAAAAGAACTTTCAGTTTTTTTCCGAATTGGCTAACTTTCCAGAAAACTTTTCCAATTTATCTTTCCATAAAATACAGGGTGCAAACAAATTCGTGTAATTCTTTCAAACCACCATGATTTACGGATTTAGATTGATTAAAAATAAAAATAAACTTTTTTTTCCCAATATTTTTTTTAAGTGGTAGGTACAAAATTTCGATGCCATCCACAGATGAATGAATGCACGGCGACACCGCTGACGGGCACGACTAGCGCGATATCGCTCCACGCAGTCAGTTAACTCGGGACGCTAAAATTACTCAGATACAGAATACCATGTTTCATTTCTTGAAAACTTTTTTATTTGGTTCTGATAAGAACCTATGCAGGGTCAATCTGTGTCACCAGTAAATCACGCGGTTTGAAGGAATTTCACAAATTCGTTTACACCCTATATAATTCGGACATTAACGAATAACAAACATTTAAAAAAACAATGCAAAATCGGTCCAGCTGATCTCAAGTGATGCGGTATCAACGAACAGTATTTAATTTTTGATTAGGGAGTGCCTCCGCTGCCGGCGCCGGTTGCCACTACGAGTGCCGCGCCAACTACATACACTGTTTTTTTACACCTTCAAGGTTTCTTCAAACTCTTCTTAATGACGACTATTCGTCACCCACTTTCATTTTCACAATAAAAACAAATGAAAAACTTAAGGGGATGTTTGTAAGGTTGTTTGGGTTTCCAAAGCAGAGTCGACGGAGCTCCTATTTCTGTCTGCAGGGTTTAAAGTAACCTAACACGAAGGGGATGACGGGGGTTTGTTCGCTCGCTCTGTACGCTCACTCTAGCCACCGTCATCCCCCTCGAACATAACCTATCCATGTCGGGGTGCCCCAAATTAAAAAGCTCGCTTCGCTCGCTCTTGAAATTAGTCAGTTGGAAGACAAGTTACAGTGTTTGGCCCAAAATCTAACCTACCTACCAAACAACTTATTACCACCGCCGGTGTCCATTTTGGGTGCCGGCAGCCGGTGTTTTTAAACTCGACTGCCGACAGTAATGTAGTGCCGGTTCCCAATGGCGTTATTTTTGGGTGCCGGCACCAGTAGCGGAGGCACTCTCTTTAATTTAATATAGATAGATAGACGAAAGATTAAAAAAAAGCGATTAGAGGAATCCTAAGATCGATGTTGAGAAAAAGAAAATTTATGTTTTTGATTTCTGAAAAAGCAAAATGTTTTTTGCAAAAAAAAATGCACTTTATTATTGCACTAATTGACAAAGTTGCTGTTTTTTTTATTAGTTGACTTTTTCGCTTTTGACCCCCGTTGCACCTAATGGTAAGCGCAGAGAGGGGCACACGAATCCAAGTAACATATACATATATAGAGAGATTCCCCTATACCCCTCTGGCTCTCACACACACACGACGGAACACAGTAAACTGCTTGCCGCCTTTAATGTGAGGGTGCTAGCTAGCCAGGCGAACCGTAAAGATCCTACCACCAAGCGTGGGTTTTGTATAATCTTACAACACGCGTCTATTCTCAGCATGCAGTGAGGAAGTTTTATATGTAGCCCTTCCCACACGGGAAAAAGCTGATAAGGAACAAATCATGCGAAGGATTTTTATTTATGTAGCAAATCAATGTACCTAAATAGTAATATTTTATAGGTGATACCCCCGTATCGCCAAGTCAAACTATGCTGAGAAAATATGACTGTAATAACAATGGCAATATACGAGTAGAACATTATTTTCCATATAAGTACAGGTAAATGCTACTGCAGTCTCATGATAATTCCTTATTTATCTCTCACACTTACCGAGAAATGATGAAGAGACGCAGCATAGCTGCAAAACGGGGGAAGTATAAAATATACAACCTAAGTACCACTTAAAATGATTTGTGAACAAGAGTCTAAGTTCGGTATAATTAAATTCAGTTTTCCGACTCGGCCCTAGTTTCCCAGCTAAACTTCCAGAGTGGTAGACAAACTTATGTTTCGTAATAATACTCGGTTTTATGTTAATCTGGTTAAACGAATATTGTTGAGGGAAGTTAGTTTTTATTCAAATAAACTAGCCCGATACATGGCACGTCCCTTCAACATCTGTCTTCAATGTACACACGGCTACAGATTAAGCTATACATTCCAGTATAAGCTGATCTCACATTGTATAGGATTTCCTTACAATGAGAGGTCAGTGTAAACTGGAAATGTATAGCTTGATGTGTAGCCGTGTGTACCTATGTGTGCATATGCCAATCATAGAATCATCATCGTTTCTGGTATGGTGGGTTTGAACACACTGGAACTAAGGCGTAAATGTGCTTTGATGATCCATTACTACCTAGTGTTAAATAGCAGGGTCAACAACCCTACAACCCTTGCTCGTTGTTCCCTCTCAGCACCTGATCAATACACTCGGCTGCGCAAGCGTCGTCTATTGGCGGCACCGCCGGTACGTACATGTACTGCTCAATACGCTCCCACAAGTTGTGCTGTATCAATGCTCAACGCCCTGATTGCTCAGCAGCCAGATGTTGATATTTTCAACAATAACCTTAAACAGTTTGTTGTTTACTGTTTCGAGTTCTTGATGATTTGATGATTGAGAATCATGTTTAAAATTATACATAATAAGAAATAACATGTTAGCTTACTGTACGAGTTGGGTAACTGTAAGTACAGTAAGCAATTGCTTTTAAATAAATAAATAGAAGTAATATGTACTACCTACCATGGCAACGAGTCACCATGTTTGTGTTTTGATATGCCTACATCAGTGCAATTTCATGTTCATCTTGCGCTTTCAACTTTCAATTCCTCTTACGTCAAGCGCATGCAATATTGATTGCCATAAGACTCATGCAGCTTATTGTCTACACCGGTGCGCCTCGGTCAGTCGTCAGTCGACATACAATAGACGGATTAGCGTGCGCTAGGGGCATGCGCTTTTGTCGAACTAGTATTAAGGCATGCGCTATTGCATGGCGCTTCACGCATGCTTCAGACGAAGAAGCAAGATGAACATGAAAAGGCACTTGTGTAGACATAGCTTTCGATATTTAGTAGATTTATTGCTCGACTAGTCCGTAATTAATAAATAATGAATAAAAATTAATAAATAGATACCTACATAAAAATAGTAAATAATTAAGTAGGTACAATTAACAAATACTAGTATTAGTGCAAAAAATAAATAAAAATAAACAAAATATTTAGTCAAAATAATTAAAAAGAAATAGTTAAGTAATCTCTAAATAAATAAAATATCGAATTGCAGTTAAATATCTAGCAACAGTGAATAAAATATGCTCTTCCTCTCTTCTACTACACTATGCTGTGCCCGACAGGGTCTATAATTGATCCTATAATCTTAAGCCTACGACCTGTATTTGACATTATGGAATGCAATAAAGAAATTGAAATTGAATTAAAGTGATCGCTCGACAAGGCGCACGTGTGTAATTCTTACAAACCTCCAAACGGTACCATACTGTTATTAGCGACGTCAAATCTGTCGAGCGATTGATCCATGGTTTTGTACACGTTCCCTGCGGCTGCGCTAGATTAAGACTTACTTCCAGTGCTGTACAAGTCACATACTTCCCGTATCAAGAATGCCTGATATGCGTTACGACGTCTATTTTCCCGTACGTAGTCCTAACTTCAAACCTCCACAGAGACATGGAAAGTCCACAGCTGATTTTTGGTGTTGTACTAATCAATAGGTTACATCCTTGTGTATACACAGCTGCAGTCGCACGGGGTTCTAAGTAATATCTTAAAAGTTACAGGTATTTTTGGAAACGGTTGATTTTACGGGAAAATACTTGTCGTGGCGCATACAACAGTCATATTGCTAGGGATGGGGTGTAATAATGGGGTATTTCTAGATGTAGAACACGTTGGTGTATTACACTGTGAACACTTATTACTTGAAAACTTACTTAGGGGTGTTGACAACAGTTCAGACGCCATTTCAGAATTCAGTGATGTTTCGAGCGCTGGTACTAGATTACTCACAGAAATGTTGTCCAGGGATAATGAATCAGGATCAGTCTTTTTGTTTTTATTAATTATAATTTCTTCTAATTTACTAAATTCCCTTCCTGTAGATGGACTTAAAAAAAATGAAATGGGTTTTTTTGTACTAGATGGTTTGGGATTCGATAAACTGGAACCACTACTCTGCACAATAATGTTTCTAGCCTCTCCACCTTCTGTCTTTACACCTTTTCCCATAATAAGTTTTTTACGTGAACATTTCATTGTTTATGTAGAATTTACCTACTTACGCGTGACGAATAAAATATCGCGTTCTGTATAAACGTATTAACTGGGCACAGCACTACGGCTAAATGAAGCTCCGCGCGCGCACGTTCAGTGCGGTACGGGGTTTAGGATACGGCCAAATAGTTCCCGTATCGCACTATTGTAAAATAATTACCTTTCTATGCGTTACGATAAAATAATTCCCGTACATTTTTATTCGTAAATTTCAATACACTTCAAGCAAGGACACTGGCAATATAGGTGTCTCTTTTTTACTTGTACGAATACTTGAAAAAATCACCTCCGCACGGAGTGCAAAACAAGGACAACTAGCTGCCGCACAGAGCAAAATTCAATTACAACCAAATACTTCCCGTAACGCAGTGAATGTGTTAAGTTTGGCCTACAGTTGCAGAATGCAAACATCTGCGTTGAACGAATGACGTGTTTTAAATATGTCGGAGATGGTCATTAGTACGGACGTTAAACGAAACTCAACACGAATACCGAGAGATGGCGCCACCGTTGCGATGACGTCACGCGGCTAACTTCGTGTTTAACGGAGCCTAGCTGAGGGTGGGGCGCTGAAACGATAGGCACTTACTCTTCAGCCGTCGAGGAGATCAGTACCTCCACGCTAGGAACTGTTACTTGTTTCGTTGGTTATAATAAGTGCTTACATAATTAATTGTAATTTGATTAAAGTGATTTCTGCACATTCGGTGTTTTCTCTTTGCTCGGTCACCTTATCTAACACCCCTATGATGTCGGACGAAGGTGCAAATTATGCCCTCGTTCCGAAAAATATTATTTCCCACGCATTTTTAATTGCAGTTGAATGGACGGGCGTGCTATGTTAGTTGATCTCTAGTATAAGAACACTACAGGTTCTGCTTCCCTAGCAGCAGCCCCTATGGCTAGCACCTTTTTTTTACGTATGGGAAATCATCATTCTTCCGCTCTGGGCGGAGCGGAAGGGAGTGTCAGACTTTTACTGACTAAAACCCATCCGTGTTCCTCCTAACGCCCTTTGCGTTCCAGGGCCGCGGTAACTTTTTCTAACAATTTCCGCAACCCTGGCAGGCTATGGCTAGGCCCTAGATTCGATACTGACCAAACGTGCCTCTATTCAAGTGTAAACTTTCCTGCATTCATATTAGCATGAATTATTTTAACTCACTGATTCATTTGTTCTCAAAATTAACACTACAATTAACACACCGAAATTCCCAAACGAAATCCCAACCGCAGCCACCAGGGGATTTAAATCAACATGATTAACAATGAATATCACCGCTTAACATTCAGAGCTATATCACCGCCCTGGGGAACGTTATCAGTACTGAATACAAATGTCGAGTTGTATTGAATAATGGACAATAATTTACGTAAATCATGTCCGATATGATAACAATTCTGGTTATAGTTTGAATATTGGTAAAGGTTAATGCTGTGGATTTCTGATTTAGAAATTGAATAGTTTAATGTGGGATATGGAATGTTAGAGGAAGGAAAGTGAGGGAAGATGTGTGCGAATGTGTGAGAATGAGAGTGAGAACAAAATAAGACGTAGTAAGTAGTGAATGCACTATTTTTTTAATAAAAATGTAAGTATATGACTGTCTCGTTGGTCTAGCGGTCGCAAGGGCGACTGCTGAGCGTGAGGTCCTGGGTTCGATTCCCAGGTCGGGAAAAGTGTTATTGGATTTTTCCGTGTGGAAATTCTTAGTAGCAGTCCGGAGTCTGGATTTGTGCCCGGTCGATGGCAATAGGCCCGCCCCCTATTATGTGAGACGTAAAACATAACGGAGAAATTTGGGTGAACTATACACCTCTGCCAACCCTTTGGGGAATACAGGCGTGAGTTTATGTTTCATAATTAATTATTAAAGAGTGAAATATCATGTTTTAATTTTTTGCTTTATCCCTTATTAATATAACCTGAACTGCATAAGGCTGAGTTTTCATCAACATAAATTGTTCTGGCAAATGAACCGTTTACCAAAAATTCTAGTATTTTTTTTGAGTAAACCCTTGTTAACGTGAGAGTCAATGTTGGTGATCTCAAACCTTAGAACACCAATAACCGAGAACTTAGTCCACGAACCCGAACCAGACCAGCTAAGGCCTATCTTTTCATTGTAAGAAGAAACCGGTGCCCAAATGGTACAGTACCTATCTTCTGCCTAGCCTTTTCCCAACTATGATGAGACAGCTTGCAGTATAACCAGATGCAGCTGAATACCAGTATTTTTACACGGAGCGACTGCCATCAGACCTTCGCACCCCGCAACTCCACAACTGGGGAACGCCGATTTTTCATTTTTTTGTGACTAGCTTTAGCACGCGGCTTTGCTCGCATTAAAAAACTATTAACGCACTACTAAAGTTTCTATAATAATATAATTCAATCATGATTCGAAAGACACGTGGCGCCATCTAGTACCGTTATTGTTGTTTTCCTCGGGAACAGTACTTTTTTTCGGGATGAAAGGTACCCTATGTCCATCTCTGTACACCTGACAACATATACACAAAATTTCAGGATGATCGGTTCAGTGGTTTAGACGTGAAAAGGTAACAAACAAACAAAATTACTTTCGCATTTATAATATTAAAAATAGTTAGGATTAGGATGTGTTTGCTCTTGTCTCTGGTCAAGGTCAGAGGTGACTGAGACAAAGTCTACGATGGAGCGAGCTTACCCAGAAGAAGCCTGGTCACTATAACTTTGAAGAGATTCGGATTGTAAGCGTTCGGGAACACAGACGCAGGTAGTGAGTTCCACTCTTTTGCCGTGCGCATTATGAAGGTTGGATATTCAAATTGTTTATTTTCTTTAACAAGTTTACAACAATTAGTGTGTGATTGGAGCTTTCTTTTAAGCAAACAATGCCTGTATTAGAAGACTCCGCTCTTCCTTAACAAAATAATAACTTAGACATCGGTAAGTAAACAATAATATAATACAGAAAAAAATGACATAAGTACATATTCTAAGGTTAGACCAGTTCCAAGACTTTCGGGCTTCTGACTACTCGTAATGACTGTCATAGATATGCGTATGACTCCCGGAACCGACGTTGACGCGCTCTCCGAGGTACGGAACGGTCTTGATAACCAAGAAACCTTGAAAAAGCATTTGTCTAGAGAACTCTTAAATTTACAAAAGTCCGAGAAAATACGTTCCGAAGTAGTCATAGAACTATTTGTATGATAGTTTACGCACTAGATCCGACTTCCGACATCCGATTTCTCTCCGTGATCCGTGAGTTTCCAATTCGGAAGAAATATTGACGGACCGAAGGTAGCCGCAGTACCGTTTGTATGAACGCTTTCGCATTACCTCGGATTCAAATCGGACGCCAAATGGATATACCAAAGATGGTCCCTGAATTGTTTGAAATTGGATCAGAGATCGGAAAAGTGCGTAAGCGATATCCAAATTCGGTCCGAGTTTTTTAGACTCTAGATTCGTATTTTCACGTATTCGGATCGGATGCAGTGCACAAAGCAACATCCGAATTGGGTCCGAGTTTTTATATTCTTACTTTTACGGATCCGGATCGGATGCAGTGCGTAATCGCTGCTAAAATGCCTTTCATTTTATTTAATTTCATTTTATTTAATTTTTATATCATTTTATTTAAAGGGCATTTGTTTTTTATCATGATTTCTTTAAGTGTGAGTTTGTTATTTTAAAAAGTTTAATGTGTGTTTTTGTTTGTACATAATTTTTTTACTTTGTTGAATTTCGTGTGCGCGTGTAATTTATAATGTTATTTTAAATGTCAGGGGCCAGCTGAAAATCAGTGCTGTGCACACTGCTGAGCACAGCGAATACTGAGCTGGACCCCTTATTACAATTTCTAACTCGTTAATGTCATGTGTGTAACTTGTGTATGTGCAACAAAATAAATGGTTTAAATAGTTTGATGTGTAACAAACAGTCACCCATCCACAGACTAGCCGTGGCAAGCGCAGCTTAACCTCACAAATCTTTAGTGGGACAACAATGAGTTTAGTATTATTATGATATTAGGTGCGATCTTGTTGAAATGCGTTTCCAGTAACAGCGCCATATTGGACTTGAAACTTTTAAAGCTGAATTCGAAGTTTGTTATGCAGCTTCACTGCAGCATAATCTCTAGCAAAGTTTGCCTTTGAAGATGATAACGATCCACTTATCTGAGATGCCGATCGCTGGTAAGCAGATTATAGATACAGCATATTTTACGATATCTAATTAGATTTTATAGTGTTTGTTAACTGTTTGTTGTTTTATCTTTCAAGAAACCAGCATGTTATGTTTGTAAAGACAATATATTTTCTTTATTTCATATAAAGGCCGCGCTACTAGCGCCATTACGGTGGCAGACCGCAATGTAGTCAGCCTTTATTTAATCTGTGGTCGAATGGTACCCATCGTTAAAACTATTAAAGTTAGCTTCTTGTTGTAAAGGAAATTGATATTGTAATTATAAGCATTAAATGTCGTTTTTTTAATTACAGGTAAGGTTTTTATAATAAATAGAACGTTATATTTCGTAATTAGTGTAGAACAATGTAAATAACAAACATAAATCTTTAATTACAGAGAAATTCAGTTGTGTTTTAATCTACGGTGTCACCTCAACTAGCTACTAAACAAATATCCTTATATGTTTATGAATAGAAGAAATATTAGAAAGGATTTTAATAAATATGAAAAAAAATTACACTTTTGACGGCCATGTTCCGCGCGCCTCCTGTCTCGAGAGGATGTGGGGCTAGGCCCCACAAAAGGAGAGGGTTGTGGTGCATGAAGCTGCGAATCCCGCGACTCCGGCCATAGGTCAGGAGAAGAAACACCTGTGGGTCTTTAGCCGGTGACATTCCGGCATAACCCTCCGCCTTCCCCGGGCCGTAGGAATCCATGAAGATTTTCCCACGATAAAAAAAGGGTTAGTGTATGCTCCAATTTTTGAATAGTCAGATAACTTTGACGCTCTGACAGATTTTCCATACAAACCTATTTAACACGTCAAAATTCCTAAGATGACAATTATCTGACGTTTGCAAAATCGGATCTTGAAATTGTATAGATGCGCAACACTAAAAATAGATGTAAAACTCATTCGTTATCTTCTTTTAGTAGAACACCAATTGCTTTGAAAAATTAGTGCGCTGTGGAGCTTTCACTAGGCCTTCAAAACTCATTTATTTAAAATAGACAAGAATTACTTAGTTATTTTTAAAGTCAATATTACAAAAGGAAGCCCCCAAAAACGCCCGTCCTTCACCGATTCCTAGTGTTTATGCTGTGAAGAAGAAACAGCGCAACAAACTCCCCAGCAACACAATTCTGTCTGTCAGGTGAATACCTAAATAAACGTAAATTATTGCTTATAAAATCATATGACAGTTAAAACAACATAAAATATAGACCAGAAGATAATTTATGATATTCTTATACTTCTACCCCATTGAATTAATATTATGTCCGGGCCCCGGCATCCCTTAAGGCATGAACGTGAAACAATTCAATTATAAAAGGGTTACGGATTGTTCCGCTGTAGGCATGCGGCAGAATATTTATTATATGACAGAGACACAATCGATTACCATCGTATTCTTTCGTAGGTTTGTAATCGATTAAGGCTTTGGCAAACAAAACGCGGGACGTGAGTGAGGCGGGAGTGAGGCGGGAGCGAGGCGGGATCGAGGCGGGAGCGCTGCGTAAATGAGGCGGGAGCGTGGCGTGAGTGAGGCGGGAGGTAGGCAGGAGCGAGGCGGGAGCGAAGTGTGAGGAAGGCGTGATTCAAGAGTATCGTCGGCGGGCCTGCGTAGGTTGTGTTTAAGGAATTACTATGCAGCATGTCACGAGGCCTCATGTAGTGCCGGAGTTAAAGAATAGCACTACCCTATCTCTTCTCATGTGTGTCGTACAAGGCGACTAAGGGATTCTCTAGAGGATGGGCAGCAGCATTCTCTGAGTACTTTAACAACCATAAGGCGATCGCCATCCCGCCTGCCACGCGTGGCGATTACGGCAAACCCCCCTTTTGGGGGAGGCCTATGTCTAGCAGTGGACGTCTTTCGGCTGAATGATGATGATGATGTCACACCCAATGTGAGCGCGAGCCCACCATCGACACGACTCGCTCGCGCCCCACGTCTGCTGTGGCGAAGCCTTTTATATCCGAATCTTTTTATTCGTTTCTTTAACCAATAGCAGTATTGCCAATGAAAGCCAATCTAACTCAATCTGCTCACTGGTGCTTCGAATGCATGATAGAGTATTTTACGCTACACTAGCATAAGCATAGCTTGATCAGTTTGTTACCGTCCCACTGCTGGGCATGAGCCTCTTCGCAGAATAAGAAGGGTTTAGAACCTTAGTGCCCCAAGCTGGCCTGGTGCGGGCAGAGGCGGACTACCCATAAGACCAACTAGGTCCGGGCCTAGGGCGGCCAAATAAGAGGTGGTGGCCAAGCGTAGAAAAAAATCTTAGCTCAGTAATGGAGTTGAGAAAGAGGCGGCTGGTACTACGCAACTTAGAACAAATGGTACTGCACGGCCTAGGGCGGCCAAAATTGTTAGTCCGCCTTTGGGTGCGGGTTGGCAGACTACACTCACAACCACAAGGCTAGTTAGCCCCGCGTACGACGCACACTGGGCTCTCGCCCAGGGTACACCGGAGAGTGGAGGCTCTTTTAAAAGTGGCTTCCCACGGCGCGTGATAGCGCGCACCGGCTGTGCGTGGTATCATCCGTAACATAACGCACCTTGGGAAGCCACATTATGAGGGTGCGTGATTCGAAGCTATTTTTTCATTCCAAAATACCAAGTAAAAGAGAATTCGCACAGCACCTTGAATTTAGCGACTCGCGATAGATACGGCGCACCGATCCGCACGTGTCCGCGTTACCACGGGCGAGTATCTTCCCATGGTGCGTCGGTGCGAGTGAGTGCGTCGCGGTGCGCGATATCTCACACCGTGTGAAACAAGCATTATAAGAGCACGCGCCAGTGCGTAAGCTCCATTATTTATTTGTAATAAAGCCATACTTGTCAGGTTTCAATATAAAAAGATATTTGAGAGTTTTGCACTTGTTTGCGTCATGAATCCTTATGAGGAAAAAACATGAGATAAAAATATCATGAGAACAGTGTGGATAAAATATTTTTTCAATTTAATGATAGCCTTGGGAACAACATACGTAATAGAATCGATTGGCCATATTTTGATTTGGTTTTATTTTCTGATAACTTGAGAAAGGGATTTGGTACGATTGGCAAATGTTTCAGAAGTGTTATTGATGTTTTTGTATTATAACTGTGGTGAGACACATTCAAAATGATTAGTTTAGTTCGACTCGCTACCTCGCCGCGAGTTCAGCTCATGATTAAGGGCTCCGATTGGGTTCAAAACTAGTCGCGTAATCCTGAAAAATGCACGTGAGGATGCCGTAATTAATCATAAATACGTTATTGATGAGTGTTGATTCCTTAAAGGTACGGCAAGCGATTCGTACAAGGCGACGAATTTACGCTGGCACCATTGTGCCCGAAAAATGTCAATATGCTCTCCAGCTGTTTCATGTGACCTAAGGGCGTATTCCTAAAGGAAGCAGGTAACCAGCGCCGACCTACCAGCGCTTATCGGTACTGGTCCGTGCAGGTAACCGCTACATAAAGAAAGCGGGTAGAGGCAGGGGCTGGCATTTTTTAACGAAAATACGCCTTACTCCTTTGCAAATACAGCAACAAATGACGACCTACCAGCGCTGATCGGAGCAGGTCGGAACTTGTCGGCGCAGTTCGGAGCTTGTCGGCCCTGGATTGCCACACAGTATAGAGACTACCTGTGGCGACTAGCGCTGACAGATCGGCGCCGGCAACCCGCTTTCTACGTATATACGCACTAATACTAGAGGTGGTGGGTGTACAGAGTTCTGTAATCGGAGCTCACCTGTGCTTATCCCCTCGGGGATTACATGCGTAGTATTTATTTATTTATGTACGTATATCACTATCGTTCTTATGACCGGTGATTCCTATATTAAAATGATGTTGGCGTATTTTCAGCTGGATTTTTAACAATGTGTTTAGGATGATGTTGAAACTCCCTCGTTTCTGTAGTGCCTCGGGAATGTTTGCCCAATCGCGTACGGATGGTTTCCATGCTATCATCAGGAAAAAGGTGGCATCGCTTGTGAGGAGGATTCGGGCGAGTAGCAATAGCATCCTAAAAAGTCGTGGCTGAGGACCCGAGAGCTATTGTGCTGAGGCATCTCGTGCGGAATCATTGTCCGCATGAAATGCCCCGTAAGTACATGACTCACTAACTTCTTGTCTGCAGTTCTTGATTTTGTTACTAATCCCAGTGTTTAAGTTGTAGTATCTAAGGTGTGTACTAACAAAAATGGTTCCTTGTTATCCCAAATAAAATAATTTATTATTTATTTATTAAGGGACTGGCTATAATAAGCGTACGGGGCGCGCGCCTAGTACGCTGCGTTTCTGGCGCGCGTTGAACGCTGATCGTACACTCACCCAACGAGCTTCGAACGCGACAAAATGGCCACATATTTTCGCGTTTGACGACACGTTTGGTGCAGTGGCTGAGCGATTGGCTTCTGTGCTAAGGGTTTTTGGGTTCGATTCCCGTTCGGAACAAATATTTGTATGGCTAATAAATAGTTGTTCTGGGTCTGGGTCTGGGAATCTTTGTGTCTGTAAACGCACCCACGATACAGCAGTAATAATTTTGACGGATAATGTAACTAAAAAAAATTGCTTTAAATTTGAACCGTCAACATGTTTAGTGCTGTTTATTTTACCAGGAAAAATAGTTTTTTTTTTAATTGTTTTATTTATTTATTAATCACCAACTCGCACTAACAGTACTAAAAGACCAAACACACAGGTTATAGGCTAATAAAAGACAATCATGAAACTAAAATAAGACAAAACTAAATATAGACGCAATAATACAAAATTAAATAGAATTATATTATAATTATAGGGGTGCATGAAAAGAGCCTCCACGAGTGACTATTATACTTCAGTACGTCCGGCGCACCCTGGGCAATCAGCCCCGCTATCAACCTTGCTGACTGGCTAATCTTTTCACCACAGCATGAGCTATTTTCGTATAGTTCGTGCTGACACGAGAGAAGAAGAAGAAGAAGAATAGAATTATACAAAATTAAATAGGATTATACAAATAAAATATACCTACAATTTAACCGGTTGTGTACCGCCCGTCGTCCCAGGACGATACTTAATTGTCTTATCTAAATAAATAGGTAAGGGATGGGCGCGCGTCATACGCGCTTATGACACAGGCTCCATGGACGTCGGGCGCTTGATGTATCCGTTGCATAGAAATTTATATAATTTTAATAAGCGCCCAAAACGCAGTGTTCTGGGCGCGCGTCTCGGACACCATTTATAACTAGTCCCTCTTTTTTTTTTTTTTTTTTCGTGGGAAAATCCTCATGGATACCCATCGCCTGAGGAAGGCGAAGGGTTATGCCGAACTCTTACCGGCTAAAAACCCACGGTGTTCCTTCTCCTGACCCTTGGCCGGGGTCGCGGGATTCGCAGCTGCATGCGCCGCAACCCCGGCAGGCCTCGGTCCGCCAGCCCCTGGCGGACCTCTCCTTCTGTGGGGCCTTGCCCCACGTCCTCCTGAGAGGCGCGCACAGAACACATGCGCGCCGCCTTCTCGGGTCTGTTACTGGTCGGGCGACGGGTCCCCTAACCCGTCGCCCGCAGGCCACACACTAGGGTGGCCGGAGATCGTCGCGCGCCCTCCGGCGGCGCCCGGTGCGTCTGGCGCGGGAAGGGAGAGTTGCTGCCGCCTCTCTCTCCCTCTCCGCTCCCTCCTTGGTCGATTTATAACTAGTCTCTAACAGTAAGTTTTAGTCCGTAATCTAACTACGTATATCTCTCGTAGTCATAGTCATTAGTATTTCTTTCTTCGCTCAACTTCCTGTGCAAGTTCTAAAAGAAAAAGATCGTTAACTTTTCTCTGTGAGTTCAGTTAACTTCGACTTTCTGGTTCTTCTAGTTTAAAAGAGTTCAAATGAATTTATCTAACATTTTACCAGTGTACATGACCACAAAATAGGGTTCGCTATTGCTAAAACATTTAGATGTTGTAAAATTGTAAGTGCAGCTACTAATCGAATGATACTGAGTTTTTTTATGTACTATTTTTGGATGGTCCTTGCGGACTGTTGTTACGTAACCGGGCAATTGGTGAGACCTGAAGTACATTTGAGGAGCGTCTGTTCAAAAGATTATAACTGCACTCTAAATAAATTTAGGAAAACTGGAAAAAACGGCAGCCTTGACAAGAACCCTTTGTGTGTACATCCAATGTAAATATAACTTTTTGATCGGGATCCGGATTTTTAGAGACGTTTATTATGAACAAATATAGCGTTTGGGACAAGATTACTTGCTTAACTTTATACATTTTTATGTAAAGAAACTGATACATTTTTTTTCTTTTCTTCAAATGACCCTTTTGAATAGACGCTCCTCATTTATAAGCCAAAGCAGTACCTCAACAATCTATAATCTCCTGAATTGACACACTCACATAGACACGCACTGCCACAAGACCTCTAAACGAGCTTCGCAATGCAGTCAGTCACGGCGGTTACAGAATACCTGTATTACAAAGGTATATAATCCATTATAAGAATTGCACAAAGTGGCCACGATTTTATATGCTTTATCAATTTTATAAAAAATATGAGACAACCCTGAGGCTTGAATTACATAGAAATGGCGTAAGGTGCAGGCGCGGCGCAGCTTGCACCTTACGCCATTTCTATAAGCAAAAATATAAAATTGATATTTATATTTTAAATACTTAAAATCTTGAAATAAAATTTTGTAGGAAAAAAAAATTGAAGCAGAAACGTACGTAACGTATGAAAGTGACGCGCCTGCACCTTACGCCGTTTCTATGGAATTCACACCTAAAGGTACAAGGCACATTATACCGACACCGCAACTGCACAGCTGCAGCACGGCGTTGCCTCGAATTTAGGGCGCGTTTATATGAAACGGAATGTTACAGCGTGTCGGCCGCGCGGCGATCGTGCGGTGACCGCGTACTAACTGTTCAGTTATAGCAAAATTATGTTTTATTAACTAGGATGTAAAGTTGAAATTAATTTTGAGTAACTAAATGCGCGGTGGCCGCGCGGCGGCCGCGCGGCTTTCGCTCCTCGATCACACGGCGGCCGCGCGGTCACCGCGCAGTTAGTTACTCAAAATTAATTTCAACTTTACGTCCTAGTTAATAAAACATAATTTTGCTATAACTGAACAGTTAGTACGCGGTCACCGCAGGATCGCCGCGCAGCGGCCGCAAGATTTTTTTCGCGTCGTCTAACTGCAGCCTTAGGCTACAGCTAGCCGCCAGCGCGCTAGCTACGCGTCGTCCGCGAGGTGCAAGATCGCGGAACGCGCGCCGGCCGCAAGGTGCAAGCTCGCAGTCTGCGCGCTGGCCGCGAGGTGCAAGCGTGCTGTCACCGCAAACACAGTAGTTATATGGCATTTGTGATCGACGCTGACTGCTCGCCGTTGTCTTTTTCATTTTGACATTATGAAATATATTATACGACCCACGATTTAATGCTCTAATTTGAATGACAAGTTAATTGCTGGGTTGGAGCGGTGCCGGTATAGTGTGCCATGACCCTTAGGCTCCAATGGAGCGTAGGTAAAATTATCTTAAAAAAACCGGCTATTTGAAGTACTGCTTTAGCTTATTTACGTAATGTGCCTGAAGGATCTCCAGTCAAACCAAATAAAAATATATTTTGATTTGTATGTTAAGTAATAAAAAAAACACGAATTTCGAACAGTTGTTCCACGAAATTTCTCTAATTTCCGATACCGAGTAACCCCAACAAAATTCTTGCAGTAAATTTTTTAACATCCTCTTTATTTGAACACTAACAAACTGTGTGATTTTACGAGTAGGTATATCGGATTCTGAAACCACAAACAATAAAAAAGAGGCTTTTCCGAGAGTACCTAAATAAATAAGTATTGCGAACTGTCGATTCTTTTTTGTATGTGTTTAAATATTTATTTTAAAGTTGGGTACAACGAAAGGATATAAAACTTTTTCTATATCTGTGGGTACAACAATAAAATGTCTAGTCTACGTATACGTTTTATTTTACACCGACACTACGCGCTATCTGGTGGAATTTATTGGAATTAAATTGTAGGTACTTTTTTGTACGAACCGGTTGGTGTTGCATAAAAACTTTGTTACGAGTATTCGCCTTCATTTTTTCTTTTGTTTTAGAAGTTAGAAAAAAACAAGTGTATCGGTCTAATTAATTATTGTCGGTTGAAATTACAATTTTCAGAAGATTATTTAGATTGTTATCTACTAGCTGTGCCCGCGACTCCGTCCGCGTAAAAATCGGTAACCAATATTGTGTCGCAATAACTAAACAAATTTCTTCTTAATAACTAACTTTTAATTCTAGTATATTTTGACTAAGCAAACTGATTAATCATCAGCATTCAGCCGGGCGGTTTCGCGATCGCAGTATGGTTGTTAAAGTACTCAGAGAACGCTGCTGCCCATCCTCTAGAGAATCCCTTAGTCGCCTTTCACGACACCCACGGGAAGAGATGGAGTACTGATATTCTTTAATTCCGGCACTACACGAGACCGAGAGCAAACCGATTACAATGAAACTAAGAAAGAAAGAAAAAACATTTATTTTGGACTTACACAGGCAGTTACAAAAATAATTTATAAAAACACAAAACAATAAAAAAAAAAAAACTACCTGCACGAGGCCAAAAAAGGCTCCTATCTCAGCATAATGCTGCGACATTTAAAAAAAAACAAAATGTCGCAACGCTGGTTTTCAGATAGGACCAAAGTGATGCCACGGGCATTAACGACACAAATAAATAAATAGATTACATACGTACAATTATAAATATGATTAAAATACTACTAAAGAAAAGCAAGAAATAGGTAGTTTATTATAATCATGTGTTACGTGTGTGTTTACTAATAATAGTGTGTAGAAATAGTCAATATAATTATTTATAAATAAATAAATGTCAACCAGACAACAAGACTAAATATGACTCCAAGATACGTACAATATTTGTCGAAATACGCAAAATATTTGTCGAAATACGCAAAATATTTGTCGAAATACGCAAAATATTTGTAGTGAAAGTCAACCGCATTGAGTCAGTACTTTTTACGTGATGCATGCACAAACGGACAAATCGACAGAAAAACTGCCAAAAATTCCAAAAATGATCGTAATGGATTCTATTGGTTATCCTTTAACCAAACCGTATTTTATTAATACTTCCAATTTATAGACACGCCATTTCTACAGATGTATTGTATGTATAGATATTATTAATCCTACAGCGTTAGAAAAGATTTAACATTTTATTCATCATCAAAAACTTTGACTATAAGAGCTGCGATGTTCTTTAATATAAATTGAATCAGACATAAGTCTTACTTACAAAATAATTAGGTATGCCAGTCACGCCATTAACTGAAAACTTTAGTAGTCTGCTCTGTAATTTTCTTGTTGTTATCTTAAATAACAACTTCAATAAACATCAACTGCTATTTACAATCCCCCGCAAATTGCGAATCTCCAAAACCCCCATTAAAAATACTTCAGACTAACCGCAACCAATTCTCGAATTTCAAACAATCTTGTTAGATGTTAAGACACAAAGATTCACGGCCGCAGTTTCACCTAGAGATGCTACGATCCGATATATATAAAGAAATATCGATACAGCACTACACGATAAAAGAACAGCCGGAATTAGAGAAGATTTGAAAAAAAAAACTGAAATAACTTTAGCTGAATAAACCTTAAAAATATAAATACTTTTTTACATTCATAAAATAAAAACGTATAGTAAAAAAAAAACACTGTGTTGATATGTTTGTGTATGGTTAGGGACCTTACACCTTGAGTTGATGCTGATTGATATACTGATTACTGATTTATTGATAAAAGTATGATTGCATGATAGATGAGTGCAAGCGGTATGAATGCTATTCGTGTACTAAATTGCGCAGGTAAAATGCTAACATATTGATATGAAAACTGTGCTGTGCTTGCACTGTACAGTTCGATTATATTGCATATCACTGGAAACGCGTTTGATACGGTTACGATGCGATATATCGATAAAAAGGGATGCGATAATATCGCGTATCGATACAGACGCATTCGATACGGTTACGATGTGATATGTCGATACAATAGACTTTTTAGGCATCCCTAGTCTCACCCCAAAACTATTAAAATCAAATCACATTCAGAAAATTCATACAACCCTTGTCACCATTACTTAGGTCCCAGAATCCCATTTTGCGATCCCAGAATCCTATTTTTGGTTCCAATCCTAAAATACAAGTCCAATTTTCACTTAGATATGACTCTAGTTGTACCAGGAGGCTATAATTCTCAACAAGTTACTGCGGAAAATTTGGAACATTTTACTGTAGGCTTTGCGATCGAAATTCCAATCATCCGGTCCGCTAGTTTTGGGTCAATTTGCCTAAAACTTAGATGGAGTCTTGATTAACACATGTTGCAGTGGAAGTCAGTTAAGAATAATTAAGAAAGATGTTCCAAGTTTGAAGACGTTTAGAAAAGGATTTTGCAATTTATGGTTGCTTTTATTCTTCATAGCTTACCTTTTTTCTGAACTATGTTGGGGAGTCAAGAAAATTTAAATATTGAACTTAATACCGTATGCTCCATATAATAATATATGGTTATCGAAAATGGCACCCAGCTTACCTTGTTGTGAAAAATGACGTCAGGACTAGAATTAGAGATCATTTCAAAAATGTTGTCAAACTTAAACATGGAACAAAGTTTCATACACTTAATTATATTTTCCTAGTGTAACGGTGCGGATGAAAACTGTTTATGCTTAATTATAACCTCACAATAGGAAAGTATTTTGGAAACAACAATTCTGAAGGATGTCTGTTACTTTAATTAAGTTTCAGTTGAATGTTGTCATCATTTAGAACACAGAAAGTAATTTTACGTAGCTGTTGGTTCTTAGGCGACCAATGTATAGCCGCTTAGCAACCTCCTATATTATTTACTATTTTATGCTATCACTCCCTCGGATACCGTAAGTGACTGATCACTCCCCAGGACGTGCCAAAGGGGTGCAAGAGGGGTACTGCATCGTTCCACCTGAGATCCCGGAGCCCCCCTCTTTTGTGCTAAGAACGACCACGTGGGGGTTTAAGTCGGTAAGAATCCGAGACATTCCTTCACCTTCCCCAGATTGAGTACATTATCTTAATATCAAACTTATTTAATTTCAATGTTTTAAATAAGCGGAAGTCTGAAAATGGCGCTGGTGACTGAGAAATTGTGTGGAAACTTGTTGCCATGGTATGGGCATACGATGTGGAGGAATGAGGAACATGTCGTAAGAAATGTTTTGAGTATGAATGCAGATGGTTATTAGAGTAGAGGAAGACCAAAGACACGATGGATGGAACGCAAACGCATAAAATCGCATAAAGCACTGACACATAACTTTTGCATAATACTAGTAACACATCACATCATTGGCCAATAAGTATTATTAATTCCTTACATCATAATTTATTTTTTAGTACATGGTGGGTGCACGTAAAATATGAAAGGTGACCCTTCGAAATGTTGCCACTACTTAAACCGTTAAAATGTTTATTGAAGAAGATAATGGTTCTCATAGCATGTACGGATGTCTATTTCCTTTTCTTCCTTTTTATATTCATGTTTATCATATTCTATCACTTGTAAATTCATATTATTTATCTATTTTTAATAATAATTGTTTGCTGCACGCTTTTGTCACGCAATTGTCGCTGAAAACCAGCGCTGGGGCTCTGTCTTGCATAGGGTCGCAGCATAATTCTGAGCGATAGCCGTTTTGCGTGGATGTGACGCATGTTTCCCTCAACCTTCTTATTTTTTGGTTTGTGTGTTTTATTTTCTTTTTGCGTCATGTTTACCGCAAATAAACGTATTTTCTTTCTTTCTTTCTTTCATGGATAATGTAAAAGATGATAAGACTAGAAAGGAGGTGACTACTAAGATGGCGGCTAATAGAGATGTATGGAATAAAAACACACGCCAGTAGAGGACGCCATAAAAGGACATATTATTGGTCATCGATGTTATTGGTGATGTTCTTCAAAAAGGACAGCTGCGTAGTACTTTCAACCGGCGTGCGTGTATGACAAGATGTGTGAGAGAACGAAGCGAAAGGAGTATGTAAGGATCGTAGCATTTGGAGTGCTACCGTTTCTGGAAAAAAACACATGCTGCCCCTACCCCAAATAAGTTGGGATAAGGGCAAGAGGATGACTTACTTCCAACATTCCATAAGTTACTCCAGCCGCCTAAGTAAGTGCTAAACTTGAATTAACACTCCAAATCCACCAACAGCCTATTGTTCCTCTACAATTAGAACATTCTAGTCCGAACTTCGTAACGAGTTCACAATTAGGCCTCGTCTGTATACCTCGACAGCTCGACTTTGATCTCAAGACAAGTGCTGTCGACCGCCAGAGACCTCTCACAAAAATTTGAAATACCCTCACAATTTGAAACCTTGACGTACTTGAGATTTGTGAATTCTACAATACTGTATTCTTGACTCAAAAAGGATCTTGCCATTCGTTCTGAAATTGTATAGGTCTTACAAGAGAAGCAAAGTTATACCCATCTTAGGGCTGACGCAACGATACTTTTAGGTTTTCGGTTTAAGCTCAGTTCAGACTACGCTAATAGTATATAGCATAGCAAATATTGTATACAAAGAAAGAAAATTATTTATTCTGGACTCGCACAGGCAGTTACAGAAACAAAAATAGTATGCACAAAAAAAGGATAAAAGTTTAAACTACATGCACGAGGCCAAAAAATGCTCTTATCTCAGCATAATGAAGCAAGATTTAAAAAAAAAGTGTCGCAACGCTGGTTTTTCGACGGAACCATTGTAATGCCACAATATATGTAAAATGTATAGCACACCTATATCGCTTAGCATGCATTTCATATGGACACGTTCATACAACGCCATGATATAAAGCAGTGGCTTATGTACTGTACGCGATAAAATTGAGCGATTCTCAGAGCGATATCGTACGATTCTCCGGTCCCCGCCCAGCCTCACTTCTACCCCGTCCGTCGCCCGACGGATCGTCGTCAAATAAATTTCTATACATAGTAGACCGGTTTGCAATATAGCGTATAGTATGCGCGTCACGCTATATAGCTATAGCTTATGACACAATATGCTTTACTATATAGCGAAACAGCATAGCGTAGGCTGTACTGCGCTTAATATTGCAACGCGTTATGGCTATCCTCTGCTTTCGATCACGGTATGAAAATCGTGTCGAGAAATTGCATCGAGAACTGAGCTATATTCCAGAAATGTTTGATCCTCGCTTAATCGCTGCGACTGGCTTTCAAATGTGTGTGGAGTGAAGATTTTAGTCACGGCATCCGGCTATCAAAGAGCGATTAAATCGCCGATCCAGCGCCGATAGCTGATGCTAGGAGTATTCAGACTACTAAAACCCTTACAGCGGTTACGCACTGCATCCGATCCAAATCCGTGAAAATACGTTCCGAAGTAGCTATAGAACTATGTTTATGGTAGTTTACGCACTACATCCGGCATCCGTCATCCAATTTCTATCCGTCATCCGTGAGTTTCTAATTCGGAAGAAAAATTGACGGACCGAAGTAATAATATAATAATAATAATAATAAAGTTTATTTTCAATAATAGTACAGTGTTTCAGATTATACATAGGCTTAGGTTTCTAAATACAAAATGAATTAATCATCTGTAGCCGAACTAGGCAAAAGCCTGTATTTCGGCTATCAGCGCCAATCCCCTCAAATATATTACAAAATTAGAAAGCCATCAAACAGAAATGTTGACATTTTATAGGTACTTAATATATTAGCAAGAAAATCTAAATTAAAAACTGTTCGCAGTCATTTTAGACTTGCGGTCTAGATATAGGTACATAATTTTTATTTATTTTTAACCGACTTCAAAAAGGAGGAGGTTCTCAATTCGGTTGTATTTTTTATTTTTTATTTTTTATGTGTGTTACCTCATATCTCCGTCATTTATGAACCGATTTGAAAAAATCTTTTTTTGTTCGAAAGGGTATACTTCCCGATTGGTCCCATTTAAATTTTGTTATGATTAGACCATGAACTTCAGAGATATGGAACGGAACTCCTCATCGGACCAAAGCAAAATTCTCAAATTACTAGTATTGCTTTGTTTATATTTGTTGTTGGGAACTGACTACTTGAAAAGAGGAGGGGGTGCGTGTCCCCCCCTCTCCCCCCCTTTGGAATGTTTTCATTATATCGTGTAAGGTATCATTTGAAAGGACTTTTTATGCCCGACTACGTCAATGCCAAAAAGAATTGTTATGAAGGAGGGGGTTAAAATTATGACACTAAAACGTATTAAATAAAAAATAAACTTTAAAAAAAAGTAAAAACCGACTTCAAAGAAATACTAAAAGGAGTAAAATAATTACCATAATATAAAATTAACAGTTTCAGAAGTCGGTGCAACTCTACACTGAAGCAAATAGAAGCCACCGACGTCTGAAACTGTTAATTTTATATCATGGTAATTATTTTACTCCTTTTAGTATTTCTTTGAAGTCGGTTTTTACTTTTTTTTAAAGTTTATTTTTTTAAATTTGTAATTTATATAGTATTTTGATAAGTGTGACCTCTCTTTGTGTGAGATGATAGTGTACGTGTGTGAAATGTGAGAGGATGTGTGGAGGTGTATGTCTGTGTGTATGTGCGAGGTGTGTAAGTGTGTGTTTACAGTGAATTTAAGAGTGTTTGATCACTGTGGTATGTGTAGTAGTAGTTCAGTCTCCTCGTATGTAAGTTTTTGTAGATAGTCGCTTACTTTTTTCTTACATTGTGTTTTTGAAAGTGGGTATATATTTATAGCTCTGTTTATCTTATTGTAGATGTAAGGTCCTATGACGTTAGTAAATCTTGAGCTGAATTTGGTTTTACTAATATCGTTTCTGACACATACTATATCCTTTCTACGTTTTTGTAAGTGTGTTGGATTGTAGTTTTGTTTGCTATGTTGAAGGAGAGTAAGATTTAGTATATAAAGTTGTCTTACAGTCAACACTTCACAGTTCTTATACAATGTCGTCGTAGCCGAAGTAGCCGTAGTACTGTTTGTATGAACGCTTTCGCATTACCTCGGATTCAAATCAGACGCCAAACCGATATGCCAAAGATGGCCCCTGAATTGTTTGAATTTGAATCAGAGATCGGAATAGTGCGTAAGCAACATCCGAATTCGATCCGAGATTTTTACTCTAGATCGGTATTTTCACGGATTCGGATCGGATGCAGTGCGTAATCGCTCTTATGCGTGCAATGCGATCTTTGTTCAGACATCTTTACTTTTCTCTTCATCTTTAGCGTTTCCATGTTTGTCTTTGTTCACGACTCAGACCACATAATTCAGTCTATAGTTTTAGTATAGTTTTATGATTGGGTTACACGTTATTTTATATCGATGTTATTCTACTTTAGTTTCAAAAATTCTTTGTTTAGTTTTAAGTCTGCATCAGCCTGGGTGTGAAAATGAATGCTCTCTCTCTCTCTTATCTATTTCTGCGTTTAATCGAGTTGGTTCTTATATTTATGATAATCATTTAGCCATTTTAATGTCGGGGTATAGTCCGTGGTCGGGGTATTTAAAATTTCAATGTCAATTCAAATGTCATTACCAAAAAGGCACATCTGGCTCCTCTAAGTTCTGACATAACTCCATAACAAGCCGGTTTTTTGAGACCTAGTTCTGGCTAACTGCCATGGTAAGTGGAACATATTTTTACAGTCTAGATTCTAGATGATGGTATAATAGTCGTAGATCGGAAGCCATTTGTTTCGTCTGGATTTTTGTCATAAACATGGTAATTTATTGCTAGAAACTGAAAGACCGTAGATGGACCGTAGATATGGATTTTGGTAGATTCTTTTCGAGCCATAAATTCTTCCAAAGTTTTAGCATTGAGTCTCTTCAAGATGCGTGACGAACAATGAACTGTAAATACTAAATATTAAGTTTTTTTATTTTTTTTTTACTAACATACCTTTCTTTATCTCTTTTTTAATAGGCAACTATGGATGTTACTTACCCGAAATAAAGATTATTTTATGTATTTAGTTTATGTTGAGTTGCTAATAAATCTTTTTTGGAATATTTTATATTAACAAACTATCCAACCCAGGACTGTCCCACTGCTGAGAACGTGCCTCTTGTCAATTTTATTTTATTTTATTTACATAAAAACATAACATCACGCCTGTATCCCCCGAAGGGTTGGACAGAGCTGTATTTGTACACCTTCATTTCAAATAATTTTATTTATTTGGAAAAAAATAACGGTTACTGACGTACGTACCCGTAGCTGCAAGTATGGACATAGCGTTCCAGGACACGTGTAACCGACTTCGCGTACCAATGTACGCGGTATCCGTACACACCTTTACATGATGTTATAAAGAATTTGAACTTACAATGTTAGTAAACCAACGACATTTTCCACATAATATTAATAATGAATGAGAAGGGGTTATTCCTTAGTCCACTACGCTGGCCTGAACTTTATGGAGTCCTCTCAGGTGTGCAGGTTTCCTCACGACGTTTGCCTTCACCGCTTAACGCAAGTGATAATCAAATTCTGATCCGCACATAAATTCAAAAAGTCAGAGATGTGCGGGCCGGGTTTGAACTCGGTCCCCCCTGCATGGAAGGTTCAACCGCTATGGGCTATCACTGCTTAAAAGCTTTCACCTGTCTGTATAAATAAATGTCTCCATTAATCCTTTGGTAGAGAAATATATCCCACAGAACCGCAGAAACATTTTTATCAATTGGAATCCAATTTTCTGAAGACAGTCCACCTTTCTCTTGTAAGAGTTATAGATGCCGTAATGTTCACAGAGAGTACGGTGAAAACCACAGATATAGAGATAAATAGATAGCGCAAGTTGATTTAATTTGAGTAATATTCTATAAGAGAAATTCTCCTATAACAACAGAAATTGATAAAAAAAAATTCAAATGGCGTACTACACCAGTAGTAGATCATGTGGTTTTAAGGAGTTACACAAATTCGTTTACGTCCTGTATAGTTGTGAATAATCAATGTGTTTTTTATTTCAATTAAAACATACTCGGTCCCTATTGAAAAACCCTGTATAATGGGGAAGAAAACAGGCAGAATTCATTGTGAGGGCATCAAACAAAAAAAAGTTACTAGGTACCTAAATCCTTCTCATTCTAAGAACAGACCTATGCCTACAGTGAGGCAGTAATAGGCTGATTATGTTACGTATTCCTCCTATATGTTACGCTGCTAAGTCAATTCCCACGCGACCGTTTCCGTTTCTGCAAGCGAATTGTTTCACTGGTAAGACGCGTGAGAGGCGTGTGTAACGTTTACTTTCTGGAATTAAATTACCCTCGTTACGTAGGTAATTATAACCAAAACTGTGATATGTTTTTTGATACAATTTGACAAGGTTGTCATATCTATTAAACTGAATATCTGTGGTAACAACTGTGAAGGAAAGATTACATTTTTCAAAGGAGAGTTTCTACCTTCCTTTTACATTTAAAATCGCGTGTTTTACTTTGAAATTCACACTAGTAATATTTGGATGCATTTTTAGTACCTCCACGACTACGCTACTGTTATCAAGATTTAGTAGAAAAAGTCAAAAGGCATCCCGTTGACAGTGCTAACAGGACACGCATTTTTTTTTCGTGATATCCTTCTGGATGCCCTACTCCCGGGGAAGGCGAAGGGGTCTGCCGGACTCTTACCGGCTAAAAACCAACGGTGTTCCTTCTCCTGACCCTTGGCCTGGGGTCGCGGAATTCGCAGCTGCATGCACTGCGACCCCGGCAGGCCCAGTGCGTCTGGCGCGGAAAGGGAGAGTGGCAGCTGCCTCTCTCTCCGTCTCCAGTCCCTCCTTGGTCGCCATCACCTCTTCGCAGAAGGAGGTGACGGCTTCCCACGCACTCTCGCTCTCGACCATGGACAGAACGACGGCCGGAAGCGAGAGGTTGCCACCGACCGCCGCGATTAGTTCGCGGCGCTGCGTCGCCCATGCCGGACACGCCTGCAGCGTGTGCAGCGCCGTGTCCTCGGGGCAGTCAACGTAGTGGTGACAACCGAGCGTCTGCTCCCAGCCTGTGCGACACAGGTACTTCCCGAAACAACCATGTCCCGAGAGTACTTGCGATAGCCAGAAGTTGAGGGCGCCATGACGCCTCTCCAGCCACTCCTCCATTACGGGCCTGGTGCCGCTATCGCGGCGTACCCTGGCGAAACACATCCCGAGAGGTCTGAAAACCGGGACGTCTGGCAACAATGCTCGTAGAAGCACCTATAAAATGTTCATTAAAAAGACAAACATTTAATAACACCACCAAAATTCTCAGGCAAAGTTGAGACAGGTATCTAGTCCAATTCCAAGCGGCTAGATAGCGTTCTAAGTATTCAAGTAAGTACTAAGTAAGTTTATAAGTTGGCGACAAGGCGGCTTACTGCTGCATCTAGCTTATTAGTTATGAACACTTTGCTCAACGGATTCTTGACTAAGTTTTAATGTGGAGAGAAATAAGTTGGAGTATTTGAGGAGATTATTCTGGTATTAAAGTAGTCATGGTGGCTAGGTTTATGGACTTGATAGGCACTAAGGGGGCTGATGACGTCACATTTGGAGGGTTTTTTGTGGAACAACTATCATAGTAAACTGTTTGCGGTGGAGCGGATGCTTACGAGCCGTTAAGAGCGGTGTTTACGTACACTATGAAATTGATGAGCAATCGCCGAAGGAGTAGGAATGGTAAAGGATATGGGACTCACCAAGCACTTCTTCGGCAGCGTACGTAGGTATGAAGTTTGAATATGCAATGTCCAGTCCTGTGAAGGTTCCTTAAGTGTAATACACTTCACTAGAGTCTATAAACACTGCACTCGTTATTATTATAAGCGGGGAACAGTAATTTTGCGGATATAGAAAAGTTTTGTGGGAGCCGGCTCGAACGCGCGTAAAGAATATGTAAGTTGTGTTTAAATTTTCTTCCGCAAGTGCATATGGCGCCACTTGCTATGACAGCCGAAGTCCATGTTCTTTCTCTCTCTGCCATAGGGGTCAGGGTAATATGAGGGAAAGGGAAGGACACAGGAAATAGACGAAAACTCATCAAATTATAGTGTATTTAGCGGAAACAAGATGTTAATTTGACTATAAGAATCACAGATAATTAATCAGTGTTGCGGTTTGAAAAATAGTTAATTATTTAAGTAATTTGGCCAAAACAACATTCGAGGAGCTCATGGGTAATAAACAACTGCGCGGATCATTCGATTTGCAAGGTTGTGCTTGCCGCGGTCATTCCGTTGATGGGTGAACGTTCGTTATACATCGAGGCTGCTCCGTGCCTCGGAGAGCACGTTAAACCGTCGGTCTCGAATATCGGGTAGTCAGAAGCTCGAAAGTCTGACCGGTCTAACCTTAGGATATCGGCATTGCTTGATGGCAGTCGTTCGTTGAGTGGGACAGTAATGTGCTGATCATGATAGTTTCTAACGGGGAATTATTAATCGGGCGAATAAATAATATGTGGAAGACTGTTAATGAGATACTTTAATACTAAACCGAGCGGCATTAAAATATGTCTGCGAAAAATTAACTTAACTGGCGAAAAATTATGAATGATTAAAATTCCTAAAATGAGCTACTAGCAGTGGGAAACAGTTAATCTAAGCTAGGAACTAAAATTCCAAGTGTCCGAATTAAATACTAATTTGGGCGAAAAAAATACTGAGTGGGCGAAAATATACATTTCCATACCCCGACACGGATAGGTTAGGTTCGAAGGGCGTTTACAGAGACAAATCTTTACAGGCACAAACGCCCAGATCCGGAGCAATTATCTGTAGGACATACAAATATTTGTTCCGTGCGGGAACCGAAACCGCGACCCGTAGTGCAGAAGCCAATCGCTCAGCTACTGCACCAAACGTGTCGTAATTAAAGCAGGAAAGCAGTTTTAATTTTTATATTTGAACACTTGCTCTAAAACAGTCATCAGTGATACCTACTTTAAGTGGCAGATTAGTACCCCCTTTCTGACTAAGGCTTAAAACGCACTAGCGGTCAGCCGCATGCGGCGTGCCGCTTGCGACTGGCCGCAATATATACGGTCTGCCGTAACGGCACGCCGTATTCCGGCTAACCGTATCGACTCGGTTCTATTGCGGTCCGCCGCAAACGTCAGTGCTTCTAGAAATATTGCACAAGATAGACGTCGAAGAATTAGCTGCAGTTATTTATTTATACTATCGTAGAAAATGTCTTCGAAAAAGTGAGAAGGAATCGAATTTAAACACTTCCAAGTCCCCGGCTGTACAGTGTCTAGCGACTTGCGGCTACCCGCGCCGAGTGCGTGTAGGGTATGCGGCGCGCCGCATCATTCAACCGTCGCGGCTCGCCGCAGCCCCAGAACAACCGGAGCGGTTGACGGCTGGCCGCAAGTCAGTGCGTTAAGATGCGGTTTCATATAAAAATCGATATGCGGCCAGCCGCAAGCGGCACGCCGCGTGCGGCTGGCCGCTAGTGCGTTTTAAGCCTAACCTTGTGTAATGTGTAAAAAATGACCATTAGTAGATAAAAAATGCTACTATTGGTAAGTAAAATGATTCGTTTTTAGTCCGACTGATCAACAATATTGAATATTACAGTCGAAGGCAAATTTTATTGGGCGATCGTTCTCTACAGAACCTCATTCATGCCTCAGAGAACGCGTTTAACGGTTGACCCATATCAAAGGCTACACTAGGGCAGTTTGGCAATTACAAGAGAGAGGCTACTGTTTGAAATTGTATTCCAGATGTCAAAGTCAGCCTAGTGCTTTTGGGAACCGCAGGCTGGCACAAACTTTACTCTACGTAGGTAGAACGCATATTTGGTGGACGCACAGTCGGCCAATAATAATTGGATCGACAATTATCGGTGAAACATAACGTCATTGTCTGTATTCCCCGAAGAGTTGGGCTGTGGTGTATAGTACACCTTTCCTTTATTCCCATCTGCCCCCTTCGAATTTGCCACCGGGGTGGTGGCTGGCACTAACTAGTAGCGTTTACCACCCCGGTGGTCAATGGCACTTATTTAGTGTAATATACCTCCTTCGTTTATTCCCATCTGCCCCCTTCAAGCTTGCCACCGGGGTGGTGGCTGGCACTAACCAGTGGCGTTTACCATCCCGGTGGTGAATGACACTTGTTTAGTGTTATATGCCCCCTTCGTAATTGTAATAAGGTGGTCGATTCTCATTACGTACTGGACATTATCAATCAACAAATACCTAACCATCTTGATTAGACAGAAAAAATAAAAACCTTTTAATAAATAATTTTCAGTTACTACGATCACAGTTTTCTCAAAGAGTTATCTCAAATAACTTTATTCTCATAAGCATACATTAATTCACTTACATGAAAATATTAATAATTAAACACGCATGCATTAAAATTTGAGCTTATTCCAAAAACTAAACATTATAAGCGGGGTAGCAAAAAAAAAAATGAAACATCGACTGAGTTAGCTCATATATTTTTATCAAACGGCTACAGCCATAAAAAAAGTCATTTTACGTTTCTATATTGAAAAAGATGCAACGGTGTTATTTTTTAACTGTTTTTAACCGACTGCGCAACAGCAAAACAGGGTTATGTTTTTTACTTTTTATTTACTGTGCACGCGGTTGGGGTTTTGACGATTGGCAAAAATAACTGTGTTCGCCATCACTGAATCAATGAAAAAGGTATCGCACACAGATAAAAAAAAAATGTTGTCTGTTATTTTAGTCGTAAAATGTAACTGTACAAATGTTTTCATTTGGTTGGCTTTTTGAACGTTTTTAGGGTTCTGTACCCAAAGGGTAAAACGGGACCCTATTACTAAGACTCCGCTGTCTGTCACCAGGCTGTATCTCTTGATCCGTGATAGTTAGACAGTTGACATTTTCACAGATGATGTATTTCTATTGCCGCTATAACAAAAAAACAGAATTAAACAAATATTTAAGGGGGCTCCCATACAACAAACGTGTTTTTTTTGCCGATTTTATAGATAATGGTACGGAACCCTTCGTGCGCGAGTCCGACTAGCACTTGGCCGGTTTTTATGTACAACGGAAAGTGTGCTCTCTACGCTTATTAATTAGAGTGCGACACAACTAAGAAATCGCAATTACAAACTAAACAATCGATCGGAAAACTTCGTAAAACCGATCACTACCGAACTGAGTGCGACTTCAAGACCACGAATGCTTATTAGTACTGCAGTAAAATAATATCTTTACGCTGACGCAATAAGGTTGCTTTTCCACCAAAGATGTGTGCTAGAAAGATGCATCCGTATGTGTGTCAAATCCTTACTAATACGATTACAATATGATCACTTGGTTTTCAAACATGTATTGATGTGTCAAGGTTAGTAAAATAAAGCGATCCTATTGGACGATTTGAAACACAACCGTTGCACACATCTTTGGTGAAAAAGCAGCTTAAGGCCTTTCTTTTAGGTTCACACACGTTTTTTCGCCGTGAAAATCTACGGTTAATTTGCCGTGTGTAGGCACGGTTGTCAGTGTTGTATGGATCACTGGGGAGCTTGTTAACATACACGGCGGCGCCGGCGCTAAGGTACGGCGCGCGGCGCCGCCGTCGTATTCACCGTGCCTGCCCCTAAGCGCTGCATCTACGCACGGCGTGATTTTCATTATTGTTGTATCGCAGTCGATGCGAGTGTGTCGACGGCGCCGGACGTTTTCACGTATTTGTAACAAATTACATACGCTGATTTTGTTTTACGAGGAAAATTAACATAAATCAAGAATTACTAATTTCATTGGTTCATTTTTGAAGCAATTTATCGAATATCATTATTTGCATTCTAAAATAATTGTAAAACTTGTCTTCATCTTTCCTCGGTTGATTCTTGACAAGTGTATGAAATGCGCCAAATTACTTCCGTTTTTCTAAAATTGAATATTTTCAATAACTTCTTTTCTCTTCTTTTTTAAGTTTTCTATATACATAGTACGCAAAGATAATCTTTGTCTTATCATGTTCATGGCAAGGACGTCTGTAGCTTGGCACAGAAACATCTCAACTGAGACGCACCTGGTCGTTGTCTCGACCGGTAGCTTTGCCGTGTCATGTACAAGGTTGCACGTTTTGCTAACCGTACCGCTAATACGCCGTACGGTTAAGAAAACATGCCACGTACAAGAGCGAAAAATGAGCGACTGCCATTGGTTGTTCGATCAGGTACACCGATGTTCCTTATTAGTTGTGTCGTATTGTACGACTTCGCAAATTACTTTGTAATTTTCGTGAGCTCGTTTTGCAAACTATAATCCAAATAAAAGCTGAAATACATTTTAAAAGGACAATAAACTTAAAACTTAGTTTGGAATTTGCTAATAATTTAAATCGCGTGGCGAGCTATTTTACTACGCCAATCGTATAGGAAGCAAATATGGAATAGTATACATATTATGGATTAACAATTAAATTAATTTATCGTCATCATAATGCCTGTATTCCCCGAAGGATTGGGCAGAGGTGTAGTCACACCCTCATTTCGTCATTGTGTTTAAGTCCCATGTAATAGGGGGCGAGCCTATTGCCATCAATCGGGCACAAATCCAGAGTCTGGACTGCTACTGAGAAAATCTACACGGAAAAACCCAATAACACTTTGTCCGACCTGGGGATCAAACCCAAGATCTTACGCTAGGCAGTCGCGGTTGCGACCACTAGACCAACGAGACAGTCATAATATGTATACTATTCCATATTGGGTATACCTACTATTCCATATTAGGTATAATATTCCACATAAGGTTTACTATTCCATATTTGCTGACTTTCCCTCAATATTTAAAGGATTATAAAAATAAGTAGCTATTGCCCGCGGCTTCGCTCGCGTTAATTAAGCTCTAAAAAACTCTGAACACACTACAAAATTTTCTATAATAATACACTACTAAATTAAATTCACCAGAAAAAATTTAAGGGCATGGTCAGTTACTGTAATAGAACATATAAAGAGAAAAAAAAAAGAACATTATTTTGTTTGAAAACTGTACTTCAAAAACATCAATAATTGGTAAGAAAGTTCAATCACATTGACAATGATATTCGTACGCGCACGCACACACGCAACCCTTTTATCTATTCATTCAAAAAAAAGCCCGCGCAATACATAGGCTGCGCACGAGACGGATGGCGCCAACTAGTCTGGCTCCCGCACCACCCTCGCCCCACTCACTCCGGCGCGTGCGTGAGCCGCCCGCCGCAGTCGGCCGCCCGCAGTAATTAGGTCAAGTTGCGTGACGCGCGGTGCAAGCGCAACCTCTCGTTACCGCGTACATACCGGTTTTTGTTGTATACGTAATTACATGTTGTGTTGATGAATACTAAATAGGCTTAATATTCGGTAAACTAAGGTCAAAGCAGACTGCATCGCGCCCTCTCCACCGAACCCGACTTCTCAGAACGCAACAGAGAGGTTATTAAGTTTACGCGAGCGCGCAATACGTATTACCTGTTAACATCTGTTATTAAATTGATAACTACGATGGCTTATCAGTTTTCTCGAGAGTACCCTTTGTGTTAATACTTCATAGAAGGCCGGCACGCAGGTGAATCTTATCTAGACAGATCGGAGCGAAAGTACCTAACCGAGGAGTTCGGGAGTCGGTGGACAGGCTGCGGCGGCCTAATTGCCTGGCCCGCGTGCCGCCTGACCTCACACCCATGGATTTTTACATGTGAAGTGAAATCAAACGGAGAGTGTACGTGAGTGAGCCCGATAGTCGCAAACTTTTAAAACAACTCGAAGTAAAAGGGCAAAGTGATGTTCTAATATCATTAAAAAACAATCTTTTAAAAAGTGCTCGCGTGTGTGTTGATAACAAAGGGCGGTGGCCATTTTGAAAAATTGCTGAACTGTAAGTTTTTAATAAGACTGTAAATTACCACCCTTATCAGCTGATTTCAATCCTTATCAGCTGATTTCAATCCTTACCAGCTGATCCTAATCACTGTTAGCTAATCCCTTGAAATTCAAATCCCTGTTGTCGCAGAACAAATACTAACTTTTAAATACGTAGAGTGGAGTGAGGGAGAAAGCATTCTGTATGTGTGTGTTGCACGGATTTCGCCCTATCGACTTGCTCGCACGCATTACATACCGGTATAGTTGACTGACGCATGACTCACACAAGCGTATAATGGTGCATGATGTGTGTAGCTTACGCGCGGTGGGATGAATTTCATTGATAGTCCGTGTTGTTGACGTAGTATTTCTAGTATTAGAGTATTATGTCCATAAAATTACTCATGTTTTCAGGATCAAACAAAAGTAAGTAACTTTGTTAGATTTAAATAAATGAAATTAATGATTTTACATTTCAATAAGTATACCGCTTCCGTATGTACCCTTAAATTATTTCTGGTGAATTTAATTTAGTAGTGTATAATTCAATCGTGATTCGAAACACACGTGGCGCCATCTATGAACGTTATTGTTGTTTTCCTCGGGAACAGTGTTTTTTTTCGGGATGAAGGGTACCCTATGTCCGTTTCTGTACACCTGACAACGTATATGCAAAATTTCAGGATGATCGGTTCAGTGGTTTAGACGGGAAAAGGTAACAAACAAACAAACTTACTTTCGCATTTGTAATATTAGTTAGGATACGTAGGTAGTATTGAAAGGTCAATACTACCTACATAATTATTTCAAAATGAACAGTTATTTAAACGTTTTATTATTAGAAAAAAAAAACTGAAGTATGTATGTATGTGAAACATTTATTTAGATACCTAGTTTAGTTTCTAACATTTCGTATTACTTTTTTATCACGACTAGTTTTATGGTTATTATTAACAAATTATACAATTTTCGTTAACACCCCCCTACTCTTGCCCCCGGACCTTGTCGTCACAGATAATCTATCGTACTCAGTGATCCATAAAAAACAAAACAAACATAACAGATAACGCGACGTCTTACGTAGGCGATTTAAAGCGACGCGAATTGCGAAGCGATCCGATGCGGTGACACGCAAATTCAATGCGATGCGGTGACTTTGTCCTGCGAGCTCGCGAGCCGCCTGCCGCGCGCCGCCCTCATTCAGTAGCACTGTACGGCACCGCATCCAGTTCGCGCGAAAATATCAAGCCAACTGATTGCGTTCGCTTCCCTTCGCGCCGCGCCGCGCCGCACCGCACTCCACGTGCGTTTGGTCACGTAGGCCACTTCAATAGGCATCGACTGTTTGTTGTTTTCGCGTCGCGCTGCGCCGCGTCGCGTCGCTTCTAGATCGCTCACGTAAGATGCCGCGTAAGCCTAACATGCGCAGTGCGACATAATCTTGTCGCTTTATTTCGTGTCGGTACGAGGATGATTAAATTATGTCGCGCTACGTATTTTAGACTTGCAGGCCTCGGTGAATTGGCCAGTACTACAGGAATTATTCTAAGTTAAACTTTGTAATACCGTTTGACATTCTCCTTCTTTAAAGAAAGTAGCACCGGCACAAAACAATCTGAAATAAACAATACATGAATAACGAATGAATGAATAAATGAACGAATGAATGAAATAATGAACGAAGGAATAAATGTATGTGTGAATGAACTTTTTAGTGACATGAATGATGAATAAGAGCCTCGTTTTCTGTTTTTTTTTTTTTTGCGTAGATGCGTTATTAGACTCGGATACGCTTAATAAGGAATTTTAGTACAAATTATGAAGATTAGAATACGAATAAAAAACAGTTTCATAAGACTAGCATACTGTTAATGCAATTTTAGTGCAAATTATTAAGATAAATATAAGGATACAAACAAGTTTTTTTTTTAGAAATAAATAGGTAATTATAGGATATCAATAGGATATTTTAATATACAGATAGAACTAGGATACGAATCAGAAGTTTTTGCGTTCAAATAGCACTAACGCTTGTCTGCACTAAACTCGGCTAAGTCAGAGATTAACTAAGAAACTCTAAAATCTCTCTCTCTCTAAAAACTCATCTCCACCAATTAGATTACGTAAAGCCGCGTCCAGACGAGTGTAACGCGTAATGTAATCTATCTTGTAATGTAACGCGAATTCTACGTGTGGACGGCACTACCAGCGTTACATGTAACGATCGCGACGACGCGGCGCTCGCCGTGATCCATCGGGTGTCGGTTTTTAGCGCGAACACAAAGGCGCTCGCAGTGCACGTTTGGACGGCGTCCGTGTCGTGTGGACGTTCATGATGTGGACTGACGAACAATCGCTTGAACTTATCAGTGTATATCAACCTGACCTGAAAATCTGACGTTTTAGTTCCACAAGTAATGATCTTCTTTTCTTATAAATTTTCTGTTGACGCTAAATTACACGTAATCTTACATAACGCGTTACACACGGCTGGACCCGGCTTAAAGTTACTCCTATGTTTGATGTTACCCATGTAAGCGAATAAAAGAGTGAGTGAGCGAGTGTTATATTTGACGTTTTGCCGTTTTGATCTTTTGACACTTGGTAAGCAGTTGCTTAGCGCTAAAACTCGGAAAATCAGTGTCTTAAAATTGGGACATGTCCTATGCATTTTGGCAGCTCTTAAAATTGGTGCAACGCATTTTGTGGCTATGTGCATCTTTGAGAGGTAGGCATGAACTTAGGCGTTGTCAAAGTTTAGTGACAGAAAAGAGAAGCATCATGAAAGAACATAATTTCCCTAGAAATGTAAATTACCTGCATCTATTAATGTAGCTGCACCCATTACTGGCACAGACGGGGTTGTAGGTGTTAATGCAGGGGCAGATGTTGCTATCCGGGCAGTACTTTGCAGACGCTGGCGACGCTATGGCCAGCAGGAAAGGCAGCAGCATTGTTAAAACTTTAAAGAAAAAAAAAAGATAAAAGAGGAACAAGACGTCCACTTAGCTGTAGATAAGACTCCTGCTAAACCGCAAAAATCATCAGCCCATTACTGTCCCACAGCTGGGCACAGGCTTCTTCTCACAAAGAGAAGGATTTAGGTCTTAGGCCCCCACCCTGGCCTGATGCGGGTTGACGGACAACACACATCGAGAACTTTTTGGAGCCCTGAGGTGCAGATTTCTTCAAGATGTTTTTCCTTCGCCGTCAACGCAAGCGATGGTCAATTTCTGGTCAACACTTGAATTCTAAAAGTCAGAGGTGCGGGCCAGGGTTGATCTCAGATCTCCTGCATGCAAAGTAAGTGTTCAACCGCTAGGCTACCGCGTTAACGGTAATGGAAGACAACATGAGGAAACTTGCAAACCTAAGAGGGATTCAACAAAAATACAATCTGGTTCACCAACACAGACTTTAATATCTCGAAAAATAATAATGATGCATAGCTTGTAAAAATAAAATTATTAAAATTACTTAAATCTAGTTTAAAACAAAGTCGCTTCCCGTCGTTTGTATGCTTAGATCTTTTAAACTACGCAACGGATTTTGATGCGGTTTTCATATTAATTTAGGTAATTTCTTCCGGAAGGTTTTCAGCTATAAAACGTACTTGAGCAACGCCGTGGCGGGTCGCTAGTGAAGTCTATAAAATACTTGTTATTTGAATAAGCTAGCATTCTTAGTTTCCGAGATGTTCAGGTTAATATTGGTCATCCGGATTTATTGCTTCCGACTGTAGTTTTTTACGGTATGTGTAGTCCGCCACCCCGTATCGAGCTAGCGTGGTGGACTCTCATTCTAAAAAGAAGTCTGTGCCTAGCAGTGCGCTATAATAGGCTGATTATGCTTATTATGCCACATCCCTCTACTGCTATTGGGTAGTGGATACAAATAATTAGTAAAAATATACAGCGAGCTGCTACAATGGCAATATTAATTTAACACACGGGCAGGGCTAGTGGTCAGTAATCATAAAAATAGTAATAAAATGAAATAGAACCAAAAGTTAAAAAATAAATTAAAAAGAAACTTAATTGATAATAAAGTAATTGGTTACCAATTAAGTTTTTTTTAAATGTATTTTTACTTAACAGCTGGTTGGTGTTCTACTCGCTGTGGCAAACAGCTGGTAACGAGCTGTATGAATGAAACTGTTGCACAGAGTGATACCAATTTGGTTACTTCATTTATTACTTAGATTGTCTGAAAGTTTTTTTTTTCAATTTACTTAGTAGTTTATTTTATTAATATTTGTTATGATTACTGACCACTAGCCCTGCCCGTGTGTTAAATTAATGTCGCCATTGTAGCAGCACGCTGTAGATACATCGAGTTTTAAGTTTAATTACTCACATTGGAAGAGCTTCATGTCTGTTAATCATCTGCTGTCTGAAGATCGAATATACCCTCGTTCCATCTCACACCACAATATATACCACGGACGCGCAAATATATTATTATAGAACAGTATTTTCTCGTGTTCAGACAATGGTCGTGGAAAAGATATAATAAATATAATTATTATGACCTTATTGAAAAACGATGAGTAATGTTGGATTTGTTATCTTTAATTATCCTTTGAATATCTTATAATAGCCACCTATGACATAATTTTCAGTAGGTGGTATAGAAATCAGAATGGAATAGGCACTCTTTATGAGTCATTCCACGAGTGACGACACTCCGTACACGTACGCGGCTATCGTCACTCGTGGAGACGTGAGTGCGCCGGACGTACAGCCAACTAACGATATAACTATACAGTTAACTAATTACATTAGTATTTTAACAGAACTGTGCGTGTATGGAGTGGCCAGTTTTTTGACATCGTTTTCTTGAGCGTGCTTTGCTTATGAAAAGTTATTGAAATGTGGGATTGATGGGTTTGTCTGTGTCTGTTCTAGTGCTCCATACCTGTTGTCAAAATCTACGGCGCGCTTGCACATTTTTCCCTTCAGTCTCGAGTCAACCACAAGAAAACAGCTTCAAATTAATGGTAAGGCAATTTTAACAAATTAATTTCTTATTAATGAGCTACAGTAGTAGTAGTTTTAAACATTTTGATGCACACAATTACAATGACAATTATCTGCGTACCTAGTGCATTGATATCCGTTGTTAGCCTGTTTACCTAACTCTTTTGTTGACTGTACATACATACGGCCAGAGTATCCAGTTAATTGTAACTACCATGTTTTATTTTATTTACTCAGCTAATTTTGAACGTTTCATTTTCTCAGTTAAACTAAAGCACGTTCTGCTAAAAAAACTTTTAGGGTGCATTAAAAGATTCTCCACTCTCCACGAGCGACGATACTAGATTACGTCCGGTGCATACTGAGCAGTCAGCCTGGCTTATCTTTTTACCACGGTAAGAGCTTTTCTCGTATAGCTCGTGCCAATAAAAGAGAAGACTAATAAATAAACAGTACGTAATGTGAGTAAGAAATTACGTGATCAAAACTACCCCTTGACGGGTTAGAATATAACGCTTTCTCACGCTGGAAATAGACGCGTGTTGTAAGATTCAACAAAACCTAACACGCTTGTGGTAGAATTTAAGGTACAAGTCAGAGACGGGCTACAGACCACAAACTGCAAAAGTAGTCTGCGGTCTGCGATTGCAGTTTTGCAGTCGCTGTCAGAATAGCACCTTTAAAGTACACACCTTAAAGGCGCTATTCCGATGGCGACTTGCGGTCTGCGGTTGCAATCTGCAGTTTGCAGCCCGTCTCGGACTTGTACCTTTATACGGTTCGCCTGGCTAGCTACCATCCTCACATTAAAATTTGGTGCCGAGCAGTTTACTAAGGGCAGTCGTATATGTGAGAGCCAGGGGGTATCTGGGAATCCATTTATATCTCTGCTGCTTGGATTCGTGTGCTCCATCTTAGACCCTTACTGGTCAGGTGCGACTAGGGTCGAACGCGATCAAGTCAAATAATCCTAACTAATATTATAAATGCGAAAGTAAGTTTGTTTGTTTGTTACATTTTCACGGCTAAACCACTGAACCGATCATTCTGAAATTTTGCATATACGTTGTCAGGTGTACAGAAACGAACATAGAGTACCTTTCATACCGAAAAAAAGTACTGTTCCGGAGGAAAACAACAATAACGTTCATAGATGGCGCCACGTGTCTTTCGAATTTATACAGGCTGTATGGCTAAACACCGTTATCTTTGAAACCAGTGGTTTGGTTTCATTTATAGAACGTAAAATCAATGAAAAATAACAAACTTTCTTTTTTTAATGTTATCATTTTTCCTCAAAAGCATTTCACCCTATGCGCGGGGGCAACAAGCTACGGGAGGGGGCGCGGGGAACTCGCCGCGTGGCCCGACGCACGGCCCCGCACAGTTTGCTATCCCAGTCAGTCAGCTGTCTCGTTAGCAAGTGTATGATGTACGCCGCGTCGTAGCGCCACCGCGTCGCTCATTTCTCGCGCGTATATTTTTTAGTTTTTTTTTTTTACTCGGTCCTATATTTTTATGTTTAAGTCAACTACCCATGGTTTGAGTGATAACGGTGTTTACCCTTACATGCTGTATTTTTCATGCCAAACAAGCCAACGGCCCTCCTAATAGAAAGTGGTTACCGCAGCATATCTATAACACCAATGGGATTACTGCTGCGTTGCCGAACTTAGAGACAAAGTTGAAATGTCTCATGTGCTTGTAATTTCACCGGCACGCATACCTTTAAACTGGAACGCAGCGATGCTGCTTGGCGGTAGAAATAGTTATGGTATTACTTCTCTTGCTTACCTTCACAAGGAGCAAGTTGTGGTAGTAAGTACTACCTACTAGTAATAATTCCTAGTAAACTAAATGTTTACGATTATTTGCTTATACGTGGTTAGTTTTAGTATACACTTAACCCGAAACTAATTTGTTCAGAATCACCAACAGAATCAATTGGTATAGTTTTATACCAAATTATATTTTTTCCAAAAAAAGCATAAACATCTTGAATTCAATAGGTTTCTACGCATAACAGTGGATGCAAAAAGTAAGTTTCCGTGTATTAGACAACACCTGTATAGCACATCCCACACATTTCACACTCTACTAGGAATCTTAACGCAACATAAACTTAGATGTTACTTGAAGATTTATTAAAAAAACACACATTCTGGCTGTTCTGATGAAAATCTTGTTGGGGTGTCTCAGTTTTTGTGTACCTATAATAAAATAGCGTTGTATACGAACGGCACGTGTATAATTATACGTTTAACATATTATTTAAGTAAACACAGTAAGTACATGTTATCTAGATAAAGTACAGTAACTTACAAGTTAATTCTCCTGTCACGAGTTCATTGACTTACCTGTAACAAAAACATTATATTAGTATATTTAATTTTTTAATAAAAAAAGAACGTGCGAAGTTTTGTGCAACGAATAATATTCGCTGGCTCAATGATATTCTAAGAGATTTTTCAGTAGGTAGTAAATAAAAAAAAATGTGTAGTGCACACTTAATTATTTTTTTTCTATTACAGCTGTAATGATTCGCATTAAAATCAATCAAAAACTATTTGTTTCTGAACGAATGGTGGAAAGTGATTGGCGAAGTGAATCGTTTCTGGCACTCGCTGGTCACTGCCGCGGCACCGCTCGCTTCGCTCGCTCGGCTCATGCGCTACACACTTCTAACAACCTAACCTACCTATCAGACATCTCTGTCATTTCTTATTTTACATATTATATACACACCTTTTCAATGTCATAACAGATCAAATTGATCAGCCTTTCATTTAACGGTTTGTTGAATATTCTCAAGATTTCCATTTCTATCCTACAATATTGTTTTGCGCAATTTATCTCTCAACATCAAATCTGTTCTTCAAAGTATCTCTATTCATTGTACAGTTGCAAAAGACAGTCCACTACTGTACAGCTTCAATTTTGAGATCGCTATTTCAAAGCGAATTACGTTTTAATCACACGGAAGCTCTGATTAAAGACCATCGCTGGTCCAAACGGGGGAACGAGATGGCAATAGAACTCTATAGAATCGTATAGCACTATCTCGTTTCACCTCCACTGTAATTAAAGTGTTGCAATATAAAACTGTTCAGTAGTTGGTAGGAGTTTCATTTGGAATATTTTTGAGCAAATCCCGCCAGCGCGGCGGCGGAGTGTTAAGCTTTTGATTTATATGGGAATGGTTTGGGTAGAAATGGTTTAAATTGAAATAAATGTGTGTTTTAATGCTTTATATTTGTTTATGTGTTTTTTATATGTGGCTTTGAGACAGGATATTAAAATGCTTAATATAAGGTTAATTGAAAAGGTGGTTCTAATCTGCAGGCAACTTAAAGTACCTATCACTGATGATTGTTTTAAAGCTAATGTTATAATTTCAATATTCGATAAAAAAACATGCAAAATAATTTTAGTTCTTTTAAAAGTTCTTTTTCCTTGTTTTCGTTACGGATTCAGTATATGAGCTCCTAATCCGTGACCCCAAATATGACCTAAAATGTAAACATCGCTGATCATAGTAGAGGATAGATAGATTTTGGCGTATTCTTTATAAAAGAGTTAGTTTTGAAGTTTGTAAAGATAATTATTGATCAAGTATCATCATAATATCGCCGGGTTAATTCAAAAACCAACTATATGCCCAACTCGTGATTTCGAGTTATTGCGTTTTGAAAGTTTGTGCCCTAAAATTTCATATACTATCTTATCTAAGAATATACTCTCTAAGATATTTTAGGGCACAAACTTTTAAAACGCCTTAACTCGAAGTCATGATTTGGATTTGTAGTTAGTTGGTTTTTGAATTAACCAGGCGATATTATGATGATACTTGATCAATAATTATCTTTACAAACTTCAAAACAGGACAGCGTAGTGGACTAACCTCCGGTTTCTGATTTGAGAATTCGGGATAAGCAAATACTTAAGTAGCATTTGAGTATTGAGTTGTCAAAAAAATGACGGATTTTAAAGCATTTTTTTGACAACTTTGTACTCAAATGTTACTTAAGTATTTGCTTATCGCGAATTCTCAAATCAGAAACCGGAGGTAAGGGTTAAACCGTTCTAATTCTGAGAAGAGGCCCGTGCCCAGCAATGGGGTAGTAATGGACTGATTATGTGTTATATGTACCCAATAACTGTTAATTGTAGCGATAATTGGGTGTCACCATGTTCAGTAGTTATGAAGAAGGTTGTCTAATTGTCTATTTTAGTTCAAATGAAAACTCTTAATTTAGCTCAAATATAAACAAAAAGTAATAGACGTTAGCGGTTGGAGGGTCTCGTAGATTTATCAACCGTTTGGATCATATGATTTGTAAGGTTAAGCTGCGCTTGCCACGGTCAGTCCGTGGATGGGTGACCGTTCGTTGTAGATTGAGACCTCTCCGTGTCTCGGAGAGCACGATAAGCCGTCGGTCCTGTATGTCATACGAATACCTATGATACTCGTTGCAGATAGTCAGAAGCCTGAAAGTCTGACAACTGGTCCAACCTTAAGATTTGCCCTTGCATTGCCCAGTAACTGGCTTGCAGAGGTCTGATGGCAGTCGCTCCGTGTAAAAATCAAAAGTTGTTATTTCATATAAACCATTACAGGCGCTTATGAAAAGTAGAATTTAGGTGCACGGTTCCAATTAGTCGGTTTCTATGGAGAAGAGCCGACAAGAAACTCCATGGTTACTCTTTTAAAATCCATATCTCTAACAATTTGAGTGGGTACAGTTATAACTTAGAATACTTATGAGAGAGCAAAGTAGACTTAAGAGCAGGAACCACACAAAAAAAAAACAAAATGAAAAAATATGGTCACAAATTAAATAGATATCCAGGCATCTAGCAAGTCTACAAAGCTCTCACATTTACAAAAGGTAAAAGGACGCTAAACTACATATATAAAACAACTGACATGGTTAATTGTCATCAAAACACATTACAAAGAAAATCACTGTATAATAAGATAAAGATATCTTGAAAGTAACGATAGTACCAAAAAAAAGAAAAAAAGAAAGCTAATCGTAATGAGGTTAGTTAATAGACATAAAATACTGGTATTCAGCGGATCAGATTACCCTAGAAGCTGACCCCAACATTGTTGTGTCACGGCTAGGCAGAACAATAAACTCAAGTTAATACAACTTTAAATCAACATCTCATATCAGAGGAATTCCTAATAGTATACCTTCCAATCGCGACATCAAATATAAGGCAATTGAAAACTGATCAAATATTGATCCGGATACTACCGCTCATAACTGGAATTGATTCAGATCTGTTTAGCGTAAGCACACTGTATCAAGAAAAATGTAGTTCAATGGTTTGATAGAAACAACAATTTATTTATTTATTTCTTTCTTTGTAAAAAAACGTTGCCCCATTCTAGAATTCTACTGTATCGTTGGCGCGTGCATATTTTCACATGCACAAACGCCCAAATCTGAAACAACTATCTGTAGGCCTTAAACAAATATTTCGATGCCTCCCACGTAAGTTGTTGTAAGCCACAAATTGCAATTTTGTGTTTTTTACGTAAAAGTTTCTAATTTTATGTATCTGTACCAAATTTGAAAATACCGATAAACGATGTATATTTTTGCTATTTTTATATGGGTGCTAATTAAACAGACTTCTTTTTAATAGCATTATTCGCCACTAAAAATCTACATTGGCTTCTAAATTACTAAGTCAGCCACAATTAACGAGCGTCTAAATGATACTATCTTAGCCACTAGTTATCTTCTATATAAGCCACTGTTCGTCACCCACTTTCATTTTCACAATAAAAACAAATGAAAAACAAGGAGAGTCGACGGAGCCCCGCTACGCGCGGCTCCTATTTCTGTCTGCAGGGTTTGAAGTAACCTAACACGAAGGGGATGACGGGGGCTTCGTTCGCTCGCTTTGCTCACTCACTCTACCCCCCGTCATCCCCTTCGAACCTAACCTATCCGTGTCGGGGTGCCCAAAAATTTAGTTGGCGTTGTAAAAAAGTTGAATTACTTAGTTTATTAGAAGTTATCTCATTTTCCCGTTGCTTAGTTATAAAATGAGAAGTTTGGTCACGTGGCCATTATATAAATTTGTGGCTTGATTTATTATTTCTCTTTTTATATTTGGAACAGGTATGGAATACATAAAATTAGACACTTTTAAGTGAAAAACACAAAAAATGTAATTTGTGGCTTACAACAACTTACGTGGGAGGCATAGTAAGATTGAACATAAAATAGAAAATAAAAAACTTGCTTTTGGTTAACTGATCGTATCGAAGCCACTATGAAGATGCAAGAAAAAAAAAACAAGCAAAAAAAATGTGCAAAAAATATGTTTTATGTGATAGAATATTTCGATGCACGAATGAATGTAAGAACGATGACACAGCTGGCAGGCACGATTAGCGCCATATCGCTCCGCGCAGTCAGTTAACTCGGAACGCTAAAATGAATCGGAAACAGAAAACCAAGTTTTCTTTTGCAAATTTAATTTTGTTAGATCTGGTACTGACTGAATTGACTCTTGCGTCGGCAAACATGCTTGAGGCACTGTAAAATCTAGGGAATCTCACTAGAATTCTAAAGTCGTTATTATAGTGTACAGTGCAAAATAAAGATATTTCCACAAGTACTTTCAACTTTGAAAACATAAAACCAGTTTTCCTATTGTTCTAAGAGAACTGTGTTTTCTTTTGTCTTTGTTTTGCCTCTCTATTATCTTTGCAGACGACATAAGAGCTGCGGGTAGTTTGCTCAGGTACAAAAGCATAATGTATAGTTTTTTTTTCGAGTTTACATCAATTTCTTTAGTTTTAAGGCATTGAACAAACAACTCTTGTATTCTGAAAAACCAGATAAACCAAGAAGACTGTACATAGACCAATTGAAGGAAAAGACAGGAGTGATAACCTACAGACAAATGAAGGTATCGGCTCTGGATAGAGAATAGACAGGAGTGATAACAGTGATAAAATACAGAGAAATGGAAGAATCGGCTCTGCAGTGCGAGCACGGTTCTTTGATCGATAAACTTCTCGACTCGATAAAAGTTTAAACATACCGAATTTTATCGAGAGTCGGTAGCACGGAACTTGCCTATCGGTATCTTTATCGAGCCTTGTCGACGGCTGTCTTCTCGATAGCTTATCGACTTTTCAAATGGCAACACCAGATATAAAAATATCATTCACTCATGTATGTAGACTTTATTTTATTTACGAAATAATCTTTTAAAGGTTATTTCTCGCGACTGAAAACTATTTCGTTTTATTATTTTGTTAGAAATATTGTAAGCATTTTTTTATAATCTTTGTAAGATTGTAAAAAATGTTTAAAATACAATATTAGTGGCTTATAGTCTGTCAAAAAAGAGTAGAAAAATTGGGGGCACCACTAGTCATACATTATTAAATTAAACTTAAATTGCGTCTCTAAACTCCGCTTGTGGATCCTTTTCATGTCACGATGCACTCTGCTTTCAAAATCTAACAAAATGAATTCTCCAAAATCCATTTGTTTTGCAAAAATAGCTTCAAAGAATCTTTATCTACCAACTTTTAACTGACGACAACAATTCGTGATAATTCGAGAAATTTACCAATAAGAACTGTCAAAACTCGACTTAAATCGATAAGATTTGTCGATTATATCGAGGCCTCGATAAAATACGATCCGAGCTACCTTTGTCGTTTTATCTGTATCTTATGTCAAATTTGACGTTTAGAATAGATAAATTTCTCGAATCGACTCGATAAAAAGAACCGTGCTCGCACTGCTGGATAGAGAAAGATGGAGGTTGACACACCGACAAGTGCCCAGTACTTAAATTTTGGATGGATGTATTCTGCAATGTATTTTTATGCTAAACTAGCTGACCCGGCGAACTTATTACCGCCATTTTTTTGAGACGATTAAAAAAAAACTTTTATACAAACCTGACCATAACGAATACACAAAAAAATGAATTATCCAATTCGGTGCTGTCGTTCGGAAGTTATGGGCGTACCTACATACATTTCGGCGATTAATTTTTATTTATATAAATAGACAATCATTATTTTGAAACAATTAGATTCAAAAACGGGGGAGGCCCATGTGTGGGTAGTAATGTTGTGCGTCGGGTCGTTGAGCTCGCTAAGATAGGGTTGAGCTACACGATGGTTGATACATGCGCGTCATCAGTTGGGACAGGTCCTCTCAAACTGCTCTGGAACTTTCTTCAAAAGGCCAGTCCAGCGTTGCTCTGCATTGTCCTCACACAAATTTTTGTTACAGAAAATATGTCTGGACTTTAAAAGAGACTTTGAGTTTATTTCGGCCTTTCTTCTCAGACGTAGTCAGATAGGAAACACTGACGACATCTAGCTTGAAAAAAATAAACCGACATGTAAAAGTGATTTTTAAATATCTAATTTGCAGAATAATCAATTTCATTTCATGTAGCAGTAGACGTCTTTCGGTTGAATGATGAGTTCAAAAAAAATTATGATGCGCTTCCAAAGTTAAAGAAAATGAGAAATTAATTCAAATTCTATATTCATTACCTACAAAAAATCTATTTTTAATTTAGCATTAGCTAGCCAATGACCTCCCCTATACCTCAAAAATGATGGTTTTTCTACAAAGCATCCTATAATGACAACAATTATTATGACTTGATTAAGATGTGGAAAGGAGAGCAAATGCGGGAAATAAAGTGAATGGTGCTATGCATGCGGTTGTGGCTAACCAGTCGATGTCCAAAAAGGCACGGCTGGCTGTCCATAATGGTGTACTGGTACCAACGCTTATGTATGGAAGTGAATGTTGGTCTTGGAAGAAGAGTCATGAAAGTAGAATAAATGCCATGGAAATGCGTTCCTTGCGAAGTATGTGCGGTGTAACTTTGAATGATAGATTGAGGAATGATGTGATAAGACAAAGTTGCGGTTTAAAAGATGATTTAGTGACAAAAATTGAAAGGGGTATGCTTCGGTGGTTTGGGTATGTTGAAAGATTGAGTGAACGGCGATTGACAAAAGGAATTTATAAGGCGAATGTCAGTGGAAACGCCAGTAGAGGACGCCCTAGAAGGACAAACATTGATGTTATTGGTGATGTTCTTCAAAAAGGACAGGTGCGTAGTACTTTCAACCGGCGTGCGTGTATGACAAGATGTATGACCGTGGACGAAGCGAAAGGAGTATGTAAGGATCGTAGCATGTGGCGTTCTACAGTTTCTGCCTACTCCCATGGGAAAAAGGCGTGAGTTTATGTACGTAGGTATGTAATTATTATGACAACATTGCCTTCGTATAGAAGAAAGCGCCACACAAGACTTTTATTCACTACTACACAAGTGTAATTAACCACCCACATACAATGCACGCTCAAACAAGGGCTCGTGGCTAATTAACAGCCGCATGGATCGTACAATCTGCGCCAGTAATGCCCTGATTATGCTTATGCTACGTCTGGAAGTATGTTTTTTCTCGTCGTTTTCTTTGTATCCTCTTTATGACTTAACTACTGAGTTTGATGTAATAAGTTAGGCAATAAGGTACCTATTAGACTTTTTTTTTATTACAACTCTCGACAGTATTACAGAAATATTAAGCAACAGTGAAAACAATAATGAAATACACTGGACCGCAAAGAAAAAGGGTCGGTTAGAAAATCTTCAATATCTTCAAAAGTACCTGACCTATTTATTTTACATTTATCTATACTAATATTATAAAGAGGTAGAATTGGTTTGTTTGTTTGTTTGTTTGTTTGTATGTAGGAGGTAATCTCCGAAATTACTCATCCGATTTCAAAAATTCTTTCACCAATAGGAAGCTACGTTATCCCTGAGTGCTATAGGCTATATTTTGGGATCAAAAAATTTGGGATCCGTAAATTAACGGGAGCGAAGCCGCGAGCAAAAGCTAGTTAAAAATAAAAAGCTTGAATTCATTTTTTTTATTTACTTTTTAGCACATTAAAATATTCTTTAATTCAGTGTTTATTTCATTAAGCTAGGTCAGGTGCTTTTGAAGATTTTCTAACCGACCCTTTTTCTTTGCGGTAGAGTGTATTTAATAAAATGCCCAAGTTATTAACAATTTTAAATTATTCATGAGACAGAGACAACACTACTTAAAAATGACGTCATACCTTAAAAACTTCATTGCGACTTGAAATCACTGTACAATATCCGTTTCGTGTGAAAATGCCCCCTTCACAAACTTTGAAAACGTACATCTCCTCTATTTTTTCATCGTTTTTAATAATTTTTTCACATACCGTGTTCTTTACATACTTTTTTTGAAATAATACCAAATTGTTGAACATTTTTCAAATACCCTATTAACTGGAAACATATTTACACAAGGTGTCTAGTAATTCGATCTATTCCTTGAAAGAGGGTTATACTAGAGATCACTGGCAAGAAATTTACCTCCATCAAATGTGGAACGAAAATAAAAAGTAAAAAGTCTTGTCACTTAAGACCATTTGTTTTTGAGACATTGAGAATTTTGGGGCGGCATTTCTATCAGTTAAAAATTAAAGTTATTGTTAGTTTACCAGCTTTTAGAAAAGTATCAATTGAGTGCCCAGAAATGAGCAGTTTTATTTTTTTCCATAAGAAGTCTAAAAAATTCAAACCCCGATATCTCGGAAACCGCTCATTTCCGACCTACAGTTGACGGAGGTTAATTTATTGCCAGTGATCTCTAGCATAACCCCTTTCAAGGAATAGTTCGAATTACCAGTAACCCTATATATTTTCCTTGAAAAATAAAAAGTTTACATGTGGTTGGAGGTACGGGCGTAATTCATGACTTGTTTTATCCAAGAGTTTTGTCTAATATCAAAATCTATTTGGCACGTAACTACGGCAACTTCAACGTAGAATTTATTATATTTAACCAATGATATTATAACAAAAAGAAGTAGATATGTTACGTTCATAGAAAATGGTGTTTAAAATTCGAACCTGCATTATTTTCACTAGTATCTCTAATGAGTAAGACGAAGATACTAAATAAATACGAGAGTGAAAGAGATAGCTATTTCCAATTACAACAATTGTTGTAATTTTGAATTGTCATTTTTGGTGCGTCAATGACATATCTACTTCTTTTTGTATATAATATCATTGTATTTAACTCATTCTAAAGGGCCACAGAAGTTGGCGGCTGTAGGAGGAAGTCATGGTTTATTAACAACCGCGTGGATCACACGATTTGCAAGGTCAGTCCGTGGATGGGTGACCTTCGTTACATATCGAGACCCTTCCATGCCTCGGAGAGTACGATAAGCCGTCGGTTCCGGGTTTCATACTATGACTATGACAGTTGTCATGGGTACTCAGAAGCCCGGAAGTCTGACAACCGGTCTAACCTTAGGATATCGGCATTGCCCAGTAACTGGGTTGCGGAGGTCTGATGGCAGTCGCTCCGTGTAAAATACTGGTATTCAGCCGTTTCTGGTTGGACTGAAAGCTGACCCCAACATTTTTGGGAAAAGGGTAGGCAGAACTCATGCTAAGCTGTCAGAGACAGACATTTCCTTTCAAATGGGCATGATCAATAAAAAAAAAAACAATAGTTTTCTAGTATTTTTGTATTGTAGTTCAAATCGCGACCTCGCCACGTGTTCAGCTCATGATTAAAGGCTCCGTTTGGGTCTGAAACTAGTCGGGAAATCCAGAAAAATGCACGTGAGTAAACCGTAAATAATCATAAATACGTTTGCTACTATTGGAGAATTTAAATTAATTAAACACGGCTTTATTTAACATTCTCTCTAATTAAATAGAGATTCAAATTAAACCGGCTATTGTTAGCGTGAACTGACATCAAATACAATAATTACATTTAGTAATCAAACACGCGACATATGAGTTGTTTAACAGAATGCGGCAATTTGTTTATTTATTTTGATACGAGTATCTGCAGTGAATTATGCACGTATCAAATGTTCAGTAGAACTAAACCACGCACACCTAGAAACAAATTATTGGGGTGTATTAAAAGAGCCTTCTCGAGTGACGATACTGACGCACCCTGGCCAGTCAGCCCCGCTACCAACCTTGCTGACTGGCCAATCTTTTTACCACAGCATGAGCTATTTTCGTAGAAGAAGAATACTTTTATGTAGTAGGATAGCAAACAAGCTAACAGACGGCCTTACCTGATGGTAAAGGGTTACCGCTGCCTTATAAAGGCCTACAGAGAATACAACTCGGGTGGGTTGCATTTGGCAAGCTAGAAAGTGTCCTTTGGTCAAGAAGGATCCATCAGTGCTTAAAAACACGTCTGAGTACTTAAACAGTGTGTGCTGCCAACTATGAGTTATGGTGCTGAGATAATATGGACACTTACAAAAGAGACTGTTCACCGAGTCCAAGTAACACAAAGGTTGCGATTGGAGCGAGCCATGCTCGGCATAAATCTTCTCGACCGAGTTCGCAATACTGAAATCCGTCATTGGACGAAAGTCTTCGACGTCGGAGACAGAGCGATCAACTTCAAGAGGAGTTGGACGGGAAATCTGGCCAGACGTGATGATGGCCGGTGGAGCAAAGTTTCGATCGAATAGTGGCCAAAGTCAGGTTGACGACATCGTCAAATCCGCGGGAAACACCTGGATGAGTGACGCACAAGATCGAGGAGGCTGGCAAATACGAAAACAGGCGTACACGAGGCGTAGCAGTGTGTGATTCCAAACTAGGTGATGCTGATGATGATACAATTAAATACAATACAATACTCTTTATCGTACACAAAACAATTAAAAACATTGCTATTAAATTGAAATGTACAATGGGCGGTCTTATCGCACTAAACGATTTCTGCTAGACAACCTTTAGATGAACATGATTTGGAAGAAAAAAGAGAGAAGTTTGCTTGGTGTTAGGATCTATACGGTCCGCCTGGCTAGTTATCACTTGAACATTAAAGTCCGGCGCCATACAGTTTACTGTGTTCCGTCGTGTGTATGTGAGAGCCAGAAGGGTATAGGAAAATCTCTCTATATCTCTGTTACTTGGATTCGTGTGCTCCATCTTAGACCCTGTGTGCCTTTACCATCAGGTGCGACTAGGGACAAGCGCGACCAAGTCAAATAATAATATTAAAAAAACTTAGTTCGCGGTGTAACAATAGATCAGGAGACATAAAATTAAGCACTCTAAATAATAATAATAATAATTCAGCAGTCATTGTCCCGATAGTCGTTACAGCGAATGGTCTAATAGCCAAGAGCCTCGACCAACACCTCATAAGGCTCTCGTTGGCGGCTTGATACAAAAAGCAGTACTCCTTGACACGGCACGCATAGTGAGGAGGTTCCTTTCTCTGGAGCCCTGACTATCGGCAGCTTGGACCTTGTTCCCGATGCCGGTGGGCTACTATTTTTTATATTTTTAAATGTATATTGTTTTTTTTTGTAAGATATGTATTTAAAAATATAATTTATATGTATTTGTAGAATGAATAAATGGAATAATAATAATAATCATTTATTTCAGGAAATTATTCCCGTAAACATAAGCACTACAAATAACAAACAAATATACTTAGGCTTCATTCAAACATTAACAAACATAAACATAAACAAAATAAACCGTGATGATATACATTTATGACACCAAAAGTATTGCTAAAGCGTTGTCAACCACAGAGACAAAATTTAAGTCTCATGTGCCTCTAATTTACAAAATATGACATGAAAATAATTAGTTATAATACCAATATTTTCCCCGTTTACTCACATCATCATTCATCTCACATAATTAAGTAAGCAGTCTTAATAAACCTTCCAAAATTCAGTTCATACACATGATGTATAACTCTCATACAAATTGTATCTTGATTGACGTCAGCCATTCAAGCTTTAAGTAAAATGAGCAAAGATTGGCACTTTATACATTTTAGGCACTGAGGGTAATGATGTACGAAAATGAAAGATAAGTTAGATACGCCTGTATAAGAATATATACAGGATGGAAACGTTAAGTGTCAACGGGCGCTAATTTTACTAACTTAACAGGTATTTTTAGAGATATTGAAAAACTTTTAACTGATTTCAAAACTAGGTTGCTTAGGGAGTAAAATGACATGAATATTTTTATGAAGTGAAATCATCCTGTATAGCAACATAATTACTTGTTTTTTATACTGAAATCAAGTCGTCACGTAGGAAAAGTACATTACAATTTTCAAATAGTGACTTGTATTTTTAAGTGCGTATACACGTCGAAAGTGGGTTGGCGGCGCCGATCTGTCAACGCTTGTAGGTGCTGGTTCGCGCAGTTATTTGGCGAAGGTAGTTACTATACTGTGTGGCGAACCAGCGTCGACAGGATCCGAACGTCGCCGACAAGTTCCGATCAGCGCTGGTAGATCGTCATTTGTTGCTGTATTTGCAAGGGAATAAAGCGTATTTTTGCTAAAAAATGCCAGCCCTTGCTTCTACCCGCTTCCTTTATGTAGCGGTTACCAGCACGGACCAGCACCGATAAGTGCCGGCAACCCGCTTTCTACGTGTATTATACTTACGCACTAAGAAATAATGCTTTTAAAATTTTTCAAAAGTCTCTTGCTTAGTTGGGAATCAAATCTGCTTGCATTTCTGGAAGAGGTCTTCAAGGTATAATGTATAGTTTTCAGTTTTATTTGACGTGGTTCAGCAGTTGACAACCGTGTCCGATGGTGCTCACCATCGGTCACGGTTGTCATACAAAAATCTATGACAGTCATTACAGGTAGTCAGAAACACAGAACAGATAAAGAGGTTAGAAAGGAAATAGTTCCTGATTTGTATTAGAACGCGTGTCGCCGCTTTTCTCCCACTCTTTAACTCTACTACAAGCAAGAGCCCAATACGTACGCGCATTACGCACACAAATAAACGACACGCACATAGATTTCGAGTTTGCTATTAGTTGTCACACTAACGCAAATACTGCGTTCGACGTACACTCACACACGCGCAAATTCAAATTTATTTCTCATACATGTTACGGCGACCAAAAGGTCGATTACTTATATCGATAAAATTACTGTAATTTTGTTACATTAAGGGCCGATTTTTCAATCCTCAGATAAAATGCCTGATAACTACCTGACGAATAAAGTTATTTGGCTGTTTAACTGCCTGATAATTGTTTGTCAATTTTTCAATTGCCATTTATCTCACGAGTTACTATCTGACCGATTTCATTGACTTTAGCAACGCTAACTTCAGGGAGGTGAGATAAATATATGGCATAAACGAACGTTAGAGCAGGCCAGACTATTTCAATTACCTGCACAGAGTCTAGAGTACATTAATTACCTGTATGGCAAAAATGACACTGTCAGACTATCTTCCTGTCATGTCGTGTTATATATTTTGATTGTAAATCAATATTATAATATATTTATATGTTTATCACAATGGAATCAGAAAAATAGAGAGCGTTCGGCGAATTTTAATAGTGCTGTAATTCAATTCCTCATAAGTTTAATCGAAAAATACAAACACGTTATAGAAATAAGAAGACCGATGCGGTGACGAATAAAGACAAAGAAAAGGATCTGCATGGAGAAAAACTAAGAGCTCATTAAATTCAGGTGGAATCGCAACCAGTGTCCTTTCATGGAATACATTAAAACTTAAGTATGAGGGAATTAAAAAAAGTACCAAAAAAAGTCCTCTATGCAGACAGGAAATGTACAGAACCGAAGCCCGAAAGTCTGACTACCAGTTCCACCAAGAGCTATCGTGTTATCTACTAACTGGGTGATGGAGGTCAGATAGGCAGTCGCTTCATATAAAATACTAGTATTCGACTGCATCCGGTCAGACTGGCAGACGATCCCAAATTCCCAACATAGTTCGCTAGGAAGATTTACACTATCAATTACTACAGCTCTGTTATGTAGCCATGAACCCATTTCGCAGTATTTTTTTGTATAATAAACGATTGAAAACTTAACCTTTGTTTGATGCTTGATTTTATCCTCTACCATTATTTATAAGTAAATATTGCACAGACTCTAAAAGTCTGAATTGGCGATGGAATTCTTTTGAATCCCACACTGTAAAATGATTGGGCATGTTTTTTTTTATCATGCCTTTATGCTCATTGATTCCCTCCGCCCGGGAAAGGCGAAGGGTTATGTATGCCGGACTCTCACTAGCTAAAAACCCACGGTGTGCCTTCTCCTCACCTGTGGCCGGGGTCGTGGGATTCGCAGCTGCATGCACTGCATCCCCGGCAGGCCTCGGTCCGCCAGCCCCTGTCGGACCTCTCCTTCTGTGGGGCTTCGTTCCACGTCCTTCTGAGAGGCCTGTTACTGGCCGGGCGTCAGGTCCAATAACCCGCCACCCGCAGGCCACACACTAGGGTGGCCGGAGAACGTCGCGCGCCCTCCGGCGGAAAATGATTGGGCCTGGATGTGACAATTCTTACTTTCCTTCCTGGATTTATGAATTCATTTATCAGTGCTTCTTGCTCAATTATTGCCAGATCATTAGTGCTATCAAATAATATACATCCATTTTACTTTGATGAAAACGCAAACCCAAGAATTGTCTAGTAAAATTATATTTTTTGTTTACATCATCAGTCATCGAATAAAACTATCTACTGATTAAGCGGTTATCTGGCCATCAAAGGAAAAGATAAAGTTATTCCTCAGGTAGTCAAATTATTCGTCGAATAAAGCCTATCTGACGAATGAAAAAATAATTTTTTTGCTATCTGTTGAATAAATGCTATTTGTCTGTTTATCTGAGGATTGAAAAATCGGCCCTAAGTTTTGCAATTTTTCGCTCTAATTTTGAGACCCTCGAACGGGGTACGAATAGTGTGAACTTCCTCAACACATATAAATAATAATGTCAAATTAAGGGGAACATCCGATATAGCCGTGAAATTCAAATTTTCTTTAGTTTTTTGCTAATTGCAGGTCTGTTTTACGTCATAATTATGTTGTTTGCACCCGTAACGATACTAAGTTTGCTAAAAATAATCAATAAAATCATGTCAATTATTATGAATCATCATCATAATGCACTACATAACATGTTTTTTTTGGAAACAATTCTATTTTCGAGCATCGTAAACCTAGAAAAGTAGGTATACTTACGACTTTCATATTGAATATATTATTGAGTAACCGTTACCGGCGCAAATCGCATTTTGAATAGTATAAACGTAAATAAAAGCTACAATTTGCAAAAAACTAAAGAAATTTCGATTTTTGTTTTCCTGTGGGCGTATTAACATAATATGTATAATTTAATTCATTTAATTTGAATAACCCTGTGAATTGTAATTGCATAATTTTCTGCAAAATGTTAAGAACAAATTGTGCCACATTTAATAGGTATCCATTCAATTCTACCAGTTGTCTCAATCCAGTTTTCTTTTGTCTGGACCTGTTGGAAACCTAAAAATACAATGTAACATATAATTCGTGGCAATAAACAAAGTTATTTTAATTATAATGTTACTGATAATAATCATTTGTAGATATACACACATATTTAATACCGATATTGTTTACAACTTGGTACAACACTATCGATACGTATGGATTTCGCTGAATTAAAACAATTGCTCGCTGCACTCGACTTTCGCATTGAACGCAATACATTGCGCTGTCGCTCACGTAGTACAAGATGGTACCCATGTATTGCAAGCAATGTATAATTTTGCATCTGTGTGCGATTGTGTCGTTTTTTCTACAAATTACATAATACTATTGCAATAATTACAAATATCACTGATATTATAAGGTTTTTGGACATGCCGGTGAAAAGAAATCCCTTCTCTGGCTACACTACTCAACTAGCTTCTTTTCCGTCACGTTATAATAATGCAAGACGGCATAATTCTTTTTTTTCGCGGATCTACGTACGCTGTCACAATAAGAGCGCGACTGTTGACCGGTAAAACAAATTTCGGTTGACATATGAGCGTCTGCTCATATGTGCGGCGCGCCTGCCCCGCCCACAAGGCCCTTCTAACGTCTTTTATCTGTTCTGTGGTCAGAAACCCGAAAGTCTGACAATTAGTCTAACTTTAGACTGTCGATATTGCCCAGTAACTGGGTAACTGAGGTGCATGAAAAGAGCCTCCACGAGTGACGATACTTCAGTACGTCTGGCGCATCCTGGACAGTCAGCCCCGCTACCAAACTTGCTGACTGGCTAATCTTTTCACCACAGCATGAGCTATTTTCGTATAGCTCGTGCTGACACGAGAGAAGAAGTAACTGGGTTGCGGAGGTCTGATGGAAGGTACTCATATAAATACTGCTCATAAAAAATACGTGTAAAATACTGGTATTTAGCCGCCTCTCGTTAGACTGGAAGCCGACCCAACATAGTGGGAAAAAAGCTAGGAGGTAACGATGATAAGTGAATTATTTAACATAAAATTTTACGCAGCCAAGTCCCTGTAGATTTTTAATTTGCAGCTGAACGTAATGTAATTTCATCCGTTATTCACGGGCGGGTTACTATAATATTATTATACTTCTACCTTTAGGCTATAGGTGATGTAATTGATGGGAAGCACTCAGGAACGATATAATATTTAACATTGTTTTAAATAAAATGCCTCGTTGACGTATACCGCAAGTACAAGCGCGGCTACCAGACATAAAACTTCGAGACACACTTTAGTAACTCGAGACACTAAACAGTGGCCACAACGACCAGTATTGTAATACTGGTCGTTGTGGTCACTGTTTAGTGTCTCGATCACTTGAGCGGCCGATTTTCTATTTGGGATCTACAGATCCCAAATAGAAAATCGGCCGCTCAAATGATCAGGACGGTGTGCCAAGCCACAAGACGATCGCTCGAGTGATCAAGACGGTGTACCAAGTCACAGGAAGATCGCTCAAGCGATGAAGATGGTGTACCAAGCTACTGGACCGTCGCTCAAGCGATCAAGACGGTGCCGGTGTAGCAAGTAACAGGACGGTCGCTTGAGCGATCAAGACGGTGTACCAAGTCACAGGACGATAGCTCAAGCGATCAGAATGGTGTACCAGGTCACAGAACAGTCGTTCGAGCGATCAAGGCGGTGTACCAAGCCACAGGGTGATCGTTCGTGCGATCAAAACACTTTGACACACATTGACATTGTATTTATTTTTATATTGTGATTTGTATTTATTTCGTGTTGCTATAATTGTAATTTAATATGGGAGAACCTGAAATAAATGGATTTTGATTTGATTTGATTTGATTTTGAAAACGGGGTATCAAGCCACAGAACGGTCGCTCGAGCGGTCAAGACGGTGTACCAAGTCACAGGACGGTCGCTCGAGCGATCGAACGGTTATCTAGCCACAAGACAGTCGCTCGATCGATTAGGACGGTGTACCAAGTCACAGGACGGTTGTTCAAGTGATCAGGATGGTGTATCAAGCCACAGTATGATCACTCGAGCGATCAAGACGGTGCACTAAGCCACAGGACGATCGCTCGAGCGATTAAGACGGTTTACCAAGCTACAGAACTGTCGCTCGAGCGATCAAGACGGTTAATGCCTACACCAAACGGTTGATGCAGCTAAACACAAATAGCGATCAACTGTGTCTGGAGCAACTTAGTATCTCATAGTCTGTGCCCTCTCAGGCTCATCTTAAGCCTTATTTCGAAACTAATGACTCTGAAAGTGTAAGAAGATCTTTCTTAACAAAGGGATAGCGTAACTATCTTTATAAATGACTGGACGCTCTCTCAGTCTGCCTGGATAAAATATGGGCTATAATCTATTTTATCGTAGGTATACAAGCACAGTTTATTAAGAAATTGTGTAATGGATGATAAACTGTGCTGAGAGCTTTATTATATTATATTCACTACTGGCTGACCCGGCGAACTTCGTACCACCTAACAGTCAATGGAAATAATTTTAACTTGTAGTTAAACTTAATAGACCGGTAACCTTTATATATATGCTTTTTTTTAAATCTCAGACAACATGAATAAAAAAAAACACATTCGCGACGTCAATCTTATGTTACGGATGACTGATTGACCGAATGATCTGGAATGATTGAGACCAATCGATTTGACAGTTGTTGTCATGCGTCCGTGACGTGAGCTGTCAATTGTGGAAGATGGTGGAGTTCCAAATCTAATTTATAAAAAAACTGTAAGTACCTACAATTTTTTTTCATTAATTTTTCGTATGTTTTATTAGTTATTCTGCTATTCGGGACGGAGATAAATCCAACAAATCAGAAATAATTAAAATTGGTCTAGCCGTTCTTGAGTTATAAATGGTGTAACTAACCGACTTTGTTTTATATTATTAGATATTAGCAGACCTTTTAACAGTTTTTCAGGTGTCAGACTGTACAACTGGTTTTTCTAACCAAAACTCTTTTTAGGGTTCTACAGTAACTGCTTCGTTGATTTAGGAGTCGCAAGCGCGACTGTGTGGGATCCTGAGTTCGATCTCAAGGTCGCGCGAATTATTATAAGGTTTTTCCATGTGGAATTTCTCAGTAGTTCGAAGTCTTGATTTATGCTTGGTTTATGGCAATAGGCTCACCCCCTATCACATGGGACTTAAACATAACGGCGTAATAAGGGACCATACACCTCTGTCCTACCCTTCGGGGAACACAGTCGTGATTTTAATTTCATAATACCAAAATTTAAGCAAAGACTACTTTTATTTTTTTGTAAATCTCTATATTCGCGCATCAGCCTCAATAAATCTATCACGTCTCTGACTTTGTGAAGGTTGAAGAGCGCTGAACTCATACTTACATTTCAGAAATAAAATGGTGGCAGACTGCTGACAGATAACTCTGAATTCAAGCAATACGATTTGCATGATCTTTTTATATTATTAGGGTTCCTTACCTAAATGGTAAAAAAGGAACCCTAGGCCTCTTGTTCATGGCACGGTTTTTTTAACCGTACGGCGTATTAGCCGCGCCGTAGAAAAATCGTGTGAGCTTGTACACGATACGGCAAACCACTAGCCGAAATTGATTTATATCCATTATCCATTTTGTTACACAAAATCAGCGTTGGAAAGCTGTCATGCAATAATTGCCAGTCGCGAAAACGTCCGGTGCCGTTAACAAACTCTCATAGACTGTCATACAACACTAATGTATGTCGGAGGAGTGAAGTAAACGGCTTGTTTACGTACTAGTGGCGCCATCTATTTGTGTTTGAGATACTCTAGTCGATTAATCAAATCGATAACAGCTGTCATTGAGTCAGTAGTTCTAGCCAAGGTTGTCAAATGAACTGTCACATGTGACGTTTGACATCTGTCAGATGTCGTGGTGAGACTAGTGTGTTAGTGACACGACACATTTGACATCCAGAGCTCGACAGCGCCGGGTGTGCGCACTGATTCTAACCAACCACGTGCATCATGGCGGACACCGATGATATTTCGGATAAAATCTCTCTGCATCTCCGACATGTATATCAAATCGTGCACAAAAGAGGAGTATCCACGGTGCATACGGCGGCGCAGGCGTGCCGTTGGGCCGCCGTGTCCGTCAACACACTTCTATAGTAGTCCATACAACACTGATGACCGTGCCTACACACGGCTAATTAATCGTAGGTTTTTACGGCGAAAAAACGTGTGTGAACAAGAGGCCTTAGGCCGGTTTTAGGCCGGTTTTAGTGCTTGACCGACCGTCGGTGCGTACGTCGGTCGCGCTTGTCATTTGTATGAAAATTCACTACTCGTGACAGTGCTCGACCGACAGTACGCACGCGTATATTGCTACGCACTGCGTACGAGGACCGTCGGTCAAGCGCGTCCGCATGCGTGCCGTCGGTCGACCGACGCGCTATGGATACATATTAACGCGTTCAGTGCTACACCGATCGATGGACCGACCGTACGGATGCGCGTATCATCGTAAAAAGAATGAAACCTACTAGTTCAAAACTTCAATAATATTGTTTGATTTTATTGGTATCATTACCTTTTAAAGATTTAAGTACCTAATTTTGATCAAACATGGCATATATTGACACCAAACGCCTAATTACCGAAGTTCGACTTCGTGAACTTCTGTGGGACAAAGGCCACGTGTTATACAAAGACCGTGATGCCAAGTTAAAGGCATGGGAAGAAGTTTGTACAGCTTTGTGTTCAAATTGTGGTATCTACGTCTTCTGTTCCTTATACGTTTACGAAGATAGTAAGCAGCAATTAAACAATTTGTAAACGCGTTCATTTCGTGTACGTGTTTGTGACTGTACCAGTCCGGCCAGTTTTGTTGGTCAGGAGAGCACTGAACGTTAAAAACTGACGATCGGTTATGCGTATCGTCAGGAACGATGGTACGCACCGACGGTCGGTCGAGCACTAAAACCGGCCTTAGAACGTTTGTCTACCGCCGCCGTTACCAAGAAACGAGATTATTTCGGACCGAGTTCGGATCGACGTGACGGTGATCGTGTGTGACCGCGACCGATCTCGGTGGTTCTTAACAAGATAGAAATCCGTGCACCGGTGCCGTTAATCTTGGATGTAGTGGACAAGTGCAGATGTGTTTTGTATTGCCGGCATTTCGGTCCGTCACGATCTCGGCCGAGTTCTAGCGGTAGCTATAAAACGGCGGCACACTATAAAATATATTTTTATTTTCATTTATATCGTTTTTGACTTATGATAAAAAAATGTCTAAAAAATCAATCCTCCTTCATCTCCGAAGTTACAGATCGAAAAATTTGCAATAAATCTAGTTGATAGAAGTTTGCATAAATATTACAGGAAAAATAAAACGATGTCTGTAACTAGCACAGTCTTTTAGAAATCAGTCTAAATAACATTTTATACATTTCCTTCCAATATACGGAACCCTGGTGCAGGAGTCCGACTCGAACCTGACCGTTTTTTTTCTAAAGGATTTTATTACAGATTGCATGTTAAGTAAAAATTTCAAGGGATCTTATAATCCAAAACTTGAGACGAGGTGAATGAGTCGGATGAAAGTCAAAGAATTCTTTCACATAAATTCTTTGGTATTTAGCCTTCCGAAGTCCACTGCAGATGCAGGGAGAGGAGCACGTTTTGATTCAAAAACAATACACAATTTAAGGCAAACTGAAGCCCAGTTCCACTAGCAAAATTGCAAAACAAACAACAACCGTCATACATCGTTTACGAAAACTGTCATAATTTTGGTTTTGTTTTTATTGTCTAAAAATATAACCGTTTTAAATAAACGGTCCCGCTTCGATCCAATTGCGATTGATCAGCGTCACATCCGCGCAAAACGGCCGTCGCTCAGCATAAAGGCCTATTCAGACCTAAGCGGTATTCGCTACCGTCTGCGGCAGAGAAAACCCAGTGGGTATGCGGTAAAATTACTGTTCAGACCTAAGCGGTATTCGCTACCGTCTGCGGCAGAGAAAACCCAGTGGGTATGCGGTAATATTACAGTTCACACCAAAACGGATTTCGCTATCCTTCTGGGTAGAATAACGCGCGGTAGTCGAGTTTCGCTCAGAGAGGGAAATTTTCGCCAGTTAGTCATTTCTGAGTCGCCAAAGAATATACACGTCAGTCACGTTGTAATTTCTGCAGAGCATCTGATTTTAGTGATGGATAGTGATGAAGAGGAAGTTTTACTTTTATTAGCCTTAATTGACTCACCAGTTAAGAAAAGAATTTGGATCCATGACATCAACAGACAACACCGAATTCATGGGGAATTCCACACTTTATATCCAAGATTAAGATTGGATGAAGATCGGTTTTTTAATGCATTCAGAATGACGACTGAGAACTTCGATGAAATATTAAATATGATAAAGGAAAATATCAGCAAATCATTCACTAAATATCGAGAACCCATATGCCCTGAAGAACGCTTAGCAATAACGTTGAGGTAAGGAAAACAAATTTGAATATTAATTGACGAAAATCTTTATTTTAGATAACTAGGAAGGAACTTTGGTTTTTTACAATATTGACACAACTTTTATCTTAACCTAAAATCTTCTTATTAGATTTCTGAGTGTTTCTGTTGGTCGTAATCTATTTCGTGTTCGTAATCGAGACCTTCTCCAGTCAGTGAAGGTGCTAGAGGTGATAGAGCATTATCTTGAATACAACGCAGAGCAGACTGCAGTTCAGAATCATTAGTAGGCTGGGGACTACGAGAATAACATGATTGTTGAGACATACAACGATCATTTTGGCTTGTGTTAGGCTCATTACGAGAATAACATGATTGTTGAGACATACAACGATCATTTTGGCTTGTGTTATGCTCAGTGGTGTAGTAAGATCGCAGTGTTGTTTCTCGTTGTAGACTACGTTCTTGCTCTTCTTCCAATTCTGCTTCCATCATAACTTGAGCTATTTTCATTTTTGTTATAATTTTACGTTGCTCCGTAAAACTGTCAATTGTTTTTGCATATCCAAGCATAACATGTTCAATCGGCGATAATTTATCTGCTTTTGTATTCAAGTACGTAATCACTTTATCGACAGGATGTTCGTTAACAGAAGTCCTTTTTCTGGAACCCGAACGTGAAGTATAACGTTCGGATGATGCTACTGAACTTGACCGTTGTGTTGAATTTTCTGTATTAGATTCGGGTTCAGTAATATTTTGGGTATCAGATACGCTTTCTTCTTCTCTTGCCACATTAGTATCAGTTGGAGCAAATCCCGCTGAGCGAAACCCGCGCGGTATGTACCTCTACCCACAGCGGCAGCGAATATCGCTCAGGTCGCTCTAGCCGCGGTACTTGATACTAAATACCTGAGCGAAACCCGCGCGGTATGTACCTCTACCCAGAGCGGCAGCGAATATCGCTCAGGTTTGAATAGGCCTTTATGCTGTGACACACGTACGCGACAGAGCCACAGCGCTAGTTTACAGCGACAGCCGGCGTTGACATGATGACGTCCACCGGTGCAGCATGTAAAAAGATATAAATAATATAAACTACTAGCTTTTGCCCGCAGCTTCATAATTAAGCTCTAAAAAATTCTTAACACACTACTTAACTTTAGATAATAATATAATTCAATCGTAAATCGAAAGACACGTGGCGCCATCTATGAACGTTATTGTTGTTTTCCTCGGGAACAGTACTTTTTTTCGGGATAAAAGGTACCCTATGTCCGTTTCTGTACACCTGACAACGTATATGCAAAATTTCAGGATGATGGGTTCAGTGGTTTAGACGTGAAAAGGTAACAAACAAACAAACTTACTTTCGCATTTATAATATTAGTTAGGAAGTTAGGATTAGGAAGTTAGGATGTTGGGTTCAGCTTCCAGTCTAAGCAGATGCAGCTGAATACCAGTATTTTAAACGGAGCGACTACCATCAGACCTCCGCAACCCAGTTACTAGGCAATACCGACATCCTAAGATTAAACTGGATGTCAGACTATCGGGCTTATGACTACCCGTTATTAATGTTATAGGTAATTATATGACACCAAGGACCGACAGTTTAACGTGCTGTGAGGCACGGTAAGGTCTCAATTTGTTCTCCGAGGCACGGTAGAGTCTTGATGTGTCTATCGGGGTTGCGGTGCATGCAGCTGCGAATCCCGCAACCCCGGCCAAAGATTAGGAGAAGGAACACCGCGGGTTTTTAGCCAGTATGAGTCCGGCATAACCTGCCCCGGGCGAAGGGTACCCACGAAGATTTTCAAACGATAAAAAAAATGGATCTTATTGTCTAACGAATAGTCACGCATCCATGGACTAGCCGCGGCAAGCGCACCTTAATCTCCTTAATTACCCATAAGCCGCTACTCATCATCTACTTAGTCTCCACTCCCCAAAAAGCCTGAACTACGAGCCATTGAAGGAAATATTAACGATCGAGTATATTTCAAACTTGATAGATAGTGGTACTGATGATAAATAATTGTTATTAAGCCGGTATTAACAGATTGATGAGGTTATTCGACACTGACAAATAGCAGTATCGTGTTATAATATTTTAACGTAGTGAAGCTAAATAAATTTACGTTAGGTATTTTATAAACCTTAAAATGGAATTCGAGATCAAAAACGTAAACAAAGAGTAATACAAAAAAAAAACAAAGTTTAGTTTCTCGATAGACCGTAAAACTAATATTGAACATTTACAATCGTGATATTAAATAATTTAAAACAGAATCAAATGAGTATTCGTAAGTCTGATATGTACGTAAATTACATTTCGTTAATTTTTAAATAAGGTTTAAAAGATTTTGGTACGAAAGCAGTTTTAAGTGCAGGCAATACACAGGAGTTATCAACATTTTAATTTCTTAATTTTTATGTCCTTTTTATCTGGATAAATTCAACTTCAAAAGAAAATGTTATACACCACTGGAATGTGTCTCACAAAAGTTACAATACAAAAATGTTACATGTAAAGGTGGGTACTGACCGGTGTTACGGGCCGTAATGTACCGTTCGCAGCGAGCATGTTACGTTACGCCTTGTTCTAAACTCCGTGAAACATGCTCGTTTCGAACTCTTTGCTCGCCCGTGCTCCAGATTCGTTGCCACTCGTAATCAAGATGTCGGACGACGAAGTTGTGTTGGGATCTCTGATTTTACTCAATTATTGTATAATTCAAATTAAGAAGAAAAAAAAGAAACTTTATTGGATATCAAACTTGTTTAAAAACAGAAAGGTATCTGGTGGTTTGTCGTTAATAACAATGCGCTCATGACGACTCGCTGCAACGTTATGACTGAAACGCGAAACACTCAAAGGATTTGCCAAAAAACCGACACTGGGGTGGAGCACTCGCAGCGAGCAACGAGCCGGTCGTTTTTCGTTACGAGCGCCTTGTTTCCCTGTACTGCCTGCACGAACGCTCGCTGTGTAACACGTTACATTACGCCCCGTAACGCCAGTCAGTACCCACCTTACAGCGAGCATTACGACAGGCAACAAGCACAGAATTCGGAACGGATTAAAGCAGGCGACGTAACGTAACAAGCTCGCTCCAAATGTTACAGTACGATCGGATGCTCAAGTCAGTTGCTACCTTTACGCAAATAAAGCCGTACTTTATATCAAAAACAGCGTGATTTGCGTAAACCGTTGGTTTACTTTTAGTATTCAGTGTGCGGAGTGCCGTAGCTTATCCGTGCTGACACAGTATTGAACGAATATGTTAATATTTTACGCGTCAGACAGTTGACGGGTATATCAAGTAGACGTGACAAAATTTGGTTGAATAAATAAGGTTTTTTTTGAAACTCTAGTGTGCAGGTTTCTTTACGATTTATTTATTTACTTTAATTAAAACGGTCTTAGACCAATTACAATAATTAAAGATAGTAATAGAAAACGCTACATACAATACAAGGGAAAGAAAATAATAATTAAAAATAATTCTAATAAACTCTTTCATAAATCCCTTACAATGCTTCTGACAGTATATTCTTTCACTCATTCATGATGCATTCTTCTCGCAGTACTCCAGACGTTCCGACAAAATCACCCTCCATCCATCCGCAAACAGATCAAAATTCGGTCTGGCGTCCAGGAGGGCATTGAGCGCGGTGAGACTTCGCGGTATGGGTGATCGTGAACGAGCCCCAGTGCGACTTGTTGGAACAGCAAACAGTTTATGTTTTCTGCTCCGGCGGTAATTATTTGGAACAAATAATCGGCACAACTCGCAATTAAGATCCGGGGCATCTACTTTCCCTCGGAGGATCTTGCACATCATTATTAGTTATCACGATGTTTTCTTTCACTGTTAACGCAAGTGATAATAAAATTTTGATCCGCAAGTAAATTAAAAAGTCTGAGGTGTGTGCCTAGGGGTCTACTCCCTAAGCACGAAGTCCGTGGTTTCGGCCTCAGTTACGAGCGTTTCCTACTCCCTATCACCTTAGGACATACGATTATTACGGGGGCCGAACTAAGAATGAATGACAACACGATTTGACAGTTGTCCCTATTACCGATGTGTTTTTGCCCGTCCGAAAAGTTGAACTTGACACTTGTTTTGTTCACTCCTACGTTTCGGGCTACTTTCGGACGGGCGACTAACTTTGGGATTGCCATATGACGCATGCAGCTTATCGTCTACATCGGTGCGCCTCTGACAGTCGACATACAGTAGACGGATTAGCGTGCGCTAGGGGCATGCGCTTTTGTCGAACTAGTATTAAGGCATGCGCTATTGCATGCGCTATGGCGCTTCACGCATTCTTCAGACAAAGACGCAAGATGAACGTGAAAGCGCACTGGTGTAGACAGTTAAAGGTATTGTAAATCATTGTTGCGAAGTTCATTACCGCGATGTACGTTACCGCGAACGTTTACCATCGCGACGTTCATTGTTGCGAAAGTCGAAGTGACTAGATTAGGGCACCCCGACCAGATAGGTTAGGTTAGAACCGTGACCACCCACGCGTGAGCCGAGCGAGCGAAGCGAGCGTGCCGCGACAGCAGCCGGCGAACGCTACATCGAACAGTGAAGATCTATCGCAGTAACGTGCATCGCAATTTTGTAGCATCGTATTAGCATTTATCGATATTTTGTGCGTCGAAATTCCGCAGTACACTCTTTTCACCACGTAAAAAATTTCTAAAGTTATTATTATAGCAGCTAACTCGATAGTGGCTGTCAGGTATACAGCCAACCCAATCAAAATGTATGAAATATTTTAAAAAGAAACTTTTAATATTTTCCGCTGGCAACTTTTAGTTTTTAAACTTTAACGTCGGAGGTTTTATTAGTAGCAAAGTCGAAGTTGTATATATCTTAGTTAGGTTCTAACTTTTGATATTTAGTCTGAAGAAATTATATTTACGCTGGAGTATCTATGAAAAGATGAAAAACCTGAAAAGATATTAATTAAAAAATTTGTTTAAAGAACCTTTTTTCGGCTTTACTTATAATAAGTCGCGATTTACTCAAATTCAAAGCTGCCGAGCCGAATTTGGAGCAGAAAGAAAATTTTCTATGCGAGTAATGAGTATTATACAGATGTTTGCCAACTAAACATTCAACATTTTATGATAATATATTTGTACGTAACACATTAAGACTCTTAAAATTACTGTAACAATATACAGAACTACCAATTTTTTGCTGCTGCGCGAGCAAAGTCAGGGTTATTTACCAGTTGTTACGATGATTTACTATTTAAAAATAATTTTACAGACTTTCCTCATTTAGCCAGTTCTTTTTTTATTTAAATTTTTCGAGGCTTTTTTTCACTTTTCGTGACTATGGGACCTCCTAATATATCGACATCATCGAATCGCTATAATTATAATTAATTCCATCGACACGCACTCCCACTACTGAGGAATCAAGTATAGATGTATTCTAAATTGAGGTTAGGATTTCCGTCATTAAAAAAAATAGCGTGTATGTGGCGGAAGTATCTAAGCTGTAGCCTGTTTGATTTTGATGTTTCATGGTTACTTAAATATAAAATCAGAACCGGCCTTTTTGAAACGAACTATAATAGGAGTAAAATAAAATAATCTATCTATCGGGTGTAAAAAGACCCTTAACGATAACTAAAACCACGTATTCTACCCATCATTGGGATCATTTTTTTCGAACAAACCATACCTGGGAAATCATTGGTTTTGGAGATATTGAAGGTCAAATTACACATTTTTTTTTAGTTTTTTCCAAAAACGATTTCCAAGTCATAATACTAAACTTTCTTCCATACAAACATTATCAAAAATTTCAATTTTTCGTAACAAATTTCGCATTTGAAGTTATAAAACGCAATGAATATTAAACGCACACGACCGCCTTGGCTCGGCTGTGTGGCCGCTGCACGCATGCAAACGCGCGGCATCGCCACAACCATAATTTGCTCGCTGCAAAAAATAAAAGTCGTTTCCCAGCAATTATTTTTGGTCAATGTAATTTAGTTTGATGTACAGAGTGCGTAGATTTCGGCTATGTGATGGGTCTTTTAACACCCTGTATACATATAATAAATCTGTAGAATTGGCGTGTCTAATCCGCAGGCCACTAAAAGTATCACTGATGACGATTTTAAAGCAAGTGTTAACAATATTCGATAATTTTTATTTCCATGTAAAATTGATTTATTTTAGTTTTTTCTAACATTCTTCGTCCCTACTTTAGTTAGGAATTCAGAAGATAGAGCTTCTAATTCATGACCCCAAATATGGCCTAAAATGTAAACACAGCTGATCATAGCTGAGGATAGACAGATTTTAGCATTTTTTTAATGTAATTTTTGAACAGCTATTTCTCCTATACTATTGAGTTTTGTGGAAAGTTATAGAACAAAAGTTCCTCATTATTATGGGTACTTTAGCACCCTTTCGGATTAGTACCCCCTTTCTCACTAACCTTGTATGTTGGAAATATTAAAAACAAAATAGCGTCGGGTAAAAGATAACCAATAGACTATATTTTGATCATTTTTGGTTTTTTTGTCTGTCTGTCGATTTGTTTGTGCAAGCAACACATAAAAAGTACATACCTATTGCGGTTGACTTTTATAGAAAAATATTGTTCGTATCTCGGAATAACATTTAGTTTTTGTTTCATCGTAATCAGTTTGCGCAATCAAAAGATATTACAATTTAAAGTTATCAAGAAGAAAGTTTAGTCATTGCGACACAAAATTGATTTCAGACCTCCACGCGAACGGAGTCGCGGGCACAGCTAGTACATAATATCAAAGCTAAAATATTCTACTATGTTTACATTCCACTGTTTTCCATAAATATTCGTTGACAGCCATTTTGTTCCCAAACATTTTAGGCCTGACATTTACATCTGTATCGGCAATATTTAAAGCCAATGGCCTCTACAGGCCAATAAATAACAAACGGGTCGCAAGTTTGGCCTCACGGTTACCGTCTGGCCTGTCGTTAGGCCTCGTTACATTCATCTGCTTTGACATAGTGGATGATATAGCAGTAGGATAAGGTTTTGTATTTGGGTTTGGTGGGTATAATAATAATATAATTATTCTGGTTCTATTAAATAGTAGGATGCGGTGAAGGGCGGGCGTTTTTGGGCTGTCGTTTGTAATATTGACGTTTGAAAAGTTTTTTTTTTTTTCTTAAATAAATTAGTTTTTGTCTTACAGTTATGGTTTCCGCAAAAATTAGCTTCTATTTTTAGTTGGTGTTTTTTAGGAAAGTGTAGCATATTATTTATTTATTTTACTTTAATTAAAACGGAATAGGACCAATTACAATAATTAAAGATACATATATTTTGGCACGTTTGGTGCAGTGGCTAAGCGATTGGCTTCTGCGCTACGGGTCGTGGGTTCGATTCACACACGGAACAAAAATTTGTATGGCCTACAAATAAATGTTTCGGGTCTGGGAGTTTGTTTGTGAGATTTGTGTCTGTAAACGCACCCACGATACAAGAGAAATCTTAGTGTGGGGCAATGTATTAAAAAAAAAAAAACTACTACATATATACATAAATAAAACGAAGTAAAAAAATAAACATTTAGAGACACCTCTTTCAGTAATCCTTCACATTGCTGACATTATCTTCCACTCGGACTCTCCCGGACATATATTTATTTATTTATTTAGTACGGCACTAAGATATGTTTGTAATGTTTATAACAACATTCTGCGATCACCAATTAGGTTTTCTAAGCGTGGTGATATTGCAACATCACCAGGCTTCGCAGACGGATTCACTCTACTGACATTCCCTGATGACCGAAATCAGACACGGAATATTCCATTTTGATAATATTTCCACAAATTAATTTTAATAGTTTAGATTTATATTGTATTAATTTAGGTTAAAAAAGATTAACACCTAAGTCTGAATTATATTAAATTTGCAGAATAAACAATGTCATTTCAATTCAAATACAATCACGATACGGTAATAAATAAAATAAAAAACAATAATTTGAAAAATACCGCTGTTTGCTAGATTTAAAAGTCTTCTTGAGTAATAGTCGCACTCTATAGTTTCTGCAACTTAGTGACTCGAAAGGTCTAAACGAGCCTCGACTAACTACTAACTAAAGTTATTAATTTGTTTTAATTCACAGAATTTTAGTTACGCTAGAAATGCCACCTACAAGCAATTTATTTAATTTTAAACATAATATGTACTAAATTCTGTAAGATTAGAGATCTAAGTTGGTCTACTGTAAACGTACCGACCCTGGCGTCCTGCCAGCCCACACATTAGCATATTTACCCACTTATGGGCTAATATCTTATCTTGTAGACTTAGTAATTGCGCACTTATCGCTTCGGAGACAACCACAGACACTATTAAGAAAATGGCTGTGTTGGCTAATACATTTAGGTACTAAAACTACCTTGAAAAAATCTAAGCAGTTCTCACCTACTTAGTTTAGTGGCTATTTAATGTAGAAGAACATTCTGGAGATGTGAATTTTGTTCACGATCCACCGAACGCTCCCGTCGTAGAGCCGGCCATCTCTAGACTCAGCAGTCATGCCGATAATTCAGCCCTCATCAAGCTGTCTCCTCAATCCCCCGCCAGCAACGTCCTAAGCCGAGGTCCGAGTTCCACTAGGGATCGCCCTTAGTGCTGTTGTTGCAGGTAGTCATGATGTTAGTGTAGTACAGTCGAGTTCATTGATATATTGGTCTTTTCAGGCTTCAAAAATATATGAACGTTAAAAAAGTTCATAATATTGTGACAACTCTAAGCATCATTAAATTGTGGTCAAGATTTAGATTCATTAATATGTGACTACTTTTTCTCAGTAACATGTATACAGCCAAAGGCACATTATTATTTAAACAACTTTAAGATCATATTATCAGAACAAGTTAATGTAACATTCAAATTCAACCTTATTACTACGTCATAAAGATGATTTTACCAGCAATCTTAAAATTGCATGGTGAACGAAAACATAGGAACATTGAGAATCACTTTTCAACTAACAATTGAATCCTTGACAGTGGCAATATATTAATGAAGTCGACTGTACAAGAAGTTAGCTTAGGTTAAGTATTTTACTCCCCCCCCCCCCATTGGCTGAAAACACTTCAATTCTATTGGTTAATATTTTCCTAGCTAGGTAGCTTAAAAGTGCCCAATAACTTCTATAATATGGGCAAATAACATTTGCCCGTATTAGAATTTGTTAACAGCGCTGCAATTGCAAAGTACCTACTGGCAACCCTGGCCACGGCTGGCCACACTGGTAATCGTCGGTAATGGTTTAATAATAGTCTCAGAGTACAGGCATTATTCCGCTTCTTTTAATTCTTCAATTGTAATTACAGCCGTTAATGTGCCAACACGAAAGATAAAAGATAAAATGCAAATGACACAGTTCTTGTCTACATTTTTTCCTCGAGTTTTTTTCCTCTTTGGTAAAACCTTGTTTATAAGAAGTATAATTGTTGCGGTATAAACATAACTGCTGCAAGATATAACATAATTACTCAGAAATCAGAAAATAGTTTAGAATCGGGCCTGAAAAAATTCAAAAGACGCTTGTTCGATTAACGTTTACGATAACACGGCACGTCCCTCTAACATTTGTCTTCAATGTGTGTGTGCATATGATATGCCAACGAGTCACCATGTCTGTGTGTGACAGTACTTGACATGTTTGATCATCATCATCTGCCTAGCCTTTTCCCAACTATGTTGGGGTCGGCTTCCAGTCGAACCGGATGCAGCTGAATATCAGTATTTTACATGGAGCGACTGCCTATCAGACCTCCACAACCCAGTAACTGGGTAATACGATACTCTTGGTAAGACTGGTTGTCAGACTTTCTGGCTTCTGACCAACAGTAACGACTGTCAAAGATCTACAAATGACAGCCGGGACCAATGGCTTTACGTGCTTTCCGAGGCACGGAGGAAACTCGCTATGGTAAATGGTCACCCATCCACAGACCAAACTCGGCAAGCGTGGCTTAACCCGGAAGATCGGTCTATGCGGCTGTAATTATTTAGCCACGAGCTCCTCCTACTTGACATGTTTGATATTTAGTAGATTTATTGCTCTACTAGTGCATAATTAAAGTGACCGCTCGACCAGGCGCACGTGTGTCATTCATACAAACCTCCAAACGGTACCATACTGTTAATTAGCGACGTCAAATCTGTCGAGCGACTGATCCATGTTTTTGTTTCAGTTTGGCCTTCAGTTGCAGAATGCACGCATCTGCGTTGAACGAATGTCGCGTTGTAAATATTATTTCATACACGTTTTTACAGCGGTTACGCACTGCATCCGATCCGAATCCGTGAATACGTTCCGAAGTAGTCATAGAACTATTTGTATGATGGTTTACGCACTGGATCCGACTTCCGTCATCCGATTTCTCTCCGTCATCCGTGAGTCTCCAATTCGGAAGAAATATTGACGGACCGAAGTAGCCGTAGTACTGTTTGTATGAACGCTTTCGCATTACCTCGGATTCAAATCGGATATATCCCCAAGATGGCCCCTCAATTGCTTGGATTTGGATCAGAGATCGGATTAGTGCGTAAGCACTATCCGAATTCGGTCCGAGATTTTTAGACTCAAGTTTCGTATTTTCAAGAATTCGGATCGGCTGCAGTGCGAAAAGCAATATCTGAATTCTGTTCGAGTTTTTTATATTCTTATTTTCACGGATCCGAATCGGATGCAGTTCGTAACCGCTGTTACACGCAATAGGTAATAATGACGTAACAGACTGTATAACATTCCTGACATTCACAAGGTGGGTAAGTAATATTATCAACATTGAGTGCGATGACACCATTCAAATGATTATCCTTTTATTTTCACGGTAATTGGATTTCCATTATGTTTATTCCGTCAATCAGCCGAATTGTATGTTTTTATGCAAATTTATTTGATATCAAAATCCGTTTCCAATTAAGATAGATTGCGTTTAGTTTGACTAATTAGTTCAAAATTTTTTGTAGTTTTTTTTTTCTTTTTTAAAACGTTTCCCCTCACTACTATTTCTCCTGTATCGTGGGTGCGTTTACAGACGCAAATCTTCACATGCAAAAACGCCCAGAACCTTGCTAAGAAATGCTTTAAACACGTTATAATGTGCTTTACAATTTATTTTTATTTTATATATGATGGTAGAAGATATATCTATTTTCTGTAAACCTGAATATAGTGATCGGACTATTTTGTTCTCAGAGCTAGTCAGATAGGAAAATGAATTGTAAAAATTATCTGTAACAGATTTTTTACAAAAATTAAAACATTTTTTCATTTATGATTTTTTGTTAGATTAGCGTCTTGGCTTGCGATATTTGCGACATTGTGCAAAATATTTCCTTGAAAAAATGTAACCTACATTGTGAAGTTGAATCGATCCTACTCTCAATATGGTAGTACTTTGGCACTTATTTTTTTATGATTTTCATGTGTACTTATTGCATCAATAAATACATTTTATGATGCACATCTGAAAAGGGTTTTAGTAACAAAGTCATCTGAACACTTCGAGAAACAGTTATAGTAAGTCTAGTTTCATTGTATGAGACCTTCTTTGATTTGGGTTCATGAAGCTAAAGGACCTTTCTGGATGACGATTCGTTACACATCTAGACCCCTACGAGCCTCGGAAAGCACGTTAAACCGTCGGTCCAGGGGGCAATACGATTTTTTTATCGAGTCTGCACGAGCTATACGATAATAGCTCATGCCATGGTGAAAAGATTAGCCAGTCAGCAAGGTTGGTAGCGGGGCTGACTGACCAGGGTGCGCCGAAAGTACTGAAGTATCGTCACTCGTGGCGGCTCTTTTCATGCACCCCAAATATTTATACGAATACCTATAACAGTCGTTACTGGTAGTCAGAAGCCCGAAAGTCTGAGAATCGATCTAACCTTAGGATGCGTTGCCCAGTAACTGTTGGTAGTCGTTCTTTATGGAATACTGGTATTCAACTGTATCTGGTTATACTGGAAGCTGACCCCAACATAGTTGGGAAAAGGCTAGGTAGAACGAACATTCCGGCCGTGGTTCTGTCCATGGTCGGGAGCGAGAGTGCGTCGGAAGCCGTCGCCTCCTTCTGCGAGGAAGTGATGGTGACCAAAGAGGGAGCGGAGAGGGAGAGAGAGGCAGCGGCCACTCTCCCTTCCCGCGCCAGACGCACCGGGCCCCGGAGGGCGCGCGACGGTCTCCGGCCACCGTAGTGTGTGGCCTGCGGGTGGCAGGTTAGGGGACCTATCGCCCAATCAGTAACAGGCCCGAGAAGGCGGCGCGCAGTGTTTCGCGCGCGCCTCTCAGGAGGACATGGACGTCGTAGGAGAGGTCCGCCAGGGGCTGGCGGACCGAGGCCTGCCGGGGTCGCGGTGCATGCAGCTGCGTATTCCGCGACCCCGGCCAAGGGTCAGAATAAGGAAAACCGTGGGTTTTTAGCCAGTAAGAGTCCGGCATACCCCTTCGCCTTCCCTGGGCGTAGGGCATCTAAGAAGATTTTCACACGAAAAAAAAACAGGTATTGCGAACATATTGAAAATGACAAGTATGATTAGATGACGAGAGACTGTGCTTGGTGGTAGGATCTATACGATCTGACATGCTAGTTACCACCTTCACATTAAAGTCCAGCTCCAAGCAGTTTACTGTGTTCCGTCATGTGTACGTGAGAGCCAGAGGGGTATAGGGGAGTCTCTCTATATCCTTGCTACTTGAATTCGTGTGCTATATCTTCGATCCTGTTTGCGCTTACCACCAGGTGTAATTAGAGTCAAGTTCGACCGAGCTAATGGGGGATTTGCACGAGTCGATTTTAGCCGTACGGCAAGTCACCAGTCGCATCGCTTGTAAAAATCGAATCACCATCCCATTTACACCGGTCGACAAAAACCGCATGCGACTTGTTCATTTCTAGCGGAACAACACAGCGCAAAAAACACCTCTTGCGGCAGGGAATCGCATGCAACTAACCATTTACACGGTCGATTTTAGTCATCCGCCGCATGCGGCTTGTCGCCGCATGGCAAAAGTCGAATGGCACCCAACTTTGGAGCTTGCAATTTTAGTCACTTGTGGCTTAGTCGAATTGTCATTTAGACGGTCGAATTTCACCGTGCGGCCTAGCCATGCCGCCGAAAATAGACCCGTGTAAATTCCCTATAAAGAATAAAGACAGTTTCATATTCTTTGCTTTTACGCAAAAAATCTTGATCTGGTGCTATCCAATAACTGACAACAGTGATCTGATACCTTGTTTTATTATAAACCATTTCTAAGCGAATGTTTATCAAAATATTGTCATTATTCAGTGAGTATTGTTGATATTATGGAATAACATCTGGTCGTATATAACCTAGGAACTAATGCTGTAGCCATCAGTATATACAGAACGTTGGGAGCTGTTCAAACCATGAAGTACTTCCTTGGTAAGTACTTTATATTTCTTACAACTTCTTTTTTCATGTTATAGATTAGCAAACAAGCTGGCGGCCTACCTGATGGTAAGTGGTTACCATCACATATACAAGGTTAGTCGGAAAGGGGATAATAAACCGAAAGAGTGTTAAAGTACCTATAACAATGATTAACTTTTGTTCTACCACTTTCCCCGAATGTCAAAAATTTAAGAGAAATCGAAAAATACTCTAAAGTCTATCTATCGTCAGCCATGATCAGCTGTGTTTACATTTGAAGTCATATTTGGAGTCACGGATTAGAAGCTCTATTTTCTGAATTCGTAAATAAAGCAGGGATAAAGAATTTTTGAAACAATTAAAATAAAATTCCTTTGGCATGCAAATAAAATGATCGAATTTTAAAAGGTTAACCCTCGTTTTAAAACAGTCATCAGTGATACTTTATGTGGCTTACAGATTAGTACCCCCTTTCCGGCTAATCTTGTATACACTTACAATCCTAAGAGGATTACTGATGCGTTGCCATAATTAGCCCATTACAATCCCACAGCTAGGCACGGACGCGTATTTCTAGAATATACAAGGCCAGAACGCATCCATATGAAACTAGCCGCGTATATTTTAGAATGTTGTAAATTAAAACTTCGGTTCTAAAATATACACAGATTTTGCGTACTGATCGCGTATACTTTAGAATGTTAAGGGTGAAAAAACGGATTCAAAACTATACAGTGTCAGTTACATTTAAGAAGTGACTTAACTTTTCCAAACGGCTTAGTTAGGAAACAACACTTAAAATATGACTTAACTTATGGGATGTATATAAATGACCTTTAAAAATAATAGTTCCCACTTTAAAAAGGCTTAGCTTTAAAATAGACGACACGTTTGGTGCAGTGGCTAAGCGATTGGCTTCTGCGTCACGGGTCGTGGGTTCGATTCCCACACGGAACAAAAATTTGTATGGCCTACAGATGGTTGTTCCGGGTCTGGGCGTTTGTTTGTGAGATTTGTGTCTGTAAACGCACCCACGATACAAGAGAAATCTTAGTGTGGGGCAACGTTTTTTTAAAAAAGAAAGAAAGAAAGAAAAGAAAATGAATAGTTTACTTTAATTTTAATAACTCTAACTTTAAAAGTTTACTTTCAACTTCAAAGTTCCCCGCGGTAGGAAATAAAGTGACAAGCAGATAGCTGAAAGGTAGGTTAGGTTAGGTTAGAACTGTGGCCAGTCAACGCACGAGCCGAGCAAGCGAAGCGAGCGGTGCCGCGGCAGCGGCCGGCGAGTGCCAGAAACGATTCGCTTCGGTGATCATTTTCCACCATTCGTCTAATGCCAGTTTAGAATAGAGCATGGTGGCGCAGGTATTCAAAATTATACGCGATTCGTACGCACTGCGTGCTGGATGGTACTAGTGAAGTATATTTTAGAATCGAATGCTTGAAATTATCAATTCTAAAATATACACGATTATTGCGGAATACTGATGTATAGTTTAGAACGCTCGATCGTCAAATGTGTATTCTGAAGTATACGCGATTAGTTCGCGCGGCTGCGTACTGGCCTTGTATACTTTTGAAATACGCGGCACGGACCTCTCACCACTGACTCTCTCGCTGGCTTGATGCGGGTTGGCGGACCACAGACACCATCGAGAATTTTTAGGATATTTTTAATCCTGCCTGCCTCCTCGTTGGTCTAGTGGTCACAAGCGTGTGGTCCTGGGTTAGATCCCCAGGTCGGGCAAAAGGAGGATGGGCGTTTTGGTCCTCATGTCCAATCAAAATGAATTTACCATCGTTGGATAGCTCTTTTCAAGAGTACAAAAAACTACTGCGGCAACAAACCCGTATCAATTGTCCGTTTTGAAATATAGTCTTCAGAAGATACTGGATATTCAGTTCGAAATAAAATTTTAAAAATCATATCGCCGATTTCGCTTGACCGATTTTGATGATATTTGCACAGATTTTGAGCTAACTAAAATTCAGTTAACGGATGAAAATCACAACAAAATCGGTTTAGTATTTTTTCAGTTAAGGGTGATCTATCTATTAAAAAAATCGGACGCATTTTTTTATGCCTAAAAATAAAAGTCGTTTCCCAGTAATTATTTTTGGTCAATCTAATTTAGTTTGATGTACAGAGTGCGTAGATTTCGGCTATGCGGCTCTTTTACACACTCGTCTACACACTGTATACTTACATACAATAAACGATGAAACTTACTTCGAACTTGTTTTATTTACCTAGATAATGAAAAATATTAATAATTATTATTGTAATACCATGCCAAAATGGAGAAAAATGACAATAAAAGTATGTGTACTTATTAGGATAACAAAAATAAATAACTTTCAAGCAGGATTACTTCGATCGGACAGCGAATCGGGACTAGCGCCACGGTGTATCGATCATTCCGATTGGAGCCAGTACCAGACTCCATACATTTGTGCCCATCATCCTTTTATTGAGTTTTTCCGTGTGGAATTTCTCGGTAGCAGCCCGGAGTCTGCATTTGTGCCCGGTTGATGGTAATAAGCTCGCCCCCAATTACATGGGGCTTAAACATAACGGCGAAACGAGTGTCTACTATTTTTTTTTTTAAACTTTGCCCCTCTCTAAGATTTCTCTTGTACAACCCATCTGTACATTGTATAATTGTACATTGTGTTGTTCAACCCATCTGTAGGCCATACAAATTTTTGTTCCGTGTGGGAATCGAACCCACGACCCGTAGCGCAGAAGCCAATCGCTTAGCCATTGCACCAAACGTGTCGTCAAACTATACACCTCTGCTCAACCCTTTGGGGGAAACAGGCGTGGTGTTACGAGTATGTTATTTTTATTCCTGTGGCTATAATTAAACATTATATAATTTCAGTACTAGCAGCACTATTACTCGTGGTGGCGTGTGCGTCGCTAGTGATTGCGCAAAGAGACTGCAAGTGCACTGATGAGTTTGAGCCTGTCTGTGGTCGTGATAGGAGAACCTACCCCAATGCTTGTGTGTAAGTTTAAATATTCTATATAAATACTGGGTGTAAGGGACGGTGTACCGAAAACTGAAACAGTGAATTCAGCCCATTATTCTGAATCGAAAATAAGTGGTTTTTTTTTCTCGGAATTTTCCGAATTTACTGGAAATTGCTAATTTGCCTATGTTTTATTGTATTTCAATAAGTGTTTTGACAGGTAAATAAACTGGGTGTAAAGGACAGGTTACCAAAAATTGACACAGTGAATTTAGTTCATTATTTTGAATTGAAAATCCGTGGAAAATATCAACGAAATCTTACGAATTTTCCGATTTATAAAAAATACATTTTATTTTTGCAACGTGCTCTGTGTCCTTATAGGATTGCTTATTTTACAGCTGAGAAATGTAAAATTTGTGAAAAGAAAAATCGTAAAATTCCGTGAAATATTTCCACTTATTTTCAATTCAGAATAACATATGATAATAGGCTGAATTCACTGTTTCAGTTTTCGGTACACCGTTCCTTACACTTGGTATTGTTCGTTTACCGATTATATACTCTACTATCTCCGATTACTACCTTCACAAAACGAACGAGTAGATAAATATTGAAGTTGTAAACTAATATTAATTTATAATAGCCCTCCTCATAATTTGTATTTTGTTATGCCCGACAGGGCCCACAATGCTCTAAAACTACTGTATGTATATTCCATATGTACCTACCACCTAAGTTCACATTGTGGAATGCAATAAAAGTATTGAGTATCTTGGTGTCATGAGGAGGGACGAAAAGCATGTGACTAAGACAGTGATGAATATAAATGTGTATGGAGGGGAAGAGGGAGACCATAGAAATGATGGATGGATTGTGTGAAAGATGATATAAATGACAAGGAAGTAAATGATAGCGGATCGCATAATACGGAAGAATGGAAGAAGAAAACATTTTGCACTGATCACAAATAACTTGGAATAAGGGCCGACAGAAGAAGAAGACTATTATGTAATAATTTTGTATGCTCCTCAGACCAAATAAAAAACCAAGACAGAACGCTGCGAACAATACAGTGAAGCATGCCAAAACTACACCTCCGCTCTGTGCATACACGCGCACACGCACACATTTACAACATTTTTCAATCAACCTACAATCAAACTACACCTCACTAAGTGCACACATCTTTACGAAAACGGCCTCACGTCACTGTTGACAGCGCTTTGTCTTGGTTTTTTATTTGGTCAGAGGTATGCTCAGATAATAACGCTCATTTTGCGTCTGTAGGAGTAGTTTTAACTAGCAAACGATCTCACCCTTTTTGTATTTATTTTTTCAGTTTGAAATGTGCAAAACAGGGTATGGCTCACGAGGGGCAATGCAAGAAGAATTGGCCTTACTCCTAACTACTGCGCTATGAAGATCTAATTTTAGAATCTACAAGAAAATTGTATTTAGAAAATTAAGGATACAAATATACCACATAAGTTTTATATTTCGGCTGTTTTTTTTTTGTCACGATCTCAAATTATGGTCAATAATGTCCACATAACCTTTTCCCAACATGTTGGGGTCATCTTCCAGTCCAACCAGATGCGGCTCAACACCAGTATTTTACACGTAGCGATTGGTTGTCTATTGTTTACCCGAAGATTATATACCATAATCATCATATTCCCGAATTTCATTTACCCGAATTTCATTTGCCCGAATGTTTTGTTTGCCCTAAAAGACATATGACATACTTTTAATTGCCCGAAACTTAGATACTATAAGATACGAGTGCCATACGTATTGTTTTTCATATTTTTAATTGCCATAATAATTATTAGACATAATATTTAAACGCCATAATGATTATTAGACATAACATTTAAATGCCATAATAATTATTAGACAATAACTCAAAAGGCACCTAACCAAACTACTTCTGGGTGGTTTATAAAAAAATAACCACGAAGGGGATGACGGGGTCTATTCGCTCGCTTCGCTCGCTCAAACGACCCCGCCATCCCCTTCTAACCTAACCTATCCGAGTCGGGGTGCCCTAAAGTCCCGATTGCATCCAGTTTCTCCTGATATAACAACCGTTACACGCCCAATGTCGATGGCAAATGATGTTATGGCATATGATAATTATGGCATATGATAATTATGGCATGTGATAATTAGGGCTTACAATGATTATGACAAATGATGTTATGGTAAGTGACTTTATGGGAAACAAAGCTTCTAGCACGTGACTAATATAGCAAATAAGAGTAGGGCAAATGAATATTACGTCATATAATATTATGGCTGTTGACTCTTATGGCAAATGATATTAGGGCAAATAAAATTCGGGCAAACGGCGGTATACCGTAGCGATTGCCATCAGACCTTCGAAATCCTAACTGGACAATACCGACATCCTAAGATTAGACCGGTTGTCAGACTTTGGTCGAGCAAAGTTTAGTTTATCTCGTGGAACAGGAACTGTTTTTTCAGTTAGTTTGTCACAGTTACAGTCTGTGTTATATTTAGCTGTTACGATAAATACGCCTCACTCCTAGTAACTAGTTAGTTCTATTTATAACAATAATAAAACTCGTAATCCAACTTTATTATATACAAATATTTGTATTATGTGTCCTTTATAGAATTCCTAATTTATTGTTAATGAGTCGACTCTCATTAACATTCTTTTTAAATTTGAATGCTGTAATTAAAATTCTTCTGTTGGGAATTTCAGAACATAAAATCAATTAAAGTTACGAATAAAAGTAAATTAACTTCACTAGAATTAAATAGATGTACAAAAAGATGATGTAGTTACAAAAATTTAAAGGAGTATGCTTAGGTGGTTTGGTCATGTTGAGAGAATGAGTGAACGGCTATTAACAAAAGGAATTTATAAGGCGAATGTCAGTGGAAACGCCAGTAGAGGACGCCTTAGAAGAACATACATCGATGTTATTTGTGATGTTCTTCAAAATTGTTATTTCCGACTCGCTGCACGTGTTGGGTAACTGTAAGTGTAGTGAGTAGTTGATTAATAAATAAAGAAATAAAAAAGACAGGTGTGTAGTACTCTCAACCGGCGTGCGTGTAGGACAAGATGAATGAACGTGGACGAAGCGAAAGGAGTACGTAAGGATGGTAGCATGTGGCGTTCTGCAGTTTCTGTCTACCCGCCAGGGAAAAAGGCGTGAGTTTAAATATTATTATCGTCATTTATTCATCAAATATACATACATAATTACATTTTTAAATATTTCTATATAAAAAAAAACATTTAAAAATATAAAAAGATAGTAGCCCACCGGCATCGGGAACAGGGTCCAAGCTACCGGCGGTCAGGGCTCCAGAGAGAGGAACTTCCTAACAATACGCGCCGTGTCCAGAAGTACCGCTTTCTGAATCAAACCCTTGATCCAGCTGCCTAACGAGAGCCTCTTTATTAAAGAGTTTTTTTTTAATGTACTTAATTTATTGGCAAACAAACCGACGACCCACTTGATGGAAAGTGGTTGCTGCTGCCTCTACATCTACAACAGCACGAGGGTTGCTGGTGCGTCGCCAATCCTACAGACAAAGTTAACTCAAACATTGGAATTACATTACAGTTTGATAGAGATGTTTTTTTTTGTCACCATTAGCGTCTAAACACACTGGCGTATCTTGCCTCGCGTATCTTGCGCAAATATGCGCGCGTTTAAAACTTCTAGACCCTATTAAGCTCAGCGTAACGGCGTAAAATACGCGTGGTGAGCCCGCGCAGGAGAATTTGTATGTAGCGCGATGTATACGCTTAACACGACGATGAGCCGCGTACGATACGCTCAATGTGTCTCTGAAGCTACGGACAGAGAGGCTGCTGGTGTCTCATATTAACCTAGAAAGATCATAATGACGTTGACATCAGCTCCCTGATTCAGAACGATTCGGTTGTGGAGGAACAAGCTGTGGTGTTCCTCCAACCAAAGGGAGGATCCTCCAACCAGGCGGAGTCTTATGCTTGGCGGGCTACTGCCCAATGGTTAGTGTTGGGCGGTTGTATACAGGGTGTAAAAAGATCCATCACATAGCCGAAATCTACGCACTCTGTACATCAAACTAAATTACATTGACCAAAAATAATTGCTGGGAAACGACTTTTATTTTTTGGCATGAAAAAAAACGCTTTTTTTTGTAGCGCGCAAATTATGGTTGTGGCGATGCCGCGCGTTTGCATGCGTGCAGCGGCCACACAGCCGAGCCAAGGCGGTCGTGTGCGTTTGATATTCATTGCGTTTTTGTAACTTCAAATTCGTAATTTGTTAGGAAAAATTGAAATTTTTCATAATGTTTGTATGGAAGAAAGTTTAGTATTATGACTTGGAAATCGTTTCTGGAAAAAACTAAAAAAAAAATGTGTACTTTGACTTTCAATATCTCCAAAACCAATGATTTCCCAGGTATGGTTTGTTCGAAAAAAATGATCCCAATGATGGGTAGAATGCGTGGTTTTCGTTATCGTTAAGGGTCTTTTTACACCCGATATATACTATCTGCGTGTTAAATTTTGATATCGCGATGTAGGATTGTATAGTTCGCATGTGGCGTGATAGATGCCGCCACACGGTAAACTATCCCTTTTTCTCTCTTTACAAGAATCGTAGACGGAACGAGATAACAAACCGAATCTATCGACAACTGCTTATCGAAAAGGTTCTGAATCGAAGGGCAGTACAAGCCTAGTTTTGAACCCGCCAGCTTGTGCTTGACAAGAGGATTCGTAAACCCCGGGCCGCCACGACATCGATGGGACATCATGATAACCGCAGGATCCATGATACTATAAATTATACAGGGTGGTAATTTGAGATGGGGCATGAAGGGCAACTACCTTAACCATTGTAACTACAGGAAAAGGTTCTTAGAAGACTACCCCTAACTTTTGAGATAATTACAATCGGCATTCACAGATTTTGAAAAAAAAGTACAGTCAGCGAGAAAAAGGGCTGTTTTCACAAATCTTTTTTATGATGCCAATCGATCCCATTTCCCATAAGAATCAAAAGACTCTTCCGGACCAACTGAGGTTCGAGTACTAGAGAAGTCAGAAATAGCAAAAAACTTATTTGAGATGGGGTAGTAATAAGGGCAGCTACCTTAATCGTTGTGGCTACAGGAAAATGTCCTTATGAAACTGTCCATAATTTTTAAAAATATTTCGAACAACATTCACAGATTTTGAAAAGAAAAACCATGGCTTGGTCGCATCGGTCTCGAGGTTTGGAATAATTTTTTGGGGTAATTGTAGCTTAAGAGATACCATATTTAAGGCACAAAAACGCTGTATAAGAGCCATGTGCAGTCTAAAACCTAGAGACAGCTGTGAACCTTACTTTAGGTAGTTAAAAATTCTTACGTTTCCGTCATTATATATTTTAGAAATGGCAATTTTTGTTAAAAGCAATGTAAAACTATTTGCTAAAAATTCTTACGTTTCCGTCATTATATATTTTAGAAATGGCAATTTTTGTTAAAAGCAATGTAAAACTATTTGCTAAGGTCTCGGACTCCAAGAAAGGTCCTGTGAGAAGTCAGTACAAAAATCTCTTAACTGTTGGTGGTTATAAAACAGCACTACTCAAAAAAAGTGTTCTTTGCATGGGTCCAATTATATTTAATAAACTACCGGACAACATAAAAAATGTCACCCTTCAACAATTTAAAAACAAACTCAAAGCTTATTTGATACAGAAAAGTTATTATACAATAAGTGATTTTTTGAATGATCCTATATTGTGACATTGTATAACATGGACATTTTATTATTATACATATTATTGACATTGTGTAGCATGGACATTTTATTATTATACATATTATTGACATTAAGTACGACATTCAAGTATTATTGGATTTTTAATTCGGAATTGTTAAAATTGTTGTTTTTATTATTGTCTGTCTTTATGACCGTAATTTGTGAAATTTTTGCATGCCAAGACTTAGGCAGAATGTACACGGACCTTTATATTATTTACACCAACTTTTTTGTAAAATACCTACATTCTATGCGAATAAATGATTTGATTTGAAAAAAGTTTTTTTTTTCTTCGTTACCCTAACTTTTAACGAAATGTTGTTTTTCGTGATTTCTGATGTTTCTAGTACTCTAACCCCAGTAGGTCCAGAAGAGTATTTTGATCCTTATGGGAAATAGGATCGATTGGCATCATAAAAAAAAGTTTTGTGAGAACCGACCATTTTTTTGCTGACTGTACCATTTTTTTTTTCTTTTTTTTATTCAATTCGAAATAATTTCAAAAATTATGGCCGGTCTCCTATCAACATTTTCTTTTAGCGACAACGATTAAGGTAGCTGCCCTTATAACTAACCCATCTGAAATAGTTTTTTGTTATTTCTGACGTTTCTAGTACTCAAACCTCAGTTGGTCCGGAAGAGTCTTTTGATCCTTAAGGGAAATGGAATCGTTTGGCATCATAAAAAAGTTTTGTGAAAACAGCCCTTTTTCTCGCTGACTGTACTTTTTTTTCAAAATCTGTGAATGCCGATTGTAATTATCCCAAAAGTTAGGGGTAGTCTTCTTAGAACGTTTTCCTGTAGTTACAATGGTTAAGGTAGCTGCCCTTCTTGCCCCATTTCAAATTACCACCCTGTATATAAATTATGCTTGACTTTTTCTCAACTATGTTGTGGTCAATTTCCAATAAAACCAGATGCGGCTGAATACCAGTATTTTACACGGAGCGACTGCCAACAGACCTCCGCAACAGTTACTGAGCAAGGCCGATATCCTAAGGTTAGACCGGTTGTCATACTTTCGGGCTTTTGACTACCCGTAACGACTGCGTAGCTGTTCGTATGACACCCGGGAGCGATGGTTTAACGTGCTCTCTGAGACACGGAAGGGTCTCGATGTGTTACGACCGGTAACCCATCCATGGACTGACCGCGGCAAGCGCAGCTTAAATCGTATGATTCGCGCAGTTGTTAAGTAGCCACGAGCCCTTCTAAAAATAGAATACTTCACAAAACCTATAACTATTATTAAAATTAAAAGTTATTACCACAGCAATACAAACGAACAGACGTAGGCACAGACATTTTAATCATCTGCAAAGCCATGGATGGCGAGGAATTCGCAACTTTTATTTTTGTTTAGAATCCCACGGAAGCTAACGACTGGCTTTATAAATAGTTGATCCTAAGGCTGTACACAGAAAGGTCATTTTATTGTAAAAGTTTTGGGCAGTTATTTATTTTATATTTTTTTAAACGGACCGTTTCTACGTAACCAGGCAGTTGGCATGGTAGTAATAATAGTTCTCACATATGCCATCTATGTAAGGGATAAATGCCGCGTGGTGCCGGACGTAAAGAATAGCACTACTCCATCTCTTTCCGTGGGTGTCGTAAAAGACGACTAAAGGGATTCACTAGAGGATGGGCAGCAGCGTTCTCTGAGTACTTTAACAACCATACTGCGATCGCCAACCCGCCTGCCAAGCGTGGCGATTATGGCTAACCCCCCCAACATTGTTTGGGGGAGGCCTATGTCCAGCAGTGGACGTCATTCGGCCGAATGATGACGACAAGGGATAAATGATGCGAATGGAAAAGCTGTTTCTAAGAGGGCACAAATAATTAAAGCATAAATAAAAAAAACAATTCAATTAAATTAATAAAACTTCTTAAATAGTCCATAAAATACGTTTTATTTGAATAAGCTAGCGTTCTTAGTTTCGAGATATTAAGGCTTATTTTATAGTTGGTGACCCGGATTCATTGTACTCCAATGAACGCGGCTTTGGTTTAATTGCATAATTTTGTATAAAACCTCGCAAAGTTTCTTGTAATACTCATTTGTGATTCATCCACTGTTTGATAATATGAAGTTCACTTTTGGTAAGCATGTCTACTTATTATTTAAATGCTTAGAACTTCGCGGCTTCCGATTGCCGATGGCCGCGTTGTTCCAAGTTTTAATGTGTCATAGAACTGGTTTCAATTTTCTAGATTTTAAATCTTATGCAGAATATTTTAGCCTAGGAAATGCCGCGTTTTCATTTGGGGACAAATGTCCCGCGAAGATTTGTCACCAGCTATGTACGGCGACGCGCGACAGGTCACTGTCAGACATCTGTTTTTGCGACATTTTCGTGTTCTGAGTAGTTGCTAGACATGGTTCAAAATGTCTGGCAACGTCACGCAGTGTCATCGGACATAGCTGGCGACACATGTCGCAGGACATTTGTCCCTTAATGAATACGTGGCATTATCGTGTATCTTATAAGGCTATTTGAGACATTATTTCTGTAATTTTATTGACATTTCGCCAGCGTCAAAATGTAGTTATGGAAATTTCCCCTTTGACTGTTAATAGTAACGGTCATTGGGAGGCCCATGTATTCATATTGGTATAACTTCGTTTATTCATTTAAAATACATTTAAAATTACATTTCTAAATATTACTATGGAAAAAAAAACATTTAAAAATATAGTAGCCCACCGGCATTGGGAACACGGTCCAAGTTACCGGTGGTCAGGGCCTCAGAGAGAGAAACTTCCTAAAGTACCGTTTTCTGTATCAGGCCCTTGATCCAGCCGCCCAACAAGAGCCTCTTTAGATGTTGGGCGAGGCTCTTGGCTATTAAACCATTAGCATTAAGGACTATCGGCACAATTACTGCTAAATCAAAATCCCACATGGCGACAACCTCGTGTGCCAAATCTTGGTATTTTTTTTAATCTTCTTCGTCTTCCAAAAGGTTCTCGTCATGCGGAACAGTGATGTAAACAATCATTGTGAGACACTCTGATCGATCTATCACCACTATGTCAGGCTTATTGGCAGCTCGGAATAATAATTATTTAAAAAACTTTTCAGTTTTCATGCTAGTGCTAGTAGCTAGCGCGTCAGTTAGCGCGACGCCTTGTAACTGCCCAGATGACTACGACCCCGCGTGCGGCACAGACGGACAGACTTACGCTAACTTGTGCATGTAAGTCGATACTTATTGGACTTGCATCATTCATACAGTCTATCATCCAAGACAGTCCGAAGGTAGAACCAGTTTTGACAGCTGGTTTGGCGTATTAAGTGAGCGTTTAGCTTCTGCGCCACGGCATGTGATATTTTTGATTGTAAATGTATCCAAGTTACAGGAGAAATTCCTAGCTGGAGGAATGTTCTTAAGAAAAACATCAGCTTTATCGCTTTTTACATAGCGATGACAAGAACCTCAAAGGTGGCAAAGTACACCGTTTACATACAGGGTGTCCCTGGAAGTATGGATCAAATCGAATAGGGGCGTGGGCAGTCATTTCCAAACTTTTTAACCCTGAAAAAGTCGGTGCAATTTTTACGGTTCAAAAGTTATGACCAATTTTTTTTCAGTCTCTTCTCCTTACGCAAAAAAAAAACATTTAAAGAAAACTATCAGAGATATCATTTTTTTTCGGGACTTTGTACTCGTAATATCTTGAGTAAAATTTTTGCCAGACCAAAGCCTTTGCAGTTAATGTTTTTTTCTTATTGAACACATGTTTTCTAGCTACGTAATAGTATTACCTAAGGAAAGGAGCAGAAATCACGTCCTGAAAAAAAAATTTATAGCTTTGATAGTTTTTTTATGATTTTTTTCTTTGAGCACTATGCGAAGTGATTGAAAAAAACAAAAATTGGTCATAGCTTTTGAACCGTAAAAAATTACACTGACATTCTCGGGGTTAAAAAGTTTGGAAATGACCTTGCTCACGGCCCTATTCGATTTGATCCATACTTCCAGGGACAACCTGTATACATCTCAGAAATATGTATAAGTAAGTGAAATCCAAAAATACGATCACGCACGACCTCGTGATCATTAGCCCTTAAAATATTGTCGATAGGTATCTAATTCTGGTTATTTACGTCTGTCAACTCTTTCGCCTTTTATAATAGGGGGCATAATTCTAGCAAAAACACAGTTTTCATTTATTAAAACTTTCTAAATGTTTGGTTTAATTTTTGTTGTCAAACATTCCTTTACGAAAATTGACTGTTTTTTTTTTTGTAGAATTGGCCCTTACCAGTGCTGACTATGTAATATTTATTGCCGATTTAATTTATTTACAGTTTGAAGTGCGCGAAAGAGCAACTAGCACACTTGGGACAATGTCGTACTACCTAGTAATGGAAACACTGACTTCGAGTCCTGGAACAGCGGATATTATTAAAACAAAGTTGTTAAAATAACCTGGTGTTAGAAAATTATCAACAATAAAATTGTTGATTTGTATTTATTTTTCAATAAACAATAAACGACTGTTATTGATGTTTCATTGCTTACAAGAATAAGAAACAGGTATAATTAGTCCTTACTAAAATACGTATATTTCGAAGCAGACATCGAACTAATTACGATGTGCGCAAACGATAGACTCTCCGCCACTATGCTATATTATACAAGGTAAGTCGGAAAGGGGGTACTAATCTAAAAAATTGTAAAAGTACTTAAAATAATGACTAAAAAAAATTCCACCACTTTCCCTAAAAGTCAATAGTTTAGTAAAAATAGCCGTTCAAATATTTCACAAAAAGTACGCCAAAATCTATCTATTTATCATTAGCTATGATCAGCTGTGTTTACATTTTAGGTCATATTTGGGGTCACGGATTAGAAGCTCCATTTTCTGAATTCGTTACTATAGCAGGGATGTTTTTTTTGAAAAACCTAAAATAAAAATAACTTATCATAGAATAAAAATTATCGAATTTTGATAACACTTGCTTTAAAACAGTCATCATACTTTAAGTGGCTCTCGGATTAGTACACCCTTTCTGACTAACCTTGTATATTTCACAGAGATACCGAAATACTAAATTAAAATTAATTCATTTGTTAATTAGTACCTACCGTTTTATCTAGGGTAACTTAAAATTAACTAGCGTAACTACACAGGGTTTAATAGAAGAACAAAAAAATACCGTTTAATTAAAATAAACGTTAGTTGATTAGATAACAAGATACCTGCTCGCTCACAGTACTTTATTAGTTAGGTAATTAGATAAAAACATCTAATTGAACGTCTACTCTTCTTCTATCGTGTCACCACGAGCTATATGAGAATAGGTCATACCGTGGTGAAAAGATTAGCCAGTCAGCAAGGATGGTAGCGGGCTAGCGGGGCTGACTGCCCAGGGTGCGCCGGACGTACTGAAGTATCGTCACTCGTGGAGGCTCTTTTCATGCACTCCCTGCAATGTTCTATTGATACATACGTTTCCCCGTGTGAGGATGGGCTAGAATATAAAACTTGCTCACCGCACGCTAGGAATAGACGAGTGTTGTAATATTATACAAAACCCAGCACGCGTGGTTTTAGGATCTATACGGTCCGCCTGGCTAGCTACCACATGAACATTAAAGTTTGTCGCCAAGCAGCTTACTATTCCGTCGTGTGTATGAGAGAGTGTGAGTTTTTTTTCTGTCTTATCACCCTGTATTAAAGTCATATTAATGTAGCTGCGTGAATGTTGAACCACAACTAAACGGGGATTCCTTTGCAAAGTATTGCTGTTTTTCCTGTCAGGTAAAACCCTAACAAACATTCTCAATCTACCAATCACAATTGACTGTTATTTATTACGCTGCGCCGTCGCGCGTTTATCAACCAATCAGGACCAATTATATTGTTTCAGATGAAAGGATTGACCAATGAAACGGACGTAATTTGGCGTGTTACCATGTTTCATTCATTAGAGTATGTCTGGCCAATGCTTAGCCCAACAGTTGTTTTGTTTGCCTTCATGATGTTGACTCTCTGATTTCTTTGTAATTATGTTCATCTTCTCTCGTGTTGAAACGTGATGAAAAGATTATTAGCCAGTCAGGAAGGTTGGTAGCAGGGCTGACTGCCCAGGGTGCTCCGGACGTACATACATATGTAGTTGAAATCGCTTATTGTTTTGAATACTTTGTAAGGTTCCTCTGTATTTTTATTATTTATTCTACTTCAATGTGCTAAGTTAAATTAGTACGGAATTCACTTAGATCGGCCTACTAGTTTGAACACCAGGTAGGTACCTACATAATATTCACCACCCGTTGTTTTAAAAAAGGGTATGTATGCAGTACGAAAAATCGACGACACTGTATGAAAAGGATATTGGATGTAGTAGGTGTGTTTTGACAGAAACAAACCTGGAAATTATGTTCAAACACTGAGGCCATTCTAAGTGAGCTCTTCTACGTGATTTTGAGTTTTATTCCTTTATCTATACCTACGTCTATTCTATACATATAATAAAATAGTAAGGACGCAAAAATTAGACACTGAAAATTATTGAAAAACACAATTGCCAAGTATACTGTTGCCGAAACAGAAGTTTTTTGAATTTCTGTCTGTTTGTATGTTTGAGCTACACGCCAATACTACTGAACAGTATGGTTAAAATTTGGCAAAAATGTCCGTTAAAGAGCGAGTCAGTTTGTAGGGTAGGTACAAATAATCATGCTATTGAGTATGGGTGACGAGCAGTAACCATATGTTTTAGAAGGCAAAGCCGCGGGTACAGATAGTACCGAATAAATATATTCGGAACAAATACACAATATCTTTCGGTAGGCTGTGCTGGCGCTGCTGCTGCAGCTGCGGAGGCCCTCAAGCGGCGAAAATATAATAACTTGATTAGTAATTATATTTTCGAACCGTTTGGGGTCGAAACACTCGGGCCGCGAGGTCCGAGTGCCCAAATCTTATACAAAGATCTTGCAAGGCGGCTGGTCGACACGACCCGTGACCCGAGGGCTGGCCTCTACCTTGGTCAAAGGATAAGCATTGCCATACAACGTGGCAATGCTGCCAGCCTTCTGGGCACGTTACCAGTCGACAGCGATGCGGAGGAATATTTTGATGCCCTATTTTAGTTTATAGTTTTATTGGGATATTTTTATTGCTATTTGTATATACTTTTATTTGCAGTTATGTAAATATTGTTTGTGTAAATATTATAAGAATAATGTAAATAGGAATTGTATATGATATAAAATAAATTCTAGCATATCTTTGGGTATAAAACATTTGTACTATTTTGGGATCTTGCATGAAACCTTTAGCAACGAAAGCCAAGCCAACATCTGCGACAAACGAGTCATCTTTGGATCCATTATTGATTGATGTACAATTAATTGCTCGTCTTTGAGGAAATTCCAAGAATCAAGGACATAGTACTAGTATATAAGGAACTTCCTGCTCTATTTATTTATTTAATCCAAGAAAACATTTGCATATATCAGACGTTACAATGAAGCTTGTATTTGGTAAGATCACAATATCTATTTTCCTCTACAGTGTCCCGGGATATAGTGCACAGACGAAAGTGGGTGAAACGAGACCGCAAAATATAGAAAAAACAAACATTTTTTAGTATCTCTTTTTTATTATAATAAATTAAAACTTTATTAATTGCGTGTATTTCGTTGAATTAAAAACGAAAATCATAGTTGAGAATTGAGGTTAGGAAAAAAAAAAAAAGGAAACCGATGTGTTCCGTACCATTATCTATAAAAACGGCAAAAAAATCGCGTTTGTTGTATGGGAGCCCCCTTAAATACTTATTTTATTCTGTTTTCTAGTATTTGTTGTTATAGCGGCAACCGAAATACATGATCTGTGAAAAGGGAAATGCCCAGATGCCACACATAAAAATGCCTGAAATAAACAACAATGAAATATACGCCAAATTGCACTATAAGTCGTAGGGAACCCATATCATTTTCAATAATTACAAAAAAACTCGGCAAAACTTGTTCCAAACATCTTTTTCTAAAATATAGGTTAAGTCAAGGTTTAAGATTATTACGCAATAATTAATAAACAAAACTGCATTTAAATGTTTTAATCATCATTAAAAACCACTAACACATCATCAAGAAACTGTGCAGGAGGATTGATATTGGGTTGGTACCGGGCCCATGCTAAGTACCATATTATTGACATAGTATGGGCACAGGTACCAACTGTTCGCCGTCCCACGAGGCAGTTACAATAGCGATGCTGTAAAGCCCTTATCCCTGATAAGGAATTGTTAATTATTATATAAACAAAATATATTTTTTGAGAAATATGTCTGCTTTGTATTTTTCCTCGAAGTAAAAAGCAATTACCCGGAAGAGATAAATGCTCAACTAATTCGTTATCCAGTTCCCTACATATTTCAATCTTATAAATACCATTCGCTCGTGTGTGCTCGCCATAGTATGAGCGAGCCTGTTTTATTTGGTACGTACCACATGCCAACAAAACCATTTCGCTGTATGTCAGTTGTGGGAAATCAGCAACATTGTTAGGATTTATATTAATGCTTTGGAATTGCGCTCTGCGACGATTCAAATTATTTGTGATCACATAATCAGCTAGTATATTTTCTGTATACATATTCTGATGTATTATTTGCAAAATATCAACAGCATCTGGCCTGTCAACTATTCTAGTATAAAACCTATTAATTAATGCTGCTGCTATAGAGAAATCTACCATTAAATGTCTCGAAGCTCTATTAAAAAAATCTTGGCGAAATAATTTGAATTGCTGCTTGAATATTCCATTTACGGCTTCCACAACCCAGCGGCAAATAGTAACTCTTCGGCTTTTATTAGCTTCCAGAGTGGATAATTGAATTTCATTTACTTGCAGTGTTGATGGCATGTGAACACTATAATTGCAAGATTGCAAAAGTGGAATGGAATCCCTGAACCCTCTATCAAGAATGAATACGTCACCATCCTGAAAATATTGTCTCAATGGCTTACTGGGTTCATCAAATTCACTAATCATTATCTGAGCATCGGAAGTTGTTGCTGGATAAGGGCCTAACACATCGATTATATAGCCATCGGAGCAAACAAGCAAAAATGGCTTCACAAGGTTTCGATATTTGTGAAGAGAATATGTCTCTTTTTGGTACAAATAGTTGGAGCTTTTTTGTACATAGATATATGTTCCATCAATAATTACGACAGGCTTCCTTATTCCGTCGACTTCGCCAAACAGCCCATTTGGTAGAACAAGGTTTCTTGCTGCTATTTGTTCTCTTGTTATATGTCCAATTCCAAGGTTCATAGGAACAAAATCTTGATGCAGTTTTTCCCTTGCTTTAGCCATTAGACGTTCCAGAGTACTTCTCGGTATTTGTAGAAGAGATGATAATCTTTCATCAGAATCTCCAGTTCTCAATTTCATCAGGTAAGCTCCAAGGGCAGTAGAACCTCTATGCATTTGCGCCAATCGGGGCACCTCTCCCATTAGAGTACCAAAACTATTTCTACTCATTCCTAAAAAGTACCACACCATATGTTCTTCCATTAAGTGTATATTTTCGAAGTCCAAAGCACGACATTCATAATTCACAAATGATGCAAAGTCTTCAATGTGGTCCACAGTGAATTCATGATTCATATCTTCCAAAGCAGGGAGTTCATGCCAAAAGTCACTATTCAAATGATGACTACATATTTTTGAATTCTTTGGTATATAAAACTTGTAGTCCTTGAAGAGCCACACCCTTAATGAAAGTGGTACCACATGTCTATCAATCATATTACATCCTGGATAGAAACAATGACTTTGAGTATCAACTGCTCTTCCGTAATTAGGTAACAGTACGCTGGATCTTATTTGAGGAGGTTCTTCATGTAGAGGTATATTCAAACTACCTGCCTGACTGGGTACCGGACTCGGGCTTGGTGAAGGAGTAGTAGGGGGTGAGGTAGCCCGGCTGCATCGTTGCCAACATGGGTGGCAGATCAAATCCGAAGAACGTAGCTGCAAGCAAAATGAAAAGTAAAAGTTGGTTTTGTTTTACTTCAAGCTCGATGAACGAAAACCTATGCATAAAAAAGTACTCTGTGATAAGTTTTTAAAAGACATGATAGTGACGTTATTTGCACGGGATAAGAGGGAATTACACAGAATTAGGGCAGAGGAATGAACTTACCTGGCGTGGTTGGATTCTGTGTGCTACTACATTCATTATGTGCCTCTCACGATCACTGCTATTTCTTACAACATGTGATCGTTGTCGTAGAACAGACTGTCCACAGCAAACGCACACATGTTGGTGGCCTACTTGTCTACCTGGCCGGCTGGTTCCAGGTGTCTCGGTGATAGTGTGAACCGCTAATCTAAGACATGCATCACAAACAACACTACCTGGTTCAACCTGTGAGAAAGAACAAAAAACAATGTACTAATTGTTCAATGTCAGTGCGTTCAGTTCAATATAATTATTCACAAAAACTATGGAATGAATATACTTACAGCTAATGGTGTTATCCATGCCTGTATTAAACGACGTACTTCATCATTTTGCTCTGATACGACATTACGTCTCATCGCTGTAAGATCGAGATAGCAATTAACACAGTGTACGTTTCCATCCATTTTTAAATGTACACGGTGTAAGAGTCCAAAACAATAGCAGAGTCGTATAAAAAGCAGGTCCAGGTCCGTCGTCAAAAAGCCGAGTCGTCGTCAAGGCGGGTTCAATCTAAGTCGAGTTCGAAAAGGGGTAACGTGTGCAGAAGTAAAATCAAAATCCTTAAAAATGGCCAAAGTCGTCGTTATTATATCCTATTAAGTTATACTCAAGTCGCAAACGCAAAATATGAATCGATCAATTCAAAACCACAATTCAACGGAAAAATGAAATGCAGTAATCAATATCAAACTGTCAGTAAGGCAAAGGACATGTTATCCATGCAGCCTACGATACTTTTTCTTATTTGAAAATAATTTTATTTTAATTAATATTGACATGCATATAATATTACTTTCATTAGATAAACGTTATAATTAGGTCGAATTATTCTAAATGAACGATAACTGTGCAATAATTCTATAAAATACTTCGATAAATTATTTGAAAATTCTTGTTTGGCTGAATGTCGATTACACATGTCAGATTAAACACAGTTGTCCATTAAAAAATAAGAATGAATTAGACGGATATCAAGCGAAATATTTTAAAGATCGTTATATTTTCCTCCTACGTTTACAAACTTGAGAATTATTCATTATGCATATTTAATTCTAATTAGAATTTAGGACTATTAGTAGTTTCCGTTCATTTCAAGCATTTTATGGGCGTTCCCCTTTCAACTATCTAACTATCACGGTTCATGAGATACAGCCTGGTGACAGACGGACGGACGGATGGACGGACAGCGGAGTCTTAGTAATAGGGTCCCGTTTTACCCTTTGGGTACGGAACCCTAAAAAGCAATCCTTAAAAAACAGTCATCAGACAAAAAAAACATAATTGAAAAAAATAATGAAATGGTTACTTGACTGTTTTTTTTTTTCATGTTTTCCATTTTTTTGTCGATTAGTTATGGTCTAGCGTCACCTATTTTCGTCTGTGCTCTTTATCAAGGGACACAATTTTTTTTAAAGCGATTTTATTTATGCCTTACAGGCTTGCATTTGTTTATATAAATATTTGATCACTATCCCTCCTGCCCCCTGATTCAGAACTTTTTGATAATTCATTAGTGAACGATTCGGTTTGTAATAGAAAACCCTGCGTCTGTAGACAAATGTCAATCGACGATCGCCAGAGAATAGATACGCCAATTAAATGTATGGAAATGACATAACAGGGGCCTAATTCTCCTAAAATAAATCTTGATAAATCACAACCGAACCAAGGCCAAACCGTTCATTCAGACAGTTCTCAATTTCAAAAGCTATCAAATTGTTTGACACAAAAAACAAAATCAATCATTTTGAAAGTTTTCGAAAACAAAAACTGACTGACGGATGTGGTTCGATTGCGTTTGGCAACAATTTATTTTAGGAGAATTGGGCCCCAGATCGCTTGACCGGTCGAAAGCTTATGTCAATCCAGTAAATCTCGTTGTCGTTTCTATTCTCTAGCGATCATCGATTGTCATTTGTCTACAGGGGTTTTCTCTTGAGAGTTGCAGACAAAACAAGACAACAAAACAAATCTGTCGCCAACTTTTGAACACCGCGGTCGCAGTACAATTTTATCCAAATATCTACAGGGTGTAAAAAGACCCATCACATGGCCGAAATCTACGCACTCTGTACATCAAACTAAACTACATTGACCAAAAATAATTGCTGGGAAACGACTTTTATTTTTTGGCATAAAAAAATACGCTTTTTGTTGTAGCGCGCAATGTGTGGTTTTGGCGATGCCGCGCGTTTGCATGCGTGCAGCGGCCACACAGCTGAGCCAAGGCGGTCGTGTACGTTTGATATTCGTTGCGTTTTTGTAACCTCAAATGCGTAATTTATGAGGAAAAATTGAAAATTTGGATAAGGTTGTTTGGAAGAAAGTTTAGTATTATCACTTAGAATACGTTTTTGGAAAAAACTAAAATAAAAAATGTATACTTTGACCTTCAATATCTCCAAAACCAATGGTTTCCCAGGTATGGTCTGGGAGAAAAAAATGATCCCAATGATGGGTAGAATAATATGTGGTTTTCGTTATCGTTAAGGGACTTTTTACACCCGATATACTTACAGTTCCTGGTGACGATACTTGCAAAGACCATTTGACAATAATATATCAAATTCAGTAGGTACATTTAAAATATAGTGAAACCTCGTTAAGTAGGCCCTGGATATATGTCGTCACCCTCCGCGCTAACTGTCGTATCTAGGCAATTGATAATTTTTCAGTAGTTGCGTTAGCTGCGGCTTTATTAATGAATTAATTAACTTTTTATATTGCTCTTGGCTTACTCTTAGCTTGGTTAGTAGTTGCCCTAAAGCCCTAAGGTATCTATTTATTTGTTTCTATTCATTTGAAGCAGATACGTCACTCTGTGAGAATTTCTCTGAAAAATTATCAATTGTTAGTTACGACAGTTAGCGCGGACGGTGGAGATGTGAGAAACCTCTGTTATTGATAATTACAATGAGGTCCCGACACTTGCATTGACATACCTCTGTTATTGGGAATTTTCAAACCTTCTTAACTGAGATTAGATTTCATAGATTTTTTCGATGTGTATCTCTGTTATTGGGACTTCACACTCTCACTTATAACCCGTATAAGTGAGACATTTCATCAGGTTTAGACAACTCATGACACGCTTGATTACAAACAGTCTAATTTCTTCCATTTCCATTCAATTGTACAACATAAAATATGCATTTTTTTATAAACATTTCCACATCTTTAAATGACAAATAGTTCATTTCGACCTCTCATAATGGGACCCTCTGTAAATAAGACAACTGTCATGTTAACCTGCCTATTTGGGCAACTGGGTAAATGAAAAGCCTCTATAAGTGATAAAATCTAGGTCCCTTGAGATCCCAATATTCCCAATTAACCAGGTTTCATTGTATTTAAAATCTCATCTCATACTGGGAAGAGGCGCGTGCCCAGCAATGGAAATGGGCTGATAGTGGTATGGTAATAAAGCAACCACTTCACTATGGTTCTATAACATGTATTCTATTAAAATCTTTCAGTGTTGTCTTTCCTTCTCCTGGCCATGGTGATGGAGACCAGCTGTGCCTGTACCCGGGAGTACAATCCGATGTGTGGACGTAATGGAAAGACGTACAGTAATCCATGTCTGTAAGTAAAACACTTTTTATAACGACATGCTCATGAACGGGTGCCGTCTGTCAGGACTGGTTAGCTCTTCAACTTCAAAACTCATTTATTCAAAATAGACTAGAATTACTTAGTTGTTTTTGAACGTCAATGTTACATAAAACAGCCCCCAAAACGCCAGTCCTTCACCACTTCCTAGTGTTTATGCTGTGAAGAAGAAACGGAGCAACAAACTCCCCAGCAACACAGTTTTAACTGCTACAATCATCCATCCATCAAGACACACTCTTAAATGCTGTAAACAATCCTAATAGGCATATTTTTCAACATGATACAATACGGCCGACATATCTTGTCGAGCCTGAAGTTAGCTGATTAGCTGCGCAGTAGACAATTTCGTTTCTAAAAGATTCATTGCGCAGCCAAACAACTAACTTCAGACTCGCCAAGATACGTCGGCCGTATTGTACTTTTATATAGGGTGACTGGTAATTAGTGACCGATACTTTAACACATGATTGTACTCATAATAACAAACAACTTTCCCAAAGAATTATAAAAAAACCATATTACGAGCCGCGTCCATTCCGTGACGGTTTATTAATAAATTTTAAATGAAAAAAATAAAATTAAAATAATGTTTCTTTGGGAAAGTTGTTTGTTATCATGAGTACAATCATGTGTATCGGTCACTAATTACCAGTCACCGTATATAAAACCGAAACACCCCAATAAGATTTTAATCAGAATTACCGGAGTATGTATTTTTTTTTTATAAATCTCTAAGTTTCACCTTAGTTTATGTTGCGTTAAGTTCCCAAGAGTGTGAAATGTGTGAGATGTGCTATGCGGGGGTTGTCTAATACACAAAAACTGACCGAGCGGGCCGTCTCAAGCCTCTCCAGACTCCGCAGTCACACCGATAATTTAGCCCTCATCAAGCTGTCTCCCACCAATCCCCCGCCAGCAATACCCTAAGCCGAGGTCCGAGTCCCACTAGAGGTCGCCCTTAGTGCTGTTGTTGCTAGTAGTCATGATGTTAGTGTAGTATATGTAGCTTAGGTTAAGTATTTTACTTCTCCACCATTGGCTAGAGACCCTTCAGGTATCGCCATTATCTATCCGGTTACGTAGAAGGGGTCCCGCAAGGACCAAAAAAGCAGCCAACAGGTTTCCTGACGATGTTTTCCTTCACCGGTAACGGAAGTGATAATCAAATTCTGATAATAACTATAGTAGATGTTAACTTATGACTTGTGTGCTTGTCCCCAGTTTAAAAGAAGCCGGCGTGAAGTTGGCTCATGCAGGCAGATGTGAAAAAAATTTAACTAACAGAAGAAAACTTTAAGTTAAGTCCTGAAGAAAAAAGTGTTATATTTATTAAGGTACATATTGCAACATGTTATTAAAAGTTTTTATTGATACGTTTTTTGTTCTAATTCTAAGGCCCGCTTACACAACAACTCATCAAATACAGTATGTTAACTAACCAAAAACGTTCCCATTAACCAGCAATACTATAACGTGCGTACATACTAAAAAAAAGAACCCAAAACAAAAAAAAAACAAAACAAAATAAAACGTAAAATAAACTTTAAAAAAAAGTAAAAACCGACTTCAAAGAAATACTAAAAGGAGTAAAATAATTATCGTAATATTAAATTAACAGTTTCAGAAGTCGGTGGCTTCTATTTGCTTCAGTGTAGAGTTGCACCGACTTCTGAAACTGTTAATTTAATATTACGATAATTATTTTACTCCTTTTAGTATTTCTTTGAAGTCGGTTTTTACTTTTTTTTAAAGTTTATTTTTTATTAAATACGTTTTAGTTTCATAATTTTAACCCCCTCCTTCATAACCCTTCTTTTTGGCTTTGACGTAGTCGGGCATAAAAAGTCCTTTCAAATGATACCTTACGCGATATAATGAAAACATTCCAAAGTGGGGGAGGGGGGGACATGCACCCCTTCCTCTTTTCAAGTAGTCAGTTCCCAACAACAAATATAAACAAAGCAATATTAGTAATTTGAGAATTTTGCTTTGATCCGATGAGGAGTTCCGTTCCATATCTCTGAAGTTCATGGTCTGATCATAACAAAATTTAAATGGGACCAATCGGGAAGTATACCCTTTCGAACAAAAAAAGAATTTTTCAAATCAGTTCATAAATGACGGAGATATGAGGTAACAAACATAAAAAAAAAAAAAAAAAAAAAAAAAAAAAAAAAAAATACAGCCGAATTGAGAACCTCATCCTTTTTGAAGTCGGTTAAAAATCAACGCTTACTGTACTTGCGCACTTGTCTATCAACTGGGAAAACACGGCAACATCGCATTTAACCTATATATGCTACTATTTTGGTGTTAAACAGGCCGTACTGAATTGTTTTTCGTTTTTTTTTTGTTTTTTTTTGTTGCTTATTTTTGTGTTTTTTTAATATTTTTATTTTAATGTACAAATGATGCAGATTAACGGGTTTAAGGGAATGCCCTCTGTTATTTAACATACCGTATTTAGTACCTACCAAACATATTTAAAATGTCATTCAGCCTCTATTAGCTTCTAGCTGTCTAGCCTTTCCCAATTATGTTGGGATCAGCATCCCGTCTAACCAGATGCGGCTGAATACCAGTATTTTACACGGAGCGACTGCCATCAGACCTCCGCAACCCAGTTACTGGGCAAAGCCGACCCTAAGGTTAAACCGGTTGTCAAACGTCAAACCCGTTATGACTGTCACAGGTATTCTTATGGCACCTCGGTCCGATTCGGGTCCAGGTCTTGATGTGTTACGAATGGTCACCCATCTTCGGACTGGCCGTGGCAAGCGCAGCTTTACCTTGCAAATCATATGACCCACGAGGATGTTAATTGGCCACGAGAATCTCCATGTCTTTATTAGCTTCTAACAGTTGACTTAAATACAATGACATTTTAAATAATGCATTTACCACTAAATGTATTTAGCGAGTCATTGTGCAAGCGAGTGTTAATTCCGTTTACTTAGTTTCGCTATCCTCACCTTCTTTAAACCAAGAAACACGAAAACTCTCTTTGATAGAAGAAAAAGAACATTAAATACTTTAACGGGGACATTACAGCACTTGTAGGTACCTATGTAGCGATTGGATACATCTGTAGGTATTCTCACAAGGGTTAGGTACTGTTGTACCCCAACGTAGCCGACGGTATTTCGTCTTATCTGATCGGATAGAGGCGAGCCTGATACCATTTATCGGGAATAATTCAAAACTTCAGGCTGTTACTGAGAATATCCTTCACAGTTGATCACTATTTTTGGAGCCGTACATGTTTTCGAAAATCATTTTCCTCATTAACTGATTCCATAATAATTTACACTTTTCTAATTCTGCTCGATTGAACTACAGCCCAGTAAATGTTTGACCGACACAACGATAGATTTTACTAAGTGCTTGACCATCACAACGATAGATTTTACTGAACGTTTGACCAACCCAACGATATGTTTAACTAAACGTTTGACCAACAACACTATAGTTTTACTGAACGTTCGACCGACACAAGGATACATTTTACTGAACGTTTGACCAACACAACGATCGAGTTTACTGAACGTTTGACCAACACAACGATAGATTTTACTGCAGTTTTTTTTAGCTGCAGTGATCGAATTATTGCTCCTGCGACTGTCGTGTAGCTTAAAACTGTGTCTCGAATTACTAAAGTGTGTCATGTGAGATACAAAGTGTCCGGCTACTCAGTGGCTCGTGTGCGGAAGCCTAAGGAAAATATGTACCATTGTTATGATTCTGTCAAAGCAACCCGTTCTGTTTTGCTTTATAAGACGTCAGACATCTACATAATACAGAAAATTACATGATCTAGTTTGCATATGAAGACATGGTCTTTAAAGACTAAAGGTGCGTTTAAATCAAACTGTTTTTCTTTTAACTCTAATTATAATCTTCTATTAGATGTTGATTTTGAAACTAAAATTAAAACTTTTCCCCCTTATTACAAAAGATGGTTTAAACCAAGACTAAGGTAAACCCAGGTTTAAAATATACTCATCACTTTCTTATGTCATATAACAAAAAGAGACGGGGCTATTTTAAAACCTAGGTTTTTCTTAGACCATCTTTTGTAACAAGGGGGTTTGATTTTATCAAAATAAAATTACAATAGAAAAATTTATTAAAAGTATGTTCTTTATCAAACTGAAGGATGATAATTATGTAAACTTATCCAAAACACATACTTAATCCAATAGATATATCGAGCATTAGAACTATGTCGAGGCTTTATCTCAATATGTATATTACTGACTTTGGATCAGGTCGGTATTTTTTCTTCTGAACGAAATGGACGGGTCATAATGACAAAAAATTCTCAGTGGCCATCCCCAGCACAAGAATTAAGGGTCTGGAGTCTAAGTAAGTTAAATTGTAGTCTCGTGTAGTGCCGGACTTAAAGAATAGCACTACCCCATCTGTTCCCGTGAGTGTCGTAAAAGGCGACTAAGGGATTCTTTGGAGGATGGGCAGCAGCGTTCTCTGAGTACTTTAACAACCATATCGCGATCGCATCCCGCCTGCCAAGCGTGACGATTATGGCAAACCCCCCCAACGTGCATATCACAAAGAAGAAACGGCCCATAGTCCCCGGCTCTGCTAGCCCTGGTCAAGGTAGCGGCCTAGGTGACGGCAGCGCATGGGGTGCTAAGAATCCCCGGCAGAGATCCGGCTACCTCAAACAACGACGACTGGACCTCACGTACAACACGCATACACTGCGGACCGACAAGAAGATTACCGAACTCGAGGAAGAATTGAGCAGGTTACGATGGGATGTTATAGGGTTATCTGAAGTAGCGACTTGCGCGACCCAGCGCAGGGCACGCCGCAATAGCGGCGGTAAGGCCCGTAATGGAGGAGTGGTTGGAGAGGCGTCACGGCGCCCTCAGCTTCCGGCTGACGCAGGTACTCTCGGGACATGGTTGTTTCGGGAAGTACCTGTGTCGCATAGGCCGGGAGCAGACGCCCGGTTGTCACCACTGCGTCGACTGCCCCGAGGACACGGCGCTGCACACGCTGCAGGCGTGTCCTGCGTGGGCGACGCAGCGCCGCGAACTAGTCGCGGCGGTCGGTGGTGACCTCTCGCTTCCGGCCGTGGTTCTGTCCATGGTTGGGAGCGAGAGTGCGTGGGAAGCCGTCTTCTCCTTCTGTGAGGAGGTGATGGCGACCAAGGAGGGAGCGGAGAGGGAGAGAGAGGCAACTGCCACTCTCCCTTCCCGCGCTAGACGCACCGGGCGCCGGAGGGCGCGCGACGATCTCCGGCCACCGTAGTGTGTGGCCTGCGGGCAGCGGGTTAGGGGACCCGTCGCCCGAGCAGTAACAGGCCCGAGAAGGCGGCGCGCTGTGTTCCGTGCGCGCCTCTCAGGAGGACGTGGGGCAAGGCCCCACAGAAGAAGAGGTCCGCCAGGGGCTGGCGGACCGAGGCCTGCCGGGGTCGCGGTGCATGCAGCTGCGAATCTCGCGACCCCGGCCAAGGGTCAGGAGAAGGAACACCGTGGGTTTTTAGCCGGTAAGAGTCCGGCATACCCCTTTGCCTTCCCCGGGCGAAGGGCATCCATGAGGATTCTCCCACGAAAAAAAAAAAAGTGTTATCTGAAGTCCGAAGACGTCTTTCGGCTGAATGATAATGATGACGTTATATTGGGCACGTTAACTGCAACTGACCTTCACTCTGGACATAGCCGCAGCAAGCTGTCATTTTAGCACTTGCTGCAATTACTTGCAAACTATAGCGCTTTCGGTATATCTACACGAATTTTGGTGTTTATTGTGGCTTTAAGGATGCTATTGGGAAATATTTTCACGTAAATAAAACCGCGGATACGTCCAGTCATAAATTTTAACATTCAAATACTTACCTATGAACGCAGCTTTAGTTTACCTGCATACTTTTATATAAATTCTTGCAAAGTTCCTCGTCATTCTCAGTTGTGATTCATCCACTGTTTGTAAACATGAAGTTCACTATCGGTGAGTATAATTATTATTATTAAAATGTCATAAACATAATAATACTGGTTATTCTAGTTTTTTTATCTTTGTTCTTTAATGTCATCGGTACGTTTACTGATACAGATCTTCTCATAAACACTCAGACCCGGAACTACAGTCTGTAGGCCATAAAAATATTTGTTTTGTGCGTGAATCGAACTCGCCACACGTTGCTAACTGCACCAGTCATGTCGTCAAAAAGATCTGGGGGGTTACCATGATCTGTTAGAGCAGGAATGTTTTAATATTATTCCAAGAGTGGGAAAGTGACAGCGCTAGAGAGCTCTCTAGCGCCATCTCTTACCCACTCTCGTAATATTAAAACATTCCTGCTCTGAGAGATCATGGTAACCCCCCTGTACTCTATTATTGACTATCGTGCTTTAGTCTACGTTCTGCCTAGACTTTTCCCAACAACGCTGGGGTGAGTTTCCAGTCTAACCAGGCAGCTGGATAGGTACCAGATTTTTTCACGGAGCGACTGCCATCAGACCTCCACAACTGTGACTGAGCAATGCCGATATCTTAAGGTTAGACCGGTTGTCAGACTTTCGGCTTCTAACTACCCGTAACGACTATCATGGGTATTCGTATGACACCCGGGAGCGACGGTTTAACGTGCTTTCTGAGCTAGTTTACTCTGTATGTTCATTAATCTTTTAGGCTCCCTTCGAGACATTATTTTTGACATTTCTTAATGTCGTGTTGCGACAATCATGCGCAGATAACTCATATATTATCACGTCTCGGCACGAGATAATGAGACGACAAAATTATGTCGCGCTGCACATGTTAGGCTAGCTGGTAATTTCCCCACTGACAGTTTGTTCATTTAAGGCTTAAGCGGTCAACGGGAGGCTCATGTTCAGTAGAGCACGCCTGTATTCTCTGAACGGTTGGGCTGAAGCGTACACCCTCATTTCGCCGTTATGTTTAAGTGCCATGTAATAGGCTCGCTATTGCTGTCAACCAGGAGCAAATCCAGACTCCGGGCTGCTATTGAGGAATTCTACACGGAAAAACCCAATAAAACTTTGTCCGACTTAGGTATCGAATTCAGAACCTCACACTCAGCAGTCCAGCTTGCGAGCACTAGAGACCGAAGAGGCAGTCTGGTATTATAATAATTTGAATAATATTTCCAGTGTTCACGGTACTATTAGTGCTGGTGGCGAGCGCGTCGCTATGTGACGCGGAGGAGGTTTGCATCTGCACGGACGACTACACTCCTGTATGTGGCACAGACGGACAGACTTACGGCAATCTGTGCAGGTAAGGTATTTTACTTTATTCTTTAACTTAGTCGCGTAAAGGTGGGTTCCCACGGTGCGTGATTTTACGGATGATACCACGCACAGTCACGAATCGCACCGAGGCTCTTCCAACGGTGCGTGTCCGTTTATGTGGGCTCGTGATTCGAAGCTATTTTATCATTTTGAAATGCTAAGTGCAAGAAAACTCACACCGCACCTTAGAAATTACCGACTCACGGCGGATACTGTTCACCGCTGCGCACGCGGCTGCGTTACCACGGACGAGTCTCTTCCCATAGCGTGCCGGTGCGATCGAGTGCGTCGCGCTGCGCGATATTACGCACCATCGGAAGCCATCTTTAATGGTAGGCACAAATAGCCAGAATCCAATTAACAGAGATATAGAAGGATTCTCCTATACCCCTCTGGCCCTCTCACATACACATGACGGAACACAGTAAACTGCTTGGCGCCGGACTTTAATGTTCAGGTGGTAGCTAGCCAGGTGGACCGTACAGATCCTACCACCAAGCGTGCTGGGTTTTGTTGAATCTTACAACACGCGTCTATTCCCAGCATGCGGTGAGGAAGTTTTATATTGTAGCCCCTTCTCACGCGGGATATAAAGTTATATTAGAAAGTTGCACTCTTTGCATAGTTTTATCAGTTTTTCTCATTTATCGATATAAACTTGGGAGGTTTTGATGCAATCACAACTTTTAACAAGTTTATTGGTTATCGCAGTATAACATCAATGATTTCCCATTTTCTTAACGCTTAGAAAGTTATTTTGCTATCGCAGTATAGCATCAATAATTCCCCATTTTCTTTGGCGTTCTGAAGAAATTCTGAGTTCGAATCGGACTAAAATGTAAGTGCGATTTATCACAACAAATAACAACGATTTAACACAAAAAATAAGTAAGGCCCAGATAATTGAAATTGAGTTAGAAAAAAAGCCTAGTGGAATGCCATTATTTTCCCTCTCTGTAATATTTTAAGATACAACAACTTTTTGAGTTATTCGGTAAACAGTTTTTTTTTTACATATATCGTATTGTAGAGTAATGTCTAAGAAAATGTATTTAATATAAATTTTATTATGTAGGTATATTATTTTACAGGATAAAATGCACATACGAAATCGAGAAAAACAAGACATAACGTAATACGAAAAAAAATTAAAAAAAAATGTCGGTAATTATATTTATGAACCAAGTGGTCTATCATGTTAACACAAAAACAGTTATGGTTGTTAATTGCAGGCAATGACGATGAAATATAATTTATTCCAAAAATTTAAAAAAAACGTAAGTGTTTTATTTACACTGTTTTTTATCGATAGTTAAAGCTAGCTAAAGAAATAAGAAAAAAAAAAGGATTTTCATTTTTAATTATTTTCCCGTTGATAAAATTATGTCTAGCTCCATCCACTTTCATAGTCGTGTATTTTATGGGAACTCACCCTGTATACTGAATGCCTGTAAGCGTCATAATTGCCATTCTATAAATCGATGTAATAGGCATGTTGACAGCATCAATAAATTGCAAATCTAATTAGTCCGCCAGTTAGAGTTTTGAAAAATAATGGACACGTATTTTTTCTTTTGTCAGATCTATGAATATTTTGAAAAATAAAATGCATCAAAATTCGAGAGTGGAGTTTGTGACGTCAGAAGCAAGTAAAAATTGAGCTTCCTTGTGACGTTTTGCCAATTTTAAAAGTGTCATAACTTCGTCAATTTTGGTTTACGTAACAAAAGAAAAAATACGGGTCAAATATTTTTTGATAATCTAACTGACGGACTAATTATATTTTTTCAGTCAAATACCATATTGTAATGTACTGTGTTATAATGTAATTTATTTTCAGCTTGCAGTGCGCAAAAGGGCAGCTTGCTCACCGAGGACAATGTCATGAACAATAAGACTGGCTGGATGTGGAACATCCGCTGTCAACCCTGGACTACTGGAATGTTGTTTATTGGTTGTTTGAAACAAATTGAGTTTTTTGTTATATGGATTATATGTTCGTAAAAATGCATTAACTGTATTGCACCTAACATCAAAATAAAATTTCGGAGTTGGATACTTTTTACATTGCCCTTACCTTCCTTAAGCGCAGCTCAGACTACGCTATAATATATAGCATTGTAGCAAACATTGAATAGCACAACGATATCATCATATATTTTATATGCACCCGTTCACACAACGCTATACTATAAAGTATTGGCTTGCTGTACGCAATAACTTGAGCGACTCTCAGAGCTATATCGTACGATTCTCCGGTTTCCGCCCCGCCTCACTTTTACCCCGTCCGTCGCCCGACGGATCGCCGTCAAATAGCTTGCTATACACAATAGACCGGCTTGTGATATAACGTATAGTGTGAACGTCATGCTATATATTTAAAGCTTATAACGCAACATATAGTGAAATACTATAGCGTAGTCTGAACTGCGCCTTATTCTTTCCATCTTCGAGCATCTGCGCAGAAAAATTGATGAAACATTTTTGACAACCATTTTTTTTATTTTAAAATGTATATTGTTTTTTTACTTATCTAAAAATATAATTTATTTGTTTGTACAATGAATAAACGGAATAATAATATCAAACAAGAACAATAAAGAGTATTAAGTATTTAATATGTAACTCCATGGAATGTTGAAATGTATTCGGCTGAAACAATGCACATAACATTCCTTTGAGCCACACATTTTAATTAAAGCATTCGTTAAAATTCTTTATTCTTTAGCATACAAAGCATAAATCGTGTAGCGTTGTCCCAATTGGCGGGCGTTCGCGCGAGCGTGCGATGATCGCATCGCAAGTTCGCGCGAACGCCCGCCCCTTAGGACAGCACATATTAAGAGCCGTCAAACTCAAACTCAAAACTCATTTATTCAAAATAGACTAGAATTACTTAGTTCTTTTTGAACGTTAGTTTTACAATATTATAGACATCCCACAAAAAGCCCTCCCTTCACCGCTTCCTAGTGTTTTTGCTGTGAAGAAGAAACGGCGCAACAAACTCCCCAGCAACAAAATCATCAGTCAACAACAAGACAAAATCGTCAGCGCAAAAGTGGCCTACGCCACATTTTTAGGGTTCCGTACCCAAAGGGTAAAACGGGACCCTATTACTAAGGCTCCGCTGTCCGTCCGTCCGTCTGTCACCAGGCTGTATCTCATGAACCGTGATAGTTAGACAGTTGAAATTTTCATAGTTGATGTATTTTTGTTGCCGCTATAACAACAAATACTAAAAATAGAATAAAATAAATGTTTAATAAGGGTGCTCCCATACAACAAACGTGATTTTTTTGCCGCTGTCCGTCCGTCCGTCTGTCACCAGGCTGTTGTATCTCATGAATCGTGATAGTTATTTCGTTTAAGAGTTATGTTTTGTAAATAATTTCAAAAGTGATAGTCATGAGCTGATTATACTTATCCTCTAACTAAAATTTGCTATGACTTTTTATTACTTTTCCTACATGCCCACTTGATTTAGGACACACAGTATAATGATATTTAAACATAAGATGTGTGACCGTGACCTAGGTACACATGTCGACGCATTTGGAAATTACGGTAATGTATGCTAATTGTTCAAGAACTTAGGTACCAACACCTACAAAAATATAACCAATCTGTAATACCTAAATGCATGTACGTAGGTATTATCAATGCACCACGTAGGAATTTGTCATTGTAATTGAGTACACGTACCTCATAACTTTTTGTAGGTACGGTACCCTCGCTCAGACGAGCGATGCAAAAAAAAACTTGGCCGCTCAACACACACATAACTCTGTTATAATACAAACGTATTATTATATTTATTTATTTTTGACATATTTTTTTTACTTTCCCCCTTTATTATTTTTCCGGCACCTTGCCTTTATGAAGTGGCCTCCGTCGCAGGACTGTTGGCAACAAGCATTTGTTTGTTTTTTGTGTTATCTATTTCCAGACAAAAAGGAAGTTACTACGTTTTTTTTTTATTAAAATGACTGAGTTTTCGCACCAAACTACAATTGCAAAACTATAAAACTTTTTAGTCCAAAATTACAAATCACACAAATGTCAATTTGCCTGTATACTTATCTCTTTGGCTGACTGTACCCAGCTGCACATGCAAAACAAGATGGCGGTAATATCAACAAGCATATTAATTAACCGGAAAAAGGAAAAATAAAACAAAATTATCATTCTTAAACGGGGATTCCTTTGCTCCGTATTGCAATTTTTTCCTCTCAGGTTAAACCCGTAAACAAACATTCTCAACCAATCAAAATGGAGAATTCTATTTCGTCGTGTCGTTGCGCGTCGATCAACCAATCAGAGGCAATTATATTGTTCCAGATGAAATGTTGAGCATGTTCTAATGAGCTGTGAAAACAGTGTGGGAACGTACGCATTTCCATGTTTCGTACATTGACTTGAGGTAGGTCAAATGTTGGACATGGCTTGTTGGCCCGACATTTAGCTATACGTTGAATATTTGTTCTCTGATTTTATTTTATGATAACTAATACTTATACAGAATAGAATATTTGATTACTCTGTTAGTTTCATAATTAATTCAGTCATTAATTGTTGTGATAATAAATCTTTAGGCCTTAATTTTTTTTCTTTCAAAATCTAAAAGTTTTTTTTTTTATTTCACTCAAACCATTACAGGCGCTAATGGAAAGTCGAATTTAGGTGCACGGTTCCAATTAGTCGTTTCCTATGAAGAAGAGCCGGCAAGAAACTCCATGGTTACTCCTTCAAAATCCATATCTTTAACAATTTGAGTTAATACAGTCATAATTTGGCAAAACTATGACAGAGAGACTATTTTTTTTTCTTTTTTTTTGTGCGATTCCACACAAAAGAAAAGAAAAATAATAGGTCACAAATTGCTAATAATATGCAGACATCTTTCAAGTCTACAAAGTTCTCACATCTACTGTGAAAACTTATTCTACGTAATCAGGCAATATTGTCAAAACCTAAACCCCCTTATTACAAAACATGGTTTAAACCAAGACTAGGGTAGACCCAGGTTTAAAAATTAAATATCGTCGGCTAAAAGTGATAAACTGATAACTCCATTTCAATATTATATCAGAGACAATTTATAGAACTGCTTTTTTTTCAATTAATTATATTGAATTAAAACAAAAATCACGTTTAATGAAGAAAGCTCTTCTTTTGCTAAATAAATAATTAACCCAACTACCTAGAAATTATTAAATTTTGTTCATTACCTGTAAAATCGTTCAAATGGAGTTATCAGTTTATCACTTTTAGCCGACGATATACCCATCTCTTTCTTATGTCATATAACAAAAAGAGACGGGGCTATTTTAAAACCTAGGTTTTTCTTTGACCATCTTTTGTAATAAGGGGGAAAGGGTCTTCAGCGAATGAAACGTAAAATACTTAACCTAAGCTAACTGCTCTAATATTCATAACTACTTGCAACCATAACAGCAGTAAAAGCAACCGCTAATGGGACTTGGACCACACTTTGCTTATACAGAGTGTAAAAAGACCCATCACATAGCCGAAATCTACGCACTCTGTACATCAAACTAAATAACATTGACCAAAAATAATTGCTGGGAACCGACTTTTATTTTTAGGCATAAAAAAATCTCTGTTTTTTTTAGCGCGTAATGTAATGCACGTAACCGAATGTGCCTATGTGAGTCGTGCAGCGGCTACACAGCTGAGCCACGGCGGTTGTGTGCGTTTGATATTCATTGCGTTTTTGTAACTTCAAATGCGTAATTTGTTAGGAAAAATTGAAAATTTTGAAAATATTCGCTTGGAAGAAAGTTTAGTATTATCACTTAGAATAGGATTCTGGATTTTTTTTTAAAAAAATTGTTGACTGACCTTCAATATCTCCGGAATTAATGATTTCCCAGGTATGGTCTGGTAGAAAAAAATGATCCCAATGATGGGTAGAATATGTGGTTTTCGTTATCGTTAAGGGTCTTTTTACACCCGATATAGTCGCTATTGGATCCAATATTGGCACTAAATATTCATAGAAATAAAATAGTTATACCTAGATATTCATATCAGTGCACTGATAGGCTATGTACATCGATTTTAATAATTGTTTCTGCAGGAAATACCAAGTGTGAAGGACGTGCAACTAGTATATAAGATACTTCCTGCTCTATTTACTTATTATATAACAGAAACTATCACGTATCAGACGTTATAATGAAGCTTGCATTTGGTAAGACAGCAATATCTATCGTTCTCTACAGGGTGTTAAGGAATTAGTGTAATTGCTTAAAACCATACGATCTATTACTAATTAAACCAGCAAGAGATTAAGTATGATTAAAAAGAAAATACACTTTTCTTTATTCTTAATTAATCTTCTATAAATGAATCCCTATTTCCCTTGGTCACGGCATCACGCGTGAGCTGCTGGACCGATTTCGCAATTTTTTTTTTGTTGTATTCGTATTTTTCAGGAGAAAGTTCTTATGAAAGAAAATTTAAAAATTTAAAAATAAAACGAAATTATCTGAGTATGTCCATGTCCATATTTATTCTTCATTTGTCATGAATGAAAATGGTTTTAACTTTTTGTTACTATTTTGATTTTGTTTCTGAAGGTAGGTAGTAGGTAAGTAGTAGGTAGGTAGTAAGTAGGAAAAAGTGCATTGCAACGCATGGCACGCCGGGTACAGCTAGTCGTATATAAAAGAACGAAGATTTAAAAAAAAACATTTAAAAAATGTATGATGTGATAGAACATTTCGATGCCATGCATAAGTAAATGAAAGCAAGGTGACAAAGCTGGCGGGCACGACTATGGCGATATCGCTCCGCGCAGCCAGTTAACTCGGGGTGCTAAAATTACCCAGATACAGAACACCGTGTTTTTTTTTTGTTTTTTTTTTCGAAGAAACCCATACATGGCCAATCTGTGTATATGTGTATCATTTATTTGATTTAAACTTTTCAGTGTTGACATTCCTTGTCGTTACAATCGTGATGGAGTCTAGTAGCTGTACTTTAGAGTATGACCCGATGTGTGGACAAGATGGAAAGATTTACAGCAACTCTTGTGTGTAAGTAATTTATTTTTAAATAATCGATCCTTGTCCCTTACTACTACTAAGAAGACGGACGAAAAAAAGATTGCATGTAGAGGAGATGAGAATGTTGAGATGGATGTGTGGAGTGACCAGAATGGATAAGGTCAGGAATGAGTATATTAGAGGAAGTTTGAATGTAGCGCCAGTGACAGAAAAGTTGAAAGGGAACCGTTTGTCTTGGTATGGGCATGTGAAGAGGAGGAATGAAACGCATGTGACCAAAAGAGTTATGAATATAAATTTGGATGGATGGAGAGGAAGAGGGAGGCCGAAGAAAAGATGGATGGATGGTGTGAAGAATGATATGAAAGAGAAGGGAGTCAGTGATATCATGACGGGCGACAGGACGGAATGGAAGAAGAAAACGTGTTGCGCCGACCCCAAGTAACATGGGATAAGGGCAGGAAGAAGAAGAGTCCCTTACTACTAATAAAATTGTTGTCAAACACCAAACGAATAACCGACAGTCAGTGTTCATTTACGGAGACTGTCAAAATGTTAGTTTTGTTTTTAAAGATGGCCGTTCACTGACACGACTATCAGCACAATAATTGTTGAATCTACAAGGTGTAACTTAAATAACGCACAACCTCTTAAAGGGTCACTGTACTCATCATTATGAACAGTTTTTACTTGGGACCAAACAAGAAATCGCGAAAAAAAATCAGCTGTTCCCTACAATTTGACGAGTTATGCGAACATAAATGTGGGGAACAGCTGATTTTTTTTCGCGATTTCTTGTTTGGACTCATAGTAAAAGTTGTTCATAATTATGAGTACAGTGACTTCTTAAGAGGTTGTGCGTTATTTAAGTTACACCTTATATATTCCACATGGTCCCTTCACGATCAAGGTTAATGTATTGAATTGTCAAAATGAAAACGATTGCGATTGTGAGTGTTACACAATTTGGTACCAATTTGAATATCAAAATTGTTGCCAAACGCAAACGAACCACAACCGTCAGTCAGTGTTTGTTTACGAAAACTGTCAAAATTATTGGTTTTGTTTTTTGTGTCAAACATTTTGACAGCTTTTGAAATTGAAAACTGTCCGAATGAACGGTTCGGCCTTGGTTCGGTTGCGATTTATCAAGATTTATTTTAAGACAATTGGGTCATAATGTTAGACGGTTGTTTTACCATTTATACGTCGATGCGTTGTCAGAACCTTGACCGTCAGCAGCCTGGAGCACCGCGTGCATATAAGATTGACGTTTTAATGTTAATTAGTACATAATTTATGCTTGTCCCCAGTTTGAGAGCCGCTGGCGTGAAACTGGCTCATGCTGGCATATGTGAAACTAAAACTGACAAAGGAAATATAAAAGACAAACTCTGAAGAAAAAAGTAATAGTTTTATTCTTTGAGTATTACATAATAATTTGCACTGATAAGTTTTTTCTGTTCGTTTATTTTGTTTCCCTATCCTCACCTTCCTTCAACCAAGAAACAGGAAAATTCCCTGTGATAGAAACAAGTAACAAACTAGGTACATTCAATTCTTTATCAGGATAACTATATACCCGGGCAATGAAAGATATTTACCCCGATGACAGAACTAGTAACAACTGATACTAATAATAATGTGACAGAATGTAGCTATTTGGTATTCTGTATTACTCTCGTAATGTAATTTGACAATATAACGACAGTTAAAACGTACCGGTCAAAACATTGTTGAACTGTCAAAATCAAAGCCATTGTGATTGCGAGTGTGTTTCGCAATTAGTATCGTCTTTGAAAGGCTTATCTACGTGGGGTCACATTTCCAACATAAAAGATCTTTTAGAAAACTTTGATCTGCAATGTACTGGGACATTTACCAGAGACGTAATAAGTGTGACATAAATACATAACATACGTAATCAACCGATTACTTCCCCACTGCTGGACACGCCATGCTGGCCTGGTGCCGGTTGGCGGAATACACACAGCATCGAGAACTTCATAGAGCCCTCTGAGGTGTGCAAGTACCCTCACGATTTTTTCATTCACTGTTAACGCAAGTGAAAATCAAATTATGATCCGCTCATGAATTCGAAATATTACGACCTACCTATGACAGAATTATGTACAACATATTTAATAAAAAAAATATTAATAAAAGAATTATAGCTGTTATTAATAATAAATCGGTATTGATCTCAAGCTTAATAATAGAGAAGAGGAAATCAATCTATATAATATAGATAATTACATGAACTAGTTTGCATAAGAAGACACGGTCTACAAAGACTAAAGGTGCGTTTAAATCAAACGATCATATATCAAGAAAAAGAATGGAGCTTGAGTTAAAACAATTGCGCATCTTGCGCTGCAATGGACGCTATGTTTTTATCGAAAAGAAAATCAAAGATTGCATTATCTATCATTTTCTTGCAACCAGATGTTTTCTTCTCTTTAAACTTTGCTCCGCACTAGCTTTTTTACTGTATCGTGGGTGCGTTTACAGATATAAATCTCACATATGCACAAACACCCAGACCTGGAACATATATCTGTAGGCATAGACATTTTTGTTCCGTACGGGAATCGAATCCGCGCCCTATAGTGCAGAAGCCAATCGCTCAGCCACTACACGAAATACAACAAGACAAATTTATTTAATATTTACGCGCAATATATCGATAAAATGGAGCACACGAATCCAAGTAACAGAGATAAAAAGGGATTCTCCAATACCCCTCTGCCTCTCACATACACACGACGGAACACAGTAAACTGCTTGGCGCCGGACTTTAATGTGAGGGTGGTAGCTAGCCAGGCGGACCGTATAGATCCTACCACCAAGCAAATGTAAAATGAATAACTTAGTTAGCCGCCCACACATTGAGATGGTAACATGGCCATGCTTGCTTGATGATGATGATGTTTATTATATTAATGGGTCAATTTGGATTCACCAGTCACATCATTTCACACGCCAGGAAATTATTCCGTAGGATCACCGTCAACGGACACGTCGAGGACATCTTCATCATAATGTATCATATTAAATATATTTGCATAGAATAAGCAATATTTATTAATTTATGATCTGCGCATAACTATACTTAATTATATTATGATTGTTGATGTTTAATGTTATTATGAAGTAGTATTGTTGGTTCATATTGTCTAAGGTTTTTAATATTATAAATTGTTGACTACTAGCGATGTAACGAATATTCGTTTTCCCACATTCGCGGACGCGAATGCGAATATTCAACTTCAACGTTCGCGAATGCGAATATCATTTTTTTAGATATAGCGCGTCAAAAATGTGCAATTATATAAATTATTATATTAATTATTACATTTTGATTGTACGTTTACGACCGGCCATGTTGAAACCGAAACTAGCCGAAATGCACAAAGTAAAAAACCCGTGATTGCTCGCTTATTGACTGAAGTTAACTGCTAATAGTTTTCTCGTGAATTTCTTTTAAGGGTAAAGTAAAAAAAACATTTGTTTTGTTGAGGTACGTGTAGGTTTCTAGAATTTTTTTGTTGAGTTGTTAATTTATATTGCAAGTTCAAGAAGTAACTAAAATTAAAAATATTGTAAATCTAATCGTTGAATTGTTATTTAATTTTTATAAATTATTTTCACTTTTTATTGCCAAATACATTCGCAAAATCGAATAATCTATTGCGAATGGGAATACGAATGCGAATATTCATTACAACACTACTCTACTACACGTGTTGGTGTCTAACAGTAAATGTAGATAATAATTGAAATAAATAAATAAATTGGAGAAGTACTCATATTCATCTTTATTTGAATTCCATAATGTCAGTTTTACAGATCTTATAATAAGCTTATAGCTAGGTACAATTACGGACCCTGTAGGGCACAGCAAAAAATATAAAAACTAAAATTAAAATTATTAGTTAAGTATTTTAATATTAGTTTCGTTTAAACGCACCTTTACAATTGTACATACGAGAACAATGGCACTACGCGTCTTTTCATACATGACGTCACGTATCAGATAACGTCCGCTGCATTCACTGGAATGCGATGGAGTAACCGCGCTTGTGGAAAAAATATTACTTACCTAAACTAATTAGGAGCCGGCGAACAAAACGAACTAATTACACTTGTTGACAAAACAACTTGTTTTTAGGGTTCCGTACAAAAGTGGTAAAAAAGGAACCTTTAACGCAGTTCAGACTACGCTATACTACATATTTAGATGTATGGTAAAGCATATTGCGTCATTAGCTTTAACTATATAGCATGACGTTTACACTATACTCTATATCGCTAGAAGATCTACTATGTGTTGCAAGGTATTTGACGGCGATCCGTCGGGCCACGTACGATATAACTCTGACAATCGCTCAAGTTTATCGCGTACAATAAGGCCGACGTATCTTGGCGAGTCTGAAGTTAGCTGATTAGCTGCGCAGTAGACAATTTCGTTTCTAAAAGATTCATTGCGCAGTCAAACAACTAACTTCAGCCTCGCCAAGATACGTCGGCCGTATTGTATAGAAAGTCAAAACTTTATAGCATGGCGTTGTATGAACGTGTCTATATAAAATGTATGCTGAGCGATATCGTTGTGCTATACAATATTTGCTAAATGTTATATATTATAGCGTAGTTTAAACTGCACTTTATGGTGCGATTTTGTCCATCCGTCTGTCTATCACAGCTGATTATTTTAGGAACTACTAATGTTATGAGTAATAGAGAGACCTCTGAGGAATAGTTTTAAATAATGCTTGTCCATCTATATTGCAAGTGAAAGAATTGAAAAAATACTTTTATTTTCATTGTAATAGGGACCGAAGTGGGGGTTGATATTTTAAAATGCGGTTACTATGTCAAACTAGATAAAATATCATATAACAGGGATTCATTTACACATATAAAATTAATTTTTATTTTCATGTATGCTGCATAGTTCTTAATTTATGATGAAAAATGTCTGTACAGTACAGTACCATTCCTTCTCTTCTCCAAAGTTTGCAAAGCGAAAAATCAGTATTCAATCGAGTTGATAGAGGTTCATGTAAATATTATAGGAAAAGCGATGTCTATAATTAGCAAAGTTTTGTTAGAAATCTTTGACGACACGTTTGGTGCAGTGGCTAAGCAATTGGCTTCTGCGCTACGGGTCGTGGGTTCGATTCCCACACGGAACAAAAATTTGTATGGCCTACAGATGGTTGTTCCGGGTCTGGGCGTTTGTTTGTGAGATTTGTGTCTAAACGCACCCACGATACAAGAGAAATCTTAGTGTGAGGCAACGTTTTTTTAAAAAAAGAAAAGAAAAAAAAATTAATAATCAGCAAAAAAACCTTTACAAAAAAAGTTAAAATAGCGGTTCCAAAAAAAATTTAAATTGAACTTTACAAGGAACGGAACCCTCGGTGCGCGAGTCCACTTCCACTTAAGTATCTAGTTTTGTACTCGTCTTCAATCAAAACGGCCTAAAAGTTTACTAAAATCGAGTAAAAAGTTAGTGTTTCGGTAAAAATGGTATAATTTGTGTGTCATTTTTTGCTCCGCCCGTAATCAAACAGGTGTTTTCTATAAAATTATTTCAACACACAAAAGTTGGTAATTATTATTTCGTTCTTGCTAATAATGCCAACCTAATTGTAGATAACTGCACTCATTGTTTAAACTAATTAATTAAGCACGTACATACGCATGACTAATTGTTTTATTAATTATTTAAGGAAATTACGTTACAACATTATATTGATAATGGTTATTAACTGTTCATTGGCATCGAGTTTTACCGACTTGTTAATTAAACAAACGTTTATTTTTTTATATTTTTTTTATCTTTAATTAGCTTTACCCCGTGGCTTCGCTCGTGTTAATTTAGAATTTGACAATCAACTCTTAACACACTACTAAAGTTTCTATAATAACATAATTCAATCATGATTCGAAAGACACGTGCCGTCATCTACTAACGTTATTGTTGCTTTCCTCTGGAACAGTACTTTTTTTCGGAATGAAAGGTACCCTATAGACGCACCACTAGACCACAGACGACATCTGTGGTCTAGTGGTTTGAGTGTCGGACTGCTGATCACGAGGTCGTGGGTTCGATTCCCACAGGACACAAATATTTATGTGATGAACATAAGTGTTTGTGGTGGTCTGGATGTTTCTTATGTATTATAAGTATGTATTTACAAAAAAAAGTATTATATCCATTGTCTAGTACCCATAGTACAAGCTCTGCTTAGTTTGGGACTAGAAGGTGCTGCGTAAAAAAATGAATCAACAAAAAAAAATGTCCCATGTCCCTATGTCCGTTTCTGTACGCCTGACAACGTATACGCAAAATTTCAGCATGATCAGTTCAGTGGTTTAGGCGTGAAAAGGTAACAAACAAACTTACTTTCGAATTTATAATATTAGTTACGATTAGGATAATGTCCTGGTGGCCTGAAGGTTACAGACTGCTTGTTAAGCATGTACCAATGTGACTTTTTCAATGTCATATGTACTTTCTTAGTTAATCTAAGATGCCACTGACATACTGTGAAGGAAAACATCGTGAGAAAACCTGGACTTAATGGTCTGAAATCGCCAACCCGCAGTGAGCAAGCGTGGTGATCAATGCTCGTTTCTTCTCTGTATGAGAACAGGCTTTTGCCTTACAGTGGGACAGTTATAGGTTAATGTTTATTTTATTTTTTGTCAGGGATTACTTGCACTTTACGTGACTATGGAAGCCTCATAGGTTCTACCTCCTTAATCGTGAATTACATAGAAAAGGCATAAAATGCAGATACGTCATCGCTTTCATACGTTCCGTCGTGCCTCTTCAAATCTTTTTCGCAAAAAATGTATGAAAGCGACACGCCTGCGCCGTGTCTGCCCTTTACGCCGCTTCTGTGTAATTCACGCCTTATATGTCCACATCAGAGAACCGCTATATATACAATTTCACAGACACAGACTCCCACAACAGAGAAATCAATGTCGCAAATCAACCTTCTTCAAAGAAAGCAACAGCCACTCACAATATGCAGAATATGCGTCTCTAAGATGGTGAACGCAAATACAGCGATCAAGAGATCTGCATCCTTTGCCAGAGGACATCCACTGCTAAAATTAGACCTTCCAATTACCGAATTAACGTTACAAATAAACATTAGGAAGCGGTTAAGGGCTGGCATTTTTACCATTGGCTGGAGACCCTTCGCATTGGCTGGAGACCCATCAGGTCTTGCCAATAACTTATCAATAAATTATCAACACGTTTGGTGCAGTAGCTGAGCGATTGGCTTCTGCGCTACGGGTCGTGGGTTCGATTCCCGCACTTAACAAATATTTGTATGGCCTACAGATAGTTGTTCCGGTTCTGGGCGTTTGTGCATGTGAAGATTTTTGTCCGTAAACGCATCCACGATACAGGAGAAAACATAAAGTTGTGCAAATTATTAAAAAAAAAACTGCCCGGTTACGTAGAAATTATCCACAATGATCATCTATAGCAGCCCAATAGAAAAAAAGCTGATATTTATGGAGGCGGTCTTCCGTAACGTTGACGTTCAAAAAGAACAAAAATAAAATAATCTTTAATTCGGATAAGTAACATCCATAGTTGTTATTAAAAAGAGACAAAGTAACTTAAACATTAGTAAAAAAAAAGAAAAACTTAATATTTCGTCACAGTTCATTGTTCGTCATGCATCTTTGAACAATGGAATTCAACAAAAAAGAGTCGTATCTCCCTGCTATGGTCTTCAGGATGGAGTTGGAGCTGGCCCGCACTCTGCAGAGCAACGAGGCAGATCTCTGTCTGACGATGGCATGAAAGCCATCGACGTGTGCCTGCGTGAGCATACCAGATGCACTACAGAAACGGGGCAGCCCCATCAACATCCTGAAACCGTTATTATATTGGACCCGCAGGGCGCTGATAGTCCGCTGAGTATAATTGGTTCACAGGCTGCACGTGTAAAATACTTGGCAATAAGCTTTAAAAAGCGTTATTTTAACTTGTGACCTGCGGATCAGCATGTAATTCTAGTCTATTTTGAATTGAATTGAATTGTTTTTTTTCTTTATTGTACATATAATACTCGGGCTAAATAGTCTGATATTGTTTTACAAATATTGTTTTAATAATATTGTGTTCCAAATTGTAAAGTATGAGCATCATGCAGCAATTAATGATACATCTATAATCAAATCATATTACCGCCTATTGTCTGGTAGTATGAGTCTGTCATGCTCACTTAAATGTCCTGCTGATGGTGGCGTTGTATATCCGGTCGTTGGGTTCCCTACAAAATGGTTGAGTTAAGCGATGCGGATGTGCACGTCATGCTCGTGAACGGGTGCTGTCTGTCGGGACTGGTCAGCCCTTAACTGCTATGGCAATCCTAGGAGGCATATTTTTCTATTTGTTACTCTTATGTGAGTTTATTTCTTACATTAACCTGCATTATTCTCATTCTATTTCTCACTCTACTGTAATGGAATTATCCTGAAGTACTATTTTGAAAAGAGTATTCATGGAGTTTCTTGCCGGCTCTTCTCCATGCAACCTACCTTTTGGAACCGTGCACCTAGTTTTCACGTTTTAAAAGTACCTGTAATCTGGTCTATTTGAAATAAAAAACTTTGACTTTGACTTTGAATCAATGAGTGTTGAATTTGAACGATACAATAAATGGTTAGAGGAGATACCCATTGCCTTCACTACGATTGACATTAGGATTCATGATAATAGTGGTTATTAGGGGACATGAAGACGCTGCTGCCCATCTTCTTAAGACAATCCCTTAGTGGCTTTTTTCACCACACAAAAGAAACAATGCCCACAGCATACCGTTTGACTACAGCTGTTAATGATAACACATGCGAGCAACAAAGGTTCTTTTCAATAACAGAACACTAGTACGCATGCGCTAGAACGCAGAACCCAGAACTATTTATCAGTAGTAAACATCTCGCCTGCATTGAACGTACCATTTGCGTATGAATGCACCACAACTTGTACAGTGAGCAAAAAAGATATGTAAGTAGGCAACTGACTACACTGGGGTGCATGAAAAGAACCTCCACGAGTGACAATACTTAAGTATGTCCGGCGCACCTTGGGCAGTCAGCCCCACTACCATTCTTGCTGACTGGCTAATCTTTTCACCACAGCTTGAGCTGTTTTTGTATAGCTCTTGCTGACACGAGAGAAGAAGACTGAGTATTATACACTTGCACTTTAACAGTTGTGCGTATGCTAAGAAGACAAATCTATCATTACTATGCAATGCGTAATTTACTATGCACATAAATAAAATGACACGAGAAGGCACCTGACCGTCACTCACCATTTACATTTTGCCTGCAATTTAGTACGAAATGAGTTTATTGCCATTTGTGTTACCCGTGTTTGGACTGTGCAGCCACGGAAAGAGACTTTGTGTTGTTAATATGCTGAACACATACAAAGCCGTACATAACAGGTATCCAATTTTAATAACAGAAACGTTGATCAATCGCAATCGAAGCGTAGCCGAACCGTTCATTGAGACAGTTTTCATTTACAAAAACTGTCAAATTGTTTGACAACAAAACCAAACATTTTGTCAGTTTTGTCAACGAAGATTAACTAACAGTTTGGCAACAATTTTGTTAGTTCTAATGGTCTCCAGATAGGTATTTGATAATCAATGACAGTCACCTGCGTGTTGCACATTTCCATTTACTACCCGTACACTTAATTCCTTTGCCGTGTGTACCTACACACGTTTACAAAGGGACTACGCGTCCTTTCATACATGACGTCACAGAATCTGACAACGTCTGTTGCATTGTGTTCTGATGCATTCAACATATGCGGTGAATTATAACCACAGCTTGGAAGAGAGAATTATTTCTTGTACAATTTGTGTACAAATGGTAATCTTAGTTATTTTATAGTAAAACATAATTACAAACATGGAATTAGGAACTAACAGCATAATCAGCCTATTACCACAGTGTGACAGGTCCTATGAAATGTCAAAATTATTTAGGGGCGGAGGTTATGTCCCAAGTATGCAGTATGGCTACTTGGGACATAACCACCGCTCCTTCACCCCGCAACCCCCCGCACGATTGCTCTGCGACAATGTTCTACGTTGACCGACTGTAAGGAGTAAGATATAGGAAGACTGTGCTACTACTGTCCCACTGCTGGGCATGGGCCTCTTCTCAGAATGAGAAGGATTTGGGCCTTTAGTACATCACGTTGGCCTGGTGTGGGTTGGCGGATTACACACACCACCGAGAATTTTGTGAAGCCCTCTCAGATGTGCAGGTTTCATCACGATGTTGAAAAAAATGCACCGTTAATGCAATTGATAATCAAATTATGATCCTCACATAAATTCGAAAAGTTAGAGGTGCGGGCGGCCGGGTTCGAACTCAAACCTGCATGAAAAGCAAGCTATCAAACTAGGCTACACCAAAGCGGAGATTTGCGGTTTTTTTTTTTTTTTCTATTGGACTGCTGTAGGTCGTCCTAGAGGACGGTTTCTACGTAACCGAGCAGTTATTGGTGAGACCTGAAGGGTCTCCAGCCAATGGGGGGGAAGTAAAATACTTAACCTAAGCTAACTACTTATACTACACTAACATCATGACTACCTGCAACAACAGCACTAAGGGCGACCCCTAGTGGGACTCGGACCTCGGCTTAGGGCGTTGCTGGCGTGGACATGGGGGGGGGGGGGAGACAGCTTGATGAGGGCTGAATTATCGGTGTGACTGCGGAGTCTGAAGAGACGACCGGCTCTACGACGGGAGAGCTCGGTGGATCGTGAAAGGAGATTTGCGGAGATGTCCGAAGCGTAGACGAGAAGAGATGTTTTTCAGCTAGGGTGTATCCACCGAAACTGCGGAGATGCGTACTGGCTAGACTGTAGTGGAGATGTGTGCTGGCTAGGATGTGCGCTGACAAGAGTGGAACTGAGCTGCGTGCGGCGAGCGTTTTTTTTAAATAGAACTTTACCCCACACTAAGATTTCTCTTGTATCCTAGGTTACAGACACACATCTCACATACACAAACGCCCAGACCCGAAACAACCATCTCTAGGCCATACAATTTTTTTTTGTTCCGTTTGGGAATCGAACCCACGACCCGTAGCGCAGAAGCCAATCGCTTAGCCACTGCACCAAACGTGTCGTCAAACGAGATTTTAACATAACGGGGAAATGTGGGTGTACTATACACCTCTGCTTAACCCTTCGGGGAATACAGTCGTGAAGTTATGTTATAAATAAACATCATCATCTGCCTAGCCTTTTCCCAACTATGTTGGGGTCGGCTTCCAGTCGAACCGGATGCAGCTGAATATCAGTATTTTACATGGAGCGACTGCCTATCAGACCTCCACAACCCAGTAACTGGGTAATACGATACTCTTGGTAAGACTGGTTGTCAGACTTTCTGGCTTCTGACCAACAGTAACGACTGTCAAGATCTACAAATGACAGCCGGGACCAACGGCTTTACGTGCTTTCCGAGGCACGGAGGAAACTCGCTATAGTAAATGGTCACCCACCCACAGACCAACCTCGGCAAGCGTGGCTTAACCCGGAAGATCGGTCTATGCGGCTGTAATTATTTAGCCACGAGCTCCATGCTATAAATAAACACACAGGATAAAACGTCGACGCCACAGAAAACAAACTGAGGTTGGCGCCAACACTTGCAACGTCACTCGACCAACATTGGGGGAAACCTGAGCGTGACTTATCATCGCTACTTTGTATAAAAGACACTCGAACACAAGTAAGTCATCAGAAAAGTTGTGACATCGCAAGGACAACATGAAACTTACTTTGGGTAAGACAATTTAATTTAATACATTTTTTTTAAACCGACAAAAAAAAACAAAACATTTTTTTTATATAAATCTATATCTATAAAAGGAGAAGCTGACTGACTGACTGATCTATCAACGCAAAGCCTAAACCGCTGGGGTTAGAAACTTGAAATTTTGACAGTAGATACCTTTGGTGACGTAGGCATCCACTAAGAAGGGATTTTTCGAAATTCAACCCCTAAGGTCCTAACTAATATTATAAACGCGAAAGTAAGTTTGTTTGTTTGTTACCTTTTCACGCCTAAACCACTGAACCGATTATCCTGAAATTTTGCATATACTCGTACATTGTCAGGTGTACAGAAACGGACATAGGGTACCTTTCATCCCGAAAATTTTATCCGTAATTTTTCTTTTGTTACTTAAATCAAAATTGACGAAGATACGACACTTTTAAAATTGGCAAAACGTCACAAGCAAGTACAATTTTTACTTGCTTCTGACGTCACAAGCCCCACTCTCGAGTTTTGATGCGTTTTATCTTTCCAAATATTCATAGATTTAACAAAAGAAAAAATACGCGTCCATTATTTTTCAAAACTCTAACTGGCGGACTAATTAGATTAATTGGAATTTATTGATACTGTCAACATGCCTATTGACATAGTTTAAGAATTTCTTAGTTAAGCTCAGACTTAGCCGAGTTTAGTGCAGACGGGCATTAGTGTAGCGCCACATCATGCCGAAATTACGCGACCGAACTTCGGCTGCTATGATTTATAAAGGGCTGTCCCAAAAAGTAGTGTCAAGCGGAAGTCTAAAGGTAGAGCATCCTTAGAGATACCCAAATCACCCCCATGTATGTTCCGCGATTTTTATAGTTTTTGAGTTAAGATTTTTTTTAATGTTTCAACCAAACCCTGACTTTAATGACATTTTTTGATCATAGTGTCGTGAATAATTCAGACAAATGCGTGTTTTTTTTTTAAAATTAGATACTCTTTTCATGTAAAATAAAAAAAATGCTTGTTACTAAAAAGTTATTTTTCATTTTTTTTTTTAGTTATGGTTGGGAATGTTCCTAAGTCTGTTTTCGTGTTCTCCTCAACAAACCCTTTCATTTGATACCCATACTGTGGTAGTACAGAAAAAAATAACTAGTCCGCCGTCTTTTATGATCCGCCATATTGGAATTAGAATGACGTCATATAGCTAAGCATGCATTGTCATCCAAAATAAGCGTGTATATCAAATTTCAGCTCAATCGGTTAAAGATAACTGATTTAAAATTCAGTTGCAAGATTCCACCCGGACAAACAATGCAAGTTAAATAAAAGCTTGTAAAAAATAACTATTCACGTCACTATGATAGAAAATGTCATTAGAGTCAGTGTTTGACATATCGGCAAGACGTGACGTAATTTCAACCTGATGTGTCGCGGGTATTTTAAAAACATTGCAGACGTAATCAAGTTGAATTTGACCTCTTTCACTTTGAAGGTTAAAAAAATGAAATGTCTAAGGGTCAGCTCACACGGAGACGCGACGCGACGCGACGCTGCGCGCATACTTTAAAAGAGCGATTCAAAATACAACTTTATTTTCTACATGAAAAGATACACATTTCATTGTATGCGTATCGCGGCGGCGCGCGGCGCAGCGCGTAGTCACGGGCTTCTTCCAGTATCGTCGCGTCGCGTCGCGTCGCGTCGCGTCTCGGTGTGAGCTGACCCTAACTATGTACAGTAAAAATTGAACCCAGCTACTAGTTAAACGCTAATCGTCGATTAACTATGCTACTTGGTGTAATCGACCAAAAATTTAGATGTACCCACATTAACTATTGTAATTCCCAACAAAAATATTTATCTTGTACCTACTTTATAACTACGCTCAGTAATATATCATTTTGTTGTATTTAAGTTATTTTCTCATGTAAGCGATTGTTATCTTTTATGAGAAATAAAGTAATATTTAATCATATTTGCGGTGCGTGTTTTCTGCATTGTGTCTGGCGTTATACAAAAGCCACCAATCACAGAGATCTTTTAGTAACGTTTGTAGATACAGGTGTAATTCCCGATTATCAATCTTGTAACCAATACAACAATAGGCAGTTTCATTATTAATTGATTTATATGTGTTTTGTATACAATGTGTGCGCTCATAGACTAGCGATATTCTAGGTACTTTAAATAACAACTATTCAAGTACACAAATACATTATACACTAGGGCCAATCAACTTTCCCGCTATTTGCCAGACATTTTACTTTTTTTGTTGAGACATTCTCTACGTGTTTACAAAAACACTCATATCTCTCAAAGGGTTCCGTACTAAAATTGTTAAATTAAAGAGCTTTATTTTACATATTACATACATTGTTTTACATTTTACATAGCACGGAACCCTAAAAATGTTATAGGTATAATTTTTCAAATCAATAATTTGTAACTATAGTCGGGCTATTAATTCGATGCAGTGACTTGACAGTTCAAAGCAAAATAATAATACCATACTCAAACTAATAGTGTTGGGGTAGTGAACGATTTTACGAAAAGAACGGATACGAAAAATAGTTCAATTTAAACAGATCTCTACAAATTCGTTTGCAATATAAGAATAAAAAGGAGAAGGAACTTAAATACGCTCTGTATTTAAGTTTAAAATAATAAAATTAAATAATTAACGGGTATTCATATATTTATTGTTGAAAGATGATTTAATCCAAAGCCGAATTCCCAAGTTTATTGTGCTTTGTGATGTTTACGTAATATATTTGTGTTTAATGTTAAGGTATTTTTTTACGTAAGCTATTAACGACAGACATAAATTAATTAATTAACTTATTTATTGATATTCTAGACTTTCTGTAACTGTAAAGATTGGTATGTTTGTTATTGTTACCTACATTTAGTAACTATTGTTTGGTTTAGTTGTGTGCGTCTTTTGTGCAAGAATGAATATTTTTCTTTTTTTTCTATTCTTACTTCTAATAGCAATAAAATAAAAAAATAATAATCATTTCATGTAACGTTTTCTTGGTTGACTGATGGAGAATGCCTTATGGCATTAAGCCCGCATTATGTACCACAATTGTGCATTGAAGTATAGAATAAATAAATAACCTTATTTCAGTTACTTGTTGCATCAAAAACGTCATATCAGTAGTTACTTGTGGTTAAAACTATGTTTTAATATTGTTATATCGTGTTTTGATCATCAAGTTATTAAATTCAAGAAAAAGTATGCATATAAGCACATTATTAAGTTCATTCGATTTCATTCATTCTATTTTTCACCTCACTACCTCTTTTTTTTGTCAAAAACTGATATCCCTTCAACTGTCAAGTCACTGCATGGAATTAATGGTCAGACTATATAAATAAAGTCCAATAAATATTTCGTGATTTTTAAATCCCGGGATTAAAACGTAATTACAATTATTCCGGAATTTTAGAGGAGGTATTACGAGTATCCACTCTATGTTACTTCCTTCCTCGAAGTTTAGGTAAATATACTCTACCTATTCCGATCTTTGGTGATGACCCATTCACACGCGAATGCGACGCATTTCTATATTTTTAGTCTAATAATACTTTAAGGTGTAATAACCATGGTGCTTGTTAACCTTTTGACCGCCACGGACGTCTATGGACGACAAACTTTTGAACTATAAAAAGTGGTGTTTTCGACGTGCCATGCCGTCGAAGGCGTCGTGAGCACGTTTTAATTGGCGTCCATAGACGTCCGTGGCGGTCAAAAGGTAAAATATTTTTATTTAATGACCTGTACCGCCTGTGGAATTATAGTACGTACTGCGGAATAAAAAAATGATTTTCTTTTTTTTTAATTATATTATATTTTTTTACAGTATTCTCCCTGTTCCTGGTACTGGTCGGCGCCATGGTGGCCAACGCCGCTAGAGGAGGCTGCATCTGTACGGCCCAATACGACCCCGTGTGTGGAACGAATGGGCAGACTTATAGCAACTCGTGCCAGTAAATAGAACAACTATTTTATTTAAATTCATTATCAATAGCACTTATCTCTTAAAGTCTCAAGTACTGTAATTATAGACACAATAGATAAACAATGGCACTGACGAACCGGTTCGTCGGTCGGGCCGCTAGCGGTTAAAGTATCAAAATATATGGAAGTATACAGACTATACAGGGTGTAAACGAATTCGTGTAATTCCTTCAAACCGCGTGATCTACTGGTGACACAGATTAACCCTAAAAGGGAATTTTCTAAAATCAACTGAAAAAATAATTCAAAATTAAATCTTAGTTTTCTATTTCTAAGTCATTTTAGAGCCCTGAGTTAACTTATTGCAAAGGGCGATATCGCGTTAAGGCTTCTACACACCAAAGCCGCCGACCCGGCGGCTTTACCCGCCGGGTTATGCCGGCGGCCAACTAACGCAAACTAAGCGAGCGAACATAACGCAAAACAAGCCCGGCGGCATAATCCGCCGGGTTAAGCCGCCGTGCCGGCGGCTTTGGTGTGTAGAGGCCTTTAGTCGTACTTGCCAGCTGCGTCGCCGTGCTTTTATTCATTTATGCGTGGCATCGAAATGTTCAATACCAAGAAATTTATTTTGGAAAAAAAAAAAAAACTTATTGTTTTACTGAATCCTTATTAGGTGATTTAGATACGAGCAGTTCCAACTACCGCATGTTTTTTTTTTTTAATTTTTATCCGTCTAATTCCCTTGCGGGGCCAATCTACACCTCTACAATAGTAGATCATGTGGTTTTAAGGAATTACAAGAATTCGTTAACAGCCTGTATAGTAGTAATATAAAAAACTTCCTCACCACACGCTAGGTATAGACGCGTGTTTTAAGATTCAATAAAGCCCAGCATGCTGTTCGTGCTAGAATCTATACGGTCCGTCTGGCTGTGCGTGCACATTAAGGGACTAGGAGCTAAAAGCATGTTTTATAATGCCTTAAAGTATATAATCCACTGCAGTACAAAAAAACAAAAAAATTCATGATATTCTACAGGATATATGCTAGTTCGGTAGTGTGTTAAAAACATAATGCTACAAATTAGATACGATAGAAAAAAATCACAAAGATACCTCTAAACATTTCTTTTAACGATTTAAAACCATGCTAATATACAGGCAATCATTCCGATTTTTTGTCAAATTATTCGACACGCAACATAGTAACGTAATAGTGTTTTAATTTTTTAGTCTAAACAATAGATTTTTTTGTAAATCGCGTACTCCTATTTCTGAGCATAATAGGTACGTACGACGTACGCATGTGTGCGTAAACGCCTGTTTACCGACAGTGCCGGCCGAGACTTGATGCTATACTTTATTGTGTGAATGTGTGCGTGCGTCACTCAAGGTCACTTAGCTCTTGTAGTCCTCTTAAAGTCCAGCGCCAAGCAGTTTACTGTGTTCCGTCGCGTGTAAGAGCCAGAGGGGAATCTCTCTTTATTTCTGTTATTTGGATTCATGTGCTGCATCTTAGACCCTGTCTGCTATCACGATCTGGGGCCCAATTCTCCTAAAATAAATTGTTGCCAAACGCAATCGAACCACAACCGTCAGTCAGTTTTTGTTTTCGAAAACTTTCAAAATGATTGATTTTGTTTTGTGTGTCAAACAATTTGATAGCTTTTGAAATTGAGAACTGTCTGAATGAACGGTTCGGCCTTGGTTCGGTTGTGATTTATCAAGATTTATTTTAGGAGAATTGGGCCCCAGGTTCGACTAGGGTCAAACCGCGACCAAGTCAAATAATTACAAAAAATAATTAATTTTTACCTATAATTAGCAAGGAGTGGAATCTTAAGGCAAAACAATTGAAAGCTGATAGAGAGGGGACATTATTTTTTATCGAGTATTCAAGCTCTCGATATTTTTTAGTAGCTGAGAAAACAGACGGACGGACAGACATATTAGCCCAATAGTTAGAAACACAAAATAATAGTTCAACACGAAATGTCAAATTGAAATAGATATGACGTAATTCATTTTTCATTTTGATTACCTAGTAATCAAAAGAGATCAAATATCTTAATAGCGTCTGTAGGGTAAACTCTTACCCCCTTATTACAAAAGATGATTTAAACTAAGACTGAGGTAAACCCAGGTTTAAAATATACCCATCACTTTCTTATGTCATAATAACAAAAAGAGATGGGGCTATTTTAAAACCTAGGTTTTTCTTAGACCATCTTTTGTAATAAGGGGGCCTGAGTTGCGGTAGTTATCAGATTTTTTTTATAGATAAGACAGTGTTTTATTTATGTGCACTTAAAGATTATTTATGTGTCAAGAATAAAAATTAAAGTACGTGTTAAATTAATTAAGCAATAAAGTTAATAACTAAAAAGTATCGATAGCTTGTATACTCGATAAAAAATAAAGACCCATCTCTATCACCTTTTAATTGTTTTGCCATAAGATTTACACTTCGACAGTTTATAACGCTGTGTATTAACAGCTGATAATACGGAATACTCATTGCACGGCTCGCGATTTACACTTGAATAGATGTTTATGTACAAATGAAAAAAAAAACAGATGTTCTTGGGATATTGGCATGTCTTTATGAATTGTTATTGTGAGTTCAATTGTGAAAGGACCTTTTTAGAGTTCTAATTTATTTTTCTTTCAACTAAGCAGTAATGTTATCATTAATCACTACAAAACCGATCACAAAAGACGTATTATTTGCTTAGAAACAAAACAGTGCAGAAATGTGCTCATTGTTGCAAAGTTTTTCATTAATGCACTGGTTTTTATTTATTTTTAGATATTTTACCACAGAGGTTTAATGTCTCCCATTAAGTTTAAGGCATGTATTTAACGCGGCGACAAACTAATCTGATTTAGGGTTTTAAAAATAATTAAAATGGGTAGCAAAAATAATAGGTTGGCAGCTACAGTGAAGTAGCATTTTAAGTAGGCAGGGGGTTTTTAAAATAATTTAAAATGGGTAGCAAAAATAATAGGTTGGCAGCTACAGTGAAGGAGCTTAAGTTGACGGAGCCCCGCTGTGCGGGGCTCCTATTTCTGTCTGCAGGGTTTAAAGTAACCTAACACGAAGGGGATGACGGGGGCTTCGTTCGCTCGCTTCGCTCGCTCACTCTAGCCCCCGTCATCCCCTTCGAACCTAACCTATCCATGTCGGGATTCCCCTTAACCACCCTGCTAACATTATTAGTCGCCAAGTCATTATTTATAGCTCCTCGCCTCATTTTATTAGTTGCAAATACTTAGTCGCCTTTTAAGTTATTAGTCACCTGGAAAATAATAAGCCTAAGTTTAATATAAAATGTATGCATTAGATCAAAAAGATACTGGCTGAAAATAAAAATCAGCTAAATAAAACCGATTTGGTGAAAAAAAACAAATGGCGCGCATTTTATACCATTTGAAACTTTGATACTTCATAATTAGCAATAAAAGTAAAAAAAAATGTTACATGGATATTTTATCACAGTAGGTATAATAATAATAATCGTTTATTAGATCAAAATAATACAGTTTACAGTAAAATGAACACTGTCACTTAAACTAGGTCAATTCCCTGTGCTATAAGTAACCATAGTGTTGGCCACCGGTTCAGAATAAAGGATTCATAATAGAAAACCAGACATTTCAGTATAAACATAGATATTTATTACTTCCTTCAACATAAACCACAAATATACTCGGTACAATTCCAATTATTCAATACATAATGATTTAATCTGTACTTACACTTGTATCTGAAGTGTTACCATTTAATCCAAAATTACACAGTAACTATCACTTGATGTTCACACCTCGACGTCTCTGACAAGACTGCCGAATGACTACCAATAAGTATTTAATCATGAACGAACGAATGATCGATTGAGTGAATGTAAGTAATATGACAGTTACCAGAGACAATCTAATATGGTATTACCAGAGACAAGCTAACAGTTCGGCCATCCTGTTCAAAGCGTGTCCTCACGCGTACAGTTTTATACACACTATAAAAACGAGTTTCGCTATTTAAACACCAACGATATTTATACTACAAAACAATCATAGTCTTAATTAGGTGTTATTTTTCCAGTAATCAAACAGTTGTATAACATTGGCAATCTAGCAACAAATTATAGTTGTAAAGAAAATAACACAACAGTATCTATACTTTCTAAAACATTGTTTTATGAAATAACAATTACAATCAACCTATTCCTTCTTCCTACGTCGCTCTCGGTTGTTATTTCCAGTGCTCGTCCCGAATAAATACTTTTTCCTTCTTTCTTTCATTTTCTCCTTAACCCTGAAGGCCGCGATCTCAATAAAACACCTTCACTTTTCTGTGAACTCATTAATATAATTCAACCAATTAATATTAATAATATAAAGCACATTTAATCCTGTAATAACTAAAAGTTTGTTATCTCTACCTTGTTTTCACTATTGCTACTACGACTAACCTCTTCATTACTCTCCAAATCTCTACAAAACGCCAAGACTACATCCTGTCGATAACGGCCACGTTTGCGGGACATGGAGGTATCTTCAATCAGATACCTCTCATTGGGAAGCATCCTTACCACGCGATCGTGGTCCTTGAAACTTAACCACTAGTATCCGATACGCACTATCGTGGTACATCCATCTCTCAACGCAAACCTAATAATCTCCATTCCACACTTTCTGATTTCCCACACCTATCAAACCCCTATGTTCTCTAGCCGTTGTTCCCCAATACCTTCGCTCGCTCTACCCCCAGCCTATCTAACTCCTCCAGATCAGCTACATCGGCGGCATTAGACACAGTAGAGTATAAAATTCCTTCCGTTCCGCTAGCAATGCCAAAACTAAATAACAATTCAGTGACCCTTTCCAGGTTATGTTATGGATCGTGGCACCGTTGCCTATCTGGACTTCATAAATACAATCATCCCAGGTGTCTTCATCTTGGCTACGGAGAAGTTGACAGAGCGTCCAAAATAAGTCCACCAAAACGTTCGACTCGCCCACTCGATTTAGGCGACGGTATTGCTAATATTCTTCATTCCACATAAAGGAACAAATTCTCTAAATCTTTTACAGGTAAAGCTTCTTTCCTAGTCGGCTGTCAGGCGAGAAGGCATATTAGCCGATACGTTCCTCAAACACTCGTATACTCATCTATGATTTAGTATTTTTGACAGCAGTTATACCAACATATACAATAAAACCATAAAACAATACTTGCAAATAACAGCCACCCCCCTCGCTCTTAATGAAAAGACCTAGGCAGTCCGCATCCACCGTATGGAGGTAACGCTGATTCCTTCGTTTAGATGAGAGTTACCCTCTCACTCACCAGCAGGCGCCTTGCACAGAGCCCATTCTAAACAAGATTAAAAACACCTTTCTCAAAACAACAAAGAGCCTCATCAAATCTGCAATCCCCAACTTTTTCGTGGTTTTCTCCGTACATCTGCCTTCAAATCTCCTTAGAAACCAGCTAAATATTATATATCCTGCGTTATTCATGACCGTGCACCCCTTTTGCCGAGTATATTTTCAAACATCTGCACTTCCTCATCCACCATTCTGCGCAATGGCAAAGAGTACTCAACTCAGGAAGGTCCAAAATACAAGTTCCCATGTACGGGGACCGAAACCAGGCCGCGATTCCACGCGTTAGCATGCACCACTCGATAGCCAAGTCGAGACTCGATAACATAATCAAACACCTGTAGCTGGACCCACCAATGTGCAACTCACGAAATCAGATTGCGCTTATCAAATGTGAATCCACCAGTCAGTACAAATTGTGATAGCAAGCACACTGTAAGTCCACTCAAAGACGCTAGTACCGCCAAGGTAGAAGATTCCTAGGAGCGAATCTCATATTCGTCAGGGAGAGGTTCTACGGCCCAAAATATGAGACAGATTGAAACACTCCTACGAAAACGTCTTGCAAAAGCACACCCGTCAGTCCGTCCATCTTTGCACGCATCGGTGTGTAACTTGTGTTGTTGCTTTAAAATCACACAAAGCTAACAATAGACGCCACGTAAGTTAAGTATCAGTCCTGAATACCACTCCATATCCATGCCACCTCCTTTCAGAAGATCAGTCAATGGCAATGTCAAATACCTATTAATAAACAAAACATTAAATATCAATCAATTAATATAAATTCGTAGACAACCCCAAAAATTTACCAATTTCACGCTGGTTTTAAGTGCCGGGAACTTCGAGACAACATCTGCTCTCCCACCACGTGACCGTATACATGAGTCCACTTCAAAACCCAACAAACCAAACTCCGTAACCATTTCGTTAGCGCCCGTAAATCGTAAATCCTTCAGATCATTAAAAACAATCCTGATGTTTATTAAGTTATGTTTAAAAACAGACACGCTAATTGTCTTTTAATTCTGTTTTAAAACTACTTTTGTTTCGTAAATAAGCTTTACTTCCTATTTATAATTATAACAAAGTGTAACCTGACGTCATGGCTTCCCCGGTCTTGTATGAAAGTGCCAGACCCAAAATGGTGTTTTTCTTTTTGCAATTATGTTGAGCAATGGCTACTAGCCCATTCAGCCAATGCCAACAAATTCCTCGCCACAATTTATCGAATCATCAGAGCTATACGACTCAAAAGTCATCTGTGAACATTTTTTAAAACAGTAAATGCAAATGTTTAGTATTGATAGACCGCGTTAGCAAATAATTCCCAGAAATTGCTACATTGTCCTTACGACGTATTATATGCAAGCACGGAACCATGACCGTCTTCGATACGGTATCTACCAGATAAAAGATAACATTCTTTGCCTTCTTCACCTCGAAGCGAACCACGTACGTAAATGCTCCCATCAAATACTAGATTAGATCCGATGGACACGAAACAACAATGTCACCACTAGACAATAAGTATACAGGTATACCTTTTTTTTCCCAAAAAAAATCACCCTGAATGGAATTTGAATGGTTATTAAACTAGGCACCTCAGTATAAGAACGTCCTAGGTGCGCGGGACAATCCAAAACGCAATCGTGAACCACATAAACATCTATAACCTTCTTGACACCTTGTGCCTCAACACTGGGTGTTAGAATACATACAACAATAAAATTCACACCCATACCTCCAAGCAGTAGAATATTAGAAGAAACCTTTACATGGAGACCAAGTTCCCTAGCTCTACTAACTGTAATAAATGAACACAGACTTCTCAAACCTTATGACATGATACAGCCTCACCACTAATCCTATTATCAAAACGTATTTGTCACTGCAACTATTAGTCGCGCATAACTTGGGAACACCGACTTCTCAAATCTAATGACTTGATACAGCCCCACTACTGATCCTAATATCGAAAAATATATTTGTCAATTTAACCGTCAGTTGCGCATAATTTGAGAACACCGACTTCTCGAATCTAATGACTTGATACAGCCCAACCACTGATCCTAACATCGAAAAACGTATATGTATTAGCCACTGCAACTATCAGCTGCGCGTAACTTGGGAACACAGACTTCTCAAATCTATAGACTTGATACAGCCCAGCCACTGATCCCAATATCGAAAACCGTATCCGTCACTGTAACCATCAGTAACGCATAACTTGAGAAGACTGACTTCTCAAATCTAATGACTGCATACAGCCCAGCCACTGATCCCAATATCGAAAAACGTATCCGTCACTGTAACCATCAGTAACGCATAACTTGAGAAGACCGACTTCTCAAATCTAATGACTGGATACAGCCCAGCCACTGATCCCAATATCGAAAACCGTATCCGTCACTGTAACCATCAGTAACGCATAACTTGAGAAGACCGACTTCTCAAATCTAATGACTGGATACAGCCCAGCCACTGATCCCAATATCGAAAACCGTATCCGTCACTGTAACCATCAGTAACGCATAACTTGAGAAGACCGACTTCTCAAATCTAATGACTGGATACAGCCCAGCCACTGATCCCAATATCGAAAACCGTATCCGTCACTGTAACCATCAGTAACGCATAACTTGAGAAGACCGACTTCTCAAATCTAATGACTGGATACAGGCCAGCCACTGATACCAATATCGAAAAACGTATCCGTCACTGTAACCATCAGTAACGCATAAATTCAGCCGATTCGTTATGAGTATAATTATGCTCTTTGAATACGTATACTCTAAAACTGGGATGGCCAGATTCATTACAATAAAAGCAATTGAATTGAATTAATCGTTCAGGATTTAAAGTTGTCGATGTGTTGCGTTAATAAAAGACTTGTGATCATACCCATTTCTTTTGCTTGTATGTTGTAACTTCTCTCGTTTGCGCTACTTCGACTATTCTAAAATACCGACTCACTAAATTAAGCTACTTGAACTCCCACTTTTGTGGCCTGATTATCTACTCTATTTAAAATTCAATCCACCGCCTGTTTCCTATGAATTTTACACTTATTCAGTTAATTCAGTTTTATGCAATAATAATTGATTGCTCCAATGATTAACCATACACGACACGTTTAATATCTCAAGTACTGTAATTATAGACACAATAGATAAACAATGGCACTGACGAACCGGTTCGTCGGTCAGGACGTTAGTTAATTAGCATTTCAGTGAGGAGTTCAGCATAGTTCTCACGGCAAGGGAATAGGTAACTAATTTTTGTTTTCTTCAATGCTCTCTAATTATACAAAAGAGAAGGTCATCTTTGATACCACGTTTTCGTAACCCCAGTAAGATTAGGAAGGACGTAATGTATGTTGCTTTTCATATAATCCACATATTTCCGCGCATTCTTCAACTTTAGTGATCCGTACTAACAGAGTCTGTTCTTTACTCATAGGCTTCAAATCCGATATGATGTTTGCGTTAAATTTTAACTCATGTTTATCTGAACTCCAGGCTTTATTTAAAATTGTCATGGTCAACATAATACTAATTGGTAAAGACTCACCCGGACTCGAGCTATCGTTGCGATATCTCCTGCGCATTGATCTTTCTCCTGTATTCCTGGACTGCTTTTCGTTTCTTGCAATTTTGTTCGTTCATTGAACTGTTCATTTATAATAAAATTTCGCCTTTTCAAATTTCTAGTCCATCCAGTAGTATTCATTCCGCTATCCAACGACTTAACTTTCCCTGCTCTCTAACCTGAGAACTCCCTGGACGTCTGTCCTAGCCAAAATGCGAAATGCTCTAATCCTGAACATTTCCTGGCCCTTTAACCTGGGCGATCCATCGTCATCTATAACCATCCATGAACATCAGTCCTTCCCCTCGACTGTGTCTTTCCTTGTCCATTGTAAGTGTATCTGAAACTTACAGCTGTAAAACTTAGTGTTTGCTCATAAACACGAAACAATATTTAAGGTTATAATAAAAGTCAAAGTCATTATTTTATTATCATAATATTGATCCAATATTGTTCCATTTATAATTGCATTATTTTAAAGAAGCTATTAAGGCAGAAATAAAGCAGTTTTCTTTTCCATCTCTATTCTTGTAAGCCATACTATGCAAAAACACAAAAAGTTAATTTAAATTAATTTGGTGCGTCATCAATCATGATAATAATTACACGAATAAAATAACCGTACCAATTCTACTTTGAATAAAGTAAACTAAAATCTTTATATCAATATCATATTAATTTTAAAATATCTAAGTATGTAACAGAACACAGACTACCATATCGATTGGTCGCTTAACAAATTGAATAATTATAAATCTACCACAGTAGAAACTTTCATAAATTCATAGTCGAAATTAATACTTCGTTTTCTAAATATGGATGATGTGATATTTATTAATTACGGTTCTTTAATATTATTACATTTATTACGGTAAAGAGTGAGGAAATAAATATCGTATGACAGATGAAAAAGAAAAATAAAATATTTGATATTTATTTAACTTAAATAGTCACAAAAATACATTTACCGAGTGGGAAAAATAAATTACACCTGATAATAAATGACATCAAATATCCGTTAAAATGTGGACGTGAAAAAGGGAATTATGAAAATTCCCTTATTATCCCGCTTCTGAACTGTTGGCCACCGGTTCAGAATAAAGGATTCATAATAGAAAACCAGACATTTCAGTATAAACATAGATATTTATTACTTCCTTCAACATAAACCACAAATATACTCGGTACAATTCCAATTATTCAATACATAATGATTTAATCTGTACTTACACTTGTATCTGAAGTGTTACCATTTAATCCAAAATTACACAGTAACTATCACTTGATGTTCACACCTCGACGTCTCTGACAAGACTGCCGAATGACTACCAATAAGTATTTAATCATGAACGAACGAATGATCGATTGAGTGAATGTAAGTAATATGACAGTTACCAGAGACAATCTAATATGGTATTACCAGAGACAAGCTAACAATAGGTAGATTGGTAGTTGAAAGAAAAGTAGATTACGCACCTTGCTTGAGTAACTCGTGTTAATTTAGTGCCCTCGCATGCGTTCGGGCACCAAAATAACACTCGTGCATTAATAACTCACTTTGCGCTCGATGCAACAATCTACTACTTATTACTTTTAAAAAAAAATTGAAGTCTATTTTAACTTTTGCTATTTTCAATATTTAAATTAAAAACCTACTTTTCCTCCATGACGGCGTGTTTTGGGACAACCTTTATACCTTTATTTTAAGTTTAGGTCTTTTTCTAATGTACCCCATTGTGCCGTGTTTGTTGTATCTACATTTTTTTTTCTTTCAGCATTCCCTTTGCATAGTATTATTTAAATATACCTATTTACTTAATGTTTTTCTTTGTTTTCAGGGCGGGTTGCGCAGGAGTGCCGGTCGCTTACAAAGGAGAATGTCGCCCAAAATATTATTAAGCACAGCCCTACCAAAGACTAGAAGAAGATGTAATATTGCATTTATTTTATTTTTTAATTTACTTTTGTGATTTTTAATTCCATGTAAAGTAAAAATACTGTCGATCAAAAATTAAATATACATTCAAATTTACTTTTGTTGTTTACGATTATTTCCGGTTGTAGTCACGTGCGTTTTATCGGGGTTGTCCGATTAGTAACGCCGTAAATAATTCAAAACACGAATTATACTTACGATAATTAATTATTACCTATATAATTATTATTTTTATTGTTATTTTTAATTAAGTATGCGTCATAGGTTTTCTTTTTAATCTTTCCGCCCTCACTAAGATTTATCTTGTATCGTGGGTGTGTTTACAGACACAAATCTCACATACACAAACGCCCAGACCCGAAACAACCATCTGTAGGCCATCAACATTTTTGTTCCGTGTGGGAATCGAACCCACGACCTGTAGCGCAGAAGCCAATCGCTTAGCCACTGCACCAAACATGTCGTCAAAATATACTCTCCACGATTTTTATTTATGTCATACAATTTGTATAGAAATTGTAATATAATATTATAGTAATACAGAAATAGGGCCAAAGTATTAGATATAACTGCCTTGTTGGTCTAGGGGTCCTGAGTTCGATCCCAGGTCGGGCAAAGTGTTATTGAGTTTTACCGTGAGAAATTTCTCAGTAGCAGTTTGGATTTGTGCCCGGTTGATGGCAATAAGCTCGCCCCCTATTACATGGTACTTAAACATAACGGCGAAATGAGGGTGTACTATACACCTCTGTTCAATACTAAGGCACAGTAGACATTTAAGCTATAGCAGTACCTCAACTTACTGTACTCTCATGAATTGAAACACACAGACACGCTCTGTATACTGAGTAGTTTTTTGTTTTTGGATGGAACTGTATCCCGAAAATACCTTATTTGTCTTGTTGCAGTGCGTGTCTGTGTGAGAGTGTCTTTTCGGACGATTGTAGGTAGTTGAAGTACTACTTTAGCTTATACATATGTCTACTGTGACTAAGGGGAATACAGGCGAGGTGTTGTTCTTCTTAGTAACAGAATGTGAAAGAGTTCGTTCAGGGAAGTACTACCACCATAGCTATTGCTGCCGCTAAGCAGTATTGCTGTGTTTCGGTTTAAAGGAGTCCCGTACATGTTTTCGAAAACCATTTTCCTCATTATTGAACTTGACACTTGTTTTGTTCACTCCTACGTTTCGGGCTACTTTCGGACGGGCGACTAACTTCGTTGACGGACTTAGGGAGTAGGCCCTGTAGTATCACCTTCATAATCATTGTCATAATTTCACCTACTTGCTATTACTTACTTTATATTTTATACTTTTTTATGACTATGGTTTGGATTCTAATTTTAAGTTTGACTTGGTTATTGAAGAGACATGAAGTGATTTTGATAAAAGTGGTTTATTTTCTGTACACGTATAAAATATAATATAAAAATACTACTGGCTGTTTACATTATAAGTGGCTTACCACATCAATCGTCCCCGTACATTGCTCTATACAACACCTGTTTTTGCGTGGGACTCGGAGGATCTATCATTTAATTGAGCAACCTGAGCATCCACCTTCTATTCAAGAACCTACGCCTCTCTGGTACCAATGTGAGAAGCATTCCGGTGCCCGATGGCAATTCCTTCTCACTTCTTTTCAACTTCAGATCCTGGCTATTCTCTACCGTCATGACTAAATGCGCTCCAGCCGGTCTGTTTGCTGCCGCCAGTTTCTACCAAATGGCTGTGTGGGCCATTGGCAAACACCATAACTATAAGAAGGAACTCGTGGACTACCCCAAGGGACGTAAAGCTATCCTGCCTCTTATTCTATAAGCCCTTTATTATGGTTATGTATATGTATTAGGTATTGAATGCTCTACACATTCTTTACAACTGGTGTAGCAGACGTGCTCGGGAGATCCTAGGGCCGTCTGTTACATTACAGCCCCCAGGCTAGTGTGGTGGACTAAAGCTAAAACCTTTCTCATTGTGAGGAACTGTGCTCTGCAGGGGAACAGTAACAGCTGATTATGATTATGAATACCAACACGTGATATAACATTGGCGCCAACTGTTGGCACGTCACTCAACAAACATTGGCACCAAGCTGAGCGTCACTTATTGTTGCTAGTTTGTATATAATACATTTGACCAACACCTTGATCATCAGTTGTGATAAAGTTGTGATATCGCGAGGACATCATGAAGTTTACTTTAAGTAAGTCTATTTAGTTTTTTTATCCTTTTGAATTCGACGCTTATTATTCTTTAATAATTAAAAAATAAAAATATCCTTCAAAATTAAGGTTAAATAAATGGGATACTAATCCACAAGCCATCTACAGTATCACTGATGACTACTTCAAAGCAAGTATTAAAATTTCAAAATTCGAAAATATTTATTTCCGTGCAAAACGTTTTTTTTATTTTAGTACTAGCTTTTGCTCGCGGCTTCGCTCCCGTTAATTTACGGATCCCTAATTTTTTGATCCCAAAATATAGCCTATAGCACTCAGGGATAACGTAGCTTCCCATTGGTGAAAGAATTTTTGAAATCGGATAAGTAATTTCGGAGATTACCTCCTACATACAAACAAACAAACAAACAAACAAACAAATTCTACCTCTTTATAATATTAGTATAGATTTACAAAAAATCTTCATCCCTGCTTTAGTTAAGAATTCAGAAAATGGAGCTTCTAATTCGAGACCCCAAATATGACCAAAAATGTAAACACACAGGTGATCATAGCAACGATGTGACATATATTTTAGAGTATTTTTTTTATGAAATCTTTGAACAGCTGTTTCTCTTAAACCGTTGACTTTTGGGGAAAGTCGTAGAACAAAAGTTTTCACTATTATGGGTACTTTAGATTAGTACCCCCTTTCCCGGTGTGATAAATAAATAAATAAAAACATTCATATGAAAAAAGCCGTCTCGCAACTGTTTTGCCGTTAAAAATTCTGAGATCTAATGTAAAGCCAAATCTGGCATTTCATTTATAAAATATTTGTCGGACTTAGCACTGGCGCTAATTAATACTGTGTTGCTTTAACAGATATTTTACCGAAAGTTATTGGTTAAATATTTGGATTTTTGTATCTTTACCAATAATGAAGCAAAGACCCCATAGCTTTGCATGGTATATACAGGGTGTTAACGAATTCGTGTAATTCCTTGTAACCACATGATCTACTACTAGTGTAGACAGGCCCCGCATGGGATTTAGCTTGATTTTTTTTTTCATTCGGCTTTGTTACCGATCGTATCTAAACCACCTAATAAGGATTCAGTAAAAAAATAAGATAATTTTTTTGCAAAAAAAATGTTTTATTTTTTGTGAACATTTCGATGCCACGCATAAATTAATGAAAGCACGGCGACACGGCTTGCAGGTACGACTAACGCGATGTCGCTTTTTGCAGTCAGATAACTCAAGGCTCTAAAATGACTCAGAAATAGAAAACTAAGTTTTTTTTACTATTTTTTTTAGTTGGTTTTCAAAAATTCCCATTTAGGGTTAATCTGTGTCACCAGTAGATCACGTGGTTTGAAGGAATTAGACGAATTCGTTAACACCCTGTATGCCAAGTTCGGCAATGAAAAATGCTTTGGAACTAAAATTGCAAAACGAGTCGTTTTTGGCCATAGGAACCGGGCAATAGATTTTTGCACTATTTTTCTTTTGGGCCACAAAATGGAAGAATGAAAGGCAATTGCACACAACTGAGATGAAAATGTTAAGAGGGATGTGTGGTGTTACGCGAATGGATAGATTTAGAAATGAGTATGTAAGAGGGAGTCTGAAATTGGCGACGGCGACTGAGATATTGTGTGGAAACCGGTTATCATGGTATTGGCATATGATGCAGAGAAATGAGGAACATGTCATGAGGAAAGTTTTGAGTATGAACGGGGTACATAAAAAGAGCCTACACGAGTGACGATACTTAAGTAGGTACGTCTGGCGCACCCTGGCAGTCAGCCTCGCTATCATCCTTGCTGACTGGCTAATCTTTTCACCACAGCATGAGCTATTTTCGTAAAGCTCGTGCTGACACGAGATAAGAAGAAGACTAGAAAGAAGGTGACTACTGAGATGACGGCTAATAGAGATGATGGAAGAATAACACTTATTGCGCACCACAAATAAGTTGAGAAAAAGGCAGGAGGATAATGATTATATTTTTCTTTTCAGTATTCGCTCTGTTCCTGACTTTGGCCAGCACAATGATGGCTAACCAAGTAAATAATGACTGCTTCTGCACTATGGAATACGCACCCGTTTGTGGAAAAGATGGGAAGACGTATAGTAACAAGTGCATGTAAGTATTTCTACATACACTGCAGGTTACCATCCATATTATTTACCATTCCACCAATTCGCACTAAGCGCTTCCAAACATCCTTCATAATGCGCACGGCAAAAGAGTGGAATTCGCTACCTGCGTCTGTGTTCCCGAACGCTTATAATCCGAATCTCTTCGAAGTTAGAGTGAACAGGCTTCTTCTGATTTGCTGATGCGTTACCAATCTTAGAGACAAAGTTAGAAAGGTGTCTATACGATATAGGGGAGGGGAAACGTTAAAAAATATATAAAAGGAAACAGCTACAACAACAAACAACTTGGTCCATCCGAACCCCCTAGTCGCCGCAGCGGCCGACTACAGTCCCTCTCTCATTAGTAAAGTTCGCCGTCCCAGGCACACACTTTTAGAACCCGATGACGAAATTACCCTCCTCCAGGAGGCGAGTAAATCGACCAGCACACTACACAACGTCCGCCGCCGTCCGGCATACCGTCCTCGCTGACGAGGCCCGTCGCGACGTCCCACCGCCGGCGCCGCCGGTCACGATCCACCGAGCTCTACCGTCGTAGAGCCGGTCGTCTCTTTAGACTCCGCAGTTACACCGATAATTCAGTTCTCATCAAGCTGTCTAATGTACCCCATTGGGCCGTATTTATTGTATCTCTATTTTTTTTTCTTTCAGCATACTCTTTGCGGAATATTATTTAAAGATACCTATTTATTTGATTTTTTTCTTTGTTTTCAGGGCTGGTTGCGCAGGAGTGCCGGTCGCTTACACAGGAGAATGTTGCCCAAAATATTATTAAGCACAGCCCTACCAAAGACTAGGAGAAGACGTAATATTGCATTTATTTTATTTTTTTAATTTACTTTTGTGATTTTTAATTCCATGTTAAATAAAAATGCTGTCGATCAAAAATTTTAATTAAATAAACATTCAAATTAACTTTTGTTGTTTACGATTATTTCCGGTTGTAGTCACGTGCGTTTTATCGGGGTTGTCCGATTAGTAACGCCGTAAATAATTCAAAACACGAATTATACTTACGATAATTAATTATTATCTTTAAAATTATTATTTTTATTGTTATTTCTAATTAGGTATGCGTCATACTTTTTTTTTAAATCTTTTCGCCGACACTAAGATTTCTCTTGTATCGTGGGTGCGTTTACAGACACAAATCTCACAAACAAATGCCCAGACCCGAAACAACCATCTGTAGGCCATACAAATTTTTGTTCCGTGTGGGAATCGATCCCACGACCCGTAGCGCAGAATTTGGAAGAAGATTGGTTCGAGGACATCTACACTTTAAGATACCGTATTATTAAACTAAAATTTAGGACAGTTTGTCTCATGTCTCGACTACATCCAAATTATAATCTAATTCATTCATACAGATGGCACTACCTCACACGTAAATAAACACGGGCGCTCGCTGTCTGAACCGCTAGCCTAAAATTCAGGACAGACTGTCTCATGTCTCTCCACAAATTTAGGGATAGTGCATTACCACATGGGTTACACACATACTCCATTTTCTGTGACCAGATAGGCTCGAGGACATCTGAACTTTAGGATACCGTATATATTATTTGTGTCTGTACGATACAGGAGTATTCTTAGAGAGGAGAAACATTAAAAAAACACATTAAAAGGAAACACCTCCAACAACAAGCAACTTGAGGACACTGTAATGGTATCAGCCCCGGGGGAGCCCATTAATGTTTAATTCCTCTCACGAGGGCGTCGTTTGCGGAAAAATTCAATTTTCAGTTTCCTCTTAAGAATTGTACTAAAACGTGTTTTGCTATAGTGAAATAAATAAGGACATGTCGCACTGATAATACAATACTGTTGTAACTCAAAATGTGACTTTTTTCAGAATCGACGGAAAATTGAATATTCACTTCCTATTATAGATTCTAAAAAAATGAATACTTTACAAAAAAAGTAAAGTATTTAGTTTTTTATAATCTATAATAGGAAGTGAATAATCAATTTTCCGTCGATTCTGAAAAAAGTCACATTTTGAGTTACAACAGTGTTGTATTATCAGTGCGATGTGTTCTTTTTCCTCTTTTTTGGAGGAAGACATTTGAAATGTTCTTGGCACTGTGGCGACACTATCTCGCCACATACCCCTTTAAACCCGACCTGAAATGAGGGTGTTTCATTATTAAAAAATTCTGGCTCCAAACCGTTTATTTTCTGCAATGCAACCGGCATGGATCGATCGTGAGGCTGGCGAGACATCCTCACGATCAATCGATGCCGGTTGCGTTCGCAGAAAGTAAACGGTTTGGCGCCAGAATTTTTTTAAAGTGAAACCCTTTATTTTTTCGGGTGTAAAGGGATACGAACTACGCAACACTGCAGTGGGGTAGCAGACTACAGCGACACTAACAAAAACTCTTTATGAGAATAGATCATGCCGTAGTGAAAAGATTAGCCAGTCAGCAAGGTTGATAGCAGATAGTTTGGACGTATTTAAGTATCATCACTCGTGGAGGCTATTTTCATGCACCCCAAGTGTTTGGGGTGCATGAAATTAACTAAATTCAGTATGGCAGTAGGCAGGGCACATTGCTCGCAGAACGGCTGGCCGATGGGGCCGAAACGTTTTGGAGTGGCGACCGCGTATTGGAAGATGCAGCGTGGGTAGGCCTCCCACAAGGTGGACCGATGACCAGGTGAAGGTCGCGGGAATCCGCTGGATCTGACAAGCACAGGACCGGTCGATGTGGCGATACTTGGGGGAGGCCTATGTCCAACAGTGGACATCTTTAGGCTGAATGATGATGATGAATTTTCCTTTTATGGTTTTATTTTTCAGCATGGAGTGCAAAGGCGTGAAGCTAGCTTATGAAGGGAAGTGCACATAAAAATACAAATTATGGCATTCTTCTCTCTTTTCTATCGTGTCGGCACGAGCTATACAACAATAGCTCATGCCGTGGTGAAAAGATTAGCCAGTCAGCAAGGATGGTAGCGAGGCTGACTGCCCAGGGTGCGCCGGACGTACTGAAGTACTGTCACTCGTGGAGGCTCTTTTCATGCACCCCCTTATGCATTTATGCTGCATTATGGCATTTATGTATAGGTAATGTATTACATGATATACCATTGTGATTTTAAATTATATGTTTTAATTTGAATTAAACGATATTTAAATTAACGTTTTTTTTAATACTAATTATAATATGCATAAGATTCTCTATGATTTTTATTTGTTTCGTACAATTTGTAAAGAAACAGTAACCTAAAGGGCAGTTCAGACGACGCTACACTATTTCGGTAAACAAGGTAAGTCTATTTATCATTTAGCTATGATCAGATGTTTACATTTTAATTCAGAAAATAAAGCTTCTAATTCGTGACCCCAAATATTACCTAAAATGTAAACACAGCAGATCATAGCTGAAGATAGATAGATTTTTGCGTATTTTTTGTGAAATCTTTGGACAGCTATTTCTCATTGACTTTTGACGAAAGTTGTAGAACAAACCTTTCGGATTAGTACCCCCTTTTCGACTAACCTTGTATAGACGACGGTAACCACGTCCAATCAAATGGGTCGATCGTTACAGCGGTTACGCACTGCATCCGATCCGAATCCGTGAAAATACGTTCCGAAGTAACTATTTGTATGGTAGATTACGCACTACATCCGGAATCCGTCATCCGATTTCTATCCGTCATCCGTGAGTTTCTAATTCGGAAGAACAATTGACGGACCGAAGTAGCCGTAGTACTATTTGTATGGTAGTTTACGCACTACATCCGGCATCCGTCATCCGATTTCTATCCATCATCCGTAAGTTTCTAATTCGGAAAAACAATTGACGGACCAAAGTAGCCTAAATTGTTTGAATTTGGATCAGAGATCGGAATAGTGCGTAAGCAATATCCGAATTCGGTCCGAGATTTTCACGGATTCGGATCGGATACAGTGCGTAAAGCAATATCCGAATTCGGTCCGAGTTTTTTATATCCATATTTTAACGCTACGGATCGGATGCAGTGCGGATTCGCTCTTAGTCTGTTTGCCATTTTACATAAATAAGCGCCTGACGAAAACCAATAGGCAAGCATTTAATTTGACACTTCAGGCTGCTAGTTGCTTAGAATGGAATATGCGTGGACAAAAGATAGATGTATAACCTGGTGAGGCCCAGACACATTTTGGGCTCACTAGTCATTAAGACCTAAAGGAATAACGTAGGTACATCATTCTTTTTTTCGGAAATTGGTAGAAATGACTCAAGAGATAAGCGTAATTAAAAAAAAAAACATTTCGAAATATGTCCATTTAAACGACTAGTAGGCGTTAATACCAACTCAGCCCGAAAAAGCTCTGGGTCTGAGTCGCTATCTTTATTTTGGGTATTGAAAGAGCGCTTATAATAATAATTTACGCGTTTAACGAATACTAAGTTTAATGTAGTTGTAGCTTATGACAGGACGCAATCGACTTCGAACTCAGGGTGGTCGAAGCAAGGAAAACTTGCTCAGGTGGAGATTTGCGGATAACTCAAACCTTGAGTGTAAATGTGGTGCCGTTCCGCAAACTATGCCGCACTTAATATCATGCCCCGCCTGCCCTGTTACCTGTACGCCACAAGAACTAATGGACCCTACGGATAGTGCTAAACTCTGAACTCTTCGTATTGCTGAGACAATGAATTGCACATGAAACATGTGCGGTGAGAAGTATCACATCTAAAAGAAAACAATCCTATATGCCACACCAGTGTTGGCTTTAACGGTGGGGGCAACCGGGTATGACCACTCTTTTCGTTCCCGGTTGCCTCCGAGGGAATGACCGGCACAGCCGTGCTCCCTGATTCATAGAGATATTTTATAATGTGAAGCGTCTTCTACCCCGCGCAAAACGACCAAATGAATTATTCGTCTCTCTGCTTTTAATTAGCGATTCTGTTACTTTATTTATAAGCTCCTGGGGAATCTACCGTTTTAGTCTTGGCCTAGACTAAAAAGGTAGAAAAAAAAGACACGTGAACCCACAGGGATTCTGGCAGGCAGTCCGAATGGAAGTTTCCAGACTGAGGTTCAGTTTTCAATTACAATACAGTAATATTTTCAATGTTTAAATGCAACTCGACACATTTTTTGTTATTTATTTTCGTCATAAGGGTAAATTACGTTCTTAAATAAAAAGTTAACAATGTATGGCCACCTAGCAATCTTCTTTACCTTTAAGTGAATCTATCTACAGGATCAAAACCATGAATGAATTTGGAATACGCACAGAAAAGAGAAACGTTTTTATTTATTCTCGAATATTTTGCTAAATCTTACGGCCGTAGAAATAAGGTTGGTTTTCATGCGGTAAGTTTTACCGTCGACCATCATCGTGATTGGACCTGTCCGTCCGTACGTACGTCCGGATTGTACTGGCTGGCACCTGATATTGAGCTGTAACCTCTGTCTATTACCACTACAGAACCTGATAGGGAAAGTCCTAGGTGGACATGATGTCATATATTATTCCAGTAGTTACATGTCAAGTTTAAGTGGATAAAGTATAGTAACTTACAAGCTGGTCCTTCTGCCACGACTTCATTGACTTACCTGCTGTAACAAAAACATGGTATTAGTATTTATTCATCTTAATACTTATTATATTTTAAATACATATTATCTTCTAAAAAAACTAGCCAAGTACGTGTTTAAAGACGCACAGTGTAGGGATACATATTTGACCCGTCGCCCGAACAGGTTCTGACCCGAGAAGGTGGCGCGTCATGTTCCGCGCGCACCTCGTAGGAGGGCTTGGGGTAAGGCCCAACAGAAGGAGAGGTGTGCCAGGGGCTGGCGGACTGAGGCTTGTTGGGGTCGCGGTGTATGCAGCTGCGAATCCCGCAACCCCGGCCAAAGGTCAGTAGAAGGAACACCGTGGGTTTTCAGCCAGTATGAGTCCGGCATCCCTGCCGCCTTCCCTGGGCGAAGGGTATCCAAGAGGTTAAAAAAAACTTTTTCATCCCCCCATCTCAGAAAGAGTATTTTCGCTCTTCGATATCTGAGTGCAAAAGCCGTTTTTATCCGCTAGAGGATAAAGTAAATTGAATTTAGAACATCGTGTGCACCAAGTTTGTGAATTCAAAACTTCATTAAACCTATTTACTTCTACCTCCATGGTGCCGAATTTATCATACAACCTTTTTTAATTTGTTAAAACTCAGACTCGGAACCTTCTTGGTGTATTACTTTTTTTTTAATTTGCTTTACGCGCACCATTTCTTTTCACGTCATATTGTTAAAACCTTAGGTTAAAAACAAAAATCTTGAAAACAAGTGAAACACCTAAAATGAGTGATTCTACCGAAGAGGAGGTTTTTTTTTACATTAAGTCATTTCCTCGCTGAGGTGGAATGAAAAGTTACGTGTTGCACTCGAGTGCAAAGATTTTTAACCTCGTGCTCTTTTGATTCCCTCGCTAACGCTCAGGATTCTAATTCTTCCTTCGCTTGCTCGGTCATCAAAATTGAGCACGCGGTTAAAAAGCAACTTTGCATTCTTGTATAACAAATAACTATTAACTTAGTCGCACCTGATGATAAGCGCTCACAGGGTTTAAGATGGTACACACGAATCCATTTAACGGATATACCTATGGAGGGATTCCTCTATATCCCTCTGGCTCTATAGTGATAGCTAGCCAGGTAGACCGTATACATCCTACCAGGTCGCGTGATGGGTTTTGTTGAATCTTACAACACGCGTCTATTCTCTACGTGCGGTGGTCCCATCCATAGACTGACCGCGGCAAGCGTAGCTTAACCTTGCAAATCGCGCAGTTTTTAATTAGTCACGAGCCCCTAAAAAAGAGCCCCTGTGAAAAAGAGCGTCTCTAAGAAAGAACCCCTCTAAAAAAGAGCCCTCTACAAAGAGCCCCCTAAAAAGAGCCCCTCTCCAAAGAACCTCTCTACAAAGAGCCCCTCTAAAAAAGAGCGTCTCTAATAAAGAGCCCCACTACAAAGAGCCCCTCTACAAAGAGCCCCTCTAAAAAGAGCCCCTCTAAAAAGAGCCTCTCTAAAAAAGAGCCTCTCTCATAAAGAGCCCCTCTGAAAGAGCCCCTCTAAAAAGAGTCCCTCTAAAAAGAGCCTCTCTAATAAAGAGCCCCTCTGAAAAAGAGCCCCTCTGAAAAGAGCCTCTCTAAAGGCCCCCCTCTAAAAGGCTCCCCTCTAAAAAGGGCCCCTCTATAAATCGCATTGTACATGTAGGTACTAATCACGCACCGTTTACACGGTGGGTATGTAACAAATGGCGGTAAGGTAATTAATATTGGCTCGTCGGTGAGAGCAAATTATGGCAATTAACAGATGCCAGGTCTATCAATCAGTACCGTACACGATATGTAGTCGAAACATACGGGAAGAGAGTTAGAGCGGGCCCGAGACGTATCAAAGGTAACGTGATTGGGTGATTGGTAATTTTGCAACCGAGTACAGTGTCTAAATGCTATGACGATTCGAAAGCTGTTCTACTTGTTATCAGTAGCGGGTAACACTGGGCAATGTTGACAAAGGAAGGTAGTCGTCGGTATGGATCAACGCATCCGATATAAAGACGGTGGTCATTCGTGGACTGCTGTAGACTCAAACAATTATGAGAAAGATGTATATCTTTCTGTGGAACGTGAGTAATAGAAAATTGTGGCAATTAACAGTATTCGATATTGGATTTAAAACGGGGAAGCAAAGTGTGTGAACGGGAGTTTATAAACCTTGCACGACCTTTTCTGTTTCACATGGTATGTGAGTGGAGTGGATTCACGTTAATTGTGCAACAGGAGGGATTTGAACACACGATCTCTCGATTGGTGATCTAGTATTAACTGTGAACTTCAACTCAACTTCAAAACTCATTTATTCAAAATAGACGAGAATTACCTAAAGTTCGTTTTTTAATCTCGGAGACTGAATTGACAGGCACGAAATGTCAAATATGAAAATAATGCTCCAAAATTTTACTTTGGTGTACCTGTCAATTTAATCTCCGAGATTAAAAAACAGACTGTAGTTCTTTTTGAACTTCAATGTTACTTAAAAGACAGCCCTCAAAAGTGCCCGGTCTTCACCGTTTCCTCATGTTTTTACTCTTTTTTTTTTGCTGTGAGTGTCACATTCCGTGGATGGGTGGCCGTTCGGACCTCTCCGTACCTCGAGAAGTCCGTTAAACCGTGGAACTTGTGTGTTATACACATACTTATAACAGTTGTTACGGATACTCACAAGCCCAAAAGTATGACAACCGGTCTAACTTTAGGATTGACTCGGTAATGCTTGGTAACTGTTTGCAGAGGTCTGATGGCAGTCGCTCCGTGTAACATAGTAGTCTACCGTATCTGGTTAGACTGGAAGCCGACACCAACATGCTTGGCAAAGGGCTAGGCAGAACATCGTAGAATCGTTTTTAATAAGTTTCAAATGGTATGCTGCAATATTATTATAACCAGCAACGTTGAATATGTACTAAGCCGCATTAGCATTCAGGACTATTCTAGAACTATTATTATTATGACCTCAAAGCTAACGGCTAGACTATTGTCATAGCCGCTAAGCCCAATTAATCTAGTTTGCTCAAATATGGGTAATACCAAGTCGTTGGCGATTAGCCAAATGCTGGTCATTCTATGCCTTAATGTGGAAATATACGGACAGATAATTATAATGGTCGTGAACGTTGTTGAACATGGAACGTGTCTGATAATGTTATAATCATAAACTACTGGAGACATAGATAGACAGAGCGCCCGTTCGCCTTCGTATTTCTTCGATATACTCGTATCCAACAGTATATCCGGTATACAAGGTATAACATAAATAACGCACAACCTCTTAAGGGCAGCTATTACCCGTGGTCCCAGTGGGTCGACCCATTAACGGGTCCACGGGTAATTTTATTTACCCGTAGACCCATGACACTAGAGATTACATTCGAAGAAATGTAAATATCGATAATAAAGCTAAAATCAACGAACAAACTATGCTATTAGGTCAAAAGAGTTGCAAAGAATATAATCTGGTTTTCCTATTTTTATTGTTCGAGGTCTATGTGATTTTGATTTGCAATTATAATTGTGAATACATATGTTTAATATCTTTAGTTTTTAATGTAATAAAAAGTACTAGGCTGTCATGAAATCAAGAGGGTAGTATTTAGTCTAACTAAAAAATAATTTTCAGAATTTAAATAAGCCTAAATAATACTGCTAGACTAAATACTACTCTCTTGATTTCATGACAGCCTAGTACTTTTTTATTACATTAAAAAATAATGTATGTACTACTCATTATTTTTGAGAATAATCAAAGGAGTTCGAATTTTATTATTATTTTTGGATTTTAATAATTTTACCAACACGTTCAGGAGTTAAATTTACTCTGACGCATTGTTCGTCCGGTGTCTTTCTCCGAACAATTCACAATAATTGCAAATCATTAAATAAATATTTATTTATTAGCATAGTTTGTTCGTAGCTCTTAGCTTTATTATCGGTATTTATATTTCTTCGAATGTAATCTCTAGTGTCATGGGTCTACGGGTAAATAAAATTATCCGTGGACCCGTTAATGGGTCGACCCACTGGGTCCACGGGTAATAGCTCCTTAAGGGGTCATGAACAACTTTCGCGAAAAAAAAAACAGCTGTAATTGCGAACATAAATGTAGGGAACAGCTCTGCCAGGGTTGCGGAATTTGTTCGAAAGAGTAACCGCGGCCCTGGAACGCAAAGGGCATTAGGCGGAACACGGATGGGTTTTAGTCAGTAAGAGTCTGACACTCCCTTCCGCTCCGCCCAGAGCGGAAGGAGTCATATGACGATTTCCTATCTCTAACTATCAGTGTCGAGACATCATATATCAGCGTCACGATATCAACTGTCAGTGTCGAGACATCAGCGATCAATGTCGAGACATCAGCTGTCAGTGTCGAGACATCAACTACAGTATCGAGACATCAACAATCAGTGTCGAGACATCAGCTATCAGTGTCGAGACATCAACTATCAGTATCGAGACATGAACTATCAGTGTCACGATATAAACTATCAGTATCGAGATAACAATTATCGGTGCCGAGATATCAACTATCAGTATCACGATACCAACTATCAGTATCGGGACATCAACTATCAGTGTCGAGACATCAACTATTAGTATCCAGACACCAACTGTCAGTGTCCAGACATAAACTATCAATGTCGAGACATCAACTATCAGTGTCGAGACAACAACTATTAGTGTCACGATATCAACAATCAGTATCGAGACATCAACTATCAGTGTCGAGACATCAACTATCAGTGTCGAGACATCAACTATCAGTGTCCAGACATAAACTATCAATGTCACGATTTCAACTATCAGCATCGGGACATCAAGTATCAGTGTCAAGAATCAACTATCAGTGTCGAGACATCAACTATCAGTGTCGAGACATCAACTATCAGTGGCCAACATAAGCAATCACTGTCACGATTTCAACTATCAGTATCGAGACATCAACTATCAGTATCAGGACATCAATTTTCAGTGTCACGACATCAACTATCATTAACGAGACACGAACTATCAGTGTCCAGACATCAACTATCAATGTCTCGATTTCAACTATCAGTATCGAGACTTCAACTATAAGCATCGGGACATCAACTATCAGTGTCGAGACATCAACTATCAGTGTCGAGACATCAACTATCAGTGTCGAGAAAACCACTATTAGTGTCACGATATCAACTATCAATATCGAGATGACAATTATCGGTGTCGAGATATCAACTATCAGTTTCGCGATAACAACTATCAGTATCGGGACATCAACTATCAGTGTCGAGACAACAACTATTAGTATCCAGACACCAACTATCAGTATCGAGACATCAACTATCAGTGCCACGATATCAACTATCAGTATCGAGACATCAACTATCAGTATCGAGACATCAACTATCATTATCAAGACTTCAACTATCAGTGTCGAGACATCAAATATCAGCGTCACGATATCAACTATCAGTGTCGAGACATCAGCAATCAATGTCGAGACATCAGCTGTCAGTGTCGAGACATCAACTACAGTATCGAGACATCAACAAGCAGTGTCCAGACATAAACTATCAATGTCACGATTTCAACTATCAGTATCGAGACATCAACTATAAGCATCGGGACATCAACTATCAGTGTCAAGACATCAACTATCAGTGTCGAGACATCAACTATCAGTGTAACGATATTAACTATCGGTATCGAGACATCAACTATCAGTGTCGAGACATCAACTATCAGTGTCGAGACATCAACGATCAGTGTCGAACATCAGCTATCAGTGTCGAGACATCAACTATCAGTATCGAGACATCATATATCAGTATCGAGACAGCAACTATTAGTATCGGGACATCAAATATCAGTTTCGAGACATCAACTATCAGTGTCACGATATCAACTATAAGTGTGGAGACACCATTTAGCAGTGTCACGATATCAACTATTAGTATCGAGACATCAACTATCAGTGTCACGATATCAACTATCAGTATCGAGATGACAACTGTCAGTGTCAAGACATCAACTATCAGTGTCGAGACATCAACTGTCAGTGTCGAGAAAACAACTATTAGTTTCACGAAATCAACTATCAGTATCGAGACATCAACTATCAGTGTCGAGACATCAGATATCAGTGTCGAGACATCAACTATCAGTATCGAGACATCAACTATCAGTATCGAGATAACAATTATCGGTGCCGAGATATCAACTATCAGTATCGGTACATCAACTATCAGTGTCGAGACATCAACTACCAGTGTCGAGACATCAACTACTAGTATCCAGACACCAACTATAAGTGTCCAGACATAAGCTACCAATGTCGAGTGACTATCAGTGTCGAGACTACAACAATTAGTGTCACGATATCAACTATCAGTATCAAGACATCAACTATCAGTGTCGAGACATCATCTATTAGTATCAAGACACAAACTATCAGTGTCCAGACATAAACTATCAATGTCACGATTTCAACTATCAGTATCGAGACATCAACTATCAGTGTCGAGACCACAACTATTAGTGTCGCGATATCAACTATCAGTATCGAGACATCAACTACCAGTGTCGAGACATCAACTACTAGTATCCAGACACCAACTATCAGTGTCCACACATAAGCTACCAATGTCGAGACATCAACTATCAGTGTCTAGACATCAACTATCAGTGCCACGATATCAACTATCAGTATCGAGACATCAACTATCAGTATCAAGACATCAACTATCAGTATCGAGACTTCAACTATCAGTGTCGAGACATCAAATATCAGCGTCACGATATCAACTATCAGTGTCGAGACATCAGCGATCAATGTCGAGACATCAGCTGGCAGTGTCGAGACATCAACTACAGTATCGAGACATCAACAATCAGTGTCAAGACGTCAGCTATCAGTGTCGAGACATCAACTATCAGTATCGAGACATCAACTATCAGTATCGAGATAACAATATCGGTGCCGAGATATCAACTATCAGTATCACGATACCAACTATCAGTATCGGGACATCAACTTTCAGTGACGAGACATCAACTATTAGTATCCAGACACCAACTGTCAGTGTCCAGACATAAACTATCAATGTCGAGACATCAACTATCAGTGTCCAGACAACAACTATTAGTGTTACGATATCAACTATCAGTATCGAGACATCAACTATCAGTGTCGAGACATCAACTATCAGTGTCGAGACATCAACTATCAGTGTACAGACATAAACTATCAATGTCACAATTTCAACTATCAGCATCGGGACATCAAGTATCAGTGTGAAGAATCAACTATCAGTGTCGAGACATCAACTATCGGTGTCGAGACATCAACTATCAGTGTCCAGACATAAGCTATCAATGTCACGATTTCAACTATCAGTATCGAAACATCAACTTTCAGTATCAGGACATCAATTTTCAGTGTCGCGACATCAATTATCATTATCGAGACACCAACTATCAGTGTCCAGACATCAACTATCAATGTCTCCATTTCGACTATCAGTATCGAGACATCAACTATCAGCATCGAGACATCAACTATCAGTGTCGAGACGTCAGCTATCAGTGTCGAGACATCAACAGTCAGTGTCGAGACATCAACTATTAGTATCCAGATACCAACTATCAGTGTCCAGACATAAACTATCAATGTCACGATTTCAACTATCAGTATCGAGACATCAACTATCAGTGTCGAGACATCAACTATCAGTGTCGAGAAAACAACTATTAGTGTCACGATATCAACTATCAGTATCGAGACATCAACTACCAGTGTTGACACATCAACTACTAGTATCCAGACACCAACTATCAGTGCCCAGACATAAGCTACCAATGTCGAGACATCAACTATCAGTGTCGAGACTACAACTATTAGTGTCACAATATCAACTATCAGTATCAAGACATCAACTATCAGTGTCGAGACATCATCTATTAGTATCAAGACACCAACTATCAGTGTCCAGACATAAACTATCAATGTCACGATTTCAAATATCAGTATCGAGACATCAACTATCAGTGTCGAGACATCAACTATTAGTATCAAGACATCAACTATCAGTTTCACGATATCAACTATCAGTATCGGGACATCGACTATCAGTGTCGAGACATCAACTATCAGTGTCGATACGTCAGCTATCAGTGTCGAGACATCAACGGTCAGTGTCGAGACATCAACTATTAGTATCCAGATACCAACTATCAGTGTCCAGACATAAACTATCAATGTCACGATTTCAACTATCAGTATCGAGACATCAACTATCAGTGTCGAGACATCTACTGTCAGTGTCGAGACATCAACTACTAGTATCCAGACACCAACTATCAGAGTCCAGACATAAGCTACCAATGTCGAGACATAAACTATCAGTGTCTCGACATCAACTATCAGTGTCGGGACTACAACTGTTAGTGTCACGATATCAACTACCAGTATCAAGACATCAACTATTAGTGTCGAGACATGATCTATTAGTATCAAGACACCAACTATCAGTGTCCAGACATAACCTATCAATGTCACGATTTCAAGTATCAGTATCAAGACATCAACTATAAGCATCAAGACATCAACTATCAGTGTCAAGACATCAACTATCAGTGTCGAGACATCAACTATCAGTGTCGAGAAAACCACTATTAGTGTCACGATATGAACTATCAGTTTCGAGATGACAATTATCGGTGTCGAGATATCAACTATTAGTATCCAGACACCAACTGTCAGTGTCCAGACATAAACTACCAATGTCGAGACTACAACTATTAGTGTCACGATATCAACTACCAGTGTCGAGACTTCAACTATCAGTGTCGAGACATCAAATATCAGTGTCGCGACAACAACTATTAGTGTCACGATATCAATTATCAGTATCGAGACATCAACTATCAGTATCGAGACATCAACTATCAGTGTCGAGACATCAACTATCAGTGCCACGATATCAACTATCAGTATCGAGACATCAACTATCAGTATCGAGACATCAACTATCAGTATCAAGACTTCAACTATCAGTGTCGAGACATCAAATATCAGCGTCACGATATCAACTATCAGTGTCAAGACATCATCTATTAGTATCAAGACACCAACTATCAGTGTCCAGACATAAGCTACCAATGTCGAGACATCAACTATCAGTGTCGAGACTACAACTATTAGTGTCACGATATCAACTATCAGTATCAAGACATCAACTATCAGTGTCGAGACATCATCTATTCGTATCAAGACACCAACTATCAGTGTCCAGACATAAACTATCAATGTCACGATTTCAACGATCAGTATCGAGACATCAACTATAAGCATCGGGACATCAACTATCAGTGTCGAGACATCAACTATCAGTGTCGAGACATCAACTATCAGTGTCGAGAAAACCACTATTAGTGTCACGATATCAACTATCAATATCGAGATGACAATTATCGGTGTCGAGATATCAACTATCAGTTTCGCGATAACAACTATCAGTATCGGGACATCAACTATCAGTGTCGAGACAACAACTATTAGTATCCAGACACCAACTATCAGTATCGAGACATCAACTATCAGTGCCACGATATCAACTATCAGTATCGAGACATCAACTATCAGTATCGAGACATCAACTATCATTATCAAGACTTCAACTATCAGTGTCGAGACATCAAATATCAGCGTCACGATATCAACTATCAGTGTCGAGACATCAGCAATCAATGTCGAGACATCAGCTGTCAGTGTCGAGACATCAACTACAGTATCGAGACATCAACAAGCAGTGTCGAGACATCAGCTATCAGTGTCGAGACATCAACTATCAGTGTCACGATATCAACTATCAGTATCGGGACATCAACTATCAGTGTCGAGACAACAACTATTAGTATCCAGACACCAACTATCAGTATCGAGACATCAACTATCAGTGCCACGATATCAACTATCAGTATCGAGACATCAACTATCAGTATCGAGACATCAACTATCATTATCAAGACTTCAACTATCAGTGTCGAGACATCAAATATCAGCGTCACGATATCAACTATCAGTGTCGAGACATCAGCAATCAATGTCGAGACATCAGCTGTCAGTGTCGAGACATCAACTACAGTATCGAGACATCAACAAGCAGTGTCGAGACATCAGCTATCAGTGTCGAGACATCAACTATCAGTGTCACGATATCAACTATCAGTATCGAGATAGCAATTATCGGTGCCGAGATATCAACTATCAGTATCGGGAGACATCAACTATTAGTATCCAGACACCAACTGTCAGTGTCCAGACATAAACTATCAATGTCGAGACATCGACTATCAGTGTCGAGACAACAACTATTAGTTTCACGAAATCAACTATCAGTATCGAGACATCAACTATCAGTATCGAGACATCAACTATCAGTATCGAGACATCAACTATCAGTGTCACGATATCAACTATCAGTATCGAGATAACAATTATCGGTGCCGATATATCAACTATCAGTATCGGTACATCAACTGTCAGTGTCGAGACATCAACTATTAGTATCCAGACACCAACTGCCAGTGTCCAGACATAAACTATCAATGTCGAGACATCGACTATCAGTGTCGAGACAACAACTATTAGTGTCACGAAATCAACTATCAGTATCGAGACATCAACTATCAGTGTCGAGACATCAACTATCAGTGTCGAGACATCAACTATCAGTGTCGAGACATCAACTATCAGTGTCACGATATCAACTATCAGTATCGAGATAACAATTATCGGTGCCGAGATATCAACTATCAGTATCGGGACATCAACTATCAGTGTCGAGACATCAACTATTAGTATCCCGACACCAACTGTCAGTGTCCAGACATAAACTATCAATGTCGAGACATCGACTATCAGTGTCGAGACAGCAACTATTAGTGTCACGAAATCAACTATCAGTATCGAGACATCAACTATCAGTGTCGAGACATCAACTACCAGTGTCGAGACATCAACTATCAGTGTCCAGACATAAACTATCAATGTCACGATTTCAACTATCAGCATCGGGACATCAAGTATCAGTGTCAAGAATCAACTATCAGTGTCGAGACATCAACTATCAGTGTCGAGACATCAACTATCAGAGTCCAGACATAAGCTATCAATGTCACGATTTCAACTATCAGCATCGGGACATCAAGTATCAGTGTCAAGAATCAACTATCAGTGTCGAGACATCAACTATCAGTGTCGAGACATCAACTATCAGTGTCCAGACATAAGCTATCAATGTCACGATTTCAACTATCAGTATCGAGACATCAACTTTCAGTATCAGGACATACATTTTCAGTGTCACGACATCAACTATCATTATCGAGACACCAACTATCAGTGTCCAGACATCAACTACCAATGTCTCCATTTCAACTATCAGTATCGAGACATCAACTATCAGCATCGGGACATCAAGTATCAGTGTCAAGAATCAACTATCAGTGTCGAGACATCAACTATCAGTGTCGTGACATCAACTATCAGTGTCGAGACATCAACGATCAGTGTCGAACAACAGCTATCAGTGTCGAGACATCAACTGTCAGTGTCGAGACAACAACTATTAGTGTCACGATATCAACTATCAGTATCGAGACATCAACTATCAGTGTCGAGACATCAACTATCAGTGTAACGATATCAACTATCGGTATCGAGATATCAACTATTAGTATCGAGACATTTAGTATCAACTATCAGCGTCACGATATCAACTATCAGTATCGAGATGACAACTATCGGTGTCGAGATATCAACTATCAGCGTCACGATATCAACTATCAGTATCGGGATATCGACTATCAGTGTCGAGACATCAACTATTAGTATCCAGACCCCAACAATCAGTGTCCAGACATAAACTATCAATGTCACGATATCAACTATCAGTGTCGAGACATCATCTATTAGTATCAAGACACCAACTATCAGTGTCCAGACATAAGCTACCAATGTCGAGACATCAACTATCAGTGTCGAGACTACAACTATTAGTGTCACGATATCAACTATCAGTATCAAGACATCAACTATCAGTGTCGAGACATCATCTATTCGTATCAAGACAGTAAATATCAGTGTCCAGACATAAACTATCAATGTCACGATTTCAACTATCAGTATCGAGACATCAACTATAAGCATCGGGACATCAACTATCAGTGTCGAGACATCAACTATCAGTGTCGAGACATCAACTATCAGTGTCGAGAAAACCACTATTAGTGTCACTATATCAACTATCAGTATCGAGATGACAATTATCGGTGTCGAGACATCAACTATCAGTGTCACGATATCAACTATCAGTATCGAGATAACAATTATCGGTGCCGAGATATCAACTATCAGTATCGGGACATCAACTATCAGTGTCGACACATCAACCATTAGTATCCAGACACCAACTGTCAGTGTCCAGACATAAACTATCAATGTCGAGACATCGACTATCAGTGTCGAGACAACAACTATTAGTTTCACGAAATCAACTATCAGTATCGAGACATCAACTATCAGTGTCGAGACATCAGATATCAGTGTCGAGACATCAACTATCAGTATCGAGACATCAACTATCAGTATCGAGACATCAACTATCAGTGTCACGATATCAACTATCAGTATCGAGATAACAATTATCGGTGCCGAGATATCAACTATCAGTATCGGTACATCAACTATCAGTGTCGAGACATCAACTATTAGTATCCAGACACCAACTGTCAGTGTCCAGACATAAACTATCAATGTCGAGACATCGACTATCAGTGTCGAGACAACAACTTTTAGTATCACGAAATCAACTATCAGTATCGAGACATCAACTATCAGTGTCGAGACATCAACTATCAGTGTCGAGACATCAACTATCAGTGTCGAGACATCAACTATCAGTGTCACGATATCAACTATCAGTATCGAGATAACAATTATCGGTGCCGAGATATCAACTATCAGTATCGGGACATCAACTATCAGTGTCGAGACATCAACTATTAGTATCCCGACACCAACTGTCAGTGTCCAGACATAAACTATCAATGTCGAGACGTCGACTATCAGTGTCGAGACAACAACTATTAGTGTCACGAAATCAACTATCAGTATCGAGACATCAACTATCAGTGTCGAGACATCAACTACCAGTGTCGAGACATCAACTATCAGTGTCCAGACATAAACTATCAATGTCACGATTTCAACTATCAGCATCGGGACATCAAGTATCAGTGTCAAGCATCAACTATCAGTGTCGAGACATCAACTATCAGTGTCGAGACATCAACTATCAGTGTCCAGACATAAGCTATCAATGTCACGATTTCAACTATCAGTATCGAGACATCAACTTTCAGTATCAGGACATACATTTTCAGTGTCACGACATCAACTATCAGTATCGAGACACCAACTATCAGTGTCCAGACATCAACTACCAATGTCTCCATTTCAACTATCAGTATCGAGACATCAACTATCAGCATCGGGACATCAAGTATCAGTGTCAAGAATCAACTATCAGTGTCGAGACATCAACGATCAGTGTCGAACAACAGCTATCAGTGTCGAGACATCAACTGTCAGTGTCGAGACAACAACTATTAGTGTCACGATATCAACTATCAGTATCGAGACATCAACTATCAGTGTCGAGACATCAACTATCAGTGTAACGATATCAACTATCGGTATCGAGATATCAACTATTAGTATCGAGACATTTAGTATCAACTATCAGCGTCACGATATCAACTATCAGTATCGAGATGACAACTATCGGTGTCGAGATATCAACTATCAGTATCACGATATCAACTATCAGTATCAGGATATCGACTATCAGTGTCGAGACATCAACTATCAGTGTCGAGACATCATCTATTCGTATCAAGACACCAACTATCAGTGTCCAGACATAAACTATCAATGTCACGATTTCAACGATCAGTATCGAGACATCAACTATAAGCATCGGGACATCAACTATCAGTGTCGAGACATCAACTATCAGTGTCGAGACATCAACTATCAGTGTCGAGAAAACCACTATTAGTGTCACGATATCAACTATCAATATCGAGATGACAATTATCGGTGTCGAGATATCAACTATCAGTTTCGCGATAACAACTATCAGTATCGGGACATCAACTATCAGTGTCGAGACAACAACTATTAGTATCCAGACACCAACTATCAGTATCGAGACATCAACTATCAGTGCCACGATATCAACTATCAGTATCGAGACATCAACTATCAGTATCGAGACATCAACTATCATTATCAAGACTTCAACTATCAGTGTCGAGACATCAAATATCAGCGTCACGATATCAACTATCAGTGTCGAGACATCAGCAATCAATGTCGAGACATCAGCTGTCAGTGTCGAGACATCAACTACAGTATCGAGACATCAACAAGCAGTGTCGAGACATCAGCTATCAGTGTCGAGACATCAACTATCAGTGTCACGATATCAACTATCAGTATCGGGACATCAACTATCAGTGTCGAGACAACAACTATTAGTATCCAGACACCAACTATCAGTATCGAGACATCAACTATCAGTGCCACGATATCAACTATCAGTATCGAGACATCAACTATCAGTATCGAGACATCAACTATCATTATCAAGACTTCAACTATCAGTGTCGAGACATCAAATATCAGCGTCACGATATCAACTATCAGTGTCGAGACATCAGCAATCAATGTCGAGACATCAGCTGTCAGTGTCGAGACATCAACTACAGTATCGAGACATCAACAAGCAGTGTCGAGACATCAGCTATCAGTGTCGAGACATCAACTATCAGTGTCACGATATCAACTATCAGTATCGAGATAGCAATTATCGGTGCCGAGATATCAACTATCAGTATCGGGAGACATCAACTATTAGTATCCAGACACCAACTGTCAGTGTCCAGACATAAACTATCAATGTCGAGACATCGACTATCAGTGTCGAGACAACAACTATTAGTTTCACGAAATCAACTATCACTATCGAGACATCAACTATCAGTATCGAGACATCAACTATCAGTATCGAGACATCAACTATCAGTGTCACGATATCAACTATCAGTATCGAGATAACAATTATCGGTGCCGATATATCAACTATCAGTATCGGTACATCAACTGTCAGTGTCGAGACATCAACTATTAGTATCCAGACACCAACTGCCAGTGTCCAGACATAAACTATCAATGTCGAGACATCGACTATCAGTGTCGAGACAACAACTATTAGTGTCACGAAATCAACTATCAGTATCGAGACATCAACTATCAGTGTCGAGACATCAACTATCAGTGTCGAGACATCAACTATCAGTGTCGAGACATCAACTACCAGTGTCACGATATCAACTATCAGTATCGAGATAACAATTATCGGTGCCGAGATATCAACTATCAGTATCGGGACATCAACTATCAGTGTCGAGACATCAACTATTAGTATCCCGACACCAACTGTCAGTGTCCAGACATAAACTATCAATGTCGAGACATCGACTATCAGTGTCGAGACAGCAACTATTAGTGTCACGAAATCAACTATCAGTATCGAGACATCAACTATCAGTGTCGAGACATCAACTACCAGTGTCGAGACATCAACTATCAGTGTCCAGACATAAACTATCAATGTCACGATTTCAACTATCAGCATCGGGACATCAAGTATCAGTGTCAAGAATCAACTATCAGTGTCGAGACATCAACTATCAGTGTCGAGACATCAACTATCAGAGTCCAGACATAAGCTATCAATGTCACGATTTCAACTATCAGCATCGGGACATCAAGTATCAGTGTCAAGAATCAACTATCAGTGTCGAGACATCAACTATCAGTGTCGAGACATCAACTATCAGTGTCCAGACATAAGCTATCAATGTCACGATTTCAACTATCAGTATCGAGACATCAACTTTCAGTATCAGGACATACATTTTCAGTGTCACGACATCAACTATCATTATCGAGACACCAACTATCAGTGTCCAGACATCAACTACCAATGTCTCCATTTCAACTATCAGTATCGAGACATCAACTATCAGCATCGGGACATCAAGTATCAGTGTCAAGAATCAACTATCAGTGTCGAGACATCAACTATCAGTGTCGTGACATCAACTATCAGTGCCGAGACATCAACGATCAGTGTCGAACAACAGCTATCAGTGTCGAGACATCAACTGTCAGTGTCGAGACAACAACTATTAGTGTCACGATATCAACTATCAGTATCGAGACATCAACTATCAGTGTCGAGACATCAACTATCAGTGTAACGATATCAACTATCGGTATCGAGATATCAACTATTAGTATCGAGACATTTAGTATCAACTATCAGCGTCACGATATCAACTATCAGTATCGAGATGACAACTATCGGTGTCGAGATATCAACTATCAGCGTCACGATATCAACTATCAGTATCGGGATATCGACTATCAGTGTCGAGACATCAACTATTAGTATCCAGACCCCAACAATCAGTGTCCAGACATAAACTATCAATGTCACGATATCAACTATCAGTGTCGAGACATCATCTATTAGTATCAAGACACCAACTATCAGTGTCCAGACATAAGCTACCAATGTCGAGACATCAACTATCAGTGTCGAGACTACAACTATTAGTGTCACGATATCAACTATCAGTATCAAGACATCAACTATCAGTGTCGAGACATCATCTATTCGTATCAAGACAGTAACTATCAGTGTCCAGACATAAACTATCAATGTCACGATTTCAACTATCAGTATCGAGACATCAACTATAAGCATCGGGACATCAACTATCAGTGTCGAGACATCAACTATCAGTGTCGAGACATCAACTATCAGTGTCGAGAAAACCACTATTAGTGTCACTATATCAACTATCAGTATCGAGATGACAATTATCGGTGTCGAGACATCAACTATCAGTGTCACGATATCAACTATCAGTATCGAGATAACAATTATCGGTGCCGAGATATCAACTATCAGTATCGGGACATCAACTATCAGTGTCGACACATCAACCATTAGTATCCAGACACCAACTGTCAGTGTCCAGACATAAACTATCAATGTCGAGACATCGACTATCAGTGTCGAGACAACAACTATTAGTTTCACGAAATCAACTATCAGTATCGAGACATCAACTATCAGTGTCGAGACATCAGATATCAGTGTCGAGACATCAACTATCAGTATCGAGACATCAACTATCAGTATCGAGACATCAACTATCAGTGTCACGATATCAACTATCAGTATCGAGATAACAATTATCGGTGCCGAGATATCAACTATCAGTATCGGTACATCAACTATCAGTGTCGAGACATCAACTATTAGTATCCAGACACCAACTGTCAGTGTCCAGACATAAACTATCAATGTCGAGACATCGACTATCAGTGTCGAGACAACAACTTTTAGTATCACGAAATCAACTATCAGTATCGAGACATCAACTATCAGTGTCGAGACATCAACTATCAGTGTCGAGACATCAACTATCAGTGTCGAGACATCAACTATCAGTGTCACGATATCAACTATCAGTATCGAGATAACAATTATCGGTGCCGAGATATCAACTATCAGTATCGGGACATCAACTATCAGTGTCGAGACATCAACTATTAGTATCCCGACACCAACTGTCAGTGTCCAGACATAAACTATCAATGTCGAGACGTCGACTATCAGTGTCGAGACAACAACTATTAGTGTCACGAAATCAACTATCAGTATCGAGACATCAACTATCAGTGTCGAGACATCAACTACCAGTGTCGAGACATCAACTATCAGTGTCCAGACATAAACTATCAATGTCACGATTTCAACTATCAGCATCGGGACATCAAGTATCAGTGTCAAGCATCAACTATCAGTGTCGAGACATCAACTATCAGTGTCGAGACATCAACTATCAGTGTCCAGACATAAGCTATCAATGTCACGATTTCAACTATCAGTATCGAGACATCAACTTTCAGTATCAGGACATACATTTTCAGTGTCACGACATCAACTATCAGTATCGAGACACCAACTATCAGTGTCCAGACATCAACTACCAATGTCTCCATTTCAACTATCAGTATCGAGACATCAACTATCAGCATCGGGACATCAAGTATCAGTGTCAAGAATCAACTATCAGTGTCGAGACATCAACGATCAGTGTCGAACAACAGCTATCAGTGTCGAGACATCAACTGTCAGTGTCGAGACAACAACTATTAGTGTCACGATATCAACTATCAGTATCGAGACATCAACTATCAGTGTCGAGACATCAACTATCAGTGTAACGATATCAACTATCGGTATCGAGATATCAACTATTAGTATCGAGACATTTAGTATCAACTATCAGCGTCACGATATCAACTATCAGTATCGAGATGACAACTATCGGTGTCGAGATATCAACTATCAGTATCACGATATCAACTATCAGTATCAGGATATCGACTATCAGTGTCGAGACATCAACTATCAGTGTCAAGACATCATCTATTAGTATCAAGACACCAACTATCAGTGTCCAGACATAAGCTACCAATGTCGAGACATCAACTATCAGTGTCGAGACTACAACTATTAGTGTCACGATATCAACTATCAGTATCAAGACATCAACTATCAGTGTCGAGACATCATCTATTCGTATCAAGACACCAACTATCAGTGTCCAGACATAAACTATCAATGTCACGATTTCAACGATCAGTATCGAGACATCAACTATAAGCATCGGGACATCAACTATCAGTGTCGAGACATCAACTATCAGTGTCGAGACATCAACTATCAGTGTCGAGAAAACCACTATTAGTGTCACGATATCAACTATCAATATCGAGATGACAATTATCGGTGTCGAGATATCAACTATCAGTTTCGCGATAACAACTATCAGTATCGGGACATCAACTATCAGTGTCGAGACAACAACTATTAGTATCCAGACACCAACTATCAGTATCGAGACATCAACTATCAGTGCCACGATATCAACTATCAGTATCGAGACATCAACTATCAGTATCGAGACATCAACTATCATTATCAAGACTTCAACTATCAGTGTCGAGACATCAAATATCAGCGTCACGATATCAACTATCAGTGTCGAGACATCAGCAATCAATGTCGAGACATCAGCTGTCAGTGTCGAGACATCAACTACAGTATCGAGACATCAACAAGCAGTGTCGAGACATCAGCTATCAGTGTCGAGACATCAACTATCAGTGTCACGATATCAACTATCAGTATCGGGACATCAACTATCAGTGTCGAGACAACAACTATTAGTATCCAGACACCAACTATCAGTATCGAGACATCAACTATCAGTGCCACGATATCAACTATCAGTATCGAGACATCAACTATCAGTATCGAGACATCAACTATCATTATCAAGACTTCAACTATCAGTGTCGAGACATCAAATATCAGCGTCACGATATCAACTATCAGTGTCGAGACATCAGCAATCAATGTCGAGACATCAGCTGCCAGTGTCGAGACATCAACTACAGTATCGAGACATCAACAAGCAGTGTCGAGACATCAGCTATCAGTGTCGAGACATCAACTATCAGTGTCACGATATCAACTATCAGTATCGAGATAGCAATTATCGGTGCCGAGATATCAACGATCAGTATCGGGAGACATCAACTATTAGTATCCAGACACCAACTGTCAGTGTCCAGACATAAACTATCAATGTCGAGACATCGACTATCAGTGTCGAGACAACAACTATTAGTTTCACGAAATCAACTATCAGTATCGAGACATCAACTATCAGTATCGAGACATCAACTATCAGTATCGAGACATCAACTATCAGTGTCACGATATCAACTATCAGTATCGAGATAACAATTATCGGTGCCGATATATCAACTATCAGTATCGGTACATCAACTGTCAGTGTCGAGACATCAACTATTAGTATCCAGACACCAACTGCCAGTGTCCAGACATAAACTATCAATGTCGAGACATCGACTATCAGTGTCGAGACAACAACTATTAGTGTCACGAAATCAACTATCAGTATCGAGACATCAACTATCAGTGTCGAGACATCAACTATCAGTGTCGAGACATCAACTATCAGTGTCGAGACATCAACTACCAGTGTCACGATATCAACTATCAGTATCGAGATAACAATTATCGGTGCCGAGATATCAACTATCAGTATCGGGACATCAACTATCAGTGTCGAGACATCAACTATTAGTATCCCGACACCAACTGTCAGTGTCCAGACATAAACTATCAATGTCGAGACATCGACTATCAGTGTCGAGACAGCAACTATTAGTGTCACGAAATCAACTATCAGTATCGAGACATCAACTATCAGTGTCGAGACATCAACTACCAGTGTCGAGACATCAACTATCAGTGTCCAGACATAAACTATCAATGTCACGATTTCAACTATCAGCATCGGGACATCAAGTATCAGTGTCAAGAATCAACTATCAGTGTCGAGACATCAACTATCAGTGTCGAGACATCAACTATCAGAGTCCAGACATAAGCTATCAATGTCACGATTTCAACTATCAGCATCGGGACATCAAGTATCAGTGTCAAGAATCAACTATCAGTGTCGAGACATCAACTATCAGTGTCGAGACATCAACTATCAGTGTCCAGACATAAGCTATCAATGTCACGATTTCAACTATCAGTATCGAGACATCAACTTTCAGTATCAGGACATACATTTTCAGTGTCACAACATCAACTATCATTATCGAGACACCAACTATCAGTGTCCAGACATCAACTACCAATGTCTCCATTTCAACTATCAGTATCGAGACATCAACTATCAGCATCGGGACATCAAGTATCAGTGTCAAGAATCAACTATCAGTGTCGAGACATCAACTATCAGTGTCGTGACATCAACTATCAGTGCCGAGACATCAACGATCAGTGTCGAACAACAGCTATCAGTGTCGAGACATCAACTGTCAGTGTCGAGACAACAACTATTAGTGTCACGATATCAACTATCAGTATCGAGACATCAACTATCAGTGTCGAGACATCAACTATCAGTGTAACGATATCAACTATCGGTATCGAGATATCAACTATTAGTATCGAGACATTTAGTATCAACTATCAGCGTCACGATATCAACTATCAGTATCGAGATGACAACTATCGGTGTCGAGATATCAACTATCAGCGTCACGATATCAACTATCAGTATCGGGATATCGACTATCAGTGTCGAGACATCAACTATTAGTATCCAGACCCCAACAATCAGTGTCCAGACATAAACTATCAATGTCACGATATCAACTATCAGTGTCGAGACATCATCTATTAGTATCAAGACACCAACTATCAGTGTCCAGACATAAGCTACCAATGTCGAGACATCAACTATCAGTGTCGAGACTACAACTATTAGTGTCACGATATCAACTATCAGTATCAAGACATCAACTATCAGTGTCGAGACATCATCTATTCGTATCAAGACAGTAACTATCAGTGTCCAGACATAAACTATCAATGTCACGATTTCAACTATCAGTATCGAGACATCAACTATAAGCATCGGGACATCAACTATCAGTGTCGAGACATCAACTATCAGTGTCGAGACATCAACTATCAGTGTCGAGAAAACCACTATTAGTGTCACTATATCAACTATCAGTATCGAGATGACAATTATCGGTGTCGAGACATCAACTATCAGTGTCACGATATCAACTATCAGTATCGAGATAACAATTATCGGTGCCGAGATATCAACTATCAGTATCGGGACATCAACTATCAGTGTCGACACATCAACCATTAGTATCCAGACACCAACTGTCAGTGTCCAGACATAAACTATCAATGTCGAGACATCGACTATCAGTGTCGAGACAACAACTATTAGTTTCACGAAATCAACTATCAGTATCGAGACATCAACTATCAGTGTCGAGACATCAGATATCAGTGTCGAGACATCAACTATCAGTATCGAGACATCAACTATCAGTATCGAGACATCAACTATCAGTGTCACGATATCAACTATCAGTATCGAGATAACAATTATCGGTGCCGAGATATCAACTATCAGTATCGGTACATCAACTATCAGTGTCGAGACATCAACTATTAGTATCCAGACACCAACTGTCAGTGTCCAGACATAAACTATCAATGTCGAGACATCGACTATCAGTGTCGAGACAACAACTTTTAGTATCACGAAATCAACTATCAGTATCGAGACATCAACTATCAGTGTCGAGACATCAACTATCAGTGTCGAGACATCAACTATCAGTGTCGAGACATCAACTATCAGTGTCACGATATCAACTATCAGTATCGAGATAACAATTATCGGTGCCGAGATATCAACTATCAGTATCGGGACATCAACTATCAGTGTCGAGACATCAACTATTAGTATCCCGACACCAACTGTCAGTGTCCAGACATAAACTATCAATGTCGAGACGTCGACTATCAGTGTCGAGACAACAACTATTAGTGTCACGAAATCAACTATCAGTATCGAGACATCAACTATCAGTGTCGAGACATCAACTACCAGTGTCGAGACATCAACTATCAGTGTCCAGACATAAACTATCAATGTCACGATTTCAACTATCAGCATCGGGACATCAAGTATCAGTGTCAAGCATCAACTATCAGTGTCGAGACATCAACTATCAGTGTCGAGACATCAACTATCAGTGTCCAGACATAAGCTATCAATGTCACGATTTCAACTATCAGTATCGAGACATCAACTTTCAGTATCAGGACATACATTTTCAGTGTCACGACATCAACTATCAGTATCGAGACACCAACTATCAGTGTCCAGACATCAACTACCAATGTCTCCATTTCAACTATCAGTATCGAGACATCAACTATCAGCATCGGGACATCAAGTATCAGTGTCAAGAATCAACTATCAGTGTCGAGACATCAACGATCAGTGTCGAACAACAGCTATCAGTGTCGAGACATCAACTGTCAGTGTCGAGACAACAACTATTAGTGTCACGATATCAACTATCAGTATCGAGACATCAACTATCAGTGTCGAGACATCAACTATCAGTGTAACGATATCAACTATCGGTATCGAGATATCAACTATTAGTATCGAGACATTTAGTATCAACTATCAGCGTCACGATATCAACTATCAGTATCGAGATGACAACTATCGGTGTCGAGATATCAACTATCAGTATCACGATATCAACTATCAGTATCAGGATATCGACTATCAGTGTCGAGACATCAACTATTAGTATCCAGACCCCAACAATCAGTGTCCAGACATAAACTATCAATGTCACGATTTCAACTATCAGTATCGAGACATCACCTATACTGATAGTTGATGTCTCGATACTGATCGGGACATCAACTATCAGCATCGGGACATCAACTATCAATGTCGAGACATCAGCTACCAATGTCGAGACATCAACTATCAGTATCGAGACATCAACTATCAGCATCGGGACATCAACTATCAATGTCGAGACATCAGCTATCAGTGTCGAGACATCAACTACAGTATCGAGACATCAACAATCAGTGTCGAGACATAAGCTATCAGTCTCGAGACATCAACTATCAGTATCGAGACATTAACTATCAGTGTCACGATATCAACTATCAGTATCGAGACATCAACTATCAGTATCGAGACCTCAACTATCAGTGTCAAGACATCAATTATCAGTGTCGAGAGTTCAACTGTCAGTGTCGAGACAACAACTATTAGTTTCACGATATCAACTATCAGTATCGAGACAACAACTATTAGTGTCACGACATCAACTGTCAGTGTCGAGACATCAACTATCAGTGTCGAGACATCAACGATCAATGTCGAGACATCAGCGATCAATGTCGCGACATCAGATATCAGTGTCGAGACATAGACCATCAGTATCACGATATCAACTATCAGTGTCGAGACATCAGCTATCAGTGTCGAGACATCAACTACAGTATCGAGACATCAACAATCAGTGTCGCGACTACAACTATTAGCGTCACGATATCAACTATCAGTATCGAGTCATCAACTATCAGTGTCCAGGTCCAGACATAAACTATCATTGTCACGATTTCAACTATCAGCATCGGGACATCAAGTATCAGTGTCAAGAATCAACTATCAGTGTCGAACATCAACTATCAGTGTCGAGACATCAACTATCAGTGTTCAGGAATAAGCTATCAATGTCACGATTTTAACTATCAGTATCGAGACATCAACTATCAGTATCAGGACATCAATTTTCAGTGTCACGACATCAACTATCATTATGGAGACACCAACTATCAGTGTCCAGACATCAACTATCAATGTCACGATTTCAATTATCAGTATCGAGACATCAACTATAAGCATCGGGACATCAAGTATCAGTGTCAAGAATCATTTATCAGTGTCGAGACATCAACTATCAGTGTCGAGACTACAACTATTAGTGTCACGATGTAACTATCAGTATCAAGACATCAACTATCAGTGTTACGATATCAACTATCGGTATCGAGACATCAACTGTCAGTGTCGAGACATCAACTTTTGTAGTGTGGTAGTCATGCCTTCGCCCATATATTCAATGTATTTCTAATTATTGTTAGTATAATACAAACCTTATATCAACATAGACGTGTATTATTACTCCCGTCCTTACATGGCGACCTAGCCAGTGCAAGCGATGTGCGCGCTTGTTTAATAATATTTTTTCATAAAAACGTTTTGGAGCTTAAATATTGTTATTGAGCATATCGTCACTAAGAGGACTGTAAAGACATCAAAATGAGGAGAAAGAAGAAGAAAAAGAAAACCACTATGAGTGACTTCGAAGGGAGACAGACAAAAGCTAAGAATACCTATAGCCATAAGTTGGTGTAGCAAGAGGACAAGGTCAAGAACAAAAGTACTTTAAAGAAGAAAGAAAGGAAAGAAGGAAAAAAAGAACTTTCTTCTGGTAAATACCTACTCCGATGCAAGTGGTGATACTTTCCACCAGAAAAACTTCATTTTGAGAGTGACAAGAATGTGAGAGCCAGTGTGCAAAGTGTAAAACTAAAGCAGTGTAGTACTAAGTGCAATGTATTAGGTAATAGCTGATGACGTCGGTTTCAAAATTTTAGAGACAATCATTTGGGGTGACTTGATAAGTAGCAAGTATAATTATAAAATTGTGAAAGAAAAGAAATTTAAAAAAATCCCTTTCGTGATAATCAGAGTCGAAATTATTTTATAGATTATAAACATTATAATTATATTATTGAAATAGGATATTTGTTTTGTTGGAACTTTATTACGAATTCATTTCATTAAGGTTGTTTAACATTCCAGAGCGCTGGTCACTTGACACTAGTGTCATATTGCTTACTGCTTATTAGGGAAGGTATGCGTTACCATTTCCAATAAGGAGATGTGTTTATGTAGGTGGCATTATTGATTTTGCTTAAAATATTATGACATAATATTCAGAACTATGTGGGAAAATGAAATTAATTTGTTGTTAAATATAACTGTAAACAAATGGTCTGATCAACCATGAGTTGCAGAATTATATTATATAAACAGAATAATTTTGTAAGAATTATGTCTTGGAAATACTACTATAACATGACGATAAGAATGCGATGTGACTATGTTTCAACGATTGAATAATATATAAATAATAACCCTATATCTCGATCATTATCAACGCGAGTCGTATTAGTGAGAGAACTAGGAGTATAAATAATGAATATAAAGTAATAAAAATGAATTATTATAAAGTATGCATACATACTAAAATATAAATAAAATACGATTATGTAAAGAATATGAAGAAAAAATAAACAATAAATAAAAAACATGAATAATTTTATTGTTTATAGAAAATAAACACTGTTGTCTGCAATAGTGAATATTAGAAAAAACGGACATAACCCAGAACTTTGACGTAGCATCCCATGACCCCATGACAGATAGCTAAGATACTCGGACTTGACAAAATAATGAGTTTTGTAGGCTAAATTTTAACACAGGTTTTCTGTATTGTTTAATCCTTAGTTTTATTATGAATGTAATCTTTTTAATTATACCTAGATACTTAACAATACTTATAAAAAAAACATGTAATCATTTTTTTTTTTATTCTTTTTGCGGTGGAGGTGTGGTGTGGTAGTCATGCCTTCGCCCATATATTCAATGTATTCCTAATTATTGTTAGTATAATACAAACCTTATATCAACATAGACGTGTATTATTACTCCCATCCTTACACTATCAGTGTCGAGACATCAACTATCAGTGTCGAGACATCAACGATCAGTGTCGAACATCAGCTATCAGTGTCTAGACATCAACTGTCAGTGTCGAGACAACAACTATTAGTATCGAGACACCAACTATCAGTGTCCAGACATCAACGATCAGTGTCGAACATCGGCTATCAGTGTCGAGACATCAACTGTCAGTGTCGAGAAAACAACTATTAGTGTCACGATTTCAACTATCAGTATCGAGACATCAACTACCAGTGTCGAGACATCAACTACTAGTATCCAGACACCAACTATCAGTATCCAGACACCAACTATCAGTGTCCAGACATAAACTACCAATGTCGAGACTACAACTATTAGTGTCACGATATCAACTATCAGTATCGAGACATCAACTATCAGTGTCGAGACATCAACTATTTGAATCAAGACACCAACTATCAGTGTCCAGACATAAACTATCAATGTCACGATTTCAACTATCAGTATCGAGACATCAACTATCAGCATCGGGACACCAAGTATCAGTGTCAAGAATCAACTATCAGTGTCGAGACATCAACTATCAGTGTCGAGACTACAACTATTAGTGTCACGATGTAACTATCAGTATCAAGACATCAACTATCAGTGTAACGATATCAACTATCGGTATCGAGATAACAACTATCACTGTCGAGACATCAACTATCAGTGTCGAGACATCAACTATCAGTGTCGAGACATCAACGATCAGTGCCAAACATCAGCTATCAGTGTCGAGACATCAAATGTCAGTGTCGAGACAACAACTATTAGTGTCACGATATCAACTATCAGTATCGAGACATCAACTATCAGTGTCGAGACATCAGCTATCAGTGTAACGATATCAACTATCGGTGTCGAGATATCAACTATTAGTATCAAGACACCAACTATCAGTGTCCAGACATCAACGATCAGTGTCGAACATCAGCTATCAGTGTCGAGATTTCAACTGTCAGTGTCGAGACAACAACTATTAGTTTCACGATATCAACTATCAGTAGGTATCGAGACAACAACTATTAGTGTCACGACATCAACTGTCAGTGTCGAGACATCAACTATCAGTGTCGAGACATCAACTATCAATGTCGAGACATCAACGATCAATGTCGCGACATCATATATCAGTGTCGAGACATAGACCATCAGTATCACGATATCAACTATCAGTGTCGAGACATCAGCTATCAGTGTCGAGACATCAACTACAGTATTGAGACATCAACAATCAGTGTCGAGACTACAACTATTAGTGTCACGATATCAACTATCAGTATCGAGACATCAACTATCAGTGTCGAGACATCAACTATTAGTATCAAGACACCAACTATCAGTGTCAGTGTCGAGACTATAACTATTAGCGTCACGATGTAACTATCAGTATCAAGACATCAACTATCAGTGTAACGATATCAACTATCGGTATCGAGACATCAACTATCAGTGTCGAGACATCAACTATCAGTGTCGAGATATCAACTATCAGTGTCGAGACATAAACGATCAGTGTCGAACATCAGCTATCAGTGTCGAGACATCAACTATCAGTATATAGACATCAACTATCAGTATCGAGACATCAACTATCAGCATCGGGACATCAACTATCAGTGTCAAGACATCAACTATCAGTGTCGAACAACAACTATTAGTGTCACGATATCAACTATCCGTATCGAGACATCAACTATCAGTGTCGAGACATCAACTATCAGTGTAACGATATCAACTATCGGTATCGAGACATCAACTATCAGTGTCGAGCCATCAACTGTCAGTGTCGAGAAAACAACTATTAGTGTCACGATATCAACTATCAGTATCGAGACATCAACTACCAGTGTCGAGACATCAACTACTATACTATCGCCCTGGAATATACCCCGCTGAATCCTGATCCGTTCACCGTTCCCTTGAATTTGTCGACATCCTGCATAGTGAAGTACCGTCCTCCATTGCCCCATACATGATGTCAAGGAGGTGCGTAGAGTTGTATTTACTTTGTACAACTCTAACGGGTGTGTAACGGTTGATATAATAACAAAAAATCTAACGTTCACTTGACCTAATTTCAGTTTATATACTTTTGTTTAATATAACGATCAGTTGAGATAATGAATTGTTGATATAATTTCATTTTATCTAATTTCTTATGATATAATAAACATTTCCTATAATGCAAATTTGACATAATATTCATGTAGTATATTATTCATTTACTATAATATTCATAATCTCTAATAACTTTTAATATAATTTAGAAAATCTGATACGATTTTAAACGCCTGCTAGTATGGTGCTAGCAAAAATGCATCGCATAAGCATTAATTGCTACAAAAGTTTGCTTTTATGCGTGAGGTGGGTAGACTATACACGAATTTATTATTTTTCTTACTGTCATACAGTTACAGCGAAATTATTCATTGTGTGGCTATTGCAATCTCGATCGGCTATAAAAAAATATTGTACTGTTTTTTTTTTTCTTCGCTTTATACCCTATACACCTACCACCCTCAACTATTGTAACCAGTAGAAATTAGATGCAATCTGGACTTTAGGGCACCCCGACTCGGACAGGTTAGGTTAGAAGGGGATGGCGGGGTCGTGTGAGCGAGCGAAGCGAGCGAATAGACCCCGCCATCCCCTTCGTGGTTATTTTTTTATAAACCATCCAGAAGTAGGAGCCCCGCGAAGCGGGGCTCCGTCGACCAGGCCCACCCTCAACCATGCATTGAATATTTTAAGATTTGGTTAGGTGCCATTTGAGTTAGGTTAGAACTGTGACCATTAAACATGAAAATTAGGTCAAAAGAACATTAGGTGAAATGAATGTTATATAAAAAGAATATTATACATATTGAAAATTATATAAAATGAACGTTATACTAAATGTTTTATATTAAATGAAAATTATATCATATGAAACATTAGGTCATATGAAATTAGGTTACATGATTTTATAGCATTTGGAAATTATATTATATGAACGTTATTTCAAGTGAAATTAGAGCATTTGTTATTATATCATACATTACACACCCAACTCTAACACCCTCTTGAGCCATGTATGTGGCACCGAGTCGAAGGCCTTCGTATAATCTATCCAACATGTCGACTGATCCTTTCGGGATCGGCGAACCTGTTGGCTAATGGCTATATCAATGAGGAGTAGCTCCTTAGTACCGCGGAACCCGTTCCATCAACTTTATTGTTAACATAATGGCGACACAATAGACTTTTTTTTAGTTAATATGAAGTTGTTTACGAACGGCAGTGATCGAAGAACGGAAGTCTGGCATCGCTGCATAGCAAGATGTCGCGCGATTTATGTAGCGAAGTGGCAACAGCGCACAATATAATACAACCAATCGTAGAGAAGGTAGCCTCTGATTGGCCCGTTTGAATCTGATCAACAATTGATGGAGTGGAATTGTCTAAAAAATACTGTTTAATGTTCGTATTTTTGCCACCAGAGGGTTGGCAATTGTTGATCTGACCGGAGCCACATTTGTACGCCGAATCCTACATTAGATCAACAAAAGCTGTTCTGATCAACAATTGCCAACTGATCAACAATTAACTGACGCCACAACCCGTTTGATCAACATTTGCCGAGTGGAGATATCTATATATATAGATATATATACATTTATATATATATATATATATATATGATAAGAACATAGGAACAGACAGCGGGAAGCGACTTTGTTTTATACTATGTAGTGATTTCATTTTTTTGCGTCAGGATGGCGCAAATAAAAAAAACTTTCTTTCTTACGAGTCCATTTTTATGCCAAGTTTAGCAATAAGAAATCCTACCCCTGGTAAGCAAAACGACTTGTTTCTGGCCATATGAACAGGGCATTAATCTATTCAGAGCTAACAATTCAGCACTTCCAACGCTCCGGCCGCAATTCCCCCGCCGTATGTTTCCACCCAGGTCGTTAGAGACAGACAAAGTGCTATCACGTCGATGCAGATTGAGACGATCTGTCTGGAGCATTTGATGCGAACAATTGAACAGCGGGCTGACTTATACATGCTGGATTGACTCGCTGCGTTTAATTATGTTATCTGGTGCTGTATGTATACTAATGTAGTATGTTTAGAATGATGATTGGTCTATTACGGAATTCTGTGAGTGTGTAATATGCAACTAGTGTGATAGCTAAGTATACGTGTAGAATTATTAACATCTAGATAAGTAGAGATAGATAGGTAGAGAGTTATGTTTTCCTGTAGGTTCTTTTTAGGGTTATTATCTCAGAAAAAAACTACAAAACTAGTCGGGCAATATTTATGATTAGTTACGGTTTACTCACGTGCATTTTTCGGGATTGCCCGACTAGTTTTGGACCCAAACGGAGCCCTTAATCATGAGCTGAACACGCGGCGAGGTCGCGAGTCGAACTCTCTCGAAATGTTCGACTCGCGACCTCGCCGCGAAGTCGCGAGGCGCCGCCGCTCTCGTGAACTCTCATAGCACAGCCTTCTTGTAACTCTTAGAAGTTTCATTTATTCCATAAACATTAAAATACATAACTATATATCACCGCAGTGTACGCCTCGCGCCTACCACAAAAGATATGGATGCCTAACAGCCGAAAAGGGATAAGCACCATTTTTTTGCGAAATGGACTTATTGTACAAGGTTAGTTGGAAAGGGGGTACTAATCCGTAGGCTACTTAAAGTATCACTGATGACGATTTTAAAGCAAAGGTTGAAAGGGGAATGCCTAGATCCGGCCAGTACAAAGTAGTAAGAACAGACATGCCGTAATTTTGATAATTCGCGTTTATTTTTTGTAAGATTTATGCAATATAAATAAAGTCTGGGGAAGTACACCGTCGGATAGTCATTTTAAATAGTATTTTATTGTTTTGGTTAGTAAGTTTCAACGCTTTTGTTTATCTACAACTGTAAATAGAAATGTTGCACAGTACAAAAATATAATTATATCGATACTAAAATTACGTTTATAAATCGATTACAACCATGAAACAATATGTAATTGTAAATAATTATATCATAATAATATCATGTTATTTAGGTAAATATGTATTTATTTTTTATTCACGTTTTCTTGTTTGAGAAATGTGTTAAGTGAATTATTGTGCTCTTCCATTAATAGCTACAAATTATAGTACTAAGTTTTATTAGTAATAAGCTATTACGAATAATCCTAGTAACCACTATAACACAACAGGTTTGTCACTATTCTTGTGATTTAACTTAGGGCTACTTTCTTATACGAAACACAATAAATAACATAATATTTTATATGTATAGGTACCAAAGGCATTCAATAGTGTTAGTTAACATATTTAATTAATCTCTTTGATTTATACTAATTTTAAATTAATGTTTTGTAACATTATGAAATAATTTACAAAGCTATTACTACTATATGCATATTACTATCAACTATTTATTTTGCGAAATAAGTATATTTCTTTTTTTATTTTATATTCCATTCGATTTTATACATACTTGATAATCGATTACGTTTAAAATCGAATATTGTTATAATTTTATTTTAATGGCGACAACACCTTTGTCACAATTAAAATGGCTTCCACTTTTTTCTTACGATTATTGCCAAAAATAAGTAGTTATCTGTATCGAAGTAAGTACCTAACCATATTATGTATAATATTCCTATCGTGAATACAATATTATGGATTTTTGTTAAATAAAATACTTTGTTTAGTAAAAGTATGATTTTAATGTTATTTGGTATTATGAAATTCATGTTTTATCATCGTTGCCATGGCAACGTCAATATACGACAAATTCCAAATAATATAAGATTTATTTTGCTTTGGTTTTGGTTTGGTTATTTAGGTATTATTCTGACCAAAAACGGTTCAGTTTTGTTATTTACATAATTGAATGCTTTAATCAAACAATAATATTAAGATTTTTACAAAAATACTGAAGGTCTACCAATACGACAAGGGTTAAAAAAATTATTCATGGAAATGTCGACGGAATATAAAGAAAATGTTAGTTCGATTTTCGAATTACCATACTTCCCCAGGTTAAAAATCTACTATTAGGGTCAACTTAATCGACCTATAACTTTTCTTGGTGCACTTCCAGCGGAAATGTTGTTATTGTAATACATTCTACAATATTTGCCCTTTTTAATAAGATATTTTTCATCCTTGTTCTATCTGGCCGAGTCGTAAAAGAAATCTTGGCATTCCCCTTTCAAAATTCGATCATTTTTATTTCCATGATTTTATTTTAGTTTTTAGGGTTCCGTACCCAAAGGGTAAAACGGGACCCTATTACTAAGGCTCCGCTGTCGTCTGTCCGTCTGTCTGTCCGTCCCTCACGAGGCTGTATCTCATGAACAGTGATAGACAGTTGAAATTTTCACAGATGATGTATTTCTGTTGCCGCTATAACAACAAATACCTACTAAAAACAGAATAAAATAAATATTTAAGGGGGCTCACATACAACAAACGTGATTATTAGATTTTTTGCCGTTTTTATAGATAATGGTACGGAACCCTTCGTGCGCGAGTCCGACTAGCACATGGCCGGTTTTTTCAAAAATTCTTCATTCCTGATTTAGTTACGAATTCATAAAATAGAGCATCTAATCCGTGACTCCAAATATGACCTAAAATGTAAACACAGCTCATCATAGCTAAGGATAGATAGTTTTTAGCGATTTTTTTTGAGATCTTTTATTTGCTTTTTCTCCTGAATTATTGACTTTTGGAGAAAGTTGTAGAACAAAAATTAACCATTATTATTGGTACTTTATCACCCTTTCAAATTAGTAACCCCTTTCCAACTAACCTTGTATATCGTTGGAATAGTTTTTTGTCTGCGTCGATTTTCTAACTATCATGACTCTACGGCATATCGTCACATAAGCGGTATGTAAATTAAGGTCATCAGCCTAATTTCTTCGTCGTAAACGAACACTAAACCACTCTCCTGTAAAGTTTGTAAATTGGCGGTTATCCCTTTTTGGCTGATAGGCTTTAAACGAACGTACGAACCAAAGACATCATCTATGACGTCACGATCCGAACATATTTCGCGACATGTCACCTTACTTCTTATAAGCCATTAACTAGGCAGAAGTCAGACCATTAATATTGTCATATACGTCTGTATATTTTAGTCACAATGCAAATACTCTGATTTATTTTGGGGGAAGAAACACGCGATGTTATCACAGGACAAAATAGTTGCAGAAGGTACACTTGATTCAATAAGCGAAGCCACGCAAACTCAGGTCCGTATTTTTAACCGACTTCAAAAAGGAGGTTCTCAATTCGGTTGTATTTTTTTTTTTTTGTTTGTTACCTCATATCTCCGTCATTTATGAACCGCTTTGAAAAATTATTTTTTTGTTCGAAAGGGTATCCTTTCCCATTGGTCCCGTATAAATTTTGTTATGATTAGACCATGAACTTCAGAGATATAGAACGGAACTCCTCATCGGATCAAAGCAAAATTCTCAAATTACTAATATTGCTTTGTTTATATTTGCTTTTGGGAACTGACTACTGGAAAAGAGGAGGGGGTGCGTGTCCCCCCTCCCCCCCTTTGGAATGTTTTCATTATATCGTGTAAGGTATCATTTGAAAGGTCTTTTTATGCTCGACTACGTCAAAGCCAAAATGAAGGGTTATGAAGGAGGGGGTTAAAATTATGACACTAAAACGTATTTAATAAAAAATAAACTTTAAAAAAAGCACTAAACCGACTTCAAAGAAATACTAAAAGGAGTAAAATAATTACAATAATATAAAATTAACAGTTTCAGAAGTCGGTGCAACTCTACACTGAAGCAAATAGAAGCCACCGACTTCTGAAACTGTTAATTTTATATTATTGTAATTATTTTACTACTTTTAGTATTTCTTTGAAGTCGGTTTAGTACTTTTTTTTAAAGTTTATTTTTTATTACTTATAACTCTCATCAGAGATCTTCCTCAAAAGTGTAGTTTTTGATAAGGCTTAAGATGCAAATTTTAAAAATAATATCTAATGTATGAAATTCCATTCTATGGCAGGGGCTCTTAGGAGCTTGCTCCCAGTTGAGAGTTGTTTATTTAAACGGGCTAGTTCCATATTAATAAATAGCTCTCATTTGAGAGCTGCCTCTTATGTATTGTTTTGATGTCATTTTTGGACGCTGCCTGGTGTGGTAAATAAAAATAAACATGTATGTATGAAATTCAGATGACGTTTACATTTTGACAGCTTCACTTGAGATGCTGCTCCCAGGTTGTCATGTTGAGAGTGGTTTATTAATACGGGCCTTACACAGTGACTATCATAGTCATACTGGACGACTAAACATGGGCTTCCCAACAGGCAAGGAACGGTGATAGGGCTTGAAGCTAACATTAATAGGTGTTGTTAAGAATTGGCCTTCTGTTCACTTACTTTGTAATATTATTCATATGAGCTAGTGATGTGCCTAGCGTATAGAAAATGGTTGATCTTTACAATTAGTTATTTATTGGTGAATTTGGAACTAGAATTTAGTTTATTGTTTTATATCAATCTGTTAGTCACGGAAAATTGTAAAACATTTAGTTTGTTTACTATTTTATATTAGTGGAAGCGAAGTACAATAGCAGGGCAATTGCGTAACGTAACCAACATCAATCATGACAGTTGATATGTCAAAAACAATATTCATTGCGTGGTACATAGTTTTGGAGAAGTCGGATTGTTAATACAAATGTTGCTATGGAAATTGTTGACCAGTCAAAATCAAAACCATAGCGATTACGAGTGTGTTGCGCAATTAAAATGCTGAACTGATGCTCAACAGTAGTAGTTCATTCATACATTTTATGTGGTTTGTTTATTCACTAGTGGTAAACACGTTGAAAGCTCTGAAAAGTTGTGCAGGAAAATTCGTACCTATTTAAAATTAAAATAGATAATTAAAATAAACACAAAAAATTCACGACTATTTGTGCTTGTACGATTTGTGTCTATTAACGCACCCACAATACACGAGAAATTATTTACGTGGCAACATTTTGTGGAAACTAAAATTGCTCACTAAGTTACTTCAATATAAAACGCCGCAGTAAAATGACGAAACGGGAACCATCTCCAGCATCATAATATGCAAACAGTCTCAATGATCTGAGACTAAAAGAATAAAACGGAACGTTCTGGTACTTATTAACCCGTGCACGTACTACTGAAAATCTACGAAAATAACGTATTTTACCGAGCTGCAATACTTTAGATGCAGACCAACGTATGGAAACTACATGAGTGCAATTTGTAGCTTAAATTACTAAAGATATGTTCCGGGAATAATTTGAGAATGTTTTGGTACGAACCCCAAATTTTGTAGCGAATATTGCGATGAAAGGAATCGCTGACTGCTGGTACAATCTTCTATTAAAATAATCGGCAGGAAAAGATAGATAGAAGAAGTATCCTCAATAATGATTTTTTTTATTGCTCTCGTTACTCTCAAGATACGTATCTTTTATCTTATTTTACAATTATGTTTTCACCAAACTTTTGATGACAATTAATTATGTCAGTTGATTTATATAGTTTAGCTTCCTTTTTACCTTTTGTAAATGTGAGAACTTCGTAGACTTGCTTGATGCATAGCCACTTTAATTTGTAAATTACTATTATTCAAATAGTGTTTTTTTGCTGTAAATTCTCGTACTCAAGACTTGGTACTTCATTACTTACTGGTCTGTGCTCAAGACTTCATTGTTCTCTCATATCTATCCTAAATCATAGTGCTGTATTTACTGAAATTGTTAAAGATATTGGTTTTAAAAGAGTAATCATGGAGTTTCTTGCCGGCTCTTCTCCATAGGAAACGACTAATTGGAACCGTGTACCTAAATTTCGGCTTTTCATAAGTGTCGGTAATGGTTTATCTATATATTATATATAAAAATGAATTGCTGTTCATTAGTCTCACTAAAACTTGAGAACGGCTGGACTGATTTGGCTAATTTTGGTTTTGAAATATTTGTGAAAGTCCAGGGAAGGTTTAAATGGTGAGAAAATATGGAAAAATCGCGAGGAAAATAGTAAAAACAACAATTTAATTTTCCCATACAAACTGTTCCTACCTGTCAAAAATTCGATGTTCGTACCGCCGGCGTCGGTACGGTAAATTCGGGTCCCCTCAAATCAAAAACATTGTGCAAATCAAAAGCACTTCCATAAACAGATTTTAAAACTTAACACCTTTTTTCTTTACGTGGTACATTGTAACGCATACCGGGTACAGCTAGTATTATTTTTTTTTTATTGTATTGATTTGTGCACATAAAGAAATAAAACAGAAGGAATACACGTAATTAAGAACAGTACAAATGGCGGTCTTATCGCTTAAAGCATTTTTTTCCAGACAACCATTTAGATAAACATGTTGTACTGTGTAAACGAATTCGTGTAATTCCTTCAAATCGCGTGATCTACTGGTGACACAGATTAACCCTAAATGAGTTTTTTAAACAAAAGAAAAATAATTTTAAAAATAAAACTTGGTTTTCTGTTTCTGAGTCATTTTATCACCTCGAGTTAACTGACCGCAAAGAGCGATATGGCGCTAGTTGTGCTCGTCAGCTGTTCGCCGTGATTTCATTCATTTATGCTTGGCATCAAATGTTAAGTCACAAAAAAAACATTTTATTACAATTTTTTGGTTCTCCTCTATTGACACTTTATTAGGTGGATGAAATAGATCGTATTCACACCTTATTTTTTTGTTCCTGGGTGGAAAATCCTCATGGATGTCCTCCGCTCTGGGGTGGGCGGAGGGGTCTGTCAGACTCTTACTGACTAAAAACCACCCCGGTGTTCCTCTCTGTTCATCTCACACCTGCGCCGGGTGTCGCGGGAACATACGATACTTCCGCAACCCCCGGCTGGGATAATTTACCCCTAACGCAAGTTTTTTTTAAAATTATTTTTAGTCAAGCTAAATCCCCTACGGAGTTAGTCTATACCAGTAATAGATCACGTGGTTTTAATGAATTAGACGAATTCGTTTACACCGTGATATTTTTCAATTATAAATTGTGAACTTAATAAAGAAACATTTGCTAAAAAAAATGTTTGCGCGCTTATATCAAGCGACAACCACTTATGACAGCGAGACCACCCTGATCCTTCTTAAAAATAACTCCTCATTCCGTTTAAAGAAACATGAAAAAATCCTTTTTCTATTATTTGGTAAATGCATCTGAGTACCATCATCCTAATGACTGCTTAAAATTCAATGCATTCTCTTTGAAATTTACCATCAAATTCACGCTTACCCGACCGTTCCACATAGCTAGCATGCGCACTAAATTACCATATCATCCAGACTAATTCCAATCTACAATAATTAGTCTAGTTTATAGTCAGCATTTGCATTAGTAAGTGCTAATTAGTTTTAGTGGCAATCCCATCGTCCCATCCCTAACGTGGCAATTTGGCGCGCTTATAATACGGCGGCCATGTTGGTTTAGTATTTAAGCTGTGGAATTTTTGTTCTATGGTTTATGATAGTTTAATAGCAAGTTTATAGCTCTTTGATATATTGTCTTTGATAGCTACAAAAACCGTAGAGGTTATATTAGTCACTTGAAGGTCGGGTTACGTTGGGAAATGCTTTGTACACTACAACGCAACTAAGAAGTCGCATCAGTAATCTTCGTAAAGCCGATCACTACCGAAATGAATGCGAATTCAAGACCACGAATGTTTATAAGTATTGCATTAAAAATGATCTTTATCTTTTCTTTTGTTTACATCAAGCGAGCGAGCATTCTTAGAAAATTCTGTAGAATCTTCGCAAACCCGATAGAACAACGAAATAATGCTCTGTCCATGTTTAAACCAAAATAATTTGATGGACTGGAGATAGAATGAGCATTCGCTCCATCAAATTCTGTTGGTATAAACAGAAAATTCTTTCGTTGTTCTATCTTGTTTGCGGAGATTCTATGAAATAATCTAAGAATGCTCTAAGAAAGCGCGCTCGCTTGATGTTAACGGCGCATTCTGAGCGTGCGAACAGTTACTTAGAGCATTCTTTCGTGTTCGGATGTGCTCGCTCCTCGTCTTTGTGTTCTAGCGACTTGAACAATGAAGCATGTGCAAGAATTCCAGTTCTTGTTTGTTCTTGTTCATAGCTCTAGCTCTATACTCGTTTGGTCTAAACTCACCTTTAAACTATCATAGTTCTATCGTTCCTCTCGTGCAAGTTCTGATTAATTTTAGGACTATGATAGTTTACTCTAGTACGGGCCCAAATACATCGATGTAACTTCTTAGCTGTGTCGTACATTGATGCTACAGCCAGCACGTCTGTAGCCGTTACTCTGCGTCTCGCGGCAACTCGATTTGTATTGCTACTTTTCAAGGAAGTACGTGTCCCGGTAACGGTTAAGTTCTTACATTTCTATGCGCGCAGAGTCGTCGTAGCAATGTCAGCAGACACTAATTTTAGATGTGGTTGAATAGTTAACTTTATGGCTTTGTACCATATAGGGTAACTTCAAAATATCTGGCATAATTTCACTGGGTTGCTGCGTATCATTAAGGTGAATGCGATCAGTCGGCTCACGACACACGAGTCAAACGACACATTTCATTATAATGGCGTCAAACATGATATAAAAAAAAGTCTTTTGTTCGACGCCATTACTGTAAAACGTGTCGTCACATATCAATACAATGTACCATTTTGTCTGCGCTTATAATAAAGTTACGTCTTAGAGCCAAAATACACGTCCGATACTTGCCTCCGATAGTCAGTTCCGATAGTCTGATCAGACTATCTGAAGGCCTCCGCGTCATACATTTGTTTGAACATGAATTACACGTACGATCAGACTATCGGATCGGATGTCAAAATCGTAAGCATCGTCCGGGCGTCATCGTCGTCCAAAACAAATCGGACACGAGAATCGTACGTGTATTTCATGAATCCGATCAGATAGTCGGATCCGGCTCCCGGAAGCAAGTATCGGACGTGTATTTTGACCCTTAAAGATGTTCAGATTTTACGTAAAATAAAAAAAAACCGCTAAAATATTGAATTTCACGGGCCGACTGATCGCATACCTACACCTTAATGCACGCACATTCAAATAAAAATACCTAATCTTTGAAAAACTAGATCCCATCAAAAACATCATCTGCCTAGCCTTTTCCCAACTATGTTGGGGTCGGCTTCCAGTCGAACCGGATGCAGCTGAATATCAGTATTTTACATGGAGCGACTGCCTATCAGACCTCCACAACCCAGTAACTGGGTAATACGATACTCTTGGTAAGACTGGTTGTCAGACTTTCTGGCTTCTAACCAACAGTAACGACTATCAAAGATCTACAAATGACAGCCGGGACCAACGGCTTTACGTGCTTTCCGGGGCACGGAGGAAACTCGCTATGGTAAATGGTCACCTATCCACAGACCAACCTCGGCAAGCGTGGCTTAACCCGGAAGATCGGTCTATGCGGCTGTAATTATTTAGCCACGATCTCCTCAATATATAGATCCCATCAAATCATTCATGTAAAAAAACCACGTCTCGCGACTCTTTTACCGTGAAAATTTCTGAGATCTAATGTACAGCCACGTCGGGCATTTCATATTGGTACGTCGACACCCGTGCGCTTTCATGTTCATCTTGCGCTTTCAACTTCTCTTGCATCAAGCGCATGCAATATTTATTGCCATAAGACGCATGCAGCTTATCGTCTATACTGGTGCGCCTTGGTCAGTCGTCAGTCGACATACAATAGACGGATTAGCGTGCGCTAGGCGCATGCGCTTTTGTCGAACTAATATTAAGGCATGCGCTATGGCATTTCACGCATGCTTCAGACGAAGACGCAAGATGAACGTGAAAGCGCACTGGTGTAGACATAGCTTAAGACATTTATACATTAGACATTTCTCGGACTTAAAATTTTGATGATCGGTAAGTCAGTGAGTGAGTGTATGACGAAATAACGAAACTTTGATGGCACATATTTTTTAAGAGGTTTTAGTTAGAAACTTGTAATTTGGCAATTCAGTTAATTACATTCAGTACTATCTGTAACATAATTTTCAAGCTTTCGCTCTGATCCGTTACAAAGATATAGGGGGCTAGAAAAGTGCGTTGAGTTGCTTCGAGAAAAGAGTGTAGGCTGTGCCTATGCTCGATGTTGCCGTGCCCTCTCATAACAATATAATATTATTATTCACTATACACGCGCTTTTCGCTACTGTATCAGTTCAATCTATAGGTACATATAAAAGGAGAAGCTGACTGACTGACTGTCTGATCTATCAACGCACAGCCTAAACCGCTGGGGTTAGAAAGTTGAAATTTTGACCGTAGGTTCCTTTTGTAACGTAGGCATCCACTAAGAAGGGATTTTTCGAAATTCAACCCCTAAGGGAGTTAAATAGGGGATGATTGTATGGAAAATCGTCATTTAACGAGCTCAAAATTTCACGCAAGCGAAGCTGCGGGCGAAAGCTAGTTAGTATCTTTATAATAAACTCATTTTTATGTATTTTTAGTTTAGTTATTTTAGTGATACCTAGCAAACCTGTGTAGTTTCACCATTTACTTTGAAATAACTCTGTATACTACTACATACCTGTATCTACATAGTATACTAAGATATTATGCTAACCTCTTGAGGCAAAGACGTCCTTTGTTATGATACATAACATGACACAGCCATTATGCAACGTGTGTTCAGGAACTACCCTGAAGGGTAATGCAAAGTGAACGTCAGTAATAGGTTATTAAACTAACATAACCCGTGGCTAATTAACAACAGCGCCGATCATACGATTTGCGAGGTTAAGCAACACTTGCCACGGTCAGTCCTTGGATGGGTGACCGCTCGTAACTCATCGAAGATAAGATATATTTATTTTGTAAAAACATGAGTAAATAATACAAGTGCATGGTGTTTTTGAGAAGACGCTACATGTTTTGCCATATACGGCGCACAAAATTTGTACGTAGGTAAGTACGTGTTAAGCGCATAATCATCGCATTTAATATGCATCAATAAAAGTGTTTTCTGTGTGGCACCAATTATTTATAATAATATTATCAATCCAATTTAAACAATTTCCCAATACTCTTTTTAAGCTTCATCTTAAAAAATATCTTATAGGTAGCCTTGTAAATGTTATAGCTTATACGAATTTTTGAATGATCGTAACTAAAGTTTACGCTAAATATTAAATAAATACAAATTATTATGACATTTCTTTATCGCAATATTAACAATTATATTAATTATCACGTTGTATTGGGATCGATCTATCATCACTGACAGGACTATTGTCGCCAATAAACCTGATATAGTGGTGATAGATCGATCAGAACGCCGCACAATGATTGTTGATGTTACCATCCCGCATGATGAAAACCTCGTGAAAGCTGAGAAAGACAAACAAATCAAATATATTGACTTAGCGCACGAGGTTGTCAACATGTGGGATGTGGATTCGGCAACCATTGTGCCGATAGTCGTAACGGCCAATGGCCTAATGGCCAAGAGCCTCGACCAACACCTCAAGAGGCTCTCGTTAGGTGGATGGATCAAGGGCCTGATACAGAAAGCAGTCCTCCTCGACACGGCGCGTATCGTGAGGAGGTTCCTGTCTCTGGGGCCCTAACTACCGGTAGCTTGGACCCTGCTCCCGATGCCGGTGGACCCCTATTTTTTATATTTTTAAATGTTTTTTTTTGTATTTTTATTATGAAATATTTAAAAATGTAATAGATAAGAAGATAAATGAATAAAGGACATAATAATATTAATTACGTTGCATTTTCATAATTGATCATCATTGTATTCACGATAATTAGCATTTAAATTCAATTACTATTGTTTGTTTTGTCGTTATAAATGCGATGTTTATGCACTTAACACGTACTTACGTACAAATTTTGTACGCCATAAATGGCAAAACATGTAGCTCCTTCCTCAAATTTAACATACCCCTACGTGTCTTGGAGAGCACGTGAACCCGTGAATCCCGGGTGTCATAAACTGGTCTAAGTTTAGGATATCGGCATTGTCCAGTAACTGGGTTGCGAATGTCTGATGGCAGTCGCTCCGTGTAGACTGGAAGCTGACCCCAACAAAGGCTAGGAAGCGAAGGGTAAGATATAGATCTTAATCTATATCTACGATACTATAGATCTTACGCTATAGATCTATAGGCGATATGTTAGCAGTTGTCGCCAGTCACAAGTTGTTTTTATAACACCTTACATCTGCCAGTACGGAATACGCATGTAATTCAAAACTCTTTCATTATTTAAATATACATAAAAAAAAGTAAAAACCGACTTCAAAGAAATACTAAAAGGAGTAAAATAATTACCATAATATAAAATTAACAGTTTCAAAAGTCGGTGGCTTCTATTTGCTTCAGTGTAGAGTTGCACCGACTTCTGAAACTGTTAATTTTATATTATGGTAATTATTTTACTCCTTTTAGTATTTCTTTGAAGTCGGTTTTTACTTTTTTTTAAAGTTTATTTTTTATTAAATACGTTTTAGTGTCATAATTTTAACCCCCTCCTTCATAACCCTTCTTTTTGGCTTTGACGTAGTCGGGCATAAAAAGTCCTTTCAAATGATACCTTACACGATATAATGAAAACATTCCAAAGGGGGGGAGGGGGGGACACGCACCCCCTCCTCTTTTCAAGTAGTCAGTTCCCAACAACAATTATAAACAAAGCAATATTAGTAATTTGAGAATTTTGCTTTGATCCGATGAGGAGTTCCGTTCCATATCTCTGAAGTTCATGGTCTAATCATAACAAAATTTATATGGGACCAATCGGGAAGTATACCCTTTCAAACAAAAAAAGAATTTTTCAAATCGGTTTACAAATGACGGAGATATGAGGTAACAAACATAAAAAATAAAAAAATAAAAAATAAAAAAAAAAATACAACCGAATTGAGAACCTCCTCCTTTTTGAAGTCGGTTAAAAATGCATTTTTTTTTACATAATTTAACGCATTACTTATTTTACAATTCATTATTTTATGTTATGTTTTTTTTCTTGTGGAACGAAACGCAATCTCGAAACGCGTCGTCTTCGAAAATGTGACATGAAAATCCATGTGAATAAATCTTTAAATAATCTTTTCTTTGCAAACTGTATGATTTCGCACTGAGCTAAGTTACTAAGTGCGATTTCTGCTTGAATAAAGCACAAGAAATAATTTAATTTATATGATTTGTGGATAAAAAAGATATGTAAATAAAGCATAACGTTAATTATGATGTCACATTATGGCCGCGACAATAAAACATGTTTGAACTGCAGAAGAAAATTGTTGAAGTTTAATAATAATTTTGAGCAATAAACAATAGTAACATTTGACTTTTAATACTTTTCTTGAGTTTATATTAATGTGCTATATTGATTAAAATAACAAATATTACTTATTACAGCAAATATTGACCCCCAGCTTATGAAAGGCTAATCCATTTAATCTGCTGTCAAATCTCATGTTAACGAATGTTTATTGGTCATCCATAATACTTACAATCAACCATAGCCATATCATAGCACTTGACACGATATTTGACAGCTAATTAATCATTTTTGCGTTTCAGGAACGAGGGGTGAGTTCGCTGAGCGATAAAAATTGTAACTGCGAGCTAATTCTACTAACAAAATTGTTGCCGAACTGCAAACGAACCACAACCGTCAAACGTTTGGTTTTGTTTTTGTTGTTAAAAAAACATGATTTATTTCAATGCTTAAATTATTATAAAATTACAATATTTGCTGCTAGTAAGGACCGCGGTCATCAATTTCATATTTTATTTTATGTGGATTCCACGGGTTCTACTATTTGCTTAGTAAACAAATACGGCTGGCTCGTACACCACGCATCCTACGCGATAAAAACCAACCACAAATATATTTTCGAACTACATTTTCGTGATTGCACGACATTTTACAGCTCTCTAGTTTGGCAAAGCCTCAAAAGCTATCCACTGCTTTGAAACCCACAGAACAAAGAAAAAATATAGAACTTTTTTAAAAACAGCCCGTATTGTTTTCTAAAGAAGGATTTAAGTTTAAAAGAAGAATGGTCCGCTCGTTAGTGACTTGTCAGTCGCATCCGTCACTTTGGTCCTGAGATCTGAAGGTTTGGATAATTTGTCGATAAAAGAGGAAGTTGTACGGAGCTAAATTTCTTCATTTAAGGGGAATGTTTTCATCTCTCTTTCAAACAAAGTAATATCGAATCTCATTACAGTTACTGCATTCTGTGTAGTATGTAAATATATTATAAAACAAGCAAATGCAAAAAGTCATCGTATTATGCAACTAAATATTCAATTCAATATTTATTTCACAGCGTCAACGAAAAAAAAACATTTTGTTCTTAAAATAAATCAGTTCAGCGCCCGAGTTAACTGACTGCGCAGAGCGATATCGAACTAATCATGCACTCCAGTTGTATCCCCGAGCTTTCATTCGTTATTACGAAGTACTGAAATGTTACATCACATAATTTATTTTTCGGGCTGTACACTCGCGCCGCGAAAGCCCGCGAAGGCCGCGAACCGCGACTGTAGATGGTTTCACGGCATCGCGATCGCGCTTCGCGGCGTTCCCCGTCCGGTGGAGGTTTTTTGGTCCGCGTCAAAGGGTTTGCGAAGAGCGAACGCATCCACACTCGCGGTGTGTTCGTAGTTGTGTTTGAGACGCAGTGACAAGCGGACGTAACAAAAAATGAGCATCGAATGGAGTAATGATCGCGAACTAGTATTCCTTGAGTGTTATCAAGCAAGCTTGCCAAAGCAGGGGGCTTTGGCAAGCCCAACATTGAGGTCATAAAAATAAGATACATGATGCTGTAACACGCTAAAGGACACAGTGTCAGAGCAGCAGCAACAGTAACTTCGGGTTAAAGATTATTTATTTATCCAAAAGCTTCCACGTCCGTTTCAGTCAAATGCGCGAACGTAATTGCGAAAGGTTGCGAGTGTAGAGGGCTATATTTTTCGCGCCGTGTTCAAGCGCGAATCGCGGCCGTGATTCACAGCCGCGGTTCGCGGGCGAGTGTAGAGCCCGCTTTACATTAAAAAAAAAAAATTGTCTCTCTATTTCTCGTGCAAGTTTAATCTATACCAGTAATAAATCATGTAGTTTTAAGGAATTACACGAATTGGTTTATACTCTGTATTATGTATGGTACTTACAATAGAATTTCTTTCATGAAAAATGGGTAGATAGTAGGTATTGTCACATAGTTTTCATGTTATACTATGTCAGTTTTTCTAGTTTTTAAATATGCTACAACGATACTTCATTAAAAAATAATTAAAACCCCTTTTATAGAATATTGTTTATAACTCCGTGTGCCAAAAAGATGTAACGTTACCTTAATTTATGCTTCACGTTCTTTGGGATTTATTCTCCGTGATTAATAATTGTGTCTAACGAGAGTTAAGACTGGGCGGCTATTTACAAGCTTTCAACAAATTAAGGTTGGGTAGACTGTCAGATTTGTTAATGTAAAAGGACCAAAAATGTTACTATTAAATAAATTGTTGAGGATTGTAGAACTTGACTGTCCTTTGAAAATCTTTGAAATTCTGACATGCTGGTGTTTCATTAGGAAATGAATGCTGAAGAGAAATAGTTTTAAATGAAATGATTCATTAATTGAAATGTGAGTTATAAACTCCAAAGTCAAACAGCACCATATGAGTCAGTGAACACTTAATGAATTAGTTGCAAACTTCTTACATATGTGCTTTTAATAACTTTGATGTTAAGAAAATAACTTTGTAAACTATTATAACTTTCGTGAGACACATTCATAATAAGATTGACTCGCGACCTCGCCGCGTGCTCATGATTAAGGGCTCCGTTTGGGTCCGAAACTAGTCGGGCAATCCCGAAAAATGCACGTGAGTATACCGTAAATAATCATAAACTTTGTCTGCTATCAAACTAAAACACTTTTAACAATTTTTTATTAATCAGCAGTTTTTTTCAGAAATCATATAGTTTTAAAGCCATGCTTTAGTAGATTACATTAACGTACTAATAAATCAAGGTCAATTCTATTAAAACTTCTTAGAAAATAACTTCATTGAAAATACAGTAGATTTGAAATACAGTAATTTACTTAAGATCATTTTTGAGAGTTTAAAACTTCCATAATTTTTCTCATATACAACGTGTAACGGAAGTCCGAAATAATACTTTAAAGGCGTATGATAAAGATACTTGGGCATAGGTGTTGTAACCGAACCGCTAACAGTAGTTAAGTAAACCACAGCGATAGTTTTCACCAAGAACATTCAAACAAAGCCCTAAAAATCAGTTGGGAAGGTGAATAAACGCGATTAAATAGGATACACATGGGACCCTTTATTTCTATTAAAATTTTTACAAGTGATTCTCTAATTGATATACAGGTTGACTGTTAATTCGACCTATTCCTTGAAAGGGGTTATACTAGAGATCATTGGCAATAAATTGACCTCCGTCGGGTTGAAAATGACCGGTTTCCAAGATATCGGGATTTGAATTCTTATCAAAAAAAGAACTTGTAAAATAACTACCAATTTCTGGGCACTCAACTTTATACTTATACTGATACTTTTCTAAAAGCCAGTAAACTAGCAAACACTTTAGACGAAATTTTCGACAAAAAACGGCCCAAAATTCTCAATTTCTTTGAAATAAAAGGTCTTAAGGGACAACACGTTTTATTATTACTTTTATTTTTGATCCATGTTTGGTGGGGGTTAATTTGTTGCCAATGACTTCTAGTATAAACCATTTCAAGAAATAGTCGTTAGTCCTTTAGAATTATTTCGGACTTTTGTTACACGTTGTATAATACCGGCTTCCCACGGTGCGTGATAGCGCACACCGCGACACACGAAGAGACTCGTCCGTGGTAACGTGCGGAGCGGTGCGCCGTATCCACATCACACACCCTCATAATGTAGCTTCCCACGGTGCGTGATTTTACGAATGATACCACGCACAGCCGGTGCGCGCTACCACGCACCTTGGGAAGCCAGCTTAAGACACAAAATTTACTTAAAAATATAGTAACCAACCTCATGTTTGTGGTCCTTCTTCATGGAGCCTCCATGGCCTCCCCCCGTGCTCTGTACGGTGTTCATCTCGTCAACACATAACAACACTACACTATAAACCGACTAATTTCAAAATGGACAATTTTCACTACTTCAGGCACTGTTTTAAGTCATTTCGTTCACAGCACGATTTCATTTTTATATTATTTCGTTTAGATTTAAAGACCTTTTTGATATTGTGAAGTTTAGAGTCATGTGTTGCTGGAATAAACAAAAGTGACGTACTGTACAACGCGTAGAGATGCGTGGGATAGGCCTATGTCCAGCAGTGGACGTCTATTGGCTGAATGATCGTGATGATGATGATACAAAGTAGGAATGACGTAATTACATTAAATTGTAAAACATATTCGATGATGCGTATTCTAGGACCAGAAAAAAAACAGTAATTTTCAAGCATGTTTTTTTTTAAGGGACTTCAAAGTGGAAAATTATGTCAGATGTAGACGAAAATACTATCTATTCTACACATGTAAATATAGATCATTTTGGTTTGAGCAGGTCACAGACTTACATAACTTTGCGTACATATCTTAATTATGTGTAAAATTATTTAAAAAATCCTGTATAACTATTGAATGTACTTCGTCGTCGACATACGTTCGTCTCGTTCTAATTTTATCAGAGTGAAAAAGATGACAATAGCCTAAATCAAGTTTGTGCACAACAGAATCGACGTGTATTGGAAAAATAACAAGTATATAAAAAAGATAAGGAAAGTAATAACGCGCTTCCAATAAAAGTAACTTTAATAAGGAAGGAAAAGATCTGGTAATGAAAGAAATAATGCTAATAAGTGTTGACCTCCATGTCAATATTGAAATTCTTTTTATTTTTGGAACACATTTACTCACATCGTGTATAATACCTATGATGACGGAACTGATGTCTGTGTGTGTGACTGTGGAGTTACTTATAACCCCACGTGTCGATGGATTTAATCTTTTGACCGCTTGGTTTTTAATCAGTTGCCGTGCCCCTAGCGCCCAGCTCATAAATCGGCAAAATAATAACAACTATGAAAAGTATTATAAACCTGTAATGTGAATAAATGAATACATTTTAAACACAGTTTTTTTGTCATATTTATCCGACATGGGCGAAATTAACACATTTTTTTTGTCATGTATTTATAAGGAAGGATACATACATACGCTAAAAACCAGCGCTGTGGCTCTGTCTCGCACGTGAGTCACAGCATTATGCTAAGCGATAACCGTTTTGCGCCGGTGTGACGCGTATTTTTTCCAACAGTTTTTTTTTCTCCGTCACGTTAATTCGAGTAAACTATTTTTCCTTCTTTCTTTCTTCTTTCATGCATGTTATTCTGTGGTGTCAACCAAGGTATAAAACATATATTCTACATGTATCAGTCAATTGCCCCTAAAGAGTCTCTAGGAGTGACGAGTTCTAAGTACGTCCGGCGCACCCTGGACAGTCAGCCCCGCTACGAACCTAGCTGACTGGCAAAATTTTTCACCACGACATGATTATTCTCATAAATTTCGTATAGACTCGAGAGAAGAAGTAAATAATAACATAATATCACGCTTGTATTCTCCGAAATGTTGGGCAGAGATGTATAGTACACCCACATTTCGCCGTTGTGTTTAAGGGACGAGCCTATTGCCATCAACCGGGCACAAATCCAGACTCCAAACTGCTACTGAGAATTACACACGGAAAAACCCAATAACAAGACCTCACACTCAGCAGACGCGCTTACGACCACAAGACCAATGAGGTGGGCGGCGGGTTAGGGGACCCATCGCCCGACCAGTAACAGGCCTGAGAAGGCGGCGCGCAGTGCTCTGCACGCGCCTCTCAGGAGGACGTCGGGCTAGGCCCCACAGTAGGAGAGGTCTGCCGGGGTCGCGGTGCATGCAGCTGCGAATCCCACGACCAAGGATCAGGAGAAGGAACACCGTGGGTTTTTAGCCGGCGAAGGGTATCGATGAGGATTTTCCCACGAAAAAATAAATTAAAATAAAAAGACCAATGAGGCAACAAACATGTACGTAGATCTTTAAAACAAGTAGACAACACGTTTAATAGATGGTCATCGTATTAAAATAATAATATTAAACAACATAATAATTATGTTACAAACAAATAACTACTTTTAAAAAGATTTTGACACTCTTTGCAACTTACCTACATCACTACTTTTTTTTCGGTGTAAGCAACGGCACAAAAAGTTCCATCCAATAAAATGTTTGGCTAGAAAAGGTAGAAGCTGCTAAAGCATAATTTTAGAAAGAAAGAAAAAAAAATGATTTCTAAAACAGCTTCGTACACGAAATCAACCTAAACTAAAATTCAAACATCAGTAATCTTTATTTATAACCCCTGAGGCTTATACTTTACAACCGAGACCCAATTTTTTAGCAAAAAAAATTCGACCTACCAAAAATATGACCCAATCAGTATGCAAACTAGAAACCTATACACTTCTTTCCGACTGACCCAATTCTCTGTCTCAATAGAAATATAAACGGAGGGGGGTTACATTGACCCCCCCTGGGTTAAGGCCTCATCCCTAAGATTTGCATAAACCAATTTGCGGCCAGTCACGCGAGCTCCTAATGCCGCGAAACGGTGGGGCCTAAACATGGCGGCACACACTGGTCTCGTTTGACAAAATTATGGATATAGCGATCAAAGTTGAAAGTTTGATCTAAAGTTTTTTTAAATACCTTGGATTCATTCTAAGTAACTTTTTCTGATGAGATTTTTTGCAGAAAAGGAAAAACCAAGAAAAAAAAATTCTTTTGTATTTTTTTAATCACTTTATTATAGTGTCTATGAACCCTAATAAGTTTAAGAGGAGCTCGTGGCTAAATAATTACAGCCGCATAGACCGATCTTCCGGGTTAAGCCACGCTTGCCGAGGTTGGTCTGTGGATGGGTGACCATTTATCATAGCGAGTTTCCTCCGTGCCTCGGAAAGCACGTAAAGCCGTTGGTCCCGGCTGTCATTTGTAGATCTTTGACAGTCGTTACTGTTGGTCAGAAGCCAGAAAGTCTGACAACCAGTCTTACCAAGAGTATCGTATTACCCAGTTACTGGGTTGTGGAGGTCTGATAGGCAGTCGCTCCATGTAAAATACTGATATTCAGCTGCATCCGGTTCGACTGGAAGCCGACCCCAACATAGTTGGGAAAAGGCTAGGCAGATGATGATGAACCCTAATAAGTTTATTTTTGACATCTCTGTCACCTTCAGAGAAAAACCGAAGAAGATGAGGAGTCAATACAAAAAAAATACAATAATATTTTTCTCTCAGGAGGCCTACGAAACGGTGGCGTGATGACTTAGAGTCGTTTATGGGAAATTGGCCAGAGGAAGCAATGCATAGAGATAAGTGGAAGGCTATGGGGGAGACCTTTGCCCAGCAGTGCGACAAAATAGGCTGAAAAAAAAACGTTTCAAAGAAATGCCGGAAACTGCAAAAAAAAAAATTACTGCGTCAAGGAATCTAAAAAAAAAACCTCAGATTCAAACTTCAAGTATGATCGCTATGTCCATCATTTTGTCGAATGGGACCAGTGTGTGGCTGTTGCGACACTATTGCGCAATTTTAGCGCGTGTTGTTTGTTTAGGAACGTAAACACATATTTGTATAATGTTGTTATATATTTAACACGTGTTTGGTGTATTCCGGACTTGAAAATTTTGTATAAAAGATAAACAAACTTTTGAACATAATACATGAATTTTTGGTAAACTTCAGCACTTATTTGTCAATTCTTCTAAAAATATGTATTTTAATTGGATTCTTGACTCTTGTGTCTTTACCGATATCTAAAGAAGCAGACTTCATAGCTTTGTATATTAGACCATACGTTAGTAGCTATCATAAGCAAAATTAGCTTACGAGTCTATATTGTATAAATGTCCAGTTTGGCAATAAAAAAATTCACTATCGGTTGGTAAGCAAAATTAATGTCTGACATTGACACAAGTCTTCACATACACAAACGCCCAGACCCAGAACAACTATCTGTAGGCCATAAAAATATTTGTTCCGTGCGGGAATCGAACCCGCGACCCGTAGTGCAAAAGCTAATCACTTAGCCACTACAGAAAATGTGTCGTCAATATTATTAACGGCTTGTTTTTCTTTTATAAAAATTTAAATAGCCGGGCTATAAATAGATCCTTATGGGTGTTTTTTTAGTCCCTGGCTATAAATAAGCTACTTTTAAGGGCCTTTTCAGGTCAATGAGGGTTTATGTCAAGTATACTTGGGAGCAAATAAATCGAGCCACTTCTATTTTTCGCGTATAATTGTTATTATTTTTGGCTCCTATTATGGAACAGATCAATTCTAAACATATGTCGCCTTAAAGGTTATTTGAAAACCTTTACAATGAGCGTAGTTTTTTGTCAACTTAGTATATAATTCATGAAACCAAAACTAATAACCAGGACACGTGAAAAAAGGAGTGGCTCGATTTATTTGCTCCCAAGTGTAGATAGCCCACATCATTTATTATTATACTGCAGGTTTCTTCGTGTGATACGGATGCAACTTTGTGAAAGAATATTATTACAGCAGTGGGTTGATATAAACCGAGTTCATATACAGAAACAAGCTACATTCGTTCGTATCACGTAGTTTGAACTTTAAACCCAACAAACAAATAAGTTCTATGACTCAAAAGACCAATTGGTCCTTTAAAACAGAGCTTAACAAAAGCGGGTAAAAAATAAAAATAAATCTTGTTACGATTTTCCCGAAAATATTTTCGCTACAGTTCCCAAATACAGGACAACAGATGCTCAAAAACGAGTATTCCATTTTCCTGAATCGTATAAAAGCTGTCGCCGCTCACATTAAAATAAATTCGAGTGAAATCGACAACCAGGCTGGAGTTCCTTAAAATAAAGTAGTGTAGTGAACAGGCGGTGCGCCGCGTGAATATACAACAAGTCACAGTGCGACAAGAGATAAAGGTGACAAAAAGGAGCGGGTTGCGTATTAAGAAACCAATGTGGTATCGTTTACGTTAAAAAATATTTTTTTTTTAAATGTTAGTAAACCCTTTTATTCCAAACGGTCGATATGTTATTCTGAATTGAAAATAAGTGGAAATGTTGCTCAGAATTATCCGATTTTTCTTTTCACAAATTTTACATTTCTCAGCTGTAAAATAAGCAATCCTATTAGGACACAGAGCACGTTGTAAAAATAAAATGTTTTTTTTAATAAATCGGAAAATTCGAAAGATTTCGTTGATATTTTCCACGTACATATTTTTTCAATTCAAAATAATGAACTAAATTCACTGTGTCAATTTTTGGTCACCTGTCCTTTACACCCAGTTTATTTACCTGCCAAAACACTTATTGAAATACAATAAAACATAGGCAAATTAGCAAATTCCAGTAAATTCGGAAAATTCCAAGCAAAACTGCCACTTATTTTCGATTCAGAATAATGGGCTGAATTCACTGTTTCAGTTTTCGGTACACCGTCCCTTACACCCAGTATAGCCAAAAACCATTGCGGTGTACAGATCGACCCTATAAAATTATAGTGACTTATGTGGTTCATATGATATGTATTATATTCACATGTGATTATGTAGCACACAATTGAGTACCCACGTGTTGATTTGAATGGTACATATTGCTTCGGTTTTGTATACAACAATGATTTTTTAATATGCGACCGGGTTTTAAATACCTACGTGCTATGAAAGTAAAGAAACGCAGCTTGGTTGCTACGACGTAGCTGATGTCGGCTACGCTAGCTACGCCGTCGTAGCCGGAAACCAATTTACTGAGCGTCGCCGCATCGGGTGATTCCTCCGGAACTTTGGAGCTACTAAACTTAGAGTATCGGCATCACCCAGTAATTGGGTTGCGGAGATTAGATGGGATAACGTGACCACTAGACAGAGTAGTTTTGTCTGCCTATCTTTTCTCAATGACATAACTATGTGTTATGGTCGGTTTCAATCTAACCAGGGGCGAAATTTTTAAAAGGCTCGAAGGACCATTTTTATGTATGGCCCAGAATGCCATTAGTTAGAGCTAAGTAGTTTAAGTTTGCGATGAGATGACATAAACCACAGATTAAACAATAGCCAATAACGTAACTAAAATAAAAGCAATTTTACATAAAAATAAAAATTATCGAATTTTCAAATTTTAACACTTGCTTAAAAACCAGCATCAGTAATACTTTAAGTGGCCTATTTTCGATAATTTTGTTTTTCACACAAAATGATTATTATTTTAGTTTATTCATAAATTCTTCATCCCTGCTTTAGATACGAATTCAGAAAATAGAGCTTCTAATCCGTGACCCCATATATGACCTAAAATGTAAACACAGTTGATCATAGCTGAGGATAGATAGATTTTAGCATATTTTTTTTTGTAATTCTTGAACAGCTATTTCTCTTAAACTATTGTCTTTTGGCGAAAGTGGTAGAACAAAAGTTACTCATTATTATAGGTACTATCAGACCGTTTCGGATTAGTACCCCCTTTCTGACTAACCTTGTATACAGGGTGTTAACGAAATCGTGTAATTCCTTCAAACCGCGTGCTCTACTGGTGACACAGATTAACACAGAATGGGAATTTTCGAAAATCAAACAAAAAAAAAATTGAGTCTTTTTAGAGGCTTGAGTTATCTGACTGCAAAGAACGATAACGCGTTAGTCGTTCCTGCCAGCTGTGTCGCCATACTTTCATTAATTTATGCGTGGCATCGATCGACATGTTCACATAAATAAAATGATGTTTTGCAAAAAAAAACTTATTTTTTTACTGAATCCTTATTAGATTGTTTAGATACGATCGGTAACAAAGCCGCATGAAAAAAAATGAATTTAATTTTTTTATTTTTAATCAAGCTAAATCCCGTGCGGGGCCTGTCTACACCAGTAGTAGATCATGTGGTTTTAAGGAATTACACGAATTCGTTAACAGTATGTATAAAACCAATGAAATATAAAAAAATGCCCAATACACCGGGCATTTTATACCTTTCACTAGTTTTGTTCATTGTTGCCTATTTTACCAAAATTGTCAATACCATATTCATAGACCCCGATATTCAAAGGCACATATCCAATATCCCTAGACCGCATGATACATTGAGCAATATCATAAACCCATTGACGCTTCATCACATAATCGCTCTACCCCTTAAAGCCCGGCTTCCTATTAAGAGGCTGTACGGAGATAAATAAGGCTCATAGCAACTGTAATGGAGATACTGAGTAGACTATTATGATGTGAAATGAGGCTCTACCGCTTAACTGAATAACTAAATTCGATATTGATGAAAAGCAATTGTTTCGAGTTTGTTTACTTACAGTTGTGTGTTTTTGGGTTTGTTTGCTTTGGTGGTAAGTACTTATATTGATGATATTATTGTTGCCTGCCTCGTTGTTCGCAAACGCGACTGCTGAGCGTAACGTCATGGGTTCGATCCTTAGGGGGGCAATTCAACTATTTTTTTTTTCTTTAATTTTTTTTTTTATGCCGTTAATGGTAGTAGACCATGGTCTGAACAACGTTTGTTCTAGTAAAACATCCAATTCAATGGCAGCGTGTATATGTTAGGGTGTAAACGACGTCGTGTAATTCCTTCAAAGCGCATGTTCTACTGGTGTCACATACCTTTGAAGGGGTTTTTTTTAAGATCATCAAAAAATAAATAAGGAACAACATATTGTTCTGTTTTTGGGTCACTTTGACGCCCTGAGTCAGCTCGCCAGCTATGTCGCCGTGCTTTCATTCATTTTTGATTGGAAGCAAAAAGCTTAAACAAAAAATAATATTAAATTACAGTTTTTTTTTGCTTATTTTTCCATTCAAACCTTTTAGGTGGTTCAGACACGATCACTTACCCTTACCGCAAGAAAAAAAGTTTTTTTTAATGTTTTACATATACATACATAAACTCACGCCTGTATTCCCCGAAGGGTTGGCAGACCTGTATAGTACACCCACATTCGCCGCTATGTTTAAGTCCCATGTAATAGGGGGCGAGCTTATTGCCATCTACCATCACTTTTATATGTTTTATCAATCTTAATTCCGGGCGGAATTAATGTACACTAATAATGTAATAGATCATGAAGTTTTAGGAAGTTTCACGAATTCGTTTATACCCTATAGATGTACCCATCTGTAGATGTACCCTGTAGATGGGTACATCTACAGGGTATAACCGAATTCGTGTTTCAAGAAATATTGGACTCATAAAAAAGTAAGAAAAAAAAGTACATCAGAAAAAAAAGCCACTATAAACTCTGGACCACATCTAAGAGAAGTTCGGCGGGTCCTTTCTGAAACTAAAAGGCCTAAGATACTTTACGAATATTAACACAATACAGCCGCTCACCAACGAGACCCCAAAGTTTTGTAATCCGACATTCTTGTACAACTATGAAGAGTTATAAGTTAATTTAGATAATTACCTAAACGTCGTTGAAGTTTAGTCTTTATTGTGTGGCTCGTAAGGGTTTTGAAACAGTCAAGTTTTTGACTTACATAGTTGGTACAACTCTGCACAAAAGAGTACCTACGAAAAATCGAAAACAAATGCCTTTAATTGGCCCACTGCAGGGCAAAGCCCTCTTCTCAAACAGAGAAGGAACGAGCATGATCATCACGCTTGCTTACCGTGGGTTGGCAATTTTTGACCATTAAATCCAGGTTTCCTCACGATTTTCTCCTTCACAGTATGTCAGTGGGGTGCATGAAAACAGCCGCCACAAGTGACGATACTTAAGTACGTCCGGCGCACTCTGGGCAGTCAGCTTCACTACCAACCTTGCTGACTGGCTAATCTTTTCACCACAGCATGAGCTATTTTCGTATAGCTCGTGCTGACACGAGAGAATAAGTGGGGTCTTAGCGATTAACTCAGAAAGTACATAGGTATGACATTGAAAAGTCAGGTTTATAAAATGTTTACTTAAAAATAAAGGCTTCAATGCATTATTCATCCGTACTGTCCGTCAGTGTACGATGCACGACGTAAACTGATAGTGCGTAGGTTACCCGGACAGTAAAATGCACGACGATATGCAGTTTAGCAAGTCTACGGACTATCGTTCTGCGTCGTGCGGACGGACAGCACGGATAGACAATACGTAAAGGGCTTAACTTCTCTGGTAGAACTTTGGGGAAACTCATTCATTTTAAATCAATTTGAGCGTATTATTACTCATTTATCGCCTGATAAAATACAGATTTATACAGCACTGACAAACATTTAAAAACACAATTTATAGACTTTTATGACGAGCTGTACAAAGCCTTCAAACAGTATAAGGAATACTTTAGTACCTATACCATCCAGTAGACCGATCCATCATTAGGTCTAATATGATTGTGTGTGCTATCCCATATAGGTCTCTATTTCAAACACAAAAAAATAATATTATCGAATACTTTTGAAATAAGAATTCAGACTTTTTGTCGAGCAAAGAATTTTAAGTTAATGTACTGGCTTCAATTAAATCGATCATCAAACTGTTCTTCACTTGCTACCGTCTCCGTAACTGTTGTCATATCAACCAGCCACCATACACAGAAGTGCATTAAAAAGCCTTCACGATTGACGATATTTGAATAAGTCCGGCGCACCCTGGGTAGTCAGCCCCGCTACCATCATTGCTGACTGGCTAATATTTTCACCACGGCATGACCTATTCTGGAATACCTTATGCCGACTTACACGAGAGAGGACGAGGTATGCTCACTACTACCAAAGAGCCTCCTTTTAATAAACACAAAAACTTAATTTGTAACTTCGATCTCGCGTCTACGTGGAGAGTACGAGGTACTGAATTTTAAACCAATTTAAAAGGTAGACTTTAAACGGGGCCTAGAGGATTTAAAGCTAAGTACTGACTGTGAGCGCATCAAAGCAGATTCTGTTGTAGGAAAGGAACGGGATAAAGTTTAAAATACAACGGAATGGTTTATAAAGTGGTTATTATTTTACACGATGTTGTTTTAAAATTGGACACTCATTCTCTTTGTTATGAAACATTTTTGAGTGAGAAATAATCGTATTGTACTAAGTGTGATAGTTTGGATGTTTGTGAATTTGGATGTTTGTTAATCAATCCAATAACAACCAAGTATAGTTTAGCGTCCTTTTACCTTTTGTAAATGTGAGAGCTTTGTAGACTTGCTAGATACCTGGATACCTATTTAAAGTGTTTTTTTTGTGTGGTTCCTGCTCTTAAGTCTACTTTGCTCTCTCATAACTATTTTAAGTCATAACTGTACCCACTGATATTGTTAAGGATATGGATTTTAAAAGAGTAACCATGAAGTTTCTTGCCGGCTCTTCTCCATAGGAAACGACTAATTGGAACCGTGCACCTAAATTCGACTTTTCGTAAGCGCCTGTAATGGTTTATGTGAAATAAAAACTTTTGATTTTTAGTGGCTTTGCAGATTTGGATGAAATTTAGCACACAGTTAGATCATGATCTGGATTAGGTTTTTTGAATATATCACCGTATGGTTGTGAACACCGTTAGTTTATAATCTATCTCGCGAGATTGTAAACTGTCGATAAATTATGAACTGTACCATACTGCTTACAATATAATTAGGAAAAAAGAAACGCATAATTAAAAAACATTACAGAACCCTTAAGGCGCAAGACTTACTAGCACTTTTCCGATTTTTTTGTGTAGGTATTGTGATTCGTGTGTAAATAAATTTTTTGTTCATCTTCTCTTTTTTTTTCTTTTATCAAGTTCCTTTGGGAGCCAGTGACTATGAGAAAAAATGTATTCGTTGTAGTTATTAGCGCTCATCACTCGTCCTACGCTGAAAGTTAAAATTTAATACCGCTTAAACAATGGAAGCCTCAAGTTGGTAATAACGCGGCATTATCCAGGTATCGTGACGTTAACGAGACTTTATTGCTGACGTTATTCATTGATGTGTCATATTGTGTGTTTTAAAATGGAACGGGAAGTAAAAGGGCAATGGTTGGGGGGCAATCGATTTCTTTGTTATCTCTCTCGCAAAGCTGCGGGCAATTTAATGTATGACTGATACATAACTGCTTTGTTGGTCTAGTGGTCGCTGTCGACTGCTGAACGTGGGGTCCTGGGTTCGATGCCCAGGTCGGGGAGGGTTATTGGGATTTTTCGTGAGAAGTTTCTCAGTAGCAGCCCGGAGTCTGGATTTGTGCCCGGTTGATGGCACTAGGCTCGCCCTCTATTACTTGGGACTTAAACATAACGGCAAAATGAGCGTGTACTATACACCTCTCCCCAACCCCTTAGGGGAATACAGGCGTCGTGTTATGTTTATGATACATAATTGTTTCCAGCAAGTGCTTATTTACCAAAACGTTTATTTTTATTTTCAAACAAAATTAATGTATTTGTTTAGTCGTTGTGTTTTTCGCGTTTAACCCTAGTCGCACCTGATGGTAAGGGCAGACAGGGTCTAAGATGGAACACACGAATTCAAGTAACAAAGGTGTAGAGAGTTTCCCCTATATCTGGCTCTCACATACAGGGTGTAAACGAATTCGTGTAATTCTATTAATGGTATAGATTAACCCCGCACGGGATTTAGATTGATCTATACACACGAGTATAAAAGGAGAAGCTGACTGACTGACTGATCTATCAACGCACACCCTAAACCGCTGGGGTTAGAAACTTGAAATTTTGACAGTAGGTTCCTTTTGTAACGTAGGCATCCATCAATATGGGATTTTTCGAAATTCAACCCCTGAGGGAGTTAAATAGGGGATGAAAGTTTGTATGGAAAATCGTCACTTAACGGGTTCGAAACTTCACGCAAGTGAAGCTGCGGGCGAAAGCTAGTTAAAAATAAAAATATACTTGTTTATTTCCCAAATAAAAATTCTATGTGATAGAAAATTTCGATGCCGTGCATAAATGAATAAAGGCACGGTGACATAGCTAACGGGCACGACTAGCGCGATATCACTCCACGCAGTCAGTTAACTTGGGACGCTAAAATTACTCAGATACAGAATACATGGTCCATTTTTTTTAAACTTTTTTTTTGTTGATTCTGAAGAAAACCTATGTAGCGTCAATCAGTGTCATCAGTAGATCACGCTGTTTGAAGGAATTACACGAATTCGTTAACAATCTGTAATCACGACGGAACACAGTAAACTGCTTGGCGCCGGGAGGATAGTAGCTAGCCAAGCGGTCCGTATAGCTCTTACCAGCAACATCATCTACCACGCATCTTTCCCCAGCTTACAATGAGGAAGTTTAATATTCTACTAGCTTTGACAATCAACTCTTAACAAATTACTAAAGTTTCTATAATAATACAATTCAATCATGATTCGAAAGAGACGTGGCGCAATCTGTTAATGTTATTGTTGTTTTCCTCGGGAACAGCACTTTTTTTCGGGATGAAAGGTACCCTATGTCCGTTTCTGTACACCTGACAACGTATATGCAAAATTTCAGGATGATCGGTTCAGTGGTTTAGGCGTGAAAAGGTAACAAACTAACTTTCGCATTTATAATACCGGTGTAAGGGACGGTGTGCCGAAAACTGAAACAGTGAATTCAGCCTATTATCAAATATTATTCTAAATTGAAAATAAGTGGAAACGCTCGAAATTTTCCGACTTTTCCGATTTTTCTTTTCACAAATTTTACATTTCTCTGCTGTAAAATAAGCAATCCTATTATGACACACAGCACATTGCAAAAATAAAATGTTTTTTTTTATAAATCGGAAAATTCGAAAGTTTTCGTTGAAATTTTCCACGGATTTTCAATTCAAAATAATGAACTAAATCCACTGTGTCAATTTTTGGTAACCTGCCGTTTACACCCAGTTTATTTACCTGTCAAAACACTTATTGAAATACAATAAAACATAGTGCAATTTCTAGTAAATTCGGAAAATTCCGAGAAAAAAAGAACACTGTAGTGTAGGGGCGTAGCCTTGGATATTAAAACGTCCACACACCACTTTAAACGTTATTTAATGCAAGTCCAATCACAAAAAACACATGTTAGACATTACACAGAACAATAATGATCTAGCGTATGATACGTGTCGTGTTCGCGCGCGGAGTGAGCGAAGGGAGAGTGAGAGTCACAAGATTGGCGCGCCGACGAGCGCTGTGATTGGTCCGCGCGAGGTGGCGCGATGCATCGTGCTCGCGTCGAGGTGTTTCTCGGAAATGTAAGGTAGGTACTTATTGATGCGCGCTACATCCTCCTCCTCCAAGTCATGACATCGACCCGAGAATGATTTGGGCATATACCTAAGAGCGCGCCTGTCTCTTCGCCTTTGGTGGCCGACCTCGCAGACGGCGAGGCTGAACCGGCTCGATACTTTCAGGTTGATCACTAATTAGAGCAGTCAGATCCGAAGCATAAAAACGACCTAACATCTGACCCTGACTATCGACTAACTCATAGGTCGTGGGGCTAATAACCTTCTTGACCGTATACGGTCCATCTCTCTGAGGCATGAACTTCCGAGTTAAGCCTTTGGGGGCATTGCTAAGAGAATGCGTAGTTAATAATACTTGGTCACCAACCTGGAAAACTGGAGATGGACGGCGTGAGGAGTCAGCATATTCTTTCCTAAGATCTTGTCGTCTTTCAACCCGATCTCGTATATCCCGTAGGGAATCAATAAACTTGGACAGGTAAGGCGTAATCTGAGGTACAAACGTTTCCTTATCCAGGATTGCACGCAGGTCTTGCTGTGCATCGAATGGCGTCCGCAGCTCGCAGCCATACATCATGTATGATGGTGTCAGTCCTGTGGTAGAACAGGTAGCAGTGTTAAGAGCGAATCGTACCTGGGGCAAGAATTGGGGCCAATTGCGATGATCGTTCTTGACCAACATGGACAGTTGGATCTTCAGGTCCCGGTTCTTCCTTTCGGCCGGGTTAGCCTCGGGATGATAAAGTGGTATCAAATTCTGTTTAATACCAAATAAGAACAGACACTGCTGCATCACCGCAGAAATAAACTGGACTCCATTGTCTGAAATGACACGCCTGGGGAAACCATATCGAAGAAAATACTCTTCAGCCATAATTTTGGCACATACCTCAGCCGTGGCCTCCTTAATGGCGTATAACTCCACCCACCGGGTGGCAGTATCCTCGACAAGGAAGACCCATTTTTCGCCAGATTCAGCTTCTGGGAGAGGACCGAATAAGTCTACAGCCAGTACCTCACCTCTCTGGTGTAGTATCGGTGTCTGCAAGAGACCGGTTGGCTTTTGATTGGAGAACTTGTACCTTTGACAGTCGACACAGTTCCTTAGGTAATCGGTTACGTATTTACGCATACCTGTAAAATAATATCGCTGCCTAATGCGGTCGATTGTACGATCCACACCCTGGTGACCTGCAGTGGGAGCGTTATGGAATTCATGCATAACGTCTTTGAGCATGGATACGGGGATCACCAACTGGGGCTCCTCGGAGTCTGAGTCGGGAGCGTGACGATAGAGGACACCCTGGTCCATAAGGTAACCGCGCTCTAACCAGCGGGTAGAAGACAGGAGATCGGTGGTGTTTTCTATATCCTTGATGATCTTACTTACCTCAGGATCCTCTAACTGAGCAGATCGAAGATCAACTGCACTCTTACGGGGCACGTCTAGGGTCACCGAACAGACCCCACATGCTTCTTGAGTAGCCTCATTGCAGAAAGGGCGGCTAAGCGCGTCGGCAATGACGTTGACCTTACCAGGTGTGTACTCATATTGTATGTCAAAAGACTGCAATTTGAGGGCCCAGCGCATTAACCTGCCACTGGGCGACTTTAAAGTTAACAACCACCTCAAGGGTCGATGGTCACTACGCAAAATTACCGGGTGACCCTCAATGTATGGGCGATACTTTTCTACAGCCCACACAACCGCGAGGGCTTCTCGCTCAGTTGTTGAGTACTTACGTTCTGCGGAGGTCAGCAGACGACTAGAGTACTCGATGGGGTGGACATCGTTTCCTTCGCCTTGCAGTAGGACGGCACCCAAGGCATAATTGCTTGCATCTGTATGAATAATAAAAGGCTTACTATGATCTGCCTGTACGAGGACTGGTGCCGTAATGAGCCTCTTCTTCAGCTCATTAAAAGCTCGCCGCTGGTCTTCGGTCCACGCCCACGGTTCATTCTTCTTGGTTAGCTTGGTGAGCGGTTGAGCTATTTCGGAAAACCCTGGCACAAACTTCCGAAACCAAGAACAGGTTTGCAGGAAGCTTTTGAGGTGTTTGAGGTTGGTTGGCTCATTCATCTGCTGAATAGCCTGCACCTTCGTATCATCAGGCATAATACCCTTAGGAGTAATAAGATGACCTAAATACTTAACTTGGTTACATACAAAGTTGCACTTGTCCCTGTTGGCTCGTAACCCAAAAACACGTAGACGGTTGAATACGAGCTCCAGGTCTTCCAGGTGCTTCTGGAAGTGCCCATCCGACAGGATCAACAAATCGTCTAAATAAACTAATAAGGTGACATTCTTCAAAGTACCCCCAGACCGAAAACGGTCCATTAACCTCTGAAAGGTGGCGGGAGCGTTCTTGAGGCCAAATGGCATGCGAGTAAATCGGTACGTACCTAGAGGCGACACGAATGCCGTCTTATCCCTGTCTTCTGGAGATACGCTCACTTGCCAGTAACCTGACCGCAGATCTATGGTACTCATGTACCCTTCCCTCTTAGTAGCGTGAAGAAGGTCCTCTATGACCGGCAAGGGGTAAGTATCACTTTTGGTTACCGCGTTAAGCCGACGGTAGTCGACGCAGAATCTATACGTACCATCTTTCTTAGGGACGAGGAGAGCGGGTGCAGCCCACGCTGACTCGCACTCCTCAATCACACCATCAGTCAACATCTTGTTGACCTCTGCCTCCATTGCAGCCCTCTTCGCGGGCGTGAGGCGGTATGGGGGCACTGCGATAGGCGCATGCCCTCCCGTGTCAATATGATGTTCAGCGAAGGGAGTCGCCTCTCCTCCTGGACGGAAGACATCTTCGTGACGCTGAAGCAAGTCGGTGAGTTGCTGGCGTTGGTCACATGTAAGCGACAAGCCTTCGTCAGCCCTTAGCGACATCGAAAACACAGTGATTGGATGGCGCTGCGACATTGATTCTCCCTCGTACTCAAGCGGGTAAGTCTGCGTACACCCAGAGAAGTGCCAAGAAGAAGCAGCAAAATCAATGACCATACCTGCAGCATTGAGGAAGTCGATACCCAGAAGCGTATCATTGTTGTCAGCATCAGGAAAAATCACGAAGCCCACTCGAACACTTTTGTCCACAGAGATGGTGACGTCAACGACTGCCACCAGGACCTCGCGTGACTGAACCACACCATCTGCCAGCTTCACGTTAACCTGCTTGGAACCAAAGGTAAGCCCCTTTTCCTTAAATATTTTATAAAGCATATGTCCCGCTATAGAACACTTAGCAGCTGTGTCAATCAAAGCCATGCCCCGTAAACCAAGAACCTTAATACTAAGCATAGGCCTTTGTTGCGTTGAACGTACGGTCGTCGTCTGCAAAACGTGAGACGCAGAGAGAGAGACCGTGGGCACAGCATCACCCCTAGCAACGGTATTCGTCGCCGTAATGTCGACGCATAATGGAGGAACTACCGGAGGAGTGTTAAACTGATTAACGTTAGAATCGCACAACTCATGAGTCGGGACGATAACAGGTGAGTTTACCCTAACAGGTGAGGTGTTATCACTAGATGTGATAACAGGTACGTCTACCCTATCAGGTAAGTCATCATCACTACATATGATAACAGGTACATCTACCCTATCAGGTAAGTCATTATCACTACAAATGATAACAGGTGCATCTACCCTATCAGGTAAGTCATTATCACTACAAATGATAACAGGTGCATCTACCCTATCAGGTGAGTCATTATCACAACATATGACAGGTACATCTACCCTATCAGGTAAGTCACAGACATAATTCTCAACAGTAGGGGTTTTTACCCTATTAGATGAATCGAAGAGAATTTCTGTCATCGATTCATTATTCAATGAAACTTTCGGACGCATTCTATTACAATAACACGGATCGCAATTGCATGAATTACATGTAGTAAGTTGAAAACGACAATCACAACAAAAATTATTATTAAAACGATCGTGATCGCACGGTTGTGATTGTAGGTAAGAAGAATATGATCTATGATAGCTATTATAACCTTTTGAACGCGTACCGCGCGTTTGTTTACGTAGGTATGAACTATTACTACTATTATAGGTAATGTCATGACTTGGAGTGTTATCAGAGAATGAAGTAATAAGACTATTGTCACTTACCAAATCCGGTGAATAAGTTTCAATTGAAAGTGACGAAAACGATAAGTTATTGTTACATTTAGAACATTGCGACCTGACCACCCCCTTCGCTCCGCAACCATAACAGTATAGAGACTTATCATTAAAACTAGACGTATTTAATTTATTACAATCTTCCCGTGAATGACCGTATTGTTTACAATATACACATTTAGGTTTCGGGACATATTGATTCGGACGCTCACTAGCACTAGCACTGTTGTCAACAACCGTAGAACGTCGCGACGCTGTAGCTCCCGTAGGTGTATTCGACGCTGGCGCTGCACGAGCCGCGCTCGGCGTTGTCGATGCTGCGGGGCGGCGCGGCAGTGGCGGCGGCGGCGCGCTGCCGCTGCGACTGTTGTCGTGCGTTGACCTTGAAGACCGGGCGTTGGACAACGGCCCGGGCTGCGACCGGGTACGCGTATCGGATTCTTCAATCTCGATGGATCGGGCGAGGCGAAGCATACCAGAGAAATCTTTGAAGTCTTCCCTCCTTAGGTTTTTTCGAATCCGTGCGTCTAGTAGGCCGTACACCATGTCGACTTGGGCCTTTTCAGATATATCACCGGTCGGGATCTTCGCTAGTAATGCTCGACATTTAGCGACAAACACGTCGGTATTTTGATCGCATTGTTGTTGTAGGAAGAGTTCTCTGTAGATGCGGTGCGGGGGCCTTTTATCTCCGTAGGTATTCATTAACAGGTCGATGGCAACATCCCAGGTATGTATCTCTTTCTTCACTCCTTGGTACCATATCGCAGCGTTATCGGTGAGTAACATGGAGAAGCCTCTGAGGGCATTCTCTTCCGATACATTGGCGCAGTCTTTATAACTTTGGATTGCATCGATAAAGGCCTCTACAGACTCGTCGGCGTCACCGCCGAACCTGGCGGTGCAGTGCGTGAAGGTGCCGCTGCCGACGGCTGGAACTGGGGATGACGGCTGGCGATTTATAACTTTTTCCAGCAGGCGCTCGAATGCTTCGGTTTGGGACTGCTGCATGGCGGCCATCATGGCGGCCACTTGTCCCGTTGTGAAACTCGCAGCGTCGGTGCCCTTGTCATCGTCGACTCCCACGGCGGACTCGTCGTCTGAGGGTGTCGCTTGGTCCCTGCGCGTTCGAGGCATGGTGATAGTGACGCGCGAACAAGGTAGTACCACGGTAGGTATGGGATACGAGCGAGCAGTTACGTATGTACGTACTCGCGGCACGTTGGGCAGCCACTTGTAGTGTAGGGGCGTAGCCTTGGATATTAAAACGTCCACACACCACTTTAAACGTTATTTAATGCAAGTCCAATCACAAAAAACACATGTTAGACATTACACAGAACAATAATGATCTAGCGTATGATACGTGTCGTGTTCGCGCGCGGAGTGAGCGAAGGGAGAGTGAGAGTCACAAGACTGGCGCGCCGACGAGCGCTGTGATTGGTCCGCGCGAGGTGGCGCGATGCATCGTGCTCGCGTCGAGGTGTTTCTCGGAAATGTAAGGTAGGTACTTATTGATGCGCGCTACAACACTTATTTTCGATTCAGAATAATGGGCTGAATTTATAGTTTCAGTTTTCGGTACACCGTCCCTTACACCCAGTATTAAGTTAGGATCCCGTGATCCCTACAAGGGATAAATCTTCTACAGATCTCCAGCAAAAGTAGGATCTTCTTAAAATCCAATACCCGGAAGCAGATCTGTGAACAGGACACAACCTGCTTTGTATTCCGACAAGCTAACTCCCTCAGGGTGCCGTGAGATATTATTTGCGTGAGACACGTCTCAACAGGGTAAAGGGCCAGCGATAAGAACAAGGGGGATCATTTAAAGGATATGAGATGGTTTTTGTCACCTTTTAGATTCGACTGGGATTTGGGATGTTGAGTGAAAGATTATGTCTATAGCAACTTATATCTGCAACCATTTTGATGGTATGTTTTACGGTTTAGTTAGGAGGGTTGTGAATTGAAATATTCTGAGTTCGTTTACCAGGTTCAATGAATGATAACCGATTTTTATTTTAATAAGTCTAAGGGTCAAAATACACGTCCGACACTTGTTTCCAGGAGCCGGATCCGACTATCTGATCGGATTTATGAAATACACGTAAGATTCTCGTGTCCGATTTTTCTGGATGACGACGACGCCCGGACGATGCTTACGATTCTGAAATCCGATCCGATAGTCTGATCGTACGTGTAATTCATGTTCAAACAAATGTATGACGCGGAGGCCTTCAGATAGTCTGATCAGACTATCGGAGGCAAGTATCGGACGTGTATTTGGGCTCTTATACGGACACTTTGACAAGTCAATGTCATATTTTTTTTTAAGATTAAATGGCGCCGGCATTTCTTATCTGACTGATATAGCATATGGCAAACGTTGTATAGCAGAACGATATCGTTCAACATATATTTTACAAGGACACGTTCACACAACGCTTTTATGCTGTAAAGTATTGGCTTGCTGAACAAGATATACTTGAGCGATTCTCAGAGCTATATCGTACAATTCTCCGTTCCCGCCCCGCCTCACTTCTACTCCGACCGTTGCCCGACGGATCGCCGTCAAATAACTTGCTACACATAGTAGACCGGCTTGAGATATATCGTATAGTGTGAACGTCATGCTATATAGTTGTAGCTTATGACGCAATATGGTTTACTATAATATGTATAGCGAAATAGTATAGCGTAGTCTGAACTGCACTTAACTTAATTCATAAACGATTATGAAAGGTCATTTAACTAAAATGGCTTTTGATTCTTTGACCATCCCTATTCATTGGCATACAAACGACAAGGACAGGTATAATTTAATCGACGACGTCTGTGGTCTAGTGGTTCGAGTGTCGGACTGCTGATCACGAGGTCGTGGGTTCGATTTCCACAGGACACAAATATTAGTGTGATGTGATGAAAATAAGTGTTTGTGTTGGTCTGGGTGTTTCTTAAAGTATTATAAGTGTGTATTTACAAAAAAAAGTACTTAAGTATTACATCAATTGTCTGTTACCCTGGTACAAGCTCTTCTTAGTTTGGAACTAGATGGTGCTGTGTGAAAAATGTCCTAATTTTTTTTCTGAATTAAGTTTTTTTTTATCTGCCTTAATATTTAACGAGTCGTTGTGTAAGCGAGCCTTAGACCCAATTTCACCATACAATGTTAGTTGTTAATGTCTTGTTAAATATTTTAACAGACTGTTTAACAATACATGCGATGCGATGTCTGGTGGTCATTAATCGGCTGACTTTTGTTTTGATTGCTTCTCTTTTTTTTATACAAAGGAGTATTTATAATACTATATAGACTAAACTAACACTCAATTACTTCTTAACATCATCTACTAACCATCATTTTGTATTGCAATTTTTAAGTTTCTCATGTTTAAGTAAACTCTGTAAGTTCTTTATCAGAATAAATGTCTTAAACCTTAACCTTTACATTGAAATTGACATTGACTGCTTAACAGAACATTAACAACTAACATTGTATGGTGAAATTGGGGCTTAACCTCTAACTCGTGTATTCCAGTCGTTACGCTACGTCATGAAACCAGATAAAATAAAAATTAAGTTTCAGGAAATCCTATCTTTGAGTTGACGTCATGAATACAGCACCATTTTTCTCGTCGCCAAAAATTCCCTCAGGACCCGGAATAAAATATATTGTTCTCGCTAAAATACAACTAGATTTGGTATGAACTACAAGAAACTGTGACAGTCTTCTGTACACAAGAAGTTTCCACAGAAGTACAAAGTGTACTTTTTCTTGTAATTCCTGTGGGTAGCGAAATAAAATGTTATTTTAAACGTTAATATTACTGATGTTTATTTGTTGTACATAAATGTGAATTATCCTTTTTAATGCACAAAAAAACAATAAATATTTAATTAAGAATAAAAAAAAAACTCAACGCAAATAAAACGAACACTTAAAAAAGCAAAAAAAAATACCTATCGTTGAACCATCAAATTCAGTTACAGCGGTTACGCACTGCATCCGATCCGAATCCGTGAAAATATGTTCCGAAGTAGCCATAGAACTATTTGTATGCTAGTTTACGCACTACATCCGGCATTCAATTTCGTCATCCGATTTCTATCCGTCATCCGTGAGTCTCCAATTCGGAAGAAATATTGACGGACCGAAGTAGCCGTAGTAATGTTTGTATGAACGCTTTCGCACTACCTCGGATTCAAATCGGACGCCAAATGGATATGCCAAAGATGGCCCCTGAATTGTTTGAATTTGGATCAGAGATTGGATAAGTGCGTAAGCGATATCCGAATTCGGTCCGAGATTTTTACTCTAGATCGGTATTTTCACGAATTCGGATCGGATGCAGTGCGTAAAGCAATATCCGAATTTGGTCCGTGTTTTTTATATCCGTATTTTCACGGATCCGGATCGGATGCAGTGCGTAATCGCTGTAACTCGTCAAAATGTAGGGAACAGCAGATTTAATTATAGAAATTGATGGATGGCGCGTAGAATTAGCAAGCTGAAGTGGAAGTGGGCCGGCCATGTCTGCAGACGAACAGATGGTAGATGGAGCAGACACGTGTTAGAGTGGAGACCGCGTTTGGGCAAACGTAGTGTGGGACGCCCTGCGGCACGATGGACCGACGATTTGAAAAAAGTGGCTGGCAGCGGATGGATGCGGGCTGCCCAAGACCGGGATAGTTGGCGATCTTTGGGGGAGGCCTACGTTCAGCAGTGGACGGCAATAGGCTGATATGATGATGATGATGGATGGCACGATAAGGTTTGCTCGTTGAAATGGCGCTAATATCGCGTCGAGGCCAAGCCACCGTCAGTCAAGGCTCCTGAGAAAGAAACTTTCTCACTATGCGTGCCCTGTCAAGGAGTACTGCTTATTGTATCAAGCCCTTGATTCAGCCGCCCAAGGAGAGCCTCATAAGATGTTGATCGAGGCTCTTCGCTATTAGGCCATTCGCCGTAACCACTGTCGGGACAATGACTGCTGAGTCCTCATCCCACATGTCGACAATAGGCATGTTGACAGCATCAATAAATTTCAAATCTAATTAGTCCGCCAGTTAGAGTTTCGAAAAATAATGGACACGTATTTTTTCTTTTGTAAAATCTATGAATATTTGGAAAGATAAAACGCATCAAAACTCGAGAGTGGGGTTGTGACGTCAGAAGCAAGTAAAAATTATACTTGCTTGTGACGTTTTGCCAATTTTAAAAGTGTCGTATCTTCGTCAATTTTGGTTTACGTAACAAAAGAAAAAATACTTACATGTCAAATATTTTTTGATTATCTAACTGACAGACGAATTAGATTTTTTCAGTCAAATACCCTATTTCTTGTGCCAAATCGATATATTTGTTTTTTTCGCAAGATTCTTGTCATGCATGACAGTTGTAAGGTTTTATTAAATAATTAAAATTACGCGGTTTATAATCAATTCGATCTATGATTTAAAATATTTATACTGGCCATACTGACGGCGGAAATGCTTAGTAAAATAAAATCGGGAGATTTAAAATGATTGTACTGGCCACACTGGTGGTGACAGTTGCGGTGACAGGGTTTAGATCGGGCACTTTCCGATGGGAGTTGGCAGCGAGTGGTTATAGTTAGTTTATAATTATAGATAGTGATTAATTTTAATAAATAAGTTTTGAGATTAATAAGTTCTGAGAGTTAATAAATAAGTTTTGAAAAGTTAACTGGTTATTTCTGAGGTATCTTATATCTCAGAAGTGGGATCAAGATCCGTAAGTATACGCCTACCTACTATTTTATAATTCTGGTAACAAAAATTCGTTATTCGTGCTTTTCATATTTTAACCAATTAGTTTTGTTTATATGATTTGCTGGAAATTATTACGTAGTATTATTATGTACTAGTTATTAATACCCCATTATATAATTTAAAAAAAAATACCCACGGCATTCATTGTCTGGTTTAACTTTTTATTTTAACAGTTTTTAAATCTTAACGACCGTTGAAATTTTCTACCTGATTTAAATTCTAACGGTTTGAACACTTCGAACAACGGGGCTGCAAAACGAAAGGTAATTGAACAAGTGATAAAAAAAAAAAAAAATATACTTTGATGGATAAAGGGTACCATAGAACCCAATGGAATTATATGGTTTATTGGTTTTTCTAGTATACCACACGATAGTGCGGGGTTTCTAAAAGGGGTGAAATATTTCATTAATTTTGCTCTAGGACGCACCGTTTTCGAGATAATTAGCTATTCCTTTTTCTTTTCTTTTATAATTTAGGTATTAACGTTTCTTTATTTGGTGACGAGTTTCAGGAAATGAACGGAGGAAATGGAACTCGTCGGAGTTTGGATACTCCTCGGCGTGATCGTTCGCGTTCCAGACACAGCCCGTCGAGCGCACGCCAGAGAAGCCGAAGCCGTACCCATAGTCGCAGCAGTAGTCGGCGCCTACTGGAACGAGAACAAGCTTTGCTGCGGGAACAGGAGCGGATTCGCCAGATGGAGATTGATCTACAAAAGGAACGCGACATCGAGCAACGGCAACGAAGTGAACGACGGGGCTCACCTGAAGTTGGGACGAGCTGCGAGCGCAGTCTTAGAGGGCTGCCGGGTAGCCGCAACAGAAAAGATCGAGGTACTACGAGCGCGGATCATCGCACTAAAAGGTCATGTAGTCCCACCTTTTCTTCTAGAGATTTAATACAAATTATAAAATCTATTAAAGATGTCTTACCATCGCATCCTCAAAACCAGAGCACACTATCTAATAATAGGAGCTTGGATCATAAAAACATGATTCCTGAGTTTAATCCTTCAGAAAAAAATCAACGTATAGATATATGGCTCAAGAAAGTCAACGAATGTGCAAAGGTTTATGGCTGGGACGAAAAGACTGTGGCTCATTTTGCTATGCAAAAACTGACTGGTTTAGGTAAGACTTGGTATGAAAGTCTCAATACGATATTGTTTACTTGGGCAGAGTGGCAGGTAAAATTAATGGATGTTTTCCCTTCTGAACAAAATTACGGTCAAATTTTAGAAGACATGTTGAAGCGGAAGAGTAGGCCTAACGAATCAATCGAGATATATTATTATGAAAAGCTGGCGCTTTTAAATCAATGTGAAATAACGGATAAGCGGGCCGTTGATTGCATCATTCACGGTATCGGCGATAGGACTATTAGGTCGAGTGCCCTAGCACTACGTTGTGAGCAACCGGATCAGCTTTTGAAATTCTTGTTAAGCAACAATAAAGAACTTTCCGCACAACAGCCACCGTTTAGAGATAGGAATGTTAATGTAGTAGATGATAAACAAAATAATAAGCCAAGTTCGAAGATAAATCCGTACTTGTATTGTTACAATTGTAAGGAGAAAGGGCATCCGTATTCTAGGTGCCCAAAACCCTTGATTAAGTGTAGTCATTGCGACAAGGTGGGCCATAAGCCTGAGACCTGTAGAAACAAACAAGATACAGGGCCAGCGAAGGCTGACCCAGTGGCAAAGACCATGCGCATCTCTAGTTCTTGCCCAAGTGGGAAATTCATGAAAACTGTAAATGTTAATGGTTTTCTTCTGGAAGCATTCGTTGACCTTGGCAGTGACGTCACGCTTATAAGACAATCTGATTTTTCAAATCTTGGACTTAGTCATGACCACACTCCGTCGACAATGAAGGGTTTTGGTAACAGTATCGTGAAATCTATAGGTTCTGCAAAGCTGAAAGTTATCATCGATGGCGTGACCGCTACTGTTTCGTGTAGGATTGTAGATGATCACTTGCTGGAAAAGCCGATGCTTGTTGGTCAAAGTTACTCGGAGCAGCCACACATAGTTGTTTATAAAGATGCGAACAAACTACAGATTCTGCACATCGGGATCGAGTTACCAGATCTATATGAGCATGAAGAACACTTAGAAAGGGTAAGGGTAATAGGTTATAGTCGTATTTATGGTACTGTGAGTATAAGGGCTAAAATAGAGACGTCGTTTACTGGTAGTGTAGTGTTGGATACTAGAATTGTAGGGAAGCCAAACAAACAATTCTTAGTCTGTGGGGGTGTTTATGAGGTGAAGCATGGTTCACTCTTTGTTACAGTGACGCCGTGTTCGGTACCGTGCATACTTCAAGACAATTTTGTTTTTGCTCGAGCCGAAAAGGTGCAAGTAGTAAACAGTCTTGAGAACACTGAATCTTCTGTTTCGTACCAGCAGGTTGGAGTGTCTTCAGCCAAACAGTTTGATGTGAATCAAATACGCGTGGGCGTTGCAGTATCAGATAGTGATAGGGCCAAGCTCATATAAATTCTTCGACGTCATAAAGAGTGTTTTGCTTACAATTTAGTTGATTTAGGCTGATCTAATGTTTCCGAAATGAGAATCGAGTTGAGTAGTCAACGTCCGGTTGTTTATAGACCCTACCGTCTGTCTCACTATGAACGTGAAAGAGTTCGAGAAATGGTAGATGACGTGTTACAGGCAGGGATTATTCGGGAATGGTCCAACGATCAACAAGAAGCGTTCCAAGTTTTTAAGGCCAAGCTTGTAGATAAACCCGTACTCGCCATTTACGACCCCTTAGCTGAGACCGAACTTCACACGGACGCTAGTGGAATAGGTGTTGGCGGTATTCTCTTGCAGCGTGCTCAAGGGAGTGAGGATTCATTTCATCCAGTGGTGTATTAAAGTCGTCAGACGACGCCCGAGGAGAAGAATTTTCACTCTTATGAGTTGGAGACATTAGCTGTAATTTGCGCTCTTAAAAAAATAATAATTAGGGTATATCTTTTAGGAAAACCATTCAAAATTGTGACAGATTGTAGTGCACTACGTTCCACTTTTGTAAAGCGCGATCTAATTCCGAGAATTGCTCGATGGTGGCTGGCTTTACAGGAATTCGATTGCTCCATGGAATATAGGGCGGGTACAAAGATGGGTCATGTTGATGCATTATCCAGGAATCCAATTGTTGATGCAGAATCTCAAAGTCCCGAACAATATCCCTCGGTAATGGCCATAAGTGACGAGGACTGACTACTTACGTTGCAATTAGGGGATCCGGAATTGTGTAGGATTCGTGACATTGTTGCTAGTGATTTAGACCCTCAAGGGGTAGAGTACATCAAGGATAACTACGTTTTGAAAGATAACAAGCTCTTTAGGTGTGTCGGGGGTGACAAGGAATGTGTAAGGTGGGTCGTCCCAAAGGGTGCAAGGTGGCAATTGTGCAAGAGAAACCATGACGATATAGGTCATGTCGGTTTCGAGAAAACTTTAGATCGAATAAAAAGGCATTTATTGGTTTAAAAAAAAAAAGTATGTAGGGTACTGTATCGACTGTGCATACGCCAAAAAAGCTACGAACACACGTGAAGGGTTATTGCATCCCATTGAAAAGATTGAAAGACCTTTTCACACATTACATATTGACCACCTTGGACCCTTTGTTAAGTCCAAAAGAAGCCATACCCACATATTGACTATCGTAGACTCGTTCACCAAGTTTTTATTCATCAAACCGGTCAGGAATACCAATACGCAGAATGTGATAAAAGTCTTGCAGGACATTTTTGACTTATTCAGAGCCCCTGACCGAATTATTAGTGATCGAGGTTCCTGTTTCACTTCCCACGCATTTAAAAGGTTTTGTCTTGACCGCGGAATAAAACATGTACTAAATGCAGTTGCATGCCCAAGGACCAACGGTCAAGTTGAACGTTATAACAGGACAGTCCTCGACTCGTTAACGGCACAGAACCTTAGCGCAGATGAAAAAGATTGGGATAGCAAATTAGGGAGAGTTCAGTGGGGTTTGAATAATACGGTACAAAAGACGATAGGTAGGATACCCGCTGAAGTTATGTTTGGGACGGCAATGAATAGCGAGTTAACGCAGCACTAAACGAGATAACCGAAACAACGCGCGAGGTCACCTCCTTGAAATCTATTCGCGATGAAGTTAAAAGCAGAATTGACAAAACGCAGGTAGCACAAAAACGATATTACGCCAAAGGGAGACGACCTGCGCGTATTTACAAAAACGGTGACTTGGTTAAAATTACTAAAGTTGCATTTCAAAATGATGGCAAAAGTACAAAACTTATGCCATCTTATGAAGGTCCTTTTAGAATCGTAAAGATAATGGGTAACGATCGATATAAAGTGGCACCAATTGCGGGGTTCGAAGGAATGAAAAAAAAAAAGCGAAAGACTACCGTTGCCGCTAACCGGATGCGACCGTGGATCCATGTTGATTCTTTGGAAGTCGATAATGAAACCGATAATGATGTCGAGAATGATGTAATTGATGAGCATAATTTGTCGGAATGATAATTTTATAATATGTTGTATTATCAAAATAATATTTAAGTAGGTGATAACGTTAGCTAAAATTTTTAATTGTATATTGATCAAAATATTAATATTTCATATTGTTTATTTATGTGCTGTTGTTTTCTTTTTTTCAGGTCAGGCACGAGAAATCGCGGAAAGATTTTGCGTCTTGACCTGAAAGAAGCAAAATTCATGGTTGATCTGTTAAACCGTAACATCCTAAGGAACGGATTGGTTTACAGATTTATGGTTAATATTGGTTGGATAAATGGATAGATAATTGGTTACAAGGATAATTGGTTACAAGGATAATTGGTTACAAGGATAATTGGTTACAAGGATAATTGGTTACAAGGATAATTGGTTACAAGGATAATAATTGGTTACAAGGATAATTGGTTACAAGGATTATTGGTTACAAGGATTATTGGTTACAAGGATAATTTATAAAAAGGATAATAATTAGAAGGAAAATTGGATAAATGATAAAGATAATTAGTTCTAAGGATAAGTCATTGTTAGAAAGTTTTTTTTTTTGGAATTGATTTTTATTCGTAATCAGATATTTCAATCGATGTTATTTAATGTATAGACTTAAAAATGTTTTTTTTTTTTTTTCTTTTGTAATTCTTTCGAAATGTACACGATTTTTGCCGTGTGTAAGGTTTCACCAGATACGTGTATGAGGGCATACACGTCGTCAGGATGGTCGAGTGTAAGGTTTTATTAAATAATTAAAATTACGCGGTTTATAATCAATTCGATCTATGATTTAAAATATTTATACTGGCCATACTGACGGCGGAAATGCTTAGTAAAATAAAATCGGGAGATTTAAAATGATTGTACTGGCCACACTGGTGGTGACAGTTGCGGTGACAGGGTTTAGATCGGGCACTTTCCGATGGGAGTTGGCAGCGAGTGGTTATAGTTAGTTTATAATTATAGATAGTGATTAATTTTAATAAATAAGTTTTGAGATTAATAAGTTCTGAGAGTTAATAAATAAGTTTTGAAAAGTTAACTGGTTATTTCTGAGGTATCTTATACAGTGATGTCAATAATCATTGTGTGGCGTTCTAATCGATCTATCACCACTATGTCGGGCGTATTACCGATATGCTTGTAGCTCCAAATGTGTACTAGAGAGTACATACACGGTCTTAATGAACACGTATTAAACAATGATTGAATGATTTGGCTGCCTCGTTAGTCGCAAGCAATACTGCACGTACGGCCTACATTGTTTATGTGGAATCGGTACTTCGATATGGGTTACTAATTTGGGGTAATGGAACTAATGTAAATAAAGCTTTTACTGCTCAAAAATGGTACATTAGTTCCAATTTCCAAATGCGATATTGCTCCGGATGTGTCCTTTTACCCATATTTTAAAAATACTCCCCCTACCTTGTCTGTACATTCTAGAAGTAGGTAAATTCGTTAAACAGCGCTCTAGCTTATTCAAACACGCAAAAGATGTTACTCAGAGAACAAATATTAGAAACCCAAACAGATTAATACTGAGTTTGATACCTAAAACTAGTCGGTTGCAAAAAAACTGCTATGTAATGTGCATATGTATCTACACTAAAATTCCAACACGTTTTAAAGAACTACCGTTACATAGGTTTATTTTTCAAAGTCAAAGTTAAAGTTATTTATTTCAAATAGACCATATTACAGGCACTTTAAAAACGTTAAAACTAGGTGCACTGTTCCAAAAGGTAGGTTCTATGGAGAAGAGCCAGCGAGAAACTCCATGGATACTCTTTTTAAAATAGTAAATCATGACTATTCATGAGAATTCCATTACAGTAGCGTGCAACATAGAATGAGAATAATGCAGGTTAACGTAACAAATAAACTCACTTATGAGAACAGAAAAATATGCCTTCTAGGATTACCGTAGCAGTTAAGAGCTGACCAGTCCCAACAGACAGCACCCGTTCACGAGTATGATTGGATTTATTAAATTATTTTTTAACAGAAAATATGTTTATACCATCCGATTTGATTTTTTTGTGATAAATACATCATCTTTAGCAGTTACTAAGACACTATGCAAAATATCGTGGATTATTAAAATCAGAGCTTATCTATATATAAAAACAACATGGTTAATGTACTTAGCTACTTCACGGTTTTTGATGATGTCGTTTAAGTTTTTTCGATAGCAGGCTCATTACGGCTACATTGTACGAAATGACCGAGCTGTCAGGACTCATCTTTGAGTGAAAAGAACATAGGGACCGGTTAAGGTTGAGGTTAAAGACTGTTATGTATCTTTTCCTTTTTTCTTTTCAAGATGGTTTCCAGGAAATTGAATACACCTATTGTTCTCACTAATTAACGGTATGGGCAGTGTAAAGGATAAATAAAGGTAAAGCTTTACACGTAAGTGAAAGGGGACTGTGTTCGTCCTTTGTGTCCATAAATTAATTGGATATTAATAAAGGTAGCGCATAGTAAAAAGATAATTACAATTACCTTAGTGAGTGCTTTTTGTGCTTGCCATAACGCGTCATGGGCGGTTTTATAAGTGCCATAACTTGAATTAAAATTTCGCGATGTGGATGTTTTAAAGAAACCAAAACGCATTGTGGGCAGTTTTTTCGCCCAATGGACATTTTCGTTCTTTGAGCCTAACAAAAGGTTAAAATGTTAAAGGTGTGTTTAAAATATGGTTCTCTGTTGGAATATCGAAATATTATTAGCCAATTTTTATCTGGCCGACAACCTTTCGCCACTTTTCATTTCGCCGAATAATTAAAACACCGAATGATTAAAGTCCCTAATTATGTTTTGTAACTTTTTATTACGCCGACTAGTCTGCTGGCCACTGTTTCGTTAGTCAACTGTATTATTGGCCGCTTTATACTTGTTAGATGGCTCATTTTCCTATCATGCAAGCAAGAAAGCAAGCAAGCATGCAAGTGTTACTGGGTTTGCTCCACCAGTAGACTCGCTTTGTCGCCCCTTCGCTTCGCTCGCACACTCGACCAGCGCTACGCTCGAGCTTCTGGCTTCACGCTTTTAAATAACACTCTAGGTGTAGGACAGAGTCTGACCACGTGTAGTCGGGGTGCGCTGAGTCAGATTAACATTAAATTCCGTTGTGTAAAAATAATGTTGTGCTAATACATAATTCGTTTTTTTTTTTTTTTTCTATTGGTCTGCTACTATAGGTCGTCCTAGGGGACGATTTCTACGTAACCGGGCAGTTATTGGAGAGACCTGAAGGGTCTCCAGCCAATGGGGGGGAAGTAAAATACTTAACCTAAGCTAACTACTTGTACTACACTAACATCATGACTACCTGCAACAACAGCACTAAAGGCGACCCCTAGTGGGACTCGGACCTCGGCTTAGGGCGTTGCTGGCGTGGACATAGGGGGGGGGGGACACACAGCTTGATGAGGGCTGAATTATCAGTGTGATTTGGCAAATTAAACAATAGCCAAGTAAGTATTCGACTAAAACAAAATTTTTGAATGATTTTTTGGCCAAATAATTATGGTGGCTATTAATCATTCGGCGACATAAAATTAGGGTAAAAATTGCTTCGGCAAAGATTACGTCGACGAATCGTTTTCGGCGTAATGAAATTCGATATAAAATACTTCGGCAAAAACACTGGCACCTATATTTTACACAGACCTGTAACATTTTAATCGTGGATTATCATCCTTTTTCTACTGTATTCATGAGTATTTACTGGACCTCCAGTCTTTATCCCATCTCTAGTAATGGCATCAAAACAAAGCTTGTAACAAAAGGTTCTCAAATAACAAGAGGACATCGGATACTAGCGGGACCGCGTAGTTAGGTCCACCGGGATCTAGAATAAAATATTATAACGGTCACAGCCACTGAATAGCGCGGGAATAATGAAGCTGCGAATAGGTTACAAAAGAAGGTATCTTTTATACTGAACACGTATCTTTTGTTCTCACTCTAGGGAGGGATACAGAAGGTGACTAGTTAATTACTAGTTTTTTGTATTAAATTTGCAGGGCCGTGAACCAATTTATAGAGAACTAGTTATAATTTAAAAAACTCTTAACACACTACTAAAGTTTCTTTACAACTTTAATTCAATCGTGATTCGAAAGACATGTGGCGCCATCTATTATTGTTATTGTTGTTTTCCTCGGGAACAGTACTTTTTTTCGGGATGAAAGGTACTATATCCGTTTCCGTAAACCTGACAACGTATATGCAAAAGAACAATGGTCACTTTGTACTAGGAAAAAACAGAAATTGTTCCCGAGATGAAACTGTCACCAATATATTAGTGCATTGTTAGTATATTTATTGGATATCTTCGTTTATTTTTTAAAGATGGGGAAATATAGATAATCTTGTTTAAAAATACTATTTTATTTATCAGAACGCTGTATAAAATATCTAACTTCGAACGCATCCGTAATTACTTACGTTACTAGAGAAGTCCATACTTTTTCTAGTCTATTATGATTTTATTTCATATATCGAAATAAAATCCCAGGCAATGTCAACCGTATAAACTCACATCAATATTATACTAAGCTTAGCCACTAATAGAATTTGATGTTACTTTGTGGTAAATTATTTTAATAAAGCCATGAATTAGATAAAAAAACTAATGATTTTACATCTAAAAATCGATACTGTCATAAATCGATTGATTACGTCCCTCCCTATTCTTGACAAGTAAAAATAAATTGACGGTTTTCTGTAGCTAGCTACTATTAACTAATCTGTGGTTTTCTGTGCTGGCCGTGTCCATGGTAACCATGTCGTTGTAGTTTCGGCAACGACTGTGTTCTCCTCGCTTATTGTTACAATATTCTTTGGTGTTCGGTGCGATTTTATATTATTTTCCCTTTTTTTATATTTCTGCATTGCTTACAGACTCCGATTGATCTTCTACTCTTGTTGACTTGACATTCGTTTAATGGACTTGGCATTGTGCATCACGTTTTGAATCTGTTAATGGAAGTGGCAAAATATCTTGTCTCTCCGACCTTTTAAAAATATATTGAAGGCTGTACTTAGTTATATTTATGTAGGCGAATGAAACGACATATGTTTCATCAAGTTAAGTTTTGTTAGATTTTACTAGTACAGGCATGTTAGCCGAGTGCCCATTGTTCTTTCAGCATGATCGGTTCATTGGTTTAGGCGTGAAAAGGTAACAAGCAAACAAACTTACTTTCGCATTTATAATATTAAGTTCGGATTTTAATTTCAAAGACTATTCATTTCTCGATACAGCTGTCAATTCACTGAGAAGTTTACGTCAGACTAATAACGCCGTAACAGGAACGTACGTCCACCCGTCAACGTTCATGTTATAAAGTTATGGACACGCTAGTTCAGTGTGTCGGTTCCATCATAATTTCCTGCGTACGTTGCTTGAAGCTGACTGGGCTAGGTGTAGCCGCTAGAACTTGTTATGCGTTTAATAGATATAAAGTTTTGACGACACGTTTGGTGCAGTGGCTGAGCAATTGGCTACTGTGCTATGGATCGTGGGTTCGTTTCCCGCACGGTACACATATTTGTACGGCATAAAGATAGTTGTTCCAGGTCTGAGCGTTTGTGAATGTGAAAATTTGTGTCTGTAAACGCACCCAGAAAACAGGAGAAATGCTAGTGAGGGGCAAAGATTTACAGACAAAAATAAAGGTTTTTTTTTTTTAACTTTGCCCTCACTAAGATTTCTCTTGTATCGGGGGTGCGTTTACAGACACAAATCTCACAAACAAACGCCCAGACCTGAAACAACTATCTGTAGGCCATACAAATTTTTGTTCCGTGTGGGAATCGAACCCACGACCCGTAGCGCAGAAGCCAATCGCTTAGCCACTGCACCAAACGTGTCGTCAAAAATTTAAAATAAAAAAGTTTTAAATCCACTATCAAGTTTTATTGCACACTAGAGGTCGTCTGCGGATTCGCCCGCGTGGATGTCGTTTATCGCGTATTCCGCGTTTTCCTCTACTATACTATGCATGTAATATACATATAAACCTTCCTCTTGAATCACTCTATCTATTAAAAAAACCGCATCAAAATCCGTTTGCATAGTTTTAAAGATCTAAGCATATATGGGGACAGACAGACAGCGGGAAGCGATTTTGTTTTATACTATGTAGCGAAGTTATTGCACGCAAGTGCTCGCTCGCTTATTTCGTAAAACGTTCAGAACTCGACTGGCTGCTGTCCTAAGTTTAAAAGTCGCAATTGAACCTTGAAACTTGCTAGTGGGTTTGGCGCTTAGGACCAATTTTAAAACACTATGACCTTTGTCAAACTTTAACAACACAAGTCTAAACAAAAAATTAGGAAAATTCCGGAATAAAACAAAGCAAGCGGTGATAAGTCTAGTGGTTCAACGCTTACTTTTCTTGCAGGAAGATCTAAGTACGATACCGGCCGGTTCAGTTTCCGAATTCATGTCAACGATGAAGGAAAACATCGTGAAAACTTGCACACCTGAGAGGGTTTCAAAAAGTTCCCGATGGTGACTGTAGTCCACTAACTCGCACCAAGCTAGCGCGGTATACTATGGCCTACACCCTGGCCTACTATGGCCCAGCAGTGGGACAGTAATGGACTGATTATGTTTATGAACAAAAAGTCCTTTATTATTCTTTAAAAAATGACATTCTTCTAGTTTTTCAACACAAAAGCGTTTAAATTTTTAGTCTGTAATAAATGTTTTTTTTATATAGTTAGTTGGTTGGCACACAATCCGACGGCCCACCTGATGGTAGGTGGTTACCGCCATCTATAGACACCAAAAGGATTGCTGATGCGTCGCCAACCCTAGAGACAAAGTTTAGAAGTATCATGTATCTGTAATTTCACCGACACCCATACCAGTGATGCCACAAAATTAATCTGATTAACGATTAAAAATGAGTGATTAAAAATCTTAATCAAAATTTTTGATATTCATTTATCATTAATTTGATTAACTATGTCCAAACGAAATGTATAATTAAACAACTAAATCAAAAAGTAAACATTCCTTATGCACATTTCACAAACTACTTTCATGGACTATTTATTCAATGGAGGGTGGTAGCTGAGGTACTTCGCGTTAGCTTTTAGCTACTGATGAGAGAGAAGTTAGCAGTGCGCTACGCGTGCGCGGGAGTCAGTCACATTTTGACGCGTTATATGGCACACGGTCAATCAAACAGTTTCGGCAATTCGACAATGGCATGGAGAGTGAAAGAGAGAAGCTAAAAGCCAAAGCGAAGTACCTCAGCCCCCTCCCTCCAGTGAGTAAATAGTCCATGAAAGTAGAGTCTGTGAAATGTGCATAAGGAATGTTTACTTTTTGATTTAGTTATTTTGTTTAACATTTTGTTTGACCATAGTTGATAGTTAATCAAATAATCAAATTAACGATTATGATTAATGATTAACGCCAATAATCATGATTAAGATTACTTTTACAATCATGATTATTTTAATCATGATTATTTTAATCATGATTATTTTTAATCATGATTAATTTAATCTGATTAAAAATAATCAAATTGATAAAAAAAAAATCATGCCAACACTGACCCATACCCTTCAAACTAGAACACAGCAATGGTACTTATCAGTAGAAATAGGTATGGAGGTAGTACTTCCCCGGACGAACTCTTTTACAAGGAAAACTCTTTAAAAAAGATGGTAGGTATTTCTATTGTATTTCTTCAAAAGAAACAAGAAATAAAACCATATCTTTTACCGTAAACCGCAATACCCGGTCACCTCTGAAGCGAAAAGATTTCTCTATCTTTATTGAGATTCCAATCGTGATGGACGACACCAAATTATACGCTTTGATCCGCGACCTACATTTTGGTCCTAAAGTACGAATCGAAAAATAAACAAAGTTGGTCCTAGTGTACGAATCGAAAGAAAACTGATTGGTCAGATTTAGTGTCTATCTGGTTTAAGGTTAGAGATGGTGTGTTATTAATTTATGTGTATTTTACGTTTCAAATAATATTTTTATTTATTTCATAATCATCCGTTAACTATTCAATTCAATTTAATTTATTTGCGACTAGCTTTTGCCCGCGATAATTTATAATTTCAAAAAAAATCTATTAACAAACTAAAGCTAAAGCTTCTATAATAATAATTCAATCATGATTCGAAAGACACGTGACGCCATCTATTATCATAATTGTTGTTTTACTCGGGAACAGTACTTTTTTCGTGATGAAAGGCACCCTATGTCCGTTTCTGTTCACCTGACAACGTATTTGCAAAATTTTAGGATGATCGGTTCAGTGATTTAGGCGTGAAAAGGTAACAAAATTTATAAAACATTGAGATCCACATTTAAACGTTTACGGTGTGCAAATATTAATACAATTTAAATCAATAAAAGTTTCAATTAGGTAATGTTACTAGATTTACTTGATTTTTATACATATAACTAGCTTTCGCCCGCAGCTTCGCTTGCGTGAAATTTTGAACCCGTTAAAGTGACGATTTTCCATACAAACTTTCATCCCCTATTTAACACCATTAGGGGTTGAATTTCGAAAAATCCCTTCTTAGTGGATGCCTACGTTACAAAAGGAACCTACTGTCAAAATTTCAACTTTCTAACCCCAGCGGTTTAGGCTGTGCGTTGATAGATCAGTCAGTCAGTCAGTCAGCTTCTCCTTTTATATGTATAGATTTGGACTAATAAGGGAATCGTCTTTCAAATATCTTTAAACTTGTCATCCGAAAATTTGCGAAGTCAGTAACATACAATAACACTTCAAGCGCAGCATCTCTTAGAGAGCCGTTTTGAAAAGATGTATAATTTCAAAGTTGCGTTCCTATTAACTGAGAGATTAATATAGCGGTTCGGAATAATCAATTAGCCCATTTTATCATAGCAACGCCCTAAAAGGGCATTGGGGATTTGGGGAGCCTTGAGATACATTAAAACAACTTCCACTCTTGAAGATATTCAAGTACGTCCGGCGCACCCTGGGCAGTCAGCCTCGCTACCAACCTTGCTGACTGGCTAATCTTTTCACCACAGCATGAGCTATTCTCGTATAGCTCGTGCTGACACGAGAGAAGAAGTTACGCCTCTATTATCGCCCAACTTCCATCATTTACGAAAACAGATTTCTGATTAACATAACATGACATCACACCTGGGGGCCTACTCCCTAAGTCCGTCAACGAAGTTAGTTAAAGTAGCCCGAAACGTAGGAGTGAACCAACCAAGTGTCAAGTTCAACTTTTCGGACGGACAACAACACATCGGTAGTAGGGACAACTGTCAAATCGTGTTGTCATTCGTTCTTAGTTCGGGCCCCGAAATAATCGTATGTCCGTAGGTGATAGGGAGTAGGAAACGCTCGTAACTAAGGCCGAAACCACGGACTTCGTGCTTAGGGAGTAGACCCTCTGTATTCACCGAAGGGTTAGACAGAGGTGTATAGCACATCCTCATTTGTGTATAGTACTCACTCATACGTCGTGTGCGAGTCGGACTCGCGCACGAAGAGTTCCGTACCACTGTCTATAAAAACGGCAAAAAAATCACGTTTGTTGTATGGGAGCCCCCTTAAATATTTATTTTATTCTGTTTATGCTGTTACTAGCTTTCGCCCGCAGCTTCGCTTGCGTGAAATTTTGAACCCGTAAGTGACGATTTTCCATACAAACTTTCATCCCCTTTTTAACTCCCTTACGTGTTGAATTTCGAAAAATCGCTTCCTACGTTAAAAAAGGAATCTACTGTCAAAATTTCAACGTTCTAACCCCAGCGGTTTAGGCTGTGCGTTGATAGATCAGTCAGTCAGTCAGTCAGCTTCTCCTTTTATATGTATGTATAGACAGCGGCAACAGAAATACATCATCTGTGAAAATTTTAACTGTTTAACTATCACGGTTCATGAGATACAGCCTGGTGACAAACGGACAACGGAGTCTTAGTACAATACGGCCGACGTATCTTGGCGAGTCTGAAGTTAGCTGATTAGCTGCGCAGTAGACAATTTAGCTTCTAAAAGATTCATTGCGCAGCCAAACAACTAACTTCAGACTCACCAAGATACGTCGACCGTATTGTAATAGAGTCCCGTTTTACCCTTTGGGTACGGAACCCTAAAAAAAGTAAAAACCGACTTCAAAGAAATATTAAAAGGAGTACAATAATTACCATAATATAAAATTAACAATTTCAGAATAGTTGCACCGACTTCTGAAACTGTTAATTTTATATTATGGTAATTATTTTACTCCTTTTAGTATTTCTTTGAAGTCGGTTTTTACTTTTTTTAAAGTATATTTTTTATTAAATACGTTTTAGTGTCATAATTTTAACCCCCTCCTTCATAACCCTTCTTTTTGGCTTTGACGTAGTCGGGCACAAAAAGTCCTTTCAAATGATACCTTACACGATATAGTGAAAACATTTCAAAGGGGGGAGGGGGGGACACGCACCCCCTCCTCTTTTCAAGTAGTCAGTTCCCAACAACAAATATAAACAAAGCAATATTAGTAATTTGGGAATTTTGCTTTGATCCGATGAGGAGTTCCGTTCCATATCTCTGAAGTTCATGGTCTAATCATAACAAAATTTAAATGGGACCAATCGGGAAGTATACCCTTTCGAACAAAAAAAGAATTTTTCAAATCGGTTTCTAAGTGACGGAGATATGAGGTAATAAACATTAAAAAAAAAAAACACCGAATTGAGAACCTCCTCCTTTTTGAAGTAGGTTAAAAAACGTACCTACTTGTGTTATAATAATACTACTATTTTTCCATTAATTTATCAAAGTAGTCTATTAATATAATAAATGACACTGTCGCGATTTTCGGCGTAAACGTAATTAGTTCCCTCTTGGGAATGAGAGGTTTCATTAATCACTTTCGTATGAGTATGTACGCAGTTAACTTTGAGGTCACTTGCTTCATAATTAATATTATTTTGATTCACATTTCATAAGCATAACATCACCCTTGTATTCCCCGTAGGTTTGGGCAGAGGTGAATACGTCGTGGCCAGATCTTAGAATTGACCACTTCATGATGTGGCCGACCATTTCATGAAATGGTTGTATTTCATGAAATGGCCAATACCCGCTGCCCACATCATGATATGGCCTGGCCAGATCAATGAATAATCAGCGTTTGACGATATGATCAGCTAAACGCACGGCTACTTCATGATGTGGACAAACATTAGTGATCATGTCATAAAATGAGTTACATTATCTACTGTTAGAGGCGCTGATATCGTTTTGTTTTTGTGATGCATCATGGCGGCGGACAATTATTCTGACAAAAAATCTAATAAGAATAAGTAAAGTAGGGTGACCACGCAACGAAAATTAATGGACTATTATTGGATTTCAAAATACGACTTCATGTTAATTGCGGGTGAACTTTTCATAGAATTTTATTTGTGCGATTCGATTATTTATCTGATTAACCTGTCAAACTACAGAACAAATAATCATCGAAACTTACTCGGTCGACGCATTCATTGGAAAGATTTATAATTAATAAAATTGATACATTATATTATGTAAATCCGACTCAGCGTACCCCGACTGCTCGTGGTCAGACACTGTCCTACCCCTAGAGTGTTATTTAAAAGCGTGGAGCCAGAAGCTCGCGAAGGAGGTCCTGAGTGGAACGAGTGCACGAGGCCAAAGCGTAGTGAGTGGGGGGAGTTGGCGAGCGAAGCGAGTCAGCGACCTCCCGAGCGCAGCGCTGGTCGAGTGTGCGAGCGAAGCGAAGGGGCGACAAAGCGAGTCTTCTGGCGGAGCAAACTCAGAAACACTTGCATGCTTTATTGCTTGCATGGTACATGCTTTCTTTATTTGGAATTTTTATTATACATTTGCTATCATGGAAATCCTACATTAATGATATGGCCAAACGTGGATTGACATATCATTAAACGTTGATGTTTAAACGATATGGTCAGTTTTAACTGGCCATATCATGAAATACAACCATTTCATGAAATGGCCGGCCACATCATGAAGTGATCAATTCTAAGATATGGCCACGACATATACATAAATACACCCACATTTCGCTGTTATGTTTTAAGTCCGGTGTAATAGGGGGCGAGCCTATTGCCATCAACCGGGCACAAACTCCAGTCTGCTACTGAGAAATTCCACACGGAAAAACCTAATAACACTTTGCCCGACCTGGGGATCGAACCCAAGACCTCACGCTCAGCAGTCGCACTTGCGACCACTAGGCTGACGAAGTAGTCAATTCACATTTCAATACTTTCATTTATAGTACAGACATCAGCAGATCAAACTTCTACAATCTGTCAAATTTCTTTAATAGATTTTCATCTTTATCACAAAAGTATTAGGTTCAAGGTTGATTGAGAAAATTTGACAGTTTTGGGTAGCTTGATGTGCTGGCGTCTGTACACTAAATTGTAAGATGTTAAATAAATATGACACGATTGGCGCTGTGGCTGAGCGGGTGGCTGCTGCATAACATGTCGCGGGATCGATTCCCGCACGAAAGATATTTGTATGCCTACAGATAATTGTTCTGAGTGTAGGTGTTTAACCCTTTAAATACCCGTCAGAAAAATCCGACAAAAAAATTCGTGTCCATTTCACTCACATTGGATATATGTTTATCTGTTTCTATCCATGTAAAGGTTAAAAAAATGGCGGATAAGGATTAAAGGTTCGTGTCTGTAAACGCACTTGGTAAGGACACACGGTGACACATTACACTCGACACTCAGTGTCGACACCGAGTGTCGTAGTGTGTACATCACCGTTACACTGAGTTGCGCATTAGCTCGGGTTTAACTTCAGTGTCGCGATTGCATTGTGTCAAATGTCAGTGTCACCGTGTATATGTACCCCTACAAACACATGACACATACACAAACGCCCAGACCCGGAACAACTATCTGTAGACCATACACATAATTGTCCCGTGCGGGAACCGAACCCGCGACCCATAGCGCAAAAAGCCAATCACCACTGCGCCAAACGAGCCGTCTACGTGTAGAAATCCAGTTAATAAATGGCGGTCAATTAATTTATTCAAATAATTGCCATATCATTTATTATTGAATCTAAACAGTCTTCAATTTATTTATTTCCTCCCACTGGGCGTGTGTTTTATTTATTTCATTGTAAACATTTGTTTTATAGAACTTGTTGTGTTTTATTTTCTCAGACATCCAATTATTTATCTTTATACATTGATTTTCTTGTGGGATGAACAATATTGTTACATTTTATAGTAGATACGAAGATGTTAGATTATACCCTTGTCAACGTAAAGTGAGTCATGACGTTTATCTATAAAACATTACCATACAAAGAATATCAAATATTTTTGAAAAAACAAAACATGGATTATATAGCTATATTACGGTTTTTTATGATATCATTTACGTTTTTACGTTAGCAGGCTAACGGCTACAATATAATGAAATGATCGAGCTGTCAAGACTTATCTTAGGGTGAACAGAGTTTTACTATGAAGTTTTTTTTTTTAATAATTTGATAAATTGTTGAATATTAATTAAATGTAACAATTTAATGTGCATCATTATGGAAATAAAATATGTTAGAGTATGTAATAAAACTATAAATATAGTGTGTACCTATCTAACAAAATAGGCATGTTGACAGCATCAATAAATTGCAAATCTAATTAGTCCGCCAGTTAGAGTTTTGAAAAATAATGGACACGTATTTTTTCTTTTGTTAAATCTATGAATATTTGGAATGATAAAACGCATCAAAACTCGTGAGTTTGACGTCTGACAACGTGTGACGTCAGAAGCAACTAAAAATTGTACATGCTTGTGACGTTTTGCCAATTTTAAAAGTGTCGTATCTTCGTCAATTTTGGTTTTCGTAACAAAAGAAAAAAATACGGGTCAATATTTTTTGGTAATCTAACTGACGGACTAATTAGATTTTTTCAGTCAAATACCCTATTGAACTGACTCAACAGTAAATGTTGCAGTGCCCTGACAGGGTTTATGTACCTATCAATTATATATTGTACTTGTTGTTTTATACACATAATTCAGAAGCGTTTTTATTTTGTGTAATAAGCATTTTGTGTATGATTTATGATGTGTATGAGAGCAATAAATAAATAAAATGAAAGTGTGGCCAGATGGCGGGTAGTTTTAAATAGTCATGTAGGTACGTATGTTATTATTTTCCTTTCATTACCAGATTACTTTGGAAATTAATTGTAGAACGAATTAAAACAAAAAGTAAATGTTAATTTAAAGATTATGGGGTTTCTTAACAAATATAACATAACTTTATGCCGCCGGATTTTAACTCTGTTTGCATGATTAATCCTGGGATTAACCTCGGATTAAAGTTATGCCGTGTGTATTTATACCTACGAGTTTGTCAATGAAAAATCATTTTGTCGTCACGTTGACCTTAGTTCTCACGAATTTTTAATTAAGTTTCGTGTCTTGTCTGTCTGCCAAAATTGTATTGTAGTGATATTTTAAGCCCTTAAAAAATTCAAGGATCTACTAATATTCTCAAAAGAAAAAGGCTTCATGAAAATGGTTAATAGCGAACTAGAGAAAATCTCACAAAAGCTTCATTTATCTTAGGGATACCCTAAAACAACAGCCCGAGAGCCTCTGACAATGATTTCCGAAGAAAAGAAAATACCTTATGTTATCCCAATTCACACAATGGATATACTTCACATAACACAAAGAACTCGCAACGTTATCACAGCACACTACGTTATTAGGCCACTGTTATTTTTTAACACAAAACACTATTATTCAACAATGTAATCATTAATTTTTTAAACATTACACAATTTTCTATTTAACATTTAGAAAATTTAAAATTGGAACACGATTTATTTTGTTAATCCTCAATGTTAAAATTTATTTTTAAAATTACAAATTCGAATTTTAAACACTTACACTTACAATTAAAGATAAAACACGAATTACGATAAGACAAAGACAGCGAGGAAATTGAAACTCTATTTACTATAAGGAAAGGTTTAAAATCGAGTGTGTGGCACAATCCACCTGTAGATTTAGTTGTAATTGATATTATTATTTTTTATTCTAATAATTTAAGTCAGAGTTTGAGATGATGATTTTGTTAGACGAACATGAGTTTTTAAGGGTAGGACAGGTAGATAAAGTGTGAAAATTGAGCCGGATGCGACCGGCCCGGGCCCCGTCGCGTTGTGTACTGAAGGTTTGCCCGGCAACGGACTGCGGAGGATGCGGATCGCCTGACTCTGTCCGGGGGAGTTGCGGTACAAGCGTCCCGTCCTGAAGGATGCGTGCGGAATACAATTGTGTACTTTTGAATCAGGGATTTGCAACATTAGGGTAATCATGATATCATTCATTGATACCCCCATCGTGACTGCATATCGAGTCGGCAGTTGTCATGCTTGCATTGACTGCATCTTAACTATCTTCAAATTGCATTTGGCAGTTGCAGTTGCGGTCGGGTTGCAGCCCTGGTCCTTACAAATCCATTTCTTATATGAAAAAAATTGGTTCACCTAATGTGTATTTTTTTTTTGTTTTGATGTAGTCAGTTGTTGATACTAATTTTGCTACCTGTTACATCAAATAGGGAGTACTGAGTAGCTGTAGTATTTTATTCGTCTGAGGTTCTATACGTGGCGCTGGGAGAATATGTAAAAAGTTTTCTGATTAAGGAATTTGAGTACCTTTTTTTACGAGTGGAAATTCTCATGGATATCCTCAAGCTGGGGAAGATAGAGAGGTATGTCGAGACTGTTCTGTTCTGCCTAGCCTTTACCAACTATTGTTATCGGTAGCGGGTAGCACTGGGCAATGTTGACAAAAGAAGGTAGTCGTCGATATGGATCAACGCACCCGATGTTATAAAGACGGTGGTCATTCGACGAAGCGGGAGCATTCAGTGCTGAACAGCTGAAGAAGTCTGACCTTTTATATCTGACTAGCTTGTCCTTATTTTATGATCTTGTAATAATTGTGTAAACTATTATATTGTGATCTAGTTCATGTTACTAACACTAACCCAAATACAAGTACTCTCAGTGGTGGAGAGTCTATGTTGGTTTTATTTACTACATTTACCTTGCTCGCAATCCTGACATACCGATTTTAGCTATGACTGTAATGGGAGGTCTGATGGCAGTCGCTCCGTGTAAAATACTGGTATTCAGCCGCATCTGGTTACACTGAAAAATGATAGAATCATTCATGATAGAATCACCCCTGAACAATTATGTTGTTGTGTCCTCCCTTAGTCTGTTGAACTGTCCCCACGGTACAGCTGTCAAAAGTGCGCGTCTGTGGTACTGTACCGAGGGGACAGACGTCATCGTCGTTTCCCGCTCGCGATATAACGCAAAGTTTAGCATAGTAAAGTTTTGTGTATCTCGTGATCGTCGACTGTCATAGGTATTCGTATGACACCCTGGACCGACGTCTTAACGTGCTCTCCGATACACGGAGTGGCCTCGATGTGTGACGAATGATCATCCACGGACTGACCGCGGCAAGCGCAGCTTAACCTTGCAAATTGCATGATTGGCGCAGTTGTTAACTAGCCACGAGCCCCTCAGGTATGTCGAGACCATTACCGACTAGGCTGAGCAACCACCAGAGCTGTGCAAGGAAAATGTGCGGTGCGAAAATGTGTAGCGAGGATGTGAAACGGTGTGACCCTATCCACCAGAGCTGTGCGAGGAATGTGTAATGCATAATGTGTACAAATGAGCGGTGCGAGGATAGGTAGCGGACTCTTTTCGAATATGAGGGAGAATAATACACATTCCTAGCAACACATTCCTCGTAACACATTCGTCGTAACACATTCCTCGCAACACATCCCTCGCTCGCATTTCTTGCTTGTTTTGTATGAACAAAAACCTCGCACCGCTAAGCCCATATCCACCAGAGCTGCGCAGAGCGAAGCTAGGTAAATGAAGTGATTCTATTGGTGCTTAAAAAACTCATTCCTTGCTACGCAGCTTAGCACAGCTATGGTGGATTCAGCCTAAAACCACCCGGTGGCCGTCATCGGCACAAAGGAGGGATCTCCGGTGGAACGCACCGCTGGCTAAGAAAGGACAATGCTCATGGATGTATGGAGTCCCGTACCATGCTACATCAAAGTCAAACCTTGTTTTTTATAGACTACACTTATCTTATTAACTCCTACAAAAGTTATTTTTGTAAACAAAACGCGAGTTTCGGAGATTTTAGAAATAGTCCAAATAACCTGACAATGTGGACATGTCATACACGATTTATTATTGCACTAGAAAAACAGTAATCCCCATCTACTGCATTCTACATCTCTATGACCGGCTGTGAACGGCCAATTAACCATAGATAAAAAAATGATAATCGTTTAAATAAAAATTCTAATCTATTCTAGTTGTTTTTAATTAATGTAGAATCGGCAAGATATAATTTTTATACATGTTTTTTGAAAGATGTGATTATGACACTTTCAAAATTCAAGGTTATTATAGTAATCATAAATCATGTGAAACGGAACGTCATGTGAAGGAAATAAATCGGAATAAATCAATATCAACACTTTTTTACTTTAAATTAAATTCCCTGTTCAAAAATCAAATCCCCGACGCGTAATGTCGTAAAAAATTATGAAAATAATTACTATCATATTTTGATCTTGATGCATGAGACTTTTTGGTACCACTTTCGGTCATTCTCCTTTGAGTACCTAGTTTACCTTGAACACTTACTTATTACTAACATAACCTTTCAACATTTTCAGAATAAGTACGTAAACGTGGAATACGTAAAAAATATTCTAGCAACCGCTCTGGTCGTAAAAGTTTAACTTAGTAAGGCACCACTCCAACATTTACCTCAATATCGGTGTTTAAGCTGTACCATATAAAATGGGGTAGACACAGACATTGAGTTACATCGATACCGCATGATTGTCACAGATAATTCATTTGATGAAACGTTCGTCGAATCAAAGACTGTGTTGGGAGTAGCGGGGCTGTTCATAAATTAAACTCGTTCGTTCTCAATCAACATATATTTATTTGTACCGGAGCAACACAATGGATATAGGTGATTAATTTAATTACTCAAACAATAGGCACTGCAGTTATATAAAATTATAAAAATTGGGCCGTGAGCGTGAGCGAGCTTGTGCACGGCCGATGGAAGCGGAAGAGAGTGACTCGCACCATGGTATAATAACATTTTCACTGGTATTCTCTTCCCGTGACAGCTAGGTCACGTGATTGGCCTAAGACTACGTCATCAGCTGGGGGTGCTTCCACTATGTATAAATAAATTACCCGAGCAAGATGCATTTTTTCACATATTTGCTTCTTTAGACAAGCAATTTTGAACTAGTAATTTTATACAGTTTACTTTTTAACTAAATAGATGAATAACACGAAATAGAAAATAGTTAGGCTAGTTAGCAATTTATTTAATATTTATTATGAATTAAAAATCTCCTTTATTGTATTGGAGATGTGAATCAATAGCAGCAGTGATCGTGACATCCATGACGTAGTCTTAGGCCATTGCGGGAAGAGAATGCCTGGCGTAGCATATTATTATACCATGACTTGCACAGATTATACAGCTTTACAGACGCACAAAACGTCACATTTGTGACATTTATGTTGAGTGTTGCCAACAGACTGTTCGAACAAGTTGTTATTCGGTTCATAATTCTTTCGACCATACTACGTTACTCGAATAAGTGTCTTTCTATAAAGTTTCAGACCCATAGAAACAAGTGAGTCACAGTTTTTCCTTTGACATTATTGATACAGACGTTCTATAAAATTGATCTTGTGGTGGTTATTTGTGACAACTCTACTCATTAATTAAATTGTTATTTATCACAAAGAATAATGGCAAATTCCCAAACAAAATGTTATTGAAATAATCTTTTGCGTCTGCTATTGAAACATATGTAAAAGTATATAGTTTGAATTCCTGAACAGATTTGTCTTAAGGCTTACTGTTAAAGGAAGTCTCGAATTAAAGATATTCTAGTTTGAAGTTTTGTTTTACTAGAAATAGAAATAACAATGGTGAATTTCAATACATCACTTTATCTGTATAAAAATAACGTCTTCACGTCATTTGACTTTGTGTATTCGCAATTAATTTATTAATTCTTAATCTTTAAAAATATTAACATTCCTGAAATTGTATTGTAATAAAATCTATTTGTACCCACATAAATTAATTTCATGTTCCAACTACCATAACGAGGACAATTTAGTGTTAGGAAGTAAACATTGTGCACGTCTCTAGCTTGTCTTCGCAGTAAAAGATCGCACACACGCATCCTGCAACCATTCGCACTTGCAGAAATGGAAACGGTTGAAGAGAACTGACTTAGCAGCAGACAGAACATATAGGGAGATTGCTCCTACCAAACGAAATGCTAAGTTAAGTCTATTTTTTAATCGCAGGTTGTAATTTGACATGCACAAATGTGAACTTGTCAAATAATATTCTTATTTTTAAGATTGACATTAATTGTGCCCGTCAAAGTACTTTAAGGGATTAAACATTAAACTTTACTTTGCGTGTCAAATTAAGGTGCAGATGCAATAGCCTGTCCTTATTTCGTAACTCAGCCAAAAACAGCAATTACATTTACTTTATTCTATTCTACATTATTATTCCATTTTCAAATGTTTATTATTCCATTTTCAAATATTTTTTTGTCCATTTTCTTAAAAATGTTGAAAATAGGAATATTATTTGACAAGTTTGACATTTGTGCCTATCAAATTTGTTATCTGGGATTAAAAGATAGACTTTATTTAGCGTGTCATTTGATAGGAGGAATTCTTTACGTTTCTAGATTTTTAGGTATCTGCGTTATCTATATTTAATGCAATATTTGTGGGTAGACTATATTTCTATACATATAAAAGGAGAAGCTGACTGACTGACTGACTGACTGATCTATCAACGCACAGCCTAAACCGTTGGGGTTAGAAACTTGAAATTTTGACAGTAGGTTCCTTTTGTAACGTAGGCATCCACTAAGAAGGGATTTTTCGAAATTCAACCCCTAAGGGAGTTAAATAGGGGATAAAAGTTTGTATGGAAAATCGTCACTTAACGGGTTCAAAATTTCACGCAAGCGAAGCTGCGGGCGAAAGCTAGTTCTAATATATTATGTTACAAAGTTCAGAATTTAAACAACAATTTATAATGAAATATGATAGAAAATTTAATTTCACATGAGTCCTACATCAAACAGTAAAAGTAAGATAAAGTAATAAAATTTTGACTAAGATAAGTATCTGCGAATCATATTAAATGAACTGAATTTATTTGACAAGATAACACTAAAATATCGTACCCATTTAATATAATGGTTTTAAAATGTAGATGTATGAAATTTTAAATATGACGTTTTGCGTTAGAAATTATTTTATATTTAAAATGAAAACCGAAAAGCTACATATGTTTTACGGTAAGACGCATTAATATTATTCCAAGTGCTGGGCACGAGCGTCTTCTCAGAATGAGAAGGGTTTAGGCACGGTAGATATGCAGGCTGTAAACGAATTCGTGTAATTCCTTCAAACCGCGTGATCTACTGGTGAGACAGATTGACCCTGCATAGGTTTTTATTTTCAGATTCAACAAAAAAAAGTTTTCAAAAAATTAACTATGGTATGATATTCTGTATCTAAGTAATTTTAGCGCCCCAAGTTAACTGACTACGTGGAGTGATATCGCGCTAGTCGTACCCGTCAACAGTGTCGCCGTGCCTTTATTCATTTATGCATCGAAATTTTCTATCACATAAATAAAAATACTTGGGAAAAGAAAGTTTATTTTTAATCAATCTAAATCCCGTGCGGGGTTAATCTATACCAGTAGTAATAGATCATGTGATTTGAAGGAATTACACGAATTCGTTTACAGCCTATATATAGTGTATATCTACTGCGCCTAAACCCTTCTTTCTTCTTAATTAATTATAAGCTTAAGCTACCTCAACTTACTATAATCGCCTGATTCGCTTGAATTGACACACTCATACAGACACGTACTTTATACTGAGTATAATGCACTCTTTGTCATGTACTCTATAGGTATGTACGGACAGCGCGTACATCGGTACATTGTACGCGTAGTCGGTTACGCGTGTCTTGGAACGCCATGTCCTTACTTGCAGCTACGGGTTCGTTCCCTAGAGTGTACGCGTAGCTGTAAGTATGGACCTGGCGTTCCAGGACACGTGTAATCGACTACGCGTACCAATGTACGCGCTGTCCGTACACACCTTATGACAGCCGTGACTGCATTCCGATGACAATTAGAAGTCTTGTTGCAGTGCGTGTCTGTGTGAGTGTGCCAATTCGGACGATTGTAGTAGTTGAAGTACTGCTTTAGCTTATATTTTGTTTTAGGGCTTTAGTCTACCACGCTGTGCTGGTGCGGGTTGGCAGACTACACACGCAATCTAGAACTTTTTGGAGCCTTCTCAGGTGTGCAGATTTTCTAATGATATATTTGCACACGCATTCAAAAAATCAGAGGCGCGGGCCTGTCTTCTTGTGCAAAACACTCGTAATCGCAATGGGTTTGATTTTGACAGACCAACAATTTCCATAGCAACGTATGTATTAACAATCCGACTTCTCCACAACTATTTACCATGCAATGAATATTGTTGTATTGTGAAAATGAAAGCTATTGAAATTACGAATGTGATACACAATTCCCCTGCAGGTCGAACTCAGACCCGCCTGCCTGAAGGCAAGCGTTCGACAGCTAGGCTATCACTAATTTTATTGAGTACCTTTACGAGCTAATATTGTGGAAAAGGAACTCTTTTTATACGGTCCAATAGCTGCCCTCCGCAACCTTTAAGGATATTACTACCCATCAAACTCATACAAGTAATCCTTTGGGATATTATTCGGCCAAACAAAACGCAATAGATTAAATCTTTTTTTTTATTTGATTCTAAATCTGCACAAAAGTTATATATGTTCTGCCAAACTGCTTGACAGAGTGTCAGGCAGTTGTTCTCGTTTAACTATTAAAAAAAATGTTATGCACACACATATTATGTAAAACTTATCTAACTTTTTAACTTATAAAATTTACTAACAATTAAAGCAAAATACGAGACCTGCAACAAAAAAAAGAGGTCTATGGATGCAATGACAGATAGTGTTTTTTCAGGATTTTCTTAAGATGATATTTGTATTTTATACATGTTATCAACTTAGGGGGTAGCTCATTCACTAACGTTGGCGTGACGTATTTCCTTGCGTGCTTGTTACACTTGCAAATGTATATCTGGCAATCGCAATGTAATTGTTATGTATTGTGTAAACAATTGTTGGTTAACCTAAATGAAAATAATTAATAAAACCCAAAATAGATTAAATTGATTAAATCATTTACTAATCTACTTGCTAGACTGCCCTGTTGGTCTAGTGGTCGCAAGCGTGACTGCTTAGCCTGAGGTCCTGGGTTCAATCCCCAGGGTGTTGCAAAGTGTTGTTGGGTTTTTCCATATAAAATTTCTCAGTAGCAGCCCGGAGTCTGGATTTGTGCCCGGTTGATGATAATAGGCTCACCTCCTCCTCCTCCTCATATGGGACTTAAAAATCGCGGCGAAATGAGAGTGTACTATACACCTCTGCCTAACCCTTCGGGGGAGACAGCTGTTATGTTATATATCTACTTGACTAGATTTACTTTGTTTATACAGATTTAGTTACCTACTTAGTTCTAGAATGTATTCATCACTTGACTAACTTACTACACAGCACAGTTCGAAGTAGGCTGGAATCACAATAAAATATCACATCAACGCCTTTTTTCAGTTCACTGCTGAACATATTTTTTACCAAAATTGAGGTACAGATGCAATATTTTTATTTTGTTACCAAACTAACATTACATTTATTTTATTCCATTTTCAAATATTTATTCCATTTTAAAATAAATGTTCATTCCATTTTCAAATAAATGTTTATACCATTTTCAAATGTTTCTTTCTTTATTCAAATGTTGATTCCACATTCAAATGTCGCTGCCACAATTTTAAAAACAAAATAAAGGTAACTTCTTAACCCTTATTATTATGGGTCTAGGACACTTGACCTAAACCAACGACTGTGTCGAACGAATCCTTTACTAAAATACCGTCTGGAGTAACGAACCGTCTCCGTGCTCCAGTTATTGGGGTACGGAGTATTTCGGTATTATAGGTTGGGGGTAAACTGTGCCCCAAGGGAAATCGAATCGCTTTCAATGTATCAGCAAGATGAACCGACTTTGACAAATGTAAACAAGCTATGATGTATATTCCCTTAACTTATTTTGTTGATGTTCAAAACCTAATATGTAGGTAGTAGGTAGTTGCTCGATAAGAATAGGGCACCCTTCTCTTTCCATAGGTGTCATTTTATGCGACTACAAAATTTTTCGAATTATAAATTGGCTGGACGGATGGACAAAGATCGTTATTTGCTGAAAACCGTTATTGTATGATTTGGTAATGTCTCAGTAAAATTCTGTGGATCTTGTAACAGACTGGTCGATTGAGAAAAAGTTGCGCTTTTACGTAGTATTTAAACCTTGTAGTATCACCTTCATCGTCATTTCACCTACTGGCCATTTTTTATACCTATATTATATTTTTTCATATGACAGATAGGATTTTTTTGGAACAGAGACTTGGCTTTTTGGAGATTGTTTTTTACGCCATGGTGATTTTTTGATATAATTGTTTTCTGTTTGTGCTTTGATGGTAAATATTATAAATTTAACCCTACGAGTACCTGTTTAATTTTGTGGAGTGCCACATAATTATGCAACACCCGTTATTTGCGTGAGGCTCCGAGGGGTTTATCTTATGTAAGCTGGACAACCTGAGCCTCCACATTCTATTAAAGAAGCTGCGCCCCGCTGGTAACCCCTTCTCCCTTCTTTTCACTTCGTCTCCTGCCCTACCTACACTTACGAGATCGGCGCGGCGATCGGACTGGTAGTCATCTACCGTCATGACTAAATGCTACCGCCGGTCTGTTTGCTGCCGCCGGTTTCTATCAAATGGCTGTGTGGGCCATCGACGAACGCCGTGACTACAAGAAGGAATTCGCTGACTACACAAGGGACGTAAAGCTGACCTGCCTCTTATTCTATGTATAAGCATTTTAACATTGTTATGTTTTATGTATTAAGTATTGAATGTTCTACACATTCTTTACAACTGGTGTAGTAGACGTGCTCAGGAGATCCTGGGGCCGTCTGTTACATTACAAACTCTTGTCACTTATTTGTAGTTTAGAAACCAGAGATCAGCAAAAACCATTTACGTATAATAAAATGACTAAAACAAATACAATTTCTTTATCCCAATTCACCATTAAAGAACCATAATCCAACTCACATAACCTCGTTTTGGCTAACAACCAGGCAAATTGAAAAACTTTACCGACAAGCAAATCTGTTACAACCGCAAACTGAAAATAAATAGATCATCACTCATAGGCACTCGTATAAATAAACGTTAGGCTGTTACGCGGCTCGGTTGTATCATTTCGCTAAGCACTATGAGAGGGTGGCCAGAAAGAAAGTGGGGTAGAGCGAATAGCGGTTTTTTGAGAGCTTTCATCGTTTTCAGTCCATTGTTAGCAAAGCAACACGCTTCATAACCATTATAAGTAGACTGTCAAGCAAACATCCAGGCTGAAAAAAGGCAGTACCAGTGTTTGATCAGATATCACAACTTTCAAATAATTTATACTTTTAAATAAATAAATAAAATAAATCTGTTTTTGAGGGGCTCGTGGCTAATTATGAACTACACGGATCATATGACTTGCAAGGTTAAGCTGCGCTTGCCGCAGTCAATCCGTGGATGGGTGACCATTCGTTACACATCGAGACCTCTCCGTGCTTTAGAGAGCACGTTAAACCGTCGGTCCCGGGTATCATAAGAATACCTATGACAGTCGTTACAGGTAGTCAGAAGCTCGAAAGTCTGACAACCGGTCTAACCTTAGGATATCGGCATTGCCCAGTAACTGGGTTGCAGAGGTCTGATGGCAGTCGCTCCGTGTAAAATACTGGTATTCAGCCGCATCTGGTTTGACTGGGAGCTGACCCCAACATAGTTGGCAAAAGACTAGGCAGAGACAGACAGTTTTTGGTATATGTATTGCAAGCAACTTGCTTCATAACCATTAGGTATGAGGCGGCATCTATCACGCCACATGCGAACTATGCACCACAATGGTGCTGTAGCAGACTACAGCGACAATAACGACAACTCTCAAAGTTGACGCCATGACAGTTCCTACATCGCGGTATCAAGATTTAACACGCAGATAGTATAGGTATGCAACCGCCCAACATTATCCGTTGGGCAGTAGTCCGCCAGGCATAAGACTTCGTCTGATTGGAGGATCCTCGCTTTGGTTGGAAGAACACCATACCTCGTTCCTCCACAGTTATATGCAGACTGTCAGGCAAATAAGCTTAAAAAAATGTTTTATTAATATTTGATCGGAATCAGAACTTTCAACAAAAATTGTTTTAGAGTTATGGCCCCTAAAAATATAGCTGGGCGACTGCACAAAAAAAATCGGTAAGTATGTATAGAAGCTAGTCCTCAAGGCCAACAACGACCATTTCATTTAATTTATTTATTTATAGTTAATTAAACACCAAACAATAACAACAAATAACGAATTAATGTAATTGATTAATTAAAATGGAAATGGAAACAAAATATGTAAATGTTGAAAATAATAACTATCCTGTGTGTTAATTAAAAACTAATATGAAACAGTGGACACCCTCGCATACGTTATTTCATCATGAGATTAACGCAAAACTGGAGGGAACATTAGACTAGCTTTCTACAACACCCCATCATATAATAAAAAATGTGTCATGAGGTCTACTGAAAAACTTACAAACCGCAGGGCAGCTTGTGGCAAGCTGTTGTACACTGCGTACCTTGTTGTCTCAGAGAGTCGGTCAGGGCCTCGTCTCCAGTTTGCCTTTATTGGCTGGCTGGAGTGGAAACCCCAAGACTGCTGGCAGGACTCTCAACTCTGACTTGCCTTTATCAGCCGGCCGCCAGAGCTATATGCTCGGGGGTGGAAGTGTCTAATGGCGTAATAGCGGGGAAACCCACTCCGGGTCTTTTAGACCCGCGACGGTGAAACTGGAGCTACACCTCTCTACACCTCTAGCCGCTCACACGTTGTTGCCCCCCTTTGCCTATGTATTGTACTGGCGGCTTTTCAAGGGGCTCAGCTAGTGAGCTGGCGAGTCACCGTCTACTCTGCCAATATATTTCAAATTTAAGCTTGAAAGGCAGACGCCGTTTTCTTCCGGCAATAGAATTTAACCATTCCACTAAACACCCCTTCCCATAGAGCAGATATTTTTTACCACAGTTTACAATAGTTTTGCACCCATCTGAGACAGTACATGACTGTACTCCAATAGTGCAGCCGTGGATAGTCCCCGGTTGATGCCTCATCCCATTTTAGATTAAAGTTCTCAAAGGGGCCTCTGCGTATTGGACCTGTGTCTTCCGTATGCCTTACAAAGGACCGAACATCTTCCGCATGGAAGATGAGCCGTGAATCTTGTCTCACGGAATATTCAGAACTAACTGGAATACGACGCTGCCGTCTGCTGCAGCCATGTGCAGTTGGGTTCGGAATCATGACTGCAGCGACATGACGCTGCGACGTGTCGCTACGACATGTCGCAGCGACACGTCGTCTGCTACTGCTATCTGCAGTCGGCTACGAACTTGTAGCTTAAGTTTAGTCATATGAAGTGCGTGTGCAAGTGAGTGTGTGAGGTAATTTGTGACAATGTATATACATATATGTGTGTAATGAAGTATACGTGTGTATGTATGTGTTTTGTGTGTGCATGTGTGTGTGTGGGTTATGTGAGTGTGTTTTTTGTATATATCAGTAAAACGTAAAGGTGAACTACATAGTTTGGTATGTTGATTAACTTCTCAGTATCTTCATACGCAAGTCCTGATAAGTATTCTTATTTATGTACTGTACCCTATTTTATGCACTTAGCAAGTACTTTTACCTATTTGAAATGTTTTGCAGCGTTTAGTTTCTCCCTTATTATTTGCAGTAGCAAATAAAATCAACGTGCAACAACGATTGTCATGTCCCAGAGCACAGCTATACGACAAAACCGAAACCGTAATGAACTGGAAAATAAATCGAAAAAACAACTCCGCTGAGTTTTCTTTTGTCTTTATCCGTAGTTGTCTTGTGTAAATAAATCCCTGATTGTCAAAGAAACTACCACTTCACTACGTGTTCTGAAACAAAACTACAAACGCTTTCCCAATTCTAGTACAGTACCTAGCAATAACACATCGAGCTTAAGAAAGAGATATTACCTAATTTCGGCTTCGTATAGCGTCGTCTCTGTCACTCATACCTATGTGGCGTAAATGATGGAATCAGGCGTTACTTTGCGGAAATCCATGACATACAAATATGCAAATACAATATCTAGCTTTAATTCCGCTGAACAAGATCGCTAGTTTGGATGCAGTATGCAGCACCACCCTCCCGCTCACAAGTATATGCACATGCAGAAAGAGTCAAAAAATAATGCAACATGCAACCAAACCAATACACGAACGTGTTTCGCCCATGCACGGGGCATCCTCAGGATATGTTGACTCCTCGACATATCCTATATACATGTGTCCATATACCTACATGTACATATACTTGTGGGCGGGAGGGTGGTGCTGCAAGTAAGCTTTACAAGTTTAAGAGTGATAGTCGATCAACCGGAAAAGTAAAAATTTCGTACAAATTCCATTGAAAAATTACTAAGCCCTCTTTTAGTCCGCATTATTGTCCAACTACGGAACTCTATTACTGCGCGTGGCCCGACTCGCGCTTGGCCGGTTTTTTATTGAATAGACAGAATTTAGTGGAAGAGTGTATTATCGTCTCCTTTTGGAAAAAAAAGTTAAAGTGTTCTCTTACACCTCAAAATTCACCCATTTTTCTTCTTTGGCCTGAGTTTTAGGAAAAACGTTCCATACTGTCGTTTTACAGGCTATATATATTTTAACTTCCCATTCCGGTTCCGGTGCGTTACGGCCCATTCGAATAAATGTGTTCAGTCCTTTAATGTAGCTTTATGAATATAAAATTCTTCGGCTCTGTCCACTCGGCTCTCGGCTCTCGGCTCTCGCCACTCGGCACTCGTCTTCAATACCTGCTAATACCTTTTCAATATTAAACGTAGTCATTATCACCGAGTCTTGAATATCGTGAATATTTTAACATTTTATAATGAAGACTTGTTCGTGCTAGCGTTTTTCCTACCTACTGTTGGGACTGAGACGCTTCGATTGGGAAAAGATAAAAAATTGTGCGCTAAAGAATAATAAAGTTTAGTATAACTTAATATCACACCGAAAAAAAATAGAAACCTTGGCTAGGATACAAGATGTTGAAAATATTCAAAAAACAAACTTCAAAATGTTGACATCAAAGGTAGTCATTTAAGACATTCGATAGTTTACGCAGGGACCTTCGAAATGATGACAAGTTTAGAGCAATGTCTGAGCGGTGGGATTTTTGCGCTATGGGTTCGATTCTAATATTTTTGTTGCTGACTGATAATTGTTTCAGATTTAGGTGTTAGTGCTTGTGAACATTGATTTTGTTGTGTCTGTAAACGCGCATAGTACAGGAAAAATCCTACTGATAAACGCTTAAAACGATAGCTTTTTTGAAAAGCGAATATGGTATTGGAGTTGGATAAACGGCAGTAACATCCGGAATACTTTGAATTAGTGATACTGCTTAGATTTGTAATAATAAACGTCTCATGGCGGCCTGATAACAGCAACCCAAGTGGAACTGTCAAAATGTAAACGTCATCGCATCATCTTAGTTTTATACACATAAATACATTTTTTATTTTAATCAATTAATTCAGCATCTCAAGCGACATTAAACGAACACTTATGAAGCAGATCTCAAATGAGAGCTATTTATTCATTCAGTCCTTAATTTTCTTCCGTTAGCCTTTCTTACTTTGCTGAGGAGTTTGTTTCTCCGTTTCTTCTTCATAGCAAAACTCTAGGAAGCGATGAAGGACAGGCGTTTTTGGGAGATGTCTTTTATAACATTGACGTTAAAAAAGAACTAAGTATTTCTAGTTTATTTTGTATAAATGAGTTTTGAAGTTACCCGAGAACATTAAAAATAATATGCCGTTCCAAACGAATGCTCTAATTTTGTAAAGCTGTCAAGTATTATTATTTATTTGCATGAAGTGCTCAGTGGCCGGTATTACGCAGCAGTGGGTGGGAACTTAATACCAGAAGCTCCACCATTGATATTTGTGCAGACACTATCACGGGGCCTTGACCTTTGCGAATCAGGCCATAGGAATAGCGAGAAAGAGCGGAATATTTTTCTTTCATAAATAAATGGGTAAATCGATGTACCCGATCGACCAACCAATGACAGTCGCTCATTTTCGCGCCACTTACACTTATTGCGTCAGCGTAAAGATCAATTTTTACTGCAATACTTATAATCATTCGTCTTGAAGTCGCACTCAGTTCGGAAGTAATCGGTTTTACGAAGATTGCCGATACGACTTCTTAGTTGTGTTGTGTCGTACTGTACCAGCCTGTTACTGTTCCATAGTAGGGTAAGTACGTGAACATCTTCACAAGGCATTGGCAGAATCATCTCAGCGCTGATTTATCCTTTTATATATTTTTGTATGTATTGTATAGTATATTAATTAATATATATTTATGTATGCACATGCATATAATATCATATGCATAAATATGTATTATTTTATTTGTATAGTATTTAATATTATGTAGGTAATATTGTTGCCAAAAATGTTTCTCATAACTTTGTTAATTTTTAATAGCGTATCATACCATATCCTCTTTCCAGTGCACCTACCATGTTTTCTCTGCATCACCCTAAGGTCGACTGGTAGAAAATACCTAAGGCATTCAGTCCGCCTCTAAAAATGTTGTGCAAAAGTATAAATAAATAAAGGGCTGTAAAAGACACAAAAATATAATCGTGTAGGGGCAGAGGCGGACTTCCCATATGGTCGAATAGGACCCTGCCTAGGGCGGCCAGAAGTAGTCCGCAATGTAGATCCTGCACAACTTTCAGGTTGATTCTTAAACGGAGATTATGGCTGTAAAATGGTCAAGGAAACATCATATTGATTTTATAAGACCTATTTAGCGATACCCCACATAATACAGCATGTAAGGGTAAACACCGTTATCACTCAAACCATGGGTAGTTGACGTGAACTCAAAAACATAGGGCCGAATAAAAAAATAAAAAAAAGTATATACGCGCGAGAAATGAGCAGCGCGGTGGCGCTACGACGCGGCCTGCACGCACTCGCTAGCAAGACAGCTGACTGACTGGGGTAGCGAACTGTGCGGGGCCGTGCGTCAGGCCACGCGGCGAGTTCCCCGCGCCCCCTCCCGTAGCTTGTTGCCCCCGCGCGTAGGGTGAAATGCTTTCGTGGAAAAATGAAAATTAAAAAAAAAAAAAAACATTGATTTTACGTTCTATAAATGAAACCAAACCACTGGTTTCAAGGATAACAGTGTTTACCCTTACAGCCTGTATACAGGGTGTAAATGAATTCGTGTAATTCCTTCAAACCACGTGATCTACTGGTGACACTGATTGACCCTGCATAGGTTTTTTACAGAATGTGAAAAAAAAGTTTTCAAAAAATGAACCATGGCATTCTGAATCTGAGTAATTTTAGCGTCCCAAGTTAACTGACTGCGTGGAGTGATATCGCGCTAGTCGTACCCGTCAGCTCTGTCGCCGTGCCTTTATTCATTTATGCATGGCATCGAAGTTTTCCGTCACGTAAAAATTTTATTTGGAAAAAAAAAAGTTTATTTTTATTTTCAATCAATCTAAATCTCGTGCGGGGTTAATCTACACCATTAACAGACCATATGGTTTGAAGGAATTACACGAATTCGTTAACACCCTGTAGTAGGCAACTTTTTTTTTTGTTTCTCCCTCCATTTCGTATTTCACGGCCGCCATTTAGATTTTATAAAAACAAAACCAAGCCTATAACTATTGCACGGCATAGACGAATCGATAAACACCTCGTTTATTAAAATCCATCGTGTCGTTGGGATGCTTCGAGGGTATAAAGAATCCCACATACATAGATACGCGTGAAAAACATAACCCTGTCTTTGCTGTCGCGTAGTCGGGTAATAAAGCATCACTATTCATAAATTAAAACAATCAACCAAAAAACAGACCAGCTACAACATCAATTTGATGCGGTTTTGTCAACGTGATGACGTAATAAGTCAAAAAGTGTCAGCCATGACATTTTGCCGGTACGTAGTCCATTAGACGGTCGAAAAATGAATGATGTGATGTGACGTCACTAGTTGAAACTGCGCATCCATTAGTACAGTCTGTTAAAGTTGGTTTTACGGCAGTTTTTTATCACCCGACGCAAAAAGGGGCTGTAATAAGTTTAAACCCTTTCTAATTTAATCTATTTGTCTGCGACTCTGGAGCTCCCGAACAAGTGAACTGATTTCAATGCGTTTTTTTGTTTGAAAGCGGATTTATCATGGCAGTCCTTAGTTGTGTTTCGTGGTAATCACTCCAGCCATTTCAAAAAGGGGTTTTTTAAAAAAAAAAACACATTCTGAATGTCTCTATTTGACGTCATCATTTGTATATTCATCGAGGTAAGATTTGGACATATTTTTGTATAAAGGTGCGTACATATTTTAAAACATAACATGTTATAAAACATGTTTCAATAATGTAGAGACTGAATGTTTTAAAACGTGTTATTTAACATGTTATTAATATTTACAACAATGTCAATAAACTAGGACGAACCCAGCATCTACGTTGTTTTCTTTTGTTATTTAAAAGTACAACAGTTGCTGCAGCGGCTAGCAAAACGTCCTCTCGTGTCGACATTGTGAACAGCACTGCAGAACGACAAACGATAATGTCATCTAACATGGTTATATTGCATTGTTATTCTAATGTGTACAGTATTGTTATTGCAATGTTGAAAAACAATGTTACATATTGTTGACGTGTTATAAAACACAAGTTACACAACAAGTTACTTCATCTGTACGCACTTTAATAACATGGTATTTATTATTTTACGGCCAGCCTCTTTATACGCCACTTTTGCAGATCCGGAGCCATTCTCATCCACTGTCTCCCCGTGGGTTTGGATTTCAGTCCACCACGCTAGCTTGGTGTAGATTGGCGGACTACACACACCATTCAGAACTTTTTGGAACCTCTTTAAGTATGCAGGTTTCTGCACAATGATTTCTTTCACCGTTAACGCAAGTGACAGTCTTGCGAGCACGGATCTTTTTAACGAGTCGATTCGAGAAATGTATGTATTCTAAACGTCAAATTTGACATAAGATAAAGATAAAACGACAACTGTTGTCAATTGATGTATTCTTAATGTCTAATTTGACATAATTTATAGATAAAACGACAACTACTGTCATTTTATCTATGTCTTATGTCAAATTTGACGTTTAGGATAGATAAATTTCTCGAATTGACTCGATAAAAAGATTCGCACTTGCACCGCAGGTTTGACTTTAGACCCTTACGCATGAAGGCAAGACTACCACTAGCCCTGAAATAACCGTAGCTTCTTATTCAGGGAAGCAAAATACAATTTATATATGTTACGGCTAATAGCCGAAGTGCGGCTACACGTAGTTTTAGCCGGGTACAACTAGGTACAGCCGGCCACATGCGGTTAAACTTAGATGTATCCTATTTATCCTCGGTTAGAACTAGGTTAAGCCTTCATCATAGCGGATAGAACTAGGTGCAGCCGCACACCGGTGATTAAGAGGAACCCCGACACGGATAGGTTAGGTTCGAAGGGGATGACGGGGGCTAGAGTGAGCGAGCGAAGCGAGCGAACGAAGCCCCCGTCATTCCCTTCGTGTTAGGTTACTTTAAACTCTGCAGACAGAAATAGGAGCCCCGCGCAGAGGGGCTCCGTCGACTTAAGCTACACCTAGTTCTAACCAACTGCTACTGGTTGCACTTATTTGTATCCGGTTAAACCTAGGTGTAACCGCCATTCGGCTTTTAGCCGTAACATATACATAACATCAACCCACTTTTTAAATAATTCCTTCCGAACTGTGAATTACACGAAACACAACGATAATTGTAAAGTGGGTCATAATAATGTTTTTATGTTGTTTTTCCAATCTTTATTTTTTTTAAAAGGGTTTTCTCTACAAGAAAAAATTAACCCCATCGTACCAAATAAATACATAAAGGTGAGTATAGACTAGAGCATTACTTGTAAAAAAACATCGAGCCGCTCGAATGTGTCACCCTTTCACGAACCGAACAATGAGCATGACGCTCGCCGCTTTGTTACAACCTAATTTTGCAAACAAACGAGCGAATTTGTGTAACATTTCATTCGAGCAAAGACATGAACGCTGGCAAACGCAAATTAGATAGGAATGTTATGAGCATTACTTCGAACACCGTGTCAAGAATTCGCAGGAACGTTACATTGCATTTAAATGCTTTTTAAATTGAGCTTTTGCTTGTATTGTACCATTCGTAAGAACGTTGCATTACATGGAAATGCTGAAGAAAATGCTTTTGAGGAGCTCGTGCCTAAATAATTACAGCCGCATGGACCGATCTTCCGGGTTAAGCCACGCTTGCCGAGGTTGGTCTGTGGATGGGTGACCATTTACCATAGCGAGTTTCCTCCGTGCCTCGGAAAGCACGTAAAGCCGTTGGTCCCGGCTGTCATTTGTAGATCTTTGACAGTCGTTACTGTTGGTCAGAAGCCAGAAAGTCTGACAACCAGTCTTACCAAGAGTATCGTATTACCCAGTTACTGGGTTGTGGAGGTCTGATAGGCAGTCGCTCCATGTAAAATACTGATATTCAGCTGCATCCGGTTCGACTGGAAGCCGACCCCAACATAGTTGGGAAAAGGCTAGGCAGATGATGATGCTCAAGAAAATGCTCTAGTGTATACTCACCTTAAGACATTTTAATTATATTTGTACTAAAGAAAAAATACGAATCACCGATGAGGCAACCAACACCAAACCACTAATTTCTTTGCAATACGAGTAGTATAATTTTGCTTTCCTGAATACGAAATAGTTCATAAACTACAATAGTGCAACGGTTGCCATTAAAACTTCTGACTTCCCGAACTTATGTGTCACTTTAGCCAATAACCTAATAGTTTCTCTTCCAGAATAAGTTCCTCACTTACAGAAAAGTATACAAATAACAAGTTTGAAACTACATCTGTTTTCCATCCTATGTTATGACGTAACAGCTTCATAATGGCGTTACGTCGCGACAATGGCGTCATAGTGCCAACAGCAACTTACTTGTCCATTAGCGAGCAAATGGGTCGCGTGTTTTTGGCGATGCGGCGATGTGTCATCAATCGTAGCGTAACGTATGTTTGTTTTGTTCTTTTTTTGATCAAAAAGTGGAATTAATGTTTTTGACTATTGGGAAATCATTTTTTTTTTATTTATTTATTACTAGGCCTGCGTTTGGCCGCCGTCTCGCCTGATGTTAAGCGATGATGCGGTCTACGATGGAGCACGCTTGCCCAGAAGCAACCGATTCACTCGTGACTTGAAGACATCCAGATTGTAGTTGTCGGGGAACACCCACTCGGGCAGCGCATTCCACTGTTTGGCGGTTTTAATAGTGAAAGTGGAATCAAAGCGCTTCGTTCGGGTTGAACAATGTAGTTTTTAAACGATAAAAATGTAACAGGGAAAAAATTAGTATGAACAATAACATTTTCAGTATCCTACCCTTTTCCCAACTTTATTAAGGTCAGCTTCCAGTGTAACCAGATGCGGCTGAATACCAGTATTTTACACGGAGCGACTGCCATCAGACCTCCACAACACAGTTACTGGGCAATGCCGATATATTAAGTTTACACCGGTTGTCAGACTTATGGTATGTCTACACCCGTGCGCTTTCATGTTCATCTTACGCTTTCAATTCCTCTTGCGTCAAGCGCATGCAATATTGATTGCCATAAGAAGCATGCAGCTTATCGTCTACACCGGTGCGCCTCGGTCAGTCGTCAGTCGACATACAATAGACGGATTAGCGTGCGCTAGGGGCATGCGCTTTTGTCGAACTAGTATTAAGGCATGCGCTATGGCGCTTGACGCATGCTTCAGACGAAGACGCAAGATGAACATGAAAGCGCACTGGTGTAGACATAGCATTACGGGTTTCTGACTACCTGTACTGTCATAGGTATTCGTATGATACCCGGGACCGACAGTTTAACGTGCTCTGCGCGACAAGGAGGGGTCTCGATGTGTTACGAACGGTCACCCATCCACGAACTGACCGCGGTAAGCGCAGCTTAACCGCGTGGTTGTTAATTAGTCACGAGCTCCTCCCTCCTCTCTTGTGAATGAACAGTAACATTTTGTTTCTATAATGGGCAAATAAGATCTTGTCTTATGAAGAGTACAGGCACCTTCTAGAAGTGTCGAGGATCGAGTGTTCTGCCTTGGAGTGCTTTATACCCAACAGTGGTTTACGATAGGTTATTGAACTTGAATAGTGCATGTCACAGACAGTGTTGCTAAGTTATAGAAACAAAATATTACTTTTTTTTTTTTAAGACAGTCTCTTTGTTCTCTTTGTCGCCTGGACTGCTGAGCGTGAGGTCCTGAATTCGATACCCAGGTCGGGCAAAGCGTATTGTGTTTTTCCGTATGGAATTTCTCATTAGCAGCCCAGAGTCCAGAGCTGTTACTATACTCCTCCGCCCAACCCTTCTGGGAATACAAGCGTGATGTCATGCTATGTTTATTTTAAGGTAAGTATAGAAATTTGAATTTTCAGCTTCGTATTAGCTGAATGTTGAGAAATAAAATAACCGACACGATAAATAACAGCTACAATATTTAGCCAAGGAATTTTTATTTTTGTGGCTAAGGAAGAACACACGTACAACAATCACACCACGTAGCAACGACAAAAAGTGGTCAAGCAGTCGTTACATGTGAATAGTGTCGCTGCAGCTTCTTGCAGTTGCGTTGTGGTAACTACAAAATGTCGATGTGGTTGCGTTGTCGCTAGTAGTTGCGATGTGGTTACGTTGTGACTAGTGGGAAGACGCAGACGTGCACGTGGTATCGTTGCGTCGACGCAACGTTGTGTTTGCGGGGTGACAGGCTTCTAGTGTGCACCTCTCGCTTCCAGCCGTGGTTCTGTCCATGAGCGGGATCGAGAGTGCGTGGGAAGCCGTCGTCTCTTTTTGCGAGGAGGTGATGGCGACCAAGGAGGGAGCGGAGAGGGAGAGAGAGGCGATGGCCACTCGCCCTTCCCGCGCCAAACGCACCGGGCGCCGCCGGAGGGCCCGCGACTATTTCCGGCCACCCTAGTGTTTGGCCTGCGGGCGACGAGTTAGGGGACCCGTCACCCGACCAATAACAGGCCCGAGAAGGCGGCGCGCATGTGTTCCGTGCGCGCCTCTCAGGAGGACATGGGGCAAGGCCCCACAGAAGGAGAGGTCCGGCAGGGGCTGGCGGGCCGAGGCCTGCCGGAGTTGCGGTGCATGCAGCTGCGAATCCCGCAACCCCGGCCAAGGGTCAGGAGAAGGAACACCGTGGGTTTTTAGCCGGTAAGAGTCCGGCATACCCCTTCGCCTTCCCCGGGCGAAGGGTATCCAATAGGGTTTCCATACGACAAAAAAAAAGACCTCTAGTGGGCGGTGATGCTCGTGGTTGCGTTGTGGTTGCGATGTGGTCGGTATCGCCCACACGGTTGAATTTTGCAGCAAAATGTGATCCGTGTGAATTAAACTATTCATTTTCATACAAATTAGTGACCGCCCACGTGTTGTTGTTGGGGTAGGTACATGTGAAACAAGCCTAATTGCAAATAAAATATTACTAAATACACATAGCAACATTGCTTGTTCCAGTATATTACGTTTCTGCACCGCTTTTCCATGCACACAATACGTTTTATTTCATTTCCATTTTTATTTCATTTCATTTACATTTTACCAAACTAAATGTCCGCCTACCTTTTTATTATTGCGAGTACATTTTTTTGCCCACAATTTTAATATTCACGGCCCCAAATTGTGAAGTAGAACAGCTGACACCTCATTCGATTCGTTCTGAAACACCTCTTTGTCTCAGGTAACATTATACTGTGCAAACATCCTCGGACCGACTAGTTGCCCGATTTGTTGCCCAATTTGTTGCCCGGCTGTTGCGATGGAACAGAGTTGATTAATAGTTTGAGTATCGATGAGATACAGGTAAGGTGGAGTAAGTTAAGTTAGAAAATATCATAACACCACGCCTGTATTCCACTAAGGGATAAACAGCAGTGTATAGTACAACCTCATTTTATGCGACGAAGTGATATTTTAAATACAATATGTAACAAAAATCCCGTTGTTCCTTTTAGGGACGTATACATTTACCTACAAGCACAACATTGATGAAATTATAATTTAAAAATAGTAAGCATTGGCTAGTCGTGATCGGGTCAAAATCAAATAACCATTAAAATCGACACATTCAAAAAAATGTTTACATTATCTGATTTTACAAGTAGATACATCTTTATTTAACCCTTCGCCTTCCATGAGGATCACAGTAAGATAAAAAATAAATTTAAAAAAAACAGTAAGTATTTAGGTTTCGTGTTTTTTTAAACACTCAGGCTTAGTTTATTGTCAAAAATGTCTCTAATCATCATGCCGCTGATCAGTTAGTGTTTTTCGCAGTTTTTTATAGGTTTTAATAAAAAAAAAAAACTAAATTACTGTTTTTCATTGATCAAGTTATTTTTAAAGCCAATAAAAATTAAATTTAATCGCTAATGAGTAAAAATGGTAAAAAAGAACCGTTATGGTACAACTTCGTCCATCCGTCCGTACGTCCGTCTGTCTGAAACAGCTTTTAAAATTAAAGTTCGTAGCGTTGTGGCTTTCTACAGTTACTGCCTACCCCCATATTAATAATAATCATTTATTTCGAGTAACAAGACTCATAGTGTTAGTAACAATATACTTATAAACTATGTTAGTAATACACAAAAACAAACAGTTTATGACATCATTGCTGCAAGGTGACAGGCCCAGCCGAAACCTTGCAGCAGTGGTTCACAAACGCACAATCCAGCCTGCTTGCTACCATAGATAGGATGCTGTTGGCGCTGCCCCGCACTCCACGGACCAAGGATGCGCACCGCTTCCGCATCACCGTGTAGAAACAGTCCACGTGAGCTTCAGCGAACATCCCTGATGCGCTGCAGTATCGGGGCAATCCCATCAGCAGCCTGAATGCGTTATTGTATTGGACGCGAAGGGCGCTGTATGATTTTTGAGTATAATGAACCCACAGACAGCAAGTGTAAAAAGACGTGCAGTAAGGAAATATACGAAAAAGGCGTGAGTTTATGCATATATGTTTTTTAAATTATAACCAAACTTGAATTACTGCACATTACCTGTACTATGATCTAATTGTTTAGCACTTTGTTGGTTTATATCACAAATTGAATAACGCTCTCTGAGGCATGAATTACGACTAGCTATACAATAGACCTGGCGTTGCTTGGTGTAAGCTTTCATGTTGCTTTCAACTGATTGAATAAAGGTAATGATGTGTGCCTAATTGGTTTATTTTTTACCCTTACTGTCTTTTTGAAATTAATAGACATAATAGCAAGCAAAGGAATCCGTCTCAATATTGAGTCACGTCGATCATAGGCTAAGGGAACCTCGCTAGACGATCAATAATGTTTGTCAAGCATTTCCGGGAAACGTGAAAAAAATGCGAAAAAAGTCGTGAACTATTTTTTTTGCAATAATTATTGTGTGTTAAATCGAATTAAGGTATCTAAATGATTTTTATGTACGTGTGCATAATTCTAAGTTTGTGGGTAGTAGGTACGAATTCACGAGAATTCTTGACAAGCATTTCTGATCCTCTCGAAATCCCGCATTATTTTACGATTTTTTTTCTTCGGTTTTCGTTGACCGTACAAAACTAGTTTTTTCAACGTTAACTCGGATTTATTTATGATTTTTAATGACCGAGTTACCAAAGTCTATTACTTCATTGTCAATATCTAGGTGCCGCGTGTAACGGACGGTGTACCGAAAACTTAACGCTGATTTCAGCTTGTAATTCTGAATTGATAGTAATTTGCTCTGAATTTTCCGACATTGCCGGTTTCGCTTTACACTTATTTTACATTGTTTCTGATGTAATAAAATAACTAATTGTATTAGGACACACAGCGTGTTGCAAATATGTATTGTATTTTTTTTTATAATTCGGAAAATTTCGCTGACATTTTCCGCAGATTTTCAATTCAAACTAATAAGATGAATTCACTGTGTCGATACACCGTGTCCCAAAATTCAACGATAAACGGGCACTAGAGGTTGGCCCTGCTCATGACTACTCGAGAAAAAAAGAGAAAAATAAACTTTTTTTTAAATTACAAAATGAAATTTGAAGTCCTTCGAAAATTGACGGAAATAAGTTTGATTGATTTTTGTGTACAAACTATAGGTATTCTGGGATTTTTAAGGGTTGTAGGGGATAGCAGTGCTACTTAGGTGACCGATACAAAAAAAGCAAAAATATTTGAAATTTTTTCGAAATATTTTAAATTATTTTACGAAATATAAAAAAAACTCGAGTTGTCATGAGCAGGTCCATCCTCTGCTGCCCGCTTATCATTGAATTTTGGGACACAGTGTATAAACATTAATTGAAATACACTAAAATATAGGAAAATTTCCACTTATTTCCAATTCAGAATAATGGACTGAATTCATTGTTTCGGTCTCGGTACAACAATACACCCTTACTCTAAATTCTGTATCAATTTCATTGAAATTATTAAAAATAAACAAAACATTTTTTCGATTATACAGCATGTTAACTCCACTATCATAATCTCATGTACACTGCAATTTACTGCATATTATTTCATAATTTCAACAATAACGCCAGCGTTCGAAACAAAGGAAAACAACGCAACCGGATCCCAACGGAACCATTTAATTGGCTCGCACCACTCCGCTATGAAATTAACACGACAAATAACATGAACACAGCAAATAAATAAAAAAATGTTTATTATAACTTTGAAGTTTACTCTTGTACGAGGTAATTTGTTAAATAAAACAGACACTTTTAATAATGTTATTTTCATTGTTAAAAAAACTTGGTAAGTGTGGTTGTCACATTAAGTTGGGTTCTGCAGTATTGTGTTGGGAACTAAGCAACAAAATTATTAATAATGCGATAGATACACCAAAAAACAGGTTTCCTTGTACTTAGGTACTTATACAGCATGATTTTTTAATAACCGTCCAAAAATCTAGGCATTAGGTATCATTCAAAGATTTCATTTTTGAATGGTGTAATGTAACAGGCGGCCCCAGTATCTCCTGAGCACGTCTGCTACACCAGTTGTAAAGAATGTGTAGGGCATTCAATACCTAGTACATAAATAACAATAATAAAAATGGTTATAGAATAAAAGGCAGGACAGCGTCACGTCCCTTGGGGTAGTCAGCGAGATTCCTTCCTGTAGTCACGGCGCTCGCCGATGGCCCATACAGCCATTTGACAGAAACCGGCGGCAGCAAACAGACCGGCTGTAGCATTTACTCGTAGTTATGCCGGTAGACGACAGCAGGTCCGATCGCCGATCTCGCAAGTGCGGGTAGGGCAGGAGACGAAGTGAAAAGAAGGGAGAAGGGGTTACCGACGGGCACCGGAATGCGTCTCACTTTGTACCAAGGGAGCGCAGGTTCTTCAATAATGTGGAGGCTCAGGTTCCAGCTTCCACGAGACCTCCGAGTCCCATGTAAAAGCAAGGTGTAGCATGGAGCAGTGTTCAGGGTATGGTTGTTGTGGCATACCACATAATTAAACAGTCGATAGTTTTTCAATCTTGTAATACGTTTAGAAAAATCAGTAAATAATCGAAGACTTGTATCAAAAAACACCCAGGCGTACCAAAAAACAAGATCCCAGTCCAAAATCCTCTCTGTCATCATCAAAAAAGTATAAAATATAAAAATTGCCAGTAGGTGAAAGTGACGATGAAGGTGATACTACAATGGAAATAGGTAGGTGAAATTTTCAAAATAAAATAACTTTCTCGGAAGAATTACCAATTTAGCGTGGTTACTAAGTCAAACCTTAAATACTACGCTTGTTGCTCATACACAGAATCAGAGAACGGGACTCTCTTACCATTTAAAGTCTCAAGTACTGTAATTATTGACACAATAGATAAACAATGGCACTGACGAACCGGTTCGTCGGTCGGGCCGCTAGTAGTTAAACTGCCTTGGACTGTGGTGGAACAAATTGAGCGCCGCGATTCACTCCCGTTCGCCCTATGGTAGGGCTGACCCTGCGTCAGAGTGAGAGGACAAGCCTATTTTTTTCAAAAATCGTTTCTTTTAATGAAACTCAGTGCCTAAACAAAATTTGGATGGTGATTAAAAAATCAGCCGGTATATTTCTTTGTTTCATTAATTGTTTTTTACACGTTTTCATTAAGTGAAATATTGGCTTGTTCATAATGTGTCATAAAACTTAGTAGCAACCCGGAGCCCGGAGCCCGGATTTGTGCCCGGTTGATGGCGATAAGCTCATCCCCTGTTACATTAGACTTAAACATAACGGCGATATGCGGGTATACTATACATCTCTGCTTATACCCCTATACCGAATCCGTCGGGAGATACAGGCGTGATGTTATGTTTTGTTTACGTCACATAAAAGTATCCTGCAAGCCTTTGCATTTAACAAACACCTCTTTGTCATTGGAGTTACAGACAGCCCACTGTGCAGAGCATGCATGGAGGAGGACGAGACGGCAGCCCACGTGCTACTTAACTGCCCTGAGGTCGCCACATACAGGGCCAAGTACTTCGGAAACCCAGGTACTCTCCGAGAGATCACCAGTAACATCAAGGGTGTGCTGGCCTTCTTCGAGGAGTTAGGGTGGATCGAGTAACTATACTTACCACCCATCACGCAAAATACGCGCTTAGACGTGGAGTTGCGGATACCAGCCCGTTATACCTTATACCTTATCCTGCAAGCCTAAAGCTGCGGTCCCACGGCCCGTTAATCGACAGGCCGCGCCGAACGAGGCTACGCCTGGCGCGCCCTGTGCCAAGTGTTCCCGTGGCGTGAGTCGGCCTGGTGCAGCCTGCTGGCCGCCATCATGTGCGCAAACGAAATGCGTCGCGCATTAAACTTACCGACTCCCGATGGATCGGGCGGACGACGTCAGGCCACCGTGGGCTTCATCGGATGCGACGGTTCCCATGGCCTGTCAGCCTGGCCTGGCGCGATCTGGCCTGTGATAAATCAGGCCGTCGGACCGCAGCTTAAAGCCTCGTCCCCACTAGGAACATTTGTCGAGCGACATGTGTCCCCGGTGACATCGGGCGATGTCGGGCGACGTCGGACGACATCGCCGCGACATTGTTGAAACTGTTCCTTGTTGCACAATCGATGAAGAGTAGTGATAGAAGCCTCGTCCCCACTAGGAACATTTGTCGAGCGACATGTGTCCCCGGTGACATCGGGCGATGTCGGGCGACGTCGGACGACATCGCCGCGACATTGTTGAAACTGTTCCTTGTCGCACAGTCGATGAAGAGTAGTGATAGAAGCCTCGTCCCCACTAGGAACATTTGTCGAGCGACATCGGGTGACGTGTGGCGATGTAGGGCGACATCGCCCGATGTCTCCGGGGACACATGTCGCTCGACAAATGTTCCTAGTGGGGACGAGGCTTAACATGCGCGGCGCGACATAGTTTTTGAAAATTACGTTGAGCGTATGTTGGTCCGGCTGATCAACCTAAATTGTGGATTTAATATTGAGTTTGAAGAACTACGGAACCCGAAAAACAGGTACCGTAGTTTTAAATTCTCATAAAATATGTTGAGCACGACACAGCGCAAAATTAGACGTTAAGTAGGTACGCAATTGTAATTCTGTTTGAATTTATGATCGAATAAATTTTGTTTTAAAAAGTATTTAAATTGGTATCTCTGAAATGATGCCCTTGTGAATTGTGTAAATTGAGATAAAGAATAATAAGGCTTTGTCCTAGCTGGGCAGCGCGTTGCATTACGTTGCGTCGGGCAGTGCGGCGCGTCGTCACGACGCAGTTGACGTGACCTAGCTGGGGCTCAATTCTCCTAAAATAAATCTTCAAAAATCACAACCGAACCAAGGCCGAACCGTTCATTCAGACAATTCTCAATTTCAAAAGCTATCAAATTGTTTGACACAAAAAACAAAATCAATCATTTTGAAAGTTTTCGAAAACAAAAACTGACTGACGGTTGTGGTTCGATTGCGTTTGGCAACAATTTATTTTAGGAGAATTGGGCCCCTGCCTAGCAGTCTTTATAGTATTTAACGCATTCGAGTCCACCACACTTTTCATAGAGTTCATACGCCATGCCGCCATACATACAGTTAGTGGACCTTCCAAGAATCCTCGGCATTACTTTTGCGCTAAGAGTGAACCCTCAAGGATCTTGGCATTAACTTTAAAACCATAAAACACGGTACTACGTAGTAAAATAGTTTTTCCAGGGGTCTTGTTGCTTGTCTGACGGTGTATTTTCCAAGAAAAACCTATATTTAAAATGAGCCCTCCACGCCGGCATCGCGAATGCGACTAGGGGGTGTCCTCCAGGAGGGCACGTAACACTGAACGTGTTTAGGAGTAAAGCTAAACTCTTCTGCCGCAATCAAACCGCTAAAACAAACTATAAGTGCCACTCTGTTAGATGCTCTGTTCACGTAGGCCACACATCGCTTGTTATTTTCGCGACGCGATGCGCGACGCAATGCAACGCACTGCGCCGTGCTTCCCAGCTAGGACGAAGGGTAATGAGATGGTCCGGTATTATCACAGCTCGATTGACATAGTGGCTAAGGGATAGGCATCTTTTTTATTTCTTTTCTTACTTTATTTTGCTTTTTACTCAATACTTAAAACCGTGCGGCTGCCAGAGGTTTTTGATTATTACTGTAACAAGTTGTATATTATTATGATTAATAATTATTCACGTTGTCATAAATTATTATTCACGCCAGAATGTAATCTTGAGGTAAGCTAACACTACAAAGTACTTCGTGCTACGATCCTACATTAAATAAGGTACCTACGTTTTTATGATAGTAAAAAATTAAACAGATGAAACACACGAAGTTATACATATGAGTACCTATTACTCTGTTTTTAGCCTCCAGCTATGCGACGAGTACTAATGAACCTTCGTTTCTTTCGTCCTTAGTGTGTTTTTTTTTTCGAATTATTATTTTAATAAACATATCTTTGAATAAATAATTTTTCCTTTTTAATATGAATTTGCCCGGTGTTAAAGGGCAGAAGGCCATATTTAATCGATGGATAAATACCATTAACCAGACAGAAATCGTAATTCCAAGTGGCTACTGAACATTTTCTAACAGAAAAATCCAGTAAGTGCCAATTTTTTGTCCCTCCCTATGAGTTTTTCAGTATCGTGGATTCATTTACAGACACAAATCTTCACACATACAAACACCCCGACCCGAAACAGCTATCTATAGACCACACAAAGTACTGTTTCGTGCGTGAATTGAACCCGTGACCCGTAGCGCAGAAAACAGTTCAGCTGCTGCGCCAAAGGTGTCGTCATATTTGATCTGGAAATATTAAAATTCAGGACCTTTATACTGCTTGAGAACCGGCTTGCCACCATCAAAAATAAGAAGGTAGCATCTCTCATTCATAAATACTAAATACTTCAGCATTGATTCACACCGATAATTCATCCGTAGCGTAGTGCCATTGTTCTCGTATGTACGATTGTAAAGGTGCGTTTAAACGAAACTGATTTAAAATACTTCTCCCATTTATTTTCACACCAATAATTTAGCCCTCGTCAAGCTGTCTCCCCCCCAAGCCTCCGCCAGTAACGCCCTAAGCCGATGTCCATGCCCTGTAGGGGTCGCCCTTAGTGCTGTTGTTGCTAGTAGTCATGATGTTAGTGCAGTACAAGTAGTTGGCTGGAGACACTTCAGGTCTCGCCAATAACTGGGCTATCTACAAGCAGTTCTAAAGAAAACAAACTGCGTTTATCGTTGAATAGGTTTGAGAATAATGCCACCAAGGTATATCTTTTTCCCTTTTACAGCTTTGAACACAAACGAAGCTACATTCAGCATTAAACGTCCCTACCTTGCTACTCACAAACACTGGTCATGACAGCGTTCCAGGATAGAGGTAAACAGAGAACAGTACAAACGCTGTTTACTGCTTTGAGCATAAAAGGCTCTCAGACTAAACACAACAATGTTTAGCGATAAAATGGTCCACAGTAAATGGAGAATTGTGGACTGTACATCGGAATGTTAAGCTGTCGGTCCCGGTTGTCATACGAATACCTAGGACAGTCGTATTAGGCTCGCAACACTAAACGCAGGGCGCTTGCGGGTCTTGTTGATGGCGGACCCGCGCTCGCATTTGGTGTAACTTAAATACTAGGTACTAGTAGAGGCTTACTTCTAAAAATGAACGTCTGAGTTCCAGATTGAAAGGAAACAAGGACTACCTTGAAACTTATTAATACAATCAAATTATTGAGAAATAACGAACTATTAGATGTCAATTAACATTTGGGTGTAGAGTGAATGAAAGACAATAATTATGTCAAATAGCGAAAATCCTAAACATTTTTGTGGTTGGAAAACGTGCAATCCGTCAGCCGAAACTTCGTAAGCACACGGACGCGGCCCCGCCGAAAAAATGCCCCGATTGCGACCCGCTCGTGGCCCGCTAGCGACCCGCGCTCTCTTTTGTGTGACAAGCGTCACAGGAAACCCTTGAATACTATTAACGCGTGTTATAATCACCACGCTTGGTAGATGGATTGGTGATTTCAGTTTATTGCTATTAGCAGACGGACAGGCAGTCGCTCAGCATTAATACTGATGCACAGCTGGTCAAACGTGAATTCATAACTGTTGAGGCGTCGACACCTCAACTCGACTAATCTTACTTTTACGTGTGGCAACACACTGCCGTTTTAATTTTATATAATAATTGTTTACATTTTTGGCAACATTGTATCTACTTCCTGTCTTCCGGTGACGCCACACCACTTTTCTCGAGATCTCACTCTCTCTAAAAGCAAGCTCCGAATATTGTTACATTCCTAAAGAATACATCATAATTATCCCTTTACACCTGACCTGAAACGAGAGTGAGTTTCACTTTTAAAAAATTCTGGCTCCGCACCGTTTACTTTCTGCAATGCAACCGCCATGGATCGATCGTGAGGCTGGCGAGACATCCTCACGATCGATCGATGGTGGACGTCAGCATGTCAACGCCGGCTTTCGCTGTGCACCAGCGCTGTGGCTCTGTCTCGCACTAGTCATAGCATTATGCTGAGCGATGGCCGTTTTGCGTGAATGTGACGCATATTTTTCCAAACAGTTTCTTTGTGTATAGTTTTTGATTTTTTGTGCGTCATGTTAGCGCAAATAAATAATTTTTCTTTCTTTCTTTCAAAGTGAAACCCACTCGTTTAAGTTCAAGTGTTAAGGGTTATAACGAAGCAAACGCATTTTTATTGAAATCTGAGGGTGAAGAAACTCAGCAATATCCGTGAACGGACAATAACAGTTTCGAGAAACAAAGTTGTGAAGTTTTCTTCCATAAACCCCGAAATCCACTAGCAAGATTTATTGCACAAGTTATTGCAACAAGTGCTCGCTTAGTTCGTAAATACTTGCAGAAATCGATTTGTTGCGGGTGTGTCCACAATTTGAAAGTTGATTGCTGAAGTCAACTTGTGCAATAAAATTTGCTAGTGGATTTGACGCTTTAGTTCTCGTCTCAATAAGAATTTAAGAGCTATGACTATAAAACTAGAATTTCATCAAAGAATAATGGCCTCTCAAAAACTTGGCACCATAAATCTCACCTGTCTCTTTCATCACTTTTAAATGAAATGAGACGGAAATAAATGTATTTTTTATGATTAAGGAGATTAATTTTTAAACTCACCATTACTAAGATTTATAACAGTTGATCTTAAGAAATTTCTGTCGCCATATTTATTTCCAAAACTATACGTTTTTATGATAAGTCCTTCACAATTCAAGCTGCTCGCCTGTGGAATGCTTTACCGCTTACTGTGAGATGTGCACAATCGCTGCCAGTTTTTAAAAAGTCAGTGAAGGAGCATTACTCGTCGCTATAATCTGCTATTTCTTTCATTTCTCTCCTCCGTTCTTATGTATAATATACAAGGTTAGTCGGAAAGGCGGTACTAACCCGCGGGTCACTTAAAGTATCACTGGTGACTGTTTTAAAGCAAGTGTTAAAATTTCAAAATTCGATAATTTTTATTTCTATGGGACTCGATTTTTGTTTTAGTTTTTTTAAAAAGTCTTCATCCCTGCTTTAGTTGCTAATTCAGAAAATGAAGGTTCTAATCTGGGACCCCAAATAGGACCTAAAATCCTGTCCACAGCTGATCATAGCTGTGGACAGAAAGATTTTAGCGATTTTCTATGCAATCTTTGAACAGTTATTTCTCGTAAAATATTGACTTTTGAGGAAAGTTGTAGAACAAAAGTTATTCATTATTATAGGTTCTTTAACACCCTTTTGGATTGGTACTCCCTTTCTGACTAACCCTGTATATCTATCAGTTTATTATTATAATATTTATGATTTTTCATATTTATTTGAATATATTTTATATTATTAAATCTATCATGTGTACACCTAGACTGCCCGCTTTTTCTCTTTCGATTCTTCCGGTCCATTCAAAGGTTGTCTGGAAAAGATCGCCTTGCGCGATAAGACCGCCCGTTGTGCATTTTTTGTATTTAAATTGTTTTTTCTTGTTTTGTTAACCTGGTGTATGTACAATAAAGAGCATATATAAATAAATAAATTTTCTCTATACTACCTATGCTCTTTTCACCGTAAGGTGAGTCCGGACGTTTCTCTAAAAAATGTTACCATTCAGAGAAAATAATTTAAAAAAAAACTGGATAATGTTGCTTTTTTTACGGTTTTTGACGATGTCCTTTGCGTTTTTTTCGATAGCAGTCTCCTATATGTAAATGACACAACAATTTAATCGTTCAGGGGTGATTCTATCATTACAGTTTTAGCTAATATCGTTATGTCAGGATTGCGAGCAAGGTAAACACAGTAAATAAAACCAACATAGACTCTCCACCACTGAGAGTACTTGTATTTGGGTTAATATTAGTAACATTAACTAGATCACAGTATATTACTTTACACAATTATTACAAGATCATAAAATAAGGACAAGCTAATCAGATATAAAAGGTCAGACTTCTTCAGCTGTTCAACACGGAATGCTCTCGCTTCGTCGAATGACCACCGCCTTTATAACCTCGGGTGGGCCGATCCATATCGACGACTACCCTCTCTTGTCAACATTGCCCAGTGCTACCCGCTACCGATAACACGGCCCTCCTGCAAAACACACGTCCTCGTGTGTTGGTGGTTGGTGGTTGACGCACCATCAACCCCATCGTCAAGATTGTACATCAAGGCCTGACTTCAGTGACACCTCTGGACCTTAAACAGAAACAAATAATACAGTACACATCTCGGCCACACCTGATCACTCATCTTTGACCTCGTCATGTTACTCATGTCTTTGACCAAAGTAAAATGAAGAGCATCCAAAGAATGTTTGAATCGATTAGAGCTTGTTATCCCATCGACGGCCAACAAGCTCATCACCCATGACTTAAACTAGTTGATATTCATTCAGTATCAACCTAGTTCTATATTCGTTCATAACTTCTCGTATCAAAATCTTACAAACATCCACACATTAGATTTCCAACATTTTCACAATAAAATACTATCTCAGATGCCTATTAGACAGTTCTACTTTGGTTAAACATCAAATTATAGTTATTCAATAAATCATAATAGGTACATAAACACACAATCTCATCATACACAAATTCATAAAATCATTTAAATACATTTACAATATTTTTCAGGGCTAAATATCTCATTATAGTTTTTCACAAATTCATAATACATAAACACTTAAAATATTTCTTGGTTAAATATCTCAACGATTCACAAAGCCATAATACATAAACACTTAAAATATTTCATTCGTAAAAATCTCATAATTATTCACAAAATCAGAACATAATATCTCAATAATTTACAAACTCATAGTACATTAACACTTAAAATATTCCATGATTATATATCTCAATTATTCACAATTCATTGTACCAGCATATAAACACTTCAAACTCATAGTACGTTAAACACTTAAAATATTTCAAGATTAAATATCTCATTATTCATAAACTCATAGTACATAACAACGATTAAAATAATTCACGATTCATTATCTCATTATTATTCACAAAATCCTACATTCTTAAATATCTCAATTCTTCACAAAATCAGAAAACAAACATCCTAAATGTTTCATGGTTAAATATCTTTAAATCTTTAATCATTATTCACAGTAACTATCATAGTACATAATTATAAACACTTAAAATATTATCTCAGTTATTCCCAAAATCATAATACTTAAGTATCAACCTTTAAAACTTTTCAGGATCAAAATAATATCTCAATTATTCACAAACTCATATTACAAAACTGACATGATGTTGTAAACATAATATTTCTGTAGTGCGCTAATAATACAACCTTTTTACAACAATACAATACATATTATACACTTCTTTAACGAAAATAAGTCAAATTATTTCTTATTTAAAAATGAATTTGACAAATTAATCTTTAACGGAAGCCGTCATAATAATTATCGTCAATAATAAATACAATTTCCTGTTTTCGTCTACAAAAATACATTTTAAACCATGTAATAATAACAAACTACTTTTTAATTTCAATAAACTATTTTGTACCATTCTACAACAAGAATTATAACAAAACGAATAAAAAACAAATATCAATATTTTCAAAAAATTTTCAAAACACTAATTCAATACAGAATCTCATTTTCACTGCATTTTCATTTATCAATTAATAGCATCACCCGCCTTGGATTTAGCCAACTCATTTGGCATCACCCGCCTGGGATCCTGCTTTATCAACATGGCATCACCCGCCTTGGATCTAGCCATATCATGGCATATCCCGCCTTGGTTCCAGCCCTATAACAATTGCTTCGCCACGTTAGAGTTTCAGTTTTCCCCAGGCGAAGCCTTTGGCCAACCCCGGCTGGCCAAACCGGGCGGTGCCAAAGATCAACCCTGGTTGCATCTCACCACAAACTCTAATACGACTTGCAATGTATTTTCCTACACGAATAAATACAGATGCCGTATTTATTTTCCACGAATAAATACAGATACCATCATATTTATTTTATACTAATAAACACAGATATCATCTCATTTATTTTACACGGATAAATACAGATAACATCTATTTTATTTTACATGAATAAGCAAAGATATCATTTAATATTTATTTTACACGAATAAATAACCTCTCATATTATATTTCCTTCCTCAAAATTCCTTCACACATAATAAAATGGTTGTGACTCACCGGATTTATCACATTTTCTCATTCTCACATTTCTCACCATTGTAATATAATCAAGTTTTTGTCAGTCCGTCTATAGGGGATTTAACTTTTCAAAAATATTTACATGTGGGTATACAATCATAATGTGGACTGGTTTTTTCTTGTTCCACTTCTGATGTAAATGACACAACAATTTAATCGTTCAGGGGTGATTCTATCATTACAGTTTTAGCTAATATCGTTATGTCAGGATTGCGAGCAAGGTAAACACAGTAAATAAAACCAACATAGACTCTCCACCACTGAGAGTACTTGTATTTGGGTTAATATTAGTAACATTAACTAGATCACAGTATATTACTTTACACAATTATTACAAGATCATAAAATAAGGACAAGCTAATCAGATATAAAAGGTCAGACTTCTTCAGCTGTTCAACACGGAATGCTCTCGCTTCGTCGAATGACCACCGCCTTTATAACCTCGGGTGGGCCGATCCATATCGACGACTACCCTCTCTTGTCAACATTGCCCAGTGCTACCCGCTACCGATAACATATACGGCTACAATTTACGAAATTATCGCTATGTCAGGACTCATCTTTCGTTTAACAGAGTATTGTAAAAATAAAGCGTTCGCCACAACAAAAGCCGGGGCGCGCGCGGGTCTTGTTGACGGCGGACCCGCGCTCACATTATGGTGTGGGTCACAATAATCTCTTGAATACAATCCCGCGGGCCCTGTCAACGACCCGCTCGCGCCCCATTTTTGGTGTGGCGAACGTATAAGCTTTACAAGCTATTTGGGTAAAAAGCCGGGCTTGCAATAACCATTCAATTTATTCTCCCCACCCCATCACTCGCGGTAAAATTCTAACATGTAAAATATTTTCACCGCATTACAGCAAACTGAAAATGTAAATTCTGTATGTAATTACGCTGATACATCGCCACCGACTTGGTGCAGGGGCGTATTCGAAAACCTCTTATCTTCAGGCTTTATAGATTACATATCTCTTGGGCAGAATAAAGCGCATACATCTGTTAACAGCCTATCTCAGCCTCGGGTAGAGCCTTTTTCTGGCAAAAGGCTATGGACAATACATTCTGAAGTCACCATGCTGCGCTTGGCGAATGTCTAAAGCCTCATTTACGGAGACGCGGGGCGTCGCGCGTTGCGTGCAGCGTGGCGTCTCGCGGCGCGTCGTACGATTTTTCTGTTAACGGAGGCGGCGGCGCGTGCAGGGGGGCCGCATCGTCACACGCGCAAACACAAACATATGGCAATGTTCGATGTTGTTTATGAAGATGCGGCGCGTGCGACGCCGCGGGCCCCGCGGCGGTTTATGCTACGTTTTACAGTGGACGGAGAATTGCAGGAATAGCTGGACGCAACGCTGCTTACGCCGCCGCGATAAACGTCGCGTGCGATGCGGCGATGCCATCCGCGGGCTCCGCCTGCATTTCAAGCAAACGCGTGTAAAATCGCTTCTCGAATTATCGAAATCGAGTACCATCGATTATGTGACCCTTCGATGTACCGTTTTCGATGCTGCGACATTCGATGTATTGAGTTTCGATGTCACGTAGGGAACCTCATCTCTACAACCTCTCATCATGGCTGTCATAACTCTCACGACAAACGTCAAACATTTTTAATTTTTATTATGTGGTTAAAAAACATTTGATATTATGAAAAAAATGTTACTTTACTCTATTCAGGTGTTAGTTTCCCAGCTTCGCTAAATGGTACATGTTAAGGCCGGAGTCCCATACAAAATGAAACATCTCCTTTGAAAAATCTATGTATAAAATAAGAAACACAGCAATGCTGCTTGGCGATATAAATAGGTATGGTAAATGATAGAAGTCATTTCCCCGATAAACTCTTCTCAAGAAGCTCTACTACTTACTATCTACTAAAATTACTGGTAATTTGAATGAAACCCCGCCAGCTGCCTGTCGTCTCGAAGTCTCATTAGCTAGTTAAGGTTACTTATTGCACCTTTATAAGATCTACTGTACATGCAAAGTTATATTAAACTCGAGATGCTAATTAACAAAACATCTTTCCACCCCATTTATACAGCAAATTACAGAAAATAACATCGTGTAATAGAAATAAAACAACAACAGTCATTGTCTCTGGTACACGAGGAACAAACATGGCGTGCACGGTGGATACCAAATTGGATACAGTAACTTAATTAAAATAGCGTACATATATTTGTGTAAATGTGTGAGTGTATGTATACAATGCAGAAGATGTTTATGGCTGTGTATGTTTGTAGGAAACATAAATTACAACAATAATTTTGCAATGTAAACCCCGTTTATAACTGACTTCTTCAAAAAGAAGGAAGTTCATAATGTACAAGTAAATTATTTAAAAAAAAGTAGTTAAGAAAACAAGTTTTTTTCCGAAATCATGTTTTGGTGAAGATCTGATGAAGATCTTGACGGATAGTCAAATTCAAATATGTTTTATTTCAAGTAGACCAGATCACTGGTGCTTTCAAAAGGTCAAGACTAGGTGCTCGGTTCCAAGTAGTAGGTCCTTTGGTGAAGAGCCGGCAAGACACTCCATGGATACTCTTTTAAAAAAATAAATGGTTTGACAATTTTCATTGTAGTAATGTAACGTAACGTAATGTAGTTAACAACATAAAAGTAATAAAAAAATTAGCCTTTTAAAACGATTGCCATAGCAGTTACGAGCTGACCAGTTCCAACAGACAGCACCCGTTCACAAGCATGACGCATACTACATCGGCGTCGCTCAGCTCAACCATGTTGCAGGGAATATACAATGGAATGGAAAAGAGGGATAGACAATGGAACTCCCCAATGAACAATACACATCATGTGATTGGGTTACGACCAGCGGCTTTAGCAAGTCTACCCATGCTTTAATAAAAAGAAAAACTATTTAACAAAACATAAAACCGACTTCAAAGAACGAATAAAACATTTTCAGAACACTTTCAAAAGTTGGTGCTAATTCACGCTGAACCAAACTGAACACACCAACTTCTGAAACTGTTAATTTTATAATATTGTAATTATGTTATTCGTTTTTTAAGTCGTTTTTATTTTATACAGGGTGTTAACGAATTCGTGAAATTCCTTCAAACCACACATTATCTATTAATGGTATAGATTAACCCCGCACGGGATTTAGATTGTATTAAAATTAAAATCAACTTTTTTTTCCCAGACATTTTTTTATGTGATAGAAAATTTCGATGCCATGCTTAAATGAATGAAAGCATGGCGACACAGCTGACGGCACGGTCAGCGCGATATCGCTCCACGCAATCAGTTAACTTGGGACGCTAAAATTACTCAGATTTAAAATACCATGGTTCATTTATTTTGTTGAAAACTTTTTTTTGTTGATTCTGAAAAAAAACTATGCAGGGTCAATCACTGTCACCAGTAGATCACGCGGTTTGAAGGAATTACACGAATTCGTTTACACCTGCATAATTATGTTGAAGAAGGCTTTGCGAGGAATTTGCCATGCAGATGTTATATCAAAAGTAATTACCTCTTTTCATCAGTAGCCCTATCTAAAATTTTTAGGCTTACTTATTGTAACGTTTTTTCTTTGTATAGACTCAATTAATTTATTCACCTGACAGATAGAACTGTGTTGCTGGGGAGTTTGTTGCGCCGTTTCTTCTTCACAGCATAAACACTAGAAAACGGTGAACGGAACGAAGGGCTTTAAAAAGAACTAAGTAATTCCACTCTATTTTGAATAAATGAGTTTTGAAGTTTGAAGCTTATATAAAATCGTAAAAAAATCTACAAAACTTTTTCTCTAACCCTAATTTTTCGCAATTTTCTACTAGAATTACAACGGGCAACACAGTATACCTATACTCGTCACAGCATACTCTAACTACATTCTTTAATTGAAGTTGGTACTCGTACAGTCTGGCAACTGGAAAGAATTTTCTCTGACATTTACAAGAAAATGAAATCTAGATTAGTTTTGCTTTTCTCAGTGTAAAATGTCTGATAAAATCAAAGATTTGCGAAACGCGTAAAAGCTGTTTTTTTAAATTGCGTATCTATACATTCTTCGCGAAGGACGCGTGCTAACAAAAAATCTAGAATTTTCAAATCTCGAGTGAATAGATTACTTTTAAGTAAGCGTGCACCATCGTTGACCGCAGCTTTACTTATCTCACGGTGAGATAGTGGTCAAACGTGAGCAAATAATTTAAAAATAAATATTATATATTTAAAAGTACCTCCGTCCGTGTGTCACTGCAAGAGTATCAACTGAAAATCAGCGCTGGGTGTTTGATGCCCAGCATATGCTGAGTTGGTGACCCTTTCGGCATGAGCAAGTTCGCATAAAATGTGTATGGTAAATTTTTCTTACTGATCGTATAAGGAACTCGATACTGCGTTCTAAAACTCAAATTGCCGATGTAGGTCACACGGCTGCCAAGCTATAATGGAACTGGGCTGGTCACATCTGTCGCATGCCGGAGGAGCTATGGGCTAGAGTAACCACAAAATGGGTTCCGAACAGCAGCAAACTACAACGCGGCAGGCCCAGAATGAGATGGCGGGACGAACTCGACTCTTTCCACAAGGATTGGCGCATAACAGCACTGGATAGGGATAAATAGAAGGAGGGAAGGGAGGCCTTTGCCCTGCAGTGGGACAGAAATGGCTGATAATAATAATAAATTCTTTTAATATTTTTTTTTATTGTTTATTCTGTCAACGTGTCCTTGGCTAAATAAAATTAATAACCAATCAGTCTTCTATAAAAAAAAGAAATGTATTTGAAGTATAAAAGCTATACAAAGGCTACACTTTTAAAGATACCGAAACTGTATTTACATATTTTGCAAGCAATGCTACAGTTAGCGAAAAAAAAGGAATTTTCACAAAGAAAACTCTTATGCCAATAGGTCACGTTATCTAGAAGGTTCAAAAGACTTGCTGAATAACTCAGGTTAGTACTAGAAAAGTCAGAAATCGAGAAATCCTTTTCTGAAACATTTCGTATGAAAGTCAATCAGTTGCAGAGAGGCATCCTTTTGTGGACTTAAACTGCGGTCACCAATCCGTTAGCTTATTGTGGGGATTGTGGCAAATTCTATTTTGACCGGTCATCATTGTGGTCACTGGGAAGCCTACGTTCAGCAGTGGACGTTGCATGAGGGGTGCATGAAAAGAGCCTCCACGAGTGACGATACTTCAGTACGTCCAGCGCACCCTGGGCTGTCAGCCCCGCTACCGATCTTTCTGACTGGCTAATCTTTTCACCACAGCATGAGCCATTGTTGTGTAGCTCGTGCTGACACGAGAGAAGAAGAAGCAGTGGACGTTGGCGTACGAAGACCTATGAATTTTAGATACGATATTGCATTTTAACTGAATATTCCAGGTTATTTGCAGAATAATCAGTTAATTGATTCGCGTGAGATCCTAAAATCGTCAATTTTAAACTTGCTCAACAAAGTGTACGGGCACATTCTAGAAGTGTCGAGGACCGAATGTTCTGAGTTGGAGTGTCCTATACCTAACAGTGGTTTGCGATAGGTTGTTGAACTTGAATAGTGCATGTCACAGACAGTGTTGCCAAGTTATAGAAACGAAAAAATGTTTATATATTTTTTAAGACTGTCTCGTAGGTCTCGTGGTCTAAAGCGCGACTGCTAAACGTGAGATCCTGGGTTCAATCCTCAGGTCGGACAAAGTGTTATTGTGGTTTTTCTATGTGGAATTTCTTAGAAGCAATCCGGCGTCTGGATTTGTGCCCGGTTGATGGCAGTAGGCTCGCCCCCTATTCCATGGGACTTTAAAAATAACGGCTAAATGTGGGTGTACTATACTTACACCTCTGCCCATCCCTTCGGGGAATACAGGCGTTATGTTATGTTTGTGTTAACTAGTTAGGTAATATGTGCTATTAAACATTATTAATATTAAATTATCCCTATGTAAGTAAGACATGGTAACATTAATTAGGTAAAACGTACATAATACACAAATATCATTGTAAACAAACAACAGTGTTGCAATTTGCAAAAATCTCTAACAGAACGGCAACGTCGCATGCGATTGTTGACCTAATTTGTTATTGTCAGTTTTTAATAAACTAATGCAATGTTTCCATTCCGACACTAACGACTTACAATGTTTCGTTTGGCATGTAAATGGGTGTTAGGAATTAGATAACAGATTTTCTTTTGTTTTATTTTTACTGGCAACTAAGACTTACTTAATGCTTTTGAATTTAGAATCTTTTGGACCTCATTAACGTCGTATGTGTATGTCTATTAATTAACCTCATTACGATTAGCTTTCTTTTTTATTACTATCGTTACTCTCAAGACATCTTTATCTTATTATACAGTGATTTTCTTTGTAATGTGTTTTGATGACAATTAACCATGTCAATTGTTTTACATAGTTTAGTGTCCTTTTTTACCTTTTGTTAATGTAAGAGCTTTATAGACTTGCTAGATGCCTGGATACCTAGTTAATTTGTGACAATATTTTTCATTTTGTTTTTTTTGTGTGGTTCCTGCTCTTAAGTCTACTTTGCTCTCTCGTAACTATTCTAAGTCATAACTGTACCCACTCAAATTGTTAAAGATATGGATTTTAAAAGAGTAACCATGGAGTTTCTTGCAGGCTCTTCTCCATAGGAAACGACTAATTGGAACCGTGTACCTAAATTCGACTTTTCATAAGCGCCTGTATGGTTTATGTGAAATAAAAACTTTTGATTTGATTTGATTTTAAATTGAATAAAATCTCCGAGGCTAGTAACGACACGTTTGAAGAATCATATTTCGTTCATATCTATTATATAATTTATTCTCTAAATTATAAAAATTGCAAAAGAACTCTCAAGGAAGCTCTTCAAAGTATGTCCTATGAAGATACAGAGAAATTATTAGTTGTACTTAAATAAAAGTGTACTTGTACTAATTAAGTTAAGCTAAGTTAGGATAGTTACTAAGATTTTAGCAAGTAGGATTTATTGTACTATTTACACCTTTTTACATACCTATTAGATGATTAGATTATTTTATAAGTATGTGATTATTTAGAAATATTATACCTTGCCACGCCTGAAACACAGGATGACCTAGTTCAGGCACATAACACAAATGATTTTTTCGTAGATTTAAGCAAATTTGTATTTAGTGTTTTACCTTTTTACCTGAATAAACTTTTTATTATTATTTTTTTATTATTTTATTATATCAGAAATGGGTTGTACGAGGCCTCACGAGATGAATGGTCGCCAGTGAACACGTTGCTTTTACATCGAGTGGTATAATTATGTTCCCAGCATTATTCGGGTGCAAATTAGATAATATTATAATTACCTACTTTATTTTATTACCCTCAATCTGATAAATTGTTTTTAAAGTTAGCCACGATTATCTTCCTTATCCTTTCTTTGTTACGTTTGACATAAAAAGAAAAAGTAAAAAAATATTATCTTAGGACCAGTAAGACGGTATCAGAGAAAATCTTAATTAAAAGGAAGAAAATCTTTTCATCTTATTAAAATTTAAATAAACAAAAGCTTAAAGTTCTATCTTCTTTTGTTTTTGTCTTAGTAAACGCCCGAAGCCTTGAGATCGATGTCTGCCAAACAAAAGTTTATTTAAATATTTTCCTGTTATAATTTTAACCCATAATGAGTTTGTAAAGAGGAAGTCTGAAAGTGGCGCCGGAAACCGGTTATCATAGTATGGGCATATGATGCAGAGGAATGAATAACATGTCGTGAGGAAAGTTTTGAGTACGAATGTGGATGGTTATAAGAGTAGAGGAAGACCAAAGAAACGATGGATAGATAATGTAAAAGATGATGTGACTGGTGACTACTGAGATGACGGCTAATAGAGATATTTGGAAGAAAAATACATGCTGCGTCGACAACAAATAAGTTGGGATAAAGGCAGGAAGGATGATGATGAATCTTAGCCCGTAATGCCGTATATGGTATTAGCTGTGACCGCGACTCCGTCCGCGTGGAACTCGGAAACCAATATTGTGTCGCAATAACTAAAGAAACTTCTTGATTACTCGCCCACGGCAACGTTTTGTAGCGATGCAGTAGCAATGCTGTCGCGCATGAGTATCGATACAGCCGCGATGCTGTCGCTGGCTGTGTACATTCGCCCAGATTCTGTACGCACGTTGCAAACGCGACTAACGCGCGATAGTAGCTATGCTGTCATCGCTACAAAAAGTCGTCGTAGGCAAGGGGCCTTAATTCTAACATCTCTTGATTGAACAAACTGATTACAATGAAACAAAAACTAAATGTTATTCCGAGAAACGCTCAATATTTATCTTTATAAGTCAACTGCATTGAGCTTTGAGTCAGTATTTTTTACGCGATGCTTGCACAAACAAACCGATAAACCACCAAATAGCCAAATATTCCAAAAAATATCGAAATGGATTCTGTTGGCTATCCTTTCAAATCACCGTTTTTTTTTCATTACTTATTTACAGAGAGTTTACAGATTTATGTGTAGATAGACAGATAAATGGTTGTAGAGGAACATTGCTTTAATCACCAGGCTTCTTAATCGGATTGGCGATGGCAGAAGTATTAAGGCCTTGACAAACAAAGGCCTTGTCAAACATAACTGCAAACCAAACCGAACCGAAAACGTGGCGATTGTGAACCGAAGTGAGTACGTCAAACTAGGTGCAGCGAACCGAACTCTTGTAGAAAGAGAAGTGTCTTTCGGTTCGCAGTTATGTTATGACTTCGTGCATACAAAGCTAGCTAATACATCTATCTCGCTCACGCCTCGCTTCGCGCGCTCACCTTTGGTTTGTCATGGCATCACAAGCCTCTGGTATCGGCACGTATCAGTTCGCTTTCGCTTTTCTATGTTTCAAACGATACCATACACAACAAAATAAAAACGCTTCGCCATGCTATCGGTTCGCTATTTGACTCGGCCTTTATTGATTCATCATAATTTGCTCAAGTTTTTTTTAATGTCAGAAATGACAAACAAGTCGACGGATTACCTGATGGCAAGTCGCTACCTTCGCCTATTTAAACCTACAACACCAAGAGGATTGCTGATGCATTACCAACCTTAGAGATAAAGGAAACTTCTCATGTGGCTGTAATTTCACCAGCACCCACACCCTTCAAATTGGAACACAGTAATGCTTCTTAACTGTAGAAATCAGTATGGAGGCAGTACTTCCCCGGACTTTTTCACAAGAAGTGCTACTACTCTTCAAGTATTTATTAATTACAGTAAAACCTGGTTAAATGGGCCCTGGATATGTGAGACACCTCTGTTATTGATAATTACAATGAGGTCCCGACAATTTTGCATTGAAATACCTCTGTTACTGGGAATTTTCGAACCTTGTTAACAGATTACATTTCATAGATTTTTTCGATGTTTACCTCTATAATTGGGGCTACGTAGCTCAATAACCTGTATAAGTGAGACATTTTATCAGGGTTAGACAAGTCATGACACGCTTGATTACAAAAAGTGTAATTTCTTCCATTTCCATTCAATTGTGCAACATAAAACATGCATTTCTTTTATAAATATTTCCACCTCTTTAGGTATATGATAAATGGTACATTTCGACCTCTCATAGTGGGACCCTCTATAAATAAGAAAACTGTCATGTTAACCTGCCTATTTGGGAAACTGGGTAAACGAAAAGCCTCCGTAAGTGCTCGTTCACACGAAGACGATTCGTTTTTTTTGACGTATCGTCTTTTTTCACGATTCGTTTTTTTTGACGGCGGCTATTCTTTTTAAATGCCCATGTTAACACGCATCACGAATCGTGAAAAATGTCGGACACGTCTTAAATCACGTATCGTCTTTTAAAAAACACGTTCGTCAAAAAACACGAATCGTGATATTTTTGTGACGGATCCATCGTGTTCTATAAGTTCATCAAAGACTAAGAATCACGAAACGAATGTGAACATCAATTCGTATATTTTACCGAATCGTGATAAAACACGATTCCGTATGCAATGTGAACGTCCATCCGTCATGACGTATCGTGTTTTATGACGAATCGTGAATGACGGATCCCGTGTGAATGAGCCCTAAGTGATAAAAAAATCTAGGTCCCTTGAGATCCCAGTTAATCAGGTTTCACTGTACTTATCTTCTACCAACCAGATGTTCTCAACATTTTTATTTAATTTCACCACATAACAACGGGCATTCTCCAGAATCCAATTATGTATGCTTGAAGAATTACAAATTAATAAATTCTTATCATCGACAGACATTGTTTTAATACCATCGGACAGGGGTTAACAACTTTTTGGTAATGTTAATCAGTTTGGTTGGTTACTCTTTGATAAAGGCTTATGTAATGAGTTTTGAGAGGGTAAGAAATTTGTTTTGTTTTGTTGTTTTGCTAATTACGTGTTGATTAGGCGTTTGTTTATTTTGGGTGAAAACAACATTGTAATTGAAATTATAATTTGGATTATTTATTCATCTTTAAACATATTATTTTTCATTTTTAAATATTTGAATTAAATACAAAAAGATATTTTACAAATATACTTAGGAGCAAAGAAATCGAGCCACTTCTTTTTTCACGTGTCCTGGTTATTACTTTTGGTTTCATGAATTATATAATTCAAAATACGAAAAACTATCCTCATTGTAAAGGTTATCAAATAACCTTTTAGGCGATATATATGTTTAGAATTGATCTGTTCCTTAATACCAAAAATAATAACAATTATACCTACGTGAAAAATAGAAGTGGCTCGATTTATTTGCTCCCAAGTATATTAAAAATAGTAACCCACCGGCATCGGGCATAGGGTTCAAGCGTCAGGGCTCTAGAGAGAGGAACTTCCTAACAATACGCGCCGTGTCCAGAAGTACCGCTTACTAAATTGAATCAAACCCTTGATCCAGCTGCCTAATGAGAGCCTCATCAGATGTTGGTCGAGGCTTTTGACTATTAAGCCATTGGTTTTTACGACTATCGGCACAACGACTGCTGAGTCAACATCCCACATGTCGACAACCTCGTGTGCCATTATTTGGCTTATTTTTATGTGGTTTTTCTTAGTTATGTTGCGATTGACTTTGAAATAAGCAACAATGGGGAAATAAATACCTACGCCTTCTAAATTAAAAGAAACAGAAATACGCCGAAAATAGTTATTTGTTATACAAGAGTGCAAAGTTGCTTTTTAACCGCGTGCTCAGGGCGAGGGAATCAAAAGAGCACGAGGTGAAAAATCTTTGCACTCGAGTGCAACACGTAGCTTTTCATCCCACCTCAGCGAGGAAATGACTTAATGTAAAAAAAAAAAACCTTCCTCGTCGCTAGAATCACTCATTTTAGGTTTTTCACTTGTTTTCAAGGTTCTTGTTTTTAACCTAAGGTTTTAACAATATGACGTGAAAAGAAAGAGGTGCGCGTAAAGCAAATTTAAAAAAAAGTAATACACCAAGAAGGTTCCGAGTCTGAGTTTTAACAAATTAAAAAAGGTTGTATGATAAATTCGGCACCATGGAGGTAGAAGTAAATAGTTTAATGAAGTTTTGAATTCACAAACTTGGTGCACACGATGTTCTAAATTCAATTCAAACGACTTTTGCACTCAGATATCGAAGAGCAAAAATACTCTTTCCGAGATGGGGGGATGAAAAAACATTTTGCAACACAAAAAACAAAGCGACATTATCTAAAATGCAGGCAGCGTTTACGGTAATGTTACATTGTTTGTGTTTTACAGCCGCAGTGCGTGTAAAGCCGCTGTTACATTAGCCCCACACAACATTGCACACACATAAATCTTCCACAGCCGCATACCACACATTCAAAGTTATCCATCTTCATACATACACGTCTTAATGTTTCCTTTAGATTTTATCACTAGTATCTGTTCAACATCTAGTGCAACTAATGCTCAAAATAAACACTTTTATTTCTTTTCTTGACATCCAATTTATTGAAACTAAATAGGATTCAAATGAGATTTTAAATGAAATGGGAGGGGACAGAAGTTCCACTCTTACGATCCCGAATGATTCGCAAGGAACTGACATAAAAACACCTATCATAAGAATGGTTTCTTAAGAATAACACTGACACTGACACTGACATATTAAAAACTTTTAAAACTATTACAATAAAAAAAACAGAAGACCTTTGGGGTTTGTCAACGAAAGCCGTGGCGGCAATAATTACTAAGATCGCCCCAATGCTGGCAGAGATCTTTAACTCTTGTATTATTGACGGCATATTTCCCGATCTCATGAAAACCAGTAAAATCATACCCATTTTCAAAGCAGGTTGCTCAAATAACGCGTCTAACTATAGACCGACATCCATACTACCAGCCTTAAGCAAAATTTTTGAAAAGCTAATTTTAAATCAAATGCTTACACATTTTAACACACATAGAATATTACACGACAAACAGTTTGGCTTCACAAGAGGACGATCTACAGAGGATGCTGGATCCACTCTAATTAAAACCATATTAGGGGCCTGGGAGGGGGAACAGGATGCTCTGGGTGTGTTTTGTGACCTTTCTAAGGCATTTGACTGTGTGGATCACCGCACACTTACCCTGAAACTGCAGTACTACGGAATCCGAGGTAGATCCATCGATCTTGTGACTTCCTATTTGTCAAATCGGGAACAAAGGGTGGCTGTTGATAATGTCATCTCTACAGGCTCGCGAGTCAGAATTGGAGTACCCCAAGGATCAATTCTTGGCCCATTCTTGTTTCTAGTATATATTAATGACCTTCCATTTATGATGAAAGACAATAATCTGTCAAATATAGTTCTTTTCGCTGATGATACATCATTAATATTTAAAGTAAATAGAAAGGACAGGGATCTTATAGAACCTAATAACACACTAAATTCAATCTCGAATTGGTTTTCTGCCAACAATCTTCTTTTAAATGCTAAGAAAACCAAATGCATTAAATTTTCATTACGAAATGTAGCTCCTATTAACGCAAATGTAAGTCTGGGCGGGAAAAGGTTAGATCTTGTTCCCTCAACAGTCTTTTTAGGGATTACAATAGACCCTAAACTACAATGGGGGCCTCATATAGAGGCTACTGCGGGTAAACTCAGTTCTGCCGCTTTTGCTGTTAGGAGAATAAGACAGCTTACTGATGTGACTACGGCTAGGATGGTGTATTTTGCGTACTTTCACAGTATTATGTCTTACGGCATTTTACTGTGGGGGTCAGCTGCTGATGTCGAGACACTTTTCATATTGCAAAAAAGAGCAGTCCGAGCTATTTATAACTTAAGCTCTCGAGAGTCTCTTCGTGAACGATTTAAGGAGATCAATATACTTACTTTACCATCTTTGTACATTTACCAAAATATCCTGTACGTCCGTAAAAACATAGCGAGTTACAGTAAGAAAAGTGATACACACAGCTTGAATACTCGAAATAAGCATAAACTTGTAGTTCCTGGTTTTAGACTTTGCAAGACTAGTAAGTCTTTTTTGGGGAATAGTATTAGGTTCTATAATAAAATTCCATCTTGTATTACTGAATTGCCTTACATGAAATTCAAGTCTTTGGTAAAGCGTGTCTTAATGTCAAGAGCATATTACAATATAAACCAGTACATTGAAGATAAAAATGTCTGGAATACGATTCCCAACTGCACACTGCGACCCACTGGCACTCCTTAATTGTCTGTTTAATCCTTCATGCGTAGGTCCTTAAATTTTTAATTTTTAACATCTAACTGTAGGTATCTTTTTTTTTTACCTACTCATTATACAGCGTGTCCCAGAAAGTAGTGTCAAGCGGAAGTCCAGAGGTAGAACATCCTTTGAGGTACCCAAATCACCCCCATGTATGTTCCGCGATTTTTTGTAGTTTTCGAGTTATGAATGTTTTTCATGTTTTTAATCAAACTCTGACTATAACGACATTTTTGATCATAGTGACGTGAATAGTTGCGATACATGAGTATTTTTTTTTTCTGAATTAGCTGATTAGTGACCCTTTCGAATGCATAAACATTTGTAACCATAGATGTAACGAATGCGTTATAAAAAAACATTGAATTCTCATAAAGTTAAAATCCTGCATGTTTCTTACATCTTTGTGTGTGATTTAAAAATAAATCTCCCTAAACTTTTTTCGTCAGATGTATTTTGAAAACTTACACATTTTATCAGCTATTTACCCTGTAAATTTCATCGAGCTATCTCTACGACATCACAATAAAAATTTCATTCAAAGCATACAATATCGAAAATTACAGTTGTAAAAGGGTGAATGAAAAATTGATTAAAACTAACTTATAACGTCTTTTTTAGTAACCCTCGACGTAAAAAGAGGGGTGTTATAAGTTTAACGTGTATGTCTGTGTGTCTGTCTGTGGCACCGTAGCTCCTAAACGGATTTTGATTTAGTTTTTTCTTTTGTTTGAAAGGTGACTTAATCAAGAGTGTTCTTAGCTATGGATTCAAGAAAATTTGTTCAGCCGTTTGAAGATCATCAGCTTTTTTCTGGTTGTCGAAGGGATATGAGCAACTTCTACTGGTCTGATCGATTCGAAATTTACTATCCTGTGACTTCAATGATATTGATAACATGTGACAAGAACGAGGTCATTACAACTTATCTTAAACTTAAAGAATCAATAGGCACACAATACCTCTACTGTAAGTTGGGTATCATGCTGTTTCAGATGAAGCTTGAGTATCAGGTCAAGGTTACCATGTTATTGTAATATCATTGAAGTCACAGGATAGTAAATTTCGAATCAATCAGACCAGTAGAAGTTGCTCATATCCCTTCGACAACCAGAAAAGAGCTGATGATCTTCAAACGGCTGAACAAATTTTCTTGAATCCATAGCTAAGAACACTCTTGATTAAGTCACCTTTCAAACAAAAGAAAAAACTAAATCAAAATCCGTTTAGGAGCTACGATGCCACAGACAGACACACAGACATACACGGTAAACTTATAACACTCCTCTTTTTACGTCGAGGGTTACTAAAAAAGACGTTATAAGTTAGTTTTAATCAATTTTTCATTCACCCTTTTACAACTGGAATTTTTGATATTGTATGCTTTGAATGAAATTTTTATTGTGATGTCGTAGAGATAGCTCGATGAAATTTACAGGGTAAATAGCTGATAAAATGTGTAAGTTTTTAAAATACATGTGACGAAAAAAGTTTAGGGAGATTTATTTTTAAATCACCCACAAAGATGTAAGAAACATGCAGGATTTTAACTTTATGAGAATTCAATATTTTTTTGTAACGCATTCGTTACATCTATCGTTACAAATGTTTATGCATTCAAAAGGGTCACTAATCAGCTAATTTAGAAAAAAAAAATACTCATGTATCGCAACTATTCACGTCACTATGATCAAAAATGTCGTTATAGTCAGAGTTTGATTAAAACACATGAAAAACATTCATAACTCGAAAACTACAAAAAATCGCGGAACATACATGGGGGTGATTTGGGTACCTCAAAGGATGTTCTACCTCTGGACTTCCGCTTGACACTACTTTCTGGGACACGCTGTATATTGTATTATAATTTTATATATCTTTTATTCTTTGATTCTGATATAGGTAGTATCAGTTTTCTTTTTAGTAATGCCCATGGCATCAAGCTATTAACAATTGTAATAATTACAAAATGTAAAATGTGAGTATCATGTAGCCATTATTGTCATGCTTAGTATGTTTTTTTTTGTGTATTCCTACATAAACCTGACTGTTGTCTGGCAGTTGAGGCTGTCATGCTCACTAAAATGTCCTGCTGACGGTGGCGTTGTGTATTGGGTTGTTAAGTTCCCTACAATATGGTTGAGTTAAGCGATGCTGATGCGCTCGTCATGCTCGTGAACGGGTGCTGTCTGTCGGGACTGGTCAGTTCTTACATGCTATGACAACATTAAGGCAATTTCTCATTGTTATTCTTGTACTACTGACATTGACCTACATTATTCTCACATTAACTGTAGTAATAATAATGTATTGGAATATATAGAGTCTATATATATTGAGTGTAGGTATATAATTGTATGTTTATGTTATGTTGAATTATCTATATTTAGATACTTTTACTTTTGTTTTCAATTCATCCAGAATTGTTCTAGGTAAATATTTTGTTTACCATCATCAACTTGCATAATTTAATCAATGTAATTAATATTTTACTTTTTTGTGTATAGACTCATTTAATTATTCACTTGACAGACTGAACTGTGTTGCTGGGGAGTTTGTTGCGCCGTTTCTTCTTCACAGCATAAACACTAGGAAGCGGTGAAGGGTGGGAGCTTTGGGGGTGCAGTCAAATGTAACTACCAAAATGTGACGTTCAAAAAGAACTAAGTAATACTAGTCTACTTTGAATAAACGAGTTTTGAGTTTGAGTTTGAGTTTGAATAACTATGACAGTTAAGGACTTATCACACTGGATGCGTTCTGCGTCCTCCGGTCCGGTCAAGTCGAACGCAGCCCGCATCCTATGTGAACTTCATGGTCAGGGCATCCGGTCAGCGATCCGGGCACGGTCAGCGATCTAACGGGCAGGGCAAACAGCGGCCATTTTACATTTGATTGCGAGTCGCCCGCTGCCCGCCTGCCCGCAACCGTGCAGCCCGTCCGCTACCTTCCCACCCCGACCGCCTGACCGGTGCGTTCCCTACGTTCTTTGCTTGCGCTCGCATAGTCAGATCGTAATTACATAAAATATATATAAAACGCAAATGATGTCATAGGATGCGGGCTGCGTTCGATTTAACCGGACCGTATGACGCAGAACGCATCCTGTGTGACAAGTCCTTTAGTAGTCAGAAGCCCGAAAGTAGTGATGTGCCCCTCACTCGTGATGTACCTCGTTTTAGTTCCTCAAAATTAAAAATGAGGGAGTTACTAGTTTTTCGACTTTGAACGACCTCATCTAATTCCTCAACTTATTATTAAAATTTTGAATAAGCGCGAGTGTGTCTCTGACTGATGAGCAAGTGAGTGCGTAAGTGATAGGGATGCAAATATTTTATGAGGAGTGTTCGTTCGTTCTCTCACTTGGCGCCCTTTCTCTCTCCCTCCCTCACCCAGCGAGGCAGCAAACGGTAGCACACAAGCGAGCCCGCCGCTCACCAGTCTCTCCCTATCCTCTCCTAAAATAAGGGGTGCCTCGTGACTACCTCACGAGGTAAAATGGGGTCCCCCTCATACTCGTTTAAAATAGATGAATTACCCATGGGTAGTGCCCAAAAGTTTGACAACCGGTCTAACCTTAGGATATCGGCATAGCTTGCTGGGTTGCGGAGATTTGTTGGCAGTCGCTCGGTGTAAAATACTGGTATTCAGCATATCTGATTACGCATTAAAAAACCGAACCGAGAAAGAGACAACACTACAAAACATACACGCTTTAGACAAAGATAGATATATTTTACCAGTGTTTCGAGTGAAAGTGCAATCAACTGAAGCGCCAGCTTGATGAGGGCTGAATTATCGGTGTGAAAGTGAAATAGACCTTTTGAATATATCTATATTGTGGCTGTTATGTAGACTGGCGGCTGTTACGAACATTTTATGTGCACTTACGATAATTACTTGAGTAGGCAGTGATGTAAACAACTGATTCCGAATCTTACTGCTATTTGAGTAGGTAGCATTTTAAGTGTTATTTGTTGTTGTCGGGGTCTAGATGTCGAAGTCGAGTTGTACCCGGATCTACTTGTCAGGATCAAGTTGTCGGGCTAGTGTTATCTTGGTGGCGGTTTAAAGAGGTCGAGTTATCGGGGTTGAATTATCGGGGTGGAGTTATCTGGGTCGAGTTATCGGTGTCGAGTTTTTGGGGTCGAATTATCGGGTTCGAGTTATCATTAGAGTTGCCGGAGTCGAGATGTCGGGTTTGAGTCGTCTGGGTCAAATTGTCGGTGTCGAGTTGTCGGGATCGACTTGTCAGGATCGAGTTGTTTATACGCTAAAGTATTTTTTTTGGAGTTTCTTAAATATGTCTATCCTCATTCATTCATCAGCTGTGTTTACATTTTAAGTCTTATTCAGGGTCACGGATTAGAAGCATGATTTTCTGAAATCGTCACTAAAAAGGGATGTTTTTTTTTGGAAAAACTAAAATAAATATCATGTAGTGATAATGTACAGTCACGGACTTAAAATGTTTACTACCCTACGGTCTATAATTGCTGGCACATTACTTTTTCATTACATCGCTCGCAAAAAATTTACAGGGCAAAGATATTTTTTTCTTAATTGACGTAAAAGGTTAATTTAAAGAGGCTATCTACTAGGTAACATAGAAAAAGAAATCAACTTATTTAGTAAATTCAATCAAATTCACTCTATACAACTTATGACTAGACACACATACCTAAAAAGGAGTTCATAACATCAAAAAGTGGTTAAAAGCCTTTTGCTAGAATCGACGCTTCACAATTACTTTAAAAACTAATTATAGGTATTGTTGATGTGATATCTTGAACCTTGTTGCGCACAATGTGTTATGGAATCGAATTTGAAATCTGATAAACATGTTGAGTCCGCGGCTGTACCTGCAGAAATTTGAATTTTTAACACTTGCTTTAAAACAGTTATCAGTGATACTTCAAGTGACCTGCGGATTTTAACCCCTTTCGAACTAACCTTGTAAGTATTTAACCTCAACGCCTACAAAAGCAAAAAAAAAAACATGCGAAATATCACAACTTTCCATGCTAAAACTAAAACCGTCAAATCCTCCCCTGCGCCACTTCCGGTGGGTGGCGGAAATACGTCATTACCGGTGAGCCACAATGGCGGGCTTTCTTTCATGCCGCAGTGTTTGCGAGTCATTATGTCGCACCTTGGGGTTATAGGTCATGTGTAAGATAGATAGTTATGTAGATCAACTCTTCTACGATAGACAGAAAAGACGTGGAATACCTGGTACACTCAGGAGCAATGAATCCTGAACAGTAACATAAATAATTATTATCTTGGAAACTAAGAATGCTAGTAAAGTATTTTAGGGACCATTTCAGTAGTTTAATTAATTTATTTGAGTAGTATTAAATCATCTGCCTAGCCTTTTCCCAACTATGTTGGGGTCGGCTTCCAGTCGAACCGGATGCAGCTGAATATCAGTATTTTACATGGAGCGTCTGCCTATCAGACCTCCACAACCCAGTAACTGGGTAATACGATACTCTTGGTAAGACTGGTTGTCAGACTTTCTGGCTTCTGACCAACAGTAACGACTATCAAAGATCTACAAATGACAGCCGGGACCAACGGCTTTACGTGCTTTCCGAGGCACGGAAGAAACTCGCTATAAATAAGGGTTAGGCATTTACTGGGCCTGTAACAATATAGTCCGCGAACCAGATAATAACTTTTCAAAATAGTATGTATCAAATGGTCCAAATTACGTTTTTGTGTACATGGGATTGTATCGCATACTGCAGAACTGCATGAAGTGAACCTTTTGACTTATCTATATTGTGCCGTTATCAGCGTGATCCCACAGTATAGACGTGAGCCAATGGGTCACATTGGGGGTAATAGGCGATTGCAATTTTTCGTTCTATTTAATGTAGTATGAAGTTACAAAATATTTTGGAAACTGTTCTTAGGGTTAAGTGGTTTATAAACTATTTCTCAAGTTGGTTTAGCCTAAAATGACGTTGAGCTACTTGATAACTTAACCAGCATTCTAATTGTGCAAAACACTCGTAATCGCTACGGCTTTAATTTTGATAATACAACAATATTCACTGCGTGGTACATAGTTGTGGAGAAGTCGGATTGTTAATACATACGTTGCTATAGAAATTTATGACCTGACATAATCAAAGCCATAGCGATTACGAGTGTGCTGCGTAATTAGAATGCTGTTCATTCATACTCGTACTAAATGAAATGCAATGAAAGAGCCTTCACGTGTGACGATACTCAAGTTCGTCCGGCGCACCAGGGACTACACCGAAAAACAAACGTCAAAGTTTCGGATCAAAATGAAACGACGAACATCGAATTTATAATTACACGATCAAAGTATTGTCAAACAACGAACTGCTAGATATGATTAACATTTGGGAGTAGGGTGAACGAAAGCCAAAATGTAAAATCTTGAAAATCGAATCCACCGTCGGAACCGAAACACTTTCGTGGTTGGAAAACGTGCGATCCGTCAGCCGAAACTTTGATTTTCGGTACAGCCACTGAGCAGTCAGCCCCCTACCAACCTTGCTGACTGGCTAATCTTTTCACCACAGCATGAGCTATTCTTGTATAGTAAAGCGCAGCGCTACGCTATACTATTTCGCCACAGTCTACCTACATATATCTTACTCCTTACAGTCGGTCAACGTAGAACATTGTCGCAGAGCAATCGTGCGGGGGGTTGCGGGGTGAAGGAGCGGAGGTTATGTCCCGAGTAGCCATACTGCATACTTGGGACATAACCTCCGCCCCTACATAATTTTGACATTTCATAGGACCTGTCAAATGTATGGGCGTTGACTCACTGTATGTAGTAAGTAGGTACACTGTGATTTCGCTATAGATTGCATATTTTGTCATAAGCTATAGCTATATAGCATGACTAGCTTTTGCCCGCAGCTTCGCTTGTGTGAAATTTTGAACCCATTAAGTGACGATTTTCCATACAAACTTTCATCCCTTATTTAACTCTCTTAGGGGTTGAATTTCTAAAAATCCTTCCTTATTCCTTGTCTACATTATAAAGGAAACTTCTGTGCAAAATTTCAGCTTTCTAGGTCCAAGGGTTTGGGCTGGGCGTTGATGAGTCAGTCAATCAGTCAGTCAGTCTGTCAGGACCTTTCTTTTTATTTATATAGATAGTTAATCATACTATACACTATATCACAAGCCGGTCAACTATGTATTGCAAGTTATTTGACGGCGATCCGTCGAGCGACAGACGGGGTAGAAGTGAGGCGGGGCCACCTTAGAATCGTACGATACAACACTGAGAATCGCTCAAGTTTATCACGTACAGCATGCCAAAGCTTTATAGCATATCATTGTGTGAATAAAATGAATAAAATGTATGCTTAGCAATATCGTTGTGCTATACTATATTTGCTATATTCTACACATAACAGCATACAAAGCTAATGAGAGAAGAAGAAACAAAAGAACGCGTTGAAGTTGAACCAATTTGTTTTTACTTTCCCTTAAACAAACGGCTTGAAAACTTCACTCCATAAAACGAAGCAAGAATTACGATAAGTGCTACAATTTCCTTCCTTATACGCGAGTGGAGCCGCGGTATGTGTGTACACATCCTGCGGCTCTGTTCGCGTTGCTACAAATATTTAGTGCTCGCTTCAGTGGGGCCCAGTCGAGCGTTAACAGATACCAAGTATGCACTTTAAACTTTCAGCTAACTTGATAAGTTTTTATGAAGTTTTAATATTATAAGTTAGGTGTGGGTTTAGAATATGTTGCTATACAAGGTTAGTCAGAAAGGGGGTACTAATCCGAAAGGGTGTTAAAGTACACATAATAATGAATAACTTTTGTTCTACAACCTTTCCCAAAAGTCAATAGTTTAAGAGAAACAGTTGTTCAAAAATCTCAAAAAAAAAAAAAACTCTAAAATCTATCTATCCCCAGTTATGATCAGCTGTGTTTGCATTTTAGGTCATATTTGGGGTCATGAATTAGAATCACCATTTTCTGAATTTGTAACTAAAGCAGGGATGAAGAATTTTTTAAAAAACTAAAATAAAAATCATTTTAGTTGGAAAAAAAATATATCGAATTTTGAAATTTTAACACTTGCTTTCAAACGACTGTTTGATATCAGTGATACTATAAGTGGGCTTCGGATTAGTACCACCTTTCCGACTAACCTTGTATAGCTTGCGTATCGCTTGAATGATCACTTAGGACAAAAATCTAATAATGGCTTGGAATACTCTTGCCTCGTTGAGAATCGGTTGAGAAAAAAAGCGTGGAAAATAAATTTGATTTCTCTTACAACGTTGAGATAGTGCTCATTCACACGAAGACGATTCGTTTTTTTTTTACGTAGCGTCTTTTTTCACGATTAGTTTTTTTTAGACGGCAGCTGTTCTTTTTAAATGCCCGTGTTCACACGCATCACGAATCGTGAAAAATGTCGGACACGTCTTAAATCACGTATCATCTTTTAAAATAACACGTTCGTCAAAAAACACGAATTGTGATTTTTTTGTGACGGATCCATCGTGTTCGATAGTTCATCCAAGACTATCACGAAACCAATGTGAACATAAATTCGGATATTTTGCCGAATCGTGATAAAACACGATTTCGTATGCAATTTGAACGTCCATCCGTCAAGACGTATCGTGTTTTATGACGAATCATCAATGACGGAAGCCATTTGAATGAGCCCATAGTGTGTAATTAAGATGACGCGTTTGGTGCAGTGGCTGAGCGAATGACTCCGCTTTACGGGTCGTGGTTTCGATTCCCGCACGGAATAAATATTTGTATGGCCTACAGATAGTTGTTCCGGGTGTGGGCGTTTGTGTATGTGAAGATTTCTGTCTGTAAACGCACCCATGATATAGGAGAAATCGGAGAGAGAAGCAAAGATAATTAAAAAAAACCCTATCCATCGAAATAATTTGAAATATAATGAGACTGGCCGCACGTTGTAATTACTTTGCTGTGGCCACGACAAAAGCAGCGTACCAACAAGAAATCTTAGCTTGGGTTTTTTTTTTTTGCATCTTCTAAGGCCAGCCTCATGTTATAAGACATTTCTGTCAGAAACTTTCTGTACGCTTTGAAATTGGTTGTATATAATTAGAGTCTTATGACACGTCAATAGATCTCACATTGCATTTGCCATCCTAGCCGGGAGGGTGGAAGCGGCGCGGACGCTGCGCGATTGCGACGCGTGTACTACGCGATATCTGTTCGGGCGCTTGCGTGCGCGTGTACTTTACATCGATAAAAAATATACGTTAAGACAAGGCACTAACTATTAAATTCCAAGGTTTCTGACGAGAGACCGACTCGTAGGAGACGCGCGCGCGCCTTTGCGCCGAAAAAAATCGCGCAAATGTGAACGCAGGCTTAGGCATTCTGCGCATACATTTTGTACTACAGTGCGTTCACCAAACGAAGTTCCTTCTGCGCCACGTTTTCATTATTTTGGACGCGATTATGATGAAAAATCAGCGCACACTGCCAGCTTTTTTGATCCGGCAGTCTGATTGGCTTAGTATAAAATGGCGCAAAGAGCCTTAGCCCACGCGTCAGAAATATTCTAACAAAGAACAATGGTCACTTTGGACTAGGAAAAAACAGAAATTGTTCCCGAGATGAAACTGTCACCAATATATTAGTGCATTGTTAGTGTATTTATTGGATATCTTCGTTTATTTTTAAAAGATGGGGAAATATAGATAATCTTATTTTAAAAATACTATTTTATTTATCAGAACGCTGTATAAAATATCTAACTTCGAACGCATCCGTAATTACTTACGTTACTAGAGAAGTCCATACTTTTTCTAGTCTATTATGATTTTATTTCATAAATCGAAATAAAATCCCAGGCAATGTCAACCGTACAAACTCACATCAATATTATACTAAGCTTAGCCACTAATAGAATTTGATGTTACTTCGTGGTAAATTGTTTTAATAAAGCCATGAATTAGATAAAAAACTAATGATTTTACATCTAAAAATCGATACTGTCATAAATCGATTGATTACGTCCCTCCCTATTCTTGACAAGTAAAAATAAATTGACGGTTTTCTGTAGCTAGCTACTATTAACTAATCTGTGGTTTTCTGCGCTGACCGTGTCCATGGTAACCATGTCGTTGTAGTTTCGGCGACGACTGTGTTCTCCTCGCTTATTCTTACAAATATTCTTTGGTGTTCTGTGCGATTTTATATTATTTTCCCTTTTTTTTATATTTTTGCATTGCTTACAGACTCCGATTGATCTTCTACTCTTGTTGACTTGGCATTCGTATAATGGACTTGGAATTGCATCACGTTTTGAATCTGTTAATGGAAGTGGCAAAATATCTTGTCTCTCCGACCTTTTAAAAATATATTGAAGGCTGTACTTATTTATATTTATGTAGGCAAATGAAACGACATTATGTTTCATCAAGTTACGTTTTGTTAGAATTTACTAGTCCAAGCATGTTAGCCGAGTGATCATTGTTCTTTCTAATAATTTGCGGCCGGCCTTAAATGTTGCCCAAAAATAATTCATTTTTTTTCCACTTATTTAAGATTGCTTGTCGACACGTTGAGTCTGTGATGGCCACAGACAAATACTTACATTTTTGAAAAAATGGGTCGTATTTTTATAAAGATGTCCTCTCAATTCGTACGTTCCATGTTGCCACAAAAATACCTTCTTAGAGCTCGCTGGAGTAGGCGGGCAGTCAAGCATGAACCCTAAGATACGAAGCGTATGTGCAAAAGTTTCAAGTGAGGTTTAAAATTCGGTAAAGACTTTATTTTATTTTATAATATTATGTTGCTCAACACTAAGAATTCTACAGTTTCGTTGGGTGCATTTAAAGATACACATCTACACATGCACAAACACCAAAACACGGAACAATTATCTGTAGGCAATTCAAATACTTTTTTGGTGCATGGCTCGAACTCGTGGGATGTTGCGCAGCAGCCAAGCGGCAAGTTTCGCTTCGACTTCATCTTCAAAACTTATTCATTCAAAATAAATTAGAATTACTTAGTTCTTTTTGAAGCTTGAGGAGCTCGTGGCTAAATAATTACAGCCGCATAGACCGATCTTCCGGGTTAAGCCACGCTTGCCGAGGTTGGTCTGTGGATGCGTGACCATTTACCATAGCGAGTTTCCTCCGTGCCTCGGAAAGCAGGTAAAGCCGTTGGTCCCGGCTGTCATTTGTAGATCTTTGACAGTCGTTACTGTTGGTCAGAAGCCAGAAAGTCTGACAACCAGTCTTACCAAGAGTATCGTATTACCCAGTTACTGGGTTGTGGAGGTCTGATAGGCAGTCGCTCCATGTAAAATACTGATATTCAGCTGCATCCGGTTCGACTGGAAGCCGACCCCAACATAGTTGGGAAAAGGCTAGGCAGATGATGACTTAGTTCCTTTTGAACGTCACTGTTATAAAAGACAGCCCCCAAAAACGCCCGACCTTCACATATTCCTAGTGTTTATGCTGTGAAGAAGAAACACCTCAACAAACTCCACAGCAACACAGATCTATCTGTCAAGCGAATAAATTAATTGACTCTATCATCATCATCATTCAGCCGAAATACGTCCACTTCTGGACATAGGCCACCCCCAAGCCATGTTGGGGGAGTTTGCCATAATCGCCACGCTTGGCAGGCGGGTTGGCGATCGCAGTATGGTTGTTAAAGTACTCAGAGAACGCTACTGCCCATCTTCTAGTGAATCCCTTAGTCGCCTTTTACGACACCTATGGGGAGAGATAGGGTAGTGCTATTCTTTACGTCCAGCACCACACGGACGAGTTGAGTCTATACAAAAAAGGTAATATAAAAGGTGTTCTAATATAGCTCGTGCCGACGCGAGAGAAGCGATTCATTAAACTGTAACCACTTTAATAATTGCAAGCACCTCAGAGCCGACTTCAAGCACCTCGAAGCGTGGTTATAGCTCATTCCTTTGTTTTATACCCTTCATAATAAGGATATTATAACACCCGACTTTACGACACTTGGTAACAGTTAAATTATACACGTAAAGCGCAGTTCAGACCCAGTTTTTACCTGTAATTGCATAATTTTATTATTGTAAAAAACATGATGATTTTCGTTGTATAGAGTCAATTTATTCACTTGACAGACATATATGTGTTGCTGGGGAGTTTGTTGCGCCGTTTTTCCTTCACAGCTAAAACAATAGGAAGCGGTGAAGGGAGGGCTTTTTGTGGGATGTCTATAATATTGTAAAATGACGTTCAAAAAGAACTAAGTAATTCTAGTCTATTTTGAATATATGAGTTTTGAGTTTGAGTTTGAAGACTACGCTATAGTAAAGGGTGGTAACGAAATCGTGTAATTCCTTCAACCGCGTGATCTACTGGTGACACAGATTAACCGTAAATGGAAATTTTCGAAAATCAATCAAAAAAAAATTTTTTTTTTTTTATTTTCAGTTTCTTTGTCTTATAAGAGCCTTAAGTTATCTGACTGCAAAGAGCGATATCGCGTTAGTCGTTCCTGCCAGCCGTGTTGTCGTACTTTCATTAATTTATGCGTGGCATCGAAATGTTCACAAAAATAAAATTATTTTTTGCAAAAAAAGAAAAACCTTTTTTTACTGAATCCTTAATAGGTGGTTTAGATACGATCGGTAACAAAGCCGCATTAAAAAAAAAGAATTTTATTTTTTATTTTTAATCAAGCTAAATCGCATGCGGGGCCTGTCTACACCAGTAGTAGATCATGATCTACTACTAACGTTAGTGTTAGTGTTAACACCCTGTATACAACGTTATTTTTACTTTATACGAAAACCGAGACACCCCAACAAGATTTTCATCAGAACTGCGTGAACATGTGTTTTTTTTTAGTAAATCTCCAAGTTACACCTTAGTTTATGTCGCGTTAAGTTCGCTAAAAAGTGTGAAATGCCTGAGATGTGCTATGCAGGGGTTGTCTAATACACGGAAACTGACCGAGCGGACCATTTCAAGCCTCAAGGTGTCTATTCCCGTCAATTGTTATGGGTAGAAACCTACTGAAACAAAATAGAAATTTATGAAAAAAAAAAAACAAAAAAAAATGTGGTGTTAAAAATATGTCAATCGATTCTCCTAATGATTCTGAACAAACTAGTTTCAGGTTTCGTATATACTAAAACTAACCTTGTATAGCATTATAGCAAATATTGTATACCACAACGATATCGCTCAGCATACATTTAATATGGACACGTTCACACAACGCTATGCTATAAAGTACTGGCACAGTATATACAAGGTGTAACATAAGTAGTATCATCACTCCTGGAGGCTCTTTTCATGCACCTCACGGGAAGACTGAAGTGGGGGAGCAGTTGTCACCTTCATGAAGCAAGGGTATCTTCATCTACCCTCACTTGATCTTGATTTTTAATAATGTTAGGTATTTCGACACACCATACTAACGACGTTTTAACACTCGCCTAAACCAAAAACTAAGTAAAGGTATTTTGTGCCTTTTAAAATATTCTACGCGATTAGACCTGAATCAGTATTTTTATAACATCTAAGGGTATTTAGCAAGACTAGACAAACAGTGGAATGCGCTGCCCGAGTGGGTGTTCCCCGACAGCTACAATCTGGGTGTCTTCAAGTCACGAGTGAATCGGTTTTTTTCTAGACAAGCGTGCTCCATCGTAGACCGCATTATCGCTTAACATCAGGCGAGATGGCGGCCATACGCAGGCCTAGTAATAAATAAAACTAAAAAAAAAACTTACAGCAACATTCTTCCGTGCGATATTAACAACATTCAACCCGTTTTACAATCATGGTGCTTATTACAATATTCATTTCTGACTGTCTATTATGAGCTTGACATTCAGCGGCTGAAAACATGAAACAACTTTTTAAAGGGCAACAAAAAAGGGCTTACGAGTTAAAATATGTTACATTTTCAGTACCTAAAGTGTAGAAGTAATTTATTACGTAACCAGTAAATTATTTTTTACCTCAGAAAGTATGTGAGCCTTGTGTTATTTATTACAGCGGCGCTCATTGTAATGTATCGCTGCAACAAAAAGTTCAAGGACCCTCGACGACACGAACCACGTATCTACTTAGTACCAACTTAATACGTCGTTGAAGACTTTCTTTTATACATGCCGCAGTGTAAGGCTTTGGTCATAGAGACGCGGAGCTTAGCGCGGAGCGTGGTACAAGGCGTCAGACAATTTAAACATACGATAATACATATACTAAAACAGTAAAAAAACTGTGTCTGTACATTGAATATATTAAAAAACAAAATTGATGGGGTTTAGAAACAATAACAGAGCACGAATCCAAAAAAAAATTCTGTCTGTTTGTCTGTGTGTCTGTTTGTCTGTTTGTTTGTACACGCTAATCTTCGGAACTACTGGACGGATTTGAATGTTTTTTTTGTTGTATAGGTATTAAGTCTGGGCAACATATAGGCTATAATTTATCTTGGAAACTTGAACATCTGATGCAGAACCGCAACAGACCAGCTAAACTATAAGAGATACAAAAATGGTACCATAGCAAAAATTGATCCAAATGATGAAAATTTTCTGCTGAGAGAATAAATTTGAAGATCTGGAACACCTGATGTGGAACTCCAAGAGCCCAGCTACACTATAACATACATATACAGGAATGACGTCTTAGCAAGAGTTGTTCAGCCTGATGAGTACTCTCTGTTGACGTATAAAAATTGAAGATCTGGAACACCTGTTGTGGAATTCCAAGCGCCCAGCGACACTATAACATATATAAGAATGACGTCTTAGCAAAAGTTGTATAGTCTGATGGGCATTTCCTGTTGACTTACAAAAATGAAAGATCTGGAACGTCTCGAATCGTCTCGCGCATCCCGTTGTTTTCCCGTCCCCGGGCTCTTAGAATTCGATATCAGACGTTTCAGATCTTCGATTTTGACGACCCCGTTGTCGCTGGCATAAGCAACAGGATCCGCGTACGAAGTCGCGGGCAGAAGCTAGTAGTAGTAGTAGTTACATAATAACGTAACATCACGCCTGTTTAGTAAACTCTCATTTCGCCGTTTTGTTTAAGTCCCATGTAATAGGGGGCGAGCCTATTGCCATCAACCGGGCACAAATCCAGACTCCAAGCTGCTACTGAGAAATTTCACACGGAAAACCCCTATAACACTTTGTCCGACCCGGGGATCGAACCCAAGACCTCACGCTCAGTAGCAGTTCCGTTTGCGACCACTAGATCAGTGAGGCAGTCAACGAAGTTATTATTAGGGCGTTGATGGGAATGCGTTTTTATACGTACTTATATTTTTAACTAGCTGTGACCGTAGTTTTCCTCACGTGAAAAATATGTCCTCATAGCATCATTTTGTCGCAATAAAAACAGGAAGTGATGAATAGTACGAGTAAAATAACTATGCCTCTCTGAAATGTGAAACAGAATGCTGAATTCCTGTTTCAGAGGAAATTCACTTTGCCCCTCTGAAGTAAGGAACAGAATGCTCAAAGCCTGGTTTCAGAGAGGAAAACTTATTTTACGCGTACTCACAAGTTATTCTTATGAAATATCCTGGAGCAGTTCTTGTGTGCTGAGCACGGCCACGGTGGATTTTGATCCTTAATATTTCCTAATTATAAACCATTGTTGTTACAATATAATGAATCACTTATGTTATAGCCAGTTCATCAGTTTTAAAACAAGTCATATTCCTGTTACAAAATGACCAAATAAAAATAACATACTCTTAGGTACTTGGAAAACTGCCAATCAATAAGAGAAACTTATCGTGAAGATATATTTTAACCAATTTCAACACTCAGAAACGTAGCATGATGTTCATTTTCTTAATCTTTGTCTAAGTTAACATGATGGCAGTTGACGAAATATTAAAATTAAACGTAATTTTAATAAGAAATGTATTAAGACGCCGCGCCGCCGGCTCAGTTGTGTCTACTGGAACTGTTTTAATTCCCACCTCGTAATTAACACGTGGAGTGAAGCCATGAAGTGGGAGGTTTAGCGGGAATATAAGATATTTTGAAGATCTTCTGGTATATCTTTATGGAAACATCAATTATGAGGAAAAACGATGAAACGATATGTGTGTAATCCCGCGGCTCTGCTTGCCTTGCTACAAATATTTAGAGCTCGCTTCAGTGGGGCTCAGTCGAGCGTTAACAGATACCAAGTATGCACTTTAAACAGACACCAAACTTTAAAGTTTTTATGAAGTTTTAATATTATAAGTTAGGTGTGAGTTTAGAAAAATACATTGCTATTTAGCTTGCGTATCGCTAAAGTGATCACCTAGGATTAAATCTAAGAATGGTTTGGAATACATTTTGGCTACAAATCAAACGATACAAGCGGTTAAATGCGTTTCCATAATCGCTCCTAATACATCGTTATAATTATGTTTGATTTATTCGCTTCATGGGGGATTTAAACGGGTCGATTTTAGCCGTGCGGCAAGTCACCAGTCGCATCGCTTGTAAAAATCGAATCGCCACCCAATTTACACCGGTCGACAAAAATCGCATGCGACTTGTTCATTTCTAACGGAACAACACAGCGCGAAACACACCTCATGCTTCGGGCGATCGCCTGCAATCATTTACACGGTCGATTTTAGTCACCCGCCGCATGCGGCTTGTCGCCGCACGGCAAAAGTTGGATGGCACCCAACTTTGGGGCTTGCGGTTTAAGTCACTTGCGACCTAGTCGAATTGTCGTTAATGGGGTATTTAAATGGGTCGATTTTCGCCGCACGGCGAAAATCGACCGTGTAAATGACAATTCGGCTAGGCCACAAGTGACAAGCGACGCGACTGGTGACTTGCCGCACGGCTAAAATCGAACCGTGTAAATGTCCCATTAGACGGTCGATTTTCGCCGTGCGGCCTAGCCGTGTGGCGAAAATCGACCCGTGTAAATCCCCTATAAGCTTTGCATGTCTAGAAAATTGATTTTGCGATGCAAGTGTAAAATAATTTTTACTAGAGTGATACGGCGAGTTTTTGGTGCTCTACCGCTGTCTGATCTGTTCGCTATTGCCATCTATCCTTCTGCTAACTATCACTTGTCGTTGAACGGCCATTGTTAATAATCTACTTATCTATCACTAGTAAGGCAAACGGCCGATTGATAGGTTATTGAAATTGACCGTTGTAAGTCGACTACCAAAAAAAGAGTCAGCCCAATAGAGCTACAGATCAAAATAAATCAACATGTTTGCTTCATTTACATCGAGAAAAAAATCTCTTCCGTGAAGACATCAACTCAACAGTGTGGTTGCAACTGCGAAGGTAAGTTTATGTTTTAACAAAAATATGTTCCAAAGAAAAGTATTATTAAGAAAATTCCAATATACTATCTAAATTACGTCCGCTTCTCGCAACAATTAAAATAAAGATTTAAAGACGTAGCATTTACTAAAACCCCTTTACCGCCAATAAATAATTTAAAACAACGCCATCTATTGTCAGCTTCACAAAACATTACCATCTTCCTACTCAAACTACACGGACGTGATGTCACGTAGCCGGCAGCAACGTCGTTAATCAATTACTACCTCGCCTCGCTCGTTTACGGGCCCCAACTGAATTATACGACGGAATCAAATTACCGGCGATTTCATTTAGAATGTTCTCGTGGCCTTAGCTAACTCGGTTGTGAAGCGTTAATCCAGCCTAAAGCCAGGGGCTGTGTCTTTTGACTTTAATTGTGGAAATAATTTGATGAAATTCTGTTTTCAAGAGGCTGAAAATAAATTATAATGTTGGTAATTGTATTTTATGGAAATGGTTTTTTTTGTTAGGTATTTTCTTTCTTTTGGTTTTCGAAGTCGTTAAGTCCACGTTAGTAATCTTCTAGGCCATTTTGGGTCATCTTCTTCTATGTAGGCCATTCGGTGTTTGCCCAAAGAAAATAACTATCAATTACAAGTAGGTACTTACCACATTCATATGAATTTATTTAAATTACCTCATCGGTTTCTGGATTTGTGCCTTGGCAATAGGCTCACCCTTTATTACATTGGACTTAATCATAACTGCGAAATAAATTAAGGTGTGCTGTACACCGCTGCCCAACCCTACGAGAAATACAGGCGTGATGTTACTTTAGATAATTATTATGTTATGTTAAGTTATTTAAATCAATACACGTAGCATGGGAACAATCAACATACGGAAGTACTGCCATAGAAAATGAAAATTATGATTAGGTTTAGTAATGTCACTATGTAGATCTCGAAAAAAGAATAGGACCTGTTTCTACCAGCATCTTTCATTGCGCTAAAAAAGCATAGGTACCTACTGCCATTAAACCTAACTTCCAAAGAATAGGTTGTCCCATACCGACCGTAATCAAGTATTAGGATAGGAAGCGTTGCATGTACACTACGTACACTAGACGTCCAAGTGCCAAGTCCCAAGCTAAATCCTGGAAAACGAGTTTGGATTGTCTGGATAACGATGGTTCATATCAAACTATGTCAAAATGAATTTACTTTCGAATTAGTGAACCAGTGCCATCTATAGTCAGTTCAGCTAACTAAACGTAAACTTTGTGAGCGTCGCTAGCTATTGTGTCTTCCATTCGCCACTAGATGGCGCTGTATTTAAATGTGCAAAACGTGGTTCATTACAGAAATATAGTTTTTAATTAGGACATTCACTTTTTTGAATAATACCTACACCTAGATATTTATGCCTAAGAATGTTTTGTTAAATTTTGTTGATTGAGCTTTCACTACTGGCCACTAGATGCCGTTGCAACACAGAAGTGCCATAATGTTATTTTCCGACTTAAAATTAAATACATTTCATACTTCATAAGATAGTCAACCAGTCGAAATACGACATGCTCCTTCAATTTTTTTAATTTTTAAGTTTAGCCAAAAATTTCCACTGGTATAAATAACCTCGTAGCTAGAATTATCCACTTGTAATTTACTCTGAAATACAACCTTGTACTCTTGTAGACGCAGAAACAAGTATGTGCCCGACCCAGTTCTCGAGAATGGTCATGTCACATTGTATTGGGATCGATCTATCATCACAGGACTGTTTTTGCCAATAAGCCTGACATAGTGGTGAAAGATCGATCAGATCCGCGTGACGAGAACCTGCTTAGAGCAAAGAAAGATAAAAAAAAAAACAAGACGCAAGGTTGTTGCCATGTGGAATATTGATTTCGCAGTCGTTGTGCCCAAACTAGTTATGGCCAACGGCTTAATAGCCAAGAGCCTCGACCAACATCTAAATGAGGTTCTCGTTGGGCGGCTGGATCTAAGGCCTGATTCAGAAAACGGTACTACTAGACACGGCGCGTATTGTTAGGAAGTCTTACTCTCTGAGGTCTTAATCACCGGCAGCTTGGATTCTGTTCCCGATGCCGGTGGGCTACTATTTTAAAAAAAAATTAATGTTTTTTTTTTATTCTACAGAAATATTTAAAAATGAAAATTGTACTAATAGATGATGAATAACCGACTAAAATAATAATTATCCGAAATAAAGATTGTTTTATTTTGATTTAAGTAAGGCAAGCTACACATAGAACCTAAGAAAATTCACCTATAATAGTACTACATACAACCCGAAAAAAGCCGGAAAATCCAATAAGACCTTTCCCGGTAAAATACAAAAGCTTGAAAGAAGACTACGTCTCAGAAGAGGACAATATAAAATTAAGGAAATCGAATACATTTCTAGGATTCAAGTGTATTCGTACTAAATCCCTTTACCCGTTCAATGTGATACGGTCTGAGATGATTTCCCATGGGACGGGAGCGAGACGGAATGCTTATCCCCTATGATTTATTGTGAGACAGATAGTATTGTGGGAATGATGGGTACTCTTGAGGGTAGGCAGAAGATGGTTTATATGGTTAAACAGATGGTTAGGATGAGTGATTTATTGTATTTTTTAGGATGATAGATTTATTTTTTAGAATGAGTGAGTGATTTATTTGTTTATTTTTAGAATGCGTTTTTTTTATTTATCTTTATTTTGTAATATTACAGATTTATTTTATAAAATGACAGATTTATTTATCTTAATTTTTTTGATTGAATAATTTACTGACTGCCTCGTTGGTCTAGCGGTCGCAAGCGCGACTGCTGAGCGTGAGGTCCTGGGTTCGATCCCCAGGTCGGGCAAAGTGTCACTGGGTTTTTCCGTGTTGAATTTCTCAGTAGTAGCCTGGAGTCTGGATTTGTGCCCGGTCGATGGCAATAGGCTCGCCCCCTATTACATGGGACGTAAAAAACATAAACGGCGAAATGTGGGTGTACTATATACCTCTGCCAACCCTTCGGGGAATACAGGCGTGAGTTTATGTAATTTATTAATCTTAATATTTTTGGCTTTATTTGTTTCTTTGTTTCAAGTGCGGCGAAAAAAACGTAAAGTCCTGGGTTACATTTAAAGATCGCTCGAGCATATTGTTATTGGAGTTTTACGTTAGGAATTTGATGCAAGTGAGATTAATTGTTTGTGATATGGTGTTTATATATGCACTACCCACGATGCAGTAGCAAAATAAAATAGTTTTGGATAATCAGTAATTAAGAATAACGCTCTTTTGAAGAACTTAGGCTTGTATTCACAAACATTAATTCTCTGGTTAAACAACTGTTTACACATAATTCTAGTACATTTTTAAAGTAAACGATTATTTAACCAGAGAGAGAAGCTCGTGGCTGATTAAAAACCGCGCAGATCATGATTTTCAAGGTTAAGCTGCGCTTGCCGCAGTCACTCCGTGGATGGGTGACCATTCTTTACACATCGGTCCCCTCCGTGCTTCAGAGAGCATGTTAAACCGTCTGTCCTACGTGTCATACGAATACCTATGACAGTCCTTACTACAAAGCTAGAAAGTATGACAACCGGTCTAACTTAGGATATGAGTTATGGATAAACCATGGCGAGTGCACGCAGGCTAAGGAGGCGCTTCCCGCCATTGACGGTCGTCTCACTAAAAAGGCCCTCCGGCTGTCAAAGCAACAACTGCGTACAGTCACAGCAGCCATCACTGGCCATGGTTCATTTAACAAACACCTCTTTGTCTTTGGAGTTACAGACAGCCCACTGGGCAGAGCATGCATGGAGGAGGACGAGGCGGCAGCCCACGTGCTACTAAACTGCCCTGAGGTCGCCACATACAGGGCCAAGTACTTCGGAAACCCAGGTACTCTCCGAGAGATCACCAGTAACGGTGTGCTGGCCTTCTTCGAAGATTTAGGGTGGATCGAGTAACTATACTTAACACCCATCATGCAAAATACGCGCTTAGACGTGGAGTTGCGGATACCAGCCCGTTATACCTTAACCTTAGGATATCGGCATTGCCCAATTAGCTTAGTTGCGGGAGTCTGATCGCAGTCGCTCCGTGTAAAACACTGGTGTTCAGTCGTATCTGGTTGCCAACATAGTTGGGACAAAACTAAGCAGAAGAAAGTTGTTTTACCTCAGCTCATGTCGGTGAACATCAGCCTAAATAAGAAAGATAAAATATTTAGTCGCGCCAACATGATGCACAAAAATAAAAATAAAATGATACACAATACCAAAAAGAAACTATTCTGACAAATATGCATCATATCCGCGCAAAACAGCCATCGCTCAGCATAATGCTATGACTCGTGCGAGACAGAGCCACAGCGCTGGTTTTCAGCGAAAGCCGGCGTTGACATGATGACGTCCACCGGTGCAGCATGTAAAAAGATATAAATAAATTCAACACAAGAAAAAATAACTAAATAAATACGCAATAAATAAGGAACAATCGAAGACTGTGTGAAATATAATATTTTTAAATATGGCAATGTTTTGTTGCATCGAAATCGTCGCTCACGCAGGCATACGTCGTACTATAGTGTATTATCTATGGGCATACGTTATCTGTGCGCGCAACTGTCAAATACAGACCGCTTATTTCATTATGTAATTCGTGATTTCAAAATGGTGATGAAATAAAGAAATGTTTGACGGTCAAATTACCACAAAAATGTATTCCCAAGAAATAACATTACAGGAGTCATTTACCGCTCAACCATTACTCCAAACGAAAATAATTATTCTGTCTACTCAACTGGACTGCCTCGATTTTCTGCGGGTCGTAATTCGATTCCCTGTTTAGGTATTTCTCTGGCGCTATCTAGCGTGATTGATGACTCGGGGCCGTCGGTTACGACAGCCTTATTATCGGCATAAGTTCCCAATTTCGGATAGTAGCTAGTGTTATTTCTGCTGGCCTGTTTTATGTGTTGTCTATTCTACCGTCCAATTTCTAAAAGACCGTTACGTGTCATTATGTCAAATTTTAGTTTTAAATACTACGCAAAAGCGCAACTTTTTCCCTATCGAGTAGTCTAGTCCGTATTTTTAACCGACTTCAAAAAGAAGGTTTTAAATTCGTCTGAATGTTGTTTTTTTTTGTGTGTTTGTTACGCTATATCTCCGCCAATTATGAATGGATTTTGATTATTCTTTTTTTGTTTCATAGGCCATACTTCAGAGGTGGTTCATTATAAATTTTATCGAAATTGATTCTGCGCTTTTTGAAAAAATCAACAAAAACAAAAAATATAATACTTAGATGACGTTTTGGTTTGTGGTTTCCTTGAACAAAAGTTTTGGTGCGGATTTTCAATATCTGTTTTAACTGTCATCACAGAAACATTAGCCAAGAACAAAGAAGATTGTATGTATTAGTAACGAGCCGTCATGATAATTATATTATGTATTAACACCTATTCTAAAAGAAAATAACCTAGTTGTTGAAGATTACGTAACCGTGTCATTTAAATTTGTAGTCTTAAACCGTGTAATTTATGGCACTAAAACGTATTTAATAAATAACTTTAAATAAAAGTAAAAACCCACTTCAAAAAAACTAAAAACAGTAAAATTATTACCATGATAATATCGTGGTAATAATTTTACTATTTTTAGTTTTTCTAAAAACAGTTAATTTTAGTGTTTTCTGTTTTTAGTCGGTGCAATTCTACACTGAAACAAATAAAAGCCACCGACTTCTGAAACTGTTAATTTTATATCATGGTAATTATATTACTCTTTTTAGTTTTTTTAAGTCGGTTTTTACTTTTATTTAAAGTTATTTATTCTGTCATGTATCAGTTAAGAGATCCAGAGACGTTTACAGAGGTATTACCATACCATATTGTAAGTCACATTTCAGTACAGAAAAGCATGATTAAAAAACACAAACTTTAGTTTTAACAACAATATTAGTCCAGTATTCAAAGTTAGAAAATGAGCTTACAGTAGCCCAATAATTTGGTATTATCAAAAACATCTGTATGTCTTCAGAATGGGGAGGCGAACGCAAAACGAAAGTAGATGGCAGCACCTCTGTTGGTACCAATTATAACCAATCAGAATGAGTTAAATTGTCATCGGCAATAATGTCAAACAAACTTTAACCAATGAAACTGTTCTGGTACCAGCGATGACAGCGCTTTAGTTCCTCAGTTTCCTATCCCATAGCTAGGAACAACATATTCCACGTTTTTGCTCATAACTCATAATTAGATTTACTCACTTAACGGTCTTTTAGAAATCGGACGGCAGTATTACGCCTTTTTTATGGTGATGAGAGCAACTTCAATCAAACGGAGGACCAATTTGATAGGACGTCAGTTTAGTGGGTGCTCAATCGGATGGAATTTCGTTTTGTTTCGGGAAACTGGAAAGTTTTATCGTGAAGTCCCGGCAAAGTAGGCCACACCTTGCCTACGCCTAGGTTTTGTAAAAGTCCTATAAAGAGATAAAAATCATTTATTTCTCCAACCATAATTACAAAACAACTTAGTGATTGGAGCCTCCCTATAAGCAAGTAATGCCTGTGTTGGGAGACTCCGCTCTTCCATACCGATATTATTAGATATTAAAAAAAAGTTAAAACCGACTTCAGAAAAACTAAAAAGAGTAAAATAATTACCATATTATAATACTAATAGTTTCAAAAGTCGGTGCAATTTCACACTGAACCAAATTGAAGGCACCGACTTCTGAAACTATTAGTTTTATAATATGTTAATTATTTTACTCTTTTTAGTTTTTTTGAAGTTGGTTTTTACTTTTTTTAAAGTTATTTAATTTTTCTATTTTTAGTGGCATAAACAATAATACACAAGCATGCAATTACAGCAATCCTGGGTAATTTGCTGTTATCCATTGAACAGTTCCATTGTCAATCTCCGAGGGTCTTCATCAGATCTTCACCAAATTTAAATGGTAATTTAAAGTAATATCACGGAGTTATGCCCGAACATACATAAAAAAAATACAAACATCCGAATTGAGAACCTCCTCCTTTTTTTTTTTTTTTTTTTCTTTATTTACAGGGCTTTGTCGCTTAGCGACCACATCGCCCAGTGCGGGAAAAGATAATAATTGATAACTTATAAATACGTCACTTATCACTAGCTTACGATCTACTAACCACTAATTTGTACAAAAGTTTTGCTTTATCGGAAACCTCCTCCTTTTTGAATTCGGTTAAAAACATACGATATTTGTGTGAGTGTGTGATTATGTGAGTGTGTATGTTTGTGAGTGCTTGAGTAGGTTTGTGTGTATGTATACCTATGTGTGAAACATGTGTCACGAGGTGAGGACATGCCATTGCACATCCACTATCCTTGCAGAGTTGCGTCAAGAGGAGCAGCAGCGTCCTTCTGTCTGATAATAACAACAAACTGTAAGCAAATTCGAGTATTTTTTGAAGCAGGCGACGTGCTCGATGCTTGCAAATTACTTTATACGTACAGTTTTGGTTTACAAAAACTGTCAGTATTTTTGGTTTTGTTTTTGTTGTCATATAACTTGAAACTTTTTGTAAATGAAAACTTTACTATTACTTTAAGAAACCTACATGCTTCCTGCACATTTCTAGCTTAATAACAATGCCTGAAATTAGCGTACTGAATGTTTTTCACGATCAAAGTTTTGTTTACATTTTACACAAAATATAAATGTCTGGTCTGTACAAAAAATAACGACAACTTCATATTCAAGACATTATTACAGGTCTAGCCACACATTATTACAGGTAAGTCAGTGCCTGGGGTATGGGAGCGGCACGGGAGGGCTGACATAATTATGACGACGTGTCCGAACTATCTCGCTATACACGTGATAAATATAATGAAGATATATCTCTTACGATATTTACGTGTATACTTAAGTTAAATTAATTAATATAATTGCGCGTGACAATGTAAACAAACACAATAATGTTGCAATAATTATATTATTTTATTTAATTAGTATTAATATTTTCAACTGAAACAACAAAAAACAACAAATAAATCCCAAATTTATTTAATCAGATTCCTTATCGCTGTCTGTACCCGAACCACTGTATGATGATACTTTCATTATCTAGTAGTAGTAAAAATATCGTAAGAGATATCTTCACTATATTTATCACGTGTATAGTGAGATAGTTCGGGCACATCATGTCACGTCATATGTCACCCCTCCCGTGCCGCTCCCATACCTCAGGCACTGACTTAGTTATGCGCTAGACCTATAGCATCATTCTTTTACCATGAATCTGTTCTCGACATTTCTTTGGAAACCGTTACTCTATAAAATTCTATTAATTTTATTAAAATAATTGAAAAGTCACTTCAAAGCTTTGATACTATTACTTTAAAAATTAAATTCTAAAAGCTTTTTCATAAGTCAAACAATTTAATACCTAGCTTCGCAAGACTTCGAAAGTTTCTTTGTGAAGTTTTTTTTACATAAAAGTAAGTGCAGATTATACGCGAGTTAATGTTTAGTTGGAGAAGCTAATTTATTTTAAGTTTATCCATATTAAAATTAAGCATGCTCAAAGAAACATTTTGTATCTGTCGGACTATTATTTTTTCGTTTGTTAGGTAAACAAACCTTTGATCGTGAAACTTTAATTCTGCTTTGAAAATTCATTAAAACATACATTTTTAGAAAATCATAACACAAGTAAGGGGGACTTCTAAAAGGTTGTCATATTATTTAGACATTGATTAAATTATACCTGTCTTTATCATTTGTATGCCAATGAATAAAGATAGCAATAGACTCTTTAAAGTCATTTTAGTTAAATAACCTTTAACCATCGTTTAATCTTCAATTGTTAATAAATGTTTTTATTTAATGAATTCTTAAAGCAGAATGAATGTTTCACGATCAAAGGTTTGTTTACCTTTTATATAAAATTTAAATGCGGGCTATAGCCATAGTAGATATTACTTCAGTATACGTACTAGTTACGATTTTATTCTATGACTAGCTTCTGCCCGCGACTTCGTACGCGGATCCTGTTGCTTATGCCAGCGACAACGGGGTCGTCAAAATCGAAGATCTGAAACGTCTGATGTCGAATTCTAAGAGCCCGGGGACGGGAAAACAACGGGATGCGCGAGACGATTCGAGACGTTCCAGATCTTTCATTTTTGTAAGTCAACAGGAAATGCCCATCAGACTAAACAACTTTTGCTAAGACGTTATTCCTATATGTTATAGTGTCGCTGAGCTTTGGAGTTCCTCAACAGGTGTTCCAGATTTTCAAATTTATTCTCACAGCAGAAAATGCTCTTCACGTGGAATAATTTTTGCTATGGCACCATTTTTATATCTCTTATACTTTAGCTGGTCTGTTGCGGTTCTGCATCAGGTGTTCCATTTTCCAAAATAAATTATAGCCTTTATGTTGCCCAGACTTAATACCTATACAACAAATAAACTTTTTTTCCCGTAATTCCGCAACGGATCCCAAGGGTACACTGAATTAACAATAATATTGCAAGTAACTTTAAAAAAATTATTTATTAACTTTATTTGGGGGTTTTCCTTCAGGAGCTAATATATAAAGACCGGAAGCGTTGCTGACCCTTGAAAAAGCAACTTCTCTATCCGTGAACGTCTCCGACTCGCGAGACAATGCGTGACGTTCACGATCAGCGGTCAGTCGCGCATCACGTTCCCCACTTGTCTCTAGAGACCTAGAAGTCGATGCGTAGATACGCTGAGAACTCAAGCGTAATTCTCTTTCCGTGAACGACTCCGATTCGCGAGACAATGCATGACTTGCACGATCAGCGGTCAGTCGCACATCACGTTCCTCACTTGTCTGTAGAGAACTCGAAGTCGATGTGTATATACGCTGAGAACTCAAGCGTAATTCTCTATCCGTGAACGTCTCCGACTCGCGAGACAATGCACGACGTTCACGATCAGCAGTCAGTCACGCATCACGTTCCGCACTTATCTCTAGAGACCTCGAAGTCGATGTGCATATACGCTGAGAACTCAAGCGTAATTCTCTTTCCGTGAACGTCTCCGACTCGCGAGACAATGCATGACGTTCACGATCAGCGGTCAGTCGCGCATCACGTTCCGCACTTGTCTCTAGAGACCTCGAAGTCGATGTGTGTATACGCTGAGAACTCAAGCGTAATTCTCTATCCGTGAACGTCTCCGACTCGCGAGACAATGCACGACGTTCACGATCAGCAGTCAGTCGCGCATCACGTTCCGCACTTATCTCTAGAGACCTCGAAGTCGATGTGTATATACGCTGAGAACTCAAGCGTAATTCTCTTTCCGTGAACGTCTCCGACTCGCGAGACAATGCGTGACGTTCACGATCAGCGGTCAGTCGCGCATCACGTTCCCCACTTGTCTCTAGAGACCTAGAAGTCGATGCGTAGATACGCTGAGAACTCAAGCGTAATTCTCTTTCCGTGAACGACTCCGATTCGCGAGACAATGCATGACTTGCACGATCAGCGGTCAGTCGCGCATCACGTTCCGCACTTGTCTGTAGAGACCTCGAAGTCGATGTGTATATACGCTGAGAACTCAAGCGTAATTCTGTATCGGTAAACGTTTCCGATTCGCGAGACAATGCATGTCACTCACGATCAGCGGACAGTCGCGCATCACGTTCCGTACTTGTGTCTAGAGACCTAAAAGCAGATGCGTAGATCCGCTGAGAACTCTAGCGCAATGCTCTATCCGTGAACGTCTCCGACTCGCAAGACAATGCATGACTTGCACGATCAGCGGTCAGTCGCGCATCACGTTCCGCACTTGTCTCTAGAGACCTCGAAGTCGATGTGTATATACGCTGAGAACTCAAGCGTAATTCTCTATCCGTGAACGTCCCCGACTCGCGAGACAATGCATGACTTGCACGATCAGCGGTCAGTCGCGCATCATATTCTTCACTGGTCTCTAGAGACCTGGATGTAGATGCGTAAATACGCTGAGAACGCAGGCGTGCTTCGCGATCCGAAGAGGTTACCACGTTTCAAGTTGCAGCCTGATGTTCTCGAAAAGCATCAAGTCTCTCCAGACGCTCTTCGATAGATTCTTGGGATCTTATGATCCTCAATCTTTTAGCTCCTTTGGAACATTGGCAAAGATTTGACCTCTTTCTAGGCATGGTTATAGTTTTATTGTGAAGATAACTGATAAATTAAAATCTAAGTGACTGCTCCCCTGCGTTACCGGGTAGGCTACCGTTTCACGAAGATAAATGGAAAAGGAAATTAAATACTGCAATAACATAAGCCCGAAGGCATTTTTAATCGATAAAATAAAAACATAAGTGGGAGTTTTGGCCAGTAGAGTCAAATGTTCAATGATATACCATCGTCATCGAAAATTAGTCCTAAACTGTTACCGCCTTCACCGCGTGGAGGTACTCCCAGTTGATGTTATTTTATAATTATACAGTGAAATTAGTGATAGCTTTGATTTCCACATCAGATGTTTCTGATCTTCGATTTTTATAAGTCAACAGGAAATGCCCATCAGACCGAACAACTTTTGCTAAGACGTCTTTCCTATATGTGTTATGGTGTAGCTGGGCTCTTGGAGTTCCACAACAGATGTTCCAGATCTTCGATTTTTATAAGTCAACAGAGAGTGCTTATCAGATTAAACAACTTTTGCTAAAACGTCATTCCTATATATGTTATAGTGTAGCTGAGCCCTTGGAATTCCACAACAGGTGTTCCAGATCTTCAATTTTTATACGTCAACAGAGAGTGCTCATCGGGCTAAACAACTTTTGCTAAGACGTCTTTCCTATATGTGTTATGATGTAGCTGGGCTCTTGGAGTTCCACAACAGATGTTCCAGATCTTCGATTTTTATAAATCAACAGAGAGTCAGATTAAACAACTTTTGCTAAAACGTCATTCCTATATATGTTATAGTGTAGCTGAGCCCTTGGAATTCCACAACAGGTGTTCCAGATCTTCAATTTTTATACGTCAACAGAGAGTGCTCATCGGGCTAAACAACTTTTGCTAAGACGTCATTCCTATATATGTTATAGTGTAGCTGGGCTCTTGGAGTTCCACATCAGGTGTTCCAGATCTTCAAATTTATTCTCTCAGCAGAAAATGCTCATCACGTGGAACAATTTTTGCTATGGTACCATATTTGTAGCTCTTATAGTTTAGCTGGTCTGTTGCGGTTCTGCATCAGGTGTTCAAGTTTCCAAGATTAATTATAGCCTATATGTTGCCCAGACTTAATACCTATACAAAAAAATAAAAAACATTCAAATCCGTCCAGTAGTTCCGAAGATTAGCGTGTACAAACAAACAGACAAACAGACAAACAGACAGACTTTTTTTTTTGGATTCGTGCTCTATTACTGTTTCTAAACCTCCCTCAATCATTTTTTTTTAAATATATTCAATGTACAGACACAGTTTTTTTACTGTTTTATTATATGTATAGATAACTTTGGTGAGACACATTCATATTTATGATTAGTTACCTACAGTTTACTCTCGTGCATTTTTCGGGATTGTCCAACAAGTTTTCGGATCCAAACGGAGCCTTTGATCATGAGCTGAACACGCGGCGAGGTCGTGAGTGTGACTTGCGACCTCGCCACGTGTCTAAACTAGTCAGGCAATCCCGAAAAATGCGCGTGGGTAAACCGTAACTAATCATAAACACTAATCATGTGCCATACGTGTTTCTCCCCCCTGCCTACCCCGTCTCGGCTAAAGTATAAAGATACTCGTCTATTTTCCAAGAACTACATGATTGACATTTTACGTTATTACTCACAACTCACAACATAACCAATTTAAAGCGTGTGATAAAAGTTTTAGAACTCATAAAATTATTCAATATCGATAAAACAGGGGAGGCGATAAATTCAGAACAACGAGCGAAATTCTATGTGATGTGTTTTCTATTACATTTAACATTACTGCTATATACTAACGCTGTGACTAAAGCAGATGACGTTAAAGATGAACCAATTAACGCACTTAATAACCAAACAGTCTACGACATTTACGACGGAATAGTAACTCTATTTGGTTTTGATAATGAAAAACCGAAAATCAAAGACTTACAAGAGAAACTGCATCGAATCAATAATTATGTAGTAGACCATAATCTGGTTGCAAATGTTTTGGCCAATGTAACAAATGAGACGAGTTTGAATGAAACCAATTTCTATCAAGCTCTCAACGAAAATGATCATTTTCTATACTTGGCTGCGAATAATACAAAAAACTTGTACCTTAAATTAAAAGAAAAGATGACTCGTGATGATATTCTACAAATTGTAGCTGAAAATGGTAGTAAGAATAATATAATGAAGTCGGCTAGACGGATGATGAAAAATAAACTTCCTAAAAAAGAAGAAGAAGATATGATAAATGATGTTGTTGATAAAATGATTGGTGAAAAGCCTAACGATCAACATAAAGAGAAAGCTAATGAAAGTATTTTATGGGGTACGTCTGATTACGCTCGCATCAATTTAGAATTTGACAATCAACTCTTAACACACTACTAAAGTTTCTATAATAATATAATTCAATCATGATTCGAAAGATACGTGGCGCCATCTATTATCATAAGAACTTTATTGTTGTTTTCCTCGGGAACAGTACTTTTTTTCGGGATGAAATGTAGGTACCTTATGTCCGTATATGCAAAATTTGAGCATGATCGGTTCAGTGGTTTTAGGCGTAAAAGGTAACAAACAAACAGACTTACTTTCCCATTTACAATATTAGTTAGGATTAGGATTACAAGATTACCATATAAAAAGGTTGATTTTTTTTACGTTTTATTTGTCGTCGTGGCTTACCAATTTGCTTCTGCTCTTCGGGTTGCAATTTCGATTTGCACATGGAACAAATTTTTGTATGGGATGTTAAAAAAAAACCCGTTTAGAATCACTGACGTATCAATTGTATCGTGTTATGTTTTCCTAGATCCTCAAGGCGAATTGGAAGACTGGAAGGCCTACCATGAAAGCAAGCGCAGTGGAAGACGTATCTTCAAAGGGGAGCGCTCGACCATCACCGAATACCCGTTCATGGCTTCCGTCCACATCATGGGCCAGTTTTGGTGTGGAGCCGTCTTATACTGGCATGATCTGTGCCTTACATCTGCGTCTTGTCTACAGCTGTAAGTCTATAGTCACGAAACTGAAATTCTTCAAGTTGAAAAGACGCCGCACCTTTTTGAGCGAAGCGAAGCTTATCCAAATGTCCTTCCGTCATTTCCCAGGATGCATAACAACCGCTTCTTCCGGGAGAACCCTAGAGTCCTGCAAGTGAGGGTCGGCAGCAACCACAGCAGGATTGGAGGCGAGATGATTGACGTGCTGGAAGTGAGTATTATTTATAAGTAGACTAGACGAGGGCGAATGCCCTTGTCTAGTCTGTCTTCGTTCTGTCTGTCTTCGTCCGTGACGTAACAAGGAAGAAGAGGAGAGGGACGTCCGTAAAAAAAAGATAGCGGACGCTCGCCTTTCACTCCCCGCATACCCCGTTGATGCCTCGCCCCGCAACTCTGCTACGTTATTAGCAAGAAGGAGACACTTGTATGGTCGGCCTTAAGCTTTTTATCAGTTGAATTATTTCAATTCTGTACTTTTTTGTGGCAAGAAACATTTCAGAGATATCATAGGTTCGGCTGCATGCGCAAGTAGCTTGTGCGAAAGATTTCACAAATGGTATTGCCAGTATTAATGGTACTGCACTGTATACCGTTTTCCGTCGTAAATTACGTGCTTACTTGTGCAAGTAAGAGTTTGGACAATTAGGATTGAGCGTGTAGCCAAAGTTTATGGCGTTGAGATATAAGAATAAATAAATTCAGCATTCAGCTCCCGCGTGCTGATAAAACCCTCTACGCATTGTCCATCCGTGCTGTCCGTCCTTGTATGATGCACGACGTAAAACAATAGAGCGTAGGCTTGCTAGACAGCAAATTATCGTGTATTTTGATGTCGCTTTTGTGTGCAAAGTGCACGGACGGACAGCAGGGATGAACGTTGCGTCGAAGGCTTGATTATCAGTTCGTCCGCCAAGCCTGGTGACGGGGACAATTAGTCGACCAATATCCGGCAATTTTTATCATATTTAAAATCCCTTATTATCAGGTCTACTTCCACCCTGGTTATAACCCGAAGACCTTGAAGTGCAACTTGGCAGTGCTCCGTCTTCGTCGTCACCTGCACTTCAGCCACCACAGAGTGGCTAAAATCCTCAGCATTTCACACATGCCACACAGTCCGCCGGCGACATCTGACGTATTACTACTAGGCTGGGGAGTAACTAAGGTAATATTTTGTTACGAGTTATCAGAACACAGAGTCGCTGCTAAAAGCCAGAATAAATTAATATTCGCCTGTAACTGTCCCACTGCTTTGCAAAGGCCTCTTCTCTTATAGTTATCGAGTGGACCTCGTCTACGGTGATGGGGGGTAGGGGGTCGTCAGGGTCTTCATCGGGAGGGAGGGTGGCCCTACGTTCGACCTTGCGATCCACCTTGGAAAGATGGACCGGGTCTGCGGGTTGGATGCTGGGAGTACATTGGGCTTCTAGACTGTCGGCTAGATATTCGGACTTTTCGTCATCTTCAAAGGCCGGCCTTTGGTTCGGACGATTGAGAGGGGGAGTTGAAGCTACACAATCGGATTTCAGATTTTCGAAATTCAACCCCTAAGGGAGTTAAATAGGGGATGAAAGTTTGTAACGAGCATTGATTGCCACACTTGCTCACTGCGGTTTGGCGATTTCAGGCCATTAAGTCCAGATTACCTCACGATGTTTTTCTTCACCGTATGTCAGTAGCGTCTTAGATTAACTAAGATATTGAAAAAGTCACAGTACTACATGCCTGGGTTTGAACCCGCAACCCGGTGCTTAACAAGCGGGTTCGTAACCTCCGGGCCGCCACGACATTTTAATAAAAAGAAAAAAAGTAATGGAAGTCCACGACACTACTGGCGGTATTGTCTCACCCGGGGCGATGTCTCACGTTAAGAACAAGCGTTAGGGGGAAACTGGCCTCTGGTCCGCGGCCCATACTACACGGAGTAGGAACAGTAATGGAAAAGTTGGCCGAATGCGTGGGCCAGAATACCACGGGAAAAAAGTATCGTACTTCTTTTTTTTTTTTTTTTTTTTTTTTAAAAAAAAACGTTGCCCCACACTAAGATTTCTCTTGTATCGTGGGTGCGTTTACAGACACAAATCTCACAAACAAACTTAAATCGACTCATTGGGGTTTAGTTTCATTAAAACACGTTTCTTAATTCGTAATTTGGTCGAATCCAAGAAAAAACCGTCATCATGCGATACGATCGTGAAAATCAGCCATCGCTCAGCATAAATCATTCACATGATCCGAGTCACTAAACTTTAGTGATCATAGGCACTTACTATACTAAACGCTAGTAATGTGTAAGTCTTTAAATTTAGCTATATCATTTTAGACAGCCAACAATTTTAATAAAAAGGAACCATCACAAAAATAGGTTAAATAAAACAGAATAATGGCAAGAAACATCATAAAATGGGTAATCTGCGAGGTTATGGACAGTAACGGTGGTAAAATTAGCAGTAAAGTTGTCGTTATGTTGGCGTCATAATTGGCATTTTTGCGGTAGCGTCGAAGAATAATATGGGTTAATAGCCGAGACAGGGATAGCAACTTGTTGCTTTGTCTTAATAATTCTGAACCATTTTAACAGACTTCTTATAAGAAGAGGAAGTTCTCATTTCGTGTACATGTATACAGGATGTAAACGAATTCGTGTAATTCCTTCAAACTGCGTGATCTATTGGTGCCACTGATTGACCCTGCATAGGTGTATATACAGGGTGTTTACGAATTCGTGTAATTCCTTCAAACCACGTGATCTACTGGTGACACAGATTAACCTTAAATGGGAAATTTTTGAAAACCAACAAAAAAAAAAATTTGCCAAAATTTTTTGGTTTTCTATTTCCGAGTCATTTTTGAGCCTTGAGTTATCTGACTGCAAAGAGCGATATCGCGTTAGTCGTGCCTGCCAGCCGTGTCGCCGTGCTTTCATTCATTTATGCGGAGCATCGAAATGTTCACACAAATAAAATATTTTTTTTGCAAAAAAAAAAAATTCTTATTTTTTTACTGAATCCTTATTAGGTGGTTTAGATACGATCGGTAACAAAGCCGCATGAAAAAATAATTATTTTATTTTTTTATTTTTAATCAGGCTAAATCCCGTGCAGGGGCTGTCTACACCAGTAGTAGATCATGTGGTTTTAAGGAATTACACGAATTCGTTAACACCCTGTATATCATAAAACGAAACATGGTATTCTATATCTGAGTAATTTTAGCATCCCAAATTAACTCTCTGCGTGGAACGATATCGCGCTAGTCGTGCCAGTCAGCTGTGTCGCCGTGCCTTCATTAATTTATGCATGGCATCGAAATGAAATTTTCCATCACATAAAAAAATATTTGAAAAAAACTGTTTTATTATTATTTTTTATCAATCTAAATCCCGTGCGGGATTAATCTATAAGTACCGTAATAGATTATGTGGTTTGAAGGAATTACACGAATTCGTTTACACCCTGTATATACAGGGTGTTATTAAATTCGTGTTATTCTTTCAAACAACGTGATCTGCTGGTGTACTTAACACTGGTTTTTTCAGCTTTCTATGACATACATTATTTTTTATTTATTTAATCCTTATGAGGTAGTTTAGAACGAATGAACGCCTAAACGAACTCCAAGAAAAAAAAAGTATTTCATTTTGCTAATTCCCGTGCGCGGTTACTCTATACCAGTATAGATCATGTGGTTTCAAGGAATTACACGAATTCTTTTACAGCCTCAATAGTTTTTATATATGTTCTTTTATTATTCCGACATATCGTCGCTCGCATGGCTAAAAGTCCTATCTCACTTTTTAGCTGGTTTGAGTTAGAACTGCTACATTTTTCTATTCGTGATTCTTATTCTCATAGCGGTTCTAACTCAAATCAGCTAAAAATGAGATAGGACTTTTAGTCATGCGAGCGACGATATATGAAAAAAGGAAGGGAGGCTTTTGCCCTGCAGTAGGACACAACAGGGTCATAAGATAAGATAGGATGGTAAAATTAAGAGCTCGGTGCCAATCCAACCTGAACCAACTTGAAGGCACTGACTTCTGAAACTGTTAATTTTATAATATTATCGTCGGTTTTATTTTTTGTTATGAAATTTTTTTGAAAACAAAATGTAATGCTTGGGTGTAACTTAGCAACGGAAGCCTTGATAAATCTATTAAGACTTTGTCAATTATCAAATTTAACGCGCGGCGTCATGTGTATTTTTTTTGGAAAGTTGATGTCGTCAAAGTTATGAAGTTTTTTTGAAAACAAAATGTAATGCTTGGGGGTGACTTGCAACGGAAGCCTTGATAAATCTATCAAGACTTTGTCAATTATCAAATTAAACGCGCGTCGTCATGTGTATTTTTTTTGTAAAGTTGGTGTCGTCAAATTGTCGTCGTTTAGTGCAGGCTCACCGACGACAGATGCCACAGACATTTCGCGATCAGTGATCCAGAATCCGTGTTCGGGATCAAAATTCCATAATGCACAATGTTTGAATCTATCTTAGAACAAGGATTAAGAACCTAAAAAGTTTAAAAAAATCAGATGCAATAAGTATGTTTATTTAAGGATCTGTTACACCAGTGGGAATTACACTAATTATGTACTGTCGATTTGCATACTGGATAAATTGATTTTCTTTTTTTTCAATGTTTTTAGGGTTCCAAAGGGTAATACCGGACCCTATTACTAAGACTCCGCTGTTCGTTCGTCCGTCCGTCCGTCTATCGCCAGGCTGTATCTCATGAACCGTGATAGTTAGACAATAGAAATTTTCACATACAAATACTAAAAACAGAATAAAATAAATATTTAAGGGGGCTCATACTAGGGGGGTTCATACAACAAATGTGTTTTTTTTGCCGTTTTTATAGATAACGGTACGGAAACTTTCGTGCGCGAGTTCAACTCGCACTTGGCCGGTTTTTTTGACGTTTCAATCAATAAAGATTCTTAGTAAATAATATAGTAATGAGGAAACATGAACTATAACTAAATAGGTACTAATGTAATTAAAATATATTTACTGTTTTCGGTTTTAGGTATCTCAGAAGCTGTCATACGAGCCAATATTCTTACAAAGGAAGTTCTTGCCAGTGTATCCGAACGCGTTCTGCAAGGAGGTGTATGGCGAGTAAGTTTAAAAACACTTTAATTTATACATAACTAGCGACCCGCCCCGGCTTTACACGGGTGCAATTTATACATATAAACCTTCCTCTTGAATCCCACTATCTATTACAAAAAATCGCATCAAAATCCGTTGCGTAGTTTTAAAGATCGAAGCATACATAGGGACAGACAGACAGAGTGATACACTAGGTTCGGAAAAAAAAAATGATCAGCTTCAGTCTAACCAGATGCGGCTGAATACCAGTATTTTACACGGAGCGACTGCCATCAGACCCCCACAACCAAGTTACTGGGCAATGCCGATATCCTAAGGTTGACCGGTTGTCAGACTTTCGGGCTTCTGACTACCCGTAACGACTGTCATAGGTATTCGTATGCCACCCGGGACCAACGGTTTAACGTGCTCTCCGAGGCAATTAAACGTCTCGATGTATTCTACACTGAAACAAATAAAAACCACCGACTTCTGAAACGGTTAATTTTATATTATGCAAATCTTTTCACTCTTTTTTTTTGTTTTTTTGAAGTCGGTTTTTACTTTTATTTAATTTGTTTCAAACAGTTTGATAGCTTGTGAAATTGATAACAGTTTGAATGAACGGCTCAGCCTTGGATCGATTACGATTTATCAAAATTTATTTTAGGAGAATAAGGCTCCTGATTTCTATAAAAACATGAACGTTTGTGTTTCAGTAAATTTATATCGGAGACTATGTTTTGTGCCGGCACTATGACCACGGGGGAGGGGGCGTGCGATGTAAGTAATGTACTTTAAATACGTGTTTTGTTTATGCAAGAAACTTGCACGCAAGTGTTACGTCACACAAGCTTGCAGGCCACAATTAAAGGTAAGACCGGACTAGACCGAACAGCACGGCAGCGGAGCGACGTGACACGATGGGGGAAAATTTTGTTTTATTATAATTATGAGAGATAGAAAACGTTCATTTTTACACTCAAACTGACGCTAACATGAAAAAAAAAAAAAATTACAACAACATCGCAACATCGCTATTCTTCCCTGAGCGAGGGTGAGGCACACGCCTCATCTGCTCCACCTTAGCTACGCTCGTGGTAGAAGCATATAATAACATTTTAAGATGTAAAATAAATAATGACATTATTGCAGCTACTTGCATAGTAAAAACCGGTCCTTCCTCGTGGTCAAACTATTTTGTCAAACTGATTTGACCACAAGAAATAGTTCTTCCTTGTGGTCAAACTGTTACGTAGTGAAACGATTTTGTCAAACTGATTTGCCCACAAGGAATAAGTTCTTCCTCGTGGTCAAACTGTTACGGTTTAAGAAAATTACGGGTTCTTCAGCGTTAACGTAATTTGTCTAGGAATTGACCGATACTTATTTTTTTATGCAAAAATTGTAATTGGCATTTCATTATATATTATTAGGACACAAATATTTATGTGATGAATATAAGTGTTTGTGTTCGTCTGGGTGTTTCTTATGTATTATAAGTATGTATTTACAAAAAAAAAAGTATATAAGTATTATATCCATTGTCTAGTACCCATAGTACAAGCTCTGCTTAGTTTGGGACTAGATGGTGCTGTGTAGAAAAATGTCCCAAAAATATTATTATTATTATTATTATCTTGTATCTCTTTGGACATCACGGCTCATCTTCCGTGCGAAAGAAGTCCGGTCCTTTGGAAGGCATACACGGGGACACAGGTCCAACGCGCAGAGGCCCCTTTGAGAGCTTTAATCTAAAATGGGGTGGGGCACCAACCCGGGACTATCCACGGCTGCACTATTGGAGAACAGTCATGGACCGTCCCGGGTGGGTGCAAGACTATTGTAAAATATGGTGAAAAATATCTGGTCTATGGGATGGGGTGTTAGGTGGACTAGATAACTTCTATTGCCGGAAGAAAACGGCGTCTGCCTTTCAACATTTAAAATTGAAGTGTTGGCAGACGGTGACTCGCCAGCTCACTAGCTGGGCCCCCTGAAAAGCCGCCAGTACATAGGCGAAGGGGGCAACAGACGTGTGAGCGGCTAGAGGTGTAGAGAGGTGTGGCCCCGGTTTCGCCGTCGCGGGTCTAAGAGACCCGGAGTGGGTTTCCCCGCTATTACGCCTTTAGACACTTCCACCCCCGAGCATATAGCCCTGGCGGCCCCCCTCTGGCCGGCCGATAAAGGCAAGCCAGAGTTGAGAGTCCTGCGGGCACTCTTGGGCTTCCACCCCAGCCAGCCAATAAAGGCAAACTGAAGACGAGGCCCTGACCGACTCTCTGAGGCAATAAGGTACGCAGTGTCGCCACTCACCAACAGCTCGCCACAAGCTGCCCTGCGGTTTGTAAGCTTTTCAGTAGACCTCATGATACATTTTTTATTATATGATGGGGTTGTAGAAAGCTAGTCTAATGTACCCTCCGGTTTTACGTTAATCTCATGATGAGGTAACGCCTTTCCCAGAGGGGGTTATTATTATTATTATTATAAATTTGCATTTTAATAAATTATAATTTTTGTTAACTTCGAAATAAGAAGAACCCGTAATTTTCTTAAACCGTAACAGTTTGACCACGAGGAACAACTTATTCCTTGTGGGCAAATCAGTGTGACAAAATCGTTGCACTACGTTACAGTTTGACCACAAGGAAGAACTATTCCTTGTGGTTAAATCAGTTTGACAAAATAGTTTGACCACGAGGAAGGACTGGTAAAAACATTTGAACTTAATACCGTTCTTAGCGTCGATTCGTTTCTCAAACTAAACTTTTGGTTAAGTTAATTAAAGCGATTTCAATGCATTGTACAAGCATCAAATATATCGTGACGAACAGATTGTTCAAAATAATCTGAATAACTAAGAAAATTAAACTATATTTCAATGATGCAAGGGGTATTTCAGAATGAACATAGCACACAACACCTGTCATTCTGACAAAAATTTTATACCGTTGATATAATGTTTAATTTCTTTAGATGTTTAAGTAATTACGGACCGTCTGTTCGTCCCGATATATTTGATGCTGACCATACCCACGCAAGATTGAAAGCTTTTGGAGCACAATACTTTCTTAAACTTGGCATCTCTAGTCATATAAGATAATGATTGGTAAATACCAATTCTCTGCGCAGGCAACTATCATTGCTATTGTATGCATATTAACAAGACACGCTCATACGAGCGGTAGACTTGGTCATGGCCACTCAATAATATCGTTGATTCCACCAACTTCTCCATAAATTCACAGCACGACGCGGGAGGGCCAGCGGTCGTAGCCGGTCGGCTTGTCGGAATCATCTCCTTTGGACCATCTATCTGCGGGTTTGCCGACGCTCCTACTGTATTCACCCTAGTGGGTGCCTTCGCAGACTGGATAGAGACTGTTAACGAGAGTGTATGTATTATAATCTGTGCATCGATCAGAGTCTAGGTCAAACTGCGGCTCACGGGCCCTACGCGGCCCTTGGCTGGTGTTTGTGCGGCCCGCGACATAGCAAACAATACATACATTATGTATTCATGCTCATTCCCATAATGCTATCTACGTTACTAATATAAAGCAATAATAGCTAATTGGGTAGTTGACACCATTAACCAATAATTCCAGGACACAACTTCTCTACGAAACACTTTATTTTAGCCCTGAAAACCCGATTATTTTCAAGTAACTGCAAAGTAGAATTTAGTTGTTCTAAAATCATGAATAGTTAGTCAATTGAATTTGCAAATAATTGACTTCACAGATTGCTATTGCCATACAACATCAAAGGGGCAATCGCGTTTTGACAGCTCATAAAAAATATGTCAGTTGATTGGTGGTGTTAACTATCCATAAATGTGCGACCCGCAGTGATTCCTCACATGGTCCTATGTGGCCCTTGACCAGAAAAGTGTGACGACCCAGTGGTCGTCACACTTTTCTGGTCAAGACCAGTGTCTAGGAGGTAAATCAGCGAACGTTTCAGCAATTCTCTATGCATAGGCATAATCAGCCTACTACACTGCTGGGTAAGTGCCTCTTCTCAGAATGAGAAAGGTTTAAGCCTTAGTCCATCCCGCTGGCCTGGTGCGGGTTGGCGGATTACACCATTGAAAACTATTAGGAGCCCCCTCAGGTGTGAAGGTTTCCTCACGATATTTTTCTTCACCGTTAATGCAAGCGATAGTTAAACTCTGATCCGTACTTGAAATCAAAAAGTCAGAGGTGCGGGCTGAGTTCGAACTCGGTCAGCGTTGAAATCTGGCCCGCACCTCTGAATCCTTCTGCATGGCAGATAAGCGTTCAGGTAGGCTGTCATGTCTTTATTTGTCTCATTTCTCCATGATAGATGTAATATTCATACCAGCCTCTAAACACCAACACTGACGACGAGTGATCTATTACGTGAATAATATAACCACAAAAAAAGGTTCTTGTGAAAATATTCCAATACACATGACCAAAAGATTGGTAAAATAAGCATATCAACATTAGCACATGTGAATGGTGCAGCTCATTGTTTTGTTATAATTACTTTGAGAACCTTTAACTCTCTTGTATTAACGGTGAAGGAAAAACATCGTGGTAAAAAAAGAGGACTTCAGATAGTGTGTGCAGTTTACCAATCCTGACATAGTCAGCGTGGTGTATTTAGGTCTAAACCCTTCCCATTATGCAGAAGAAGCCCAGAAGTGGGACAGTATGGGTTGATTACGAACATTCTATACTCGCAGAGAGAGAGGGACTAGCCCATACTTTGTTCGGAGCCCCAGGCCCAGATAAATGTCAGACCATTGAAAAATACTGGCGAACGGCCAAATCTGGTTGAACTGAGAAACGATCATAAGATAGTTCAGAAAATCAGAGAGTTAATGCTGGTAACAATGTGCTCTTACTTGATAACGATGCCTGACTGTGGAGTTAGCAGTAAATTACAGTGCTCAGCACATTAAATAAGCGTGTGGAGACGGGCTAGTTTTCATCACCGCATGCTGGAAGTAGACACATGTCCTAAGATTCAACTTAACCCAGCGCGCTTGGTGGTAGGAACTAAACGGTCCGCCTGGCTAGGTAACATCCTCACTTTAAAGTCGTGTGTATGATAGCCAGAGGGGTCAAAGTCAAAGCATTTATTTCAATTAGACCATTTACAGGCACTTATGAATTGTCGAGACAAAAAAAAAGAAGTTACTGCCGCGTTCCAAAGTGTAGATTCCTATGGAGAAGAACGGGCAATAAACTCCATGGTTACTCTTTTATTATTTAGGGGTATAAGGGAATCCCTCTATATCTTTGCGTTACTTGATTTCGTGTGTCTTTATAGCCCCTGTTTGTATTTACCGTCAGGTGTGACTAGGGTTAAAAGCTACCAAGTCAAAGAAAGAAAAAACCAAGATTTAGGTGTTATTAAAAACGACTTTAATTTACAGATGCCCCTATACTACCGAGGCAAGAGTCATTCCACTACCACAACGAAGTCATCAATCGGGGCATACCTGGCAACATACAGTATTCATAAAGACAGTGAAGAGGTTGTTGAGTTTGAGACACCGTTCACAACATACACAACGTCAACTGAAGTAACGGAGGAGATCACCACTCCTACACCAACGACTGTAGTTACCGTTGAAACCGATGTTGCAGTTGAAACCGACGCTACTACTCCTACTTTGCCAGTACCACCAGCTGGTCCACTCCGTCTCAAAAACGGTTACGACTCTGATGGAGGTTGGAGTATTGATTTGAGTCAATAAATAATTTGAAATGACTTTTGAGTTTGTTTCCTCGTATGACTCGTATCCTCTTAACAGCTTCTAGGAGACCGCGGTCTAGAACTGTCGTGAGTTACTGCCATAATTATCGAGCTTCGTGCATATAAATAATTCGAGTCAAACCCCCTCCACATTTTATCACCCCGGAAGGACATCTACCCCCTGGATGTGAACTGCAGTGGCCAATCTGGAAATCTCTCAACCGTTTGCGGACCCAGGTTGGCCGCTGTAAAACTAACCTGGCCAAATGGGGCATTCTTCACCCATCCCAAACGCAGTGGCAGTGTGGAGCACCATCACAGGACATGCGTCACCTCCTTAGTTGCCCGTCGTGCACAACCACCTGCACCATCCAAGATCTAAACGAGGCCAACGATAGTGCTGTACAGGTTGCTCAATACTGGTAGGACAAAATTTAGTACGAGTCAATCGACACGAAAAGAAAGAAAGAAATAATTAGCCCATTTCTGTCCCACGGCTGAGCACGGGCCTCTTCTCAGAATGAGGAGAGTTTAGGCATTAATCCACTACGCTGGCTGACTTCTCCACAACTATGTACCACGCAATAAATATTGTTTTTGACACATGTCATGATTGATGTTGGTTACGTTATGCAATTGCCCTGTTGGTTTACGGGTACTTTGAAAGACTAATTATTCATAAATAATGTCTTTAATGTACCGGAAGAGCTCGTGGCTAAATAATTACAGCCGCATAGACCGATCTTCCGGGTTCAGTCACGCTTGCCGAGGTTGGTCTGTGGATGGGTGACCATTTACCATAGCGAGTTTCCTCCGTGCCTCGGAAAGCACGTAAAGCCGTTGGTCCCGGCTGTTATTTGTAGATCTTTGACAGTCGTTACTGTTGCTCAGAAGACAGAAAGTCTGACAACCAGTCTTACCAAGAGTATCGTATTACCCAGTTACTGGGTTGTGGAGGTCTGATAGGCAGTCGCTCCATGTAAAATACTGATATTCAGCTGCATCCGGTTCGACTGGAAGCCGACCCCAACATAGTTGGGAAAAGGCTAGGCAGATGATGAATGTCTTTAATGTACCTACACCCTGATTAGCGTGCAAGGTAAAGTTCTTTGTCAAGGCCAAAGAAATAGCTCAGTATACGCGAGCATTACCGCGGGCTAGCTTGTATGACCTGCCTAATAACAAAGGCTAAGTACACAAGAAGCAGTTTAGAGAGCGACTCAGCCACACTCGTCATATACGATCTATAGTCCTAAATGTAACGGAAGACATAGTACACGTATTGCAGTAGCTCAAAAATATAATTGAAGATTATTTCGACATACATAAAACTGTAGGCCAATTTGCAAAATGTATTTTACTAATCCGATGATCTACTAAAATTACTTTAAAAATAAAAGAAAAACCGACTTAAAAACAAAAAACAAAAAATATAGTAAATAATTACCATATTATAAAATTAACAGATTCAGACATCGGTGTCTTCAATTTGGTTCAGCGTGGATTAACACCGACTTCTGAAACTTATTTTATAACATGGTAATTATTTACGATTTTTTTAAGTCGGTTTTATTTTTTACTAGCTTTTGTCTGCGGCTTCGCTCGCGTAAAAAATATATTATTGTAATTTATTTACGGATCCCTAATTTTTTGATACTAAAATATAGCCTATAGCACTCAGGGATAACGTAGCTTCCTATTGGTGAAAGAATTTTTGAAATCGGATGATTAGTTTTGGAGATTACCTCCTACATACAAACAAACAAACAAACAAATTCTACCTCTTTATAATATTAAGTATAGATTTTTAAAGTAATATTATTTTTCTATTTTAATTGGCATAAACAGTATACATAAACATGCAATTACAGCAATCGCTGGTAATTTGCTGTTATCCATTGAAGAGTTCCATTGTCAATCTTCGAGACTCGTCATCAGATCTTCACCATATTAAAATGGGACCACTTCGGGAGAATATTCGTTCAAGCAAAAAATCGCTTCAGGTGTGCGTATAAAATTTGAAGAGTTCCCTCGATTTCTCCGGGATCCCATCATCAAATCCTGAACTGATGACCGTGGGACTACCTGGAAAGTATACCCTTTCAAACAAAAGGAGAATTTTCCAAATCGGTCCAGGTTTCGACGAATTGATAACCTCCTCCGTTTTTTGACGTCGGTTAAAAAGAGGGTAGTCACTACGAAAACCTCTCCTGCACTGGTGATGTGGGTTTTACTAGCCAATTTAAATACATCTATCCTAAAATCTACTAGATTTGAAGTTCGTCAAGCACGATTAAAGTTTTGGGAATCTTTTCGCAGACATCCCGCGTATACTAATTAACCACTTTGCCTAAACCAGGCATAGGGCAATGGAGGTCCAGGAGATAAGTGAACTTGTCCGCGTACGACTTATCCGGCCCGCCGTCAGTACGAGTCATTTGTGTAAATAAGAAAATGATGTATATGTTTGGATCTTCATAACTATGCGAGACAGCATGTTCAAGAATGAAGCTACGGTAAAATATATTGATGAATAAGATGACTGACGAACAGTTAGGCCATAAAATAACAACAAAAAAATAACAGCTTTGTTGGAATTCACACCGATAATCCAGCCCTCATCAAGCTGTGTCCCCCCAAACGCCCTCCAGCAACGTACTAAGCCGAGGTCCGAGTCCCACTAGGAGTCGTCCTTAGTGCTGTTATTGCAGGTAGTCATGATGTTAGTGCAGTACAAGTAGTTAGCTTACGTTAAATATTTTACTTCCCCCTCATTGGCTGGAGACCCTTCAGGTCTCGCCAATAATTGCCCGGTTACGTAAAAACGGTCCGCAAGGACCATCTACAAGCAGAGGAATAGAAAAAAGGTCTCATTGCAATGATATTCAAATCAAAGTCTTCTTCTTCCTGCCCTTATCCCATGTTACTTGGAGTCGGCGCAACACGTTTTCTTCTTCCATTCCGTCCTGTCACCCGTCATGATATCACTGACTCTCTTCTCTTTCATATCATTCTTCACACAATCCATCCATCTTATCTTTGGCCTCCCTCTTCCTCTCCATCCGTCCACATTTATATTCATAACTCTTTTGGTCACATGCGTTTCATCCCTTCTCTTCACATACCAAGACAAACGGTTTGCTTTCAGCTTTTCTGTCACTGGCGCTACTTTCAAACTTCCTCTAGTATACTCATTCCTGACCTTATCCATTTTGGTCACTCCACACATCCATCTCAACATTCTCATCTTCGCTACATGCAATTTTTTTTCATCCGTCTTCTTCACGGCCCAACATTCCGATCCATACAGTGCGACAGGTCTTATCACGGATTTGTAGATTTTCCCCTTTAACTTGAGAGGCATCCGTGGGTCGCAAGTTATTCCAGTGACCTGTCGCCATTTCATCCATCCTGAGTTGATCCGGTGCGTTAGGTCTCGGTCTTTATTCAAATCAAAGTACTCATTGTTTAATTACTAACCCCGCCCAATATTTCAAACATCCTACAGACCTAACCCACTGCAATATACAGCATGGTCACGTCCTGCTGTTTTTTTACAACAGCCATAAACACTTTGAAACATGTTGCGGGCAGTTACAATTAAGTGCTCGAGTTACCGGCAGATGGCGCCCATGTGTGTTATCGGCCTTTTATGGCACTTTATGGTGCGTGGCACGTGACTGGAACTGAGGAGTTAGGTGCTTTTTTTTGGTTTATTTTATTTTTACTGTGCAGGTATTTTTGTGCTGAAATTTTGTTTTGTATCTCTTTGTGGCAACTTTGGTGTACAAAATACGTGCTGCAGAGGTGCTAAATTTTCTGAGCTTTATGTCGGTCATACAGCCTTTATTACTGTCCAAATAAAATTTTGCATGTAATTACTCTCAACCGTTTGGGCACGGAATAGAATATAAAACTTCCTCACTGCACTCTGGGAATAAACGCGTGTTTTAGGATTCAACAAAACCCAGTACGCTTGGTTTATACGGTCTGCCTGGCTAGCTACCACCTGAACATTAAAGTCAGATAAGCAGTTTACTGTGTTCTGATGTGTGTATGTGACAGCCAGAGGGGTATAGGGGAATCCCTCTATAACTCTGTTCCTTGGATTCGTGTGCTCCATCTTAAACCCTGTTTGCGCTTACCATCAGGTTCGACTAGGATCATTACGCGAAAATGTTAATTCATAATAATAAAAAAACATTTTTAATTAACTGAGCCCTTAGAGCGCTAGCTGTTTCTTTATACATCATTCCTCTAGATATCGGGTCGGCGCAAGAAAATCGTCTCGGCAAATAAGAGCTCGCTTGAGAAGTGAGCTCTTATTTTATTTAGTACGCTTGAAACACGGCCAACGTAATCACGTCTCACGATGCCGCAGTGTGTAATTACAAGTTGCAAAAATAATACCCGAAAAAGCAATTTAACGGCCGGAGTGTCTTACTTTCGGTAAGTACATAAAGAATAAGTAATATTTTAAGCTTCATAAACTAGTAAATAATATCAAATTAGACAAAATTACCAATTTTAAACCAACGCCACAAATGTTTGTGCGTGTGTTGGCTATCCTTTAGCCAAGGCTCGCCAACACACGCACAAACGAAACAAAACGACGTAGATCGCAAGGCAATAACGGAAAAATGATCTTTATTTGTTGTTTCTTAAGGTTGGATTCACACTAAATATTGTTTAACTTATGTCATTTAATTTCTACATGACAAGAGTAATAAAATGCTTTGCTCGTCTTTTGTGACGAATGGTCGTAAGTATTAGATAATATTTTGACGATTTGTGACTTTATTAATAGGTGTCATGGTTGTTATTACGTTGAACTTAAAACTATTTTAAAACATTTTTCTCTGTTTGTTATTTTTTTACTATTATTATTCACGCGAACAGAACTGAGCTTGATTTTGTACGTAACCCTTTATCTAGTTGCTATTGTTGATCGAAGTTCTAGAGACCCCATTTCAGTTATTTTATGAAAACCTATTTACAGATACATAGTTAAAGATACTGGCGTTAAAACCGGAACTCACTTGTATATCAGTACTTTATGGCACAGGATATATAAATGGTCACTAATCCAAGATACTTGACGGCCTCGTCGGTCTAGTGGTCGCAAGCGCGACTGTTGAACGTGAGGTCCTGGGTACAATCCCCAGGTCGGGCAAAGTGTTATTCGGTTTTTCTCAGTAGCAGCCCGGTGTCTGGATTTGTTCCCAGTTGATGGCAATAGGCTCGCCCCCTATTACATGGTACTTAAACATAGCGGTGAAATGTGGGTGTACTATACACCTCTGCCCAACCCTTCGGGGAATACAGGCATGATGTTATGTTATATTAATCCAAGATAACACAGCATCAACGAGCCCTATAGAGATAACTGATATTTATAACTCTGTAACACCTTTAATCTCACAACTCAAAGGCCTGCTTACCCCATAACAACCAGCAAGAACACAAACGCCCCACAATAACGGCATTTCCTACAACTTGTAACAAATTCGCTCAGTAAATCTTGGCCTAATACCGCGGTGCAGACGTATGGCACCTATTACTGCGCACCGACGCGCTATGACACTATTTGTTAGACACGTTGTACGAGCTTGAGTGTTTGAACTGACACATTTTTTTGAGATAGAACAATTTAGAGCAGCTACTTGGAGAATTGAAGACTCGAATTGGTTGATTTAAAAATTAAAGCAGTTGCTTGGCTTTCTGCGCTTTTTGAGCGGATTCAATTTCCGCATGGAACAAACATTTTGTGTGTCACTTGTTCCTGTCTCAGTATTTTGGCGTGAGTACTGTATGTGTGAAAAACTATGCTGCATAAATAAAAATACATTAAACAACGTGCAAGTGAAGCCCTTTTACGAGTATATGGCACTACAATTGATCTAGTAACCCCATTTTAAATTTTACCTCTCCCCTTCGGTCACTAAGTATTGCAATGAAAACAAAAATATTTTTTCAATTCTGTCACTTGCAATATAGATGGACAATTATTATTAAAAACAATTTTTTCAAGTCGGTAGCATTAATACTTCCTGAAATAAGCACCCGTGACAGACAGACGGACGGACGGACTAAGTCACACCACATAGGGTTTCCTTTTTTACCATTTAGGTAAGGAAAAGTTTTTTTTTTAGTTTTGTAACTCATCAAATGACTTCTTCCGCTCTGTGCGGAGCGGAAGGGAGTGTCGGTCTCTTACTGACTAAAACCCATCCGTGTTCCTCCTAATGCCCTTTGCGTTTCAGGGCCGCGGTAACTCTTTCGAACAAATTCCGCAACCTTGGTACGAAACCCTAAAAACGTATTTAAAGATGAAAGAAAATGATTTCCTTACTGATCATGTTCTTACTATGTTTTGTGCTCGAGGTGAGCGATGATAATAAAATACATGTAGATCAGCTTATAACAATTATAGGTAGTTCCTAAATACAAGGTGGATTAGCATACACAAATCAAATCAAATCAAATCATTTATTTGCAATAAATAGGGTACATAGAATGGTGTTATATAAAATACAAAATTAGATCAAGCCCATTTAGCCATTATAAATAGCATGCAAATTTTACTTAAAAACTATTAGAAGCAGATTACTGAATATTCAAATTAATCATTATGCTTAAACAGATCACAAGATACATTCAGGCAACGAGATTATGCTTGCAATACAAAACATATGTAATACCACCTACTCAGAATAATTTAAAAACTCTTTGATGGAGTAAAATCTGTGATTTAATAACCAATTGCTTAAAGCTGCTATGAACCTATTTAACGGTAGTTCTTTAAAACGTGTTGGAATTTTATTGTGATGCTTATGCACATTACATAGCAGTTTTTTTGCAAACGACTAGTTTTGGGTATCAAACTCAGTACTAATCTGTTTGGGTTTCTAATATTTGTTCTCTGAGTAACATCTTTTGCGTGTTTGAATAAGCTATAGCGCTGTTTAACGAATTTACCTACCTCTAGAATGTATAGACAAGGCAGGGGGAGTATTTTTAAAATTTTAAAATATGGGTAACAGGACACATCCGGAGCAATATCGCATATGGACCTAATGCACCGTTTTTGAGCAATGAAAGCTTTATTTACATTAGTTCCATTACCCCAGATTAGTAACCCATAGCGAAGTACTGATTCCACATATGCAAAGTAGGCTGTACGTGCAGTATTTCTATTAGCCACTTTTACAAGTTTATAAAGAGCAAATGAAAATCCGTTAATTTTATTACCTACTTACTTTCTCTATTTGTTCATTCCAATTTAATTTACTATTTAAGATTAGTCCAAGAAATGTTACATTGTTTGCATTTAGTAGATTTTGTCCGTCGTAATTTATATTAAAATTTGAATTTTTAAAGTTATTAAAATTTATAAAATTTGTCTTTGATAGATTAATTTGTAAATTATTATTATTTAACCAGTTTATAATTAGTTTCAAAGTATTATTAATGTCAGTTTCATGTTGCAATAATGCCATTTTTTTATTAGAAGTTACTATGATCGATATATCATCAGCAAACAATATTGTCTTATGGTGTGTAACGTCAGGTAAGTCATTAATGTAAAGTAGAAATAGCAGCGGACCTAGCACGCTACCTTGGGGTACTCCAAACTCATTCCGCTGGTAATCTGACCTATGTATTTGGATATGGTCGTTTGTATTTGGTTGTGCTATTTCTACACATTGGTATCTATCCTCCAGATAGGTTTTCAACCAGGTAAGAGCCGGTCCCCTTATTCCGTTATGTTCTAATTTTTCCAGAAGTTGGCTATGGGAAACAAAGTCAAATGCTTTTGACATATCTAGAAAAACAGCTGTTGTGTAGTTTTGTTCATTGGCACTTTGCAGAATATCATTTACTAAAAAGAAAGCTGCATCTCTAGTAGATTTATTCTGTTGAAAACCAAATTGGTTTTGTATTATTACATTATTTTTGTTAAAAAATGATATTAATTTACCATGCATGACTTTTTCAAATAACTTAGAAAAGATTGGTAGCAATGTTATGGGCCTGTAATTGGTCATGTCTGTTTTATCTCCATGCTTGTATAAAGGTTTTACTACAGAATATTTGAGTTTATTGGGAAAAGTGCCTAATTGCAATGACAGATTGACTAGACGAGTAAGAATGGGGGTAATATCATTGCTGCATGCTTTTATGATCTTGGTACTTATGGAATCGTAACCTTCAGATGTTGTGTTGGCCAGAGACGTTATTACTTTATTTACATCGGTTTCATCTACTGGGGACAAAAAAATTGACTTTGGTTGATTGACAACCTCACCATACCACCACACATCTACACACCACCACATATGTTAGCAGCTACCGGTCATGCGTTAAAGACGCACGTTAATTTTAAGTTCTTTCGTCTTAGTTCTTAAGATTTTCTGTCATTATTTGGATAATACACGTTTTCTAAGCTAAACCCATTTCTCTTGTTTTATTTTAACTACCAAACTCCTGAGACAGTCCTACACAATTGTGAGTAGAATGTACAACGTACAAGATTCTACAAAACGTGACCCGCTGTGGTCAGTACGGGCACCATTCTCGGAATTATTTATGGTTTTACGTCAAAGCTTACCTGTACACTCGGTACTATAATAAGATCATGTAGGTCACCAATTTCCTTTCCAACGCAGTAGCATGTTAGTTTAGGGTAGTCGACATGACCGGCAATAGTAAGTAGTTGTTATTGCCTAGAGCAGACTTTCTCAAAGTGGGCAATAACGCCCCCTTGTGTGTGCTAGAAGTCTAAAGGGGCCTATGGGGCGCTAGAAAATGATTGATTCTCAAAGTGGGCGGTAGACGAAATAAGTTTGAGAACCTCTGGTAGCTGGGTTGCGCGCTGCATTGCAATGCGTCGGCCAGTGCGGCGCGTGTTATAGCAGTACGTCACAAGTCAGTCGAGTGCAGCGTTGCCAGAGGTCCCGATTTTGGCGGGATGTCACGATTTTGTAATCAAAATTAACTGTCCCGCGCGGGACAAGCTTAGTCCCGCTTTTCGGGGATTACTCGAAAGGAAACTTTAGGAGGAGCTCGTGGCTAAATAATTACAGCCGCATAGACCGATCTTCCGGGTTAAGCCACGCTTGCCGAAGTTGGTTTGTGGATGGGTGACCATTTACCATAGCGAGTTTCCTCCGTGCCTCGGAAAGCACGTAAAGCCGTTGGTCCCGGCTGTCATTTGTAGATCTTTGACAGTCGTTACTGTTGGTCAGAAGCCAGAAAGTCTGACAACCAGTCTTACCAAGAGTATCGTATTACCCAGTTACTGGGTTGTGGAGGTCTGATAGGCAGTCGCTCCATGTAAAATACTGATATTCAGCTGCATCCGGTTCGACTGGAAGCCGACCCCAACATAGTTGGGAAAAGGCTAGGCAGATGATGACTCGAAAGAAAACTTTAAAAGAAGTTAAATCTTCACAGAAATATGAATACCTAAGTAAGTAATTCTTATAAATAATTCTTACTTAATTATATTTTAAGGTTCATAATTATATTTCTGTGAAGTAATATAGCGTAAACCAGTCAGTTATTGTTAAAGTAACGTATTTTCATTAAAATACATTTTATAGAGCTATTTTTGCTATCTATTGTCATGTAAACATATTTTAAAACTCATAAAAAAGATATATAAGTATTTAAGTAATACTACTTATTATACCTATACATTTTTTTACTATGTCCCGCTTTCGACGAAAAAATCCCGCTTTTTACCCAAAACCTATCAAAATCCCGCTTTGCCAAAAAAAAATATCTGGCAACGCTGGTCGAGTGTCCTAGCAGCTGCATTGTAATAGTCTGTAAAAGCTCTAATTGAAATAAATACTTTGACTTTGAATGTCGTTACTGTGAGTCAGACAAAAGCGAGCGTGATGTCTCAGAGCCGAATGAATAGTACATAAGCCTGTTCCATTTTAAAAACTGTTAAATCTACTCTGACGTACTATGTCAGAGTAGATTTTGTTTTTAAATGACGTAACAAGCTTTGGATGTAGGTTTTCACTCCGAAAATATAGCAGTCGTAATATAATTTGAAGGGGGTACGTGAAAGGTTGCGTTTTTGAAATAAATTAACAGATGTTTATTATATTTTTTTTAATGTTGAAGTACTGCTTAATAGACAAAGTAGCATCAGAAATTTAAAAAAAACTTTTTACTCTTTAATACCGGCTTCCCACGGTGCGTGATATCGCGCACCGCGACGCACGAGCTCGCACCGACGCACCATGGGAAGCGACTCGTCTGTGGTAACGCGGACGCTTGCGGAGCGGTGCGCCGTATCCACATCACACACCCCCATAATGTGGCTTCCCATGGTGCGTAATTTTACGAATGATACCACGCACAGCCGGTGCGCGCTACCACGCACCGTGAGAAACCAGCTTTAGCCAAATACGAAATAAAAAAAAAACCTATTTTATTCAAAATTGAATACATATTTAAGAAATTGTTTAGTTTTAAGCATTACTACACTCGGGAGCAATGAATCTGAATGACCAACATAAACTTAATATCTCGGGAACTAAGAATAGCTAATTGAAATAAAAAGTATTTTATAGACTATTCAGTAGTTTTATTAATTTAATTTGAGTTGCATTAAATCGTTCATAAAATCTTTTTATTTATCGGCGCAAAGTTGCTAGTCTATCGGTTTTTTATCGGACACATTTCGGAGAGTGTGCTTTAAATCTGCATGATCTAATACCCCCATTCCCTTTTTTCTATCGGACGGCTAGAAGCACGAAAAAGCGCCATCGGTTCATGGTTGATATACCGAAAACCCGAACGAAGCGCTTTGATTCCACTTTCATTGTGAAAACCGCCAAACAGTGGAATGCGCTGCCCGAGTGGGTGTTCCCCGACAGCTACAATCTGGGTGTCTTCAAGTCACGAGTGAATCGGTTTCTTTTGGGCAAGCGTGCTCCATCGTAGACCGCATCATCGCTTAGCATCAGGCGAGATGGCGGCTAAACGCAGGCCAAGTAACAAAAAAAAACCTTTTATTTGAATAAGCTATCATTCTTAGTTTTCGAGATATTAAGGTTTATTTTGGTGACCCGAATTCATTATTCTACCTACGCACATTATTAGGTATAAATCATTTAAAATGTTTAAAAACCCTCTTTGCTCATAAAGTGGATAAAAAAAATAGGTTGTTGGTGCGACGTGATCGGCAATCAAAGCGTGTTTGCGTTGACCCAGCCACGTGACATGTCTGCCTCACTAACTAGTGCGAGACCTACACAACTCTCATTATAAGGTAATACCTGCTGACTTCGACATATTGTTGACTGTTACTTTCCCTTTTTTGAAATGTAATTCAGTCACGTTACAAAAAAGGCAAATGCTTTTGGAACCAGTACTGCACAGTACTGTCTAGATAAAGGTATTAGTTATCCAGTAAGAAATCAATTATAAGACACGGATAGATATTGTACTGAATTCTGTATACAACGTGTAACAGAAGTCCATAGAAAGAAATAGAAAGGAGACTGATGTAGTTTAAAAAAAGCTATGCTTCTTTGTATTCAATATTTTTACAGGTGATTCTCTACTTGGTATACTCACTTATCCTTCAGTATTATTTCAGACTTTTTTAATGCGTTGTATATATTTATTTTATAGGTCGGCAATCGCAGCGTGTTTGCATTGACCAAGCCACGTGACACGTCCGTCCCACAAGTAGGAGGCGATAGGGTGAAAGACATGTATTACCTGCCACCTATAAATCAAATATACAGTGGGGGGCGAAGCCAAGAGTATGACGCAGATTGCCTTAGGCACCGCTCTTGTGCTTCTTACATTAATAACTAGGTGAACTTAGGGCCAGTCCACATCTCCACGTCATGACGTCGTCAACGTGGAACGGTGCGGTAACGCGGCACGATGCGTTGACATAATGTGCAAATTTACGTTACGTACTCGGTCCTGTATTTTTATATTTAAGTCAACTACCCATGGTTTGAGTGATAACGGTGTTTACCCTTACATGCTGTATTTATATTAAATCTCACACATTTTTACTTAAACGAGCGACGGATAAACTGTATCGTTTTATGATGCTTTGAAGTTCCCCACTTTGAACGTTTTCCAATATGCAGTTACTTCCATTTACTTTATTTTATTAAGTAAGACGTTACAATGAAGTGACGTATTACTTAATAAAATAAAGTTGAAGCAACTGGCTGTGAAGCCATGTGCTTCAAGTTTATTTTGAGTTATAACATTTTCTTGAACTCTCTTTTCTTATGGTCTCGTTTGCTGAAAGACGTGGAGAACTCAAGGTAACTTCTAAAAACTAGAAACTTCCAAATCATGGAAGAGTCAGTTTATCTTCCAAGACTTTTCACCAAAATAAATACTCTGGTTAAGCTTTGAGTAAATCAAATTGTTTCCTTTCTCTACATAGGTATCGTGCTCTCTTTTGAAATAACGACAATTTTTTTCTTACCTTTTTATTTTATGTAATCTTCTTCTATTCCTCTTTTTCTACCTACCTATCTTTGATTATTTTAATTGGTCTTAGACCATTTTAAGTAAAATAAAATAAATAAACAACAGTTTACTCGAAAAATGTGTAAGCCTTGTGTTCAACAGCATTAATTATCCGGTTAAACAAATGTACTATAATTTTAGTTAAACAGCTGTTTAACCAGAAACTTTGTTTTGGTGAACACCGACCCTAGAATTATTGCTAGACAGTTGTTTAAGGCGATACCCTGACCAAAACCTTGCGAGAGTGCGTTTTTCTTCGTTATTCAGAGACTATTAACTAATTAGTTAAGAGAAATAAACTAAATCTAAAAGCACATTATTAATGTTCGATATCTTATCATCACATTCCACGTTCTACTTTGTTTTTATTGTGTTATAAATACATTTAAAATCTACTTTTAAAAAGTGACTAAAATTATTGATTACATGCATCTGTTGCTAAAGGCAACGCTCTAATAATTTGAGGATTACACTAATGGATAGAGAATTAAAAAATCTATAAATTCCACGTTTTATTTAATTTCGAAAGATCGCTATTCTTTTTTAATTAAAATAATTCCGAAAATTGTGTGAGTTCTACGTTTGAAGGGGCGTGCGCAGGGTGCGGGCGGCAGTACGCTGCGTGCTTTCGTACGAGGAGGCCGTGTCGCTCTCGTCGTCGTCCTTCCCGCCGCAAATATTTATAATATTTTAAGAGTACCTACGAATAGACGCTTTTTATTTAGTTTAATTTTAGGATAAATAAACCTAGTGATAAGAAATTAATTTTGTGTAATTTGAAAATGCCTAAATTCAAGAAGAATAAACGTCAAAGATGTCAAAATGCTCTAGAGATGAATGAAATTCTGTAAGTAATTTTTGATGCATTATGCAAAGTTTACCAACCTGCTTTTATTCCGATAAATACCTACATGTAATTACTACATGGTATCTTTTTATTTTAGGAAGAGAAGAAAAATACCGGAATGCGCATTTGACAACGAAAATAATAATTCAAGTTTACCAATAATTGAAAATGATATTGGGTAATCAGATGCACTTTTGAGTCCATAGAGTTATGAAATTACAGACAAAACTTATGAAAAATGTGATATTTTTTTGTGGTTACCATGAAAATAATATGAACCTTTTCAAATGTACAGCTAAAATATGTATCTAAATGATTTATTACAAGTAATTCAGTTTTGTTTTCATGCAAGATCTAATATAATGAATTCTTTATTGAAGGCTAAACAGAAACACTGACAATACGCCAGTAAACGACTTGAGTCAAGAAACCATAGAATTAGAGGATAGGTACGTGTCTTGATTCAACTGAAATGGTTGAAGATGTAGAGGTTTGTTTATTTATTTTTTTGGTTTGTAGATATTATTGTGCACAAACACATAGTTGTGCTTGTGATTAGGTAAAAGATATCTAAATAGGTACTAGTACTAAGTAGATATTAGTACTAAGTAGATCAGTAGGTACTAATGCCTACCCAGTATAATCTAATCACAATACCTTGGTAGGTATTGTAGTTAGGTATAAATAAGTAGATACTAAGTAGGTAGGTATAAATACCTCTTTATCTACATCTATTTTTAGGAGCCTTTATTTAATCTGAATATACGTAATATTGCTGATTTATTTAATTATGCATAGTTTTTTTTTTTTTGCAGTAAGAAATATCTTGTGAGGCTGAATAAAGCAATAATGAAAAAATAATAAGCAGAAGAATAATTGATGTCAGCCACTTCTTTTCGGAATTAATAAAAATTTCCAATCATGGTCCATTGGGTTGCAGCGTCACCGAACTACAACTTATCGGAGAAACACAAAAGGGCTTAGAGTCGAAATTTACGTTTAAATGCCAATTATGCAACGAATTTTTTTTAATAGTAAATGATAATTGCAGTGAAAATTATTTATCAATAAATAAATACGCAGTCGCAGGTACTATTGCAATAGGCGCGGGAAATTCGCAACTAAACGAGCTATTGTCATCAATAAATCTTCCTTCTTTGTCCGAAAAAATATATTCAACAAACCACGAATTAATTAGTAAAAAATGGGAAAGTGTTTCCATAGAATCGATGAAGCATGCTGCAGAAGAGGAAAGAGAGTTTGCACTTGCCATTTTATTATTGACAATACAAGTGCTGTGCAAAATCAAAATCAAAAGTTTTTATTTCACATAAACCATTACAGGCGCTTATGAAAAGTCGAATTTAGGTGCACGGTTCCAATTAGTCGTTTCCTATGGAGAAGAGCCCGCAAGAAACTCCATGGATACTCTTTTAAAATCCATATCTTTAACAATTTGAGTGGGTACAGTTATGACTTAGAATAGTTATGAGAGAGCAAAGTAGGCTTAAGAGCAGGAACCACACAAATAAAACAAAATGAAAAATATGGTCACAAATTAACTAGGTATCCAGGCATCTAGCAAGTCTACAAAGCTCTCACATTTACAAAAGGTAAAAGGACGCTAAACTATATAAAACAACTGACATGGTTAATTGTCATCAAAACACATTACAAAGAAAATCACTGTATAATAAGATAAAGATATCTTGAGAGTAACGTTAGTAATAAAAAAAAAAGCTAATCGTAATGAGGTTAGTTAATAGACATACACATACGACGTTAATGAGGTACCAGGGAAGCCACATGTGCAGAAGGAGTTATTGCCAAGCATCTTTATCGTCAACGTACGACTTGTAATATGCTTTTTGAATAAGGGCACGTTTAATATGGGCTTGAAACTTTCCCTCGGTAAGATCAGTTACAGATTTCGGCAGCTTATTATAAAAACGCACGCCATTTCCTAGAAATGACTTATTAGTTTTACTCAATCTAAATTTGGGAACCACAATTTTATGTTTATTACGTGTATTTTATCATGAAAATCGCGTCTAACATTAAACATATGCAAATTTTTCCGAACATACATAATATTTTCAAAGATGTGACGGCAAGGTAAGTATATTAGATAATATCTTTGAACACGTTTCTGAGTGACTCGCGGGAACCTATATTGTAGATTGCACGGATTGCTCTCTTTTGTAAAATAAAAACAGAATCTACGTCAGCTGCTGAGCCCCACAACAGAATGCCGTAGGACATAATGCTGTGGAAATATGCGAAGTATACTAACCTAGTTGTAGCTACATCAGTCAGCTGCCTAATTTTACTAACTGCGTATGCAGCAGAACTTAACCTAGCCGACATGGTAGTAATATGCGCACCGCACTGCAATTTTTAATCGAGAGTTATACCTAAAAATACGGTGTCATTAATTGTATTAAGATTATTGCCTTCAAGCATTAAATTTAAACCTAGTTGGGGAACATTTGGTACTGAAAACTTAAGGCATTTTGTTTTGTTTGCATTAAGTAACATATTATTGGCTGTAAACCATTTAGAAAGAACAGTAAGGCTCTCGTTAACATGTAAAACGTCCCTATCTTTTCTATCTATTTTGAAAATAAGAGAAGTGTCGTCGGCAAATAAAATTATGTCTGATAAGTCGGTCATCATATAGGGTAGATCATTTATATAGGTTAGAAACAATAAAGGTCCAAGAATTGAGCCTTGAGGCACGCCCATCTTAACTAGAGACCCCGAAGATATCGCACGGTTAGCACCAACTTTTTGCTGTCTATTGGATAAATAGGAGAAAACATGGTCAGCAGCTCGGCCACGAATTCCGTAGTGGTGTAATTTACAGATGAGGGTGTTGTAGTCAACGTAGTCAAAAGCCTTGGAGAGATCACAGAAGATGCCAATAGCATCCTGATAGCTCTCCCAGGATTCCAAAATATGAGTACTCTGTGTACGATTATGCCTTTTTGTCACGTGATTTTCCGAAAGGCTAGGCAGGCATCGTATATTACCAGTCCAATACAATATTAGGGAACGCTTATTGCCGTCTACTGGCCTTATTTAATCATTGCTTTCACAATTATGTATAAATAAATATAATTGTGTATAAATAAAAAAAGTATGTGGATAAAAATCTACGTGTTTTTTTTTTCGTTTAACCCCATCAATCAGTTGGACAAGGATGATGTCAGCGTAAGACTATTCTGTGGCGTAAGCAACAAGAAGGCGTAAGTAATAAGCATAAACTGAAGAGAGAATTGAGTGATTATTAATTTGAACTGACGTAAATATATAACATGTAACGTTCGTAAACTAACCGCCCAACATTAACCTTTGGGCAGTAGCCCGCCAGGCACAAGACTCCGCCTGGTTGGAGGATCCTCCCTTTGGTTGGAGGAACACCATCTCTTGTTCCTCTATAATATCTAAACACAACAAAATGAAAAGTTTTTTTGCCTGTTAGTAATGATTTTGTTTGTGTTTTTTTACTTGAAGTGCGAGTTGATAAAATCTATCAGGGTACGTTCACATGACAAGCATTCAACGCGCGTTTTGCTAACGCGCGTTTACAACTACATACATTTTATTCAGGCCGTACACATGCTAACGCGCGTTTTAATAAGCTGTTGTCAGCGCGCGTCAACGCGCGCTTTGAGATCATTGATTTTCTATATTACCGTTCAGATGAGCGCGCGCTTTCGACGTGTATAGACGTATTTTAGGGTTCGTTCGGTTCTTCCAGAAATCGTCCGAAATGGAAACGGAAGCTTTTAATACCGCATTATTTATAGTTGAAATAAAGTTTAGAGTTTAGCGTTTTTATCTGCTACGAGTTCATCGTTTATGAGCCAGTTAGTCAACAAATGACTTGATGGACATTCTGAAGTAGTTAAAAAATTTGATTCCGAGTTGCTTTAACTTAGGATACAAAGTGAAGTACTGGCTTTCAGTCAGCCTGTATGAAAAAATTGGATGGACCCAATATCTTCTGTCGCGTCGTTTTTGCCGTCGGTATAAAATCACCGTTAAAACTGTTTCTCCGTTCATCTTCGACAAAAATGTAGAACTCACTCTGTAGAAAATGAACTACGGCCGCCACGGCAACGCGCGTTCAAGGCCTGACAAGCGCGCTCCATGTGAACATTATACAAAAATTTAACGCGCGTTCACCGCACGTTGAACGCTTGTCATGTGAACGTAACCATAAACAGTGTTGAGATATCGATACCCATTACGTCTGTGAAGTTTACACAAAAAAAAAGTAATTTTTAAACTAATATTTTAAGTGACTTCACACTATCGACGATTGATGACCCCAAAAAAAACATCATCAAATAAATATCTTTTTTAACGTCTGCAGAGTTTCACTAGCTAATTTAATTTGACCCTGTATAGGTACAGTAAACGCTCAAAACTCCATAGGCATGCTAAGGACTACATTGCTATAAACCCGAGCACGATACAGCCAATGCGTGTGCATGTGCGTGTATAAGTGATGTCTCAACATTCCACAGATAACACACACTAATATATTGTCGTCGCACTACGCGAAAAACGTTCCTTTCTTTATAAGATTTTTTTATTGAATGCCGTGTCTGTGCATTCGAAAGTCTGTGATTTTCACTTATATTCCTAAGTTGTTCGCCAGTTGGCGTTAGTAGTACTCACGAAGTATTGTAGAGGGGGGGGTGCGGCAAAGAGGGAACAAATGCTCAAGGTCATTTGGTCAGGGAAACGCCTACAAGGAAATTAATGTTCGCGAACATCAGCTTAAATAATTATTATGAACATGTCGTTCAACCTAATTTTAAAACCATACATAGTTCTACAGTTGCAATTTGATAAGAAAATTGCTTTGTTAAACACCGGAAAAGCGTTACGAGAGTAAAGTGCACTTATTGCATTATAAATCTATACTAATATTATACAGAGGTAGATTTTTTTGTTTGTTTGTATGTAGGAGGTAATCTCCGAAACTATTCATCCGATTTCAAAAATTCTTTCGCCAATAGGAAGCTACGTTATCCCTGAGTGCTATAGGCGATTTTTTAGGATCAAAAAAATTAGGGATCCTTAAATAAATTACAATAATGTAACCCAAGGTATCAAAAATGGGCTTATCTATACTTCAATTAAAAGAGGTAGAATTTGTTTGTTTGTTTGTATGTAGGAGGTAATCTTAACGCGAGCGAAGCCGTGGGCAAAAGCTAGTCACTAAATAAAATCACTTTTACAAACCAAGCCCGCCAAGAACATTTAAAATAAAGTGCTCATATTAACGCCACAGTGCAACGCCCTCCCGTTCATAAAACCGTCAGCACATTCGTCACGGTATAACAGTCAGCGGCAAGTGCATTAGTTTTCAGTGCACTGCGTCGACGTTGCGATTGGTTGAATTCTCGAGCGGGCCGTCTATCACACCGTAGCGTAACTCATGAATATTAATTGCACGAAAGTTTGGTGCTTTTGTAAACGTGGTATAAAGAGAAGTTTGAAACAATGAGGTTGTTAGAAAAGGGTTTTTCAATAGGTTCATACGTGAGACTTGGATACACTTTAGCTTCTAGTTAAACTACGTTTCTATAAGAAACGTTGATTGTTACTTCAGAAAAGCGCACGATATGTAAGAAGAGGACACGATTTGAATTATTCAAAAGAGAAACATTATGTAGGTATTAATAGGCATGTTGACAACATCAATAAATTGCAAATCTAATTAGTCCGCCAGTTAGAGTTTTGAAAAATAATGGACACGTAGGTATTTTTTCTTTTGTTAAATCTATGAATATTTGGAAAGATAAAACTCGAGAGTGGGGGCTTGTGACGTCAGAAGCAAGTAAAAATTGTACCTGTCTTGCTTGTGACGTTTTGCCAATTTTAAAAGTGTCGTATCTTTGTCAATTTAGGTTTACGAAACAAAAGAAAAAATACGGGTCAAATATTTTTTGATAAACTTACTGACGGACTAATTAGTTTTTTTCAGTCAAATACCCTATTGTACCATCTTCTCTGATAATTGCAAACTATTTACTGAGGACACGTTTGGCGCAATGGCGAAGCGATTGGCTTTCTGTGCTACGGCTTGCGGATTCGGACGGAACGGATCACCGACAGAGTAAATATTTGTATGGCCTACAGATAGAATGTTCCGGGTCTAGGTGTTTGTGCAATTATAGATTTTGTATCTGTCATTTCAGAAAACATTTATCTGAGGAATAAAGTTGAAGTTTTTACTGCAATTGTATAGAAATTCTGTTAACACGCGCGCATTGTGCGAGCCTTGTTCGAGTCGTGTAAAAGAGGCGCATCAAACAGTTGCAGTAACTGCACACGTACCAAGCGCATTCGCGGCGCTTTCGGCAAATCTGTACAGACCCTTAGAGCCTATGCACACGACGTCTTCGGTTAGTCCCCCTATGCTCTAGTCCCGCTATGCTCGACTCGTGAAATAACTACTAAAAAGTTTCGCTATGCACGAAATCACATTCGTGGGCAGTGATGAAGAAAACTGTTACACTATAATATTTTATTTAACCATTTAAAAAGTAAATTAAGAAAACCTAGTATGTAAATATGTTATCCTATTCTTAATCATCATTAAATATATTAAAACAGGTCAAGCTTTGCCCTTCTTATGAGAAGCATGTATCGAACTGGTTTTTTCAGGGTAACCATAATAATGAGCCCTTCTGCGAATCATTACCTCGTCCTTCTCTTTCGCTATTATGTCAATAGTCTACAGACTTCGTTAAATCTTGTAGGTCCAGTATTGACTTACAGCTCTATTCATAAACATTTCTTAACTTAGAATTGCTCTGAAGTTCATTTGTCCTTGTCTGTCATTTTGACTTTTTTGATTGTCAGAACGAGACAAAACAAATTTTAACTTACAGACGCTTACGCCTAAACGAATAGTGCCATTAAAATTTTGACTTGAATTCAAACAGTTTTCTTTCCTACTGTACCTTCCATTGTTTACGTAGAATCGAAGAATTTCGTGCATAGCGAAGCTTTTTAGTAGGTATTTTTCGAGTCGAGCATAGCGGGACTAGAGCATAGGGGGACTAACCGGACGTCTTTTATACGCGCCGTCGACGCGTGTTAACGTCAAACTCCACACATTAAAAAACGTGATTCAAGTTTTTATGTTTGGAGTTTGCAGCTTACGCGCGTCGACTGTGCGTAGAAAAGACGTCGTGTGCATAGGCCTCTATACAAGCTTAGTTTTAGTATATACTAAACCTCAAACTAGTTTGTTCAGAATCACTAGGAGAATCGATTGACATATTTTTTACACCACATTTTTTCTATGTTTCAGTAGTTTTCTACCCATAACAGATGACAGGAATAGACACCTTGAGGCTTGAGACGGTCCTCTCTGTCAGTTTCTATGTATTAGACAACCCCTGCATAGCACATCTCAGGCATTTCACACTTTTTTAGGGAACTTAACGCGACATAAACTAAGGTGTAACTTGGAGATTTACTAAAAAAAACATATTCAGGCAGTTCTGATGAAAATCTTGTTGGGGTGTATCGGTTTTCGTATAAAGTAAAAATAAGGTTGTATAAACGCTACCCCACGTTGGTAAAGTCGGGTCTTAGAAACATGACTGTACATTTTCCTCGTCATTATAAACTTCAAATGCAAAATTTACCCACAACCACAGAGTCGGTGTCACAGTACACAAGTCAAGTGATTAATACAAGTTCATAAATTCATGTTACGAACTAGCGATGTGCCGCACAGCGTCATTAGTTGCCACTCAACCCTGTAATTGCTACTGCTTCTGGGCACATGGCATGTGCTCGCGTAGGGTTAATTGTCGGCAATTTGCAAGTAGCTACTTTTGAGATGTGCCTATGGTATGTAAAGGATTTAATTTGCTGATCGTGAGGTCCTGAGTTCAATTCCAAGGTCGGGAAAAGTGTTATTGGGTTCTTCTGTGTGAAAATTCTTAGTAGCAGCCCGGAGTCTGGATTTGTGCCCGATTGATGGCAATAGGCTCGCCCCCTGTTTCATGGGACTTAAACATAACGGAGAAAAGAGGGTGTACTCTACATCTCTGCCCGTCCTTTCGTGGTATACAGGCGTGATGTTATGTGTTATGATAATCTTGAAGTGTGGTTGGTAATTGAGGTCATTTAGAATAACAAAATTGTTGTTAGTTTGATGTTACTTCGTTCGTGTTACTCACAGTTAGTGCTAAACTTAGTACCTACACATGTAACTGATCTGACTGAAAATCAGCACTGTTGGTGTTGTACATACATACATACATACACTCACGCCTTTTTCCCATGGGGGTAGGCAGAAACTGTAGAACGCCACATGCTACGATCCTTACATACTCCTTTCGCTTCGTCCACGGTCATACATCTTGTCATGTGTTGGTGTTGTATGTTGGGAAAATTAGTTCCAATGCTGTCACAACATAGCATTATGCTGAATGATGACCCATTCACATGCGAATGTTACGCATTTCTGTATTATTAGTCTACTAATTGTACTTGTTACGTATTTTGATTTACGGTAATTTTACACCCTTTGGCATTCTGGTATGTAGTGTGTAGATTTGCAGGCTGAAAAAAGGTATGTTCTTTCTTTTTTTCTGTCTTTTAAATCGGTCGTGAGTTCGAATTTTAAAACCAAGCAGATCGCTAATATTTATGCAAATTATGCATTAATGATTTACGAGGTCAGCTCATGCAGTAGCTCGAAATATAACAGAGCTGAGTAGATCCAAACGGAATCTTATGGAAATTCTAACTTTTATTTTAGAAATCTCCAAAAAAATGTCCTATATACAAGGTTAGTCAGAAAGGGGGTACTAATCCGAAAGGGTGTTAAAGTACACATAATAATGAATAACTTTTGTTCTACAACTTTCCCCAAAAGTCAATAGTTTAACCCGGCGAGCATGAGGTGAAAAAAAGTTACTTCAAGAATGTGGCAGGGTGGGACATACCCTTATCTTAATGTATCGTAATGTAGTTCTTATTATTATTTTTTTAATTTTGTTTATTTTATTTTGTAAGATAATGAATTATTTAATGGAAGTAAATGAGAGAAGTTCTTTATAAAATAATAATTATTTATTCATTCATGTTTTTCTGATACTATAATAATTATAGGAACAAAATTTAGGCTTTTACAAAAATTAAGAATTTAACAAAAATATTAATGTTTGGAATGTAAATCAACTTAAAACTAAAAGATAATGAGATCCTCCTCCTAATTAAACTGTTTTTTAATTTTTTTTAATTGAAAATACGATTAATCAGTACTGTTGAGATCAGCACAATTTTCGCAAGTAAATTTTGCATGCTCCAAACATTTATGGGCTTGGCACAAGAATTGTAGGAATGTTTGGTTTTTTTATTCTTCATAAATGGACAATCCTGGCATCTGACATATCATCTGGGTACATTTGCATGTCTAGGTGAGGGCTCACCAAGCTGTTTTTCGAATAGCTGGCGGATGAAACTTTTTTTTTTTTTTTGATATTCTTGAATGTACTATGTGTTCGTAAATCATTGATAAGCCCAAATTACGAATGAATTCTGTTGTCTTGATCGTAACTAATGAAATAAAAAATAAAAATGTTCAATAAATGAACAAATCCATATAAATTTTAATAAAAAAATAAAGATTAAAAAGCTAAAAACAACAAACAAAAACAAACAAACAACAAAGACAACAAACAAACAACAAAGAGCTAAAAATAATAGAAAAAAAACTAATAAAACAGTTAAAAATCATGATTACATCATTACGTAAACAAAATACGTCAAAAATGAGGCAGGGTATAACATACCCGAGACAAGTTTGCGCAAGTATATTGCGGCTAGTGCCTCGCGCCACGCTGCGATCACGCCACTAACCTATCCCGCACACCCCTGCCTCCAGCTACTGAGCCAGCTAGTGTCGCCAGACGAGGATTTAAGAATATACACTACTTTTAAATTTTACCAGGGTGTGAGATACCCTGGCTCATGCTCGCCGGGTTAAGGGCCGATTTTTCAATCGTCAGATAAATTTTATCCAAGGAATAAATATGATGGTTTGACATATTTTCTACACAAAAGCTGTCAAAACGTCAAACTTATTCCCCAGATAAAAGTTATCTGACGATTGAAAAATCAGACCTAAGAGAAATAGCTGGTCGAAGATATCAAAAAAAAAATCGCTAAAATCTATCCACCCCCCAGTTATGATCAGCTGTGTTTGCATTTTAGGTTATATTTGGGGTCATGAATCAGAAGCACTAATTTCTGAATTTGTAACTAAAACAGGGATGAAGAATTTTTGAAAAAACTAAAACAATAGTAGATTGTTGCACCGAGCGCAAAGTGAGTCATTAATGCACGAGTGTTATGTTGGTGCCCGAGCGCAAGCGAGGGCACTAAATTAGCACGAGTGCATTAATCACTCACTTCAGCAAGGTGCGTAATCTACTTTTCTTTCAACTACCAATTTACCTACCGTGATAAAATATACCTACTCAAAATAAAAACTCAAGTTAATGAAAACAAGGTTATCCTGCGACTTTTGCGGCAAAAGGTTATTAACAATTTCATTTGCAGCTGTTTTTATACTTTCTGGACTTGAATTCATATCGCTATCTATTTCCATTTTTTTAAACTTTTCTTGCTAAATAAGAAGTTTTACAATTCAAATTCAAATTCAAAAGTTTTTATTTCACATAAACCATTACAGGCGCTTATGAAAAGTCGAATTTAGGTGCACGGTTCCAATTAGTCGTTTCCTATGGAGAAGAGCCGGCAAGAAACTCCATGGTTACTCTTTTAAAGTCCATATCTTTAACAATTTGAGTGGGTACAGTTATGACTTAGAATAGTTATGAGAGAGCAAAGTAGACTTAAGAGCAGGAACCACACATAAAAGCAAAATGAAAAATGTGGTCAGAAATTAACTAGGTATCCAGGCATCTAGCAAGTCTACAAAGCTCTCACATTTACAAAAAGTAAAAGGACGCTAAACTATATAAAACAACTGACATGGTTAATTGTCATCAAAACACATTACAAAGAAAATCACTGTAATAAGATAAAGATATCTTGAGAGTAACGTTAGTAATAAAATAAAATAAAGCTAATAGTAATGAGGTTAGTTAATAGACATAGGTACACATACGACGTTAATGAGGTACCAGGGAAGCCGCATGTGCAGAAGGAGTTATTGCCAAACACCTTTATCTTCAACGTAGTCCTTAGTCTTGTAATATGCTTTTTGAATAAGGACACGTTTAATATGGGCTTTAAACTTTCCCTCGGTAAGATCAGTTACAGATTTCGGTAGCTTATTATAAAAACGCACGCCATTTCCTAGAAATGACTTATTAGTTTTACTCAATCTAAATTTGGGAATCACAATTTTATGTTTATTACGTGTATTTTTGTCATGAAAATCGCTTCTAACATTAAACATATGCAAATTTTTCCGAACATACATAATGTTTTCAAAGATATAGTGTGACGGCAAGGTAAGTATATTAATATCTTTGAACACGTTTCTGAGGGACTCGCGGGAACCCATATTGTAGATTGCACGGATTGCTCTCTTTTGTAAAATAAAAACAGAATCTACGTCAGCTGCTGAGCCCCACAACAGAATGCCGTAGGACATAATGCTGTGGAAATATGCGAAGTATACTAACCTAGCTGTAGCTACATCAGTCAGCTGCCTAATTTTCCTAACTGCGTATGCAGCAGAACTTAACCTAGCCGACAGGGCAGTAATATGCGCACCCCACTGCAATTTTGAATCGAGAGTTATACCTAAAAATACGGTGTCATTAATTGTGTTAAGATTATTGCCTTCAAGCATTAAATTTAAACCTACTTGGGGAACATTTGGTAGTGAAAACTTAAGGCATTTTGTTTTGTTTGCATTTAGTAATAGATTATTGGCTGCAAACCATTTAGAAAGAACAGTAAGGCTCTCGTTAACATGTAAAACGTCCCTATCTTTTCTATCTATTTTAAAAATAAGGGAAGTGTCATCGGCAAATAAAATTATGTCTGATAAGTCATTCATCATATAGGGTAGATCATTTATATAGGTTAGAAACAGGAAAGGTCCAAGAATTGAGCCTTGAGGCACGCCCATCTTGACCAGAGAGCCCGAAGACATCGCACCGTTAGCACCAACTTTTTGCTGTCTATTAGATAAATAGGAGAAAACAAGGTCAGCAGCTCGGCCACGAATTCCGTAGTGGTGTAATTTACAGATGAGGGTGTTGTGGTCAACGCAGTCAAAAGCCTTGGAGAGATCACAGAAGATGCCAATAGCATCCTGAGAGCTCTCCCAGGATTCCAAAATATGAGTGACTAGTTTCACTCCTGCGTCAGTAGTCGACCTACCTTTCGTGAAACCATACTGGCGACCATGCAATATCCCGTTCTGGTCAAAATGAGACATCATCTGATCAAGCATGATTTTCTCAAAGATTTTACTTAGTGCTGGAAGCACCGAAATGGGTCTGTAATTTGAGTACAATGGTACAAAATGCGCGCCATTTGTTTTTTTTTTTCACCAATTCGGTTTTATTCAGCCGATTTGCATACATTTAATATTAAACTTAACGGGAGACTTTAAACCTCTGTGGTAAATTTATATCTAAATAAAAAATATAAAAATAAAAACAGTGCAGTAATGAAATTTCATACAACATTTCTGCACTGTTTGCAGTGCAGTAATGAGATTTCATACAACATTTATGCACTGTTTTGCTTCTAAGCAGAAAATACGTATTTTGTGATCGGTTTTGTAGCGATTAATGATAACATTACTACGTAGTTGAAAGAAAAAATAATTTTTCATGAAAATAAAAATGATCGAATTTTGAAATTTTAACACTTGCTTAAAGACAGTCATCAGTGATACTTTAAGTGGCCTGCGGATTAGTACCCCCTTTCCGACTAACCTTGTATAGTAGTAATCTTTTTGCAATTACGCCGAACTCATTATTATAATCATCATTCTGTCAGTTGCTGGCAACATTGGACAACATTTAGAAGATAGAGAATAATGTTGACGATAGGGACGTGTGGCGCTAGTTCTTTTCTGCACATGTGGCTTCCCTGGTAACCAATAGTTTTTAGATGTAGGTTTATGTATGTATCTGTATTAGTTAGATACGATTATGATTTAACACAATTCATACAGAATTGATTTATATACTTTATCTTTAATTTGTTTTTACCTGTAATTGCATAATTTATTATTGTAAAAAATATGATGATTTTCGTTGTATAAAGTCAATTAATTTATTCACTTGACAGACATATCTGTGTTGCTGGGGAGTTTGTTGCGCCGTTTCTTCTTCACAGCAAAAACACTAGGAAGCGGTGAAGGGAGGGCTTTTTGTGGGATGTGTATAATATTGTAAAACGAACGTTCAAAAAGAACTAAGTAATTCTAGTCTATTTTGAATAAATGAGTTTTGAATTTGAGTTTGAGAGAAAGGTAGTCGTCGTCATGGATCAACGCACCCGACGTTATAAAGGCTATTGTCATTCGACGGAGCTGGTTTTTTCTGTCTCTATCATCCGAAGAAGTCTGACCTTCATTATACAGGGTGTAAACGAATTCGTGTAATTCCTTCAAACCAGTCACCAGTAGATTATGCAATCTACTGGTGACACTGATTGACCCTGCACAGTTTTTTATAAGAATCTTCAAAAAAAAGTTTTCAAAAAATAAACCATGGTGTTCTGTATCTGAGTAATTTTAGCGTCCCAAGTTAACTGACTGCGAGAATCGATATCGCGCTAGTCGTGCCCGTGAGCTGTGTCGCTGTGCCTTCATTCATTTATGCACGGCATCGAAATTTTTTATCACAAAAAAATTTTTTGGGAAAAATTAAGTTTATTTTTATTTTTAATCAATCTTAATCCCGGGCAGTGTTAATCTATACCATTAATAGATCATGTGGTTTGAAGATTACACGAATTCGTTTACACCATGTATATTGTGACCTAGCTCATTTTACTAACCACTAACCCAAATATAAGTACTCTTGTCTATGTTGGTTTTATTTCCTACATTTACCATGCCTGCAATATACGCGACATACAGATATTAGCTACAATACTGTAATGAAAATTTATTCCAACACGATTCAGTTAGCTCTCTATAATAATTCATAGATTGTGTCAACTATAAGCTTCCATTTTACGAAACAAATCACAAAATAAAAACACCGCGTAACCTAGGACCAAAGAGAATTTATCATAACTCTGTCCTAACTTTGACACCTATAAAATAAATCACAATTTACCAAATGAAATAAACAAAAACAAATATCCATCATTTTTATCTGACATAAAACAGTTTGCAAGCGCTTCAAACCGGTTCTCAGCGATGCGCACCGGTTTGAACCGGATCCAAGAAGATACAACCAGGTATGACCGCGCGAACAATAAAAATGGTGGATTTATGGAACACTCGTAAAACGAGAGTGGTTTTAAAATTTAAATGAAACAGGAGAAAGGTTTAGTGTCTGATACTGATTTATGTATGCTTGCAGCTCAGGCTGGCGGGCTAAACGGGGTTATGTGAGTTAGAAGCTATGTAGGACAAACAACTTTAGCTTTACTGACTTACATCCGTCACCTCACACATCAGGTCCAGTTGAAAACCAGCGTCGGGCACTAGTTGTCTGGCATTTTTTGCTGAACTGGACCTTTTTGGCGCAGCCGTGAGGCACACTTCCCTGTTAATTTCTTTTCTTGTGTTTTTTCTTATGCTTTGTTTTGTACTGTGTGCCTTTTGGTCTGCGTTAAATAAATGTATTTTCTTTCTTTCTTTCTTTACGCATAAAAATCAGATGAAACTTTAAATTTTTTGAGATGATCAGTCTTTGTTTGGAAAAAGCGTTGAAGTCTTCGACATTCAATGAATGGCATTTGTAACTGAAAACCATTTCCTTATCATAAGGGGAAAATCTATTAGTCCGAGATAAGACCTGTCGTACTGTGTGGATCGGAATGTTGGGCCGTGAAGAAGACGGATGAAAAAAGATTGCATGTAGCGGAGATGAGAATGTTGAGGTGGATGTGTGGAGTGACTAAAAACTGTCTGAATGAACGATTCAATTGCCATTGTTAAAAGTTTATGTTAGTAGAATTGGCCCCTAGGTCACGCCAATAACAGTTCGGTTACGCAAAAATGGTCCCCAAGGACCATCTATGAACAGAACAAAAGAAAAAAAAGTACTACAGGGTGTTAACGAAATCGTGTAATTCCTTCAAACCGCGTGATCTACTAGTGATACAGGTAGATTAACCCTAAATGGGAATTATCGAAAATAAAAAAAAAATAAGTAAAAAATTTTTTTTACTTTTCAATTTTTGAGTCTTTTTAGAGCCTTGTGTCAGTCAGATACTGCAAAGAGCGATATCGCGTTAGTCGTTCCTGCCAACCGTGTCGCCGTACTTTCTTTAATTTGTGCGTGGCATCGAAATGTTCACACAAATAAAATGTTTTTTTTCCAAAAAACAAATTTTTTTTTTTCCTGAATCCTTATTAGGTGGTTTAGATACGATCGGTAACAAAGACGCATGAAAAAAAAAAGATTTTTTTATTTTTATTCAAGCTAAATCCCGTGCGGGGCCTGTCTACGCCAGTAGTAGATCATGTGGTTTTAAGGAATTACACGAATTCGTTAACAGCCTGTAGTTTGAGGGCGCTTCAACTGGATGTTCACCAATTAAAGCCAATTACACATTAAACTCTTCACACCGATAATTCAGCCCTCATCAAGCTATCTCCCTCCTAATCTCGCGCCAGCAACGTCCTAAACCGAGGTCCGAGTCCCACTAGGGGTCGCCCTTAGTGCTGTTGTTGCTAGTAGTCATAATGTTAGTGTAGTATAAGTAGTTAGCTTACGTTAAGTATTTTACTTCCCCCATTGGCTGGATACCCTTCAGGTCTAAAAGCCATCTCCAAGCAATGCAAAAGAAAAAAAAAACTATTTCTATCGAAGTGTAACAATCTTTTACGTGAGACGACGAAACGTTTCACTTTTAAAACAATCGTCATTTATTATGTATCTCAAATACGTTGTCTTCAGAATTTGAGCGACGCCATGTTTGTTTAAGACTACTTACGTCAAATTATTTTAGATGGATGATTGAATTGTTTTCTTGATTAAATATTAAATTGGCATTGTTTTATGGATAGCCTCGCAGGAGATGAATGGCCTGTGAAGGTCACGGGCATCTGTTTGGTGCAAGTGACCTATTTAATGTAGGTTTGACGGCAAAATTATTTTCTACAGTTGTGTCAATCGAATGCTTGTTTCCCACGGTGCGTGATATCGCGCACCGCGACACACGAGCTCGCACTGACGCACCATGGGAAGAGACTCGTCCGTGGTAACGCGGACGCGTGCGGAGCGGTGCGCCGTATCCACATCACGCACCCTCAAAATGTAGCTTCCCACGGTGCGTCATTTTACGGATGATACCATGCACAGCCGGTGCGCGCTACCACGCACCGTGGGAAGCCAGCTTGATAGGTCGGTTTTGACACCTGTCAAAATACTATGACAAATGTCAACGCTAGTAAGCGTTTAGTTTTATTACAACATGCGTGCGTGATGTTTAGATAATTAAAAAGGCGATTTTCTCTAAAATCAAAGGCGTGCAACTTCTGTACACATTGATTTTGTACTTTTATGCAAACGTCAAATCAGGCCGTTGGTCGAACTGTAGACTTAAATTGTGTCCATAGAATAAATGGGCGGGTATTTTTATAAATAAAAATTAATTCCTATTCACGATGCTTGTAAATTACAAAGGTAATGTAAAATTTTTAAGTCTTTAGAAACAGCAAAAACATTAGTTTTTCACTTTTTACTGCGAATAATGCTTAAAATCTAAACCAATGCCTACCCCTGAACTTAATAAACGTACCGCTATTTAAATAATTGGTTATAGTCCGGCCATTTTGTATAAAATAAAAAGTATACAAACGATTGATCATGAAAAATAATTTTTGCTCCATTAAAAATACACATTTTGTAGAATACAAAAATAATTAAAGAGCAAATGATTGAGGTTTCAAAAATTGTGAAAGTTTATTGGATTTTTAATGCAAAATTAATGTTTCACGATTATCTGTTTCTTTACACAACATTTAACTGACTGCATTAAACAGTGTGTACTTGGATAAAGTGCACAGACGAAAAAGAGGGCAGCTAGACCACGATTAACAAAAATTTAAAAAGAGAGCAAACATTTTTTTTTTACGTTTCTTTTTCTTAACTTGATGATTGTTTATAAGGGTTACTTTTAATTTGCTATGCAATATCAATTATTAGCCATCAATATCATTTTTAGGGTTCCGTACCCAAAGGGTAAAACGGGACCCTATTACTAAGACTCCGCTGTCCGTCCGTCTGTCACCAGGCTGTATCTCATGAACCGTGATAGTTAGACAGTTTAAATTTTCACAGATGATGTATTTCTGTTGCCGCTATAACAACAAATACTAAAAAACGGAATAAAATAAATATTGAAGGGGGCTCCCATACAACAGACATGATTTTTTTGCCGTTTTTATAGATAATGGTACGGAACCCTTCGTGCGCGAGTCCGATTCGCACATGGCCGGTTTTTTATTTAAACGAAATACACGCAATTTATAAAACGTTATACCAATTTTTTATACTAAAAAGCTAAAATAGCGGTATTTCTTAACCGATGTTTTTTTTCTTTTTTTTTGTCGATTTATTTATTGTTGTCTAGTTTCACTCATTTTCATCTGCGCACTTATCCAGGGACACACAGTATTTAACAGTGACGTCACTGTATGTGTCCCGGTTGCATTACTCTACAAAGGTCGCGGAGATTGTAGAGTACATCAGTATCAAGACCAAGCTCAATCTGAGGGTCGAGAGGTTGGAGTCTCATCACAGCGTGAATTTCAACAGGGTATTACGCCCATTTTTGAAAAGTGTCTCAATTAGATTCTATAGTGCTAATGAACCACTAAAAAATTCTCAAATTTTTTATTCAATCGTTATGTGCCATAAAAAGTATTTAAATGCATTTTCAAATTTCGCACGTAATTTGACGAAAACGCTGGACGCAGTAGACGCCATATTGCTCTATGGTCATGACGTCAGTTGGCTGTGTAAACAAATGCAGTGACATTTTTTATGTTACGTTAATTGTTTAGTTGATAGTTGACACTTCTAAGTTTACATAGCCGTATGACGTAATAACATGGCGACTACTATTTAATGGTGTTATGAAACAGATTAAAAAAGCTGAAACCTTTGATATGAATTTTAAAATTTAGTTTGCTATTTTATGAACTAAAACTAACGTTTTCCGACTGCTTTTTGCCTAAGCTACCTCAATAATATATTTTTAGATCTTTTCTCATATAGAGTAAAATACCCTATTCGTTTGTGGTAAGGGTGTCGACTGAACATCTGTCGACCTTCACGAAGGAAAAATTTTGGCCGAGAGGTGTAGTGTTCCGGCGATTCCGAGGCCGGATACCCGACACCGCGCGACACACGACGCCGACTTTACGTGTAAAATAGTTTTTAACATTTTATGTATAGTATTTTATAGTATTGTATTAAGTATTTTCGATGGACCTGAATTAAATAAATAAATATAAAATTAACACAAGACCATTTTCACATACAAAATGTATCATATTCTTCTCTTAATCGTCGTGAAACTCACGTACCCACTTACTTGCCATACAAGATTCAGGAGCGGGCCGCTACATCATTTAGATGCGGCCCCCGTCACTCGCCGTTATGAACTTACCTGGAATGAGAAAAGTTCACTTAATTTACAAGTACTGGTTTATGCACGAGGACTACCGTTTACCCCTTTTAGGATTAGCGTGGTCAGTCTACAAGGTTAGCGAGCTCATTGAAAAAGATAACATGGAAATATGTTTTCCAAAAAGAAATGAAACGCTCCTAAAATTATGGTAAACTAGCTTTTGCCCGCGGATTCGCTCGCGTTAATTAAGCTCAAAAAAACTCTTAACACACTACTAAAGTTTCTATAATAATATAATTCAATCGTGATTCAAAAGACACGTGGCGCCACCTATGACGTTATTGTTGTTTTCCTCGGGAACGGTACTATTTTTCTGGATAAAAGGTACGCTATGTCCGTTTTTGTACACCTGACAACGTATATGCAAAATTTCAGCATGATCGGTTCAGTGGTTTAGACGTGAAAAGGTAACAAACAAACAAACTTACTTTAGCATTTATAATATTAGTAAGGAAGGTTAGGATTTAGTGAGGATATCGGCAAAGAACCTACGCTCGGAATTGGTTACAAAAATATGGGTTAGTAAAGGTTTTTAACGGTTTTGCATTATGTTTTCATTCAGAACGAAACCGGCACCTATAAATTATTTTGTCCTATAACCAAAATAAAAAGGTTTGACTCAACGCGATGGATAGCTCTCGAACTGCGTTAGAATTTCTTCAAGTTTAACTGGTTGACAACAATTTTCGGAGCATTTCAAGGACGAAATACCGATTAATATCTATACCGGTTAAATATATCCGGTCGTTGGGTTCCCTACAATATACAATCTGCACGTTAGGCTCGTCAACGGGTTCTGTTTGTCGGGACTCGTCAGCCTTTAACAGCTATGGCAATCCTAAAAGGCATATTTTTGTATTTGTTACTCATAAGTGAGTTTATTTGTTACATTAACCTGCATTACTCTCATTCTATTTCTCACACTACTGTAATGGAATTGTCATGATCTACTATTTTAAAAAGAGTATTCATGGAGTTTCTTGCCGGCTCTTCTCCATAGAACCTACGTTTTGGAACCGTGCACCTAGTTTTGACGTTTTAAAAGTGCCTGTAATCTGGCTTATTTGAAATAAAAAACTTGACTATGATCTTACCGGTTTCAAACCGCTAAGATCATAGTCAATTTAACCGGTTTCCGAGCATTGTCATACACATCATTTCAATCTAAAGTACTTTTACTCAACACAAACTTAAAATCCTCTTCAGCGCGGCATTTCTTGTCTTCATTCTGTCACAGACGCTCTCAAGTGCCAGAGTTACTTTACACATGTCTGTCGCTTTGAGAAAAGTGTTTGCAAAAGTACTTGAGTCTGTTGAATTGAGTAAAATGCCAACTAAATAATGTTCTTGAAGTTTTTAGTGGGAAACTAGAGATGTTATGAATGAATTATTACTTTATCATTCATATTAACTATGTAAAAAGCAGTGATAGCGTCTGAGTTTGATCCCAGCCCTTACCACTGACTTTAGGAATTCATGCGCGGACCAGGATTTAATTATCACTTATGTTGACAGTGAAGGAAAATCAGAGTGAAGAAACCTGCTCACCTGACATGTTGTCTCGAAAAAGTTATCGATGATGTGTGTATCACACTTTATTCATAATAGACTAGAATTACTTAGTTCTTTTTGAACGTCAATGTTACAAAAGACAGCCCACAAAAACGCCGGATCTTTACCGTATCCTAGTGTAGTCTACCGACCCACACCAAGCTAGCATGGTGGTTTACCCCTTTTCATTCAAAGAAGAGGCTCGGGTCCAGCAGTGCTATGCTAAATTTCACCTAAGGCTAATCATAGCTCGATTGACGCAGTAGCGAAGCGATTTGCTTCTGCGCTACGGGTCACGGGTTTCATTTCCGCTCGAAACCAATCTATTAGGCCCGGACTCCACCAAAGCGGAGACGAGACGAGCGGAGCAGAGATGTGTTTTAAAAAACCAATAGAATTTCAAATTTCAAATTCAGCGTGGAATACCCGAGCCAGATGGACTGAAGACCTGAAAAAGGTGGCTGAGGTGGACTGGATGTGGAAAGCGGAGGACCTGGTGCTGTGGCGCAACTTAAAAGAGGCTTATGTCTAGTGGACTGCGGTAGCCTGAGGTATATATCTGTCTCCCCTCAGCTTAAGGCCCGGACTCCACCAAAGCGGAGACGAGACGAGCGGTGCGGAAATGTGTTTCAAAAAACCAATAGAATTTTGTTATACACACATCTCACCTCCGCTCAGCTTGAGTGGATACCACTGAGCGATGATGTATCATATTTGTATAGCGCGATAGAAGCGGAGCTGTGAGCTGTTCCTCGCTGAGATTGAGCTGGGCCGCGGTACAAGGCGGAGATGTGAGCTTTACCTCGCAAGCTGACGACGGCGCGCAACGGAGACGAGATGTGTGCGACGTGCAGTGAGCGGTTTCGTGTCAGATCGCACTAAACTGTGCGTTTACATCTAACGCTCGCCGCACGCAGCTCAGTTCCGCTCTAGTCAGTGCACATTTCCACCCTAGCCAGCACACATCTCCGCTACATTCTAGCCAGTACGCATCTCCGCACAGCAGTGGCGAAGCCTCCATACAACTCGATTCCTATCGGCTTCCCTTTCGAAACGAGTAGTTACTGGAATTCACGCATCACGCTTGAGCAAGGTAAGCATTTATTGGTCCGGCTTCCCTTTTAAGAAAATTCACCCTACGCCACTGCCGCACAGTTTGGGTGGATACACCCTAGCTGAAAAACATCTCTTCTCGCCTCCGCTTCGGACATCTCCACACATCTCCGCTTTGGTGGAGTCCGGGCCTTATGGTCCAAATAGTTTTTTTCGGGTATGGATGTTTGCACATTATGTTTTAAGAAAGATAAATGATGATGTATTATTGTATAGCTTTCTTTAAAAATATTGGCGGGCTTAGAATCCGTTCCCAAGACCTCGCATAAAGCACCTGCATTGCCGGCCACAAAACCAACGAAGCAGTGTTTTCTGTATCATCTATACAACGTTATTTTTAGTATATACAAAAACCGAGACACCCCAAGAAGATTTTCATCAGAACTGCCTGAATATGTATTTTTTTTAATAAATCTCCAAGTTACACCTTAGTTTATGTCGCGTTAAGTTCCCTAGTAAAGTGTGAAATGCCTGTGATATGCCATGCAGGGGTTGTCTAATACACGGAAACTGACCGAGCGGACCATCTCAAGCCTCAAGGTGTCTTTTCCCGTCAACTGTTACGGGAGAAACCTACTGAAACAAAATTGAAATTTATGAAAAAAATACTTAAGTGGTGTAAAAAATATGTCAATAGATTCTCCTAGTGATTCTGAACAAACTACTTAGTTCAGGTTTAGTATATACTAAAACTAAGCTTGTATTTATCCATAACTCAACCACCTTATAGATACCTAGCTGTCTACCCCATAAAAAAAAACTACACACCCAACATATTTCAAAATATCACATCTTATAAAATTGTACTCATCCATGAATAAATTACCAACCGTAACACAATTACAAATACGAGCGACGCTTCGTAAGCAAGTTACGAGTAGAAGTCAGTAACTTAGTTAAGGGAGCAACCACGCCGTGACGTCACCTCACATGCAACTTTGACTTCGAATTTACATATTTTGAAGACAGTGTATCAATCGAGTTTGAAACGATGTTAATATGTGGCCGTGGAACTGAAGAAAGAAAATCAATTTACCTATTCAACATGTAAAGGTACAAGTCCGAGACGGGCTGCAAACTGCAGACTGCAACCGCATCGCCATCGGAATAGCGCCTTTAAGGTGTGCACTTTAAAGGTGCTATTCCGACAGCGACTGCAAAACTGCAACCGCAGACCGCAGCCGCAGATCGCACCGCAAGCGATACTACTTTTGCAGTTTGCGGTACCTGCAGCCCGTCTCGGACTTGTACCTTAAATCGACGCATTACATAGCAAAATGCCAAATGGTGTAACAGTTAAGAAAATTAAAATACTTACTTAACAAGCACCATGATTATTACACCTTAAATTAAACTAAAAGTACCTGTACTAAAATCAAAATTTTTTATTTCACATAAACTATTACAGGCGCTTATGAAAAGTCGAATTTAGGTGCACGACTCCAATTAGTCGTTTCCTATGGAGAAGAGCCGGCAAAAAACTGCATGGTTACTTTTTAAACACCACATATTGTGGTAGAATGTATTGAACTCAACAAAATATTAACACCATACTATGTAAAACTACATTCTGACAAATAAATAAAATTCTAATTCTAAAATCCATAGCGTCGATCTGTACTCCACAATGGTTTTTGGCTAGATTATCGGCGATTTCAGCTCAAAACCATTGTGCAATACAGAACTGCCGAGCATTGTACCACGCAATGGTTTCGGGAGAAATTACATTATAAACCATTGAATGGTACAGATCGCTTCGGTTCTGAATACCACAATGATTTCTTAATACGTACCCCGGCCATAGGTCAGAAGGAGGAACACCGTGGGTTTTTATCCAGTAAGAGTCCGGCATAACAATTATCCAGAATCCAGAATTTATCCAGAAGGAAGGAACTCATGAGTCTTTTTATCGTGGGTAAATCACCCACGATAAAAAGACTGCCTGCATAGCGGACAGCGACATGAGTGACAAGTCTCGAGATGACGTCACGAAATCCTGCATCGCGCAAGCAGTAATTACATAAATACAAACGCCGATATAAATGTAAATAGTAAGACAATATTTATATATTTTTTTGCGGTTTAGCGTTCCGCCTTGCAACAAGACTCTGCCTGGTAGGACTCTCTCATTTTGTTGGGATAGATAAATTGTATTCTCTGCAGCAAGCGTAAACAGTTAATAGTGTACCATTAATAATGGCGACTATTTATCTCTTTAATTGTAGTTTTAGGAACTCTACCTGAAAATACTGAGAATTTTCCCGAGTGGAACTTGCAAGCAAACAAACGTTCGCTTTGACTAAAAGCCGTAAAAGGCCAACGCAGAAATGGCTGAGATAATGAAGCTATTGACGAATAAGAGCCCCCGCAGACCACAGACTTTCTATCGGCCGATAGTTTGGTCGGTTTCTTTATCAGTATGAAAATGTATGCAAGTACGCACATTATAACAATTCGGTATCGGCCGATTAAAACGTTCGATGGGCTACACCAGGGTTTCTCAAACTTTCGGCTCCACGAACCCCTGTTAAAATTTCCAGGTGACAGCGAACCCCTTAACTAACTAATTAAAGCGCAGCCAAGACCCCAAAAAAAATTGCCTGTTGAAGAAAATACGGTTTTTATTTCAACAAAAGGTAACAAAGTGCCAAAAGAAGTATCTTTTTAATATTAATGTGATGGGTGTGCTTCTTTCTTGTCGCAAATGAAGTCAATTTTAGGAGTCATTTTCTTAATTCTGACTCGGTATCAAGTCGATTACTGTATTTAGTTTTTATCATGACCAGGTGTGAAAACCCACTCTCACATAAGTATGTTACAACATACTAAAAAAAAGCAAAGGGTAAAAGGAAATTCACCGCTTTGCGTGAGAATTCGCCACCTAAATCTTGTCGCGAACCCTCTGCTGTCGAATGGCGAACCCCTAAGGGTTCGCGTACCCCACTTTGAGTAACCCTAGGCTACACGATTGCCTTCAAACTGAACTATCGGCCGACTGCTAAATGAGTGTGGCGCTCTTCCACGCGCGCACACTTACCGGTTGTTTAGCACTAGCAAATCGTTCAAGAGCAGTCGGCCGACTGTTATCTGGTATCACTCACCAGCAACCCCACTGTTTAGTTGACCCAGTGTGTGCGCTAGCAGCCCATCCCGACCAAACTATCGGCCGATAGAAAGTGTGTATTCTGCGGGGGCTCTAAAACTCCGTTGCACTCTTTTACTCTATAAAAAATAATTTACTTATACAATGTTAGTCGGAAAGGGGGTACTAATCCGCGGATCACTTAACGTATCACTAATGACTGTTTTAACCGCTAGCGGCCCGACCGACGATCGAGATCGTCAGTGCCATTGTTTATCTATTGTGTCTATAATTACAGTACTCGATAAGTTAAAGCAAGTGTTACAATTTTAAAATTCAATCATTTTTTTTTTCCGTGCAAAATGATTTTTATTTTAGATTTTTCACAAATTCTTCATGACTGCTTACGTTATGAATTCAGAAAATAGAGCTTCTAATCCGCGACCAAATATGGATTCCGCAACCGTTCTCCTAAGACCGATTCGTCATTGGACTGTTCGTCGACAGGACGATTCATTTTTTTCCGTTTCTCCAGCAGATTCTTTCACCTACGGATATTTCGCCGACAGAACCTTTCATCTTCATCACTTTCGCCGACAGAACCTTTCATCTTCGTCACTTTCGCCGGCAGAACCTTTCATCTTCGTCAGTTTCAATGACAGAACCTTTCATCTTCGTCAATTTCGACGACAGGCCTTTCCAGCTACAGAATGTTTCACCGACGCGACGATAAACCTATAACTCTTTTAACTACAGACAGACCTTTCCATTTATGTACGGAGAATTCGCCGTCAATCTTAAGACAAGCGACGTTACAAAAAATACACATATCTACAGCTTACTGTGTCTTTACTAAGAGATCAGCGCCGGTTACTTGCGCTAGGGAATTTAAACTTTACACAAACAACTTAATAACACAAAGGACTTAATACGAAAAAACAGTTCGTCCTACCTTTAAAAAAATCATTACCTACTTATTTATGTACTTTTAATTACTTATATCCTATTCTATGAAAATAAAACAATAACATTATCTTATACCACACTAATTCCTATGTACTGCAATTGCATAATTTTCGTTTATTTACTATCTATTACACCGAAATTAAATGTTGCGCTATAACTCATTTATTTTGCATACCTACTATACTCTTTTCACCCTAAGATGAGTCCTGACAGCTCGGTCATTAATATGCATAGAAGTAATAAGTAGTTCTTTATACAAGGTTAGTCAGAAAGGGGGTACTAATCCGAAAGGGTGTTAAAGTACCCAAATAATGAGTAACTTTTGTTCTACCGCTTTCTCTAAAAGTCAATAGTTTAAGAGAAATAGCTGTTCAAAAATGACGTAAAAAATATGCTAAAATCTATCTATCCTCAACTATGATCAGCTGTGTTTACATTTAAGGTCAAATTTGGGGTCACAAATTAGAAGCTCCATTTTCTGAATTTGTAACTAAAGCAGGGACAAAGAATTTTTGAAAAAAACTGAAATAAAAATTATTTTACATGGAAAAAAATGTATCGAATTTTGAAATTTTAACACTTGCATTAAAACCGTCATCAGTGATACTTTAAGTGACCTGCGGATTAGTACCCCCTTTCCGACTAACCTTGTATAATAATAATATGTTAATAATAATAATCCTTGAACCGCAGGGCAGCTTGTGGCGAGCTGTTGGTGAGTGGCGACACTGCGTACCTTATTGCCTCAGAGAGTCGGTCAGGGCCTCGTCTCCAGTTTGCCTTTATTGGCTGGCTGGAGTGGAACCCCAAGAGTGCCCGCAGGACTCTCAACTCTGGCTTGCCTTTATCGGCCGGCCAGAGGGGGGCCGCCAGAGCTATATGCTCGGGGGTGGAAGTGTCTAAAGGCGTAATAGCGGGGAAACCCACTCCGGGTCTTTTAGACCCGCGACGGCGAAACCGGGGCCACACCTCTCTACACCCCTAGCCGCCCACACGTTTGTTGCCCTCTTCGCCTATGTACTGGCGGCTTTTCAGGGGGCCCAGCTAGTGGGCTGGCGAGTCACCGTCTGCCAACAAATTTCAAATTTAAACTTGAAAGGCAGACGCCGTTTTCTTCCGGCAATAGAGGTTAACCGATCCACAAAACACCCCTTTCCATAGACCAGATATTTTTTTAGCATATTTTACAATAGTTTTGCACCCACTTAGGACGGTCCATGACTGTACTCCAATAGTGCAGCCGTGGATAGTCCCCGGTTGGTGCCCCACCCCATTTTAGATTAAAGTTCTCAAAGGGGCCTCTGCGCGTTGGACCTGTGTCCCCGTGTATGCCTTTCAAAGGACCGGACATCTTCCACATGGAGGATGAGCCGTGATTTAAAGAGAGATACAAATAATCCTTGTATAATAATAGTCCTTGTTAATATGACAGTTACCAGAGACAACCTAACAATCATTAACATTTTTTTTCACTCGTTTCTGGGTGTAGCGCATCTTCGTCTCATCTAAATTAATTATTTAATGAATTTAAAATGAGTGACTGCGAAATTTTGAAGTCTAAACGTGGTAAAGACATTTTAATCCATGAAGGTTACTCCTATCATTTCAATAATAGGCGTGATACGAAGTTTTACTGGCGATGTACGAGAAATAATTCGGCTCGGTGTGACGTGTTTGTAACCTATAACTTTGCTAACGGCAGAGAACACTCATTTTGTTATGTCGCAAAATCATGAACATGCACATTTGCCTGATCCTGAAAAACGGCTGGATTTAAAACTGAAGGCAAATATAAAAGAAAAGGCCAGCAGCTCGATGGATACACCTGCACAAATCATTCTGCGGTGCATCCAAGTTGTATCCAGTACTTCTTCTCCTCATATGCCTAATAAGGATGCGATGGGGAAGATGATACAACGAGAACGTAATAAGGGGTCAAAACTGACTCCAAATGGTTCGTGTATAACACACGGATGCTGCGTCCTTTTTCTTGGTTCAACTTTGGCGTGACACGTGTCGGCGTGTCTAGGTTCTCTACAGCAAGTAACCGGCGCTGATCTCTTAGTAAAGACACAGTAAGCTGTAGATATGTGTATTTTTTGTAACGTCGCTTGTCTTAAGATTGACGGCGAATTCTCCGTACATAAATGGAAAGGTCTGTAGTTAAAAGAGTTATAGGTTTATCGTCGCGTCGGTGAAACATTCTGTAGCTGGAAAGGCCTGTCGTCGAAAGTGACGAAGATGAAAGGTTCTGTCATTGAAACTGACGAAGATGAAAGGTTCTGCCGGCGAAAGTGACGAAGATGAAAGGTTCTGTCGGCGAAAGTGATGAAGATGAAAGGTTCTGTCGGCGAAATATCCGTAGGTGAAAGAATCTGCTGGAGAAACGGAAAAAAATGAATCGTCCTGTCGACGAACAGTCCAATGACGAATCGGTCTTAGGAGAACGGTTGCGGAATCCTGAAGTATGACCTACCAAACAAAAAAATAATCATCAAAATCAATTTATAATTGGAGGAATAAGAGCGTAACAAACAAAAAAAACGTGCATTCGAATTGAGAATCTCCTCCTTCTTAAAGTTATTTAAAATTCAAAAAAATCATTGTATCTTTTAACTTTAAGCACATCGCACAGCTCCAGCCGTATCAGCGCCCGATTTAAAGCTCAACGTCCTAACGATAGCCTATTTCGTCAGTCGTTAACGTAAGGTAAGTGCTATCGTAAACCAACCGTTCTTTGTCTGTTTGGCACATAGATACATTTTATGTTCGGTGTAAAAGAGACGCCATTTTGGAGTACCGCACGTCTTATTTGTATTGTAAGTTTTCATGGTTTACGTTCCTAGGGATTTAAAAAGCTTTTAATTCTTACTCCTAATAGGTTGTGTTCTAAGGGCGTATACATAAAGGAAGCGAGTAACCGGCGCTGACCTGCCAGTGCTTGTCGGTACTGGTGCGTGCAGGTAACCGCTACATAAATGAAGCAAGTAGAAGCAGGGGCTGGCATTTTACGCCTTATTCCTTTGCAAATACAGCAACAAATGACGGCCTACAAGCGCTGATTGGAACAGGTCGGAACTTGCCGGCGCAGTTCGGAGCTTGTCGGCGCTGGTTCGCCACACAGTATGGAGATTACCTGCGCCGACAAACTGCGCGGACCAGCACCGACAAGCGATGACAGATCGGCGCCGGCATCCCGCTTTCTACGTGTATACGCATTAGGAGTTTAAGAACTCAATGGTTATTTTTTATCGACTTCAAAAGAAGGAGGTTATAAATAACATAACATAAAATCACGCCTGTATTCCCAGAAGGGTTTGGCGTTACGTTTAAGTCCCATATAATAGGGGCGAGCCCATTGCCATCAACCGGGCACAGATCCAGACTCCGATCTGCTTCTGAGAAATCCACACGGAAAAACCGAACAACACTTTGCCCGACCCTGGCACCGAACCCAGGACCTCACGCTCAGCAGTCGCACTTGCGACCAATAGACCATCAAAGCAGTCAATCACCTTACTAGTTCTCAAGTCGTGTGCATATTTTTTTATCTATGTTCGCGCATATCTCCTCCATTTAGTAACGATTTATATGATTCTTTTTTGTTTAAAAGAACCTCCCGAGTTGGTTGTCACGAACCCTCTTCAAACTCCGCAGTCACACCGATAATTCAGCCCTCATCAAGCTGTCTCCCCCCCTAAGTCCCCGCCAGCAATGCCCTAAGCCGAGGTCCGAGTCCCACTAGGGGTCGCCCTTAGTGCTGTTGTTGCAGGTAGTCATGATGTTAGTGTAGTACAAGTAGTTAGCTTAGGCTAAGTATTTTACTCCCCCCCCCCCCATTGGCTGGAGACACTTTCGGTCTCGTCAATGACTGCCCGGTTAAGTAGAAATGGTCCCATAGGACCATTTACAACAGTCCAATAGAAAAAAAAAGTTTTTTATTTTCATTATTTACTAGCTTCTGCCCGCGACTTCGTACGCGGATCCTGTTGCTTATGCCAGCGACAACGGGGTCGTCAAAATCGAAGATCTGAAACGTCTGATGTCGAATTCTAAGAGCCCGGGGACGGGAAAACAACGGGATGCGCGAGACGATTCGAGACGTTCCAGATCTTTCATTTTTGTAAGTCAACAGGAAATGCCCATCAGACTAAACAACTTTTGCTAAGACGTTATTCCTATATGTTATAGTGTCGCTGAGCTTTGGAGTTCCTCAACAGGTGTTCCAGATTTTCAAATTTATTCTCACAGCAGAAAATGCTCTTCACGTGGAATAATTTTTGCTATGGCACCATTTTTATATCTCTTATACTTTAGCTGGTCTGTTGCGGTTCTGCATCAGGTGTTCCATTTTCCAAAATAAATTATAGCCTTTATGTTGCCCAGACTTAATACCTATACAACAAATAAACTTTTTTTCCCGTAATTCCGCAACGGATCCCAAGGGTACACTGAATTAACAATAATATTGCAAGTAACTTTAAAAAAATTATTTATTAACTTTATTTGGGGGTTTTCCTTCAGGAGCTAATATATAAAGACCGGAAGCGTTGCTGACCCTTGAAAAAGCAACTTCTCTATCCGTGAACGTCTCCGACTCGCGAGACAATGCGTGACGTTCACGATCAGCGGTCAGTCGCGCATCACGTTCCCCACTTGTCTCTAGAGACCTAGAAGTCGATGCGTAGATACGCTGAGAACTCAAGCGTAATTCTCTTTCCGTGAACGACTCCGATTCGCGAGACAATGCATGACTTGCACGATCAGCGGTCAGTCGCACATCACGTTCCTCACTTGTCTGTAGAGAACTCGAAGTCGATGTGTATATACGCTGAGAACTCAAGCGTAATTCTCTTTCCGTGAACGTTTCCGACTCGCGAGACAATGCATGACGTTCACGATCAGCGGTCAGTCGCGCATCACGTTCCGCACTTGTCTGTAGAGACCTCGAAGTCGATGTGTGTATACGCCGAGAACTCAAGCGTAATTCTCTATCCGTGAACGTCTCCGACTCGCGAGACAATGCACGACGTTCACGATCAGCAGTCAGTCACGCATCACGTTCCGCACTTATCTCTAGAGACCTCGAAGTCGATGTGCATATACGCTGAGAACTCAAGCGTAATTCTCTTTCCGTGAACGTCTCCGACTCGCGAGACAATGCATGACGTTCACGATCAGCGGTCAGTCGCGCATCACGTTCCGCACTTGTCTCTAGAGACCTCGAAGTCGATGTGTGTATACGCTGAGAACTCAAGCGTAATTCTCTATCCGTGAACGTCTCCGACTCGCGAGACAATGCACGACGTTCACGATCAGCAGTCAGTCGCGCATCACGTTCCGCACTTATCTCTAGAGACCTCGAAGTCGATGTGTATATACGCTGAGAACTCAAGCGTAATTCTCTTTCCGTGAACGTCTCCGACTCGCGAGACAATGCGTGACGTTCACGATCAGCGGTCAGTCGCGCATCACGTTCCCCACTTGTCTCTAGAGACCTAGAAGTCGATGCGTAGATACGCTGAGAACTCAAGCGTAATTCTCTTTCCGTGAACGACTCCGATTCGCGAGACAATGCATGACTTGCACGATCAGCGGTCAGTCGCGCATCACGTTCCGCACTTGTCTGTAGAGACCTCGAAGTCGATGTGTATATACGCTGAGAACTCAAGCGTAATTCTGTATCGGTAAACGTTTCCGATTCGCGAGACAATGCATGTCACTCACGATCAGCGGACAGTCGCGCATCACGTTCCGTACTTGTGTCTAGAGACCTAAAAGCAGATGCGTAGATCCGCTGAGAACTCTAGCGCAATGCTCTATCCGTGAACGTCTCCGACTCGCAAGACAATGCATGACTTGCACGATCAGCGGTCAGTCGCGCATCACGTTCCGCACTTGTCTCTAGAGACCTCGAAGTCGATGTGTATATACGCTGAGAACTCAAGCGTAATTCTCTATCCGTGAACGTCCCCGACTCGCGAGACAATGCATGACTTGCACGATCAGCGGTCAGTCGCGCATCATATTCTTCACTGGTCTCTAGAGACCTGGATGTAGATGCGTAAATACGCTGAGAACGCAGGCGTGCTTCGCGATCCGAAGAGGTTACCACGTTTCAAGTTGCAGCCTGATGTTCTCGAAAAGCATCAAGTCTCTCCAGACGCTCTTCGATAGATTCTTGGGATCTTATGATCCTCAATCTTTTAGCTCCTTTGGAACATTGGCAAAGATTTGACCTCTTTCTAGGCATGGTTATAGTTTTATTGTGAAGATAACTGATAAATTAAAATCTAAGTGACTGCTCCCCTGCGTTACCGGGTAGGCTACCGTTTCACGAAGATAAATGGAAAAGGAAATTAAATACTGCAATAACATAAGCCCGAAGGCATTTTTAATCGATAAAATAAAAACATAAGTGGGAGTTTTGGCCAGTAGAGTCAAATGTTCAATGATATACCATCGTCATCGAAAATTAGTCCTAAACTGTTACCGCCTTCACCGCGTGGAGGTACTCCCAGTTGATGTTATTTTATAATTATACAGTGAAATTAGTGATAGCTTTGATTTCCACATCAGATGTTTCTGATCTTCGATTTTTATAAGTCAACAGGAAATGCCCATCAGACCGAACAACTTTTGCTAAGACGTCTTTCCTATATGTGTTATGGTGTAGCTGGGCTCTTGGAGTTCCACAACAGATGTTCCAGATCTTCGATTTTTATAAGTCAACAGAGAGTGCTTATCAGATTAAACAACTTTTGCTAAAACGTCATTCCTATATATGTTATAGTGTAGCTGAGCCCTTGGAATTCCACAACAGGTGTTCCAGATCTTCAATTTTTATACGTCAACAGAGAGTGCTCATCGGGCTAAACAACTTTTGCTAAGACGTCTTTCCTATATGTGTTATGGTGTAGCTGGGCTCTTGGAGTTCCACAACAGGTGTTCCAGATCTTCGATTTTTATAAATCAACAGAGAGTCAGATTAAACAACTTTTGCTAAAACGTCATTCCTATATATGTTATAGTGTAGCTGAGCCCTTGGAATTCCACAACAGGTGTTCCAGATCTTCAATTTTTATACGTCAACAGAGAGTGCTCATCGGGCTAAACAACTTTTGCTAAGACGTCATTCCTATATATGTTATAGTGTAGCTGGGCTCTTGGAGTTCCACATCAGGTGTTCCAGATCTTCAAATTTATTCTCTCAGCAGAAAATGCTCATCACGTGGAACAATTTTTGCTATGGTACCATATTTGTAGCTCTTATAGTTTAGCTGGTCTGTTGCGGTTCTGCATCAGGTGTTCAAGTTTCCAAGATTAATTATAGCCTATATGTTGCCCAGACTTAATACCTATACAAAAAAATAAAAAACATTCAAATCCGTCCAGTAGTTCCGAAGATTAGCGTGTACAAACAAACAGACAAACAGACAAACAGACAGACTTTTTTTTTTGGATTCGTGCTCTATTACTGTTTCTAAACCTCCCTCAATCATTTTTTTTTAAATATATTCAATGTACAGACACAGTTTTTTTACTGTTTTATTATATGTATATAGATATAGATATATAGATTACTAGGCCTGCGTTTGGCCGCCATCTCGCCTGATGTTAAGCGATGATGCGGTCTACGATGGAGCACGCTTGCCCAGAAGAAACCGATTCACTCGTGACTTGAAGACACCCAAATTGTAGCTGTCGGGGAACACCCACTCGGGCAGCGCATTCCACTGTTTGGCGGTTTTCACAATGAAAGTGGAATCAAAGCGCTTCGTTCGGGTTTTTGGTATATCAATCATGCACCGATGGCGATTTTTCGTGCTTCTGGCCGTCCGATAGAAAAAAGGGCAGGGGGGTATTAGATCATGCAGATCTGAAGCACACTCTCCGAAATGTGTCCGATAAAAAACCGATAGACTGGCAACTTTGCGCCGATGCTCAAGACTTTGGAGCTTGGTCTGAACAAGGGAGTCGTTGCTGATGAGCTTCTTGGCACGCTTCTCAATGGACTCCAACGCCACAAGCTGATATTTGGCTGAGCCATCCCAAAGGTGCGAGCAGTACTCCATGCACGAACGAACCTGTGCTTTATACAGTTGAAGCAACTGTTCCGATGTGAAGTACCGCCGCACCTTCGAGAGGACACCCAGCTTTTTAGCAGCCAATTGAGCTTTGGACTCAATATAGGAGCCAAAGTTGAGGGTTGACGTCAGAGTAACGCCCAAGAGCTCAAGATGGTCAGTTATCGGTATAGACACATCTCGAAAAGTCGTTTGTCATGAAGTAAACCTTGTAGGTACAATAAACATGCAACGACAAGTTAAATTCATTTTAATAATATTCCAAGGGCACAAGTTCATAGACACTCATCTGCATTTTTTATTGGTCACATTACTCAGGGGAATAAGAGTACAATGGTAGGTGATACGCTCAACTTGAGACACAAGGTGACACAAAGTATGAATAAACGATATACGAGTGACGTATTATATTTATTCTCATTCTTTATTGTTGAAACAATCCGATCCAGTAATAGTAGATTGTATCATACGGGAGCAAAATAATATTTTTACGGCGAGGGCGCTTTTTTGAATCCAGAGCGAAGTGAGGGATTCTAGAGTAGAATCCTGAGTGTAGCGAGGGATTCTTTAGTAGAATCCTGAACTTAGCGAGGGATTCAAAGTACGTCGCCCGAACCAACAATTTTGCGCCCGAGTGATACACTCTACTTTTCATCACCCACTATGAGAAAATAAAAGGCGCCTCAAATTTTTTCTGCCGGGATTTTGCAGGTAATAGATTATCCATCACATTTCTTGCGTCAGTTCTAATACTTTCAGGAGTTAATTCTATATTTTCACTGTCACTTGAAGAACTCATTTTTCAAAACAAAACCATGAATTTCTAACAATCCGTGAAAATTGACGAAAACGCGGGTTGTAGGTCGCGCGTTTTTAACTTGATTTCTTTTTTTTTTATTCAGCCGGCGGCGCGACTATGGGCCGTCGTACCAGCCAGTCTTTATTCAAACAATATTTGCGTTCGATTTCTTTGACGCTGAACACTAAGATGTTCCAAATCCAAAAAGTGCGCGACAAAGATAATTGCGGCGCACTTATAAATAGGATTAAAAACTCATTACTGCCCGCTAAAAGTTTCTTATAGAAAACACCACCTTTGGGTGCACTTAAAGGCGAACCAATTCGTCCTTTTCGAATAGATGGGATGAAAATATACATACATAATACATAATCAGTCCATTACTGTCCTAATACAGGGCACGGGCCTCTTCTCAGAATGAGAAGGGTTTTTTTTTAGATTGGGTTATCATCAAATGGCTCCGCCCAGAGCAGAAGAGTGTCAGACTCTTGTTGACTAAAACCCATCCGTGTTCCTCCTAATGCTCTTTGCGTTCCAGGGCCGCAGTAACTCTTTCAAACAAAGTCCGCAACCCTGGCAGGACCCCGTCTACTATGCTGACATTTCTTTGAGGCGCGCGTGGAATACAACGCGTCATCGACCCGGGCCTGGTTCTGATCGGACGGTGAGCCACTCAACGCTCGCCGTTTGCAGGCCCGCGCCAATGGTGGTCGGGAATCGCCCTGCGACTTCCGACGATGAGAAGGGTTTAGCCTTTCGTCCACCACGCTGGAAAGTCGGGGTTGGCGGATTACACCAATGAGAACTTTATGGAGCCCTCTCAGATGTACAGGTTTCCTCACAGTGTTCTTTTTCACCGTTAACGCAAGTGATAATCAAATTATGATCCGCAGGAATATGAAAAGTCAGAGATGTGGGCCGGGATCGAACTCGAACCATCCTACATGGAAGTCAAACGTTCAACGACTAGGCTATCACAGCTTGAAGACTGCCTACTCCCAATGGAAGTGTCAATAAAACAAACAGAACTTCGTGTCGCAAAGTATATCAGTGTGACAATGGCCTAAACCAATAGCGCCTAAGTAAACGCGACGCGCTGAAAGCGCTAAGGAAGTGTACACAGAGACAGACGTCGCGGTTGCCAAGTCAAATAAATCGCACACACAACTCTGTTGTCAGTTTGTTTGTCGCTAGTGTTTGTTGAAGTCTATATTCGTTATAGACACTTTTTTATGACATCGTTTTGTTGGCCGATTGTCAGTTCCCGTTACTAAGTGGAATCAAACAGGACAAGTATTACGTCATGCCTGATTTCCCCAAAACAACAAAGCAGAAAGATGCAGAGCTTGTGTTTGTGTTTCTTTGGTAACAATAGGACTCATGTAATAAATAATTGTTTTGATTAAAAGCCTCTACATAAATAAGTAAAATAAAGAAAAAAGAAAGAAAAAAAATATATATTCTGGAACACAAACAGTTACAGAAACAAAAACAATAAAGTTACTAAAAAGAAAAAGGATACTTTAAACTACCAGCATGAGGCCAAAAAAGGCTCCCATGTCAGCATAACACGGCGACATTTAAAAAAAAAAACACAATACCGCCACTCTGGTTTTCAGATAGGACCTAAGTATAACATAAACATCACGCTTGTATTCCATGAAGAATTGAGCAGAGGTGTGTATTACACCCACATTTCGCCGTTATGTTTCAAGTCCCATGTAATAGGGGGCGAGCCTATTGCCATCAACCAGGCACAAATCCTGACTCCGGGCTGCTACTAAGAGATTCCACACGGAAAAACCCAATAACACTTTACCCAACCTGGGGATCGAACCCAGGATCTCACGCTCAGTAGTCACGCTTGCGACCACTAGACCAAAGAGGCATTCAAATAAAATAATCCAAAAAAACCTATTCAAAGTATTTATCTATGATAATTTAACATTTCCATATCAATGTGGGACGTAGTCTTTGTCCTAGTTTTGTTCCCTAAAATAAGTCTAGAATCAGGCCACGATTTTCATAACATAAAATACTTGTAAGTAAGTAAAGTTGTACTTGTAAGTAAAGTAAAAAATTTGGGGGTAGTTATAATATATAGACCTAAAATTATTTGCTCCCAGTTTTTTATTTATTTAAAATAATTTTTAGTTAATTTATTAATATATTTATGACTATTATTGATTGTTAACAATATTTACCTGCCAACCAAGTGTTTACTCCGTTACATTCACTATTACAATAATTTTTTGACAACATAATTTATCACAATGGACTCAATAAGCCGCAGCATCACAGACATGAGCAACCTGTTCACTCAAAGAATGTCAGAGTTTGAGCAGCAGCTACAGAAAGCTCCAAGCACTGCATCCTCCACCACCACCGTGAGTTTAGCTGCTGAATTTACTGCATTCCGGACCTTCATTATTCAGGCACTCGGCACCCTCCAACAGCAAGTTGAGATTCTTGCGCAGAGCGTAGACAACATGGAGATGCGTGGGCGCCGGAAAATATTGCTGTTCCATGGAGTGTCGGAGTTGAAGGAAGAGAAGACTTCAGAGGTGTTAACTCAAGTGATCAAGGATCATCTCAAGCTTGATGACTTCACAGCTGCTGATATTAAGCGTTGTCACAGAATGGGGCGTAGCACTTCTCTTAAGTCCAGACCAATCCTCGTCAAACTTCATGATGTGGCCCTCCGGGACAAGATCTGGTTTGCCAAGACAAAGCTGAAGGGGTCAGGTATCACTGCATCAGAGTTCCTGACAAAAGCCAGACACAACATCTTCATGGCGGCGAGGGAGAGATTTGGCGTGACCCAATGCTGGACCAGGGAGGGCGTTGTGATTGCTCTCGGGTCTGATGGAAAGCGCCATCGGATATTTTCGCTTGTGGACCTCGACAAGATTGGGCAGCAGCCGCAGCAGGTCACCGGGCATCCAGAGCAGGAAGTCATTCAACCGGTCGCTGCTGTGAAACTGAAACGTGCTGCGGCCAGAAAGTGATGTGTTTGTTGTGCCATAATTTGTTTTTGTAGTCCAGGTAAATAATAAGTATCCTTAGTATTCTGTTATGTCCAGGCACCCTCAATTTGTTTGTTTATTTTAACCTCTGTTTCTATTCTGTCAAATCTTTCAATGTCAACTTGAGTGCGTTCCTTGTCTGTGGCATACTACTTTTTTAGCATTCGTTTATCGCTCTGTTACACGTATTAATTTAATTTTTATTTTATTATTGTTAAATATTGCCTGGATTACTATAAGTTTCTTTCTAATTCTTCTTCTTTTTTAATTTGTTTCTCTTGTTACACAACTGGCAGGTGGACAAAAATATTTTAATTTTATATATACTTATTTTGTATAATAGGTATATTGTCATCATATTATTTAATAGATTTATTTTATTAGGTATCGATGCTCAGCCCTGACTGTAGCAGCGATAGTGATACTTTTTTTTCATTGAGTAGTGATGATGAGAGCTTCACAAGTATTCCTTCGTTAGCTGACACTCTTGTTTCACAGTTTTCTGATGTTACCAAGAATTTTAATGTTGTCCACATAAACGCTCAGAGTATTCCGGCTCATTTCCCCGATATGCTGGCAAGTTTCGACTGTAAGAATATTCATGCAATTCTTGTTTCGGAGTCATGGTTAAAACCATGTCTACCTTCATCTTCTTACTCTCTGCCTGGCTTTCAACTTATAAGAAATGATCGTGCGGTGGGCGCGGGTGGCGGTGTGGCCATTTATATCTTAGGAATCATATTCCCTTTTCTGTTTTAAACATGTCCACACAGCCACCTCCGTCGAATGCCGGTGAACATCTGTTCTTGGAAGTTGAACTGCACCATGCAAAAGTTCTCCTTGGAGTATACTACTGTCCTTCCCTGCGCATTAATTTCTTCTCATCCTTTGAACTTATCTTAGAAACTTTAATCCCTTCTTACAGTCACACTATCATCATGGGCGACTTTAACACCTGTCTCCTTAAAAATGATTTCCGTTCTTCTTCTCTTCGTCATATTGCTGAATCTAGTAATCTTTCCATTCTCGATCTTAGTGCTACACACAATTTCCCTAACTCTGTTCCATCTCTACTTGACCTTATTTTCGTCTCATCCACCCAACATGTCGTTAAGCACGGCCAATCCCCAGCTGACGCCTTTTCCTATCATGATTTGATTTTTCTATCATATAGGATTCGCCCTCCTAAGGCAAAGCCAAAAACTCTTCTGCTACGCAATTTTGGGGGTATGAATCTCGATCGTCTTCGGGAGGATGCTAGCAACATAGACTGGACTTCTCTGGGTACATCTACATCTGTTGACGAAAAAGTTGATCTGATTGCTTCAAATCTTATCCATCTCTTTGACCTGCATGCGCCTATTCGGGCTGTTAAAGTAAAACACCTTCCATCGCCATGGCTTACTGACGACATTAAAGCGTTAATGGCTAGGAAAGTGGCAGCGAAGTTTAAATACAAAATTCGACCCAACGACTCGAACTGGGATAAATTCGTCTCCATTAGAAATCACTGCAATAAGGTGTGTAGGAATGCACAGCGCCAACATGTTCATAAATCTGTTCAAAACGGAGATCCAGCGAAAGTCTGGAAGTTTCTTAGATCTATGGGGGTCGGAAAATCGCGAAATGACACTATTCCTAAAGATTTAGATATCAACTTACTTAATAATCATTTCTCATCTCCGTCTGACTTTGATAGAACTATTAAAGCTACCACTTTAAATTATCTTTCTAATCTTCCGACACCCGATTATTCCCCATTTGTCATTAGTCAATTCTCTGCGTGTGATGTTAAAAGAAGCATTGTATCGATAACATCCAACGCTGTTGGATGTGACTGTATCAGCCGTAACATGATCATTCCCATTCTTGATGAAATTCTTCCTGTCATCCTCCATGTTCTCAATTTCTCCGTTACCAGTAGTGTCTTCCCTCTTGCGTGGAAAGATGCCCAAGTTATCCCTTTACCCAAAAAGGCGAATCCCGCTTCCTTTTCTGATTATCGTCCTATTTCCATATTACCATTCCTTTCCAAAGTCCTTGAAAACCTTATAAACCAACAACTCAGCAAGTTTCTTTCCAAATTTAATCTCCTGAATCCTTTTCAGTCTGGATTTCGTCCTGGACACAGTACTACCTCAGCCCTTGTGAATATTACGGATGATATTAGGGCAGGCATGGAAATCGGAAATTTGACGGTACTTGCATTGCTTGATTTCAGCAATGCTTTTAATACCGTAGATTTCGATATTTTGCTTGGCATACTTCGCTCTTTTAACATATCTCCACCGGTGATTGATTGGTTTCGTAGTTACCTGTTTGGTCGCCGACAACGTATTTGCTTCGAAGATACTTTCTCTTCTTGGTGCAGTACTTCTGCCGGTGTACCTCAGGGTGGCGTTTTATCCCCTCTACTTTTCGCGTTATTTGTCAATTCTATCTCTCACCGACTTACTTCTTCCTATCACCTTTATGCAGATGATCTTCAAATTTATAGCCAAGCCCCTCTTGGAAGGTTGTCAGAAGCCATTGATACCATAAATCTGGACCTGGCACGAATAGGTGACTGGAGTAAAGAGTTTGGACTAAAGGTCAACCCCACTAAAACCCAGTTGACTGTTGTGGGCGGTTCCCGGACAGTCTCCAGGATTGACTGGTCTGTACTTCCTCAGGTTTCTTTTAATAACACTATAATTCCTATAACCGACAAAGTTAAGAACCTGGGGATTTATATTGACAGTACCCTTTCCTGGACCTCACAACTGCAGGAAGTCAGTCGTAAGATGTTTGCTTCTGCGGGCTCCTTGAGACGCCTTCGAAATTTCCTTCCAACTGCCACCAAAATTGCGCTAGCACAATCTCTTCTTCTCCCCATCCTCGACTATGCTGATGCCAGCTATCTTGATCTAACTGAGGACCAATTTGGAAAGCTTGAGCGACTTCAAAATCTTTGTATCAGATTCATATTTGGTTTGCGTAAATATGATCATGTTTCTGAATTTCGTACGAAGCTCAAATGGCTACCTATTCGCCTTCGCCGGAATGCCCATATTCTTTCTTTGCTTTATAATGTGCTATTCAATCCTTCCACCCCGTTTTACCTTAAAGAACGCTTCGAGTTCCTCTGTGACACACATTCTAGGTTCTTGAGATCATCAGAAAATCTTAAATTAAAAATACAACAGCATTCTTCTTCCTATTTTGACAAGTCCTTTACTGTTCAAGCTGCTCGATTGTGGAATGCATTACCTCTAAATGTAAGACTTGCGCAATCACTGCCAGTTTTTAAAAAGCTAGTGAAGGAACATTACTTGTCACTTTAAGTAGCTATTTCTTGATTATTGCTCACATCTCTTGCTCTTTTTATTTATAGAATATTCATAGAATATTTATTTATTACTTTGTTTTAAAAATGTATGTAACTTTTTATATATTATGTTTGTGTAATTATTGATATGTATTTTATGTTATTATATCTAAGTATATTTTGTACGATACGTACTTGTACACCAGAACTGCCCGTTATCTCTTTCCGTTGTTCCAATCCATACTAAGGTTGTCTGGAAGAGATCGCCTTGTGCGATAAGACCGCCCATTGTACATATTATATTGTGTAAATGTTTGTATTTCTTTTTGTTTATCGGTGTACCTATTATGTACAATAAAGAGTATAATAAATAAATAAATAAATACTTATATCATTTTTATCACGGTTGGCTTCACTAATGCCTCACACACTCGTATCGCGATAATGTTTCGGCATATGTCGCAGAGATTGCCACGTGCTGGTTACAAGTGCCGTAACAGGTATCGCAACTTGTGCCTAAGTAAAATGTTGCGGCACATATTATATCGCAATATATCCCTGAATCTATTTGCAGGACATGTAGGGCAATATGTCTGCGGCAGTCATGCCAACTTAGCAACTTTATAGCTAGATTTTTAGCTACAATGATAGATATATGTTTAGCTACAACTTAGATTTTGTAGCTAAACAGTTTAGCTACTTTTTCTAGCACTTTCATTGTGAAAACCGCCAAACAGTGGAATGCGCTGCCCGAGTGGGTGTTCCCCGACGGCTACAATTTGGGTGTCTTCAAGTCACGAGTGAATCGGTTTCTTCTGGGCAAGCGTGCTCCATCGTAGACCGCATCATCGCTTAACTTCAGGCGAGATGCAAACGTAGGCCTAGTAATAAAAAATAAAAAAAAAATCACCTTTGCAACTTCAAATATTTAGTCATTAAGTATTTAGTTTTGAAATCCAAATAAACAATAATTTATGGTTGCATTCACAAATAGTTTCGAGAGAGAAATAAATACTATTGCTCTGACACAGACAGCAGGATTGTCTTGCAAGACCATGGATTAATGGCAAGATGGGCTATGGTGGACCCATTGGTTCAAAAGACCAAGGAATTTCCCGCCCTAATAGGGTTGTCTGCTTTCGAAATAAATTGTTTTCATTATAACGCTTTCATAATCGTATAATTTTTTTTAGTCTATTTCTTGTAGTACGTATCTAAGTTTTGGTTTTCTGTGTATATGTTCCTATTTGTATTCTTTTTTAATCTTTATCTACTTCTAGCAAATTCTTAGAGTAGAAACTGGTATTCTGGCAACTTTTTACAAGAGATCTAGTTACAAAGAGGCTAGAGATAATTTATTATTGAATTATTTTATATTTTTGTTTGACGTTTTGTCGACTATTATTATTAATATGTCTCTTGTTTTTTTTTTCATTTATTATTTTTTATTTCATTAAATTGTAAATGTGAGTACCATGTAGGCTAGCTTTATATACGAATTTTATAAAATTGTTTGGCCAGTTTTGAGTATTTTTTTGTGACCTACGCAAATGTCCGGCTGATTGGTACCGTCGTGCGTCGGGTCGTTGAGCTCCCGATAATAAGGTTGAGCTACACGATGGCTGATGCATGCGTGCCGTCAGTTAGGACAGGTCAACTCAAACCTGCTTTGGCTCTTTCCTCAAAAGGCCATTCCAGACGTTGCCCTACATTGTTACACTCACATAGTTTTATACTACAATGTCTGGACTTTAAAAGAGACGTTGACCTCTGAGTTTGTTTCGGCTTTTCTTCTCAGAGCTAGTCAGATAGGAAATGCCGGCTACATCTAGTCTTAAAAAAAAAAAAACATTACATTGACTTGTAAAAGTGTCTGTAACAGATTTATTTACAGAAATAAATATCATTTCATTTCATTTCATAATCATTTCATTTCATTTCATTTCAGTGCAGTTGGCAATACTGGTCTGCGGTGTGGACGAGAGAGACATAAAAGGTTAAATAAATAGCGGCAACTGTTTCGTTTCATAGGACCCTTAGTTTAATTTTATGTGTTCATTAGTCACAAATAAAGTGCAATAGGATTCATCATCACCATCATCTGCCTAGCCTTTTCCCAACTACATAGGTTGGGGTTAGCTTCTAGTCTAGTATTTTGCACGGAGCGACTGCCATCAGCCCTCCGCAACCCAGTTACTAAGCATTGCTGATATCCTAAGGTAAGACCGGTTGTCAGACCTTCGGGCTTCTGACTACCCGTAACTAACTAGTATTTCACACGGAGCGACTGCCACCAGCCCCCCCGTAACCCAGTTACTGAGCATTGCCGATATCCTAATGTAAGACCGGTTGTCAGACCTTCGGGCTTCTGACTACCCGTAACGACTGTCATGGGTATTTATGACACCCATGACATAATTATGATCTTTACCATTTTTTTTACTCTTTACTTTTTCTTTACACTTTATCATTACCGTCATAATAAGCCCGTGAACCTCCACTACTAATTAAGCTCCTCCCAATCCGGATCAATCACCATGCTTGGCAAACGGATTGGTGACCTTATTTGGTGTCATAAGCAGACAAGCGGACGGTGCTGCACATTTTACTGACGTAACTCCTTAGTAGCCCTTCACGACACCCACCAAGGGGAGGGAGTGACTATTTTTTGCCGAGAACAACACGAAATCCCACCAAGGACCTCTCAAATTCTCTTGTAAACTCGATTAAACGGTTGCCGCTGAACCGAAGTGGAATCAATTAATTTTTTGTTCACTCCTAGCTGAAGGGGGACATATTTTTTGCGGACGTTTCCAATATTTTGGCGGCTTATGTACATTATTCCTATAGGAACGGTTGATTGATTTTCTTTTCTTACTAAGTGGAAATTATTTAAGTGGTTGTTTTACATGGGCAAATACAATATTTATATTAAAACTAGCTGTACCCGGCATTCACTGCAATGCACTTTTTCCTACTTATTATCTACCTACTACTTACCTTCAGAAACAAAACCAAAATAGTAATAAAAAGTTAAAATCATTTTCATGCATGCCGTAAACAAATGAATGGACATACTGAGATAATTTCATTTTTTTTTAAATATCAAAACGTTCTTTCTTAAGAACCTTCTCCTGACAATTACGAACAAAACAAAAAAAAATTGCGAAATCGATCCAGTCACTCACGTGTGATGCCGTGACCAAAGGAAATAGGGATTCATTTTTATATAAATAGATAGAAGATAGATAGATAAATAGATAAGTACTTTTTGTTTATTTTGAAAATATTTATGTACCCTATTGTGAATGGATGTCAACGTGCTGATTTATGATGACTTGGTGACACGATTGGCGCAGTGATTGAGCGCTTGGCTGCTGCGCAATGAATCTCGGGTTTCGATTGCCGCACTAACAAGTATGGCCTACAGATAAATGGTTCGGGTCTAGGTACACGTACAAGTGAAGATTTGTGTCAGTAACCAACGATAAAGAAGCATTCCTTCATCATCATCATCATTCAGCCAAAAGACGTCCACTGCTGGATATAGGCCTCCCCCAAGAATCGCCATATCGACCGGTCCTGAAGAGAAGAGAAGCATTCCAATGTTAAATAAATTAATGGTAAAAAAAAACTTTTTAATTACAAGCTTTAATTTAATTGCCCTAAAAAGAAGAAAATAAACTTTAAATTAAATCAAACCAATCAGTTTAGTACATGTATTACACAATTTATTAAATGATATAAAAGCTTGTCGCGAGATTTACCTGTCTTGCTTGACATACTTATTATAAGTAATTCTATGAAAGAAAATGTTTCCTATAAAATATGCAAATCTCGCAACAACCTTTTATATCATTTAATAAAATGTGTAATACATGTACTAAACTGATTGGTTTGATTTAATTTAAAGTTTATTTTCTTCTTTTTAGGGCAATTAAATTAAAGCTTGCTTTTAAAAAGTTTTTTTTACCATTAATTTATTTTTTATTTATTAATTATGATTGGGAATGTTTCTAAGTCGGTTTTCGTGTTCTCCTCAGCAAATCCTTTCATTTGATACCCATACTGTGGTAGTGCAGAAAAAATAACTAGTCCGCCATCTTGGATGATCCGCCATATTAGAATTAGAATGACGTCACATAGCTAAGCATGCATTGTCATCCAAAATAAGCGTGTATACCAAATTTCAGCTCAATCGGTTAAAGATAACTGATTTAAAATTCAGTTGCAAGATTCCATTGGACAAACATAAATAAGTACATTGCAAGTTAAAAAAAAAAAAAAAACTTTAAAGAAAACCATCTTGCTTTCCCAGCGTGATTATTGTCAACAATTCAACAATCCCTTCTTTTTAAAAGTGACCTTTCTTCCATGTCCACAATAGGCTCTTTAAAGATTATGTCGATGACTTCAAGAACGTAAACACTCATTCACAAGTTTAGAGGTCAAGTATTAAAGTATTTACAATGCAAATTCTCAAGTTTAGCACAAAGTGAGGCCTGAGGCTAACTTGGTACAAGTATAATCTAGATCGAGCTCGGAGTCTGAATTAATTTCAAGTTATCAACTTGTATGGGTTATGTTCTGCTGAGAGTCATCTACTGAGATTGTGTTGTACCTGACATTGGATTAAGTTGTTCAGTGGAATTGTGTCTGCCTTATTCAATGTAAGTCGGAAAGAGGGTGCTGATCTGAACGGGTACTAAAGTATCCATAACAATGTAATAACTTTTGTTCCAAAACTTTCCCCAAAAATCAATAGTTTGAGAGAAATAGCTGCTTAAAGATTAAAAAAAAAGCAGCCAAGTGCGAGTCGGACTCTCGCACGAAGGCATCCATACCATTCTCATCTCATCTATGAAAACGGCATAAAAATCACGTTTGTTGTATGGGAGCCCCCTTAAATATTTATTTTATTCTGATTCTTAGTACTTATTTGTTGTTATAGCGGCAACAGAAATACATCATCTGTGAAAATTTCAACTGTCTAACTGTCACGGTTCATGAGATACAGCTTGGTGACAGACGGATGGACAGCGGAGTCTTAGTAATAGGGTCCCGTTTTACCCTTTGGGTATGGAACCCTAAAAAACGCTAAAATCTATCTACCCTAAACTGTGTTTATATTTTAGGTCATATTTGAGGACACGGATCAGAAGCTCCATTTTTTTAATTTGTTACTAAAGTAGGGATTAAGTACGAACTAAACTGAAATAAAAATCATTTTGTATGGTAATAAAAATTATCGAATCTAGAAATTTTAAATCTTGCTTTATAACAGTCATCAGTTAAGGTATGTACAAGTCCGAGACGGACTGCAGACCGTAAACCGCAAAAGTAGTATCGCTTGCGATGCGATCTGCGGTCTGCGGTTGCAGTTTTGCAGTCGCTGTCGGAATAGCACCTTTAAAGTGCACACGTTAAAGGCGCTATTCCGATGGCGACTTGCGGTCTGCGGTTGCAGTCTGCAGTTTGGAGTTTGTCTCGAACTTGTACTTTTATACTGCAAGTGGCCCGCAGATTAGTACCCCCTTTCCAATTAACCTTGTTTGTTATTGTGTTGGGATTTCCAGAGTGATACAAAATGTGTTTTTTAATCTGTATGTGATTATTTCTCATCTAATTTGAAGACTGTCAGTCAGACTTGGTAATAATGCTGCTATATTGTGGTTACTGATGGAAAATCGTGTAAGTCAGATGTTTATTTGAATACAGCATGTAAGGGTAAACACCGTTGTCACTCAAACCATGGGTAGTTGACTTAAACATAAAATTATATTTTTTTTTCGCTGTCCTATAGGACAGAGTAAAAAAAAATAAAAAAATACACGCGCGAGAAATGAGCGGCGCGGCGGCGCTACGACGCGGTGTACACGCACTCGCTAGTGAGACAGCTGACTGACTGGGGTAGCGAACTGTGCGGGGCCGTGCGTCGGGCCACGCGGCGAGTTCCCCGCGCCCCCTCCCGAAGTTTGTTGCCCCCGCGCGTATGGTGAAATGCTTTTGTGGAAAAATGAAAATTTTATTTAAAAAAAAAGTGTAATTTTTCATTGATTTTACGTTCTATAAATGAAACCAAACCACTAGTTTCAAAGATAACGGTGTTTACCCTTAGAGCCTGTATACAAAGTTTCAAGTTTGGGTCAAAGTAAAGCCTAAGCTTACAATAGACACAACTGTGTTCAAGTATAATTCCAGGATAAGCCTGTATTCTGAATTAATTTCAAGTTATCAACTGCTGAGACTGTCTCACAACTTTGAATGACTTGAATACAGTGCCAGAACATCAGAATTTGTCGTCTCTACTCAGGGTTGCGGGTTCGATTCCTACACCTGCATCAGAATTGCGTGTCACATTCGTAAATTCAATAACTTTTATTTTGACAATACAACAATATTTATTGCGTGGTACATAGTTGTGGAAAAGCGGATTATAAATACATATGTTTCTATGGAAATTGTTGACCTATCAAAATCAAAGCCATAGCGATTACGAGTGTTTTGCGGAATTAGAATGCAGAACTAGTGTCACGTCCTAGCGGTCGAGGAGTCAACATATCCTGAGGTTGCCCCGTGCAGGGGCGAAACACGTGTCGTGTATTGGTTTGGTTGCATGTTGCATTATTTTTTCACTCTTTCTGCGTGTGCATATACTTGTGGGCGGGAGGGTGGTGCTGCATACTGCATCCAAACTAGTGATCTTGTTCAGCGGAATTAAAGCTAGGTATTGTATTTGCATGTTTGTATGCAGAACTATGTTTTTACCCACGTAATGTCATTTTTGGTACATTAGATACATCTTTATTACCTACTGAACGATAATTTTAATTCTATTTCGTCACTATTAATTTAGTAGCTCTACTAATTAATGTAAGTTATAATTAATATAAAATACATGGTCAAATAAATGATTCAGTAAGTAAGTAACAGATGTAGGCTTTCAATAACTTGATACTTTATATATTATTAACGTTCGAATGGATTGGAGGGTCGTGGTACAAGTCATAGGGATTTGACTGCAAAATATTGTTAACGTAAATTCATATTTTCAAAAGACTCAAAGATGAAGTTATGTATAAATGACTGGCGGTCTTATCGGCTTATCGGAACTAACTTTGTACAAAGAAGTTTGAAATATGTTGTACTTTTATTCATTTACATAATATATACAATTCCTATATACATTATTCTTATAATATTTACAAAATTACAAATAAAAGTATATACAAATAAAATAAAAAATATCCTAATAAAACTATAAACTAAAATAGTGCGTCAAAATATTCCTCCGCATCGCTGTCGACTGGTAACGTGCCCAGAAGGCTGGCAGCATTGCCACGTTGTATGGCAATGCTTATCCTTTGGCCAAGGTAGAGGCCAGCCTTCGGGTCACGGGTCGTATCGACCAGCCGCCTTGCAAGATCTTTGTATAAGATTTGGGCACTCGGACCCCACGGCCCGAGTGTTTCGACCCCAAACGGCTCGAAAATATAATTACTAATCAAGTTATTATATTTTCGCCGCTTGAGGGCCTCCGCAGCTGCAGCAGCAGCGCCAGCACAGCCTACCGAGCTAGGAAGATGAGATGGCGCAAGGGTATCGACGCACGTTGCGTCCCATACCAGAGGCCTACCCATCTTCCATGGCATCAATGACATACCATCTGGTCTCTTGCCATCGTCACGTGCCAAGCCATTTGGTTCTAATACGGCTGGAACGCCGGCGGTGACAAGAGCACGACGGATAATATCATTTAAGTTGGCGTGCCGTGCTATACGGCCTGCACTCCTGCTGCAAGACAAGCCGTGGTGTCCGAGGCTGTCGACGGCTTCACCGCAGTGGCAGCGATGCGGAGCACAGCAGGGAGCACCCAAACGCAGGCATGTAGCGAGCCGAAAAGTATTGTCGTCCAACATAGTACCTATGTTGGACGACGGAAGTGCCTGAAGCCATAGACCCGACTCCCATTTACCCACAGCCAGCAGGCGAGCACGCTCAGCGCTTGTGATTGACGTATTGATAAGATTATTCCGTATCACAGCGCAGAGCGGCTCGTCCCACTGTCTCTGGGAGGATGGATTGACGGGCAACACCGTATTTGGACAAGCCATTTTCCAGGCGTTCACAGCGTCGGTCAAGCACGGTACCTCAAAATCAACCAGTGAGGATGACAAGATTTTCCTGGTTAATTTCTCAGTACTGTGGACCGAGGACAAGAACGCCGGTAAACTGATACTGGAAATTTTGCGGACGCCGAGACCACCCAAACGAATGGGAAGTGTAGCTTGTAACCAAGCTCGGTCGTCCAGAGCCACATTTAGGATTGAAGTTAGTGTGTTACATATAATTTTGTCTACTTTGTCCAAGAGTTGTGGATGTTTCCATAAATGGGAAGAACGGAGGCTATACGTAAATTTCGGTCCAAAACAACAGTATCGGATAATAGTAAAAGCCGAATGTATATTAATTTTGAAAAGTCTGTCCGAAATATCACGAAAATTTTGGATTTTTTCCTCGATGAAATTTGGAAAGGATTCATCTAGGATTGGGGACCCTAGGAGGTGAAGTGAGTTTTTTTCGATAATTTTGATATCGGGGGCTATTGAATTAAATTTTTGGAAAATCTGTTGTCGGTCGAAGGTGTGGGGCAAGAAAATTTCACATTTACAGGGGTTGAGGTCTAGGCCAATGGAACTGAATTTTTCTTTTAAAAAAGTTAAATCCTTTAAAACTGTATCTGCGTCGCCTCCTAGGGTTCCATCATCTAGATACCATACGTTAAATTTTGAATTTAGCTGTCGAATAATGGGATTAATTGCTAAACTAAAAATGACTGGCCCAAGAGGGTCACCTTGTTGGCATCCAACGGCCGATTCTAAAAGGTTGTCCTTATAAAGTAATTTGGAGGGTTGCCTATAGCATTGCCAAAGAAAACTGTAAATTTTGGGTACTTCTTTTTGAACTTCAGCCAGCAAGGTGTCCCTGTTTACGGAGTTGAAGGCGTTCTTTATGTCAACCTTGAGGATGACCTCACCTTCATTACTGTGTATAAAAGTGGATAGGGCGTGTACGGCAGCCTCACAGCCCCCTTTAGAGCCGAAACCTAGTTGCAGGGGCTGGAATTTGCTGGCCAGGGTTTCACTGTAGAAGGCACAGCAAATCTTGGCTGCCACACGCCGGTAAGTGCACCCTACGGCAATGGGACGAATGCCGCCATCCTTTTTGCGCAGGGCACAAAGATTGGCCCCGTACAAAATCTCGATGGCGGACTCGTGCACATTGCCGGAGAGCATCAAATTGGTCAGAGCCGTAAGCTCCTTCAAAAGCGACTCACCAGCTGCCCCGGCGCCGAAACACGTCAAGTCTTTCAGATGTTGAGGCGTCAAGCCGTCGAGGCCACCGGCGGAACCATTCCTGAAGGAACCTATGGCTGCAACCAATTGGCGAGCTGTAACAGTAAGGGTGTTGGAGTCAGGGTCAGGAGGGTCGGGGAAGGAGAGATCATCCGCAGGAGCAGGGTGCTTACTCTCCAGAGCTGTAAGTGTCTCTGGAGAGTAAGGCGCCAACACATCACTGCTAAAAAGTATCCTGGCTGCACCCCCAATATCACCTTCACTTAACTTGGATTCTACATGTTGACAAATACCTCTTGGTGAGGTGTGTATATGTGCTGGTAATTTTGAGTCGAAATTTTGGATCGAAATGTTGCAGTTATCTTTAATTTGAGCTGTCAAAGTTTTTTTGGTTGCCAAATTCTTTTGTACATGTAGAATCCTATAAGGGAAGGTGAGTAGTTGTTCCCAAGCACGCTGCGAGTTCTCCCGGGCGGCGAGACGGACACATCCCGCTAAATATTGTGCAACAGCAGGTCTGGCGCCGCGGGGAACTCGCTTCAAAACCGGAACAGATTTTTTTAATTTTGATAAGGTTTGCCAAAACGGGTACAGATTCGGTGTTGATGAAGGTGTGATTGGTGTGGTGGTGGGGTTGGGGGGTGCATTTTGGGGTTTGTGGACCTTCCCAAAATGCACGTTCAAACCCCGCTTACCTTTAAAAAAGCGCACTTGGGGACAATGGGGACATCTGACCAAGATATCCAGCGACGTGGAAGGTTGACTGGCACTTATTTCCGCATCGCTATTGCCACTTAACATTAAATATACACTTATACCTAAATACAAAAATATTTACAAAAACTTTAAAAATATAGAAATACAAAAACTGAAATGTCATAGGTAAATAAGTCGGATGATGTTTTGACACTGCTGCTAAAATTCGGCCAGTAGGGTGTGCGGGAAAATATTGGAGAACGAATCGGAGGGCTGCATTTACATCTTAGACGTTGCTGCTTAGCAACGTCTACGTTGCCACGGTAATGTTAGATGTGGCGTCTTTACTGTCACTTGATGACTACACAACGTCGGACAAATATTATATAATTAGGGCCGATGCGCACGCTCCTTCACACGGATAACGTACTGTGGGGCTATTCTGCCACCATTCGCTATAGCTGCTCGACTTTTTCTTGGTAAAAGAGCAATTTGCTATTTTTAAATATTTTAAATCGGCGAGACTGACTTTTTCAATCGTTGCGTTTTGACGTTTTGACGTGAAAAAAAAAAAAAGAAGTTGATTTTATTAAATTTAATATCAGTTGAGACTCCGAATGACTCCGTTGAGAACCGAAATTATTTGTGGCATATCATCAGTATAATAATGATATTATAGTGAATTCATTGATGTTATTAGTAAATCCCTTTTTTAGCTGTTTTTTTAGCAGGGAACAACACCATGGACAACAACAAAATCATTGAAAACACAGTAAAAGTGTTACCCACACTAAAATTAAGCTACATCAGCATTCTAATTGCGCAATAAACTCGTAATCGCTATCTATAGCCACAGTGTACCTACTTACTACATACAGTGGGTCAACGCCCATACATTTGACAGGTCACAAGAAATGTCAAAATATAAGAAGGGGTGGAAGTTATGTCCCAAGTATGCAGTATGGCTACTCGGGACATAACCTCCGCCCTTTCACCCCGCAGCCCCCCGCTCGATTGCTCTGCGACAATGTTCTACGTTGACCGACTGTAAGGAGGGATATAGGTAGACTGTGGTATAGCTATGATTTTAACAAGTCAACAATTTCCATAGCAATGTATTAACAATCCGACTTCTCCACAACTATGTACCACGCCATAAATATTGGTTTTGACACATCAACTGTTATGATTGATGATGGTTATGTTATGCAATTTCCAAGCAATTTTTTTTTAATCAATCTTTTCCCCACACTAGGATTTCTCTTGTATCGTGGGTGCGTTCACAGACACAAATCTCACATACACAAACGCCCAGACCTGAAACAACTATCTGTAGACCATACCAATTTTTGTTCCAAATCCAAATTTTTAAACTATAAAAATTGTATCTAAGTACATAAAGGCCCTCTTTCTCAAAAGAGCAAAGATTCACCTCTCGTGCCCAACTTTCCACGCCGTCACGTACTGTGTCTTCAGTTTATATCTTGGACTACGCCATACTGGTAACAAATTACCAAGTGCGGGCTATTTCTCAGCAGATGGCCATTTCCTGCGCAAATTGAGAGCTAGCCAGCTTGTAATCTAAGCCATACATACGTGAAACTAACCAGTTATATTATTATGTTGGCAGCATCGTGTGTCTGACAGGATGGTTAACATTATTACGTTGCCTATCTTGTCTAGATCGTATATCCGACAGTATGGAAATGAGTAAGTTGTTTTATGGGTTGGGAAAGGTAGTGTAGAGAATTTCAATTATTAGTTGTGCCTTCTGGTCAGTCCGCCTGAAAGGTTTTTACATAGTATTGTACGTGCCTTTTTTGATATTTCAGGTATATTTTTCCTCAGTACTGCATTTTATGCAAACCTGATCAATATTTGCAATAGAACTGTCAGCTTTTTTCGACTTTAACTTCCAATATTAGTTCTTTTTGATTGTCAATGTTACAAAAAGCGCCCACCCTTCTTTTGTTTTAAAATATGACTCTGACGACCGGCAAAAGACAGAATAACCATCCAACTTGCCCGCTGTATTGCTCCATTATGGTCAGCAAGATCATCAATCTGTTTATCCAACGGGGTGGTAACTAGGGTTGTAATGGATATCTGCATCCTCATAAAATTAAATATACGCAAAATATTCGAATTCGGAATTATTGGTTTTAAAAGTACCACACTTCCATCCGCATCCTCATGTTTATATGTGGATGTGTCGCACAAATTGAGAATTTAAAACTCGCACCGAGCCAAATGGTCGGGCCATACTTTGGGTTACTAATTTCATATTTTTTTTTATACAACATTCGTTATAGTCAAAGTTTTTTTTTTTTTTATTACAGACACTTTTAAAACGTCAAAACTAGGTGCACGGTTCCAAAAGGTAGGTTCTATGGAGAAGAGCCGGCAAGAAACTCCATGAAAGTTAGGTTCCCTGTCTGCATCCACATCCTCAAAAAGGAATTTCTTAACATCCTTATTCTTGAATCTAAATATTGGCTCTAGAGCGCGAATACAAAGACACAATACCTTTTTTCCTGACTTCAACCGAAATTATGACCGATGATCTAGACCCGATAATTAGATCCTGTAATTATCTGTATTCCCATCCACATCCTCATAACCGTTCTTTCAACATTTTAATCCACATCCTCACATCCGTTACAACTTCAATAATAATGCGTGTTACCTCGTTTGGAAAAAGCTTAAACCGCACTCAAAGTTTTAAGCCATTTAACCAATGGTTACGCTTGCCAAGATAAACCTGATACTACGGCGCTTATTTCAATTGACTACTTGCCACGTCTGCCAATTCGCACTGTCTAACCGAGCATTTTATGGTTTAACAAGCCGCCAATCGGTGCTTGGCTCATTGCCAAACAGTTGAAACGATCCGACACAGTGTGTTTTATTTAACTGGGATTGTATGCGAAAATCTTCAACCAAAGGAGTTAGGAAATCTATCTTTGAAGACGTTTGTTCATAATTTTTAAAACAAAATTTTGAATTTTTTTTTTTCCTTGCTCTTTAATTTTCAATTTTTTTTTAAGGAGCTCCTTCCTTATTGATGTCCTCGCCTATCATACGATCTGCTAGGTTAAGCTACACTTGCCGCGGTCAGTCCGTAGATGGGTTACCGTTCATTACACATCGAAAACCGTCCGTGACTCGGTATAACACTCGGGACCGCTGGCGTAACGAACTCTACGTTAAGTCTGCGGTCCGAGTGTTATACGAATACCAATTTACACCGCCGCGGAATGGATTGGAAGCGACGAAATTGTACATAGCATAATGAACTTTATGTCAATTTAATAAAGTACAAACTAAATATGAGCCAAAAAAAGGTCGCGAGGATTACCCGGAAGACGCTTGACCCGCATGCTTTATACAATTGACATAAAGTTCATTAGAATAGAATAGAATATACTTTATTGTAGGCACACCAAAATTGTAACACAGCTCTTATACAATATCATATATTGAAGGGTACAATGGCGGTCTTATCGCTGATAGCGATATCTACCAGACAACCTTTGGATGAACAAGGAGACAATGAATAAGATAGAGGGGGTAGTTCGTGGTGTACTGCTGCAAAATACATACTACACACAATACATAGACATAATACTTACATACAAAAATTATACCTACATTTTCATTATGCGATGTACAATTTCGTGGCTTCCATTCAATTCCGCGGCGGTGTAAATTGAATCAGAAGCCCGAAAGTCTGACAACCGGCCTAACCTTAGAATATCGGCATTGCCCAATACCTAATTGGGTTGCGGTGTTCTAATGGCAGTATCTCCGTGTCAAGTGGTCTTCAAGCGCATTTGTATATACTAGAAGCTGACCACAACGTAGTTGGGAAAAGGCTAGACAGATACAGTCCGCGAGGCCTAAGCTGAGCTTTGCATTCGTGTGAGAATGAATGCAGACGCGTCCTTTGCTTGGTTCGATCGTTCGTCGATTCTGTGTGCACTCACACAAATGCAAAGAAAGAAAGAAAGAAAATACGTTTACTTGCGGTAAACATGACACAAAAAAGAAAATAAAACACAAAAACAAAAAATAAGAAAGTTGAGGGAAACATTACATGCGTCAGATCCACGCAAAACGGCTGTCGCTCAGCATTATGCTGCGACCCTCTGCAAGACAGAGCCCCAGCGCTGGTTTTCAGCGACAGCTGACAAAGCTCAGCTTTACACCTCGCCAGTCGTATACATACTGAACTTTTCATTTTTTTAATAACAATTTTTAAATTACGCCATTCGTCTGTTTCAGAGATAAAAATCAAGACACATTTTTCTTGGAATCTGTCTTTAAAAACAGTCTACAAAAAATAAATACCTTTTTCAACAATTCTAGGAAACAAAAAACCGGTAGATAAGGTACTTAAAGTCACCTTTTTCTCTAGACTATTCACGATAAAGTAAGAGCCTTCCAACAATAGCCTTTCAAAGCGTTATTTTCTCTCATTGTGCTCATCTATCAACGTTTCCGTCACTTCGTATAATGTGTATTTCTACTTATATTGCGTTGATTTGACAAAGTACACTTCATTGTACAGAAATTGTTGACATCAAATAACTTGGGAACGTTACTATGGAAAAGGATAAAACAAAATATTGTGTCTTTTATGTTACGATCAAGCCTCGTATCCACTAGGTAACAATTGACGCGTTACATGTTGCTCAACATGTTTCTCAACATGTAGCAACACGATGATCGACAACGTCCAACAAACTTTTTGGGGGCTGAGTCACCCTCGTCCGTGGGAAGGCACCCTTAGTTCGTAACCCCACACGTGGTCCCCGGGTGGTGCCAATCAGGTGACAACCTTTTGCTTGATGGTAGGATCTTTATGGTCCGCCTGGCTAGCTACCACCCTTACATTAAAGTCCGGCGCCAAACAGTTTACTGTGTTCCGTCGTGTGTATGTGAGAGCCAGAGAGGTATAGGGGGATCCCTCTATATCTCTGTTACTTTGATTCGTGTGCTTCATCTTAGACCCTGGCTGCGCTTATCATCAAGTGCGACGAGGGTCAAATGCGACCAAGAAAAGGTTTTTTTTTTTTTTTAATAAAACTTACTCGTACTAATTCTTTCAGCGTCATGTTCCGCGTCATCTGGCAATGTTGCCGAACATGTTTCGCGTCAATTGTTGCCTAGTGGATACCAGGCTTCAAGCTGACGGCACATCATCATCAGCCCATTACTGTCCCACTGCTGGACACGGGTCTTTTCTCATAATGAGAAGCATTTAGACCTTAGTCACAGTCGACATATAAACTAAAGCAGTACCTCAGCTTACTATAATCTCATGAATTGAAACACTCACACAGACACGCTCTGTATACTGAGTAGTTTTTTGTTTTTGTATGGAACTGTATCCCGAAAATACCTTATTTGTCTTGTTGCAGTGCGTGTCTGTGTGAGTGTGTCAAATCGGACGATTGTAGGTAGTTGAAGTACTGCTTTAGCTTATATGTCTACTGTGCCTTGGTCCTCCACACTGGCCTGGTTGTTGAAGGACTACACATACCATCGAGGATTATTTGGAGCCCTCTCAGGTGTGCAGGTTTCCTCACGATGTTTACCTTCACCGTTAACGCAAGTGATAATCAAATTATGTTCCGCACACGAACTCGAAAAGTCCGAGATGCGGGCCGGAATCGAACTCAGACCCTCGTGCATACACACATCAAAAAAAGTTTGCGATCAGTTAGAAAAATCGAAATCTTTTTTGTTACGGTAGATTATATTGTGATTTCTTCTTCTTTTTAGATTCTTTAGACACGAGTTTTCTTTATCAAGAAAACACACAACAAAGATTTTTTCTTGATAAAGTTCAATTTAAAAAATTATATCAGCTTATGCTCGTGATCGCAAACTTTTTTGATGTATGTAGAAGGTAGTGTTCAACTGATAGGCTATCACTGCTTTCGCAGTTTAGCTGACGGCCCACCTGATGGTAAGTAAAAGTTGTAGTCCCATGTGCCTGTAATTTCACCGACACCGGAACACATCAGGCTGTTTGGCGGCAGTTATAGGCCTGGTGGTAGTAGTTCCCCGGATGGACAAGGAGCTCTACTAAAACCGATCAAACAGTTGTTACGTGTGAATAGTGTCGCTGCAGCTTTTTGTAGTTGCGTTGTGGTAACTACAAAGTGTCGATATGGTTGCGTTATCGCTAGCAGTTGCGATGTGGTTACGTTGTGGCCAGTGCGCCGTGTCGCTGGTGGTTGCGTTGTAGTTGCGATGTGGTCGGTATCGCCCACACGGTTGAATATGGCGGTAAAATGTGGTCTGTGTGAATTAAAGTATTCATTTTTACACAAAATTAATGCCCGCTCACTGTTTTTGTTGTGGTGTAGTTGTGGTTGTGGTGTGGCAGTGGTGTAGTTGTGGTACGTGTGAAACAAGCCTTAGTGCGACGGTCTACTACGGATAGTCGTTTGTGTTCGATGGTCGAACACAAACTACCATCATTAATGGATTAGCTTATTATCTGTAAATCAGAGTGAAAATAGAGTTAAACCTTGAAAACAATCTCTTCAACCACGAACTTTCTTCAAAGATAGCTGTTACAAAACTTGAACGGTTACTGAACAATTGATGGTTAGTAATTATACATTCAGAATATTGATGAGAATCGTCACTTGAAGCGTCAGCTAACTTCACTTTAACGACTTTGTGAAGATCTGTATAGGTGGGTACAGGCAGCGACAAAAGAAGACGAACAGTTGAGTTTTTAAACTTGGCATTAATTGGAAAACTAATTGGAGTGAAATAAAACTTTAAGATACAGGTACTCAGAGTTGTATCTAGACTCTTTTATGTTTTTATACTTCGATATTAAACGTTTTTTGTGTTGAATCATAATTATGTAGTTGATTATTTATATTGTTACAAACAAACATACAGTCCACATTTGTTATTATGTTAGGTAACTTCATACTACTGAACCGCTCACCATTTTAATAAGATGTTTGAGTGTTTTTTAACTTACTCGGAATACAAGGCTATGTAGAGACAGTCACTTGTTTAATGACCTACTGAACCTTAAAACACCGTACATTTTGGATAATAATAATAAGTATTCATTTAGCTAAGAACCGGTTATAGAAATCTGTATTAGTGACTGCTGGGCTAGTTATAAAAGAGAAAAAGGTCCCCTGAATTAAAAATGTGTATTTTCTATAGAGGCGTACAACCAACACATTTGACAGACAGAATCAGTGTTGCCAAACTAAATATTATAAAATAAAATGTTGGGGATACCAACACCGGTGTGCTACCGCGTGGACGCGTCCGTCACCGCTATTGTTTATTTATTGTGTCTATATTTACTGTGATTGAGCGATTAATTGAGGTTGACTGGTAGAGAATGCCTATGGCATTAAGTCCGCCTTGTGTACCACCAATGTACGTGAAGTTTAAATAAATTAATTAATTAATTTGTCTCTATCTACTGGCTTACCAACTTATGTCCCCGACTGTACTAGGCAGATTTATAATAAAATCTTTGAAGATATTACTGGAGTGGATATTTTGTCGCCAGCGTGACTTTTTTTGGATTTTCTCTTGAGTCAGCATCAGATGGAAGGGTGCTTAAAAGAATCAGTATATTTACCGATGATAGCGAGTTTTACAGAGTGATTTTTGTCTAACACATTAAAGTCCAGCGCCAAGCAGTTTACTGTGTTCCTTCGTGTGTATGTGAGAACTGGGGTATAGAGGAATACCTCTATATTAACCCCCGACACAAAAAGAGGGGTGTTCTAAGTTTGACCGCTATGTGTGTCTGTGTGTGGCACCATAGCTCTTAAACGGGTGAACCGATTTAGGTGCCGTTTTTTTTATTAAATAGCTGGCTTTTTAGCGGTAGTTCTTAGACATGTTTTATCAAAATCGGTTCAGTCGTTTCAGGGTCATCAGCTGTTTTGTTATTTACGTTGGGGGTTTTTTAGATTTTTAATTTATAATGTGTGATCTCTGTAACTTGGATTTTTGTTCTCGGTTTTGACCCTATCTGCGCTTACCGTAAGATGCAATTAGGGCCAAAGACGGCCAAGCCAAATAATAAAAAGAACCATTCCGTTTTTCAGACAAACATCGTTTTGCCGCAAAATTAATTTTGTCACTTCCAAATTTAACTTTACGGTTATAAAACGGCACAGAACCTGCGGAGCGCGAGTCTTACCCTAACTGTATTTTGTTGTTTTTATAAATTTTTGATAAAAATGTTATGATGCTTAAAACGTACTTACGTACAAATTTTGTACGCCATAAATGGCAAAACATGTAGCTCCTTCCTCAAATTTAACACCATGCATTGTATTATTTACTCATGTTTTTACAAAATAAATATCTTATCTTATCTTGGCCCCTTTTTTGAAAAAGGACAATACTCCGCAATAACTTTATTAAAACTCTGAACAAAATTCTTTATGAAGTCTCTTAGACAACTACGGAAACGGATTTGGCAGCCTTTTTAGAACGGACTGTGACCTCAATCGCAACTTCTAACTCACAACAATGTGTTTATCGAAACAAAATGGACAATAGCAATAAAAACGATAAAATATTTTACTCTAAAAAATAAAATCATTTTCACGCCTACACAAACACAATATATTTTTAGCTTCTATCTAAATAAAGACCCTTACCAACTCCGTAAATCAACTCATCTTATTACTTGGGCACAGCTGATGCATTCCCTTCCATTTTCCCACATCGGAGAAACACACGAAATAAGACAAACTTTAGTTATTTACTCACAACTGGCGTCTAAGGCCTCGTTCTTGGAGCTGCGGTGCGTAGAGCAGAGCGTTGAGCGGAATATATACACGGATAGCGGATGACGACTCCACTGGCGTAGTTGGCTTCTGCGCTATTCGTCGCAGATTTGATTCTCACACAGAATACAGAAAATTGAGGGTGTACTATACATCTCTGCACAATCCTTCAAGAAATACAGGCGTGATGGACTGTATTACTGAACTTCGAAGTTTAAAATACCGATGTACTGTATTCATAAAGTTTAAAAGTACGAATTACGTGAGTTAGGAGGTACGCTATTACGAATTACTTTGTTCAGAATGTTCATGATTCCGATGTACGTTACTCCGAAAGTTTACTATTACGAATTACGTCATTGAGAATGTTCATCATTCCGATGTACGGGACTCCGAAAGTTTACTATTACGAATTACGTCATTGAGAATGTTCATCATTCCGATGTACGGGACTCCGAAAGCTTACTATTACGTACGAATTACTAAATTTCGAATGTTCAACATCGAGATTCTGATAGAGTATTTCGCTTTTATGTATATAGATGTAAGGATAACTTAATTAAAATTTATTAAATGTTAAGTTCAGTTCATGTTAATTTTGTGTAACTAGCTAGGTAATAACTTGCCAGGGTTGCGGACTTTATTCGAAAGTTACCGCGGCCTTGGAACGCAAAGGGCATTAGGAGGAACACGGATGGGTTTTAGTCAGTAAGAGTCCGACACTCCCTTCCGCTCCTTCCGTAAGAAGTCAATTCATGATTTAACAACGTTATAAATAAAGTAAAGCTACGTATACAATTTTATAATTACAAATGAACTATAACAGTGTATGGCTACAGAAATTAAAAATCTTAATCTAAATAGGTAATAGTAGTTTAATAGTTTTAAATATGCCAAAGTACCTAAATACTTTCTCAGAATGTCCATGATGAACATTCGAAATTTAGTAATTCGTAAATAGTAAGCTTTCGGAGTTCCGTACATCGCGATGATGAACATTCTTAATGACGTAATTCGTAATAGTAAACTTTCGGAGTCCCGTACATCGGAATGATGAACATTCTAAATGACGTAATTCGTAATAGTAAACTTTCGGAGTAACGTACATCGGAATCATGAACATTCTGAATAAAGTAATTCGTAATAGCGTACATTCTAACTCACGTAATTCGTACTTTTAAACTTTATGAATACAGTACATCGGTATTTTAAACTTCGAAGTTCAGTAATACAGTCTAAAATTATCCGGTTTACGCCCCTCACTACGCTCCGCGTCTCTATAGTCGAGGCCATAGTCTACCCTAATCAACTTCACTTGTAATCAGAGTCGGGGCTACGAGATGGAACTATCGTAAGATATCTTATTCGCGATCCTTCTTAGAAATTGGCTTATCGGTTTAGTAGAGCTTGGCTCTCGGTCTAAAATTTTGGGATTGCTAAAGTAATAATAGAATTGTCTGGTAAGATATGGGATCAGGTGTTGACAAATCCATAGCCTCACTGAATAATACTAGTATTTATTTATTATAGTATTTTTGTTTTTTTTGTTCTCTATTTAAATTGTTTTTAATTGATAGTACTTAAGTTAGCAACTAAGCGGTAATCGGGCGTCTCTTTTGTAAATGTTGTGTTTACCTGTAATTGGCATATTTATTAGAATGTAACCTTAGAATTTATTGTGTGTTTGTGTATATATGTGATGTGGGTGAACCTTAGTAAATAAATACTGCATTAGAAAAGCGTCAAGTTTACAGGAAATAAGGCATTTACAACTAAAGGCCAGTCGAGTATAATCCAAAAAAAGTCAAACAAATCAGTGTCTGTAGACAAATGGCAATCGATGATCTGCTCATCTAGATATATTAAGAGGGTATTTCACCAACCTATCATTAATTGTTCATTAAACTAATTCGGTCTCTAAACTTTTCAATAGCTGACATGTGCATTTCACCACATATCTTCTTCTGGCTGGCCTTATCCCAAGTTATTTGGGGTTCGACGCAAAATGTTTTCTTCTTCCATCTTCCCTAGTATTCGTCCCGCTATCATTTACTCACTTTTCATTCATATCATCTCTCACACAATCCTTCCATCTTTTCTTTGGTCTCCCTCGTCCCCTCCATCCATCTACATTTATATTCATCACTCTCTTTGTCACATGCTTTTCGTCCCTCCTCATCACATGAGAATAGATACGCCAATTAAATGTATGGAAATGACATAACAGATCGCAAAATTATCATACATTTTCTAGAGATCTCTGCCAAACAATATTTGTATTAAATTCCCTTACACAATTTTGCAACGGCTGTAATAATAATTTAATAATTTATCTTTATTTCAGACATACGTCCATACATTTTTACAAAGAACACGTTAGTAGTATTGTTAGTAGTATACACAAAAAATATAACAAGGTGTTAGTAATTTGTTAGTAAACAAAACAAGTTACACAATAATTACAAAAAATTATTTCCTATTTCTGTGCAGGTGTACACTTGCCCAGTACACAGTAAAAGGACTGTTTATTTTGCACGCTAACGTTTTGAGGACAGTGTTGGTGCTACCACGGACCCTGCTCATCATCGACGCAGTTCTTTTCCTAATTATGGAGAAGAAATCGTCGACGGAAGCATCCGCAAACATTGCGGAAGCACTGCAGTACCTAGGTTTTTTTAACACTGCCCTCAGAGCGTCATTGTACTGAACACGTAGGGCGTTGTAAGCCCGCCGCGTAAAGTTGATCCACAGACTGCACGTGTAAAAAGACTGACAGAAGGCTCTGAAAAGTAACAGTTTTACATCCGTGGTACATCGTGCGAATCTGCGGGCCAACATATTGCAGCGGACTGCCAACGCCCTCCTTTCTCTCTCTAGGTCTTCATCGTCCTGCAGCCGCTCCGTCAACATGTGACCCAAATACCTGACTTTAGACACCCTTATTAGTGCCGACCCACTGATCTTAATTGGCGGTATGTTCGAGGGCGCCTTGTTACCTGCTTTGCATAGCATGAGAACACTCTTACTAGCATTATATTTGAGTCCATGTGACAGAGCATATGAGTCACAAATACCCAGAAGTCTCCTGAGCGCACTCACTGACGGGCTCAACAGAACCATGTCGTCCGCATAACTAATATTATTAATCATTCTTCCGTCTATTGAACATCCGACCATAGCTCTGCTGAGCCCGCCAATAAGCTGGTTAACAAATAGGTTAAACAAGCTCGGTGAGGTCAACCCGCCCTGCCTAACCCCGCATTTCAGATTATATTCCTGACTGAGCGAGTTGACCCATCTGACAGCATTCTTTTGATTACTGTACCAATACTTGAGGAGAGATACCAGCTCCCTCGGCACAGTGGTTTCCTCAAGTAGTTTATGCCAAAGAATATCATAAGACACCAGGTCGAAAGCCCTCGACAGATCAAGAAAACACGCATATACCGGTGTTTTTCTGTCGGTATAGTACCTTACAGTTTGTTTCAAACACATAATTGCCATTTCCGTTGACAGGTTGGGTCTGAAGCCAAACTGCAAGTCATGTATCTGAAGGTGTTCACTCAGCTGTGCGTTCATGAGACTGTCAAGGACCTTCGCCATGGTTGTGGCCAATGATATCGGGCGGTAATTATGCTTGTCAGATGGATCCCCGGTTTTGTTTTTTATTATTGGAACTACTACTGTTTTCATCATATCATCCGGAATAAAGGAATGACCCATACACAAATTAAACAGTAGACTCAGGACTCTGGGCAGATGTACACCTGCATAACGCAGATGTTCTATACTTATACCGTCATGACCTGGTGACTTTCCCCGCTTCATATTTTGTATGACCTTCCTCACAGCTGACGGCATAATTCTACCGTACTTGTCACCAGGTCTGACGTCTGGTTTACTTAAATTACTAACGTTACATGTCATTGGTTCTATAGTAAACAGATCTTTAAAAACATTCGCAATATTTTGATCCCCTACGGCACTGTCGACGCTCACAGGAACACTCGGCTTAGGATTCAAGTGTCCCGTATTTTTCCAAAAACTGCTAAAATCTTTAACCTTATGTTTTGCTGCCAGTATATCCATTTTTATTTGCTCGGTATTGTCCTGGCACCATTTCAATTTCTTCTTAAATTCTTTTCGTGTTTCACACATACTCACGTACTGTGGCCCCGCGCGCGGCTTTCCCTGTAGAACCCAGTTACTGAAACTAAGCCGAGCCTTCCTATGAGATTCACCTACGTGCTTGTTCCACCCTAAAATACACATCTTTTTTTTTATTTTTTTATTTACAATTCGAGTTTTCTCCGAGGCATCACTAAGGATAGATTTAATTTTCGCGTATATTGTGTTAATTATGTGCCTATGATCTACATTGTCACATACATAGTCACAGCAGTCCCGTAATTCCTCTGGAAAGTCTATATTACGAAGTGCCCCGTTGCATAGCTCCCTATATTTACAAATTTGTTCCTCGTTTCTAAGCCCCCATAATATTTTATTATTTATCTCTCTGTTCGCAGAAATTTTATTTGGTATACTTTTCACATTACATGTGATTTCTAATGGAAAGTGGTCCGACCATGACACTTCATACAATACCTTAATACTTTCAATTGTTTGAAATGCCATTGACGTAACCAAGCAATGGTCTAACCATCTTACAGTTCCATGAGCCTCACTTAAGTATGTATAAGTGTTCAGACAACTTGGTAACAAATCTACATCGGCGCATGACCAACTTTGTTCCCTACAAAAATTTAGCATTTCATCAAAAAACAATTCCCTCGGATGCGCATTGAAATCACCCATAATAAAGACTGTATCTACATTATAGTCGTCAATTTTGTAATGCCGCGTAAAATTCAGGACTGACCGACGTTTTGCAAGGTAAAACTACCTGGCGGCTGGGCTAGTTATCAAGATCTTTAGGCGAAGTTACGTTAATCTGTTCAAACCATTTAATGTCATAACGTTATCCCCACATTGTATTATGATAGTTATGCAGAGGCTGAACCCCTTTTGGGATTATTTATCCCATATTTCGCACTCAGTTTATGGTGTTACCGTGATTTAATCTCTAATATTCTTGTATAAAACGATTAGGGGCCAAATCAATCAATCTGCCTAGCCTTTTCCCAACTATGTTGGGGTCGGCTTCCAGTCGAACCGGATGCAGCTGAATATTAGTATTTTACATGGAGCGACTGCCTATCAGACCTCCACAACCCAGTAACTGGGTAATACGATACTCTTGGTAAGACTGGTTGTCAGACTTTCTGGCTTCTGCCCAACAGTAACGACTGTCAAAGATCTACAAATGACAGCCGGGACCAACGGCATTACGTGCTTTCCGAGGCACGGAGGAAACTCGCTATGGTAAATGGTCACCCATCCACAGACCAACCTCGGCAAGCGTGGCTTAACCCGGAAGATCGGTCTATGCGGCTGTAATTATTTAGCCACGAGCTCCTCCGATTAGGGGCCAAATAGACTCCCCTTATCTTTTAAGCAAGATAAGCTTTATATCGCGTTTGATTCGCGTCCTAGCGGTCGAGGAGTCAACATATCCTGAGGATGCCCCGTGCAGGGGCGAAACACGTGTCGCGTATTGGTTTGGTTGCATGTTGCATTATTTTTCACTCTTTCTGCATGTGCATATACTTGTGGGCCGGAGGGTGGTGCTGCATACTGCATCCAAACTAGTGATCTTGTTCAGCGGAATTAAAGCCAGATATTGTATTTGCATATTTGTAAGCTTTGGATGACGCCGGATATAAACTCACGCAAGAAATCTCTTTTCTATATTGCTTTCTCTCGAATCAATAACGGCAAGAACACTTTTAATAACAAAGCATGTAATCTGAATAATAATGTTATTCCCTTGAACCTAATATAGGCTTAATATCTTTCACCGGTCTCTACCCAAATTAATTTGTACCAGAAATATTTTGGAAACAACATTTAATTAATTTTAATTCAACTAGTATTTATTCTTCTCCATGTCCGTTGTTATTATAATGTAACTTGTGCGGTAGCCTGAGGAAACTGTTTAATGGATTTTGTTTTACTTACATCCTTCTAGAAGTGGCTTCGCCCGCGTGGATGTCGTTTATCGCGTATTCCGTATTTTTCGGGATAAGATAATTCAATCATGATTCGAAAGACACGTGGCGCTATCTATTATCATAAGAGCATTATTGTTGTTTTCCTTGAGAACAGTACTTTTTTTCGGAGTGAAAGGCCGTCCATTTCTGTACACCTGACAACGTATATACAAAATTTCAGTATGATCGGTTCAGTGGCTTAGGCGTGAAAAGGTAACAAACAAACTTACTTTCGCATTTGTAATATAAGTTAGGATAATTATGTTTGTTTATGTATTGATTTGTTTACCAATTAAAGCAAAATAAAATATTATAAACCATTATAATCCTTGTATTTCTCATCACACTGACCAACATTCCACTGTTGACTGTAACCGTAGAGCCTACTTGTGTCAACAATGCTATCGTATTCGGCTAGAGTGGTTCTCATGGTCGACACAATATAGGGTCGCAACCCTTACGTTACCGACACTTTCTCGAGAGCTGTTAAACCTTTATTTGGGAACATAATTCTGTAGGTAATGCTTGAAGTAGACCCCACGCCAAAATAAATATTACTACCTTAAAAAATTGTACTAAAATTGCCATCGGAATTCTTTGGGTAGGCAAAATTTCAGCCTGTTTGGATAATAAGAACTGGCTCAAAAATTACTAGCTAGATTTGTAGCAGACAAAAAAAAGTAAGCCAATAAAAGCTGTAAAATAAAACGAAATTCTACATTGTACCCAAAATGTTTTTGTAGTAGTTTAACAAGGCTAGACGACAGTCAATCCATCAACTCGGACTATCTAATCCAGACAGCAATTGTTTTTTGTAAATTAGCTTTTTAGCAATATTTAAATGGTTGTAGAAGTTGACTTCATAACACTTGTCAGAAGCAAGAATAACCTTGAAGAATTGGTTAAAGAAATAAAAACTGTTGAATGGAACTGTTTATGCTCACCAAACAGACAAAAGCCAGTTTAAATAAATAATACATAGAATTAGGTGTTACTTTGCGGAAATCCATGATATACAAATATGCAATTACAATATTTAGTTTTCATTCCGCAAACTAGTTTGCGGGCGGGGGCTGTGCTGCATACTGCATCCAAGCTTGATCCACTAGTTATGCGTAATTAACACTAAATATTTTAATTGCATAGTTGTTGAGACCAGTCGTACTGTATGGATCGGAATGTTGGGCAGTGAAGAAGACGGATGAAAAAAGATTGCATGTAGCGGAGATGAGAATGTTGAGATGGATGTGTGGAGTGATCAGAATGGATTAGGTCAGGAATGAGTATATTAGAGGAAGTTTGAAAGTAGCGCCAGTGACAGAAAAGTTGAAAGGGAACCGTTTGTCTTGGTATGGGCATGTGAAGAGGAGAGATGAAACGCATGTGACGAAAAGAGTTATGAATATAAATGTGGATGGATGGAGAGGAAGAGGAAGGCCAAAGAAAAGATGGATGGATGGTGTGAGGAATGACATGAAAAAGAAGGGTGTCAGTAATATCATAACTGGTGACAGGACGGAATGGAAGAAGAAAACGTGTAGCGCCGACCCCAAGTAACACGGGATAAGGGCAGGAAGAAGAAGAGTTGTAAAGACCAGTTTATAATCCTTTAGGTACGTATACTATAGGGTGTAAACAAATTCGTGTAATTCCTTCAAACCACGTGATCTATTAATGATATAGATTAACCCCGCACTGGAATTAGAAAGATTAAAAAAAAAAAACTTGCTGTAGTGTTTAATCACCGTTCTAAACCACCTCATAAGGGTTCAATAAAACAATAAGCAAAAATATTTTTTTTCAAAAAAGGAATTTTATTACACTCACATACACACGACGGAACACAATAAACTGCTTGGCGCCGGACTTTATTATGAGGGTGGTAGCTAGCCAGGCGGACCGTATAGATCCTACCACCAAGCAATGAATAACACTTTGCCTGACCTGGCATTGGATCCAGGAGCCACGCTTAGCAGTGGCGCTTGCAACCGCTAGGCCAACGAGAAAGTCCAGAGCACGCATTTATACTATAAATCAAACGGTTCCCGACCAATAGTTTACGAGGTACTGCGCTGTGCAGTGCATCAGGTCATCTATTGTGCAGGAGTTAGGGCACCACGGACCATTTAATAGATGAGATGGTCTGGTCCAGGTCAGCGCAGTCGTTGTACGTTTCGTAGTCGATGATCATTCTTCATTTCGCTAGGTTGCACCTATATCGCTTCTTCGCATGAAAACTGTTTAATCTCAAAAGTTTTGTAAAATCGAGCTAAGTATCACCTATTTTCTCCTGAATAGTGACAAAAAACCCAGTTCTAAAATACGCCGGAGATCTAACGGTTAATTTTACATTGGCGGGATTTAATTAACTGTTGAAATTTGAAAACATTCTCCTGTAACATTACTTAGAATTAGTAATTCTGAGATTATACACTTTTCATCCGAAGAAGCGATATTAGCCCATCTCTAACAATATTAACTAAAAGGCTCTAAGGCAGCAGACGACACAACTAAAGATTTTTTTGCTCATGTAATTGTAAATGTAATTTACTGAATTTTATAAAGGCTTTTGGTAAGGCTTCGCGACGATCCGCAAGAGAATCGATACTATTATAATCCTCGTCACATCCAATTATTTTTTTAAACCTTTGGATAAGCCTAGGATTGTTTGAGGTCCATAAGTTACAATGACCTTGAATAAAAGACTTTGTGTTTTAATGTGTACCTACATTTAAAAAAGCCTTCTTTCTTGACGACACTTAAGAGCCTATGCATACGATATCAATCCCGGGGGTGCTTATTTTAAATAAGTAAAATAAACCACTTTATTAAATGAACAGACTTTGTAATGAAAAAAACCTTACCATTAACAATTGTGTTGTCGTATACGACATTGATAAATGCTAACAATGACCACTTCAGACGTTCACAACCATTTTCATGCATTTTTACGCACTGTCTCACAAGATAACACTTTGGGTCAACCCTACGACCGACGCGAGGGGAAGAGGACGTTGACAAATGTTGACAATCCCTGGCGTTGACGACTCCGGCTATTTTTCCTCCAAAGCTATTTATCGAAGCCCACAGATCGATGGAAGAAATAAATAACGTTTATTGGACAAAAAAAATTGGGCCACTTAAATTTAGTACCCAGACCCGTTTAGTGATAGAAAAAATGTAGGGCGACAAAGAATAGAAGAATTATAGGGGTGTTAGGAACATCTGTTAGGAATACGATTCGAAATCGTGACGGATGGCCGCTGAAATGCGCAAATAGAATTGAAAGAAAGTCGTATAGATAAGATTTTATGGGTTAGTCGGCGAAAAAGCCCTCGTAGCGCTACGTTGCTACGTCGTAGCAGCAGCGTAGCATATACGTACTACGTACCCGCTATTGCTCGGGACTTTACTCGTGTAGTCACTTTAGTAGTAGTAAAGCTCCTGCCAAATAGCACTGCAGTGTTCCGGTGTGCCGGTGTAATTACAAGTACGTGGAAATATTCAACATTGTCTCTGGGTTGGTAGCGCATCAGCAAGACTATTGGTGTTGTAGGTGTATACAGGTTGTCCAGTAAATTGAACGACATACTGCGGTGGGTGATAGCTTGGTTCAATACCTACCAAAATAGCAAATTATATGTAGCGCAAAATATTACGGTTTTCAAGTTATAGAAAACTTTCCCAAAATATCGAATATCAGATTTTTTACTCTGTTGTAAAGATTTCCTATTTTGATATTTTTTTACATCAATTTATTCGTGAATCGTTACTGTACCTACTCATTGATTTCGGTTATATCAAAAAGGAGAACGTGTTCAAGAAAAAAAATACTTTATTCAACATTTTGGAAAATTTTGAAAACCGTAACATTTTCTGGAAAATTGTATGTACTATTTTGGTAGGTATTGACCTAAGCTATCACTCCCTACAATATGTCGTACTATTTACTGGACACACTGTATATTCAGCAGTAACCACTTACCATAAAGTGGACAGTAAGCTTGTTAGCCAACCTATTGTGTAAAAAAATGTTTCACTCACGTGAACCAACCAACCAGGGGCCTAATTCTCCTAAAATAAATTGTTGCCAAACACAATCGAACCACAACCGTCAGTCAGTTTTTGTTTTCGAAAACTTTCAAAATGACTGATTTTGTTTTTTGTGTCAAACAATAAGACAGCTTTTTAAATTGAGAACTGTCTGAATGAACGGTTCGGCCTTGGTTCGGTTGTGATTTTTCAAGATTTATTTTAGGAGAATTGGGCCCCAGACCTTTGCTTTGCAGAATGATTTCCTATAGAGAGATCAGAGTATCCCTTCAGGTGCCTCGGAGACGACTTACGTCGGTCCCGGGCATTATACGAATATCTATGACAGTCGTTACTGGCAGTCAGAAGCCTGATCATATCGGCATTGCCCAGTAACTGGGTTGTGGAGGTCTGATGGCAGTAGCTCCGTGTAAAATACTGGTATTCAGCCGCATCTGGTTAGACTGGAAGCTGCAGGCTTACTCCCGACAGGATCGAGTTTTGAATCGAGTTGACTTAGTGTCAATTCTTACTCTTGAAATCGACAAAACTGCACGACCGTGCTGAGGTTTTATTTAAAACTAACAAAGATTAAAAACAGTCGTTAATTTTTATTCGAGCCGGTGCACAATTGTGCGCTTTTGTCGATTTCAAGAGTAATAATTGACACTAAGTCGACTCGATTCAAATCTCGATCTTGTCGAGAGTAAGCCTGCTGATCCCAGCATATTATGGAAAGGCTAAGCAGAACGAGTGACAACAGAGTATGTTTTAGGCTCTACCATTCTTAACCGATTGACATGAAACATGCTTAATTTTAAAGTCAGACTTGTATCAATACAAGTTCTTGATGTCGAGGATGGGCCTCTAGTGAATCCCTTAGTCACCTTTTACGCACCCATGAGAAGAGATAGGGTAGTGCTATTCTTTACGTCCGGCACTACACGGAACATTAAGTAGTTATTTTATTACAACTGATGCCAAACTAGGCATGTACCTAGGGTTGCCAACTTTTTTTGACAAAAAAAACGTATGAAATTGTTTGAATAGGCAAAAATAAAGTATTTGGAAGAAACATAAAGGACCTTATTACAAAAGATGGTTTAAACCAAGACTAAGGTAAACCCTGGTTTAAAATATACCCATCACTTTCTTATGTCATGTAACAAAAAGAGACGGGGCTATTGTAAAACCTAGGTTTTTCTTAGACCATCATCATCTGCCTAGCCTTTTCCCAACTATGTTGGGGTCGGCTTCCAGTCGAACCGGATGCAGCTGAATATCAGTATTTTACATGGAGCGACTGCCTATCAGACCTCCACAACCCAGTAACTGGGTAATACGATACTCTTGGTAAGACTGGTTGTCAGATTTTCTGGCTTCTGACCAACAGTAACGACTGTCAAAGATCTACAAATGACAGCCGGGACCAACGGCTTTACGTGCTTTCCGAGGCACGGCACCATGTTTTGTAATAAGGGGGAAAGTATTTTTAAAGGAGTGAGTGACCAGAGTGCCTGCCTTCCTGTTCGGAGCAATGTGCGGGATTCCAGGTTTTACACTAATATTCAAAAATTAAGATCTAAATTATTATGGTTACCTATATGTATTATTCCGACTAAAGCCAAAAAAATAAAAAAATATCAAAATTAAAAAAATCAATATTATTAAATATCGGTAAAAATATCTGAAAAAGTTAGCAAGTATGTGATATTGCTTCCGTTTTGCCTTTTGAAACACTTCTTGTTTTTTTACTTCTTTTTTTTCATCATATTGTGTTAGGTACGTTCTGTTTTAACTTACTTTACGCATATCAGTAAAGATTGGAAATAAAAAAAAATTCGCATACTTTATTTTTATGCAAAAGTATAAAGTATATTTGTCGAAAATAAAGTAGGATACATTATTATAAAGTATGGTTGGCAACCCTACATGTAACATACATCTTAGCTAATATATTATGAACGAAATAGACATATTTTAGAGAGAACTATGATGTATTATACAATGAAGTACAGTAAACATTAACACGATCTGACTCGGGACATATCGGAACGTATTATGACGTCACTTGTCAGATATCCGATCCCCGGAGGTTGAATGTCGATCCAATGTTTGTTCACTGCGATACGAGTGAATGTGAAGTCAGATCTGGCTGAATTTGAGATTAACTGATCAAACTGTATATTACTGTTTGAAGCTATCAAATATTAATTGCTTAGTGTACAATGATTGTTACGTTACAATTATAAGGGTACCGATTGATTTAGTAGTGGAAAATCATCTGCCTTTTCCTATGTCAGCTTCCAGTATAATCAGGATGTGGCTGAATATAAAATGAATGAATTTAATGATAAATGAATGAATAGAAAATAAAGAATTATGAATTACTAGCTTTTGCCTGCGGCTTCGCTCGCGTTAATTTATAATAAAAAAAAAACACTTTTTAAAATATAAAGACGTCCATTGTTCGCTTTGTTTATATAGCGAACGTCTGTATGAAGCGAAACTCATAGAGAAAACCTCGACAGGGTAATCCGTTAAGTTATAAGATATGTAATAGACTACACACTTCAAACCCTCCAACCAACACATATTATTTTAAACATTTAAGCAAACTTTTTTGTATCCTCTCCTCAAAGACTTTCATGAAGAATTACCCTTCATTTGTTAACCACAAGAGCTCTCTGTAACAGATGGAACAAGATTATCTTCTTAAAAGGTATTACGTCTTAGTCTGTGTTGCATCACTTTACAAGAGCTTAAAACATCTCAACGATAAATAAATATTTAACAAATCTTCTTAAAAGAAAAGATAAGTGATTCTAAGCAAAGAGGAGGATCGTGGTTACTTAACAACGCGCATCCTACGAGGTTAAGTTGCTAAATTTTGATCCGCACATGTATTTGAAAGGTCAGGGGCAGGAGTCGACGGCTATCACTGCTAAAAGAAATCTTGATAAATCGCAACCAAACCAAGACCGAAGCATTCAGCCAGTTTTCAATTTCAAAAGCTGTCAAGTTTAACACAAAATTAAAACCAATCACTATGACAGTTGTCGTAAACAAGAACTGGCTGACGTTTGTGGTTCGTTTGCGTTTGACAACAATTTTGTTTGTGGAATTGGCCTCCAGCGCCTACAGGCTGATAAATAACTAAACAGATTAATATTTCTTCTGTAAAATCTTGCTCGGAAACTCACGATACGTTGTTTTGCTTATATTTGCCAAATAAGTTAAACAAAAACTGGCCAAGTGCAAGTTGAACTCGCGCACTAAGGGGTCTGTACCACCAAATATTTTCATAGAGTATGCACTACAATCATACCTACTAAGTTTCATACTTGTCGGTATTACCATTTATAAGATAGAACGGGAACAAAAAACTGAAAAAATGCATTATTTTGAGGTTTCTTGTACGGGGTACTTTGGGTTTAATTTACTTACTTTACTTTATTCAGTAAACTTACATAATATTAATATTACATTTGATACTAGCTATTTTTAATATGTGCTATGGATAGAAGCCATATTAACGCATAATCTGTGCAATGTGGAAATATCAACTGGCTACTTATTACAGTTAAAAAGATACGGCCCTGTGACAGACGGATGGACAAACGGCGTAGGCTTAGTAATAGGGTCCCAAACCCTAAAAAAGATTCCTTAAATAATACTGTGTGTTTGATTATTCCCCATCACAAATAGAAACAAAGTTTGTATTACACTCCAAACATCATCAACGTATAAAAACTTAATATAGTATTCAACAAAATATTCCAACCTTTACTGGAATATCTTTGAACAATCGAGTTTCCCTCAAAAGATGGTTCGCTTCGATGCACCGCGGCACAAATAAAGTGCAAACAAAGTTTGGTGTTACGAGAGCGACCGTCCTTAATCCTGTCAGACGACTGGATCAGTTCGTGTACCGGGGTATAAGTAGGACGGTAGAATTGTTTTGTGCTTATTGAAAGCTTTGTACAACAATACTTAACACTTAGTTGTCTGTTTGGCTAGTATACTGCGAACACCAATTCGTCTGTTCAGCGAGATGATCTTTATAATTATTTATTGAAGTGATCATTGGGAGCCACATGCCTAGCTGTGGGTGCTAACTTATATATATACAACGTTATTTTTAGTATATACAAAAACCGAGACACCTCAACAAGATTTTCATCAGAACTGCCTGAATATGTGTTTTTTTTTAATAAATCTCCAAGTTACACCGCAGTTTATGTCGCGTTAAGTTTCCTAGTAAAGTGTGAAATGCCTGAGATGTGCTATGCAGGGGATATCTAATACACGGAAACTGACCGAGCGGACCGTCTCAAGCCTCAAGGTGTCTATTCCCGTCAACTGTTATGGGTATAAACCTACTGAAACAAAATTGAAAATGAAAAAAAAATATTTAAAAAAACAATGTGGTGTAAAAAATATGTCAATCGATTCTCCTAGTGATTCTGAACAAACTAGTTTCAGGTTTAGTATATACTGTCAAAGTCAAAGTTTTTTACTTCAAATAGACCAGATTACAGGCACTTTTAAAACGTCAACACTAGGTGCACGGTTCCAAAAGGTAGGTTCTATGGAGAAGAGCCGGCAAGTAACTCCATGAATGCTCTTTTTAAAATAGTAGATCATGACTATTCATGACAATTCCATTACAGTAGTGTGCGACATAGAATGAGAATAATGCAGGTTAACGTAACAAATAAACTCACATAAGAGTAACAAATAGAAAAATATGCCTTCTAGGATTGCCGTAGAAGTTAAGAGCCGACCAGTCCCGACAGACAGCACCCGTTCACGAGTATGACGTGCACATCTGCATCGTTTAGCTCAACCATATTGTAGGGAACCCAACGACCGGATATACAACGCCACCATCAGCAGGACATTTATGTGAGCATGACAGACGCATACTGTCAGACAATAAGCAGTAAAATGATATGATTATAGGTGCATCATTAATTGCTGCATGATGCTCATACTTTACAGTGGAATACAAGCATTATAAAGCGATATTATCAAAATAATAATTACTAAAACTAGGCTTGTATATACAAGGTTAGTCAGAAAGGGGGTATTAATCCGAAAGCCACTTATAGTATCACTGAAGACTGTTTTATAGCATGTGTTAAAAAAATTAAATTCGTATGTTTTTATTTCCATACAAAAGTAAATAAATATTATTTATTTCAAAAACTCCGCAACCCTAATTTTGTTATAAGCCTATCGGTTCGGTGCGGCGCGGGCGGTAAAATACAAAGCGCCAGCTGTACCTACGTACCTACGACTGCCGCCGAAATCGTAGGTTACTATGATACTGTGTATGTGTGCGTGTAGCGGAAGTTTTTGAACATAGTTATGATCATTACCTAGAAACTTACCATTTCTGATGTCGACGCTTTCTCTGCCAACGAGAATGTCACACACGTGTCGTCTTAATTTTAAATTGAAACACAAGAAACACTTTTGGTCATTAATGTTTTATGTAATTACGTAGGTACCTAACCTACCTACGCATGGATGTATCCCCCGTATCACCACGGACACTACAAGAAGGGTTCAATTCCGAATGGAACAAGCACTTTCGGTTGTTAGTTTTATGAACTTACGTTAATACCTACAAATGAATCTATCACCACGGACACTACGAAAAGGGTTCATTTCCAATTGGAACACAAGAAGCACTATTGGTTATCACAAACAAAATAGGATCAATCTGCCGCCCTTATCGCGTGATGCACAAAGACGCGTGGCGATGTAGGTAGGTACTAGGTACCTACGGACGGATGCGATCGCATTACGTAACATCTATCTGCGGATTGTCTTTCATGCTCTCAAACGCAGATGTTACTCTTTACCCCATCTTGTTTTCATTGCTGTAGTCCGCAGCGTAACCCATACACTTCACGTGACCCCACAATAAGTCCAGCGGAATCAGGTCTGGTGAGCGAGGAGGCCAGGCTACAGGAACGCCACGTCCGATCTACATGGGGAACTGCTGATCCCAGTACGCTCTAGGGCTGCGAGCGAAAAGAAGCGAAGCGCCGGCGCCGCGCCGCTGTACTAGCTGGATCACAACACAACACAACACAATCCTCGAATACTAGACCGAAAACCTTTGCCGGACAATTCATGGCCTGTTGAGAGCACGGCATCACAACTATCGTTACACATCACCATGTTATAACACTCCTCATTTGGTACTCCGTCAACCTCCGTGTAAAAACAACAAAAATTAAAACACGACTCGCGTAAACAATCAAAATTATCGACTGTATTCCGGGAAGTGTTGCAAGCGACTAAGAAATCTTACCTACAATAATACGAGTAATATCGGATAAAATGTTTAGGCTATAACACTTTTAGAGATGTGCAACGTTATCCCAAAAACTTAATCCCGCGATATTCCGGAGAATTTGACAATGGATTCAAATTCAATAACTTTTTTTAAATTCCTTAAATTTTGTGTCTTTCTGTCACGGGGATCTATCACTACATCATAATAATATGGGATTTGAACACACATTTAAAGCCTAAGATCTTAGGTTAGCAATAGCATGCTGAAAAAACTGATTTATTTTAAGTTTAAGAGGATGGAACTTTAAATGCTCGCAAAGTTTTTATCAAAAAGGAAAATAACTTATGAAATACGGTCAATTACGGAAATCGATAAATCTATCTCGTCGAGTTCATGCGCTTTCAAAAGATAGTGCATAGGTACATTTCTTAGTACCTACACACACGTTTATTACGTACGATAATAATCATTAATTTGTTAGTCTTACTAAATGACTGACAGACAGGTCTACGTACGTAACATGTACGCATTCCCAAAAAAAATTATGAAATTGAGTTTTGCACAACACTAAAGCGGCAAGCGGCCGGAACAAAGAGTCTAGTTGAATTTGCCGCTGGCGCCGCGGCGTCTCTTTGTCGGCGTTACAGACCACGTATTGCAGAAGCGACATCGTGCGGTAAGATCATTGGTCAATTTTGAAGGTTTGTTTTGTTCGGATTGTTTGTGATATTAACTTACTTATTGTACTGGCTGCTGATGCATCGGAATAGTTGTTAATGTAGAATAGAGCATAATAATAATTACGTGCTTTTGTGATCCAAGCCTTTGATAGACAAGTTGACGGTTCTTCATCTGTTATTACAGATATTCTAAGTAAGTAGGTACAGGGAACCTTAATTTCAGGTTAGTCAGTTGTTAATAATAATAAGCCGATAAAATATTAGTCTAACAGCGCTAACACAAAACACTGAGATGCAGAGCATTATTAGGTACAATACTATTGCGAACTGTCGTGTCTGCGCAATTTTTTTGTTCGTTTAAATTGCAACTTTGTAAGGTAATCTTACAAAGTTGCAATTGCGAGGGGAAAAGTCGGCCATTTTTATTTGTACCTATACTGTTTCGTGACCCGAAATATGACCTAAGATGTAAACACAGCTGATGATAGGGTTGTTGTAGCGTATTTTTAGTGAAATCTTTGAACAGCTATTTCTCTAAATTAATTGATTTTTGGGGAAAGTTGTAGAACAAAAGTTGTCCATTATTGTGGGTACTTTAACACCCTTTCGGATTAGTACCCCCTTTCTGACTAACCTTGTATATATTTTTTTGTTTTTCTTTGTGACATTTAATAAGAAAAACATGCATATAACGCTCTGCTTGCATAGGCCACTTGACAATAGTACATAAATTCATTGTCATCATCAACATCATCATTCAGCCAAAAGACATTTACTGTTGGACATGGGCCTCTCCATCGCCATCTTCTCGCATCCGCTCGATACGAATTTGAGCACATTTAAAATTTATAACCTACTAGCTTTTGCCCGCGGCTTGGCTCGCGTTAATTTAGAACTTGACAATCAATTCGGGTTGTATTAGGTACAATAATATAATTCAATCATGATTCGAGCATGATCATGGGGTGCATGAAAAGAGCCTCCACGAGTGACGATACTTCAGTACGTCCGGCGCACCCTGGGCAGTCAGCCCCGCTACCAATCTTGCTGACTGGCTAATCTTTTCACCACAGCATCAGCTATTTTTGTATAGCTCGTGCTGACACGAGAGAAGAAGAAGAATCATGATTCGAAAGACGCGCAATCTATTATCATAACAACGTTGTTGTTGTTTTCCTCGGGAACAGTACTTTTTTTCGGGTTGAAAGGTAACCTATGTCCGTTTCTGTACACCTGACAACGTATGTGCAAAATTTCAGCATGATCGGTTCAGTGATTTAGGCGGGAAAAGGTAACAAACAAACAAACTTACTTTCGCATTTATAATATTAGTTAGGATTTTTCCGTTTGCACATTTGGATGGTTATAAGGACGTGTTATTATTTAGATTTCTGTGGGCATGTTATACAGGCTGTGAGGATAAACACCGTTACCCTTGAAACCAGTGGTTTGGTTTCATTTATAGAACGTAAAATAAATGAAAAATAACACTTTTTTTTATAAAATTTTCATTTTTCCTCAAAAGCATTTCACCCTATGCGCGGGGGCAACAAGCTATGGGAGGGGGCGCGGTGAACTCGCCACGTGGCCCGACGCACGGCCCCGGACAGTTTGCTACCCCAGTCAGTCAGCTGTCTCGTTAGCGAGTGTGTATACGCCGCGTCGTAGCGCCGCCGCGCCGCTCATTTCTCGCGCGTACATTTTTTTTTTTTACTCGTTCCTATATTTTTATGTTTAAGTCAACTACCCATGGTTTCAGTGATAACGGTGTTTACCCTTACATGCCGTATGTGCGTTACGTTTTGATGTGTCATAATAAATAAAGCTCCATATGAAGTCTCATCAAATAAGTATTGCCAGTGTATAGTATATTGATCAAATTACATCAGATGATGTTGACGTGATTAAAACGTTATTTGTAAGGCTAAAAAACGTTAAATGATCGTAATTATTTAAATTAAACAGCCATATTTAGGATTATTATCAAGCTTTACTCATGTGTGCTTTTGAATGGAGTTGCACGGCCAGTTTAATCAATTCTGTCTTCGTTATAGCCGCATGAACAGCTCATGAATAAGAGCTCCGGTTGAGTTCGAAACTAGTCGGACATCCCCGTTACCCGCAACACGTAAATAAAGCCACTATAATCTTGAACGTGAATTTTATCCACGAAAGTTATTATCTATACGTATAATAAATCTGTAGACTTGGCGTGAATGTATATTGGAAAAATAAAATAAAAATAGTGAGGGTTTTAAAGGATTACCAATAGAATCCATTTAGATCATTTTTCGGATATTTCTCTGTTTATCTGTTTGTCTGTACGTCAGTTTGCCGGTTTGTCGGTTAGTTGATGTACACACCACGAAAAAGGTGCTGGCTGAATGCAGTTAACTTTTATAGACAGTATTATGCATGTCTCGGAGTAACATTTAGTTTTTGTTTCATCGTAATCGGTTCGCTCAATCAAAACATATTAGAATTTAAAGTAATCAAGAAGACATTTGTTTAGTTATTGCGACACAATATTGGTTTTCGACTTCCACACGGACGGAGTCGCAGGCACAGCTATTACAGTATAAAAATGGCCAGCCGTAAAGAAAATATAAAATCAAATGCACAAAACAATCCAAGAACACGCGTAGCGGATCGGTAATTTGCTACGACATCGTAGCTGATATAGTGACATCATCACATTTGCTACGTCGTAGCTACACAATCCCATACTTTAACGTATTCGCCGCTACACTAATGGCCCGTCGCAGACGTCGGGTATCGCGCTCTCTATCGCTGATCTACTTCGCTTTGTCAAGCTCGGATATTATACTAGACGGGCTCGAGGTGGGGTTGTGTGTATTGGTAAATACGAGCATATTTGTTGAGGGAAATGTGATCGCTTTATGGATGGATTCGGTTATTATTGTGTAATATTATGCCATTGGCTCGCCCTCTATTACATGGAGTTTAAGCATTACAGCGGTATGAGGGTGTACTATATACGACTGCCCAACCCTTCGGGGAATAGAGGAGTCATGTTATGTTATTATGCCATTGATGATTTTAAGCCACGTCGTTTTGTTATCAAACATCAATGAAAATTATTATCATAGCGCTGAAGGTTGTCGGTTTTTTTTTTTTGTATTGGACTGCTGTAGGTGGTCCTAGGGGACCCTTCCTACGTAACCGGGCAGTTATTGGCAAGACCTGAAGGGTCTCCAGCCAATTGGGGGGGGGAGTATAATACTTAACCTAAGCTAACTACTTGTGCTACACTAACATCATGACTACCTGCAACAACAGCACTAAGGGCGATGCCTAGTGGGACTCGGACCTCGGCTTAGTGGAAATAGGGGGGAGACAGCTTGATGAGGGCTGAATTATCGGTGTGACTGCGGAGTCTGAAGAGACGACCGGCTCTACGACGGGAGAGCGAGGTGGATCGTGACCGGCGGCGGTGGGGCGTCGCGACGGGCCTCGTCGGCGAGGACGGTATGCCGGACGGCGGCAGACGTTGTGTATTGTGCAGGTTGATTTACTCGCCTCCTGGAGGAGGGTTATTTCGTCATCGGGTTCTAAAAGTGTGTGCCTGGGACCGCGAACTTTACTTATGAGAGAGGGACTGTAGTTGGCCGCTGCGGCGAATAGGGGGTTCGGATGGAGGGGGGAAGGATTATTGGTGTTCCGGCTGCCTGTAATGACTATCATTATGGAAACCAACATTGAAAGTTTTACGGGTTCACCGAGGTTCACGGGTAACCCCCTGAGGTGTGTTCAGAACGGTCATTGTTAAGGTTCATTGCATTTTGTATTTCGAAAAACTTTAAAAACATGCTTAAACGATTTCATTATGTACAGCGATTTTATTGTAATAAATTGCTATTTTTTTTATCTTGCAATAGGTTTATCTTTGCCATTTAACCCTATTCTTGGCACAGTGGATAATTTGATACGTTGAACTTTCCGAAAATCTAGAGACGTATCGAGACGTATTTTCAACACTTTTATTATTTAACATGTTAAAAAATATAATACTAATCTATACATATAATAAAACAGTAAAAAAACTGTGTCTGTACATTGAATATATTTAAAAAAAAATGATTGAGGGAGGTTTAGAAACAGTAATAGAGCACGAATCCAAAAAAAAAAGTCTGTCTGTTTGTCTGTTTGTCTGTTTGTTTGTACACGCTAATCTTCGGAACTACTGGACGGATTTGAATGTTTTTTATTTTTTTGTATAGGTATTAAGTCTGGGCAACATATAGGCTATAATTAATCTTGGAAACTTGAACACCTGATGCAGAACCGCAACAGACCAGCTAAACTATAAGAGCTACAAATATGGTACCATAGCAAAAATTGTTCCACGTGATGAGCATTTTCTGCTGAGAGAATAAATTTGAAGATCTGGAACACCTGATGTGGAACTCCAAGAGCCCAGCTACACTATAACATATATAGGAATGACGTCTTAGCAAAAGTTGTTTAGCCCGATGAGCACTCTCTGTTGACGTATAAAAATTGAAGATCTGGAACACCTGTTGTGGAATTCCAAGGGCTCAGCTACACTATAACATATATAGGAATGACGTTTTAGCAAAAGTTGTTTAATCTGACTCTCTGTTGATTTATAAAAATCGAAGATCTGGAACATCTGTTGTGGAACTCCAAGAGCCCAGCTACATCATAACACATATAGGAAAGACGTCTTAGCAAAAGTTGTTTAGCCCGATGAGCACTCTCTGTTGACGTATAAAAATTGAAGATCTGGAACACCTGTTGTGGAATTCCAAGGGCTCAGCTACACTATAACATATATAGGAATGACGTTTTAGCAAAAGTTGTTTAATCTGATAAGCACTCTCTGTTGACTTATAAAAATCGAAGATCTGGAACATCTGTTGTGGAACTCCAAGAGCCCAGCTACACCATAACACATATAGGAAAGACGTCTTAGCAAAAGTTGTTCGGTCTGATGGGCATTTCCTGTTGACTTATAAAAATCGAAGATCAGAAACATCTGATGTGGAAATCAAAGCTATCACTAATTTCACTGTATAATTATAAAATAACATCAACTGGGAGTACCTCCACGCGGTGAAGGCGGTAACAGTTTAGGACTAATTTTCGATGACGATGGTATATCATTGAACATTTGACTCTACTGGCCAAAACTCCCACTTATGTTTTTATTTTATCGATTAAAAATGCCTTCGGGCTTATGTTATTGCAGTATTTAATTTCCTTTTCCATTTATCTTCGTGAAACGGTAGCCTACCCGGTAACGCAGGGGAGCAGTCACTTAGATTTTAATTTATCAGTTATCTTCACAATAAAACTATAACCATGCCTAGAAAGAGGTCAAATCTTTGCCAATGTTCCAAAGGAGCTAAAAGATTGAGGATCATAAGATCCCAAGAATCTATCGAAGAGCGTCTGGAGAGACTTGATGCTTTTCGAGAACATCAGGCTGCAACTTGAAACGTGGTAACCTCTTCGGATCGCGAAGCACGCCTGCGTTCTCAGCGTATTTACGCATCTACATCCAGGTCTCTAGAGACCAGTGAAGAATATGATGCGCGACTGACCGCTGATCGTGCAAGTCATGCATTGTCTCGCGAGTCGGGGACGTTCACGGATAGAGAATTACGCTTGAGTTCTCAGCGTATATACACATCGACTTCGAGGTCTCTAGAGACAAGTGCGGAACGTGATGCGCGACTGACCGCTGATCGTGCAAGTCATGCATTGTCTTGCGAGTCGGAGACGTTCACGGATAGAGCATTGCGCTAGAGTTCTCAGCGGATCTACGCATCTGCTTTTAGGTCTCTAGACACAAGTACGGAACGTGATGCGCGACTGTCCGCTGATCGTGAGTGACATGCATTGTCTCGCGAATCGGAAACGTTTACCGATACAGAATTACGCTTGAGTTCTCAGCGTATATACACATCGACTTCGAGGTCTCTACAGACAAGTGCGGAACGTGATGCGCGACTGACCGCTGATCGTGCAAGTCATGCATTGTCTCGCGAATCGGAGTCGTTCACGGAAAGAGAATTACGCTTGAGTTCTCAGCGTATCTACGCATCGACTTCTAGGTCTCTAGAGACAAGTGGGGAACGTGATGCGCGACTGACCGCTGATCGTGAACGTCACGCATTGTCTCGCGAGTCGGAGACGTTCACGGAAAGAGAATTACGCTTGAGTTCTCAGCGTATATACACATCGACTTCGAGGTCTCTAGAGATAAGTGCGGAACGTGATGCGCGACTGACTGCTGATCGTGAACGTCGTGCATTGTCTCGCGAGTCGGAGACGTTCACGGATAGAGAATTACGCTTGAGTTCTCAGCGTATACACACATCGACTTCGAGGTCTCTAGAGACAAGTGCGGAACGTGATGCGCGACTGACCGCTGATCGTGAACGTCATGCATTGTCTCGCGAGTCGGAGACGTTCACGGAAAGAGAATTACGCTTGAGTTCTCAGCGTATATGCACATCGACTTCGAGGTCTCTAGAGATAAGTGCGGAACGTGATGCGTGACTGACTGCTGATCGTGAACGTCGTGCATTGTCTCGCGAGTCGGAGACGTTCACGGATAGAGAATTACGCTTGAGTTCTCAGCGTATATACACATCGACTTCGAGTTCTCTACAGACAAGTGAGGAACGTGATGTGCGACTGACCGCTGATCGTGCAAGTCATGCATTGTCTCGCGAATCGGAGTCGTTCACGGAAAGAGAATTACGCTTGAGTTCTCAGCGTATCTACGCATCGACTTCTAGGTCTCTAGAGACAAGTGGGGAACGTGATGCGCGACTGACCGCTGATCGTGAACGTCACGCATTGTCTCGCGAGTCGGAGACGTTCACGGATAGAGAAGTTGCTTTTTCAAGGGTCAGCAACGCTTCCGGTCTTTATATATTAGCTCCTGAAGGAAAACCCCCAAATAAAGTTAATAAATAATTTTTTTAAAGTTACTTGCAATATTATTGTTAATTCAGTGTACCCTTGGGATCCGTTGCGGAATTACGGGAAAAAAAGTTTATTTGTTGTATAGGTATTAAGTCTGGGCAACATAAAGGCTATAATTTATTTTGGAAAATGGAACACCTGATGCAGAACCGCAACAGACCAGCTAAAGTATAAGAGATATAAAAATGGTGCCATAGCAAAAATTATTCCACGTGAAGAGCATTTTCTGCTGTGAGAATAAATTTGAAAATCTGGAACACCTGTTGAGGAACTCCAAAGCTCAGCGACACTATAACATATAGGAATAACGTCTTAGCAAAAGTTGTTTAGTCTGATGGGCATTTCCTGTTGACTTACAAAAATGAAAGATCTGGAACGTCTCGAATCGTCTCGCGCATCCCGTTGTTTTCCCGTCCCCGGGCTCTTAGAATTCGACATCAGACGTTTCAGATCTTCGATTTTGACGACCCCGTTGTCGCTGGCATAAGCAACAGGATCCGCGTACGAAGTCGCGGGCAGAAGCTAGTTCTACCTAAAAATACTCTGTTACTGCTTGCAACACCCAAAAAGCTGTAGAACGCAAGATAGCGGACCGATCGAAGGCGCCTGCGCAACGCAAAGTAAAAATAAACAATTTTTATTATATTTTGGTAATTTTTTGTTCAATGGTGGTCTAATTCGAATAGTTTATAATATTTCTCGTCGAAAAAGCTACTTTTGTGTATCAAAATTGATTTTTAATCGTATGTAATACGTTGTTTTATTCGAGTGTAGCAAATATGCCACACTGCCAGATAGTCGATATTCTAGATATTTTTTGATATGTATCAAATTCGCGACATTGCTTGATTTGTGCAGATTTTATTTACTTATATTATATTTGTATTTTACTATTACAAGTGCTTCATCAGCTTAGTATGCAGCAACAAAGAAGAGCTCGGCAGCTTGTGGCCCTTGTTCCGATATCGGGGGCAAAATCGGATCACGACAAAAGTGAGTCATCTGAGGATGAGTTGCAGTACTGTTTCCGCCCAACGTACTCCGACAGTAGTTCACCGCCTCCATCACTGCCATCTTCAATAGAGAAACTTAATCTTTTATCTGATGACGATAATGAGGTAAATCAAGTGGTTGCTTCAACATCATTGGTTCTATACCCACAGTCATCGCCTTCAATTAACGCCAGTTTGCCATAAATTTTATCGCCCCGTTTATCTACAATGAGACAACTACATTGTGCTGCCACCAATCCATTATCTCTGGTACTACCATTATCACATCAAGTAAGTCCACTATCTCCTTTGGCATCTTCCTCATAAGTACCTTCACCGAGGTGCCGTCTCCATTGTATGCACCTTCTCCCTCAGCGGTTACTTGCTCAAAAAAATCCAAAGTTGTCGCGATAAAACGAAAAGTAATACAAGCCAAAAGATTAGAACCTACTTGGCGTTGTTCTAAGTTCACTGGTTCTGCTGAAGTTGAAGATGATACATCATTTGAGATACGTGAAGAGAAGACCGCTATAGAATACTTCAGGCTGTTCTTTTCAGATGACATCATCTCTGTCATAGTGCAACAAACAAATATACCTTTATAGCACACAAAAAATGGCAGCTTAATCAATATCACCGAATATGATGTCAAAGACTTTCTGGCAATTCTTTTATTCATGGGGGTCGTTAAAAGGCACGCTTATACGGATTATTGGTCCAAAAGTCTACAATACAACAAAGTAGCTGACATAATGACTCTGAAGAAGTTCCAATTACTGAGGCCACTTCTTCAAATAATCCGTGAGAACTGTCTACAAGTAGAAGAAGAGTCGCGTTTCAGTATTGATGAAATGATGGTTCCACATAAAGGAACCAGAGCAGGCAGCCGCAAACAATATATAAAAAATAAAATAGTTACCTATATGATAACAAAAAAAAAAAACTATTCTAAGACTGATATTTTAGTAGATATTCGTGATTGATCTCAATTTACCAATAATTTAGATTTCTAAGCTTCAAATAATGTTTTATTATTGTATTATTTTAATGATATTATAATATATTATTATAAATGAGTAAAATAATTATCTTAAGAATTATGTTATTTCACGTTAGAATATCATATTTGTGTTTTTTTGTTTTTTTTAATAACATTTAAAACTCTTTGAAAGCCTGGCAATGCTGCAAATATGATACATATTCATTTTAAGGTTGATTTTTGTGAGTCTGGCAATGTGCCTTATCTGATACGTTCAATAAATCACAAATTAATGAAAACATATTTTTTATTTTATTTTTTCCCACTTCAATGGGCACCTACAAACACATTTTAAGTAAAATTTATCAAAATTTTTAGAAAAAAAAATCTTGCCAAGTATAGGGATAACGTGACAACGCTGCCAGCCAGCCTTTTGGGCACGCTTTCAGATGACGGCGATTTGGAGGAGTACTTTGACACTTAAGTGAGCTGTTTGTATAGGTAAATTTTTGTAGGTATTTTTATATTTGTAGATATGTATAGGTTATTATGTCAATATTTTGTGTGATATTAATTAGTTAATATGTATGTCAAGGTTAGTCGGAAAGGAGGTACTAATCCGAAAAGGTGGTTAAGTATCCATAATAATAAATAAGTTTTGTTCTACAACTTTCCCCAAAAGTAAATACTTTAAGAGAAATAGCCGTTCAAAAATTACATAAAAATACGGTAAAATCTATCTATCCTCAGTTGTGATCAGCTGTGTTTACATTTTAGGTCATATTTGGGGTCACAAATTAGAAGCTCCATTTTCTGAATTCGTAACTAAAGCAGGTTTTTTTGAAAAAAACTAAAATTAAAATTATTTTACATGGAAATAAGATTTATCGAATTTTGAAATTTTAACACTTGCTTTAAATCAGTCATCATGATACTATAAGTGGGCTTCGGATTAGTACCCCCTTTCCGACTAACCTTGTATATTTAAAAAATATAATAAATAGAATAGATAGATATTTATAATTATGTAAATATTTCATGTGATACTAGCTTTTGCCCGCAGCTTCGCTTGCGTGAAATTTTGAACCCGTTAAGTGACGAGTTTCCATACAAACTTTCATCCCCTATTTAACTCCCTTAGGGGTTGAATTTCGAAAAATCCTTCCTTTTTCCTTGTCTACATTATAAAGGGAACTGTTGTGCAAATTGTCAGCTTTCTAGGTCCAAGGGTTTGGGCTGGGCGTTGATGAGTCAGTCAGTCAGTCAGGACTTTTTGTTTTATTTATGTAGATTAATTGTAGGTAATAAGTACTAAGAATAATGTTTTTAAAAAAAAAATACAATATCTATCAATAAAGATAATTCATTGTTCCCGTTGGTCGTCAAACGTTTGAACTTATAGTTTAACGCTGAAACCAACACAGTTAGCCGCATCTGCACGGAATATTGCATTACCTATTGACCTAATTAACTAATTGAATGACCCAATAACAAGTTTATGTTGTTATCAATATTGATTGCCGTGACTGTTACGGATAGTTTCCTGATTTAATTCTGACCTTAGAATAACAATATCCATCAGAGACTGCCCCCTATTTCAAAACGATACGATTAGTCAGGTGTCGAACTATTCGGTTTTCCATCTCTTTTCCTCTTTTTATTTATTTAAATTAATATATACAGAAGACTTACAGCTTAAAAAAACAGACTAGTACCAGTAAATTAGACCGACAGCCAATTACAAGTCTTCACTTATAAATAACAGAACAATAACTACATATTCTATGGACATATAGCCTACACGAACAAAATAATATTAAAAAAAGCTTAACAAAAAAAAATTCAACTGATAATTGACGAAAACATTTTTGTCAATTTTCATCCCTCATCTCTTTTTACGATAATCGTAGATAGAACGAGATAACAAATCGAATCGGTGGACAACTACTTACCGAAAAGGCTCCAAATCAGGGGTCTGATTGCAAAGACCTCTGTTATAACATAATGACCCCATTACTGTCCCACTGCTCGGCACGGGCTTCCGAGAATGAGACGAGTTTAAGCCTTAGTCTACCACGCTGGGCTGGTGCGAGTTGACGGACTACAGACCATCGAGAGGTTAGGGCACTACCAGTGGCGTGCGTTTCATACAGACAGAAAGACACTGCCTACCCTACCTAACTCAGATAAATATTTATAATCTTGTTCTGATATCTAATATTATTTTATCTACGAGTACTTACTATCATAAACAAAAAAAAACATAATTTAGCTCCATATTTCGAGTTTCGGGTATCATTGTACGAAGGAGCTAACATCTGGCATACCTGCTCTGTGTGCCCGATGTCAGCTCGTTCACACAATTCGACGCAATTTCGCATTGTGCTGCGCTAGCGCCACTGATTGCCTCGGTAAAGACACAAACTATTCGTGTCTAAATGTATATAAGTGTGCTCTCGTCGTCATGCGGATTTAATGAGTGTGCGTTCCTATAGATACGAGGCACACAATGTCACAAATAACGCACACAACCGCACAGAGTAGCCACTGTCTTAATTTTTACAACACGACAAGTTACGACCCTTACCGAAGTTTTCCGAACCGAAGTTAGCTATGCAACTATTTTAAAAAGTTGCATTGTTTCATTTAATTTTTGCTACATACATATACAACACCATTTTTTGGTCGTATTATTTTTATACTGAGCTGAGTCTACTCGAGAATACTGAGTCGAGTCGTCATTTGTTTGTTTTGTGTTGGTTGTGATCTTTGTTATCAGGTATTTAAGATTTTAACGTTGATAATAGTGTGAAACATGGATAATATTCACTGTGAAAGTTGTTCAGGTGGTATGTGTATAGAGAAAATAAAAAATTCTTACTTAATTTAAGTTTTTACTTAAATTGTTTAACGAAATTTTCACAGAAACTGATGTGCTTTACGAAATTATGCAAAAAAAGACATCTGATGTGATATACTGTATCAAAAAAATTAACGAGTTTGAATCGTTTTGGAATCCTTCAGATCTAGATTTGAATTCATTTTTGAAGGCGTTAAAAGAATAACAGGACCGCCAAAACGAAAACGTAATGTTGTGGACGCAAAAATCAATTTGAAACGGAGTTTTATTGAAATTATAGACAATATATCTAACGAATGTCGCGACCGTTATAAAAATCTGAAAGAGTTAAAATTTTTTGGACTTCTATCATGCGAAAATTTCAATCAATATAATGAAAATTTTCCGGTTGAATTAGTAGCGCAATTCGTAAATGTTTATAAATCACACGACTTTAACTTAGACCGCCTTATCAATGAGCTCAAATGTGTTTATGAATCTGTCGAATTCAAAAACCTTAGTATTTACAAAATTATAGAACATTTTTACGAAAATAACGTAAATACAGTTTTTCCCGAAATACTGCGATTGGCAAAATTAATTGTAACAGTTCCCGCGAGCAGTGCTTCAACCGAAAGGTCATTCCCGTCGCTGAAACGTATACACACCTACTTAAGGAATACCCAAGGACAGCGACGACTTACAGATCTTTCCATAATTTCAATAGAAAAACACCTGCTTACGGAAATGAAACGCCTTCCCAACTTTTACGATTCTATATTGCAGACTTTCTTACAGAAAGATAGACGTGTCGATTTAATATACAAATAAAATAAAATCCTATAATATTTTTTTAGATCCTTATACACATACCACCATCTTTTCACTGCTATTATTTAATTTGCAAATACAGAACAACAAAAAAACGGGCCGAAAGGCCACATCGAATATCCGTAAATTGATATGTCCATAAAATCAGTAAATCTATAAAGGATATTTGAGGTGGCAATTACGAGTACCTACATCATTATTTAATCGACGAGACGACGAACTAAAGCCAACATGCAGTATTTTTGGTAAGAAATAGCTTCAAAATTTTCTGCCTACCCTGTCTAAAAACTCTGTGCACGCCACTGGGCACTACACACACCATCGAAAACTTTTTGTAGTCGTCTCAGGTGCGCAGGTTTCCTCACGATGTTTTCCTTTACCGTTAACGCAAGTGATGATCGAATTCTGATCCGCACATGAATTTGAAAAGGAAGAGGTGCGGGTTAGGCTCGAAGTCGGATCTTCTTGCATGGAACGCAATCGTTTAACTGCTAGGCTTGCACTCTCCTTGATGTCTGATGCCGTATGGTCCACATCACTATTAGAGTTTACTAGACTCGAAAAAATCTCAATTATCGTGCAGATAGGACACGCGACAGTCTTTAAGGATGTGGCCTGGTACAAACGCCATAGGCCGCGATGAATGCTTGTTGTCGAAATGCACGATGGTGGTCTCTCTCAAACGCCTGACGCCGCGTCAGCAATAAGCATTCATCGCCCGCATATAGCGTCACGCTGGACGTGGTCTAAGGTGTCTGTAACAAACCACAACCTAGCACATTGCTTTGTAGCCCTTGCAAATGGACAGCCAAGACATCTTGTTGGGCTCAGTATTTGAATCCCACCTCGAAACACTCTTTTTTGTGAATATTTCGTCCATGTATCAAATGAAAAAGTTATATTGTCGCTAAGAAAAATCACAACCAACGCGATTCCAATTACGAGAGTGTTACGCATTTTGGTGCAGGGTAGCTAAAGCATAATTAAACATTTTTATAAAAAAAACATGTCTGCTCTAAACTTTAACAAGCCTAAGTTAATGCCTAACTCTCTAGGACGCTGTAAGCCATAAAAATGCTTTGTAACTTTAAGCGGCTACTTGAATGCCTAGAACATGTCCTAACTTTACGACATCGATTTTCCGAGTCTAAGCAACTGCTTACCAAGTGTCAAAACAGCACAACATCAAAAAAAAGGAATTGTAGCATTTATCCCGCTCTATCTCATATTACTATCTCGGTTATTCACAGTCAAAGTTTTTTATTTCAAGTAGACCAAATTACAGGTCTTTTTAAAACGTCAAAACTAGTTGCGGGGTTCCAAAAGGTAGGTCTTATGGAGAAGAACCGGCAAAAAACTCCATGGATACTCTTTTTAAATAATAGATCATGACAATTTCACTACAGCAGTGTGAGAAAAATAGTAAGTATGATTATAATTGTATAATGTGTCCGGTTATGGACTAGCGATATTCTAGGTACTCATATAACAACTATTCTAGAACTCAAATACACTATACACTAGGGTCCAATGCACTTCCATTTTTTTGTTGAGATATTCTGTACGTGTGTACAAAAAAAGTCATATCTCTCAAAGTTTTGGTCCTACTGAGATAAAAGTTGGCTTATTTGAAGGGCAACAATATTGTCTATCGTTTACGTTACAAAACAATGGGTTCACATTTTCATAACTTTAAGATAGAGAATATTTCAACAAGAAAGCAAAATGGCTGCCAAATAGCAGGGAAGTGAATTGGTCCCTAGTGTGTAGTGTATTTGTGTACTAGAATAGTTGCTATATAAGTACCTAGAATATCGCTAGTCCATAACCGGACACATTGTATATTCACTCTTTCATTCAATTACTTAGGTAACGTCAAACGTAAGAGTAACTTCACGTAATCTAGTTGGTGCAGATAAATAATAAGGATTGACTTGGTTTAAGAATTTCTTGGTTAAGCTCTAATTTAGCCGAATTAAGTGGCGATGGCCATTAGGGTCCAAAAACATGGCTTTCTTCTATCACCTAACACGGATGACTGATATTACACCTCTGCCAAAGTTATGATTACAGTTTCCTATACAGAGCCACGTCTGCACTCTCAAATTAATAATTGAGGCCCACTTTCACTTTGTTGAGATGCGAAATTAAACTTTGAGCGAGACGCCATCTTTATAACTACGTTGAAACTGTTACATATTCAGTTAGTAATCTATATTGTCGAGGACGATACAACTGTGACTTGACATAGATATTGAACAAGAATAGCATGGTAATTAGGTACTTGGTACATGTATTTTGAAGTTATATTTGTACTAGTAGTTTTAGCTTAGTTTTAGTTTAAATTGATTTTATTTACATAAACATATTTTTGTTTTGTTATTATTCATACATACTTTGTAACATTGTTCTTATAATATTTAAATGGTTATAAGTAATTGATCCGGTCTAACCTTGAGATGTCGACATTGCCCAGTAACTGGGTTGCGCACAGAACAAGTACTATTTTTTTGTGCATTAAAATTTCCCCTAAATATTGTTTTTAATAATTTAAGGTATTTCTTTTTTAGTTTTTCACGCGTATCTATGTATCCTTGTATCTACGTACCTATGTGGGTGGGATAATTTATACCCTCGAAGCAGCCCAACGGCTGGATGGATTTTAATGAATGAGGCGTCTATCGATTTGTCTAAGCAGTGCGATAGTTATAGGCTAGGTTTACCTAACTAAAGGGAGGCTACCTAAGACTTATGTAATTCACAAACTGACTGACCAAAAAAACATACGTTGCCTCCGAATGCATGTGATGATTTGATAGCATGTTTTTTTGAAAACCTACGTTTGACGTTATGTTATGTATGTTATGATCAGAAGTACGTCTTGTTTACATCTTTTTAGTTCGCTTTTTATGCAGGCGGGTTTTTTTATTTTTTATTAACTTTTTTTATTACAATATCTCATTATGTTTTTGATCGTAGTGATACTTATTTGCGAAGCTTCTTGTAAAGGATTTTAAAAATTGCCAGGGTACCCAAATGTTATTGGAACATTTTTACAAAATGCTTAATCATTGGAATAGTCACATCAGATTTTAATTCCTTTATAATAAAGACTACATTATCACACACGAATCTATACTAATATTATAAAGAGGTAGAATTTGTTTGTTTGTATGTAGGAGGTAATCTCCGGAACTACACATCCGATTTCAAAAATTCTTTCACCAATAGGAAGCTACGTTATCCCTGAGTGCTATAGGCTATATTTTGGGATCAAAAAATTAGGGATCCGTAAATTAACGGGAGCGAAGCCGCGAGCAAAAGCTAGTTGTATAATAATAGGTCGGGGAAAAAGTTTCTTCGCATTTTTTAAGAAAATTCAAAACATTTTTTAATATAGTTTATTTACATTTAACTAAAGTATGTAGATACCATTTGGTTCGATAACTTTTTGCCATCTTGTAGGTAGGGACATGATCCCATTGCTATAGAAATTTTGGGACTTCTGATCAAAATACCGCGACAAGTGGTTTTGGCAGTCCTCTCGTGATGTTAACCTGACACTGCCTAAAGAATTCTGAAGAGACCGAAACAGGTGGAAATCTGAAGGTGCAAGGTCAGCACTATACGGCGGATGCATTAACACCTCCCAGCTAAACTCTCTTAATTTTTGCTGAGTGGCTAAAGATGTGTGAGGTCTAGCGTTATCATGATGAAAAACCACACCCCTTCTGTTGATTAATTCCGGACACTTTCTCTCAACTTCTTGCTTTAATCTCATAAGTTGTTCGCAGTAGAGTTCAGAATCGATGGTCCTGCCTGGTGGCAACAGCTCATAATGAGTAATGCCCTTCCAATCCCACCACACACACAGCATCACCTTGTTGCGAGTTAACCCGGGTTTCGCCACAGTCTGTGAAGCCTGACTGACCGGCCTTTGACCACGACTTTTTTCGCACGTTCTTGTCGTACGTGATCCACTTTTCATCACCAGTTATCAGCTTCTTCAAAAATGGTTCGGTTTCATTACGTCGTAATAAAGAATCACAAATGAGTACACGGTTCATTAGGTTTCTTTCAGTGAGCTCGTGAGGTACCCAAATATCGAGCTTTTTTGTGTACCCAGTTTTTTCAAATGCGCCAAAACTGTTTTGTGGTCAATTCCCAGTTCTTCAGCTACGTCGTAACTACTGACATGCCGATCGTGCTCCACTTTTTCAAAAATGGCATCCATTTTATCCGTAATAGGGCGACCAGAGCGACGTGCATCTTTAACATCAAAATTTCCGGATTGAAAACGCTTAAACCAAATTTGTGCTACTCTCACAGACACTGCAATAGGTCCATAAACATCGCAAATTTTTTTCGCGGCTTGCTTTGCGTTTTTACCTTTTTTGTAGAAAAATTTTAAAATGTATCGAATTTCTTCATTAGATTCACTCATCTTGACGGTACGAAAAACAAATGAAAATCACACATTTTCCTAATTTGAATTTGGAATTATATTCTTTAAAATTTAAACTTTCAATGATACCAAAACCAGCCAGATACAAATAGTATAGCCAAAGAGATTTTACTACAAGTTCATACATACTATAATGCGAAAAGACTTTTTCCCCAACCTAATATACCGCCTTCTCAGCTCCTAAAATTAGTATAAACCTAAAATTAATATAAGCATATTGCTAGCAACGTCTAATAAATGTTCAGCACTAAGCCGTGCCTAAGCCAAGCTTAAACTGTACGTCTAAAACATCTAAACGTTGTAGATTTATGTTCATAGTCTACCAATATTAAACCAGTATTCTCGTTTCATAGCAGCTGTTACAGTCTAAATCGGTATACTGCAAAATGAAATACGTTTAAGGAACTTTGAATCAATAGTACGTAGTTTAAAGTTCCTATATGGTAGAGGGCTAATAAAAAGATCCGTAAAAGAGCCTGCGGGCACGGGGCTGTACCTTTTTAACAGCAGTAGGTAGCCAGTTGAAATTCACAGAATATTTTTTACTATGGCCTCTAACATGGCAAATATTAAAAATGATTAAAAGTCTAAATTCAAAGGGGGATGTTTGTTGCATACAATAATTCTCGAAAAAAAATGCTTTTTTTTTGCGTTTTTTGTTCCTGCTATATCTTAAAAACGGTAATACATAAAAGCGTGAAACTTGGTATAATTGTAGTGCATACTCTATAGTTAATCAACAAATAAAAACGGTTATTTGACATGTGTGGTGGTACGGAACCGGTTTTTTTTTATTTTGTATGTATTTTACTGAAATATATTGCCTACCTGGTAAAACTTGTGGGAGGCCTTTGCCAAGCAGTATTGACAAAAATAAAAAGAAAATGCGTTGCCAACGATATACTCGTACACAGGGGAGATTAGTCCAAAACCGGGTATGGGGGTAAAACGCGGACAAGGCACTAAAGCCTCTTACACGTTTCAAATTTAGGCGTGCGTTCACTAGCTGCTTTTGGCCAGCCTGATCAGTTTGTCAACAAACTTTCAATGGCGTCGGTGCGTGCTCGACAACAATAAATAATTAAAACGCTTTTGTGGTTTCTTGATCTAATATTCTTTGGAATTAACATGTTTAGTGTATCTTTATACTCGCGAAGGAGCGATGCATGGTGCAATGTCTTAAATATAAGAACTGGGCCCATGAAGGCCGTACGTAAAATCGGGTATAAGATTTGGGTATACCCGGTTTTAGACAAAGGATGGGGCAAAACCGTAAAAACATAACTTTTAAATATTGATTATTTTTTGTTATTTAGAATTAAGAATAAAGTGATCTGAAGTGCTAAATTTGTGATTTATAAACTAAACTAATCATAGCCTATTAAAATTGATTATATTTCTTCAAACTTGTGTTTTATTGAATTTTTGCGTTAGCATCCCGGTTCTTCCCCACTTTCCTATACATTGCATTACATGTCTATAACCTTCATCCATATTGAACCATTATCCTCTTTACATCCTCCTAATTCCATTCCCAAATCACTGAAAATCAATTTAAACGTACGATTGTAGTATATTTACGTTCGGGATGGTAAGTGAATTGTGGAGGATATTATCAATGAGCGCGGCTGGCGGCCGGCCAAACTGTGTTAGTACAGTAAACGATGCCTGCCGGCTATGTTAACTATGACTATGTCTATGTTTAACAATATGAGATATCTGTTTAACTGATGGTAGGCAGATTATTGATGGATATGTCTGAGCTTGACGTATAACTATCCTAAATCATAGTAACTACTGTATTTGCTTTTTTTGAGATTTTTATTTATTTACATCCAAACTTATATATGTCTATCATTACAGGTAGTAGGTAAACCTAATGCGATAGATAAGCTAAATTTAACAATATAATATACAGGGTTACAAGGAAAGTCGTACTGAATATTAAAGGACGTTATTATTCAGGTCATTTCTAATGGATTTGATTCTGTAATATGGTGTCCGATACTTAACCGTTATGGAGATATTGAATTTTAAAGATATTTTTATAACATCCTTTATTTTTTGGCTTTTTTTTGGATTAGAACTCCTAGGGTTCGTTTTTTAGGGTTCCGTACCCAAAAGGTAAAACGGGACCCTATTACTAAGGCTCCGCTGTCCATCTGTCCGTGTGCCCGTCTGTCAGCAGGCTGTATCTCATGAACCGAACAAGAATCAAGAAAGGATCCGATCAAGAAAGGACAGGGATCTTACAGAACCTAATAACACACTAAATTCAATCTCGAATTGGTTTTCTGCCAACAATCTTCTTTTAAATGCTAAGAAAACCAAATGCATTAAATTTTCATTACCAAATGTAGCTCCTATTAACGCAAATGTAAGTCTGGGCGGGAAAAGGTTAGATCTTGTTCCCTCAACAGTCTTTTTAGGGATTAAAATAGACCCTAAACTACAATGGGGGCCTCATATAGAGGCAATTGCGGGTAAACTCAGTTCTGCCGCTTTTGCTGTTAGGAGAATAAGACAGCTTACTGATGTGACTACGGCTAGGATGGTGTATTTTGCGTACTTTCACAGTATTATGTCTTACGGCATTTTACTGTGGGGGTCAGCTGCTGATGTCGAGACACTTTTCATATTGCAAAAAAGAGCAGTCCGAGCTATTTATAACTTAAGCTCTCGAGAGTCTCTTCGTGAACGATTTAAGGAGATCAATATACTTACTTTACCATCTTTGTACATTTACCAAAATATCTTGTACGTCCGAAAAAACATAGCGAGTTACTGTAAGAAAAGTGATACACACAGCTTGAATACTCGAAATAAGCATAAACTTGTGGTTCCTGGTTTTAGACTTTGCAAAATTAGTAAGTCTTTTTTGGGGAATAGTATTAGGTTCTATAATAAAATTCCATCTTGTATTACTGAATTGCCTTACATGAAATTCAAGTCTTTGGTAAAGCGTGTCTTAATGTCAAGAGCATATTACAATATAAACCAGTACATTGAAGATAAAAATGTCTGGAATACGATTCCCAACTGCACACTGCGACCCACTGGCACTCCTTAATTGACTGTTTAATCCTTCATGCGTAGGTACTTAAATTTTTAACATTGAAGGTAGGACCGCACTAGGCGGAACTGCACCGCAGCGGAACTGAGCGTCACGACGCGTAATTTTTTGGTAAGCCGCACTTGAACTGCAGCGGCGCTACAAAAATATATTCAGTAGCTAGGCAACCTCTGAGCAAGATGAACGACGAAATGGATAATAATATGATTATTATTTCCTTATTGTGCGAGGAAGAGGAAAGGATCGAGCAAGAACAGGCAAGAAAAAAGCAAAGAATATGGCTACATGACATATCAAACTCGCGATATGAACAAGGCGAGTATTTTACGCTTTTGCCACGACTTATGAAGGATCCAATAAGATTCCATACTTATTTTAGAATGTCTCAATACAAATTCAATGAGTTATTACAAATTATGCAGCCGCGATAGGAGTGGAATGAAGTTTGTCGAACCGCACTCCGCGGCAGAGGAACTATACGTCGCGACAGGTTGCGACACTTTTGGCCAGTTGCTCAACTTTGCCGCGCAGTTCAGTTGCAGTGCAGTTCCGTTGCCGCTTAGTGCGTGTTGTCTTATATAATTTCATATAAAGAATATTTTGACGCGTCGTGTCGCTCAGTTCCGCTGCGGTGCAGTTCCGCCTAGTGCGGTCCTACCTTTAACTGTAGGTATCTTTTTTTTTTACCTACTCATTATATATTGTATTATAATTTTATATATCTTTTATTCTTTGATTCTGATATAGGTAGTATCAGTTTTCTTTTTAGTAATGCCCATGGCATCAAGCTATTTACAATTCTAAAAATTACAAAATGTAAAATGTGAGTATCATGCAGCCATTATTGTCATGCTTAGTATGTTTCTTTTTTTGTGTATTCCTACATAAACCTGACTGTTGTCTGGCAGTTGAGGCTGTCATGCTCACTAAAATGTCCTGCTGACGGTGGCGTTGTGTATTGGGTTGTTAAGTTCCCTACAATATGGTTGAGTTAAGCGATGCTGATGTCATGCTCGTGAACGGGTGCTGTCTGTCGGGACTGGTCAGCTCTTACATGCTATGGCAAAATTAAGGCAATTTCTCATTGTTATTCTTGTACTACTGACATTGACCTACATTATTCTCACATTAACTGTAGTAATAATAATGTATCAGTGAGGCCGACATGAGACAATCGTTACGGAAGCGCTTCTTTGAGACATCAACTATCAGTGTCGAGACATCAATTGTCAGTGTCGAGACATCAACAATCAGTGTCGAGACATCAACAATCAGTGTCGAGACATCAGCTATCAGTGTCACGATATCAACTATCAGTATCGAAACATCAACCATCAGTGTCCAGACATAAACTATCAACGTCACGATTTCCACTTTCAGGGTCGAGACATCAGCGATCAGTGTCGAGACATCAACTATCAGTGTCGAGACATCAACTTTTAATATCCAGACACCAACTATCAGTGTCTGGACATAAACTATCAATGTCACGATTTCAACTATCAGTATCGAGACATCAACTATCAGTATCGGGACATCAACTATCAGAGTCAAGACATCAACTATCAGAGTCGAGACATCTACTATCAGTGTCGAGACAGCAACTATTAGTGTCACGATAACAACTACTAGTATCGAGACATCAACTTCAGTATCACGATATCAACTTTCAGTATCGGGACCTCAACTATCAGTATCGGGACCTCAACTATCAGTGTCGAGACATCAACTATCAGTGTCGAGACATCAACTATTAGTACCCAGACACCAACTATCACTGTCCAGACATAAACTATCAATGTCACGATTTCAACTATCAGTATCGAGACATCAACTATCAGTGTCGAGACATCAACTATCAGGGTCGAGACATCAACTATTAGTACCCAGACACCAACTATCACTGTCCAGACATAAACTATCAATGTCACGATTTCAACTATCAGTATCGAGACATCAACTATCAGTGTCGAGACATCAACTATCAGTGTCGAGACATCAACAATCAGTGTCGAGACATCAACTATCAGTGTCACGATATCAACTATCAGTATCGAGACATCAACTATCAGTATCGGGACATCAACTATCAGAGTCAAGACATCAACTATCAGAGTCGAGACATCAACTGTCAGTGTCGAGACATCAACTATTAGTGTCACGATAACAACTATTAGTATCGAGACATCAACTTCAGTATCACGATATCAACTATCAGTATCGGGACCTCAACTATCAGTATCGGGACCTCAACTATCAGTGTCGAGACATAAACTATCAGTGTCGAGACATCAACTATCAGTGTCGAGACATCAACTATCAGCGTCGAGACATCAACGATCAGTGTCCAGACATAAACTATCAATGTCACGATTTCAACTATCACTATTGAGACATCAACTATCAGTATCGGGACATCAACTATCAGAGTCAAGACATCAACTATCAGGGTCAAGACAACAACTATTACTGTCACGATAACAACTATCAGTATCGAGACATCAACTTCAGTATCACGATATCAACTATCAGTATCGGGACCTCAACTATCAGTATCGGGACCTCAACTATCAGTGTCGAGACATCAATTATTAGTACCCAGACATCAACTATCACTGTCCAGACATAAACTATCAATGTCACGATTTCAACTATCAGTATCGAGACATCAACTATCAGTGTCGAGACATCAACTGTCAGTGTCGAGACGTCAACTTCCAGTGTCACGATATCAACTATCAGTGTCGTGACATCAACTATCAGTATCGAGACATCAACTATCAGTGTCGAGACCTCAACTGTCAGTGTCGAGACGTCAACTTCCAGTGTCACGATATCAACTATCAGTGTCGTGACATCAACTATCAGTGTCGAGACAACAACTGTTAGTGTCACGATATCAACTATCCGTATCGAGACATCAACTATCAGTGTAATGATATCAACTATCGGTATCGAGACATCAACTATCAATGTCGAGACATCAACTATCAGTGTCGAGACATCAGCTATCAGCGTCGAGACAACAACAATAAGTGTCACGATATCAACTATCGGTATCGAGACAGCAACTATCAGTGTCGAGACATCAGCTATCAGCGTTGAGACAACAACGATCCGTGTCGCGACATCAACTATCATTATCGAGACATCAACTATCAGTGTCGTGACATCAACTATCAGTGTCGAGACAACAACTGTAAGTGTCACGATATCAACTATCCGTATCGAGACATCAACTGTCAGTGTCGAGACATCAACTATCAGTATCGAAACATCAACCATCAGTGTCCAGACATAAACTATCAACGTCACGATTTTATCTATCAGTATCGAGGCATGAACTTTCAGTGTCACGACATCAACTATCATTATCGAGACACCAACTATCAGAGTCAAGACATCAACTATCAGAGTCGAGACAACAACTATTAGTGTCACGATAACAACTCTCAGTATCGAGACATCAACTTCAGTATCACGATATCAACTATCAGTATCGGGACCTCAACTATCAGTATCGGGACCTCAACTATCAGTGTCGAGACATCAACTATCAGTGTCGAGACATCAACTATCAGTGTCACGACATCAACTATCATTATCGAGACACCAACTACCAGTGTCCAGACCTAAACTATCAATGTCACGATTTCCACTTTCAGTGTCGAGACATCAGCGATCGGTGTCGAGACATCAACTATCAGTGTCGAGACATCAACTTTTAATATCCAGACACCAACTATCAGTGTCCAGACATAAACTATCAATGTCACGATTTCAACTATCAGTATCGAGACATCAACTATCAGTATCGGGACATCAACTATCAGAGTCAAGACATCAACTATCAGATTCGAGACAACATCTATTAGTGTCACGATAACAACTATCAGTATCGAGACATCACTTCAATGTCACGATTTCAACTATCAGTATCGAGACATCAACTATCAGTGTCGAGACATCAACTATCAGTATCGGGACATCAACTATCAGTGTCGAGACATCAACTATTAGTATCCAGATACCAACTATCTGTGTCCAGACATGAACTATCAGTGTCGAGACATCAACTATCAGTGTCACGATATCAACTATCAGTATCGAAACATCAACCATCAGTGTCCAGACATAAACTGTCAACGTCACGATATAAACTATCAGTATCGAGGCATGAATTTTCAGTGTCACGACATCAACTTTCACTATCGAGACATCAACTGTCAGTGTCGAGACATCAACTATCAGTGTCGAGACATCAACTATCAGTGTCGAGACATCAACTATCAGTGTCACGATATCAACTATCAGTATCGAAACATCAACCATCAGTGTCCAGACATAAACTATCAACGTCACGATTTCAACTATCAGTATCGAGGCATGAACTTTCAGTGTCACGACATCAGCTATCAGTGTCGAGACATCAACAATCAGTGTCACGACATCAACTATCATTATCGAGACACCAACTACCAGTGTCCGGACATAAACTATCAATGTCACGATTTCAACTATCAGTATCGAGACATCAACTATCAGTATCGGGACATCAACTATCAGAGTCAAGACATCAACTATCAAAGTCGAGACAACAACTATTAGTGTCTCGAAAACAACTATCAGTATCGAGACATCAACTTCAATGTCACGATTTCAACTATCAGTATCGAGACATCAACTATCAGTATCGGGACATCAACTATCAGAGTCAAGACATCAACTATCAGAGTCGAGACAACAACTATTAGTGTCACGAAAACAACTATCAGTATCGAGACATCAACTTCAATGTCACGATTTCAACTATCAGTATCGAGACATCAACTATCAGTGTCCAGACATAAACTATGAATGTCACGATTTCCACTTTCAGTGTCGAGACATCAGTGATCAGTGTCGAGAGAACAATTATCAGTGTCGTGACATCAACTACCAGTGTCGTGACATCAACTATCAGTGTCGTGACATCAACTGTCAGTGTCGAGACAACAACTGTTAGTGTCACGATATCAACTATCCGTATCGAGATATCAACTATCAGTGTAATTATATCAACTATCGGTATCGAGACATCAACTATCAGTGTCGAGACATCAACTATCAGTGTCACGATATCAACTATCAGTATCGAAACATCAACCATCAGTGTCCAGACATAAACTATCAACGTCACGATTTCAACTATCAGTGTCGAGACAACAACTGTTAGTGTCACGATATCAACTATCCGTATCGAGACATCAACTATCAGTGTAATGATATCAACTATCGGTATCGAGACATCAACTATTAATGTCGAGACATCAACTATCAGTGTCGAGACATCAGCTATCAGCGTCGAGACAACAACTATAAGTGTCACGATATCAACTATCGGTATCGAGACAGCAACTATCAGTGTCGAGACATCAACTATCAGTGTCGAGACATCAACGATCCGAGTCGCGACATCAACTATCATTATCGAGACATCAACTATCAGTGTCGTGACATCTACTATCAGTGTCGAGACAACAACTGTTAGTGTCACGATATCAACTATCCGTATCGAGACATCAACTATCAGTGTAACGACATCAACTATCGGTATCGAGACATCAACTATCAATGTCGAGACATCAACTATCAGTGTCACGATTTTAACTATCAGTATCGAGGCATGAACTTTCAGTGTCACGACATCAACTATCATTATCGAGACACCAACTATCAGAGTCAAGAATCAACTATCAGAGTCGAGACAACAACTATTAGTGTCACGATAACAACTATCAGTATCGAGACATCAACTTCAGTATCACGATATCAACTATCAGAATCGGGACCTCAACTATCAGTATCGGGACCTCAACTATCAGTGTCGAGACGTCAACTATCAGTGTCACGACACCAACTATCAGAGTCAAGACATCAACTATCAGAGTCGAGACAACAACTATTAGTGTCACGATAACAACTATCAGTATCGAGACATCAACTTCAGTATCACGATATCAACTATCAGTATCGGGACCTCAACTATCAGTATCGGGACCTCAATTATCAGTGTCGAGACATCAACTATCAGTGTCGAGACTTCAACTATCAGTGTCACGACATCAACTATCAGTGTCCAGACATAAACTATCAATGTCACGATTTCAACTATCAGTATCGAGACATCAACTATCAGTATCGGGACATCAACTTCAGTATCACGATATCAACTATCAGTATCGAGACATCAACTATCAGTATCGGGACATCAACTATCAGTGTCGAGACATGAACTATTAGTACCCAGACACCAACTATCACTGTCCAGACATAAACTATCAATGTCACGATTTCAACTATCAGTATCGAGATATCAACTATCAGTGTCGAGACATCAACTATCAGTGTCGAGACATCAACTATCAGTATCGGGACATCAACTATCAGTGTCGAGACATCAACTATTAGTATCCAGATACCAACTATCTGTGTCCAGACATCAACTATCAGTGTCGAGACATCAACTATCAGTGTCGAGACATCAGCTATCAGCGTCGAGACAACAACTATAAGTGTCACGATATCAACTATTGGTATCGAGATAGCAACTATCAGTGTCGAGACATCAACTGTCAGTGTCGAGACATCAACGATCCGTGTCGCGACATCAACTTTCATTATCGAGACATCAACTATCAGTGTCGTGACATCAACTATTAGTGTCACGATAACAACTATCAGTATCGAGACATCAACTTCAGTATCACGATATCAACTATCAGTATCGGGACCTCAACTATCAGTATCGGGACCTCAACTATCAGTGTCGAGACATCAGCGATCAGTGTCGAGACATCAACTATCAGTGTCGAGACATCAACTTTTAATATCCAGACACCAACTATCAGTGTCCAGACATAAACTATCAGAGTCGAGACAACAACTATTAGTGTCACGATAACAACTATCAGTATCGAGACATCAACTTCAATGTCACGATTTCAACTATCAGTATCGAGACATCAACTATCAGTGTCGAGACATCAACTATTAGTATCCAGATACCAACTATCAGTGTCGAGACATCAACTATTAGTAGGTACCCAGACATCAACTATTGGTACCCAGACACCAACTATCACTGTCCAGACATAAACTATCAATGTCACGATTTCAACTATCAGTATCGACACATCAACTATCAGTATCGGGACATCAACTATCACAGTCAAGACATCAACTATCAGAGTCGAGACATCAACTATTAGTATCCAGATACCAACTATCAGTGTCCAGACATAAACTATGAATGTCACGATTTCCACTTTCAGTGTCGAGACATCAACTATCAGTGTCGAGACATCAACTATCAGTGTCACGATATCAACTATCAGTATCGAAACACATCAACCATCAGTGTCCAGACATAAACTATCAACGTCACGATTTCAACTATCAGTATCGAGATATCAACTATCAGTATCGGGACCTCAACTATCAGTGTCGAGACATCAACTTTTAGTACCCAGACACCAACTATCACTGTCCAGACATAAACTATCAATGTCACGATTTCAACTATCAGTATCGAGACATCAACTATCAGTGTCGAGACATCAACTGTCAGTGTCGAGACATCAACTATCAGTGTCGAGATATCATCTATCAGTGTCGAGACATCAACATCCAGTGTGACGATATCAACTATCAGTGTCGTGACATCAACTATCAGTGTCGAGACAACAACTGTTAGTGTCACGATATCAACTATCCGTATCGAGACATCAACTATCAGTGTAATGATATCAACTATCGGTATCGAGACATCAACTATCAATGTCGAGACATCAACTATCAGTGTCGAGACATCAGCTATCAGCGTCGAGACAACAACTATAAGTGTCACGATATCAACTATCGGTATCGAGACAGCAACTATCAGTGTCGAGACGTCAACTATCAGTGTCGAGACTTCAACGATCCGTGTCACGACATCAACTATCATTATCGAGACATCAACAATCAGTGTCGTGACATCAACTGTTAGTGTCACGATATCAACTATCCGTATCGAGACATCAACTATCAGTGTAATGACATCAACTATCGGTATCTAGACATCAACTATCAATGTCGAGACATCAACTATCAGTGTCGAGACATCAGCTATCAGCGTCGAGACAACAACTATAAGTGTCACGATATCAACTATCGGTATCGAGACAGCAACTATCAGTGTCGAGACATCAGCTATCAGCGTCGAGACAACAACTATAAGTGTCACGATATCAACTATCGGTATCGAGATATCAACTGTCAGTGTCGAGACATCAACTATCAGTGTCGCGACATCAGCTATCAGTGTCGAGACATACACTATCAGTGTCACGACATCAACTGTCATTATCGAGACACCAACTACCAGTGTCCAGAAATAAACTATCAATGTCACGATTTCCACTTTCAGTGTCGAGACATCAGCGATCAGTGTCGCGACATCAACTATCAGTGTCGAGACATCAACTTTTAATATCCAGACACCAACTATCAGTGTCCAGACATAAACTATCAATGTCACGATTTCAACTATCAGTATCGAGACATCAACTATCAGTTTCGGGACATCAACTATCAGAGTCAAGACATCAACTATCAGAGTCGAGACAACATCTATTAGTGTTACGCTAACAACTATCAGTATCAACTATCAGTAGACATCAACTTCAATGTCACGATTTCAACTATCAGTATCGAGACATCAACTATCAGTGTCGAGACATCAACTATCAGTATCGGGACATCAACTATCAGTGTCGAGACATCAACTATTAGTATCCAGATACCAACTATCAGTGTCCAGACATAAACTATGTATGTCACGATTTCCACTTTCAGTGTCGAGACATCAGCGATCAGTGTCGAGACAACAACAATCAGTGTCGTGACATCAACCTTCAGTGTCGTGACATCAACTATCAGTGTCGTGACATCAACTATCAGAGTCAAGACATCAACTATCAGAGTCGAGACAACAACTATTAGTGTCACGATAACAACTATCAGTATCGAGACATCAACTTCAATGTCACGATTTCAACTATCAGTATCGAGACATCAACTTCAGTATCACGATATCAACTATCAGTATCGGGACCTCAACTTTCAGTATCGGGACCTCAACTATCAGTGTCGAGACATCAACTATTAGTACCCAGACATCAACTATTGGTACCCAGACACCAACTATCACTGTCCAGACATAAACTATCAATGTCACGATTTCAACTATCAGTATCGAGACATCAACTATCAGTATCGGGACATCAACTATCAGAGTCGAGATATCAACTATCAGAGTCGAGACAACATCTATTAGTGTCACGATAACAACTATCAGTATCGAGACATCAACTTCAATGTCACGATTTCAACTATCAGTATCGAGACATCAACTATGAATGTCACGATTTCCACTTTCAGTGTCGAGACATCAGCGATCAGTGTCGAGACAAAAACTAACAGTGTCGTGACATCAACCGTCAGTGTCGTGACATCAGCTATCAGTGTCGAGACATCAACTATCAGTGTCGAGACATCAACTATCAGTGTCACGACATCAACTATCATTATCGAGACACCAACTACCAGTGTCCAGACCTAAACTATCAATGTCACGATTTCCACTTTCAGTGTCGAGACATCAGCGATCGGTGTCGAGACATCAACTATCAGTGTCGAGACATCAACTTTTAATATCCAGACACCAACTATCAGTGTCCAGACATAAACTATCAATGTCACGATTTCAACTATCAGTATCGAGACATCAACTATCAGTATCGGGACATCAACTATCAGAGTCAAGACATCAACTATCAGAGTCGAGACAACATCTATTAGTGTCACGATAACAACTATCAGTATCGAGACATCAACTTCAATGTCACGATTTCAACTATCAGTATCGAGACATCAACTATCAGTGTCGAGACATCAACTATCAGTATCGGGACATCAACTATCAGTGTCGAGACATCAACTTTTAATATCCAGACACCAACTATCAGTGTCCAGACATAAACTATCAATGTCACGATTTCAACTATCAGTATCGAGACATCAACTATCAGTATCGGGACATCAACTATCAGAGTCAAGACATCAACTATCAGATTCGAGACAACATCTATTAGTGTCACGATAACAACTATCAGTATCGAGACATCAACTTCAATGTCACGATTTCAACTATCAGTATCGAGACATCAACTATCAGTGTCGAGACATCAACTATCAGTATCGGGACATCAACTATCAGTGTCGAGACATCAACTATTAGTATCCAGATACCAACTATCTGTGTCCAGACATGAACTATCAGTGTCGAGACATCAACTATCAGTGTCGAGACATCAACTATCAGTGTCACGATATCAACTATCAGTATCGAAACATCAACCATCAGTGTCCAGACATAAACTGTCAACGTCACGATATAAACTATCAGTATCGAGGCATGAATTTTCAGTGTCACGACATCAACTTTCACTATCGAGACATCAACTGTCAGTGTCGAGACATCAACTATCAGTGTCGAGACATCAACTATCAGTGTCGAGACATCAACTATCAGTGTCACGATATCAACTATCAGTATCGAAACATCAACCATCAGTGTCCAGACATAAACTATCAACGTCACGATTTCAACTATCAGTATCGAGGCATGAACTTTCAGTGTCACGACATCAGCTATCAGTGTCGAGACATCAACTATCAGTGTCACGACATCAACTATCATTATCGAGACACCAACTACCAGTGTCCGGACATAAACTATCAATGTCACGATTTCAACTATCAGTATCGAGACATCAACTATCAGTATCGGGACATCAACTATCAGAGTCAAGACATCAACTATCAGAGTCGAGACAACAACTATTAGTGTCACGAAAACAACTATCAGTATCGAGACATCAACTTCAATGTCACGATTTCAACTATCAGTATCGAGACATCAACTATCAGTATCGGGACATCAACTATCAGAGTCAAGACATCAACTATCAGATTCGAGACAACATCTATTAGTGTCACGATAACAACTATCAGTATCGAGACATCAACTTCAATGTCACGATTTCAACTATCAGTATCGAGACATCAACTATCAGTGTCGAGACATCAACTATCAGTATCGGGACATCAACTATCAGTGTCGAGACATCAACTATTAGTATCCAGATACCAACTATCTGTGTCCAGACATGAACTATCAGTGTCGAGACATCAACTATCAGAGTCAAGACATCAACTATCAGATTCGAGACAACATCTATTAGTGTCACGATAACAACTATCAGTATCGAGACATCAACTTCAATGTCACGATTTCAACTATCAGTATCGAGACATCAACTATCAGTGTCGAGACATCAACTATCAGTATCGGGACATCAACTATCAGTGTCGAGACATCAACTATTAGTATCCAGATACCAACTATCTGTGTCCAGACATGAACTATCAGTGTCGAGACATCAACTATCAGTGTCACGACATCAACTATCATTATCGAGACACCAACTACCAGTGTCCGGACATAAACTATCAATGTCACGATTTCAACTATCAGTATCGAGACATCAACTATCAGTATCGGGACATCAACTATCAGAGTCAAGACTTCAACTATCAGAGTCGAGACAACAACTATTAGTGTCACGATAACAACTATCAGTATCGAGACATCAACCTCAATGTCACGATTTCAACTATCAGTATCGAGACATCAACCATCAGTGTCCAGACATAAACTGTCAACGTCACGATATAAACTATCAGTATCGAGGCATGAATTTTCAGTGTCACGACATCAACTTTCACTATCGAGACATCAACTGTCAGTGTCGAGACATCAACTATCAGTGTCGAGACATCAACTATCAGTGTCGAGACATCAACTATCAGTGTCACGATATCAACTATCAGTATCGAAACATCAACCATCAGTGTCCAGACATAAACTATCAACGTCACGATTTCAACTATCAGTATCGAGGCATGAACTTTCAGTGTCACGACATCAGCTATCAGTGTCGAGACATCAACTATCAGTGTCACGACATCAACTATCATTATCGAGACACCAACTACCAGTGTCCGGACATAAACTATCAATGTCACGATTTCAACTATCAGTATCGAGACATCAACTATCAGTATCGGGACATCAACTATCAGAGTCAAGACATCAACTATCAGAGTCGAGACAACATCTATTAGTGTCACGATAACAACTATCAGTATCGAGACATCAACTTCAATGTCACGATTTCAACTATCAGTATCGAGACATCAACTATCAGTGTCGAGACATCAACTATCAGTATCGGGACATCAACTATCAGTGTCGAGACATCAACTTTTAATATCCAGACACCAACTATCAGTGTCCAGACATAAACTATCAATGTCACGATTTCAACTATCAGTATCGAGACATCAACTATCAGTATCGGGACATCAACTATCAGAGTCCAGACATCAACTATCAGAGTCGAGACAACATCTATTAGTGTTACGCTAACAACTATCAGTATCAACTATCAGTAGACATCAACTTCAATGTCACGATTTCAACTATCAGTATCGACACATCAACTATCAGTGTCGAGACATCAACTATCAGTATCGGGACATCAACTATCAGTGTCGAGACATCAACTATTAGTATCCAGATACCAACTATCTGTGTCCAGACATGAACTATCAGTGTCGAGACATCAACTATCAGTGTCACGATATCAACTATCAGTATCGAAACATCAACCATCAGTGTCCAGACATAAACTGTCAACGTCACGATATAAACTATCAGTATCGAGGCATGAATTTTCAGTGTCACGACATCAACTTTCACTATCGAGACATCAACTGTCAGTGTCGAGACATCAACTATCAGTGTCGAGACATCAACTATCAGTGTCGAGACATCAACTATCAGTGTCACGATATCAACTATCAGTATCGAAACATCAACCATCAGTGTCCAGACATAAACTATCAACGTCACGATTTCAACTATCAGTATCGAGGCATGAACTTTCAGTGTCACGACATCAGCTATCAGTGTCGAGACATCAACTATCAGTGTCACGACATCAACTATCATTATCGAGACACCAACTACCAGTGTCCGGACATAAACTATCAATGTCACGATTTCAACTATCAGTATCGAGACATCAACTATCAGTATCGGGACATCAACTATCAGAGTCAAGACATCAACTATCAGAGTCGAGACAACAACTATTAGTGTCACGAAAACAACTATCAGTATCGAGACATCAACTTCAATGTCACGATTTCAACTATCAGTATCGAGACATCAACTATCAGTATCGGGACATCAACTATCAGAGTCAAGACATCAACTATCAGAGTCGAGACAACAACTATTAGTGTCACGATAACAACTATCAGTATCGAGACATCAACCTCAATGTCACGATTTCAACTATCAGTATCGAGACATCAACTATCAGTGTCCAGACATAAACTATGAATGTCACGATTTCCACTTTCAGTGTCGAGACATCAGTGATCAGTGTCGAGAGAACAATTATCAGTGTCGTGACATCAACTACCAGTGTCGTGACATCAACTATCAGTGTCGTGACATCGACTATCAGTGTCGAGACAACAACTGTTAGTGTCACGATATCAACTATCCGTATCGAGATATCAACTATCAGTGTAATGATATCAACTATCGGTATCGAGACATCAACTATCAGTGTCGAGACATCAACTATCAGTGTCGAGACATCAACGATCCGAGTCGCGACATCAACTATCATTATCGAGACATCAACTATCAGTGTCGTGACATCAACTATCAGTGTCGAGACAACAACTGTTAGTGTCACGATATCAACTATCCGTATCGAGACATCAACTATCAGTGTAATGACATCAACTATCGGTATCGAGACATCAACTATCAATGTCAAGACATCAACTATCAGTGTCACGATTTTAACTATCAGTATCGAGGCATGAACTTTCAGTGTCACGACATCAACTATCATTATCGAGACACCAACTATCAGAGTCAAGACATCAACTATCAGAGTCGAGACAACAACTATTAGTGTCACGATAACAACTATCAGTATCGAGACATCAACTTCAGTATCACGATATCAACTATCAGTATCGGGACCTCAACTATCAGTATCGGGACCTCAACTATCAGTGTCGAGACATCAACTATCAGTGTCACGACACCAACTATCAGAGTCAAGACATCAACTATCAGAGTCGAGACAACAACTATTAGTGTCACGATAACAACTATCAGTATCGAGACATCAACTTCAGTATCACGATATCAACTATCAGTATCGGGACCTCAACTATCAGTATCGGGACCTCAATTATCAGTGTCGAGACATCAACTATCAGTGTCGAGACTTCAACTATCAGTGTCACGACATCAACTATCAGTGTCCAGACATAAACTATCAATGTCACGATTTCAACTATCAGTATCGAGACATCAACTATCAGTATCGGGACATCAACTTCAGTATCACGATATCAACTATCAGTATCGAGACATCAACTATCAGTATCGGGACATCAACTATCAGTGTCGAGACATGAACTATTAGTACCCAGACACCAACTATCACTGTCCAGACATAAACTATCAATGTCACGATTTCAACTATCAGTATCGAGATATCAACTATCAGTGTCGAGACATCAACTATCAGTGTCGAGACATCAACTATCAGTATCGGGACATCAACTATCAGTGTCGAGACATCAACTATTAGTATCCAGATACCAACTATCTGTGTCCAGACATCAACTATCAGTGTCGAGACATCAACTATCAGTGTCGAGACATCAGCTATCAGCGTCGAGACAACAACTATAAGTGTCACGATATCAACTATCGGTATCGAGACATCAACTGTCAGTGTCGAGACATCAACTATCAGTGTCGCGACATCAGCTATCAGTGTCGAGACATAAACTATCAGTGTCATGACATCAACTATCATTATCGAGACACCAACTACCAGTGTCCAGAAATAAACTATCAATGTCACGATTTCCACTTTCAGTGTCGAGACATCAGCGATCAGTGTCGCGACATCAACTATCAGTGTCGAGACATCAACTTTTAATATCCAGACACCAACTATCAGTGTCCAGACATAAACTATCAATGTCACAATTTCAACTATCAGTATCGAGACATCAACTATCAGTATCGGGACATCAACTATCAGAGTCAAGACATCAACTATCAGAGTCGAGACAACATCTATTAGTGTTACGCTAACAACTATCAGTATCAACTATCAGTAGACATCAACTTCAATGTCACGATTTCAACTATCAGTATCGAGACATCAACTATCAGTGTCGAGACATCAACTATCAGTATCGGGACATCAACTATCAGTGTCGAGACATCAACTATTAGTATCCAGATACCAACTATCAGTGTCCAGACATAAACTATGTATGTCACGATTTCCACTTTCAGTGTCGAGACATCAGCGATCAGTGTCGAGACAACAACTGTTAGTGTCACGATATCAACTATCCGTATCGAGACATCAACTATCAGTGTAATGACATCAACTATCGGTATCGAGACATCAACTATCAATATCGAGACATCAACTATCAGTGTCACGATTTTAACTATCAGTATCGAGGCATGAACTTTCAGTGTCACGACATCAACTATCATTATCGAGACACCAACTATCAGAGTCAAGACATCAACTATCAGAGTCGAGACAACAACTATTAGTGTCACGATAACAACTATCAGTATCGAGACATCAACTTCAGTATCACGATATCAACTATCAGTATCGGGACCTCAACTATCAGTATCGGGACCTCAACTATCAGTGTCGAGACATCAACTATCAGTGTCACGACACCAACTATCAGAGTCAAGACATCAACTATCAGAGTCGAGACAACAACTATTAGTGTCACGATAACAACTATCAGTATCGAGACATCAACTTCAGTATCACGATATCAACTATCAGTATCGGGACCTCAACTATCAGTATCGGGACCTCAATTATCAGTGTCGAGACATCAACTATCAGTGTCGAGACTTCAACTATCAGTGTCACGACATCAACTATCAGTGTCCAGACATAAACTATCAATGTCACGATTTCAACTATCAGTATCGAGACATCAACTATCAGTATCGGGACATCAACTTCAGTATCACGATATCAACTATCAGTATCGAGACATCAACTATCAGTATCGGGACATCAACTATCAGTGTCGAGACATGAACTATTAGTACCCAGACACCAACTATCACTGTCCAGACATAAACTATCAATGTCACGATTTCAACTATCAGTATCGAGATATCAACTATCAGTGTCGAGACATCAACTATCAGTGTCGAGACATCAACTATCAGTATCGGGACATCAACTATCAGTGTCGAGACATCAACTATTAGTATCCAGATACCAACTATCTGTGTCCAGACATCAACTATCAGTGTCGAGACATCAACTATCAGTGTCGAGACATCAGCTATCAGCGTCGAGACAACAACTATAAGTGTCACGATATCAACTATCGGTATCGAGACATCAACTGTCAGTGTCGAGACATCAACTATCAGTGTCGCGACATCAGCTATCAGTGTCGAGACATAAACTATCAGTGTCACGACATCAACTATCATTATCGAGACACCAACTACCAGTGTCCAGAAATAAACTATCAATGTCACGATTTCCACTTTCAGTGTCGAGACATCAGCGATCAGTGTCGCGACATCAACTATCAGTGTCGAGACATCAACTTTTAATATCCAGACACCAACTATCAGTGTCCAGACATAAACTATCAATGTCACAATTTCAACTATCAGTATCGAGACATCAACTATCAGTATCGGGACATCAACTATCAGAGTCAAGACATCAACTATCAGAGTCGAGACAACATCTATTAGTGTTACGCTAACAACTATCAGTATCAACTATCAGTAGACATCAACTTCAATGTCACGATTTCAACTATCAGTATCGAGACATCAACTATCAGTGTCGAGACATCAACTATCAGTATCGGGACATCAACTATCAGTGTCGAGACATCAACTATTAGTATCCAGATACCAACTATCAGTGTCCAGACATAAACTATGTATGTCACGATTTCCACTTTCAGTGTCGAGACATCAGCGATCAGTGTCGAGACAACAACTGTTAGTGTCACGATATCAACTATCCGTATCGAGACATCAACTATCAGTGTAATGACATCAACTATCGGTATCGAGACATCAACTATCAATATCGAGACATCAACTATCAGTGTCACGATTTTAACTATCAGTATCGAGGCATGAACTTTCAGTGTCACGACATCAACTATCATTATCGAGACACCAACTATCAGAGTCAAGACATCAACTATCAGAGTCGAGACAACAACTATTAGTGTCACGATAACAACTATCAGTATCGAGACATCAACTTCAGTATCACGATATCAACTATCAGTATCGGGACCTCAACTATCAGTATCGGGACCTCAACTATCAGTGTCGAGACATCAACTATCAGTGTCACGACACCAACTATCAGAGTCAAGACATCAACTATCAGAGTCGAGACAACAACTATTAGTGTCACGATAACAACTATCAGTATTGAGACATCAACTTCAGTATCACGATATCAACTATCAGTATCGGGACCTCAACAATCAGTATCGGGACCTCAATTATCAGTGTCGAGACATCAACTATCAGTGTCGAGACTTCAACTATCAGTGTCACGACATCAACTATCAGTGTCCAGACATAAACTATCAATGTCACGATTTCAACTATCAGTATCGAGACATCAACTATCAGTATCGGGACATCAACTTCAGTATCACGATATCAACTATCAGTATCGAGACATCAACTATCAGTATCGGGACATCAACTATCAGTGTCGAGACATGAACTATTAGTACCCAGACACCAACTATCACTGTCCAGACATAAACTATCAATGTCACGATTTCAACTATCAGTATCGAGATATCAACTATCAGTGTCGAGACATCAACTATCAGTGTCGAGACATCAACTATCAGTATCGGGACATCAACTATCAGTGTCGAGACATCAACTATTAGTATCCAGATACCAAATATCTGTGTCCAGACATCAACTATCAGTATCGAGACATCAACTATCAGTGTCGAGACATCAACTATCAGTATCGGGACATCAACTATCAGTGTCGAGACATCAACTATTAGTATCCAGATACCAACTATCAGTGTCCAGACATAAACTATGTATGTCACGATTTCCACTTTCAGTGTCGAGACATCAGCGATCAGTGTCGAGACAACAACAATCAGTGTCGTGACATCAACCTTCAGTGTCGTGACATCAACTATCAGTGTCGTGACATCAACTATCAGAGTCAAGACATCAACTATCAGAGTCGAGACAACAACTATTAGTGTCACGATAACAACTATCAGTATCGAGACATCAACTTCAATGTCACGATTTCAACTATCAGTATCGAGACATCAACTTCAGTATCACGATATCAACTATCAGTATCGGGACCTCAACTTTCAGTATCGAGACCTCAACTATCAGTGTCGAGACATCAACTATTAGTACCCAGACATCAACTATTGGTACCCAGACACCAACTATCACTGTCCAGACATAAACTATCAATGTCACGATTTCAACTATCAGTATCGAGACATCAACTATCAGTGTCGAGACATCAACTATCAGTGTCACGACATCAACTATCATTATCGAGACACCAACTACCAGTGTCCAGACCTAAACTATCAATGTCACGATTTCCACTTTCAGTGTCGAGACATCAGCGATCGGTGTCGAGACATCAACTATCAGTGTCGAGACATCAACTTTTAATATCCAGACACCAACTATCAGTGTCCAGACATAAACTATCAATGTCACGATTTCAACTATCAGTATCGAGACATCAACTATCAGTATCGGGACATCAACTATCAGAGTCAAGACATCAACTATCAGAGTCGAGACAACATCTATTAGTGTCACGATAACAACTATCAGTATCGAGACATCAACTTCAATGTCACGATTTCAACTATCAGTATCGAGACATCAACTATCAGTGTCGAGACATCAACTATCAGTATCGGGACATCAACTATCAGTGTCGAGACATCAACTATTAGTATCCAGATACCAACTATCTGTGTCCAGACATGAACTATCAGTGTCGAGACATCAACTATCAGTGTCACGATATCAACTATCAGTATCGAAACATCAACCATCAGTGTCCAGACATAAACTATCAACGTCACGATATCAACTATCAGTATCGAGGCATGAATTTTCAGTGTCACGACATCAACTTTCACTATCGAGACATCAACTGTCAGTGTCGAGACATCAACTATCAGTGTCGAGACATCAACTATCAGTGTCGAGACATCAACTATCAGTGTCACGATATCAACTATCAGTATCGAAACATCAACCATCAGTGTCCAGACATAAACTATTAACGTCACGATTTCAACTATCAGTATCGAGGCATGAACTTTCAGTGTCACGACATCAGCTATCAGTGTCGAGACATCAACTATCAGTGTCACGACATCAACTATCATTATCGAGACACCAACTACCAGTGTCCGGACATAAACTATCAATGTCACGATTTCAACTATCAGTATCGAGACATCAACTATCAGTATCGGGACATCAACTATCAGAGTCAAGACAACAACTATCAGAGTCGAGACAACAACTATTAGTGTCACGAAAACAACTATCAGTATCGAGACATCAACTTCAATGTCACGATTTCAACTATCAGTATCGAGACATCAACTATCAGTATCGGGACATCAACTATCAGAGTCAAGACATCAACTATCAGAGTCGAGACAACAACTATTAGTGTCACGATAACAACTATCAGTATCGAGACATCAACTTCAATGTCACGATTTCAACTATCAGTATCGAGACATCAACTATCAGTGTCCAGACATAAACTATGAATGTCACGATTTTCACTTTCAGTGTCGAGACATCAGTGATCAGTGTCGAGAGAACAATTATCAGTGTCGTGACATCAACTACCAGTGTCGTGACATCAACTATCAGTGTCGTGACATCAACTATCAGTGTCGAGACAACAACTGTTAGTGTCACGATATCAACTATCCGTATCGAGATATCAACTATCAGTGTAATGATATCAACTATCGGTATCGAGACATCAACTATCAGTGTCGAGACATCAACTATCAGTGTCACGATATCAACTATCAGTATCGAAACATCAACCATCAGTGTCCAGACATAAACTATCAACGTCACGATTTCAACTATCAGTGTCGAGACAACAACTGTTAGTGTCACGATATCAACTATCCGTATCGAGACATCAACTATCAGTGTAATGATATCAACTATCGGTATCGAGACATCAACTATCAATGTCGAGACATCAACTATCAGTGTCGAGACATCAGCTATCAGCGTCGAGACAACAACTATAAGTGTCACGATATCAACTATCGGTATCGAGACAGCAACTATCAGTGTCGAGACATCAACTATCAGTGTCACGATTTTAACTATCAGTATCGAGGCATGAACTTTCAGTGTCACGACATCAACTATCATTATCGAGACACCAACTATCAGAGTCGAGACAACAACTATTAGTGTCACGATAACAACTATCAGTATCGAGACATCAACTTCAGTATCACGATATCAACTATCAGTATCGGTACCTCAACTATCAGTATCGGGACCTCAACTATCAGTGTCGAGACATCAACTATCAGTGTCACGACACCAACTATCAGAGTCAAGACATCAACTATCAGAGTCGAGACAACAACTATTAGTGTCACGATAACAACTATCAGTATCGAGACATCAACTTCAGTATCACGATATCAACTATCAGAATCGGGACCTCAACTATCAGTATCGGGACCTCAATTATCAGTGTCGAGACATCAACTATCAGTGTCGAGACTTCAACTATCAGTGTCACGACATCAACTATCAGTGTCCAGACATAAACTATCAATGTCACGATTTCAACTATCAGTATCGAGACATCAACTATCAGTATCGGGACATCAACTTCAGTATCACGATATCAACTATCAGTATCGAGACATCAACTATCAGTATCGGGACATCAACTATCAGTGTCGAGACATGAACTATTAGTACCCAGACACCAACTATCACTGTCCAGACATAAACTATCAATGTCACGATTTCAACTATCAGTATCGAGATATCAACTATCAGTGTCGAGACATCAACTATCAGTGTCGAGACATCAACTATCAGTATCGGGACATCAACTATCAGTGTCGAGACATCAACTATTAGTATCCAGATACCAACTATCTGTGTCCAGACATCAACTATCAGTGTCGAGACATCAACTATCAGTGTCGAGACATCAGCTATCAGCGTCGAGACAACAACTATAAGTGTCACGATATCAACTATTGGTATCGAGATAGCAACTATCAGTGTCGAGACATCAACTGTCAGTGTCGAGACATCAACGATCCGTGTCGCGACAACAACTATCATTATCGAGACATCAACTATCAGTGTCGTGACATCAACTATTAGTGTCACGATAACAACTATCAGTATCGAGACATCAACTTCAGTATCACGATATCAACTATCAGTATCGGGACCTCAACTATCAGTATCGGGACCTCAACTATCAGTGTCGAGACATCAGCGATCAGTGTCGAGACATCAACTATCAGTGTCGAGACATCAACTTTTAATATCCAGACACCAACTATCAGTGTCCAGACATAAACTATCAGAGTCGAGACAACAACTATTAGTGTCACGATAACAACTATCAGTATCGAGACATCAACTTCAATGTCACGATTTCAACTATCAGTATCGAGACATCAACTATCAGTGTCGAGACATCAACTATTAGTATCCAGATACCAACTATCAGTGTCGAGACATCAACTATTAGTAGGTACCCAGACATCAACTATTGGTACCCAGACACCAACTATCACTGTCCAGACATAAACTATCAATGTCACGATTTCAACTATCAGTATCGACACATCAACTATCAGTATCGGGACATCAACTATCACAGTCAAGACATCAACTATCAGAGTCGAGATATCAACTATTAGTATCCAGATACCAACTATCAGTGTCCAGACATAAACTATGAATGTCACGATTTCCACTTTCAGTGTCGAGACATCAACTATCAGTGTCGAGACATCAACTATCAGTGTCACGATATCAACTATCAGTATCGAAACACATCAACCATCAGTGTCCAGACATAAACTATCAACGTCACGATTTCAACTATCAGTATCGAGATATCAACTATCAGTATCGGGACCTCAACTATCAGTGTCGAGACGTCAACTATTAGTACCCAGACACCAACTATCACTGTCCAGACATAAACTATCAATGTCACGATTTCAACTATCAGTATCGAGACATCAACTATCAGTGTCGAGACATCAACTGTCAGTGTCGAGACATCAACTATCAGTGTCAAGATATCATCTATCAGTGTCGAGACATCAACTACCAGTGTCACGATATCAACTATCAGTGTCGTGACATCAACTATCAGTGTCGAGACAACAACTGTTAGTGTCACGATATCAACTATCCGTATCGAGACATCAACTATCAGTGTAATGATATCAACTATCGGTATCGAGACATCAACTATCAATGTCGAGACATCAACTATCAGTGTCGAGACATCAGCTATCAGCGTCGAGACAACAACTATAAGTGTCACGATATCAACTATCGGTATTGAGACAGCAACTATCAGTGTCGAGACGTCAACTATCAGTGTCGAGACTTCAACGATCCGTGTCGCGACATCAACTATCATTATCGAGACATCAACTATCAGTGTCGTGACATCAACTGTTAGTGTCACGATATCAACTATCCGTATCGAGACATCAACTATCAGTGTAATGACATCAACTATCGGTATCGAGACATCAACTATCAATGTCGAGACATCAGCTATCAGCGTCGAGACAACAACTATAAGTGTCACGATATCAACTATCGGTATCGAGACAGCAACTATCAGTGTCGAGACATCAGCTATCAGCGTCGAGACAACAACTATAAGTGTCACGATATCAACTATCGGTATCGAGACATCAACTGTCAGTGTCGAGACATCAACTATCAGTGTCGCGACATCAGCTATCAGTGTCGAGACATAAACTATCAGTGTCACGACATCAACTATCATTATCGAGACACCAACTACCAGTGTCCAGAAATAAACTATCAATGTCACGATTTCCACTTTCAGTGTCGAGACATCAGCGATCAGTGTCGAGACATCAACTATCAGTGTCGAGACATCAACTTTTAATATCCAGACACCAACTATCAGTGTCCAGACATAAACTATCAATGTCACGATTTCAACTATCAGTATCGAGACATCAACTATCAGTATCGGGACATCAACTATCAGAGTCAAGACATCAACTATCAGAGTCGAGACAACATCTATTAGTGTTACGCTAACAACTATCAGTATCAACTATCAGTAGACATCAACTTCAATGTCACGATTTCAACTATCAGTATCGAGACATCAACTATCAGTGTCGAGACATCAACTATCAGTATCGGGACATCAACTATCAGTGTCGAGACATCAACTATTAGTATCCAGATACCAACTATCAGTGTCCAGACATAAACTATGTATGTCACGATTTCCACTTTCAGTGTCGAGACATCAGCGATCAGTGTCGAGACAACAACAATCAGTGTCGTGACATCAACCTTCAGTGTCGTGACATCAACTATCAGTGTCGTGACATCAACTATCAGAGTCAAGACATCAACTATCAGAGTCGAGACAACAACTATTAGTGTCACGATAACAACTATCAGTATCGAGACATCAACTTCAATGTCACGATTTCAACTATCAGTATCGAGACATCAACTTCAGTATCACGATATCAACTATCAGTATCGGGACCTCAACTTTCAGTATCGGGACCTCAACTATCAGTGTCGAGACATCAACTATTAGTACCCAGACATCAACTATTGGTACCCAGACACCAACTATCACTGTCCAGACATAAACTATCAATGTCACGATTTCAACTATCAGTATCGAGACATCAACTATCAGTATCGGGACATCAACTATCAGAGTCGAGATATCAACTATCAGAGTCGAGACAACATCTATTAGTGTCACGATAACAACTATCAGTATCGAGACATCAACTTCAATGTCACGATTTCAACTATCAGTATCGAGACATCAACTATGAATGTCACGATTTCCACTTTCAGTGTCGAGACATCAGCGATCAGTGTCGAGACATAAACTAACAGTGTCGTGACATCAACCATCAGTGTCGTGACATCAACTATCAGTGTCGTGACATCAACTATCAGTGTCGAGACAACAACTGTTAGTGTCACGATATCAACTATCCGTATCGAGATATCAACTATCAATGTAATGATATCAACTATCGGTATCGAGACATCAACTATCAGTGTCGAGACATCAACTATCAGTGTCACGATATCAACTATCAGTATCGAAACATCAACCATCAGTGTCCAGACATAAACTATCAACGTCACGATTTCAACTATCAGTATCGAGGCATGAACTTTCAGTGTCGCGACATCAACTATCAGTATCGAAACATCAACCATCAGTGTCCAGACATAAGCTATCAACGTCACGATTTCAACTATCAGTATCGAGATATCAACTATCAGTATCGGGACATCAACTATCAGAGTCAAGACATCAACTATCAGAGTCAAGACATCAACTGTCAGTGTCGAGACATCAACTATCAGTGTCGAGACATCAACTATCAGTGTCGAGACATCAACTTCAGTATCACGATATCAACTATCAGGATCGGGACCTCAACTTTCAGTATCGGGACCTCAACTATCAGTATCGAGACATCAACTATTAGTACCCAAACATCAACTATTGGTACCCAGACACCAACTATCACTGTCCAGACATAAACTATCAAGGTCACGATTTCAACTATCAGTATCGAGACATCAACTGTCAGTGTCGAGACATCAACTATCAGTGTCGAGACATCAACTATTAGTGTCGCGAAATCAACTATCAGTGTCACGATATCAACTATCAGTATCGAAACATCAACCATCAGTGTCCAGACATAAACTATCAACGTCACGATTTCAACTATCAGTATCGAGGCATGAACTTTCAGTGTCACGACATCAACTATCATTATCGAGACACCAACTATCAGAGTCAAGACATCAACTATCAGAGTCGAGACAACAACTATTAGTGTCACGATAACAACTACTAGTATCGAGACATCAACTTCAGTATCACGATATCAACTATCAGTATCGGGACCTCAACTATCAGTATCGGGACCTCAACTATCAGTGTCGAGACATCAACTATCAGTGTCTCGACATCAACTATCAGTGTCACGACATCAACTATCATTATCGAGACACCAACTACCAGTGTCCAGACATAAACTATCAATGTCACGATTTCCACTTTCAGTGTCGAGACATCAGCGATCAGTGTCGAGACATCAACTATCAGTGTCGAGACATCAACTTTTAATATCCAGACACCAACTATCAGTGTCCAGACATAAACTATCAATGTCACGATTTCAACTATCAGTATCGAGATATCAACTATCAGTATCGGGACATCAACTATCAGAGTCAAGACATCAACTATCAGAGTCGAGACAACAACTATTAGTGTCACGATAACAACTATCAGTCAGAGACATCAACGATCAGTGTCGAACATCAACTATCAGTATCGAGACATTAACTATCAGTATCGAGACAGCAACTATCAGTGTCGCGACATCAGCTATCAGCGTCGAGACAACAACTATTAGTGTCACGATATCAACTATCGGTATCGAGACATCAACTGTCAGTGTCGAGACATCAACTATCAGTGTCGAGACATCAACGATCAGTGTCGAACATTAGCTATCAGTGTCGAGACATCAACTATCAGTATCGAGACATGAACGATCAGTATCGAGACAACAACTATTAGTATAGGGACATCAAATATCAGTGTCACGATATCAACTATTGGTATCGAGACATCAATTATCAGTATCGAGGCATCAACTATCAGTCCCGAGACATCATCTATCAGTGTCGCGATATCAACTATCAGAGCCGCGACACCAACGATTAGTGTCACGATAACAACTATCAGTGTCACGATATCAACTATCAGTGTCACGATATCAACTTTCAGTTTCGGGACATCAACTATCAGTGTCGAGACATCAATTATTAGTGTCACGATATCAATTGCCAGTACAAAGACTTGCCTGCATGGCAACCACAGGCTGCATGAGGACTACACCGACTGCAGCACTAGAAGCCATGCTGGGACTGCCACCGCCGCACCTCTTTATACAACAGGAAGCAGCGGTGGCAGCAATACGCCTGAAAACACTGCACCTCTGGAGCAAAGGTAGCACACAACACACCTCGTTGCTAGAGGAACTCGCTAGCGAGTTCCCTCTTATAAGAGCTATAAACGACCGGATATCCAAACAATTCATTTTTGACAAAAAATACAAAATCCAACTGTACGAAGATCACCGATGCGAAGGTTTATGCCCCGCGGAGCTGCGGATCTTCACGGATGGATCCAAAACAGGTACAGGCACAGGTGCCGGGGTCTTCTCAGAAGACCTCAACATACACATAGCCACACCATTGGGGGCTCATAACACGGTCTTCCAGGCTGAATGTTTGGGTATCTCCCTAGCTGCGTCAGCAATCATGGCCAGGAAGGTTGAGGACCACTCAATCCGACATCAGACATCAGAAATCAGACAGCATGGCAGTCCTGCAAGCACTAAGCAGCCACACAGTTAATTCTGGGCTGGTACACGAGTGTCACCAAACTCTGAACCAGGTGGGTAACCTCAATAATATAACCATTCAATGGATCAAAGGACACAGCGGTTCCCGAGGCAATGATGCAGCAGATGAGCTCGCCAGAAGGGGATCGAGCATGGATGCGGTGGGTCCCGAACCCATAGTACCACTCCCCTTCGGATACCTACGCACCCTGGTAAGGAAACGCACCAGAGACCAACACAACGAGTTATGGATAAACCATGGCGAGTGCAGGCAGGCCAAGGAGGTGCTTCCCGCCATTGACGGTCGACTCACTAAAAAAGCCCTCCGGCTGTCAAAGCTACAACTGCGGACAGTCACAGCGGCCATCACTGGCCATGGTTCATTTAACAAACACCTCTTTGTCATAGGAGTTACAGACAGCCCACTGTGCAGAGCATGCATGGAGGAGGACGAGATGGCAGCCCACGTGCTACTAAACTGCCCTGAGGTCGCCACATACAGGGCCAAGTACTTCGGAAACCCAGGTACTCTCCGAGAGATCACCAGTAACATCAAGGGTGTGCTGGCCTTCTTCGAGGAGTTAGGGTGGATCGAGTAACTATACTTACCACCCATCACGCAAAATACGCGCTTAGACGTGGAGTTGCGGATACCAGCCCGTTATACCTTTCACCTTATCAACTGCCAGTGTCGAGACAAAAACTACCAGGTCACGATATCAACCGTCTGTGTTGAGACATCAACTATCAGTGTCACAGTATCAACTATCCAGTGTCACGACACCAACGATCAGTTGAAAGAGGTTCAAAGAAACGCCCCTTCAACGATTGCTTCATGTCAGCCTCGTTGATGCCTAACGCCTCCGACATGGCCAGGTATTTGTAGGTTTCGGTTGAGGAGAGGGACCTAAGGTGTATGAAACCCGAGAGTTGGGTTCCCACGGATTCCATAATCCTTCCTCGCTTTACATGCATGACTGCACATTTGTCCACACCAAATTCCATCCTGATGGAATTACTGAAAGTTTCAGTTACCTTCAGTAACTCCAGCAGTTGCGAATTGTTGGGGGCAAAGAGTTTCAGATCATCCATGTAAAGGAGGTGGGATATTACCTGAACACCTCTTCTCAACCGATAGCCTAACCCTGACCCCTCGAGCAATGTGCTTAGAGGATTCAAGGCTAGGCAAAACCACAGCGGGCTCAGACTATCGCCCTGGAATATACCCCGCTGAATCGTGATCAGTTCACCGTTCCCTTGAATTTGTCGACATCCTGGATAGTGAAGTACCGTCCTCCATTGCCCCATACATGATGTCAGGAAAGCGTAGAGTTGTATTTACTTTGTACAACTCTAACACCCTCTTGAGCCATGTATGTGGCACCGAGTCGAAGGCCTTCGTATAATCTATCCAACATGTCGACTGATCCTTTCGGGATCGGCGAACCTGTTGGCTAATGGCTATATCAATGAGGAGTAGCTCCTTAGTACCGCGGAACCCATTCCATCAACTTTATTGTTAACATAATGGCGACACAATAGACTTTTTTTAGTTAATATTAAGTTGTTTACGAACGGCAGTGATCGAAGAACGGAAGTCTGGCATCGCTGCATAGCAAGATGTCGCGCGATTTATGTAGCGAAGTGGCAACAGCGCACAATATAATACAACCAATCGTAGAGAAGGTAGCCTCTTATTGGCCCATTTGAATCTGATCAACAATTGATGGAGTGGAATTGTCTAAAAAATACTGTTTGATGTTCGTATTTTTGCCACCAGAGGGTTGGCAATTGTTGATCTGACCGGAGCCACATTTGTACGCCGAATCCTACATTAGATCAACAAAAGCTGTTCTGATCAACAATTGCCAACTGATCAACAATTAACTGACGCCACAACCCGTTTGATCAACATTTGCCGAGTGGAGATATCTATATACCTACACTCAATATATTATATTGAGTGTAGGTATATAATTGTATGTTTATATTATGTTGAATTATCTATATTTAGATACTTTTACTTTGGTTTCAATTCATCCAGAATTGTTCTAGGTAAATATTTTGTTTACCATCATCAACTTGCATAATTTAATCAATGTAATTAATATTTTACTTTTCTGTGTATAGACTCATTTAATTATTCACTTGACAGACTGAACTGTGTTGCTGGGGAGTTTGTTGCGCCGTTTCTTCTTCACAGCATAAACACTAGGAAGCGGTGAAGGGTGGGAGCTTTTGGGGGTGCAGTCATATGTAACTACCTAAATTTGACGTTCAAAAAGAACTAAGTAATACTAGTCTACTTTGAATAAACGAGTTTTGAGTTTGAGTTGAGTTTGAAACCGTGATAGTTAGACAGTTGAAATTTTCACAGATGATGTATTTCTGTTGCCGCTATAACAACAAATACTAAAAAACTGAATTAAATAAATATTTAAGGGGGCTCCCATACAACAAACGTGATTTTTTTGCTCGATATTGATAACGGCAACAGGTAGACGCTTGAAATTTTCACAGAATATTTAGTTAGGTATATATTCACTTTAAAAGTAGATAATTAAATTAAAATAAAACAAATATTTAAGGGGGGCTCCCATACAACAGACATGATTTTTTTGCCGTTTTTATAGATAATGGTACTGACTCTTCGTGGGCGAGTTCGACTCGCAATAGACCGTTTTTTTTTTTAATATTTATTTTGTCCCTCCAGTATTTCTCTTGTATCGTGGGTGCATTTACAGACACAAATCTCACATACATAAACGGCTAGACCCGAAACAACTATCTGTAGGCCATACAAATTTTTGTTCCGTGCGGGAATCGAACCCACGACCCATAGCGCAGAAGCCAATCGCTCACCCACCGCACCAAACGTGTCATCATTAATAAAATTTTCTTAATATTGCACATGTTTTGCCGGGTTATTCCCTGAGTACCCCGGTCTCCGAGGCCCCCGTCCCGGAGAACCCCGAATATGATAAATATAATAAAATTTCTTTTTTCAATTGTTTTCAACTTGTACGGTCGACATAGAAATTGCTTAAATGTAAGTGATTGAAATACATAAGACGAAAGTAGTTTATTTGAAAGGAGAATGGACAAAAAAAAAACAGATCCAACAGAAACGACTCATATTGGTGTTTTCCACACTTAATATCCTAAACAATCCTGCATTTCGTTTCTCCATGCTCCGTCAGGACACTCAGGACCCGGTAAAATACGGTCAAAGTTTGAAAAATGTGGTTCCCTATCCATTTGCATAAAATTTTAAGACCTAATATAACTTAGCATAATTTTGTTTGGCATAATTATATTTTCGCATAATATAATTACGCATAGCAGCTTACGCATAATTTTTTTAAGCATAATTTCTCTAACCATAATAATGATTAAGCATAAAGTTCTAAAGCATAACTTTTTTAAGCATAATATCCTAAAGCATAAATTTATTTACGCATAATGATATTAAAACATATTTTTATAGGTATACGGTAGACGATTATTCGTCACCTACTTTCATTTTCACAATAAAAACTTAAGGGGATGTTTGTAAGGTTGAGGCTCCAAAGCAGAGTCGACGGAGCCCCGCTGTGCGGGGCTCCTATTTCTGTCTGCAGGGTTTAAAGTAACCTAACACGAAGGGGATGACGGGGGCTTCGTTCGCTCGCTTCGCTCGCTCACTTCCCCTTCGAACCTAACCTATCCGTGTCGGGGTGCGCCTGCGACTAGATTATTAGACAATGGTAAAAACATTTCTGATTATCATAAGTAACGTTATGCTAATAGTCATTAGGCCTACTAACGTTATGCTAATAGTCATTAGGCCTACTAACGTTATGCGAATCAAATTTATGCCAAAACAAATTAGTCTTTAAGATGATTATGCCAACATAAAATGTATGCCTAAAAAAATTATGCCGAAGTATTATTATGCCAAAACAAATTGTGCCAAAATCTTTATGCCGAAGTATATTAGGACAAAGAACATTATGCGAAAAGAAGGGATCCCGAAAAATGTCTGTTCGTGTTGTCGGTGTCCGGTGTAGTACAGAATTAAATTAATATTTATACTAATAATTCTACTGTAGATCACTGTTGGGTATAGGCACTTAGGCACCCCCTATAAATAGTCACCACATCGAGTGCTTGCTCAGAAGACGTGTAATAACATTATCTAAGTTCTAAAGGTGATCCAATTAAAATTGAAATATAATTACTCAACATAAGATGGATCATTTTTTTTATTAACCTGTATTATCCCATTGCTGGGCCACGGTTTCTTAGTATATAAAAGTATCACAGGAGAAACGCACAATTCCCAGCTTCACCAAACGGGAACCTATAGGGGGTGCACCCTTTTACTATTCGTGCAGACTCCAACAGTCAGCAGTTGGTAACATTACCATTGAACTAGTCAACATAAACCAGTCATGAGCTGTAGTGTCATAAAGGTAGACAATTGATTCTGCAGTCACTGGTAGTCCTCTGGGTAAGCTTCCACTGTTCCCCGACTATGAACGTTATCATTTTAAGGAGTTTAAATTTTGATTTAATGATTGAATTAGAAATATGTACATATTATCAATTTTAATTGGACCACCTTTAGAACTTTGATAATTTTTCAATCCATTTTCTGAACAAAGACCCTGTGTGGTAACAATTTATGGGACATGCTACACCCAACAATGCTGCAGTGCAGTGCGTTACAGTGATTGCTATAAATATTTGTTTATTATTCTATTCATATTTTGATTTTCTGTATTGAAAAAGGAACTACTTGTGATAATAATTAAAACCGGTGATTGCTCTAGGAGACTCTATATTATATACTCTAATTATAATATTTACCTTAACCACGCAAGATTATAATTTTTCCTGATCCTTAAAGTTAAGTATTTTAGTAAATAATAAAACTTTATTTAACATATCATCTGCTGTCAGTACTTTTAAGCTAAACTGACTTTTAATTGAGTTTATCAAGATAAAAAATAATTCGGGGTCGTCCGGGACGGGGGCCTCGGAGATCGGGGTACTCAGGGAATAACCCGTTTTGCCCACTACGTAGGGGCAAGCTGTTCTTTCGTCATTCTACGCTAATAATTCTGCCAAACCACAGCGCAACCAAACCAAACCACTAGAAAATTCTACGCTCCACAGCTTACACGGCACAAAATGTGTGTGATACCTGAAATTCAGCTCTAAAATATGCAAGCACACACATTACTGAGCAGGTATTTAGTATTCTGTGTAAAACGATGTAAGGGCTTCGTCAAACAGAACGCGTTTTACGCGCGTCAGAGCATTCTGTCGCGACACAAATACGCCACGCGTTCTTTGTGATAGTCATGTGATGTCATAGAACAATATAACGCGACGGTAGAGCGTTACGACGTAAGAATGACGCTCGTATCATACGCGTTCAGTGTGACCAGGCCTGAAGGCCTTCTAAATACGCTAAGCCGTAAGCGGCTCAATGTTGAGGTTCATGTAACATTGAGTGGAAACGTATTGAGTGTAGACAGTTCATTTGTTTATAAGATTTACCTCCGGTTTCTGAATTGAGAATTCTAGGATAAGCAGTACTTAACTAACATTTGAGTACGGAGTTGTCAAAAAAATTACGGATTTTAAAGCATTTTTTTGACAACTCCATACTCAAATACTACTTAAGTTATTGCTTATCCCAAATTCTCAATTCAGAAACCGGAGGATTGTGAGTTGCAATTCCATAGCCTCAATGATCATTCAACTTACTGTTGGCCACCGGTTCAGAATAAAGGATTCATAATAGAAAACCAGACATTTCAGTATAAACATAGATATTTATTACTTCCTTCAACATAAACCACAAATACACTCGGTACAATTCCAATTATTTCCAATTATTCAATACAATAATGATTTAATCTGTACTTACACTTGTATCTGAAGTGTTACCATTTAATCCAAAATTACACATCACTTGACGTTCACACCTCGACGTCTCTGACAAGACTGCCGAATGACTACCAATAAGTTTTTAATCATGAACGAATGAATGATCGATTGAGTGAATGTAAGTAATATGACAGTTACCAGAGACAATCTAATATGGTATTACCAGAGACAAGCTAACAGTTCGGCCATCCTGTTCAAAGCGTGTCCTCACGCGTACAGTTTTATACACACTATAAAAACGAGTTTCACTATTTAAACACCAACGATAATATCGTTAAATTAATTTAATTATGTAAACTACAAAACAATCATAGTCTTAATTAGGTGTTATTTTTCCAGTAATCAAACAGTTGTATAACATTGGCAATCTAGCAACAAATTATAGTTATAAAGAATATAACACAACAGTCTCTATACTTTCTAAAACATTGTTTTATGAAATAACAATTACAATCAACCTATTCCTTCTTCTTACGTCGCTCTCGGTTGTTATTTCCTGTGCTCATCCCGAATAAATACTTTTTCCTTCTTTCTTTTTCTCCTTAACCCTGAAGGCCGCGATCTCAATAAAACACCTTCATTTTTCTGTGAACTCATTAATATAACTCAACCAATTAATATTAATAATATAAAGCACATTTAATCCTGTAATAACTTAAAGTTTGTTATCTCTACCTTGTTTTCACTATTGCTACTACGACTAACCTCTTCATTACTCTCCAAATCTCTACAAAACGCCAAGACTACATCCTGTCGATAACGGCCACGTTTGCGGGACATGGAGGTGTCTTCAATCAGATACCTCTCATTGGAAAGCACCCTTACCACGCGATCATGGTCCTTGAAACTTAACCACTAGTATCTGACACGCACTATCGTGGTACACCCATCTCTCAACGCAAACCTAATCTCCATTCCACACTTTCTGATTTCCCACACCTATCAAACCCCTATGTTCTCTAGCCGTTGTTCCCCAATACCTTCGCTCGCTCTACCCCCAGCCTATGTAACTCCTCCAGATCAGCTACATCGGCGGCATTAGACACAGTAGAGTACAAAATTCCTTCCGTTCCGCTAGCAATGCCAAAACTAAATGACAATTCAGTGACCCTTTCCAGGTTATGTTATGGATCGTGGCACCGTTGCCTATCTGGACTTCATAAATACAATCATCCCAGGTTTCTTCATCTTGGCTACGGAAAAGTTGACAGAGCGTCCAAAATAAGACCACCAAAACGTTCGACTCGCCCACTCGCTTTAGGCGACGGTATTGCCAATATTCTTCATTCCACATAAAGGAACAAACTCTCTAAATCTTTTACTGGTAAAGCTTCTTTCCTAGTCGGCTGTCAGGCGAGAAGGCATATCAGCCAATACGTTCCTCAAACACTCGTATACTCATCTATGATTTATTATTTTTGACAGCAGTTATACCAACATATACAATAAAACCATACAACAATACTTGCAAATAACAGCCACCCCCCTCGCTCTTAATGAAAAGACCTAGGCAGTCCGCATCCACCGTATGGAGGTAACGCTGATTCCTTCGTTTAGATGAGAGTTACCCTCTCACTCACCAGCAGGCGCCTTGCACAGAGCCCATTCCAAACACCTTTCTCAAAACAACAAAGAGCCTCATCAAATCTGCAAGGCCCAACTTAGTCGTGGTTTCCTCCGTACATCTCCTTCAGACCTCCTTAGAAACCAGCGAAATATTATATATCCTGCGTTATTCATGACCGTGCACCCCTTTTGCAGAGTATAGTTTCAAACATCTGCACTTCCTCATCCACCATTCTGCGCAATGGCAAAGAGTACTCAACTCAGGAATGTTCAAAATACAAGTTCCCATGTACGGGGACCGAAACCAGGCCGCGATTACGCGTTAGTATGCACCACTCGATAGCCAAGTCGAGACTCGATAACACAATCAAACACCTGTAGCTGGACCCAGCAGTGTGCAACTCACGAAATCAGATTGCGCTTAGCAAATGTGAATCCACCAGTCAGTACAAATTGTGATAGCAAGCACACTATAAGTCCACTCAAAGACGCTAGCACCGCCAAGGTAGAAGATTCCTAGGAGCGAATCTCATATTCGTCGGGGAGAGGTTCTACGGCCCAAAACATGAGACAGATCGAAACACTCCTACGAAATCGTCTTGCAAAAGCACACCCGTCAGTCCGTCCATCTTTGCACGCATCGGTGTGTAACTTGTGTTGTTGCTTTAAAATCACACAAAGCTAACAATAGACGCCACGTAAGTAAAGTATCAGTCCTGAATACCACTCCATATCCATGCCACCTCCTTTCGAGTGCCAGTCAATGGTAATGTCAAATACCTATTAATAAACAAAACATTAAATATCAATCATCAATCAATTAATATAAATTCGTCGACAACCCCAAAAATTTACCAATTTCACGCTGGTTTTAAGTGCCGGGAACTTCGAGACACCATCTGCTCTCCCACCACGTGACCGTATACATGAGTCCACTTCAAAACCCAACAAATCAAACTCCGTAACCATTTCGTTAGCGCCCGTAAATCGTAAATCCTTCAGATCATTAAAAACAATCCTGATGTTTATTAAGTTATGTTTAAAAACAGACACGCTAATTGTCTTTTAATTCTGTTTTAAAACTACTTTTGTTTCGTAAATAAGCTTTATTTCCTATTTATAATTATAACAAAGTGTAACCTGACGTCATGGCTTCCCCGGTCTCGTATGAAAGTGCCAGACCCAAAATGGTGTTTTTCTTTTTGCAATTATGTTGAGCAATGGCTACTAGCCCATTCAGCCAATGCCAACAAGTTCCTCGCCACAATTTATCAAATCATCAGAGCTATACGACTCAAAAGTCTTCTGTGAACATTTTTTTTTAAACTTGTAGTAAATGCAAATGTTTAGTGTTGATAGACCGCGTTAGCAAAGAATTCCCAGAAATTGCTACATCGTCCTTACGACGTATTATATGCAAGTAGGGAACCATGACCGTCTTCGATACGGCATCTACCAGATAAAAGATTCTTTGCCTTCTTCACCTCGAAGCGAACCACGTACGTAAATGCTCCCATCAAATACTAGATTAGATGCGATGGACACGAAACAACAATGTCACCACTAGACAATAAGTATACAGGGTACACCCTTTTTTTTTCAAAAAAATCACCCTGTATGGAATTTGAATGGTTATTAAACTAGGCACCTCAGTATAAGAACGTCCTAGGAGCGCGGGACAATCCAAAACGCAATCGTGAACCACTCGAACATCTATAACCTTCTTGACACCTTGTACCTCAACACTGGCTGTTAGTGTACATACAACAATAAAATTCACACCCATACCTCCAAGCAGTAGAATATTAGAAGAAATCTTTACATGGAGACCAAGTTCCCTAGCTCTACTAACTGTAATAAATGAACACAGACTTCTCAAACCTTATGACATGATACAGCCTCACCACTGATCCTATTATCAAAACGTATATGTCACTGCAACTATTAGTCGCGCATAACTTGGAAACACCGACTTCTCAGATCTAATGACTTGATACAGCCCCACTACTGATCCTAATATCGAAAAATGTATTTGTCACTGTAACCGTCAGTTGCGCATAATTTGAGAACACCGACTTCTCAAATCTAATGACTTGATACAGCCCAACCACTGATCCTAATATCGAAAAACGTATACGTATTAGCCACTGCAACTATCAGCTGCGCATAACTTGGGAACACCGACTTCTCAAACCTATAGACTTGATACAGCCCAGTCACTGATCCCAATATCGAAAAACGTATCTGTCACTGTAACCATCAGTAACGCATAACTTGAGAAGACCGACTTCTCAAATCTAATGACTGGATACAGCCCAGTCACTGATCCCAATATCGAAAAACGTATCTGTCACTGTAACCATCAGTAACGCATAACTTGAGAAGACCGACTGCTCAAATCTAATGACTGGATACAGCTCAGCCACTGATCCCAATATCGAAAAACGTATCTGTCACTGTAACCATCAGTAACGCATAACTTGAGAAGACTGACTTCTCAAATCTAATGACTGGATACAGCCCAGCCACTGATCCCAATATCGAAAAACGTATCCGTCACTGTAACCATCAGTAACGCAAAACTTGAGAAGACTGACTTCTCAAATCTAATGACTGGATACAGCCCAGCCACTGATCCCAATATCAAAAAACGTATCCGTCACTGTAACCATCAGTAACGCATAACTTGAGAAGACAGACTTCTCAAATCTAATGACTGGATACAGCCCAGCCACTGATCCCAATATCGAAAACGTATCCGTCACTGTAACCATCAGTAACGGATAACTTGAGAAGACCGACTTCTCAAATCTAATGACTGGATGTACAGTCCATGCAGCCACTGATACCAATATCGAAAAACGTATCCGTCACTGTAACCATCAGTAACGCATAACTTCAGCCGATTCGTTATGAGTATAATTATGCTCTTTGAATACGTATACTCCAAAGCTGGTATGGCCAGATTCATTACAATAAAAGCAATTGAATTTAATTAATCGTTCAGGATTTAAAGTTGTCGATGTGTTGCGTTAATAAGAGACCTGTTATCATACCCATTTCTTTTGCTTGTATGTTGTAACTTCTCTAGTTTGCCCTACTTTGACTATTCTAAAATACTGACTCACTAAATTAAGCTACTTGAACTCCCACTTTTGTGGCCGGATTATCTACTGTATTTAAAATTCAATCCACCGCCTGTTTCCTATGAATGTTACACCTATTCAGTCAATTCAGTTTTATGCAATAATAATTTATTGTTCCAATGATTAACCATACACGACACGTTTAAAATCTCAAGTACTGTAATTATAGACACAATAGATAAACAATGGCACTGACGAACCGGTTCGTCGGTCGGGACGTTAGCGGTTAATTAGCATTTCAGTAAGGAGTTCAGCATAGTTCTCACGGCAAGGGAATAGATAACTATTTTTTCTTCAATGCTCCCTACTTATGCAAAAGAGAAGGTCATCTTTGATACCACGTTTTCGTAACCCCAGTAAGATTAGGAAGGACGTAATGTATGTTGTTTTTCATATAATCCACATATTTCCGCGCATTCTTCAACTTTAGTGATCCGTACTAACAGAGTCTGTTCTTTACTCATAGGCTTCAAATCCGTTACGATGTTTGCGTTAAATTTTAACTTATGTTTATCTGAACTCCAGGCTTTATTTAACATTGTCATAGTCAACATAATACTAATTGGTAAAGACTCACCCGGACTCGAGCTATCGTTGCGATATCTCCTTCGCATTGATCTTTCTCCTGTATTCCTGCTTTTCGTTTCTTGTAATTTTGTTCGTTCATTGAACTGTTCATTTATGATAACATTTCGCTTTTTCAAATTTCTGGTCCATCCAGTAGTATTCATTCCGCTATCCAACGACTTAACTTTCCCTGCTCTCTAACCTGAGAACTCCCTGCTCTCTAACCTGAGAACATCCTGGCCGTCTGTCCTAGCCAAAATGCTAAATGCTCTAATCCTGAACATTTCCTGGCCCTTTCACCTGGGCGATCCATCGTCATCTATAACCATCCATGAACATCAGTCCTTCCCCTCGACTGTGTCTTTCCTTGTCCATTGTGAGTGTATCTGAAACTTACAGCTGTAAAGCTTAGTGTTTGTTCATAAACACGAAACAATATTTAAGATTATAATAAAAGTCAAAGTAATTGTTTTATTATCATAATATTGATCCAATATTGTTCCATTTATAATTGCATTATTTTAAAGAAGCTATTAAGGCAGAAATAAAGCAGTTTTCTTTTCCCTCTCTATCCTTGTAAGCCATACTATGCAAAAACACAAAAAAATAATTTAAATTAATTTGGTGCGTCATCATATCATGATAATAATTACACGAATAAAATAACCGTACCAAATCTACTTTGAATAAAGTAAACTAAAATCTTTATATAAATATCCTATTAATGTTATAATATCTAAGTATGTAACAGAACACAGACTACCATATCGATTGGTCGCTTAACAAATTGAATAATTATAAATCTACCACAGTAGAAACTTCCATAAATTCATAGTCGAAATTAATACTTCGTTTTCTAAATATGGATGATGTGATATTTATTAATAACGGTTCTTTAATATTATTACGGTAAAGAGTAAGGAAATAAATATCGTATGACAGATGGAAAAGAAAAATAAAATATTTGATATTTATTTTACTTAAATAGCCAGAAAAATATATTTACCGGGTGGGAAAAATAAATTACACCTGATAATAAATGACATCAAATATCCGTTAAAATGTGGACGTGAAAAAGGGAATTATGAGAATTCCCTTATTATCCCGCTTCTGAACTGTTGGCCACCGGTTCAGAATAAAGGATTCATAATAGAAAACCAGACATTTCAGTATAAACATAGATATTTATTACTTCCTTCAACATAAACCACAAATACACTCGGTACAATTCCAATTATTTCCAATTATTCAATACAATAATGATTTAATCTGTACTTACACTTGTATCTGAAGTGTTACCATTTAATCCAAAATTACACATCACTTGACGTTCACACCTCGACGTCTCTGACAAGACTGCCGAATGACTACCAATAAGTTTTTAATCATGAACGAATGAATGATCGATTGAGTGAATGTAAGTAATATGACAGTTACCAGAGACAATCTAATATGGTATTACCAGAGACAAGCTAACATTACTTAGTAGCTCTTGGTGCTAACAAGAACAAATAAAAATAAATAAATAAATATTTGGGATTTTTTTATACAGCATCATCTAGTCCCAAACTAAGCAGAGCTTTTACTGTGGATACTAAACAATGGATATAATACTTAAATACTTTTTTTTGTAAATACATACTTCATCATCATCATCTGCCTAGCCTTTTCCCAACTATGTTGGGGTCGGCTTCCAGTCGAACCGGATGCAGCTGAATATCAATATTTTACATGGAGCGACTGCCTATCAGACCTCCACAACCCAGTAACTGGGTAATACGATACTCGTGGTAAGACTGGTTGTCAGACTTTCTGGCTTCTGACCAACAGTAACGACTGTCAAAGGTCTACAAATGACAGCCGGGACCAACGGCTTTACGTGCTTTCCGAGGCACGGAGGAAACTCACTATGGTAAATGGTCACCCATCCACAGACCAACCTCGGCAAGCGTGGCTTAACCCGGAAGATCGGTTTATGCGGCTGTAATTATTTAGCCACGAGCTCCTCTCTTCTTATAAGTATGTAAATACATACATATAAGACATAAAAAACACCCAGACCAACACAAACACTTGTATACTGTATTTGTGTCCTGTGGGAATAGAACCCATGACCTCGTGAACAGCAGTCCAACACTTGAACCACTAGACCACAGACGTCGTCGAAAATACACACATTATACTAGTATTAAGACGTTGGCAGCAAGCATTCCATTAAAGAACCACATAATCGGACATTTCACCATTTCGACACTCTTGGTTAATTAACAATCTGACTGCGCACACATTGAGTCCCCTCTGTGCCTCGGAGAGCACGTTAAACCTTCGGTCCCGAGTTACATACGAATAATTATGACGGTCGTTACGGGTAGTCAGAAGCCCGAAAATCTGACAACCGGTCTAACCTTAGAATATCGGCATTGCCCAGTGACTGGGTTGCGGAGGTCTGATGGCAGTCGCTCCTTGTATAATATTGATATCGAGCCTAGACTGGAAGCTGACCCCAACCTAGTTGGGAAAAGGCTTAACAGAACATAATCAGAAATTTCACCGGTAACGATATTCTGTTCTACGTAAAAACGGGTGATCATAATGCCCTTACTGGAGTACAATTTCAAACTCCAAGGAACAAAAGAGTATTCCTAAAAAAAATAGTACCACTTTGCCGTATCCGGGAATCGAACCTACTACTTCACGCCCGGTAGACTTCCTTGTATTCCTTAGACCACTAGGGAAATATTAGCATTAGATAGTTTATAATAAAAACTGACGCGGCGTCTTACGTAGGCGGTTCAAAGCAAATTGCAAAACGATCCGATGCGGTGACACGCGAATTCAATGCGATGCAGTGCGAAGCGGCGGCTTTATCTTACGAGCTCGCGAACCACTCGCCGCGCGCCGCCGTCATTCAGTAGCACTGTACTGCACCGTATCCAGTTCGCGCGAAAATATCAAGCCAACTGACAGCGTTCGCTTCGCGCCGCGTCGCACCGCACTCCACGTGCGTTTGGTCACGTAGGCCACTTCAATAGGTATCGACTGTTTGTTGTTTTCGCGTCGCGCCGCGCCGCTTCGCGTCTCTTCTAGATCTCGCTCACGTAGGATGCCGCGTTATAAACAAGACTCAATATACTAAAGTTTGCTCGATTATAAAGCATGTAGTCTGATCAAAGTCTGAAAGTGTTATTGGTTTTTCCGTGTAGAATTTTTCAGTAGCAGCCCGGAGCCTGGATTTATGCCCGGTTGATGGCAATAGGCTCACCCCCTAATACTTGGAACTTAAACATAACGGCGAAATGTGGGTGTACTATAAATCTCTGCCTAACCCTTCGGGGAATACAGGCGTGATGTTATTATGTTATATGTAGTCTGATCATTGATCTGACATTGATTGATTAAGAAACTCATGGACCAAGGGTCTAGTATAAAATTCACGAAGAAAGTGTTCTGAGTTAACATACACCACCAGAGCGCGCGCCAAGGCACACCGCCTTATAAACTTAGAAATACCAACAAACTAATTTAAATCCTATGTCGTCATCACAATGCCTAATTTAGCTTACAACCATACGAAGATTCCACTGCACCCATTAACGTAAATAAGTCTTCATTTTCGCGTCTTCATGTGGTTTGGTCATTTCTGAGCGCTGACCCGAGGTACATGTGTTTCTACATCAATGAATCTGCTGATGCAATTTAATATAATTACACGAAGCCAAAGTTTTACGCTTTGAGATAAAAAAGAAAGAAAACTTTATAATACAGAGATTTTTAAATCTTTGCACATCCTAACTTATTCCTAACTTTAATATTACAAATGCGAAAGTAATTTTGTTTGTTTGTTACCTTTTCACGCCTAAACCACTGAACCGATCATCCTGAAATTTTGCATATACGTTGTCAGGTGTACAGAAATGGACATAGGGTACCTTTCATTCCGAAAAAAATACTGTTCCCGAGGAAAACAACAATATCGTTCATAGATGGCGCTACGTGTCTTTCGAATCACGATTGAATGATATTACTATAGAAACTTTAGTAGTATGTTAAGAGTTTTTTTTTTAATTTTAAATAAACGCGAGCAAAGCCGCGGTCATAAGCTAGTTTAATATAATAACATGAAGCCAAAGTTTTATGCTTTGAGAAAAAAAGAAAGAAAACTTTATTTTACAGACATTTTTAAGCACTTTACACTTATCCAATAAAAGAACACAAGAACACAAAAAGTTGTTATTAAAACATAAACTCACAAAGGAATTCTTACAAACTTTTCCAAGCGACTTACAAAAAGGATAGGGATCAAATTAACATATTTATTTATACATTACACAAAAACAACCAAACAAACTTGACCTCCTTAATTTCACCTTTAAAACTACACGAAATTATGCAAAAACAAATCTTTTGATGTTGAGAAGACTCTCACATTTACTGTAAAAAGAAAATATCAGATTTCTACTCCAAACGAATTCAAATTATATGCTTGTCTCTCTCTGTTGTGCTCGAACTGGCAGGGATGAAAGAGACGGCTATATTGGTGTCGGGTTCGAGAGCTTAGCGGTTTTCAATCTGCTCGGCAAAGGACTGGATGCTGGTTAGAAAGTTGCCTTTGATCTGTTTTGCCTTTGAACTTTTTGTTTAGTTTGAGGTTCGTCAGGTTGCAAATGAATATGAGTCCGTCACTTAAGATACAATAAATAATCTGCCTATTATAGCGCAGTTCAGACTATACTATTTCGCTATATAGTAAATCATATGGCGTCATAAGTTCTATTGGGTGTTCATACTACGCGCTATATCGCAAGCCGGTCTACTATGTATAGCAAGTTACTAAATTAAATTACTTCTTCCGCTCTGGGGGGAGCGGAAGGGAGTGCCAGACTCTTACTGACTAAAACCCTCCTAATGCCCTTTGCGTTCCAGGGCCGCGGTAACTCTTTCGAAAAAAATCCGCAACCCTGGCAGGCACTGGCCCTGGTGGGCCGCATCTACTACGCTGACATCACTTTAAAGCGTGCGTGGAACACAACGCGCCGTCGACCCGGGAATGAGTTGCATCCTAATTGCGCAAAAAGCTCGTCATCGCTATGGCTTTGATTTTGTTACAAAATATTCATTGCGTGGTACATAGTTGTAGAGAAGACGGATCGTTAATACATACATACGTTGCCATGATTATTGCTGACCTGTCAAAATCAAAGCCATAGCGATTACGAGTGTGTTTCGCAATTAGAATGCAGAATTCATAGATTTCGGATGTAAAGCGTCTAGCTAGTGATGCCGTATAAAGCCCTCAATAAACCGTAAAAAGACTATACTTACACAAAGTAAACCGATCGTACAATACATCACAGAGTGTTCCAAACAATTGCATTTCTCACACAAGTTTTACGAGAGTTCCTTTCGACTTGAGAAGTATAAATATTAGTTCAAAAGCTTCGCTAACATTTTTATTGAGGAAGCTTTAAGTTACGCTGAAGGAATTTTGAAGAATTTTCGTTTGGGCAGATATATACGTAGATGGAATTTGCTTTATTGTTTACCATTACAATGGCAGAAATGATGGAACAATGTTTTTTAGTAACCGACTTCAAAAAAAGGAGTAGGTTCTCAATTCGTCGGAATGTTTTTATGCATGTTCCCCGATTATTCAAAGACCCCTGGACAGATTTGGAAAATTCTTCTTTTGTTTGAAAGGGTATACTTCCCAGGTGGTCCCATGGTCATCAGATCAGGATCTGATGGTGGGATCTTGGAGAAATCGAGGGAACTCTTCAATGAATAACAGCAAATTACCCGCGATTGCTGTTATTGTATGTATTGTTTAAGCCACTTATAATAGAAACATTAAATTAATAAAAAAAACACTTCAATATTGAAGGCACCAACTTCTGAAACTATTAATTTTGTAATATTGAAGTCGTTTTTTTTTTTTTAAAAAAGTAACTTCATATTTTTATCACGTAGTCGCGTTTGACCCTCGTCACACCTGATGGTAAGTGTAGACAGGGTCTAAGATGGAGCACACGAATCCAAGTAACAGAGATAAAGGCAGGTTCCCCGATACCCTTTTGGCTCTCACATACACACGACGGAACACAGTAAACTGCTTAGCTTTAATGTTCAGGTGGTAGCTAGCCAGGCGGACCGTATAAATCCTACCACCAAGCGTGCTGGGTTTTATTAAATCTTATAACACGCGTCTATTCCCAGCGTGCGGTAAGGAAATATATTTTAGCCAAAACATAAATTAACGGTAGTACTTTGTGTACTACTGCACAATTTTTAATAATCATGTTCTGGTGGCTTATTGATTAAGGGATTGTTGACTAATTAAACTTTAAAAGTAAAGTTTTTAACTTCCTTTGATAGCATTTGCATTTTAAAAATGTCATAGCTATAATATTACACTGGTGCCACGGCGAGTATTTAGTCAAATGTTTATGGTCAAGTAAATCAAAATTTCTAACTTACTTACATTATCGGAAGAAGACTGGTAGACAATTCATATGACCAGAGTGCTGACTCGTTTTTAAGCCAAACAATTAGCGTTGCCATTCAACGTGGCAACGCTGCGAGCCTTCTGGGCACGCTCCCAGTCGACAGCGATGCGGAGGAATATTTTGATGCACGCTTTTAGTTATTTTTATTTTATTTATTTAGTTTATAGATTTAGTCTAGGATATTTTTTTATTTATTTGTATATCTAAGTAGTGGATACGGTCAAGTGTAATGACTACCTATATCAAAACTAACCTTTGTATTTCAGTACAACATTGCTTCATTAAAGTCATCGAACCAGAGAATCAAATGAATCAATCAAAGACCCAATCCTTCCACCTAATTTGAATAGTCGATAAATCACTGTCTCCGACCAATCGACTAAGAATTAATATTCCTGACTAATTAGCAACATCGTCATCCCTACAGACTTGGGCTAATTTTATAAGCTTTCATAGTGAGTTACCGTAACTGAGAGTTTGTGTAACAGAAATCTTATCGGGAAATAGAAATGGCATTGCAAGGATTTTATGTGCAGAGAATTTGTTGACTAAATACACATACTTACTATAAAGTATAGATACACACATCAAAAAAAGTTTGCGATCACTTTGAAAAATTATGTAGCCTTTTTGAAGCCGAATTTTCTAATCGAGATTCAAAGCGATAATTATCATGATAAATATAGATTGATAGTTATCGAGATAAATATGAATCAGATTTCAGTTGGACTTTGAATTCGGAATCTTCACATACATAATTATGCTAGTGATTACAAACTTTTTTTGATGTGTGTATATAAGATACGGTAACGTAAATTTGCACGTTATGTCAACGCACCGTGCCGCGTTACAGCACCGTTCCACGTTGACGCTCAGAGTTGAGTAGCTACTAAAATAGCTATATTATAACATAAACTCACACCTATATTCCCCGAAGGATTGGCAGAGGTTTAAAGTACATCCATATTTCGCCGTTATGTTTTATGTCCAATGTAAAGGGGGCGAGCCTATTCCCATTGCCCGGGCACAATTCCAGACTCCGGACTGCTACTGAGAAATTCCACACGGAAAAACCCAATAACACTTTGCCCGACCTGGGGATCGAATCCAGGACCTAACGCTCAACAGTCGCGCTTGCGACCGCTAGACCAGCGAGGCAGTCAAAGCGATATTATCCACGTTTTTTTTAATATTTGTTATTCTTTGTATGGTAACGTTTTGTAGAGAAACGCCAGGAATTACCTTACAGTGAAAAGGGTATAGTCAATTTTGAATTTAATAAACAATATTACCGTTTTTTTTTTTTTCTAAGCTATGACCACCAGTGGCGAAGGCTCCATACAACTCGATTCCTATCGGCTTCCCTTTCGAAATATGGCAAATACTAGTATATCGGGTGTAAAAACGATAACGAAAACCACATATTCTACCCATCATTGGGATCATTTTTTTCTAACAGACCATACCTGGGAAACCATTGGTTTTGGAGATATTGAAGGTCAAAGTTTACATTTTTTTTTTAGTTTTTCCAAAAACGTATTCTAAGTGATAATACTAAACTTTCTTCCAAACAACCTTATCAAAATTTTCAATTTTTCCTCACAAATTACGCATTTGAAGTTACAAAAACGCAACGAATATCAAACACACACGACCGCCTTGGCACAGCTGTGTGGCCGCTGCACGCATGCAAACGCGCGGCATCGCCACAACCACACATTGCGCGCTACAAAAAAACGCTGCGTTTTTTTTATGCCAAAAAATAAAAGTCGTTTCCCAGCAATTATTTTTGGTCAATGTAGTTTAGTTTGATGTACAGAGTGCGTAGATTTCGGCTATGTGATGGGTCTTTTTACACCCAGTATATTATTTTCAATTATCATTTAGACAAATAATTGGTCCGGCTTCCCTTTTAAGAAAATTCACCCTTCGCCACTGATAACCACGTTTCGCGCACTTCTGTTCAAATGTGAGGGACATGCTTTTTAAGTGAAAATGCGACTTCTATCAACTCATTTAGACTTCTGTGGTGAGTGCGCCAATAAGAACGTTCCTTTGTTTGTCTTCTACGAAGAGTTTTAGTTTGCAACGTTATTTTTGTTTGAATCGTTAAGATAAGATTCTCTTTGAACTTGTTTGTTTAATTTCCGCGAAGAAAGTTAAGTTTGTAGTAGAGTTTTTATGCTACGGTGTGGTTGACGTACAAAATATAATCGTTATCTGGAGGAATACAGGGTGTTAACGAATTTGTGTAATTCCTTCAAACCACATGATCTATTAATAGTATAGATTAACCCCGCACGGGATTTCGATTGATTTAAAATATCAAAAACTTTTTTTTCACAGATATTTTTCTTATTTTATAGAAAATTTCGATGCCATGCATAAATGAATGAAGGCACGGCGACACATCTGACGGGCACGAATAGCACGATATCGCTCCACGCAGTCAGTTAACTTGGGACGCTAAAATTATTCAGCTAAGAATACCATGGTTAATTTTTTGAAAACTTTTTTTTGTTGATTCTGAAATAACTGTGCTGAGTCAATCAATGTCACCAGTAGATCACGAGGTTTGAAGGAATTACACGAATTCGTTAGTACCCTGTATACCCGAAAAATTACAATAGGCTCGCCATCTTATTATATGGCACTTAATACAACAAGTGAAACGTAGGTGTATACATAGATTCCTGTAATAGGAGAACATCTCTGCTTACCCCTTCGGGTATCGAGCTATAATCTCCAGTATAAGCTGATCTCGCATTGTATACTACTCTACTCGTACAATGAGAGGTCAGCTTATACTGGATATTTATAGTTTGATATGTGGCCGTGTGTACAGCTACTCTTTCCTTCGGTCGACTTTTTACAACTTCCGCGGTAATATAAAAAGCTAATATAACAATATATTCTTTTATTAACCCTTATACGAGCTACGTTTATTCTGTTTTATATCAATTACTATCTTGACACACAAAGAAGTAACAATGAATATAAGTGAAATTTCATCATGCAACATAGTTGTGCCGTATAAAAAATCCAATCGCGACGAGACTTATGGAATTGCCAGGAGCTTAGAATAAGTACTTATTCTAAGGCCAGGAGTTACATTATATAAAAGGTTAATCATAAAGGAGGTACCTACTAATCCGAAAAAGTGTTAAAGTACACATAATAATGAGTAACTTTTGTTCTACAACTTTCCCCAAAAGTCAATAGTTTACGAGAAATAGCTGTTCAAAAATTACATAAAAAATATGCGAAAATCCATCTACCGTCATCTATGATCAGCTGTGTTTACATTTTAGGTCATATTTGGAGTTACGAATTAGAAGCTCCATGTTCTGAATTCGTAACTAAAGTAGGGACGAATATTTTTTGAAAAAACTAAAATAAAAATTATTTTACATGGAAATAAGAATTATCCAATTTTGAAATTTTAACACTGTCTTGCTTTAAAGTATCACTGATGACTGTCTTAAGTGGCCTGCGGATTAATACCCCCTTTCTGACTAACCTTTTATATAATATAACACCTGGCAATTCCATAAGTCTCCTCGCGATTGGTTTTTTTTATACGGTGCAACTATATTGCATGATGAAATTTTACTTTCATTAACTTACTTTTTCGTGTGTCGACGTACTTCTAATCCTAACATACATCACGTAAAATTTACGTAGCTTTACAAAAAATGATGCTATCAAATCTTAACACGCAGTCGGAGGCTACATATGTTTTCGGGCAGTCAGTTTGCGAATTACATAATTCGTAGATAGATGGTAGGTTGGGCTGCTTCGAGGGTATAAAGAATCCCACATACATAGAAACTTAGATACACATATACGCGTGAAAAACATAACCCTTTCTTTGCTGTCACGTAGTCGGGTAAAAAAATACCAGAATAAACCCAATAAAAGTGCCACCACACCAATGAATCGATGATGGATCCACGTCAATCAAGATGGATTGATGGTTCATGATCACTTTATGCCAATCAATCAATGTTGATCGATGGCATCGATCAATATTACTAGGCAATTAGCACCATAATTTAATGCATTATAAATAAACGAATTACTATTACCCAATATCGAAGTGGACTTGAGGAGTAGAACGTTTTGACCTTGACATATCTTATAATATTAAACATGCATGCATGTTTGGTGATGGGGGTGCATGAAAAGAGCCTCCACGAGGGACGATACTTCGGTACGTCCGGCGCACCCTGGGCAGTCAGCCTCGCTACCATCCTTGTTGACTGGCTAATCTTTTCACCACGGCATGAGCTATTCTTTTATAGCTCGTGCCGACACGATAGAGAAGAAGAGATATTAAACAAAATTACTTTGAACCCATTTTAGCAAGAAAATGTATAGAAATAAGCTACATGTTTGCTTCCAGTAAGCTGTAGACATACACCAATGCGCCTTCATGTTCATCTTGCGTCTTCGTCTGAAGCATGCGTGAAGCGCCATACCGCATACAATAGCGCATGCCTTAATACTAGTTCGACAAAAGCGCATGTCCCTAGCGCACGATAATCCGTCTATTGTATGTCGACTGACGACTGACCGAGGCGCACCGGTGTAGACGATAAGCTGCATGCGTCTTATGGCAATCAATATTGCATGTGCTTGACGCAAGAGGAATTGAAAGTTGGAAGCGCAAGATGAACATGAAAGCGCACGGGTGTAGACATACCAGTAGGGATTTAACACTGTATTATGTTTTTACCTTCATCATTATAAGCTGAAACTCTATTTAACCCTAGATCACTAAACATTAGTCTCACAGGCGACACGGCCCCGACGCATTCGCTGTTTAGGTAAGTTCCCGACATTCCCCCGCCCCACCGCGCTCAGTACCTTCCTAATTCAGTGTTTTAGTGCCCCGTGCACATGCATTGCATCTGCACTTATTTTACTTCCGGAGTTTTGGCGAATTGTTAGTCTCACGGACTAATGTTTAGTGATTACGCTTATAAAATGAGTCAAGGTAAGCTTTGAACAATTTTGGTTTATTTATTCACTTCCTGCAAATTAAAGATGTCGTGGCTAGTACTAAACTTCTCAAGCACAATCGAACAAAAGAAAAATATGCGCATTTTGCCCTTAACAGAAGCACAGGATGACCAAAGTATCATATCACTGCTGCAGGAAGGCCATTTGTGGCGAACATAATAATATCATTCCTATCTGCTCATACTGCCAGGATTAACATTTTTAAAGTGTCTAATAGTTTTCAAGAAGTCTTAATACATGTCCTCCTAAAGAGATGGTTGAAAAGATATTCCTGTCTTTGTAAGCCACTTTTGTCTTCTATTCAAGATTTTAGCATACCTCCCCGACTCACGCGACTTTAACTTTTTAGTACCAAAACTTTACAAGCCAGTCTTGCAGCGTTCCGCGAGGATATTACCCATATTACCAAACTTGGAGGTCATATGAGCAAGTAGCAGGTGTTTTTACGTGCTAACCACATTAAGCTGTAAAAAGGTCTGAAAGTTACTTAACTTTTAGCATTTGGTTTCTGTAGTGGAGTGTATTAAGTTAACTAGTAACTCAGATAATTATTTTGTTGTAACATAATGTAACATCTCGCCTGTTTTCTCCGAAGGATTGGGCAGAGGTGTATAGTACGTCCCATGTAATAGGGTGCGAGCCTGTTGCCATCAACCGAGCACAAATCCAGACTCCGGGCTGCTAGTAAGCAATTCCACGCGGAAAAACCCGATAACACTTTACCCGACCTGGAGATCGAACCTAGGACTACACGCTAAGCAGTCGCGCTTGCGACCACTAAGCCAACGAGGCAGTCACGACCAGTTAGACATTTTTTTAAATGCAATTCCTAAGGTACAGAACTCTCGGTGCGTGAGTCCGATTGGCACTTGACCGGTTTGATTATTTATTCTTCTCCAGTTGATTCGAAAGTAGTTGGGACTTACCGAAATATCCACGTGAGTTATACCATTTACCTCCTTAACCACGATTACATCAATATTATAATGTCTTAAATAAACAAGAATAAGGTCCAAACTTACATTTCTCTCGTTTTATTCACACTTTTGTATATTTATTTACGCTTAAATCCCTATTTACATAAAAAAGGAACCATCCGAACGAAGCACCGATCCACGTACACAAAGCAATCCCCGACCTTCATTCAATAAACCCACATGTTGGCGCGCACTACGCCGGCACCGTTTAGTACCAACCTACCAACAGTATCGGTACCTAGCTATGTGAGGTGACTATCGGTAGGTAGGACTTATCGACGACTGGTTCTATCGGCACTAAACTGATCGCATGGCTTACGGATTGTTTACTAGTGAGCGCTGCGGAATTTTCTTTTTAAATATCGCAGATCAAACTACGTTATACTATTTCGCTATATTATAGTAAAGTCACACCGATAATTCAACTCTCATCAAGCTGTATCCCCCCCCTTAGTCCACGCCAGCAACGCCCTAAGCCGAGGTCCGAGTCCCACTAGGGGTCGCCCTTAGTGCTGTTGTTGCAGGTAGTCATGATGTTAGTGTAATACAAGTAATTAGCTTAGGTTAAGTATTTTACTTCTCCCCCATTGGCTGAAGACTCTTCAGGTCTCGCCTATAACTACCCGGTTACGTAGAAACGGTCCCATAGGACCATCTACAGCAGACGAAGAGAAAGAGTTTTTTTTTTTTAGTATAGCATATTGCGTCATAAGCTATAACTATTTAGCATGAAGTTCACACTATACGCTATATCGCAAGCCGGTCTACTATGTATGGTAAGTTATTTGATGGCGATCCGTCGGGGTAGAAGTGAGGCGGGGCGGGGATCGGAAAATCTTACGATATAGCGCTGAGAATCGGTTTATTCCACTTTGTTCACCTGGGTGAACAAAGTGGAATTTTTAGTGTCTTCAATTCACCTCGGATTTATTTCACCTGACAATATCACCCAGGTGAATTAGTGTGACATATTTGGTCTCCTTTGTTCACCTTGGAATTAAATCACCCAGGTGAACAGTTGCGACTTTTTTTATTAATGTTGTGGACTTTATTCACCCACACACAACATGCTAGAAAAATCAGTCATTGCGCGTAAAATTAGCACGCTGAAGTGGAAGTGGGCCGGCCATGTCTGCAGACGAACAGATGGTAGATGGAGCAGACACGTGTTAGAGTGGAGACCGCGTTTGGGCAAACGTAGTGTGGGACGCCCTGCGGCACGATGGACCGACGATTTGAAAAAGGTGGCTGGCAGCGGATGGATGCGGGCTGCCCAAGACCGGGATGGTTGGCGATCTTTGGGGGAGGCCTACGTTCAGCAGTGGACGGCAATAGGCTGATATGATGATGACATTTTCTTGTGTGTTATGGTACTTTTTTGATCCTGGTACAAATATCGAAGCTAGGATGAATGTAAATCTAATTTTACTGTTGCGCTTTCATTCTCTAATAAGGTAAGCAATTAGCTTGCCAGTTAACTTTGCAATCGTTTTAGTGAGTTTCAGTACTAAATAATAGTACAGAAGTCCCACCCCTTTCTGACAACTAACACATACACATTTTTATTTATTTATTTTTATTAGGAGAACCAACATCTACAAAAAATTGAATGAGTAATTGAAGTTAGTGACATAAAGCCAATTGCAGGTTTTCACGAATAGCAACAGATATTAAAACAGAAACTTAGGGAACACTTGATAGCAAAACAATTACGATTCAGTAGTATAGTCTCAACATAAAACCAAGTACACGTCACAATTAATTGAAAAATATACGACGAACGACTCGAAAAAATCAGTAAACTTTGTCTAGATCAGTTTGATCGATACTTACACACATCAAAAAAAGTTTGCGATCATTTTGAAAAATGATGTAGCCTTTTTGAAGCCGAATTTTCTAATCGGGATTCAAAGCGATAATTATTTTGATAAATATAGATTGATAGTTATCTAGATAAATATAAATCAGATTTCAGTCGGACTTTGAATTCGGAATCTTCACATACATAATTATGCTAGTGATCGCAAACTTTTTTTGATGTGTGTGCGACGAACGACTCGAAATATCAGTAAGCTTTGTCTAGATCAGTTTGATCGATAACTACTTATGCGTGATCCTACATCCGATGTTTCAGTGGGTCTTCTATAAATATAGGGTGTGAACGAATTTGTGTAATTCCTTCAAACCGTGTGATGACAAAGATTGACCCTGCAAGGGATACTCACAGATTAAAAAAAAAAAAAAAAGAAAACGTGGGGTTCTGTTTTTCAGTAATTTTAGCGTCCCAAGTTAACTGACTGCGCGGAGCGATATCGCGCTAGTCATGCCCGCCAGCTGTGTCGCCGTGCTCTCATTTATTTGTGTATCGAGAGGCATCGGGACTTTCGATCGTATTTTTATTTAGCATTTATTTTTTTTGAGACCTTTTTTGCGATTTACATACGATCAGTAACCTCTACCGCAATAAAAAAAAGAATATTACAATATTTTTAGTTTTAATCAAGCTAAATCCCGTGCGGGTGTTGTGAAATACTAATTCGTTTACAGGGTGCATATTTCTTTCGATTGATGTAAGTACTCTAAATGTTATTCTAACTTTATGTCTCAAGATATGTTTATCTTATTATACAGTGATTTTCTTTGTAATGCGTTTTGATGACAATTAACCATGTTGTTTTATATAGTTTAGCGTCCTTTTACCTTTTGTAAATGTGAGAGCTTTGCAGACTTGCTAGATGCCTGGATACCTAGTTAATGTGTGACCATATTTTTCATTTTGTTTTTTTTGTGTGGTTCCTGCTCTTAAGTCTACTTTGCTCTCTCATAACTAAGTCATAACTGTACCCACTCAAATTGTTAAAGATATGGATTTTAAAAGAGTAACCATGGAGTTTCTTGCCGGCTCTTCTCCATAGGAAACGACTAATTGGAACCGTGCACCTAAATTCGACTTTTCATAAGCGCCTGTAATGGTTTATGTGAAATAAAAACTTTTGATTTGATTTGATGTATCTATTTTGAAATCAGCTTTCTGTTCACTACAATCACATTTTTGTTTTTTTTTTTCCAACCTTATTTGTCCCACTGCTGGGCAAAGGTCTCCCCCATAGCCTCCACTCATCTCTATGCCTTGCCTTCTCTGGCCAATCTCCCATAAACGACTCTAAGTCTACAATCACTTACCAGTATCAATTAAACCATATTGGAATTCTGACTAAGTACCTGTGGTAGATTATCGAACGAGACTTGAGAACTTCTCCTCCGATGCCATGAAAGTTTCGATGAAACTTACGGTCACTCATTCAAAACTTAGCCTTCTATATCTTCCTGTGTTGTGGTTTTAAGTGGCTTTGGATCGTAATCTAACAGCCTGGCCTGCCTCAGACTAACTTTGTACAAAGTTGATCCACAGTAACGGATAGTTGCAGTTTAGTACTACGAGTTTGAATTGTTCTCATTTCCTGCTGTCAAGAGCAGCCTGAACTAAGCCTATGAGTTTAACTTGTAAATATAATTTAACTAAGGACAGAGATGTTTGGCTCTAGTTCCTGCACATGTGGCTTCCCTGGTACCTCATTAACGACGTATGTGTATGTCTATTAACTATCCTCAATTACGATTATTTTTACTATCATTACTCTTAAGATATCTTTTATCTTATTTTACAATGATTTTTTGTCTAACATGATGACATTTAATTATGTCAATTGTTTTATACAGGGCGTCCCACGACTTTGCCACATGGAGGGGAAGTACCTTAAATATTGTAGATAGAAAAATTTACTGAATGAAGACTTCATTTTTATTTTAAAAACAATACGAACTGCATTCAAAGAATTTTAAATAATCACCTGTCTGAACCGGAAATCGAACCCGCTAAATGTGAAAACAAAAAAACCTGTAATTTTATTGTACTAATCGAAAGGCTCGATCAGATACATTTATTTCTTCTAAATAACATAGCATCTAAAATAAAAGGAACACCATGAAATTTAACATTTAAATTGAAAAAATGTTCAAAATAATGAATAGCATTTTCTCTATGTCGTGCTTACAACAACTGACTTTAAGTACTACTTTCTGCTTTATTACTATTTCGAAGTATTATTACAAATATTCACCATGAAAAAATAAATAAATCAACGGTAAGCGAGATTATTAAAAGAGTTACAATTTGTATACAATAGGAAGAGACACATTTTGAGCATTTAATCAATTACTAAATTGATTGTAAGTTGCACAGTTAAACGTGTCTTGTTATTTCAAATAAATACTAAATTTCATGGTGTTCCTTTTATTTTAGATGCTATGTTATTTAGAAGAAATACATGTATCTGATCGAGCCTTTCGATTAGTACAATAAAATTACAGTTTTTTTTGTTTTCACATTTAGCGGGTTCGATTCCCGGTTCAGACAAGTGATTATTTAAAATTCTTTGAATGCAGTTCGTATTGTTTTTAAAATAAAAATGAAGTCTTCATTCAGTATTTTTTTCTATCTACAGTATTTAAGGTACTTCCCCTCCATGTGGCAAAGTCGTGGGACGCCCTGTATAGTTTAGCTTCATTTTATTTTTTGTAAATGTGAGAACTTTGTGGACTTGCCTATGCATATAATTGTTTAAAATACTATTATTCATATTGTATTTGTTTTTCTATATTTTTTTCCTTTTTGGTTAATTTTTGTACTCAAGACTCGGTACTACATTACTCTAAGGTCTGTGGTCAAGACTGCATTGTTCTCCCTCATAGTATCTACTATATTCACTGAAATTGTAAAAAATATCCCTTTTTTAAAAAGAGTAACCATGGAGTTTCTTGCCGGCTCTTCTGTATAGGAAACGACTAATTAGAACCGTGCACCTAAATTCGACTTTTCATAAGCGCCTGTATTGGTACATGTGATTTTTTTTTTGAACTAGCTGTGTTTCTTGAATATAAAATATGTCAACTTATTTAAAATCATGCCTATATTGCTAGAAGGGTTGGGCAGAGTTGTGTAGTATACCCTCATTTCGCTGTTGTGTTTAAGTCCCATGATATAGAGGGCTATTGCCATCAACCAGGCACAAATCCACACTCCGGGCCACTAATGACAAATTCCGCATGGAAAAAACCCAATAACACTTTGCCCGATCTGGGTATCGAACCCAAGACCTCAGCAGCTCAGCAGTTGCGCTTACGACAACTAGACCAAAAAGGTAGTAGAAAATATGTTGAATCGTTATTGAAGAAACAATATTAATAAAACATGTACAAATTCGACTTTAGAGCCTGGTCATGCACAGACTAGCAGTCTGTATTAGCGTACAACCAGGCTTATCACAGATAAATTAAACTCTGTGTTCTATGTTCATATTATACTTCTTTGTATTCGTAACCAACTATCGTAGAATATAGTTTGAACGTGGAATGTGCCAAACATTTCAATAATACCTACCTTGTTTAATGCAAATAAATCTGATTCTTATACGAGCGACGGAGGTGTCTCTTACAAAAATTCAATCATCCCCTCTACAACAATCAAACCAAAAATTTTGTTCGGATAATCATTACATAAAACTCATTCATATCAAATTGGTGTTGTATTAGTAAAAATATAACTTATAACTATGTTAGTAATAATTACATAAGTTATATAAATCCTCTTCTAGAGACCGATCATTGGGTAGACAAATGAGTGTTTACCCAGTGCTTCAGTATAGGACTGTCTGGTTTTCCAGCCATGACACTCAAAATAGTGTTAGGACTCCCCCGCACTCTGCCCATCGTAGACTCAACTCTCTTCCGCATAATAGCCTAGAAGACATCTGTATGTGCGACTGCAAACATAGTAGATGCGGTACAGTAGCGAAGGAGTCCCAACAGTATCCTGAAGACATTATTATATTGGATACGTAGGGCGTTATAGGCCTTCTGTGTTCATCCCACCCAAAGGCTGCAATAAAAATATCAAAACTCGCAGCAGCATTGCTATTTCCAGACTAAAACAAAAGTGACACGGCCTTAATAGACGTTCGTATAAGTCGCGTGGATGTCACCATTACTTAGCTAGTCTTATAAAAGTTTCCCACTAGTTTTGCTACACGAACTTCTCTTTCTACTTTCTATTAGTAAGAAACACGTTACCGAAATAAACTTGTTACTTCTTTATGTTAGCCTAGTAACACACACGATAGCCTAGTATAAAAGGTTAGTCGGTCCGAGAGCCACTTGGAGTATCACTGATGACTGTTTTAGAGCAAGTGATAAAAATGACAAAATTCGAATAATTTTTATTTACATCCTAATTATACTATTATAAATGCGAAAGTAAGTTTGTTTGTTTGTTACCTTTTCACGCTCTACTTTAGTTACGTATTCAGAAAATGGAGATACTAATCCGTGACCTTAAATATGATTTAAAATGTAAACACAGCTGATCGTAGCCGTAGCTGAGGATAGATAGATTTTGGCGTAATTTTATGAAATCTTTGAACAGCTATTTCTCTTAGACTATTGACTTTTGGGGAAAGCGGTAGAATAAAAGTTGTTCATTACTATGGGTACTTTAATCCCCTTTCAGATTAGTACCCCTTTCCAACCAACCTTGTATTTTTACTTTAATTTTTGGCTTGTTTTCTTTATGGAATTAGTAGGGATCGTCAAAATTTTTAAAAGGAAAATTACGGGTTGAATGCCTCGTTGGTCTTACTTAAACGTGACTGCTGAGCTTGAGGTCCTGGTTTCAATCCCTAGGTTGGGCATAGTGTGATTGGGTTTTTCCGTGTGGAATTTCTCAGTAGCAGTCTGGATTTGTGCCTGATCGTTGGCAATAGGCTCGCCCCCTATTACATGGGACTTAAATAACGATGGAAATGTGGGTGTACTGTACACCTCTGCCCAACCCTTTAGGAAATACAGGCATAATATTATGTTACCGGGTTCGATTACAGGCCAGCGTATGGTTTAAAAAAAAGCAATCTTTGAATGCAGTTTTTCATGGCTTGGGGGCTCGTGGTTATTATCAACTGCGCGGATTATATGATTTGCAAAGTTTAGTTGCGCTGGCCGCGGTCAGTCCGTTGATGGGTGATCATTCGTTACACATCGAGATCCCTCCGTGCCTCGGAGAGCACATTAAGCCGTCAGTCCCGGGTGTCATACGAATACCTGTGACAGTCGTTACGGAGAGTCAGAAGACCGAAAGTCTGACAACCGGTCTAACCTTAGGATATCGGCATTGCCCAGTAACTGGGTCACTGATATTCAGCCGCATCTGGTCAGACTGGAAGCTGATCCCAACATAGATTCGCAAAAGTCTAGGAGGAATTTAAGGTTCCTTAAACCGAGCTCAATCTCAAATCCCCTTATTACAAAAGATGGTTTAAACCAAGACTAAGGTAAACCCAGGTTTAAAACATACCCATCACTTTCTTATGTCATATAACAAAAAGAGACGGGGCTACTCTAAAACCAGGGTTTTTCTTAGACCATCTTTTGTAATAAGAGGGTAATAGTTTAATGTTCTCCCCACTGACCCACCTGAATGAATCACTTTGTATATAAAACGTCCATACCTAGTGTACGTTATTGGAGTGCGCTCGGATCGCGCAGTTACATCGTTGGCGATTTAGCTCGTTGGAAAGCTGTTGGTTCATGTATGGCCTTAGCAACGACAGTAGCGGAAGCGGGGCATTATTTTAAAACACAAAAGGTCGGGTCTATTTGTATTCAGTAATTTTAACTGCAACGTCGGTCTAGTGGTCGCAAGCGCGACTACTGAGGTCCTGGGTTTGATCCCCAGATCGGGCAAAGTGTTATTGGATTTTACAGTGTGCAATTTTTCAGTAGCAGCCCGGAGTCCGGATTTGTATCCGGTTGATGACAATAGGCTCGCCCCCTGCTACGTGGGACTTAACTGCGAAACGAGGGTCTACTATAATACACCTCTGCCCAACCATTCGGAGAAAACTGGCGTGATGTTATTTTATGTAATTTTAACGTTTACAGCGTGCAGGTTAATGTATGCAGGCCCCACTGCAAGGCCCACCGGCGCCGCTCCGAATTTTAAAGTCATCTATGTTCAGGATTACGGCTGTCACCATAACAACCATCGACACCTCTTATGACTCTTAAGATGACTACGAAGGAGGTTAATTTCCACAGATAAGCTGACCCCTCACCCTTTGATCACTATTTACAACAACACACATTATTCATGTGGGAATATCTCAGAGTAAAACAAAATAGATAGCATCGAACAAAAATTACAATGTCTCCATTACTGTCACGTTCGCCATTCAATTTTTTTTTAAAAAACCTCCTTTCATCCCTTTCTCTCTTATGCATTAAGCCCTTTCACTCACTCCTATGTTCCGTTTCTCACATTCATTTCATTATTTCAATATATTTAAGGACCTGGAGGGTTACCATGATCTCTTAGAGCAGGAATGTTTTAATATTATTACGAGAGTGAGTAAGAGATGGCGCTAGAGAGCTGTCTAGCGCTGTCACTTTCCCACTCTCGGAATAATATTAAAACATTCCTGCTCTAACAGATCATGGTAACCCCCCAGTACTAGTTTCCTGGCCCCACACTAAGGTGTGAATATGTACACAACCGTAGCACAGCAATAACACTAGCCGTGTATCGAGCCAACGTGGGCAACGCACTGCACACAATATGTAATGGCCTTGTACACAGTGGACGTTACGTTATCGGGGACTTTACTTCCAAAAAAATGAGGAGATTCAGAATTCAACGTTTTGTTTTTTCAGCTAGTTTTTTGCCAACTCTGAACCGATTTTTTGTTTCAAAGAATATTCTCCCGAGGACAAAATGCCGGTTTGGGCAAAATGTGAAACGGTTTTTCTGTCAATAAATTCACAGTAGTAGTAAGGGATTTGGCGGTTGGTTGGCTCGCTATTTTTCTTCTTTTGAAATTCAGTACTTAAAAGATCAAAACGGAACCTTTATGGTAAGACTTCGGTATTTGTCTGTCTATATTTAAAGTATCACAATCCAAGGCTGGTTATAAATAAACCTTCTCAAAATCACTCCATTCAGGTGTCTTCTGTTTCCTATTATGTGTTATCCGTCTCTGTCTTTTTCCGAATATTTTTGTAATGTAGTCGTTTCATATTACAGAAGACTAAATATCATCAGCGGCGAATTATGCAATCTCTTCCCAACACTCTTTGAGAACAGACATGACGTTATAAGGTGCGTTAGTGTAACTCCCGAATATGAGGTAATTTCGTTCAAAAGGATTTACCACAGAATGTGTCATCAAAGTATTACAACACAAAACTCAGACCAAATAAAAAACCAAGACAGAACGCTGCGAACAATACAGTGAAGCATGCCAAAACAACACCTCCGCTCTGTGCATACACGCACACACGCACACATTTACAACATTTTTCAATCAACCTACAATCAAACTACACCTCACTAAGTGCACACATATTTATCAAACCGGCCTCACGTCACTGTTGACAGCGCTCTGTCTTGGTTTTTTATTTGGTCTGAGACACAGAATGAAGTGAGGGATTTTTTTTCTCCTCACTTATATTTCTCCTGTATCGTGGGTGCGTTTGCAGACACATATCTTTACATGCACAAACGCCCAGACCCGTAACAACTATCTGTAGGCCATACAAATACTTTGCAAATTTTTCAATTGCTAAGCCACTGCAACAAACGTGCCGTCAAATTGGCAATTCATGTGGCATTGCACTCTATTCTTGCCGGACATCAAAAATATCGCCATATTCTGCGACAAATCCATTTGAACGAACTTACCCCATATCGGGGGTTACCCTAACACATCTTAGAGCTCATTGACACGGGTTCCGTCATTAACGATTCATCATAAAACACGATACGTCATGACGGATGGACGTTCACATTGCATACGGAATCGTGTTTTATCACGATTCGGCAAAATATCCGAATTGATGTTCACATTTGTTTCATGATTCTTAGTCTTGGATGAACTATCGAACACGATGGATCCGTCACAAAAAATCACGATCCGTGTTTTTTGACGAACGTGTTTTTTAAAAGACGATACGTGATTTAAGACGTATCCGACATTTTTCACGATTCGTGATGCGTGTGAACACGGGCATTAAAAAGGAAAAGTCGCCGTCAAAAAAAAAAACAAATCGTGAAAAAAGACGATTCGTCAAAAAAAACGAATCGTCCTCGTGTGAATGAGCACTTACATATAATTCTCAGCCTATCAATATCACAAATTTCTGTGACGTCAGCTGATTTGTACAATAAAAGTGTAACGCAGTGAGGGGTTCAAAAGTTCGTGCTCAAGTGAGGCTGAGTGACAGTCTGTCTACGAGCGACCTACTTCCTTAATCGATTACAGTAGCGGAGAAAGCTTACTGATATGTTTTGGTTTTATTCTATTTCGTTTCTGTGTTGATCCCGGCAAAGAGTAACCGAACTCTCTCCACCCGTAACTCCTTTGGAGAGGAGATCTCAGTCCTAGCAATAGCAGTAATAGTTTGTTCAGGGAAGTACTAGCGCCATACATTATTTCTGCCGCCAAGCAGCATTGCTGTGTTCCGGTCCTCCGGTTTAAAGGTTATACATATAGGTGTCGGTAAAATTACAGGCACATGAGTCTTTGTGACTTTGTCTCCAAGATTGGTAACGCATGAGCCATCTTCTTAGTGTTTAAATGTACAATCGACGGTAACGTTCCATCAAGTGGGCCGTCGACTTGTTTCCAGAAGAATAGGAACATTAAGTGGTCAATCAGACTGCACTAGCGGGTGCGGGGGCGGGCGCGGGCTCTTAGGTCTTGGCGTCTGCGTGTTCACAGTAGTGCCGAACGAGCTATCATACGACGCTTCGGCGGGTGAATCAAAATGGTTTAGAACCACACGCGCAGTCACCTAACAGACGCTATATCACTGTGAACGATACGGGCGGACTGAGCCATTAGAAACTCGCGCCCGCGCTAGCACCCGCACCCGCCTCCTCTTTGAAAGAGCACTAATAGGCTAATAAGCCAGAAAGCAACGCCGTTTAGCCCGGCTGCAGATAATCAGAAACTGTTAGAAAATTTCTGAAGCATGTGCGAAGACCTTCTGCGCATACATTTTGTACTAGAGTCAGCAAGCTGCCGCATTCAGCGAATTCTGACAGTTTGCAGGGTCTAGTACAAACGCCAGCACATCAAACTACCCGAAACTGTCAAATTTTCCCAATCAACCTTGAACCTAATGCTTTTGCGATAAAGATGAAAATCTATTATTGAAATTTGACAGATTGTAGTAGCTTTATGTGCTGGCGTCTGAACAAAATATATAAGCAGAGTCGCCCGATAGAAATTTTATTACAGAAACTCCTGAGAATGTTCAGCCGGGTTTAAACTGGTCCGTACATAAAGGGATCGCGCCCGCTCCGCTTGTAGCTTTCTATGTGGCAAAGCCTTCAGAAGCTAGATGTCGTCCGTGCTATCAAAGCAATTATCTCAATCGACCTTTTTGCGCTGAAAGAGAAACAAGCGAGTTGTACTGCTGCTACTGTTTATTTGTGCCTTGGCTCTTTCAATTAAAGATAATAAGAAAACTAGAATAATTCTACAAAGACTTTCTTAACCATGTCTGCCTTTGTGTAGAAAGAATTATTTATTTATTTTATTCTTTATGCACAAAATTTGTACACAGGCGGACTTAATGCCTTAGGCATTTTCTACCAGTCGACCTTAAGGTGACGCAGAGACAATACATGGTAGGTGCACACTTTTTTATTAAGTGAATTAGTAAGTAGAGATTTAAAAAGTTGGTGCGGTTAGTTGGTGCGGTTGGTTGGTGTGGCTGGTTGGTTTGGTTCTTTGGTGCGGCTACTGATGTCTTTTACAGTTGTTAGCAGTCTACTGCTGGACGTGGTCATTATCTATCGTCAAATGGCCTTTGCAAGCAGCGTCACCGTTACCTGCAAATACAAGTTTAGTCGGAAAAGGCACACTTTAGGGCACCGTATTGCTGATGTTTTTTGTTTGTTTGAATATCTTCTACCCGTATTTACCAGTTACACAGTGAGCTACAATCTTGAAAAAAATATTTAAGTCCAAATATCTCGGCAACGTGACACTTAGGGCACCTTAATACTGACATTTTTTGTTTGTTTGAGTGTCCTCTACCCATATATGTTAGTCACATCGTGTGCCGTAATCTTAAAAAAAAATTGAAATGGTGGCAGGGAGGGGGCTATGCCAGCTTCCATAGAAAAATGTTCGAGCCTCTTTGTTTTGATTTATTTAAAAACTATTCGTCCTTGCTTCAATTAAGAATTCACAAAATAGAGTTTGATCATAGCTGAGGATAGAAAGATTTCAGCGTATTTTAATGAAATATTTGAATGCCTATTTCTCGGTTAACTATTGACTTTTGGGGAAAGTTGTAGAACAAAACTTATGTATTATTATGGGGTCTTTTACACCCTTTCGGATTAGTAGATACTCTCTTTCCGACTGACCTTGCATACAGGGTGGGTCAAAAATCATGGATCAAACGAAACAGGGCGATAGTTGGGGTTATTTGCAGTAAAAAATATCTGTGTGTCAGAGCCCTTACTTAATCTCCTTAAAAGTTATCCTATTTAAGTGTTTATGAGAAAATATCAAATTTTGTAATAAATAGGCAATTAGAGTAAAATGAGTACCTGTTTTAAAACAATAAATGGTGTTTAGTTGCTTGAAAGTGCTTTTATGACAGTGAGTACCATTATTAATGAGTAGGTATTGGCACTTTTTTCAATATCTTTTGAGACTCACGAAAAAATATTTGTAACTATAAAAACTTACAGTAAAAAAAAAAAAAAACTACCAAAAATTGTGCAAATTACCCCAACTATCGCCCTGTTTCGTTTGATCCACGATTTTTAACCCGCACTGTGTAATCGTAACTCGGTCGCGTCTCTTGCGTGTTTTTCTCAAACTTTATAAGTTTAAGGCATGCTACTTGGATGAACTTCCTTCGAACGGTTTAAAAGAATCTAATAGACCAATGTCATCATCTGCCTAGCCTTTTCCCAACTATGTTGGGATCGGCTTCCAGTCGAACCGGATGCAGCTGAATATCAGTATTTTACATGGAGCGACTGCCTATCAGACTTCCACAACCCAGTAACTGGGTAATACGATACTCTTGGTAAGACTGGTTGTCAGACTTTCTGGCTTCTGACCAACAGTAACGACTGTCAAAGATCTACAAATGAGAGCCGGGACCAACGGCTTTACGTGCTTTCCGAGGCACGGAGGAAACTCGCTATGGTAAATGGTCACCCATCCACAGACCAACCTCGGCAAGCGTGGCTTAACCCGGAAGATCGGTCTATGCGGCTGTAATTATTTAGCCACGAGCTCCTCTAATCCTCTAATAGACCAATGTACTTACGGTAAATAGCTGGTCCGTGCGATAACATACCCTTACACCTACTCTCATATATTTTTCCTTCACAAAATCGACAAGTAAATCAAGTTACCGTGTTCATAAGGCAATCTTTCGGCAGTGCGAAGTCAAACGCCAATAAAACGTATTCGCATGTAATCGTGAGCGTTACACTTACAATAAGGTTACGACCTCTGGCGCCCAGAGACGTCCCCTGGCGCCCCCTGGTGACTGGAAATAGGATTTGGAGAGAAGCCCCTACTAACTGCTTGAAGCTGCTCAAACAGATTTGAGTGAAGATTGTTTTGAGATCAATAGATCATTATCGTCATCAGTATTTTTATGTATTAGGTTGGTAATCTAGCCGACGGCTCAATTCTCGTAATAAATTTGAAGTAAGACTGAAGGTTGACCGAACTGAGACTAAATTATGAATTGAATCAAAAATGGTATTCTGGTACACTTAAAGTTCTATCCGGTTTCAGTATCATCTCAGTCTATCTCGATATAATGTCAATTCAGTCAACTTAAAATCTATTACCTATAGAATACCGATATCAACAGTCGTAGACTAAAATTCTAGAATTAAATAAGAATTCCAACTTGTCAAAATGGCTCAGTACATAATGTCACCAGAATACCCTTTTGGCTTCAGTCAACTTTCAATCTCATTTCAATATAATCTCACGTTTGACGTTGTTTGTTAACGAACAAGAATACCATTTGACATATTTATGAGATTGAGACTAGACCGAGACTAGATCGAAACAGTATTTTGAACATTTTTAATTACGAGAATTGGCCTTCTATTTACCACCGCCTATTTAAATGAGAAATGATTTTTATTACAGATCAGACACATACACCTACACCAAAATAATTATTGATGCGTGTTGAAAAATCTGATGTGCCTGTAATTTCACCTTCCCTTTAAAGCAATGTTCTTTGGTAGCAGAAATAGATATAGTGGTAATAGTTCTCTGGACGAGTATTATCGCAAGGAGTTCTACTACCACTCCTCCTCGTGCCCTTAATCCATACTATAAAGGTACAAGTCCGAGAAAGGCTGCAGAGCGCAAACTGCAGAAGTAGTATCGCTTGCGGTGCGATCTGCGGCTGCGGTTTGCGGTTGCAGTTTTGCAGTCGCTGTAGGAATAGCATCTTTAAAGTGCACACCTTAAAGACGCTATTCCGATGGCGACTTGCGGTCTGCGATTGCAGTCTGCAGTTTGCAGCCCGTCTCGGACTTGTACCTTTAGTGGTCGGCGCAGCATGTCTTTTTATGCCCTTCGTCTCTATCAACCGTCATCTCAGTGTTTACTACATTCATAAGCAGATCATCTTTTACACAATCCATCTGTTTTAAGAAAAGCTGTTGAGTGTTAGCTAACAATATAAATAACATTATTAAAAGTCAATAATTATAATTTTTACTTAGCATGATAGAAAAATAATTCTTCCTAGGATCAGCCGCTTATAACTTCTATAGTACACTATTTCTTAATTTCAAGACTTTTTGATGAATTTACAGAGCCGTATCCTTAATAAACACAAAAATAAGTTGAAATTAAAAACGGTTACTTTCAAAAAGATCAGGTTTCAAATTATGAAGTTTAAGAACAAAGTTGTCAGAGATCAAATATTTACTAACAGCGAGCCTATAGTACAGGGCAAGTCGTCTTCCCCCCACCTCCCCCCCCCCCCCCCCCTGTAATGGAGTTCATAAAGGGTTACTCGTTGTCACGGCTGGCAGCTACCAGTTGATTATCTTCGAATAAATCGCTAGAATGAAGCGATGTGATATACCTACCTTCTCACAAAACCGTTTTGTTTTTCTCTTTCGCGCTTGTTGAGAAATTCCTACATGATGTAAAGTAAAGTAGAGAAAAGTAAAAAAAATTTTTGAAATTAATTCTGCATTTTTGGCCAACTTCAACAAAGGAGGCGGTTCTCGATTCAGCGTGATCTATTTTTTATCTAGTATACAGGGTGTAAACGAATTCGTGTAATTCCTTAAAACCACATAATCTAACTAGTGTAGATTGGCCCCGCACGGGAATTAGCCTGATTAAAAATTATTTTTTTATTTTTTTCATGCGGTCGGTGTAAGTTATCCTATCTAAACCACTTAATAAGGATTCAGTAAAAAAATAAGAAATTTTTTTTAGCAAAAAACTAATTTTATGAGATTGAACATTTCGATGCCACGCATAAAATGAATGAAAGCACGGCGACGCGGCTGGCGGGCACGACTAACACGATATCGCTTTTTTCAGTAAGTTAACTCGGGACTTTAAAATGACTCAGAAATAGAAAATAAGATTTTATTTTGAATTTTTTTTCAGTTAATTTTCAAAAATTCCCTTTTTGGGTTAATCTGTGTCACCAGTAGATCACGCGGTTTGAAGGAATTACACGAATTCGTTTACAACCTGTATTCGCGCATAATTTCGCCACCTATGCACCACTTCGGACGATTTTCATCATCATCATCTTTATCCCAACTTATTTGGGTTCGTCGTAGCATGTATTTTTCTTCCATACATCTCTATTAGCCGTCATCTCAGTAGTCACCTTCTTTTTAGTCATTTCATCTTTTACGCTATCCATCCATCGTTTCTTTAGTCTAATTTCAATTCGGACGATTTTGTATTTGTAAAAGTATACTTTCAAGTAGGTCTCATATGAAAACCAGTTTAGTCGAAAAGGGGGTAGATACTAATCCGCAGGCCACTTAAAGAATCATTGATGACGGTTTTAAGGCAAGTGTTAAAATTTCAAGTGAAATATTTTTTTTTTTTAGTTTTTTAAAAAAAAAACGTCCCTTCTTTAGTTACGAATTCAGAAAATGGAGCTTTTAATTTGTGGCCCCAAATAAATATGAGCTAAACCGTAAATACAGCTGATCATAGCTGAGGATAGATAGATTTCAGCATATTTTTTTTATGTAATTTTTAACTGCTATTTCTCTTAAAGCTATTGACTTTTAGGGAAAGTGGTGGAACAAAAGTTACTCATTATTATGGGTACTTTATCACCCTTTCGGATTAGTACCCCCTTTTTGACTAACTTTGTATATTCTGACCATGGAATTCAAAAGTATACCATTGAACTCCTCAAAGACAAACAGCACATTGAAGACATAAACTTCAGACTTAAGATCAATATTTTATTATTGAAGTTTTTAAAGTCAGTTTTTACCTTTTCTTAACTCTCATTACCATCAAAGTCACATCAAAGGCCACGGGTAGTTAAGTACCATTAAATATTAAATAAAAGTTATTATTTTCGTAAATTTTCATGAAATTTAAATCTAAGATTAAAACATCAAAGAAGATGTAAAGTACTGTTCCTTTGAAGATGACGTATCGATAATGTAATATACAAATTAGTCAATGAGATTGGTTCACGCTGATAATTTAATAAGGCGTAAAATTAAGCGCAGTTTAGATTATGCTATAATATATAGCATAGTTATAGCAAATATTGTATTGTATAGCACAACGATATCGCTCAGGATACATTTTATATGGACACGTTCACACAACGCCATGCTTTAAAGTATTGGCTTGTTGTACGCGATAAACTTGAGCGATTTTCAGAGCTGTATCGTACGATTCTCTAGTCCCTGGCTCGCCTCACTTCTACCCCGTCCATCGCCAGACGGATCGCAGTCAAATAACTTGCTATATATGGTAGACCAGTTTGCGATTCAGCTTATAGTGAGAACGTCATGCTGTATAGTTATAGCTTATGACGCAATATGCTTTACTATATATCGAAATAGTATAGCGTAGTTTGAACTGCGTCTCAAGTACATTACGGCTTGCTCACTGATACTTTAAATATTAGATTTTTGGCAAATTGACACCTCTGTCTTGTGTAGTAACAGACTTAAAGAATAACACTACCTCTTCAAACAAATAAAAAAATTATGAAGCAGTAAATTCTGTATATTCCTTCGACATAGCCGTAATTTTTGTATACTATTATTCAATATAATAAGTAGTCTATTAATATTTCGATAAAACGAATTGACTGCCTCGTTGGTCTAGTGGTCGCAAGCGCGACTGTTGAGCGTGAGATCTAGGGTTCGATCCCCAGGTCGGGCAAAGTGTTATTGGGCTTTTCCGTGTGGAATTTCTCAGTAGCAGCTCGGAGTCTGGATTTGTGCTCGGTTGATGGCAATAGGCTCGCCCCCTATTACATGGGACTTAAAAAACATAACGGCGAAACGTGGGTGGTGTACTATACACCTCTGCCAACCCTTCGGGGAATAAGGCGTGAAGTTATAAAACGAATATGTGATGCGTTGAATGTTCCATCAAATAAACATTCGATATTTTGAACGTTCGATCAAACAAACATTCGATATTTTGAACACTCGATGTATTGAGTGTTCGATTTACTGGATGTTCCATTTATTAACCATTCGATTTTTTTTTTTTTTTTTTTTTAAACTTTGCCCCACACTAAGATTTCTACTAAGATTTCGATGAAATGAACGTTCGACTATTTGAACATTCGATTTATAGTATTCGATCAATTGATATTCGATGTTTTGGCATTTGATATGGCGTAGTACACCCCATAATTGAATACAGGCGTGATGTTATGTTACAACAAAATAATTTTTGAATTACTAGTTAACTTAATACACTACAGAAACCAGATGCTAAAAGTTAAGTAACTTTCAGACCTTTTTACAGCTTAATGTGGTTAGCACGTAAAAACACCTGCTACTTGCTCATACGACCTCCAAGTTGGGTAATATGGGTAATGTCCTCGCGGAACGCTGCAAGCCTGGCTTGTAAAGTTTTGGTACTAAAAGTTAAAGTCGTGTGAGTCAGGAAAGTATGCTAAAATCTTGGCTTCACATAGATGCCAAAAGTGGCTCACTAAGACATGAATATCCTTTTAACCATCTGTTCAAGTAGTTTTAGCTTATGTTGATTGACGGTAACATCATAATACTGTGTCAAATCCCTGCTGGAAGCAAACATTGCTTAACATATACCTACATAAAGGACAATGCTCATGAATGTATGGAGTCCCGTACCATGCTGCATCAAAGTCAAACTTAGTTTTTTATAGACTACCCTTATCATATTAACTCCTACAAAAGTTCTTTTTTGTAAACAAAACGCGAGTTTCGAAGATTTTAGAAATAATCTAAATAACCTGACCATGTGGACATGTCATATACGATTGAGAGAGATTGCTCTATAAAATAGTAATCCGCATCTATTGCATTCTACATCTCTATGACCGGCTGTGAACGGCCAATTAACCATAGATTAAAAAATTATAATCGTTTAAATAAAAATTCTAATTTATTCTAGTTGTTTTTAATTAATGTAGAATCGGCAAAATATATTTTTTAATTTTTTTTTGAAAAAATGTGATCATGACACTTTAAAAATTCAAGGTTATAGTAATCATAAATCATGTGAAACGGAACGTCATGCAAAGGGAATAAAATAATATCAACACTTTTTTACTTTAAATTAAATTCCCTGTTCAAAAATCGAATCCCCGACGCGTAATGTCGTAAAAAAAATATGAAAATAACTACTATAATATTTTAATCTTGATGCGTGAGACTTTTTGGTACCACTTTTGGTCATTCTCCTTAATATATTTATTTATTTGAATGTATTCTATTAATAATACCTAGTAACCCAGTGCCGCCAGTTAATTTAAAGTAACCCTACACATATACGAGCCGATTAACCGACATGTTGGAGACATGACTTTACCGACGAAAGGACTTTGTTACAACATCGGCGAAGCGTTTACGGGGAGCGGTCAACCGCGTCAAGCGCTCTCCGTGGTAATGGGTTGAGTGCGCCTCGTAAAGGGGACGGCAGACTTGCTCGATTTCACTCGATCACTTGTGACGATCGAATATTAGAAATTGGTCGAAAATGAAGTATACCTATACATTTATCTAATTCTACTGTTTGAATTCAATGATTTATAATATCGATCGACAAAATTGAACAATGCTTGAGGCATCTAAAAAGAAATATTATCGAAAGTTATATCGAATTATTTTATTTTCTTTGAATCCCCTTTATTAGAAATATACCTACTTATAAATTACATTTTTTTAAATATAAAAAATAATATAGTACCCTACCGGCATCGGGAACAGAGTCCAAGCTACCGGTGGTCAGGGCTCCAGAGAGAGGAACCTCCTAACAATACGCGCCGTGTCCAGAAGTACCGCTTTCTGAATCAAACACTTGATCCAGCTGCCTAACGAGCGCCTCATCAGATGTTGGTCGAGGCTCTTGGCTATTGAGCCATTGGCTGCTGTGTAAACATTCTACATCGACAATCTCGTGTGCCAAATCACGATATTTGTTTTTATCATTTTCACATATCTTTGAATAATTCTTAATGACAGAAAATGTTTCTTTACGTAGTAATTCATTATTATATTCTAGGCGTGTACTCACCAAACAGCTTTTCACAATTAAGGACTTACCTGCAATCATAAAAAATATAAACAATTAAAACATTCTTATCTTTACACACAACATTTAACATCATACAGCTAGCATGCAAACCGACAATCAGTCGATATCAGAATGACAATCAATATTATTTACATGTTAAACATGATAATACGTAGCCTTACTCTGTTTTCTATCAAATATCTACTCCATTACAAAATATAACAAAAGATAAAAGTTTTATAGAAGCATCAAAATATTTTCAAACCCTGCAAGAAGCAAGTGTTCAAAACATTTCAATGCTTCCATGCATGAGCCTCATAAAGAATTCTAAATGTTTTAAACCCCTGTTAGAATTTAGACAAGGGTTCAAAACATTTCAATGCTTCTATTTATGAGCCCCACAGAGCATTCAAAATGTTTTAAACCCCTGCTAGAAATAAGACAAGAGTTCAAAACATTTCAATGATTTTATGTATGAGCCATATAGAGTATTCAAAATGTTTTAAACCCCTGCTAGAAGTAAGACAAGAGTTCAAAATATTTCAATGCTTCTACACATGAGCCTCCTGTAGCATTCAAAGTGTTTTGAACCCCTGCTAGAAGTAAGACAAGGAAAAAAACATTTCAATGCTTCTATGTATCAGCCTCATAGAGCATTCAACATGTTTTAAACTCTGTAAGAAGTAAGACAAGGGAAATAGTAGATTGTTGCACCGAGCGCAAAGTGAGTCATTAATGCACGAGTGTTATGTTGGTGCCCGAGCGCAAGCGAGGGCACTAAATTAGCACGAGTGCATTAATCACTCACTTCAGCAAGGTGCGTAATCTACTTTTCTTTCAACTACCAATTTACTTACCGTGATAAAATATACCTACTCAAAATAAAAACTCAAGTTAATGAAAACAAGGTTATCCTGCGACTTTTGCGGCAAAAGGTTATTAACAATTTCATTTGCAGCTGTTTTTATACTTTCTGGACTTGAATTCATATCGCTATCTATTTCCATTTTTTAAAACTTTTCTTGCCAAATAAGAAGTATCAAAGTTTTACCACAGTGTACCTACTTACTACATACAGTGGGTCAACGCCCATACATTTGACAGGTCCTATGAAATTTCAAAATTGGTAACACTTGTCATAGGGTTGTCACATAAAACAAATTACACAAACTTTGTCAAACAAACGTCCAAATTAATTAACGTTTTATAGAAACAGTGACACGCAAAAAGAAAACCACGCATGCGTAATTTTGACGATTGACAAAATAATGCAAAGGTATATAGCAGCAACTTCGCCCGCCATCTTATCCTGGAATTTTCTAACAATATTTAAAACTACAAATTTTGTCGAGGTTACAGTCGCAGTGGCTAACGCTTGCGGGGGTAGGTAAGAGTAATAAATGATTCCTAAATCCAGGAAGGAGCCATAGAAAATTACTTATTATTTATGGTTATTACTTCTATGGTTTTCATGGGTGCTGATGCTGGAAATAAAGACTAAGTATTCCTCGACAATATACAGCGGTCAAAAAAATTTACCAGTTAAATTTAATTTGCCAGGTAAAACGTGGTCCCTATCTTGGTGTTTGAGAATGGATCTCGTTTTTGTAATCAGCGTCCCAGAAAATCATGGATTTGACACCCATCACGGCTAATTTGAAAATTTTCATGGCCGCCATCTTGAATATAGATTTTGACCTCATTTTCGTCATCAGCATCCCCGAAAACCATGGAAATGACACCCATGATGGTTAAATTGAAATTTTAAAAGCTGCCATCTTGGAAATGGATTTTGACCTCATTTTCGGCATCAGTACCCCCGAAAACCATGGAAATGACACCCATGACCACTAATTTGACATTTTTATTGCCGCCATCTTGGATTTCGATTTTGACCTCATTTTCGGCATCAGTACCCCCGAAAACCATGGAAATGACACCCATGACCACTAATTTGACATTTTTATTGCCGCCATCTTGGAAATGGATTTTGACCTCATTTTCGGCATCAGTACCCCCGAAAACCATGGAAATGACACCCATGACCACTAATTTGACATTTTTAGTGCCGCCATCTTGGATTTCGATTTTGACCTCATTTTCGGCATCAGTACCCCCGAAAACCATGGAAATGACACCCATGACTACTAATTTGACATTTTTACTGCCGCCATCTTGGATTTCGATTTTGACCTCATTTTCGGCATCAGTACCCCCGAAAACCATGGAAATGACACCCATGACCACTAATTTGACATTTTTTATTGCCGCCATCTTGGATTTCGATTTTGACCTCATTTTCGGCATCCGCACCCCAGAAAACCTTGGATTTGACACCCATGACGACTACTTTACTAATTTTCATGGCCGCCATCTTGGATTTGGATTTTGAAGTTATTTTCGGCATCAGTGACCCCGAAAACCATGAAATTAACACCCATGATTATTAGATGAAAATTTTCATGGCCGCCATCTTGGATTTGGTAATGATAATAAAAAAACTGCACTAATGAAAAACAGTGCAGTAATGAAATTTCATACAACATTTCTGCACTGTTTGCAGTGCAGTAATGAGATTTCATACAACATTTCTGCACTGTTTTGCTTCTAAGCAGAAAATACGTATTTTGTGATCGGTTTTGTAGCGATTAATGATGACATTACTACGTAGTTGAAAGAAAAAAATATTTCAATGCTTCTATGTATCAGCCTCATAGAGCATTCAAAATGTTTTAACCCCCGAAAGAAGTAAGAAAAGGGTTCAAAACATTTCAATGCTTCCAATATAAGCCTCATAGAGCATTCGATCGGGGTGCAAGAAAAGAGCCTCCACGAGTGACGATACTTAAGTACGTCCGGCGCACCCTGGGCAGTCAGCCTCGCTACCAACTTTGCTGACTGGCTAATCTTTTCACCACAGCATGAGCCTATTTTCGTATAGCTCGTGCTGACACGAGAGAAGAAGAAGAAGAAGAAGAGCATTCGAAATGTTTTTAATCCCTGCTAAAAGTAATGGTAAGTTTAAATTATTTGGGCTTGTTTCACAATCGTTGGAGAGTTCTTATCTGGGAAATAAATGGCATTTTGCCAGAATTTTCTACAAAGAAACTGCCAAGCCGCCCGTACATATTGTCTCTTAGCTAACCGACGACTGTGAAACGGGCTTCTATTAATGTCTTTGTTTTAAAGCCTCTGAAATAGAGAATAGTATTTAAATAATTATAAACCAACGAATACCATTTGATCAGATAATTTATTTGTTAGGTGAAAATAATCCTACCTAATATTATAAAAGCGAAAATAACTCTGTCTGTCTGTCTGTGACTTCTTCACAACTAAACTACAAAAACGATTGTGATGAAATTTGGTACAGAGATACGCTGGAACCAGAAGAAGGACATATAATTATGCTACTTTTATCCCGAAAAATGTGGACGATGCGATAAACGACGTCCACGCGGGTGAAGTCGCGAGCAACACATATTATAAAACAAAGTCGCTTCCCGCTGTCTGTCCCTATGTATGCTTAGATCTTTAAAACTACGCAACGGATTTTGATGAGGTTTTTTTCAGTAGGTAGAGTGATTCAAGAGAAAGGTTTAAGGGCGGAGCACACCAGATGCGTGGCGTGATGTGACGTGCGACGTGACGTGCGTACGCGCGTGTAAGCCCTGTCACACCGGCCAAGATCGGTGCAGCACACGTTCACGCGCGCACGCATGACGTCACGCAGGTAACTGCTGCACGCGCGTGCGAGCCACCTTATCAGCGGCCATATATTGAGAGAAAAATTTGTTACTAACAATTTAAATTTTCTAATTAGTGTACTAAATTACTTAAAAAACAAAAGAACTGTACGGTACCGTACCGTTTAAAATGATTGCCATATTTTAAATCTAGGTTTACCCTAGACTTCGTTAAAGCCATCTCTCGTAACGGAATAATGTGCCTTTATCATTATTAAAAATAAACCGGCCAAGAGCGAGTCGGGCTCGCAAAATTAGGATTCAGTAGCTTAATACTAAAGTGAGCCGATGATAGAACAAATTAAATATTTCTACACAAACAATTTTTTATTTGCATTTGGACTCTATTTGAGTAAGGTAATCATGATGACCTAGACACTCTAGAAATCTTTTTTTGTCTTTGGTTCGAAATATCCCCCGTACCTAATGTATTATTTTTCTAATTGCCGTCTGTCGATCTACGACCTAACATTATGCCCAATTTCTAATTCCTGCATTGCATATATTTTGAGAAAAAAAACTGTGAGCAGACCGGACGAACATTAAATAACAGTAAAAACCGACTTCAAAAAAAAACCGAAAAAGAGTAAAATAATTACCATACTATAAAATTAACAGTTTCAGAAGTCGGAGGCTTTTATTTGTTTCAGTGTAGTATTGCACCGACTTCTGAAACTGTTTATTTTAAATGGTAATTATTTTACTCTTTTTAGTTTTTTTTTGAAGTCCTTTTTTACTTTTATTTTAAGTTATTTATTAAATACGTTTTAGTGCCATAGTTACACGGGTTAAGACTACAAAAATGACACTGTTGCGTAATCTTTCCAACAACTAGGTAGTTTTCTTTATGAATAGGTATTAATTTATAATTATCATGACGGCTCCTTACAAATACATACAATCTTTGTTCTTGGTTAATGTTTATGTGATGACAGTTAAAACAGAGATTGAAAGTCCTCACCTCATCAAAACTTTTCTTGAAGGGAACCACAAACCAAAACGTCATCAAAGTATTATATTTTTTTTGTTTTTGTTGATTTTATGTGATAAAATTTATATGTGACCACCTCTACAGTATGGCTTACCAAACAAAAAAAGAATAATCAATATCTATTCATAATTGGCGGAAATCTTGCGTAAAAAACATTTAAAAAACATTCAGACGAATTGAGAACCTACTTCTTTTTAAAGTTGGTTAAAAAAGAGATATTATAAAAGTTCAATTTTCCTTTCAAGGTTCCTTACCTTAAAAGAGCAACAATAATCTAATATTAGGTACCATAATATATTTAAAAGGAGTATGTTTATTCCACTTTCATCTGTAAAAGTGGAATAAACGAAGCCTTATAGACGGACGCAGGATAGTTTCAATCCCGGTGCACCAACAATTTCCCCAAGGATACATAAAAAGCTTGAGACAAAAATTATGTCCCTTCCTGCTTTGTCGTATAATGCTGTTGTTTTGTGATGGTTTGTGTGGTCAAAATCAGGTCAAATAAAATTGTAAGTGGAATTCTCTTTGTAAATAGTAAGATTGTGCTGAATATAATAATCAGGCTAAGCGTATGCTGAGACGAAGGTGACGCAGGTACACGCAGCGCAGGGCAGAGCAGATTTTGTAAAGCATGAACGTACTAAGAGCTGCGTACGCTGCGGCGCAGGCGTTTGCGACGCAGACATGCGTCTGCCCTGCTCTGCGCCTCGTTGTAGTGCCGGCACAGATTTGCGTGCATGTCGACACGTGTTTTTTACCGCTAATTAGAATTTTATTGCAATGACAGAACATTTAATTGAATAAGGGAATTATGAACCTTGTTTGTATGATACTAATCATCCAGACTATTAAAAAAAACGTTCGTCAAGTCTAAGAGCGATTACGCACTGCATCCGATCCGAATCCGTGAAAATACCGATCTAGAGTAAAAATCTCGGACCGAATTCGGATGTTGCTTACGCACTATTCCAATCTCTAATTCAAATTCAAACAATTCAGAGGCCATCTATGGCATATCCGTTTGGCGTCTGATTTGAATCCGAAAGCGTTCACACAAACAGTACTACGGCTACTTCGGTCCGTCAATTGTTCTTCCGAATTAGAAAATCACGGATGACGGATAGAAATCGGATGACGGATGCCGGATGTAGTGCGTAAACTACCATACAAATAGTTCTATGGCTACTCCGGAACGTATTTTCACGGATTCGGATCGGATGCAGTGCGTAACCGCTGTAACACGTCTATTCTTTGCACTAGTTAAAACTCGAATGTGTCTTTAAGCTGCGTCGCAGCATGTGGTCGTGGCCTATGTCTGCCTTGCCTGCCCTGCCTTGCAATATCTGTACTGTGCTGTACTGCGTCACCTGCATCCTAGCATACGCTTAGCCTAACGGAAGTCTTATTGCATTATTCTGCCTTAACCTTTTCCCAACTGTGGGAAAAGTTGGGGTCAAAATTCAGGCTAACCAGATGCCGCTGAATACCAGTTTTTAATTAATAGAATTTAAATTACTGAAAACAAATAGACCCGAGCCTTTGTATTTTATAACATAAAAAAAGTAAAGTAATAAACCTTCCAGTTTCAATAGTCGGTGCAATTTTACACTGAACTAAATTGAAGGCACCGACTTCTGAAACTGTTAGTTTTATAATAGGTATGGTAATTATTTTACTGTTTTTAGTTTTTTTTGAAGTCGGTTTTTTACTTTTTTTTAAGTTATTTTATTTTTCTATTTTAAGTGGCATAAACAATACACAAACATGCAATTACAGCAATCCCGGGTAATTTGCTGTTATCCGTTAAAGAGTTCCATTGTCAATCTCCGAAGGTCTTCATCAGATCTTCACCAAATTTACACCTCGGGAGAACACTCTTTCATAAAAAAAAGAATTTTGCAAATCCGTCAACATACGACTGAGATACGCACGAAAAAAAACAAAAATCCGAATTGAGAACCTCCTCCTTTTTGAAGTCGGTTAAAAATAATGCCCCGCTTCCGCTACTCTCGTTGCTATGGCCACACACGAACCAACAGCTTTTCAACAAGCTAAATCGCCAACGTTGTCACTGCGCGATCCGAGCGCACTCCAATAACGATGACTACACACTAGGTATGGACATTTAATGTACCTACATGGTGATTCATTCAGGTCGGTCAGTGGACAGAAAATTAAGCTTAGAGTTTGAGCTTCTTCTAAGGTATCTTAAATTAAGCTTAGAGCTTGAGCTTCTTCTAAGGTATCTTAAATTAAGCTTAGAGCTTGAGCTTCTTCTAAGGTATCTTAAATTAAGCTTAGAGCTTGAGCTTCTTCTAAGGTATCTTAAATTAAGCTTAGAGCTTGAGCTTCTTCCAAGGTATCTTAAATTAAGCTTAGAGCTTGAGCTTCTTCTAAGGTATCTTAAATTAAGCTTAGAGCTTGAGCTTCTTCTAAGGTATCTTAAATTAAGCTTAGAGCTTGAGCTTCTTCTAAGGTATCTTAAATTAAGCTTAGAGTTTGAGCTTCTTCTAAGGTATCTTAAATTAAGCTTAGAGTTTGAGCTTCTTCTAAGGTATCTTAAATTAAGCTTAGAGCTTGAGCTTCTTCTAAGGTATCTTAAATTAAGCTTAGAGCTTGAGCTTCTTCTAAGGTATCTTAAATTAAGCTTAGAGCTTGAGCTTCTTCTAAGGTTGTAATGTAATAGACGGCCCTAGGACCTCCTGAGAGCACGTCTGCCACACCAGTTGTAAGGAATGTGACGTTATCCGTGAATCCTACCTATCTATCCCTAGTCGGGCAAATAAGGAAACACTTAACACACAACAATTTTATAATACGATAATAAAGAAACAGTAAATCCGGGAGTCACACGTAAATGAACTGTAACTATTGGAACACACAAGCAAGTTTACAGTTGGTAAAGCGAGCACGAAAAAATGAGGTGAAGGGTGGCGAATACGTAGCCCGTCAGCCAGACGGAGTGCCTGTAGCGCAGCAGCGCCTCAGCGCCGGAGGCCCAGCAATGGCCCACTCGGCGAGAAGCTGGCAGTTCAGCAAGCAGCAATGCCGGAGGCCCAACAATGGCCTACTCGGCGGGGAGCTGGTAGTTCAGCAAGCAGCATAGAAGAGGCAGAGGCCCGGTAATCGTCCACTCGGCGGAGTCCTAGCAATTCCGCCGTCCGGCAGACCGTCCGCACCCTTTCGTTGTTCCTTTTCCAGTCCCTCCAAAAACAGCTTGCATTTTACTTTTCGCATTTTTAAAATTTGAACGAGTGTGTTCCAAATAAGTGGCCTGTGATAGAGAAAGAGGTTTAATTGTAAAAGGTAAAAAGGAGGTGAAATGTGTGAAGTGAATGATGATGATAAAGGTGTGATCCTACATTACCCCAAAAACCCGGAAAAAAAAAATTTTTTACTTAGAAAAACATTTTTTTCAACCTATAAATTTTGAGGTTAGGAATATATTACCTTGACACATACATTCATCATTCTGTCGAAACAATCAAGCACTCACACTTACAGAGGGAGGGGATATGGCTCACGACTACTTTGAGATCAATGGCGCATACTCCACAAGGATATATTTGAGATAATGAAGGCTTATTTATAGGGTGTCATAACCCGCACCACTTAGAAAACCCAAAGAAAGATTATAGATAATGAAGGCTTATTTTTAGGGTGTCATTACCCGCACCGCATAGAAGAGAATAGATAATAGATAAATAATAGATAATGAAGGCTTATTTTTAGGGTGTCATTACCCGCACCGCATAGAAGAGAATAGATTAGAGGTAATGAAGGCTTATTTTTAGGGTGTCATTACCCGCACCGCTTAGAAGAGAATATAGTAGATAAGGAGGGAAAGATAGTAAAGAGAAAAAAAAGAATGGGGATGATAGCCACGTGATGTAAAAAAAAAGCCAAATAGTTCCCAATAATGAAATGAGATGAGATGAGACAGGTACAGTATTATAAAAACAGAATATAGAAAAACAGAATATACAATTTAAAACAACTAATTAATAAAGAATACAAATGATAGATAGGAAGTACAAATGGTACAGATTATGGTGCTGCATTCTTGTATGTAAGTAAGACGACTTGAAAGTTATCAAAAAAAAATAATTAAGTAAACAGTAAAAAGTATGCAAACCCAAGTTTAAAAATAACTTCTTCTAACTCGTTTCATCGTGAAGTGATGAATGTAGTACTATTCAATGTTAGTAGTAGTAGTAGTGTAGTAGTGTAGTGTAGTTAGTAATTACTAGTAGTGTAGTTAGTAATTACTAGTAGTAGTAGAGTAGTTAGTAATTACTAGTAATAGTAGAGTAGTTAGTAATTACTAGTAGTAGTAGTGTAGTTAGTAATTACTAGTAGTAGTAGAGTAGTTAGTAATTACCAGTAGGAGTAGTAGTAGTAGTTTAATGTTGTAAGAGTATGAAGAGTGTACTACGTTCGAGTAATGTTTGAAGTATATTTTAAGTACAAGGCGAGTCGAAAAATAGTTCGAAAAATATTCGTACTTGTGCAAGTAAGTTTTTAGAATTTATTAAAAAAAATCTTTAAGAAAGAAGATTTAATTCCAACTTAAAAGATCAAAAGAGTTTGCAATTAACCATAAAGTTGTCAAACTCGAAAGAAAAATAAATACGTCAATATAATATGACAAATTTATGTTGACGTATATGTCAATAAACTAAAATAATATTGAATTATTTTTATAGGAAAATAATTCAGTATTTTACTTTCGTAAAACTTTAAATTAAACGCACGAATCGTAAGTATGAAGGAAATATGTAGGTAAGATAACCGTTCTACACAGAAATAAAATCACACAAATTTTATTCCTAATAGTGTGTAACAGCAGGGATAGAAGAATTTATTTTTCTTCGAATATTGCGGTAGACGCAATCTAAGTAGACTAGCTAAGCTACAACTTGGGTTTACTACAACCAACCAACAAGGTAGAAAGCATAATCATCTACAGCAAAAATATTAAAAGACACCTTACATATTCCCGTTTAATTATGCAAGATAAAGCGTAGAACTAGAGTATGTAGGCTCACCAGAATGCAACACAATATCTCTGAAAAGACAAATGAATATTAACAGAGGGTTAGAAAAGAGGGAAAAGAGTAAAAATAGAGTACAAATAGAGATAATAGAGGCCGAATGAATATCCAAACTATACAATTCGTAGCTGAATTATTTTAGAATTTAGAGGAAAGAGAGGGGTTCAGACAAAGTTGGGCGCCAAACTGTAATGTAACAGACGGCCCTAGGACCTCCTGAGAGCACGTCTGCCACACCAGTTGTAAGGAATGTGACGTTATCCGTGAATCCTACCTATCTATCCCTAGTCGGGCAAATAAGGAAACACTTAACACACAACAATTTTATAATACGATAATAAAGAAACAGTAAATCCGGGAGTCACACGTAAATGAACTGTAACTATTGGAACACACAAGCAAGTTTACAGTTGGTAAAGCGAGCACGAAAAAATGAGGTGAAGGGTGGCGAATACGTAGCCCGTCAGCCAGACGGAGTGCCTGTAGCGCAGCAGCGCCTCAGCGCCGGAGGCCCAGCAATGGCCCACTCGGCGAGAAGCTGGCAGTTCAGCAAGCAGCAATGCCGGAGGCCCAACAATGGCCTACTCGGCGGGGAGCTGGTAGTTCAGCAAGCAGCATAGAAGAGGCAGAGGCCCGGTAATCGTCCACTCGGCGGAGTCCTAGCAATTCCGCCGTCCGGCAGACCGTCCGCACCCTTTCGTTGTTCCTTTTCCAGTCCCTCCAAAAACAGCTTGCATTTTACTTTTCGCATTTTTAAAATTTGAACGAGTGTGTTCCAAATAAGTGGCCTGTGATAGAGAAAGAGGTTTAATTGTAAAAGGTAAAAAGGAGGTGAAATGTGTGAAGTGAATGATGATGATAAAGGTGTGATCCTACAAGGTATCTTAAATTAAGCTTAGAGCTTGAGCTTCTTCGAAGGTATCTTAAATTAAGCTTAGAGCTTGAGCTTCTTCTAAGGTATCTTAAATTAAGCTTAGAGCTTGAGCTTCTTCTAAAGTATCTTAAATTAAGCTTAGAGCTTGAGCTTCTTCCAAGGTATCTTAAATTAAGCTTAGAGCTTGAGCTTCTTCTAAGGTATTGTAATTTAAGCTTAGAGCTTGAACTTCCTCTAAGGTATTTTAAATTAAGCTTAGAGTTTGAGCTTCTTCTAAGGTATCTTAAATTAAGCTTAGAGCTTGAGCTTCTTCTAAAGTATTTTAAATTAAGCTTAGAGCTTGAGCTTCTTCTAAAGTATCTTAAATTAAGCTTAGAGCTTGAGCTTCTTCTAAGGTATTATAAATTAAGCTTAGAGCTTGAGCTTCTTCTAAAGTACCTTAGATTCCTCCTAGTCTTTTCACAAGTATGTTCTGGTTAGCTTCTAGTCTAACCTTTCATCCCAAATAAAAGTACTTTTCTCGAGGAAAACAACAATAACGATAATAGATGGCGCCACGTGTCTTTCGAATCATGATTGAACTATAATATTGTAGAAATTTTAGTAGTGTGTGAAATTCTAAATTAACGCGAGCGAATCCGCGGGCGCAGCTAGTATAAAATAATTGTACTAAAACTAAGTTAATTAATACATTAGTTCTTAGAAATGATCAGTGCAGACGAGGCCGAAGGTCTCAATATCAGTAATTACATCAATATTGGAAACCCGCCTAGACTAGTCAGTAACTACAAATAAATTGCTTTCGATACAATCGATGTAACGAGTACCTAAGTCGATGGCCCCACCGAATAAACGTGTAAGAGAAAAATGACAACTTTTCAGGAAAAAATAAAAACGTTTAAACTTCAATAACGCTCATTCCATTATAAATAGGTATAAATAATGTATTATCGAATTATAGGTAAAAAAATAAACTGTAGACTTGTGTATTTACTTTTTTCTAAATATCAACTTGTTTGAGGAAATTCATGAAAAACTATTTAATGTTAATACTCTTGTGAAATTTGCATGACTAGGTCACAGCAATATATCATTACACGTTTATTCGTGTAATAGTACACAACGAATAAAATGTACTCAATACTCAATACTTTATTGCGTTCCATAGTGTAACATTAGGTCTTATAAATAAAAATATAGCAGAATCACTATGGACCCTGTCGGGCACAGCAGAGGTAGTAGGAGAGAGGAAGAGGGCTTGGTATACAATTTCGGTAAAATGGTCAATAATCAAGTATTTTTGTATAATTATAATTGTATAATATAAGTATTGTATATATTTTTATATTATATTTGATTGTACTGTTAATATTATTATAAATTATTATTTCATTATTTTATATTATTACTTTATATGTTATTAATTTATATATATTATTATTAACTCTGTTATATTATATTTTATTTTTATATTTATTTATTTATGTACTGTAATGTGACACTATTATTCTCCGTAATTCAAGTTTATTTTGAACCCAGCTATAACTATTTACACGCTTGTTTACAGTACATTGTTCTGCTTCTATATGATTGGAAAGATCGTATGCATTTATATTAGTGTTAATAAAATCAGTTTTAATTTATGTAATACATCTTTGTTAATGCAAGGTATAATAATATAAATAATTTCGTAAAACCAAAAGTATTAAATTCTCCACCTCAAGTGTACATTAATTCAAATGTGAAACTTGACGGGAAAGCGTTAGATCCGGTTCCCTCAACTGTCTTCCTGGGCATCACAGTAGACTCTAAATTGCAATGGGGACCTCATAAAGAGGCACTTGCAGGCAAACTGAGTTCTGCTGCATTTGCCGTCAGGAAAATTAGGCAGTTGACTGATGTAGCTTCAGCTAGGTTGGTGTACTTTGCATACTTTCACAGTATTATGTCTTATAGCACATTACTGTGGGGTTCGGCTGCTGATGTTGGTACTATTTTCATTTTACAAAAAAGAGCAGTCCGAGCTATTTATAATCTAGGCTGCCGTGAATCGCTTCGTGAATTATTTAAGGAAATAAATATACTTACCCTACCATCTTTGTATATACTTAGTAACACTATGTACATTCGAAAAAATATTGCCCAGTATAACAAGAAAAGTGACGTCCACAACATACATACTCGCAATAAACACAAGCTAACAGTACCTGGTTTTAGACTAAGACAAACCAGCAAGACGTTTATGGGGAACAGTGTTAGGTTCTACAATAAATCATTTATTAAGAGCATTTTAAATAATTTCTTAAGAGCATTTTGATATCTAAAGCTTATTAAAACATAAATCATTATATCGAAGATAAAGATGCCTGACGTACAACTCCGTCCTGCACATTGCGATCCTCTGGCCCTGTCTAACTGGTTGGTTGTATGACCTAACATTATTTTTAATGTTGACTTCTAGAATTCTCCTTCTTATTGACTTAAAATAACCCGTACATTATTTGATCAATTTTCATATATTTTTTTAAATTAAAATACTGAAATTTTTATATTCCCATTATAATTTTATTATTTAATGTATAATACACTTCCTAAATAGTCTGATATTGTTTTATAATTATAATTTTCATAATACATAAAGTTTTTTCCAATATGTAAAGTTTAAGCATCATGCAGCAATTAATGATACACCTATAATCATATCACATTACTGCCTATTGTGTGGTAGTATGAGTCTGTCATGCTCACTTAAATGTCCTGCTTATGGTGGCGTTGTATATCCTGTCGTTGGGTTCCCTGCAATATGGTTGAGCTAAGCGATGTGGATGTGCACGTCATGCTCGTGAACGGTTGCTATCTGTTGGGACTGGTTAGCCCTTAGCTGCTATGACAATCCCAGAAGGCATATTTTTCTATTTGTTACTCTTAAGTGAGTTTATTTCTTACATTAACCTGCACTATTCTTATTCTATTTCTCACACTACTGTAATGGAATTGTCATGAACTACTATTTTGAAAAGAGTATTCTTGGAGTTTTGAGCTCTTCCCCATGCAGCCTACCTTTTGGAACCGTGCACCTAGTTATGACGTTTTAAAAGTGCCTGTAATCTAGTCTATTTGAAATAAAAAACTTTGACTTTGACTTCAAAAGGATGAAATAAAATACAGAAATTATGAAGAATAAAGAAAATATAATTATGTATTTGTCCACGTGAACAGAAAGTACAGTTACAGTTACAAAGAAAGTACATTTCTTGATTAAAAAAAAACGAATTGCGATATTAGAAACACTAATCCTCCTCCTCACTGTCATTGGAGACCGAGATGGAGTTTTCCAATGGCAGTAGATTTATAATATTTATAATTGAATGTAATTGCGCGAAACAAAATTATGTAATAGCGCGCATAGAATCACAACAAGACTGTCCTTCCGAGCTAGTCACCTTTTATTTTTTATTTTTTCGAGGAAAAATCCTCATGGATGCCCTTCGCCCGGGGAAGGCAAAGGGGTATGCCGGACTCTTAACGGCTAAAAACCCACGGTGTTCCTTCTCCTGACCCTTGGCCGGGGTCGCGGGGCCTTGGTCCACCAGCCCCTGGCGGACCTCTTCTTCTGTGGGGCCTGGCCCCACGTCCTTCCTCCTGAGAGGCGCGCACGGAACACTGCGCACCGCCTTCTCGGGCATGTTACTGGTCGCAGGCCAGTACTAGTACTACCCGCAGGCCACACACTATGGTGGCCGGAGATCGGCACGCGCCCTCCAGCGCCCGGTGCGTCTGGCGCGGGAAGGGAGAGTGGCAGCTGTCTCTCTCCCCCTCTCCGCTCCCTCTGTGGTCGCCATCACCTCCTCGCAGAAGGAGGCGACGACTTCCCACGCACTCTCGCTCCCGACCATGAACAGAACCACGGCCGGAAGCGAGAGGTCACCACTGACTCCAAGCTAGTCACCTTATTTTACTCGCATCTTACCCCCCGTACCCCTTTCTAACGTTACGTACGATTACAATAGAATTTATCGCGTAAACATTTGTTTATTTACCGTTACTAGGTATAAACTTAAATTAATATGCAATTCATCATCTGCCTAGCCTTTTTCCCAACTATGTTGGGGTCGGCTTCCAGTCGAACCGGATGCAGCTGAATATCAGTATTTTACATGGAGCGACTGCCTATCAGACCTCCACAACCCAGTAACTGGGTAATGCGATACTCTTGGTAAGACTGGTTGTCAGACTTTCTGGCTTCTGACCAACAGTAACGACTGTCAAAGATCAACAAATGACAGCCGGGACCAACGGCTTTACGTGCTTTCCGAGGCACGGAGGAAACTCGCTATGGTAAATGGTCACCCATCCACAGACCAACCTCGGCAAGCGTGGCTTAACCCGGAAGACCGGTCTATGCGGCTGTAATTATTTAGCCACGAGCTCCTCATTAAATTAATATGCAATTAATGCACTTAATGTTTGAATCTTTAACACAATTGTTAGAAAAAAATAATTATAGTAAGAGATAATGCAATACTTTAATTTTAAGAACCTATTTATATTCAAACTTCCATTTTGTGGAATGAAACATTGGTAATAAAATTTGCATACATTTCTACGTGAATAAACGTGTAAGAAGACGTTACCCAAATTCGGAAACAATCACAAATCTTCTCAAACGTTAGGTTAGGTTTTAACATGTTTATTCTTGTGTACTTGGCGACTCAAAAAGCATGTAATAATAGCATAAACTATTATTCGTATAATTTTAAAATTAATTATTTCCCTAGAATAAAGAAATTCACTATTATAATAGGCGTATTTTGAGTCTAAAATTCATAAAAAAAATTAAGTAGGTGCTGGATAGGCAAAAAAAACGAAAAATGAAATAAAAAAAAAATCGTGTAAGAACTCTTGCACGTTTATTCGGTGGGGCCATCGGTATGTTAATGTGTTTATTTACATACAAACATTAATTAATTTAATAGATTTATTATTACACGTTCGCAAAGAAAGAAAAAAAAATATAATCACAAAGGCAGTTACGTCGCCAAATAGGGAATTTACACGGGTCGATTTTCGCTGCACGGCTAGGTCGCACGGCGAAAATCGACCGTCTAAATAACCATTCGACTAGGCCGCAAGTGACTAAAATCGCAAGCCCCAAAGTTGGGTGTCATCCGACTTTTGCCGTGCGGCGACAAGCCGCATGCGGCGGGTGACTAAAATCGACCGTGTAAATGGTCAGTTGCAGGCGATCGCCCGCCGCATGAGGTGTGTTTTGCGCTGAGAAAAATGAACAAGTAGCATGCGATTTTTGTCGACCGGTGTAAATGGGGTGGCGATTCGATTTTTACAAGCGATGCGACTGGTGACTTGCCGCACGGCTAAAATCGACCCGTGTAAATCCCCCATTAGAGTGAAAATCTCGAGAATGCAATTTATTCATTTTTATTTTATCACAACGTATAGTATAATTGTAAAAGAGCCGTTCCGTGCGAAATTATTTGTAAGCACTGAAATTAAGCCTTTATTGTTTGTAAAAAATTCATAATAAATATAATTGAATAGCTTTTGCCCGCGACTTCGTCCACGTGAAAGCCCACGGGAACCATGCAATCACCAAATGCATTCCCGACGTTTTCTCTAAGGTGACGTTATAGAAGTTGACAATATACAAGAAAAGACAAGAAACATTTTGAACCACCTGCAAGAAGCCAAATAAGGCTCCTATCTCAGCATAATGCTGTGACACTGCGGCAAAGACAAATACTTATTCGCGTTTGTATAAAACATGAATTATTATTTTCTTTCGGTAAAAGAAAAAAGAGTAAACGGGCCGTAGAAAAACCTTGCCAGAAAGATCTGAACAAGATTGTCGCAAAATAAGAAAAAATGGCGTAGAAGATAGGAAGGAAGCTTATGGACAAATGTTACTGAGATGTGGTTTGATAAAAGCTGTGAATGATGATTATACTCGTAGCACAGTGTACCTACTTACTACATACAGTGGGTCAACGCCCATACATTTGACAGGTCCTATGAAATGTCAAAATTATGTAGGGGCGGAGGTTATGTCCCAAGTATGCAGTATGGCTACTCGGGACATAAGCTCCGCCCCTTCACCCCGCAATCCCCCGCACGATTTCTCTGCGACAATGTTCTACGTTGACCGACTGTGAGGAGTAAGATATAGGTAGACTGTGATTATAGTGGCGTAGATATGATGAGAAAGTTGAGAAATCCAATTTGACGACTACATTTTAAGATAAAAAGTTTTTTTTTATTATTTTACTTGATCGCATTTGACCCTAGTAACTCCGGATGGTAAGCGCAGACAGGGTCTAAGATAGAGCACACAAATCCAAGTAACAGAGATATAGAGAGATTCCCCTATACCCCTCTGGCTCTCACGTACACACGACGGAACACAGTAAACTGCTTGGCGCCGGACTTTAATGTTCATGTGGTAGCTAGCCAGGCGGACCGTATATATCCTACTACCAAGCGTGTTGCGTTTTGTTGAACCTTACAACATGCCTTATTCCCAGCGTGCGGTGAGGAACTTTTATATTCTATCCCGTCCCCACACGGGATAATTGGATATTTCCATAGATGTCTACAATACATAAACTGGACAGATAATCTCATGCATACCTTCCTTAGCATTTCCTTTTCTCATTTCAACGCGAGCTATTGGAGTATTGCTCATGCCGTGATAAAAAGATTAGCCAGTTACTAAGGTTGGTAGTGCGGTTGATTGCACCGGGTGCGCCAGACGAACTTAAGCATCGTCAAGAGTAGAAGAAGCTCTTTTAATAAACCCTTCGAAAAAGGGTCTGAGTTCCGTTCCAAGTCCACACCTCTGACTTTTTGAATTCATGATGTGCAGATCAATTTGATTACGAGTAACACTTGCGTTGAAGGGAAAATATTGTGAGATCTGCAACTATGAGGGGGCGCCATAAAGTTTTCAATGGTGTGTGTATTTCGTCAACCTGCGTGGTCGACAAAGGCCTACTTAACCCTTCTCATTCTGAGAAGAGGCCCGTGCACAGTTACAGTCATGGTTATGCTAGCGTAAATTACCAAACCCAACTCCAAAAATACTATTACAGAAAAATAAATATTGCCTGAAACCCTTTTAGCAGTTTCAATCCTTTCAACATTTTACTACAATCTCGAATCTAACATTACTGCCACTTACATAATACTTTACGATTTCTATCTCAAACGTATTCAAACGAGATCCTGTCTTGAAACGCCGGCGGATATGAGGTCGGCTGCCGGAAATACGTCCCGACGGATACGGAGGCTCTAGGTTAGCCGACGTGGCGGAAGAGGATGTCTTATTAGCTGTTTGTATGCAGTAAATGTGCATAGTGTATGAGTTAGTAGAGGATATTAATAGACTTCCTTTTCCGTGTTTATGTGATGGGTGTACTGCACGACTGGTTATATGCGTAACATATTATACATAATAGGAAATGAAATAAACTAAAGTGAAATGAAATAAACTAAAACTAAATGAAATAAACTAAAATGAAATGAAATAAACTAAAATGAAATGAAATAAACTAAAATGAAATAAACTAAAATGAAATGAAATAAACTAAAATGAAATGAAATAAACTAAAATGAAATGAAATAAACTAAAATGAAATAAACTAAAACTATTTATTCTGCAAATTGGACATTAAAAAATCACTTTTACCACTCGATTTGTTTTTTCTAATCTAGATGGCGTCGTCGTTTCCTATCTGACTAAGTATCTCTAAGAAGAAAGGCCGAAATAAACTCAGGGGTCAATGTCTCTTTTAAAGTCCAGACGTATTCCCTGAAGTGAAATTGTGTGTGAAGACAATATAGAGCAACGCCTCGACTGGCCTTTTCAGGAAAGTTTCAGGGAAGTTTGAGTGGACATGTCCCAATAGATAGTATTACAATTTGACCTATTTTATCACAATTATTTAAGTATATGCATGTAATTCAAAACTATTTCATTATTTAAATAGACTTGCCTATACATACAATTGTGTAAATTACTATTATTCATATGGTGTTACTTTTTTTTTTGGTTAATTTTTGTACTCAAGACTTGGTATTACATTACTCACAGGTCTGTGGTCAAGACTACATTGTTCTCTCTTAACTATCCTAAATCATAGCACTGTATTTACTGAAGTTGTTAAAGATATCCTTTTTTAAAAGAGTAATCATGGAGTTTCTTGCCGGTTCTTCTCCATAGGAAACGACTAGTTGGAACCGTGCACCTAAATTCGACTTTTCATAAGCGCCTGTATTGGTTTATGTGAAATAAAAAAAAAAATGATTTGATACATTATACTGGAGTAAAGAAACAATTTTTTTTTTACATTTTTTAACGCATTACTTGTTTTACAATTAATTATTGTATGTTACATTTTTTTGTGGAACGGAATGCAATCTCCAAACGCGTCGTCTTCGAAAATGCCGGAAGTGACATCAAAATCCATGTGAATAAATCTTTAAATAATCCTTTCTTAGTAGTAGTAGTAAGTGCGATTTCGGCTTGAATAAAGCACAAGAAATAATTTAATTTATATGATTTGTGGCTAAAAAAGAGATGTAAACAAAGCAGTATCGTGGATTATGACGTCACATTATGGCCGCGACAATAACGGACGTTTGAACTGTAGAAGAAAATTGTTGAAGTTTAATCATTGTTTTGAGCAACAAACTATTTGACTTTTAATACTTTTCTTGGGTTTATATTACTGTTTTATTGATTAAGAGAAAAAAAAAATACATGCGAGGCGAGATTGCAAGCGGTGAGGTAATACACACCAGCATTACTCCTCCCTCCCCACCCTTTGTACTTGGCAAGATACCCTGCCGGTCAATATTATTTCAATATTTTTAAAGCTTTTCTTTCTTATTTATGAGTGATTATTTTTATACATTTTTATGGATCGGAATGTTGGGCCGTGAAGAAGACGGATGTAAAAAGATTGCATGTAGCGGAGATGAGAATGTTGAGATGGATCAGTGGAGTAACCAGAATGGATAACGGTCAGGAATGAGTGTATAAGAGGAAGTTTGAAAGTAGCGCCAGTGACAGAAAAGTTGAAAGGGATCCGTTTATCTTGGTATGGGCATGTGAAGAGGAGGGATGAAACGCATGTGATGAAAAGAGTTATGAATATAAATATGGATGGATGGAGAGGAAGAGGGAGGCCAAAGAAAAGATGGATGGATGGCGTGAAGAATGATATGAAAGAGAAGGGAGTCAGTGATATCATGACGGTTGACAGGACGGAATGAAAGAAGAAAATGTGTTGCGCCGACCCCAAGTAACATGGGATAAGGACAGGAAGATGATGATACATTTTTCTTTTATTGTATGAACGCATAAATTATCATGTTCTTGATTTCACCCGTTCAACCAGTCGTATTGTATACTTATGATGGTTGCCAAGTTAGTTAGTTATTATACCTTTATATTTATACTGCCTCCTGTCTAATGGTCGCAAGCGCGACTGCCGAGCGTGAGGTCCTGGATTCGATCCCCAGGTCGGGCAAAGTTTTATTGGGTTTTCCGTGTGGAATTTCTCAGTAACAGCTCGGAGAGTCTGGATTTGTCGGCTGTCCCATTTCAAAACCTAGTAAGGGACACTTTTTTATAAAAATCGTTTTATTTCATAGTCTTGCTAACCTAGTGAGTCTCTACCAAATACAAAAACACCAGCGTTGAAAACTCAAATAATAAGCAGATAGATACATTTAAGTATCGATACCTAGTAAGTACCATTTACTGCCTCTGATCATTTTAAAACCTAGTAAGTCACTTTAACCACATGGTTTTACCTAACATAAATACTTTTCAAAGGCTGACCGATTTCACGTTTATGCGCTCTCCTGTAAAATTTCGTTTTAACCCCTTATTAGGTTTTGAAATGGGACAGCCGTTGTGCCCGGTTGATGGCAATAGGCTCGCCTCCTAGTAAGTGGGATTTATACATAAAGGTGAAATGTGTGTGTACTATACACCTCTGCCCAATCCTTCGGGGGGTACAGGCGTGATGTTATGTGTTTATATGCCTCTGTAAAATATAAGCCTTAACAGTATCATTGTCCAAAATCGAAGTAACACCAAAGTCTGCAATGACTAAAAAGCCTCATCATCAGTAAACGTAATTTCCATACATTAAATTGATGTAGGTATTGATCGCCTCACTGATGGCCTCATTTAAGGAAACGCGAAATTCGCCGCGCACTTCGCCGCGTCATACTGCCATTACATACATACAACTAATGGACTAAGGATCTAGTACAAAATTCACGAAAAAAGTGTTCTGAGTTTACATACACCATCAGAGCGAGCGCTAAAGCACACAGTCATATAAACTTAGAAATAACAACAAACTAATTTAAATCCTATATCGTCATCACAATGCTTAATTTCCTTTCTACTTCACTTTTCGTGACTATGAAAGCCTCAGGCCTCTTTTTCACACAAGTTTTTTCGCCGTAAAAACCTATGGTTAATTAGCCGTGTGTAGGTACGGTCATCAGCGTTATATGGACTACTATAGAAGTTTATTGACAGACACGGCGGCACAACGGCACGTATGCACCGTGGCTACTGCTCTTTTGCGCTCGGTTAGATTTACATTGGTGTTGTATGACAGTCTATAAGAGTTTGTTACCGGCACCGGACATTTTCGCGACGGGCAATTATTGCGTGACAGCTTTTCAACGCTGATTGTTTTGTAAAATGGATATAAATTAGTACCTCCTAATATGGCGACACCAGGAAACGGCTAAGTATAGAATTTCATCGGCACGAACGACCCACAACAGAGGCATCAACATACGAAGATTCGACTGCACCCATTGACGTAGTCAATTGGGGCCTAAATCTCCTTAAAGAAATCTTGATAAATTACAACTAAACCAAGACCGAACCAACAAGATGATGAATCCACCAAGCTCTCGTGTAATAAGTACACTGAAAGAATAGCACTACCCCAGCTCTTCCCGTGGGTGTCGTAGGTGACTAAGGGATTCTCTAGAGGATAGACAGCAGCATTCTCTGACTTTAACAACCATACTGCGATCGCCAACCCGCCTGCCAAGCGTCGCGATTATGGCAAACACCCCTTTTGGGGGAGGCCTATGTCTAGTAGTGGACGTCTTTCGGCTGAATGACGATGTAGGCCGTCCCGTTCATTCAAACAGTTTTCAATTTCAAAAGCCGTCAAAGGCTTTGATACGAAAAACAAAACCAATCATTTTGTCAATTTTCGTAAACAAAAACTGACTGAGGGTTGTGGTTAGTTTGCGTTTGGCAACAGTTTTGTTAGTCGAATTGTTTCCCTGTTCTACGTATCAGTGTACATTCGGCTCCAACATTTTCGGGCGCTGAGCCGAGGTCCATGTGTTTCTAAGTAAACGCATATCCAATGGATTCTAATCATCATAATATATGTTTGAATTATCCGCTTTACGCTCCGCATCTCCATATACAGGACCATAGTAATCACAGGTTGTGTCACAATACCTAAAGGGGCTATCCCTCTGAATAAAACGGACTCTGTCAATAGACAAAAGGAACATTAAAATAAAGGAGTTTAAGGTTATTTTACCTCACAACTTAACCGTTTAAGCGCAATTCAGATTACGCTTTACTATTTCGCTGTATAGTAAAGCATATTGCGTCATAAGCAATCTAAATAGCATGGCATTCTCACGCTATATCGCAAGCCGGTTTACTATTTATAGCAAGTCATTTGACGGCGATCCTTATGGACTAGTGGTAAATTCTACTAAATTGTTAGAATTTCAATCGAACCGCAGCTGCACCATAGTTATTTGACCGTTATCTCTATAATAGAAAAAGTCAAACGGCCGTGGTTCAGCTGCGGTTTGATTGCGATTTTAAACAATTTTGTTATTAGAATTGGCCTTCTGCAAGCCTAACCTGCGCAGCGCGACAAAATCTTGCGGTCACGTTATCTCGTGCTCAGACGAGATAATGTATGCGTTATCTCGGCTCGATACGAGATAATGCAACGAAAAAACTATTATGCGCTGTGCATATTAACTTGGTTTGATGCATGCAGAATAGTGCGTGAGTACCCTAATCCGTATGTTTTTACACATAATTATCATCACGACAGTTGTTTGGCTAGCGAGAACAATTTTTACCACAAAAATGAGTATCCCTCCTTTTGCGCATTTCCATTCCCATCTAATTAACTTTCAACGTGACAAAAAAGCAATTACTGAAAAGGCTCGTATTTAACATCTAACTACAAACGGCACCAGAGCACCGAGAAAAACCCGCTCAGCCATAAATCCGACCGATTAAAACCGGATAAAAGCAGATAAAACCAGCCGTAACCGGTACGAACCGGTTTTTCAAAATTACCGCCGACGGGATAACACCGTTGCGGTAACGAGTGGCAAATGGAAATAAATTGCCGCCACACTCGAACGGTTTTTGTAGAATGTCGCAAGAGGGCGCTTTGCACGCGACATGTTTACTGTCGTGTCGTGTGAACGGGAGCGGAGCGAAATTATATCGGATTTGTTTAGATACAGACGAAATGTTTCCGCTCGTTAGTTCCAGAAAATTCGTTGTGGAAGGATTGTTATAATTGTTTTGAGGGAAATTGTTGGCTATAGCTCAGAATTACATAGTAGAGAATATTATCATTTCTACCTCGTTGTTTTTTTTATTTGGGTCGTTAGTCTAGTAGTCGCAAGCGCGACTGCTGAGCGTGGGGTCCTGGGTTCGATCCCCAGGTCAGGCAAAGTGTTATTGGGTTTTTCCGTGTGAAATTTCTGAGTTGCGGCTCGGGGTGTGGATATGTGGCCGGTTGATGGCAATAGGCTTGCCCCCTATTACCTACATGGGACTTAAACATATGTGAAATGAGGGTTAACTATACACCTCTCCCTAACCCTTCGAGGATTATAGGCGTGATATTATGTATGTTATGTAAAAGCTAATAAAAATTTCTAATTAAAATTTTCAGGCGTTTTGGTTTTGTTTATACTTAAAATAATGTTGAATATCTTAAGCTGACGCCTGTGGCTTTGTTCGCATGATTTGTCGATAGCAAGTATCATAATCATAAGATGTGCTTTTCCGTATTTCAAGCTACCTTTGTGTCAAGTTTCATCAAAATTAGTTTAGTACTTTAGTCTTAAAGAAGTATGTAACAGAGAGACATACACCCCCTTATTACAAAAGGTGATCGAAGAAAAACCTAGGTTTGAAGATAGCCCCATCTCTTTTTGTTGTACGACATAGGAAAGAGATAGGTATATTTTAAACCTGGGTTTACCTTAGTCTTGGTTTAAACCATCTTTTGTAATAAGGCCCACAAGGTTTGTTGGGGCAATTCAGGATATGAGATAAACTCGTTTACTTAAATGAATTTTCCCCAGAATGTATCGTCAAAATAATACGACGCAGACTGAAGTGAGGGGCAGAAAAATGGCGTCGCTTTCTTCTTACCAGTAATTAAAAATATCATCACATTCTAAGGTAAACCATTTGACAGAATTTACCCCATATCCGGGTTTGCCCCAACGCATTACACTCACTTTCGCATTAACAATATTACAACACAGAATAAAATAATAGAGCAGTTTCAACAGAGAACCGTAATTTCAATCGTATTACAAAAACAGCAATTATGAAAGTTAGCCATTCATATCATTTGTATGAATAGAAGCGTGTTGACGTTGAGCGATGGTTCCAACTTTGGTAATTAAACTATTACTAGACATGTAGTTAGAGGTTTTAATTACTTGCTTAGCTTAGAATTCAATAGACTATATTATTGGTACAGTACCCACTGGACCTTCAAGATTGTGTTGCCATTATTTCAAAGACGACAAAAAGAAGCTCATAGTTTTTTTTTCTTAGAATAGAATAGAATCTTTTTAGGGTTCCGTACCCGAAGGGTAAAACGGGAACCTATGACTAAGACTCCGCTGTCCGTCTGTCTGTCACCAGGCTGTATCTCATGAACCGTGATAGTTAGATAGTTGAAATTTTCACAGATGATGTATTACTGTTGCCGCTATAACAACAAATACTAAAAAACAGAATAGTAATGGTACGGAACCCTTCGTGCGCGAGTCCGATTCGCAGTTGGCTGGTTTTTTTAAAAAAAAAATCCGGGTCACCTTTGACCGTAGTCGCACTTGATGATAAGCGCAGACAAGGTCTAAGAAGCAGCACACACGAATCCAAGTAGCAAAGATATAGAGGGATTCTCCTATACCCCTCTCTCACATACCCACGACGGAACATAGTAAACGTCTTGATAGCGACTATAATGTTCAGGTGGTAGGTAGCCAGATGGACCATATAGATCCTACCACCACGAGTGCTGGGTTTTGTTGAGTCTTACAAGACGCGTCTATTATCAGCATGTGGTGAGGAAGTTTTAAACCTACTCAAGCCCATCCCTAAATCGGGATAAAACTGAGAGAAAAGTATTCAGGAAGATATTGCGATCAGATAAAAGAGACGACAGCTGCTAGAGGGTGAGGAAGAATAGAGAGGTGGAAGAGCTTTTCGCCAAGCTCAACATTATAGGCAAGGCATTATAGGCAAAACGCAAAGGCTTCGATGGTTCGGTCATGTCGTCCGGATGGGAGCTAGTCGGTGAAGCGAGCATACCTAAACCGCCCAACAGGACACCGCCAGGTTACCCAGAAGAAAAAAGAAGTTGACAAGGATTTGCGCGAACTCCAGCTCTTAGACCGGCAAGAGTCCGCGTAATGCAGAAAGCGATGGTGTCTTTTGTTGTCGAAGGCCAAGAACTATTTCGGGGTCCCCGTGCCATCTTAGTAGTAGAAGCCATTATTTACATTTGGATTGTGTGGTAAACGGCAAAGAATGAACAATCCCCTCTTTACCCCTGGGTTTTCCAAAAGGCGGATATGGGATCACAAATACGACTGCCAAGCGTGGTAATTATGATAAGCACAGGCGCATGTTTAGCGGTGGATACTTTCGGGTTGATGCAGATGTTATAATGATAATGTATTTTGATTATGAATGGTGGCCGGTTTTTGGTGGTCGACTCAATTGCCGGCATTCAGAAACTCTTCTTTTCTCGTATCGGCATGAGCTATACGATAACAGCTCATGCCATGGTGAAAAGTTTAGCCAGTCAGCAAGGTTGGTAGCGGGGCTGACTGCCCAGGGTGCGCCGGACGTACTTAAATATTATCACTTGTGGAGGCACCTTTAATACACACCCCAGAAAGTGCTAATTATCTCTAGCTTATGTTGAATAAAAGCTATTTTAATTTTAATGATGTTATTATTATATTACGTTTTTGCCGTGAATGACGAAGGCTGATTGCACATGAGCCACACTTAGTTGCTCAAGACATTGTTTGTTGATTGTTATTTATCAAATCAAAACATTTATTTTTGTATTATAACTTTCGTGAGACACATTCATATTTATGATCATTTACGGTTTACTCACGTGCATTTTTCGGGATTGCCCGACTAGTTTCGGACCCAAACGGAGCCCTTAATCATGAGCTGAAAACGCGGCGAGGTCGCGAGACGGTTCGTCTCGCGACCTCGCCACCTCGCTAGTCGGGCAATCCCGAAAAATGCACGTGAGTAAACCGAAAATGATCATAAATAAAAATATTTATTTGCTGAAATATGGTACATAAGCTGTTACAGTTTTGTTTCAGCATATCCTGCCATAACATGGCGTGCAAATGTATTCACAATCAGCGATGTCAATTAATCTAACTTACAAATTACAGATTCTATTGATTTATCTTCTAAATAGTCCTTAATGGTATAATATCTTTTAAACAGTAATAGTTGGAAAAGTATTTTTTTAAACATTGTCTGCGGTAAGTCTTGAAAACTATTAGGTAAATAGTTGTAAATAATAATCGACATGCAGTATACATTTTTCTTAACCTGTTGCGTCCCGCGTGTCGTCCCAGGACGACACCGCTATTTATGATTATTTACGGTTTACTCACGTGCATTTTTCGGGATTGCCCGACTAGTTCGTCTCGCGACCTCGCCGCGTGTTCAGCTCATGATTAAGGGCTCCGTTTGGGTCCGAAACTAGTCGGGCAATCCCGAAAAATGCACGTGAGTAAACCGTAAATAATCATAAATATGAATGTGTCTCACGAAAGTTATAATACAAAGACACCGCTATTGTTTATCTATTGCATCTATAATTACGGTGATTGATTAATTCAATAATTGGATAAGTTTTTAAACTGACATGGTCACTAACACAATCATTAGAACTTAGAACGGAATATTTACCATGTTTATTATTTTTTATGAGTATATCGGAAACTCATAACAAATAATAAACATGGTAAATATTGCGTTTTAAGTTTAATTAATTGTAGTTTTATTGGTGGTAGACGAAATCTATCTTTATGACGTGTTCGGTTATTGGGCCTGTGTTTTGTAGTTACAGTTAACGTTAGGTGTTTTGCCTGCAACCAAAAACGAATGGCAACCAACTGTGTCTTTTAACTTAGTGACCTATGTTCAGTAAGCCTAAAAGACGAGATTTCAGGGGGAAAAGCATTAGCGTCCACCTGGTAATTTTTAAGTTAGAAAATTTTGTTTTTAATAACCCAACCCCAAAACGTAGAGCCACATTTGTCATCACTGGAACAATGAGAACTGCCCTTGCAATAAAATAACCCATTAATTTTATTGCTAATTATAAAATTGCCCACCGAGGCACAGACCGAGGCTCATCCGTATGAATTAAAATAAATTACTCCATTGTGTATCGTTGGAATTCATATATTATCACGCACAGTTTAAAATATTATGAGAGAAACGTTTTAAACGGTAACAGGAGTGAGATTGCATCGAAGTGAAAAAAACTCCTGACTTATCTAATTCTTCTCCTTTTTATTTACGAATAGATGGTACTTTTTACTTATATTACTTGAGCCCATTATATGGCCACGCCAATCGTGGCATCGGTGGCATTCTTTATATCCTCAATCGTGCAAGTGTACGAACACTTTGGGCACTCCAGCAAGTGGGACATGTGTGACGGTACAGTGGTGGCGACTAGCGGGGTGCGCCTATAAAAGGGCCGGCACGCTGCACTTCGTCCTCTCACGCGCTTCAGCAACCGCTAGTTAAGTACTACACCTACACCTCAAGACCCTGGACTCCTCGTATCGTATTGTCTAAGAACCACGCCCTGTAAACTAACTTGTAATAATTGTCAAATGTATTGTATGGTTGAAGGTGTTTTCATTATTCTTATGTAAGTACACTCCTGCTAAACTGCTTCTGCTTCTTGCTAGATTCTGATTTTATGTGCACACGCTCGTTAAGGGTTGACTCCTCAAGCCACCCCTAACCCACTAAGCGTGACACATGGTCTGGTCGAGAGCAGCGCACTCGCACTGGGTGTTGGAAGGGTCTATTATGACCCATTGTGTTTGCAGCGGCCTACAATATGGCCGACGTATCTTGGCGAGTGTGAAGTTAGTTGTTTGGCTGCGCAATGAATCTTTTATAAACGCAATTTTCTACTGAGCAGCTAACCAGCTAACTTCAGACTGGCCAAGATACGTCGGCCGTATTGTATTTGGGTGCGCAGTCGATTGCGTGCTTTCCACATAGACTTATCAAATTAGTCAATATCAGAATCATTAATTCAAATTGGACTACTAATTAGATTTTGCACGTCATTTACAAAGTCTTTCCCTCTTCCTTCCCCGCTTCGTATTTTGACACAGTTTTGTGTCTCGAGACATTAAACTGTGACCACAGTGACCAGTGAAATCTGTAACTGATCTTACCGAGGGAAAGTTTAAAGCCCATATTAAACGTGTCCTTATTCAAAAAGCATATTACAAGACAAAGGACTACGTCGACGATAAAGGTGTTCGGAAATAACTCCTTCTGCACATGTGGCTTCCCTGGTACCTCATTAACGTCGTATGTGTATGTCTATTATCTAACCTCATTACGATTAGCTTTCTTCTTTTAGTACTACCGTTACTCTCAAGATATCTTTAACTTATTATTCAGTGATTTCCTTTGTAATGCGTTTTGATGACAATTAACCATGTCAGTTGTTTAATATATAGTTTAGCGTTTTTGTAAATGTGAGAGCTTTGTAGACTTGCTAGATGCCTGGATACCTAGTTAATTTGTGACCATATTTTTCATTTTGTTTTTTTTGTGTGGTTCCTGCTCTTGAGTCTACTTTGGTCTCTCATAACTATTCTAGGTTATAACTGTACCCACTCAAATTGTTAAAGATATGGATTTTAAAAGAGTAACCATGGAGTTTCTTGCCGGCTCTTCTCCATAGGAAACGACTAATTGGAACCGTGCACCTAAATTCGACTTTTCATAAGCGCCTGTAATGGTTTATGTGAAATAAAAACTTTTGATTTTGATTTTGACCAGTAATTACGACCCCTTGCACCAAGCTACGAGACGGTCGCTCGAGCGATCAAGATGGTGGCTGTAAACATATAGCGACCAATTGTGTCTGAAGCAACTTAGTGTGTCCCATCTGCAGACAGCCTTATTCTCCCATATCTACAACCGTCCACAGCTACACAACTAAGAGCTCTTACACACGAGCGGCATGTTCCCAACGGCAGAGTTAACTGCAGCCGTCGACGCGCGTCGGCGGCAACTGTCGACGCGTCGACGGCAGAAGTCGACGGCAGCAGTCGACCTATAGCGACACTTGCAGTTGTTGCCGCTGCCGCTGATCTTCGAAGTTGAAATGTTGACTGCTGCCGTCGACGGTTGCCGCCGACGCGCGTCGACGGCTGCAGTTACCTCTGCCGTTGGGAACATGCCGCTCGTGTGTAAGCTCGCTAAGATCACTAGCTCCGCAACTGCTTGTACATAATTTACTCTCCCCTCCCCTCCAACCCCTCCCCCTGTTGACCCGCGACGGCTACAGAGTTCAGACGTAATTTAAAAGAAACACTCGGAGCACTTTATTTTTTCTTCTGATGTATAATTTTGTCAATTACGTTTTTATTTTAGGTTGGTGACTCCGGTGCTTATGTATTGAGAGTAATGGTAATGATTTAGGTGTTAACAAGGTCTAAATTTATTTTGAAGTGAAAAGGTTTGTTGCTTTGTATTGCTTAGGAATGTATTGGAAGATATCACGAGTTTTTTTTCTTTGAGTAAACTTTATTAAGACCAAACGTAAGTAAATCTGCGCTCCGTTCCTATATTCACTCAAGGATCGTTTTGCTTACCAATGGCATAAAGTGTGTTTGCTGTTGCACTAAGGAAAATTGTCAAAAATACCCCCTCTTCTCCGAGTGGCAGTCCATTTTGATTTTTGACTTGCCCAATAATGTAGGTTTTCACTGTAAATGTTACATGTTTGGGACGAGGATTACTTTTTTATTTGCAAACTGACAATCCTCATCTATTTCATTAAAATAATGATGTCAAGTATTGCCTTAATTCATAAAAGGGCAAATTAAAAAAAACTTTGCTTTTCAAGTAGGGATATCCTTTTTTTACCCAACTTCTTATCTGGCCCAATAGTTTAACATGGTCAATTAATCATTTAGCAATGCAAGAAATTGGTTAAAAATTAATAAATGAAAAGTAAAGTTTTTTAAAACAACACCAAACGTACTGTGTAATTAGGGTTCCGTACCCAAAGGGTAAAACGGGACAATATTACTAAGGGTCCGCTGTCCGTCTGTCTGTCCGTCTGTCACCAGACTGTATCTCATGAACCGTGATAGTTAGACAGTTGAAATTTTCACAGATGATGTATTTCTGTTGCCGCTATAACAGCAAATACTAGAAAACAGAATAAAATAAATATTAAAAGGGGCTCTCATACAACAATCGTGTTTTTTTTGCCGTTTTCATAGATACGGAACCCTTCGTGCGCGAGTCGGACTCGCGCTTGGCCGGTTTTTTATTTTTCTATTGATTTTAAAACCATTCGGCAGTTAGTTTTTTGCATGGATGCTATTGACAGATCACTTGCTTTAACGGTCAAGAAAAACATCGTGAGGAAACCTACACACCTGAGAGGGCTGCAAAAAGTTCTCAATGGTATAATTATGTAGTCCGCCATACAGCACCAGGCTATCATGACGGACTAAGCCCTAAACCCTTTTCATTTTGAAGAGGCCCGTGCCCATCCTTAAAACAATAATGGTCTGATCATGCTGCTTTACTTGTAATTAACTTGCAGACCAGTAAATGGCACTTTCTAATATGTTTACTCTTTTTGGGTCAGATCGGTTCCAAATTCTTTGCACTCAATGTCGAGAGCCAATTAGAGCCTAAACGTCCTTAGGGACGGTCGTGTTAAAGTGGAGTCGACGACCCTGTACTTAAGGAGCCTGAATCCAAACAGTTACCTAAGTAAATTGCCCAACATATTGGGGTGTTTTTTTTTCTTCTTGGAAATTAGATATACAACGTGTAACAAACATAACCAGAAACATCAGACACACAAATTAAGACATCAAATTAAAAGCCCAATACAATAGCAAAAAGTTGACTTGGTATATTTTTTTAAGAAATTAGTATTGTGTTGTCGTTCCTAACTGCATTTGATATTCTATCTTTTTGCCTTGACAGTTTGTGACGGAAGTAATTCGTAGAATGGCTAGTAAAATGAATTTTAAAGAAACGCGTTCTCTTATTGATCGGTTAATTAGTCAGATTTCTGGTATCTATTTGCAAAGTGCTCTATGATTTTTCTGTAAGGAAAGTCTCAGCAGCCTGGAGTTTAGAATAATAATTATTCTAAACTCAAAAAGACTATTGCCATTTGTCGGGCACAATAATTGTGCCCGACAAATGACAATAGTCTTTGACTCAATACCATCATAGGCAAAATGTGGGTATCCATATCCACAACGGTACACTTTCTATTCCTGCTTCTTTGAGGAATTAATCAATTTAACTATATAGAAGTTGATCAAACACAGCCTTTTGATAAGCTATTCTATCGAGTATAAAAGTGCCTCAAAACGTCTCAAAATAAAGACATCTGTAAATAAATCAAGACACGACTTGATTTTGACTTACGACAACTCTTGAGATTTTCTTCTTTCAACACCAACTTAAAAGTAATCAAAGACAGCTTCAACTTTATCAGTATAAGAAATGCAGTTGATTTATTCCGGTTTCTTCAACCAATCAGCGTCGGATCTTATCCTACGGAGCCATCTAATTGGCTGACTTGCGACGAGTAAAGTTCAAAATGTGTACGATAACGTAATAAGATTATTGCGACCCGCGACGTTGCTTGTAGAAGTAATTCTGTTTCTCTGTATTAGGTTAAAGGATATGTGAGGTAATAAACGCTTCCGTCAAAGAGTTTTATGCTAGAATTCTCTGTGAGTGCTGCAGTATATCAGGAATTAGAAAGTTAAAGTTGGACTTTTAATTTGATGCAGCAACTTGACAGTTGGAGTCCAGTTTTTGATAGTTTTCATACAGAATTGTTTTATATAATTTTTTTATTACTTTTCCTTAATTTGCAAAATTTTATTATTGTAAATAATATTTTGTTTTTCTTTGTATAGACTCAATTAATTTATTCACCTCACAGACAAAACTGTGTTGCTGGGGAGCTTGTTGCGCCGTTTCTTTTTCACAGCATAAACACTAGGAAGCGGTGAAGGGAAGGCTTTTTTGGGGCTGTCTTTTGAAAGATTGACGTTGAATAAAAAACTTTAAATAAAAGTAAAAACCGACTTCGAAAAAAACTAAAAGAAGTAATGTAATTACCATCATATAAAATTAACAGTTTCAGAAGTCGGTGGATTCTATTTGTTTCAGTGTAGAATTGCACCGACTTCTGAAACGGTTAATTTTATACTTATTATGGTAATTATTTAACTCCTTTTAGTTTTTTTAAGTCAGTTTTTACTTTTATTTTAAGTTTTTTATTTAAAGTTTTTTATTAAATACGTTTTAGTGCCATTAATTACACGGTTTAAGACTTCAAATTTAAATGACACGGTTGCGTAATCTTTCCAAAAACTATGTAGTTTTCTTTAAGAATAGGTATTAAATATATAATTATCATGACGGCTCCTTACATATACATACAATCTTCTTTGTTCTTGGCTAATGTTTCTGTGATGATAGTTAAAACAGAGATTGAAAGTCCTCATCAAAACTATTGCATAACCACAAACTAAAACGTCATGTAAGTTTGTTTTTGTTGATTTTTTCAAAAAGCGCCGAAATTATTTCGATAAAATTTATACGGGACTACCTTTGAAGTATGGCCTACCAAACAAAAAAAGAACCATCAAAATCCATTCATAATTAGCGGAGATATTTACAATAAAAAACAACATTCAGACGAATTGAGAATCTCCTCCTTTTTGAAGTTGTTAAAAAGAACTAAGTAATTCTAGTCTGTTATGAATAAATGAGTTTTGAGTTTGACAAAAAAAAGGGTTACAGGCGTTATGTTATTTTAAAATATTATTACTAAATCTGGAATATGCTTGGCCTAAGAAGGATACCTACGTAATAAATATTTCGGCGCTTGTTTTACTTAAGAAAATCAACACAAAAACACGAACAATCTCTTTCACACATCTCGTAAGCATTCATTTTCTTGAATTTAATACCTTGAATATATTCAACCACGTGGGAGCACCCTTTGTCTTGTATATCATTATTTGCTCACGTTATTCAAACATTTATGTGCTCTCATTCTCACGAGTTTTACATACAAAAGATACAATTTAGTTAATTAAGTACGTCGTCTGTCTAGAGAGAGATCTTGTTATGTTGCTACTGAGAGTCGAATGATGTCGGATAAAGTAATAAAATTATACAAGACTAAGTACTTAAATTGAAGAAAAAGTCAACTTCCCTGATTACTGCTCGAAACGAAGATTGAATTTGTACAGTACAAGATCTGAAGTACTGTTCAGACTACGCTATACGATGTATAATAAAACATATTGCGTCATAAGCCATAACTATATGTATAAGGTCCAATCTAAATACCTGGACCAACTTTTACAGATCACAGTACTCATGAATATGAACAACTTTTAACTCTGGGACTAGCATGACGTTCACACTGTATGCTATATCGCAAGGTTGTCTACTATGTATAGCCAGTTATTTGAAGGCGATCCATTAGGCGATAGACGGGGTAGAAGTGAGGAGGGGCGAGGACCGGACAACCGTACCATATAGCTCTGAAAATCGTTCAAGTTTATCGCGCCCAGCAACCCAGTACTTTATAGCATGGCGTTGTGTGAACGTGTCCATATAGAATGTATACTGAGCGATATCGCTGCGCTATACAGTATTTTCTATAAGCTATTTATTACAACGTAGTCTGAACTGCGCTTAAAGAAGATTGACCAAACACAGTATCGCTTTAAAGTAAAAGAGTATGGCTATAAAAATATACTCATAAATTATAAAATATTTTTTTAATTTCTCTTAGTTCACTCGGTCGAAATCGTATGTGGGGTTTAATATTTTGTATTTAATTAGTTATTTATTGGATTTTATTGCATCCTTTAAAATGGCGTATATTAGTGAAAGCAGTGTTGCCAATTTTAAAAACCTCCCCATAATCGATCGTATGGGATAGTCTATGGAAAGACGCTGAGTTTTAAAAAGAATTTCAACCATGACATTTTTCCTCTTTATTAATATTATTATTTAACAGAATTAAAATACTATTTTGTTTCTTTAATTAACATATTTAATTAATATTACTTTACTTATTAAATCATTCTTTAGTTGACAAATCACTTACGGTCAGGGTGATTTAGATTAACTGTTGGTAACACTGTCACGGCCAATGTGAAAGTTGTATCTATGGTCATGAATAAAAACTATTAAAAAGAAAAAAAAACAATGTCAAAGGTGAGCTGTCAAAAGCTTCACTGTCAGTTTGTCTAACAAACAAAGCATCGTGTTGTTTTAATTGTTGTGTTTGTTGTGTTAATAAGTATCTTATCATTGCGTTGAGTCCGTGTCCAGTCGCGTCTTCAGATTCTTGCACGATTAAGCACTCTTTTGAAGACCATTGTGTTGTTCCTGTGCTGGTGGTGTGGATTGTGTAGAACCGATTACGGTCCGTGTCCTCTGTGCAGTAAATCAACAAAGATTTTGTGGTGTCTAAGTTGGGCTCAATTTAGGTCTGTTGAGCCGCCGGCTCCGTTTTTAAACGACATATTTTATGAATATTATATTAAAGACAAATAAAACTATTTCATTGCTCTATTCAAGCATTTTTATTTTCTACTTCCTATAGGTACAAACCTACATTCAGCATGACCTATGAAATATTATTAATTTGGAATCATTCATTGGTTTCTAGAATCTGTTTTCTGTTGTTTTATGTGAATTCAAATCATATTGTTGTAACGGACTGATTTTTTTGGTGAAATGTTTGTTACAAAACTAACCTCAAAACTGAACAGAAAATGAAAGAACAACAAAAACCCCACAAAATAAATTGATAATATTTATTTCCTATGAAAGTACGACATCACCCCTCTTTTATATCCAATTTATGCTACCATACAAACATTTTTGATGCGCAACGACGGTCAGAAGAAAAATGGGCATTCTCCTTTATACAAGACTAAGTACTCACATTAAAGGAAACGTTAATTACCCTGATCAGCGCACGAAATGTAGATTTTACTTGTACAGTACAAAATCTGAGGGCCAATTTTACTAAGGCTTATTTCACACGTACCACAACTACACCACAACCACACAACTACACCACAACCACACAACTACAACACGTGGGCGGGCACTAATTTTTTATTTTTTTTATTACTTGACCTGCGTTTGGCCGCCATCTCGCTTGATGTAAAGCGATGATGGCGGCGGATGGCGGAATTGGTATGAAAATAAATAGTTTAACTCACACGGACCACATTTTATCGCCAAAGCTGCAGCGACACTATTCACACGTAACCACTGCTTGACCACTTTTTGTCGCTGCGATGTGGTGTGGTTTAGTTACGTGTAAATTCTCCCTAACAGGTACATTGATTAATTGCTACCACACCAAAGCCGAACCGTTCATACAATTTTCGTTTACAAAAACTGTCAAACAGTTTCACAAACAAAAGAAAAACCAAACATTTTTCAGTTTTCGTAAACGAAAACTAACTGATGGTTGTGTACGTTTGCGGTTCGCAACAATTTTGTTGATAGACTTGGTTTTGTAGGTCGGGTTATACAACGTTATTTTTAGTATATACAAAAACCGAGACACCCCAACAAGATTTTCGTTAGAACTGCCTGAATATGTGTTTTTTTTTAATAAATCTCCAAGTTACACCTTAGTTTATGTCGCGTTAAGTTCCCTAGTAAAGTGTTAGAATAGAATAGAATAGAATAGATAAATTTATTTGCAATGAATGTAGGTATAGAAATCAGGTGTTACATTTTGATGGCGAATCCTTGTACATTCTGCCTTAAATAGCATGCAAATTACACAAAACAAAAATTTACAATAACTTATCGACTAAGAACTCTTTCACAGAATAATAAGATTTTTCTAATAATAATGCTGTTAAGTGTTTTTTAAATGTTCTCATGGGTTGTTCTTTTATATTATTTGGTATTTTATTAAAAATTACAGGTGCCATACAAATAACATTTTTTTTCAACAATGAAGTTTTGTATACTCCTGTGCACAACAAATTCTGATATTGTGACCTCATTTCTGTAGTTCGTTTTCTAGTGTCGTTCAAGGTGGCAAAAATACTTTTATTCGCTTTGACAAATATAGGTAATTCCAGAATATAGAGACATGGGAAGGTTAATAACTTATGCGACTTAAATATAGGTAGGCAACTGTCTGTAACTTTTAGACTAAATATAGCTCTAAGGCAGCGTTTTTGGGCTTTAAAAATGCTTTCTTTTTCACTGCAATTTCCCCAAAATATTACACCATATCTCAAAACGGAAACGACTAGGCCATGATAGGCAACTAATATTGTTGGCAGATTAACCTTTTTGGATAAGTTATGCAAAATATATGCCGTAGTACTTAATTTTTTGCAAATGTCCTCCGCTTGAGACTTCCATGTTAGTTGGCTGTCGATTAAAATTCCTAAAAAATTTGTGGTATTTACTCTGTCTACAGTTTGACCATTGTGATTTATATTCATGTCTTTCGCGGCTATGCGTTGGTAGAAATGCATGATTTTAGTTTTATCAAGATTAATTATTAAATTATTATGATTGAGCCATGTTATTAAAGTCCTAAGTGCATTGTTAATATCATTTTCATAGGATTGTTTATTGAGACATTTAATCATTGATGTACTATCATCGGCAAATAATACCATCGGATGGGGTATTTGACGTGGTAGGTCATTTATATACAATAAAAATAATAACGGTCCGAGGACGCTACCCTGCGGAACACCATATTTAATTTCTCTATAGGAAGACTTGTATTTTAATTCATTTTTAGTTTCTGTGCATACTCTTGATATCTCCGTATATTGTTTACGACCAGTCAAATACGATTTTATTAAATTATGGGCATTACCTCGAATGCCATAAGCGTACAGTTTATATAAAAGGGTTTCATGGTTTACATAATCAAACGCTTTTGACATATCTGCATATATTGCACATATAGGTACTTTTGCATCAACATTTGGCATTATTTTAATAAGAAAATCGAAAATAGCCATATTAATATTTTTGTTTTTCCTGAAACCCTTTTGTTCGTCACATAATATATTGAATTTTGTTAAGAAATTGTAGATTGATTCGTAGATTATTTTTTCTATTACTTTTGAAAACACAGGAATTAAAGCGATTGGTCTGTAATTTGACACGTCTTCCTTGCAGTTCTTTTTGAAGAGCGGTTTTACTATGACGGTCTTTAGGCTTTCAGGAAATACTCCAGCATTTATACTTACGTTAATAATATGTGTTAAAGGAGCAGCTATAGGGATAGAGACAAATTTTATAACTGTCGTTGAAATGCCGTCATAACCAAAGCTTTTTCTATTTTTTAAGAATTTTATCACTCGTGTAATATCTTGAGGGATAACTGGAGACATAAATATTGAATGTGGATTGTTATCTATTTCAATAATTGTTAAATGCCTGAGATGTGGCATAATACACGGAAACTGACCGAGCGGACGAATTCAAGCCTCAAGGTGTCTATTTCCGTCAACTGTTATGGGTATAAACCTACTGAAAAAAAAAAATGAAATTTATGAAAAAAATAAAATAAAAAAAAGTGGTGAAAAAAATATGTCAATCGATTCTCCTAGTGATTCTGAACAAACTAGTTTCAGGTTTAGTATATACTAAAACTAAGCTTGTATAGGATTCCTTCGAATTAACTGGCGAATCTTTACCACGCCGTATACTAAATGTTACAAAGACAAAAAATCAATGGGCAACATAGTCCTAGTGTCAAAATGTACCAAAGTCTTAATGTATATGAATGTGCAAATGACAAAAAATAATTGTGATATAATGCGTAAGGGTCTAATTGTTAGATTGTAAAAATATACAAAAGATAAAACATAATTGTGGCAAAATGCATCGGGGTCCAATTGTCACACAGTCAGGATTCGAACCTGCAAACCTGGCCTTCGAAGGTAGGATCACTAACGACTGAGCCTACATACACCTATCTGCTACTTACTTGATATCAACATACTTCTCTGCACTGGATATCTAATTAAAATCTCTTCTCTATCTAATCTCTTTGAGTATAAATTAATACTCCTTGAAAGTCCGATATCCTTGAAAAAGATGATTGAAATGTCATTTCATTTGTTCTGTTCTTTGTCAATCATTCTCCAAACCCATTTTGTTACAATGGAGGAGAATAGTTTAATTTTTTCCAAAAACCAAAAAGGAAACGACTGCGTGTTAGTTGATTCTTATAGACTGAATTTCACCAACGGGCATTTGGGCAAAATTACATTTTGGCACTAGGCAATTTGTACAATTGAACATTACAGCTTTAATGTATTCTATCATAGCGGCAATTTCACAAAATGACATTTTGTTGGCACTAGGCAATTTGTACATTTTGACACTAGGACTATTTTGCCCATAATTTTTTTGTCTTTGTAACATTTAGTATCCGGCGTCATCTTTACAGGGTTGCTAGGTATCAATAATAGAACATTTTCAAATAAAATTATATACCATCCGCGAGGCCTAAGCTGAGCTTTGCATGTGTGTGAGAATGAATGCAGACGCGTCCTTTGCTTGGTTTAAACCGGTTTATACTGCTTTTTGGCAATCGATTCTATGAGCACTCACACAAATGCATAGCTCAGCTTACGCCTCGCCAGTTGTACCTAACTAAACTGTAGTTAATAATAGCGAAGAGCGCGCACGTAGTGGGTAATCTTATAATTCAAGTAACTAAAGTTTTAGTATCTCTTTAATTTGAATGTATGATCCCTTGATATCAATGATACATTGTAACCTGTGAAGTTTCGTACCAACGGTTTTCGATACTTTTCACCAGAAAAACTTTTGGTGAACTAAAATAATTATTATCATTAATTAATCATTCCATTTTAGATTAAAGTTGTCCCTCGTATGCCTTTCAAAGGACCGAACTTCTTCCGCACGGAAGATGAGCCGTGACTTCCTAAAGAGATACAAAAAGTTATCATCAAGTGCCTATTTATGCATTTTCTTTCGAGAATAACTGTTGACAGCGTTTTAAGGTAAGCAGTAGTGATGCACGTCGTCGATAAAACTGATATAATTTAGTATTTGAATTATACTTTAATCGTATGTTCAAGCCTTATATTGATACGAAGGAAACCTTTTATGTATACGCTTAGATACGATATAATTCAATAATAATTTATTCTTAACAAGAGTTCATTCATTCATACATACATAACATAAAACTTATCATCATGCCTGCATTCCCCGAAGGTTTATGCAAAGGTGAATAGGCCACCCACATTTCGCCACAAGTCCCATGTAGTAGGGGGCGCACCTATTGTTATCAACTGGGTACAAATATTTCACACGGTGAAACTAAATAACATTCTGGGGGTCGAAGGATCTCATGCTCAGCAGTCCTGCTTTCGACCACTAGACCAACGAGGCAGTCATATTCTTTCTTGCTATCTTTTCAGCTTTGTCTAAGGGTGCATTTAAAACAGACTCCTTTTTTTTCTATTTCACTTGTATAGATGGTCCTAGGGGACCGTTTCTACGTAACCAGTCAGATATTGGTGAGACCTGAAGGGTCTCCAGCCAGTGGGGGGAAGTAAAATACTTAACCTAAGCTAACTACTTATACTACACTAACATCATGACTACCTGCAACTACAGCACTAAGGGCGACCCCTAGTGGGACTTGGACCTCGGCTTAGGGCGGTGCTGGCGTGGACATAGGGGGCGGAGACAGCTTGATGAGGGCTGAATTATCGGTGTGACTGCGGAGTCTGAAGAGACAACCGGCTCTACGACGGGAGAGCTCGGTGGATCGTGACCGGAAAACAGACTCCACGTGTAACGATACTTAAGTACCTCCGGCGCACCCTGAGCAGTCAGCCTCGCTACCAACCTTGCTGACCATCTAATCTTTTCACCACGACATGTTCTCAATAGCTCGTGCTCACAAGAGAAGAGCTTTGTCGTGAAATACAAAGCAATACACACAAAAGAAAAACAGAAACAAACAATTAAACATCACAGTTCTATCTGACAAGATTCAAAAAAAGATTGCTTTCAATTCAATTCAAAGGAACGATGAATGGAAACGAACGACTGAACGAATAATGGAATTCATTCGCGAGCTGATTGAGTCGTTCGCGATAACTTTAGGAATAAAACCGACGTTTGGTTGGTCATAAATTTAGTCCGATTAGATTTAACTGACTGCGCGAAGTTAGTACGTATGTTGAATGACAACTTTGGAGCGGCTCGACCCAATTTTGGGAGCTTTGAATTTAACTGCTATAACTTTTATTTGTGCTTGTGTGTGTATGAATGTACTTCAACTCTCGTCGGTTCTGTAAAACGCAAGACTTGACTGCAAAGTGGAGGAAAAATTAAGCATATTCTGTATAATGATGACGATATCAAACTGCAATTACCAACTCTGATAAGCTTTGATTATGATAATCCTTAAAATATCGTTCGTCTATGGGAAAAACCTAAAACCAGCAATAGAATTTTGTGAATACTTACTATTGATATTAAGTTACATACGTGTATCTACGATAAGTTTAGTCAAATAGTATAAAAACAAGCGTGTCATACACATTTTTGGTCCACCTACTTTAACTTAAAAATACACAAAGTATTTTTGTTTTATAATTGACATCATCCATTATCTTCTCATATTTGCATGTTGTAGGTATGTGAGTGAATAAAGTCCACAACATTAATAAATTATACCGGCAACAGAAATACATCATCTATGAAAATTTCAACTGTCTAACTATCACGGTTCATGAGATACAGCCTGGTGACAGACGGACAGACAGACGGACAGACGGACAGCGGAGCCTTAGTAATAGGGTCCCGTTTTACCCTTTGGGTACGGAACCCTAAAAAAGAACTGTTCATCTGGGTGATTTAATTTTAAGGTGAACAAAGGATACCAAATATGTCGAATTGCTTCACCCAGGTGAACAAAGAGGAATATACCCTCGCGCGCGTCTTCGCAGTGAGAGGTCGCGCACACGCATCCTGCAAATATTTGCGCTTGTGAGAATGAAAACGGTCGTAAGGAAACTGACTGTAATAGGAGGATTGTTTCTACTGAATGGCATGCAAAATAGGACTAAACTTGCGTTATCTGTTTAACTCTATATCTGTGGTTTATACTAATCACGAAGTTCTATAAGCTGCCTTTAAATAAAACTATACAAAAAATATTAAATTTATTAGTCTGTGAATCATAATGACTGAATAACTCAATTTATCGCATTCTACTACTAGACTGACCCTACCATATTCACTACATCATAGGATATGTGTATGCTTTAGAAAAAAAAATATAAGACCTAAAAACCGCGATTTATTTTATAAACGCCGTTACAAACATTTCAATAAAATATACATCGCTTCAAAACTAAATCCCCTATGATTGCTCCAATCGTTTGAATTCAAACATTTCGTGGCATCCCTATATCGGGGAATAGTATCGGTTCGTGGTAAAAGCATTGTACTCCATACACGCCTCGCTTCCGCACACTTCAAACGTATTCATGTCATGCCCACAACTCTTCAAGCGATCAAATACTTTGCCGATATTGACGACGTACCACAGCCAATACCTAACCTTATTTCTAACACCGAAAGGTGTATTTTTGAGTGATCGGCACTTATTTCGATGGGAAATGTTGATTGCTTGGCGATTAAAAATTGGAATCGTTTTATGCTGGGAGTCGATGCAGAGCCGTATAACACCTTTTAGAAGAATATTGATCTGTTTATGGATGATTGGTTTTCACTTTGATGTGATTGATACGTTTCAGACTACTTCAAATATGATACTGTAGGTTCTCTGTTGGATTCGAAATATTATTAGCCGATTCTTATCTGGCCGACAACCTTTCGCCACTGTTCATTTCGCCGAATAATTAAAACGCCGAATGATTAAAATCCCTAATTATGTTTTGTAACTTTTTGTTACGCCGACTCCGCTGACTAGTCTGCTGGCCACTGTTTCATTAGGCCACTTCGATGGCCCCACCGAATAAACGTGTAAGAGAAAAATGTCAACTTTTCAGGAAAAAATAAAAACGTTTAAACTTCAATAACGCTCATTCCATTGTAAATAGGTATAAATAACGTATCATCGAATTATAGGTAAAAAAATAAACTGTAGACTTGTGTATTTACTTTTTTCTAAATATCAACGTGTTTCAGGAAATTCATGAAAAACTATTTAATGTTAATACTCTTGTGAAATTTGCATGACTAGGTCACAGCAATATATCATTACACGTTTATTCGTGTAATAGTACACAACGAATAAAATGTACTGTAATGTTACACTATTATTCTCCGTAATTCAAGTTTATTTTGAACCCAGCTATAACTATTTACACGCTTGTTTACAGTACATTGTTCTGCTTCTATATGATTGGAAAGATCGTATGCATTTATATTAGTGTTAATAAAATCAGTTTTAATTTATGTAATACATCTTTGTTAATGCAAGGTATAATAATATAAATAATTTCGTAAAACCAAAAGTATTAAATTCTCCACCTCAAGTGTACATTAATTCAAATGTGAAACTTGACGGGAAAGCGTTAGATCCGGTTCCCTCAACTGTCTTCCTGGGCATCACAGTAGACTCTAAATTGCAATGGGGACCTCATATAGAGGCACTTGCAGGCAAACTGAGTTCTGCTGCATTTGCCGTCAGGAAAATTAGGCAGTTGACTGATGTAGCTTCAGCTAGGTTGGTTTACTTTGCATACTTTCACAGTATTATGTCTTATAGCACATTACTGTGGGGTTCGGCTGCTGATGTTGGTACTATTTTCATATTACAAAAAAGAGCAGTCCGAGCTATTTATAATCTAGGCTGCCGTGAGTCGCTTCGTGAATTATTTAAGGAAATAAATATACTTACCCTACCATCTTTGTATATACTTAGTAACACTATGTAATGTACATTCGAAAAAATATTGCCCAGAATAACAAGAAAAGTGACGTCCACAACATACATACTCGCAATAAACACAAGCTAACAGTACCTGGTTTTAGACTAAGACAAACCAGCAAGACGTTTACGGGGAACAGTGTTAGGTTCTACAATAAATCATTTATTAAGAGCATTTTAAATAATTTCTTAAGAGCATTTTGATATCTAAAGCTTATTAAAACATAAATCATTATATCGAAGATAAAGATGCCTGGCGTACAACACCGTCCTGCACGTTGCGATCCTCTGGCCCTGTCTAACTGGTTGGTTGTATGACCTAACATTATTTTTAATGTTTACTTCTAGTATTCTTCTTTTTATTGACTTAAAATAACCCGTACATTATTTGATCAATTTTCAAATATTTTTTTTAAATTCAAATACTGACATTTTTATATTCCCATTATAATTTTATTATTTAATGTATAATACTCTGCCTAAATAGTCTGATATTGTTTTATAATTATAATTTTCATAATATCATTTTCCAATCTATAAAGTTTGAGCATCATGCAGCAATTAATGATACACCTATAATCACATCACATTACTGCCCATTGTCTGGTAGTATGAGTCTGTCATGCTCACTTAAATGTCCTGCTTATGGTGGCGTTGTATATCCTGTCATTGGGTTCCCTGCAATATGGTTGAGCTAAGCGATGCGGATGTGCACGTCATGCTCGTGAACGGTTGCTGTCTGTCGGGACTGGTTAGCCCCTAGCTGCTATGGCAATCCCAGAAGGCATATTTTTCTATTTGTTACTCTTATGTGAGTTTATTTCTTACATTAACCTGCATTATTCTCATTCTATTTCTCACACTACTGTAATGGAATTGTCATGAACTACTATTTTGAAAAGAGTATTCTTGGAGTTTTGAGCTCTTCTCCATGCAACCTACCTTTTGGAACCGTGCACCTAGTTTTGACGTTTTAAAAGTGCCTGTAATCTAGTCTATTTGAAATAAAAAACTTTGAATTTGACTTCAAAAGGATGAAATAAAATACAGATATTATAAAGAAAATATAATTATGTATTTGTCCACGTGAACAGAAAGTACAGTTACAGTTACAAAGAAAGTAAATTTCTTGATTAAAAAAAAACGAATTGCGATATTAGAAACACTAATCCTCCTCCTCACTGTCATTGGAGACCGAGATGCAGTTTTCCAATAACAGTAGATTTATAATATTTATAATTGAATGTAATTGCGCGAAACAAAATTATGTAATAGCGCACATAGAATCACAACAAGATTGTCCTTCCGAGCTAGTCACCTTTTATTTTTTCGAGGGAAAATCCTCATGGATGCCCTTCGCCCGGGGAAGGCAAAGGGGTATGCCGGACTCTTACCGGCTAAAAACCCACGGTGTTCCTTCTCCTGACCCTTGGCCGGGGTCGCGGGATTCGCAGCTGCCTCGGCCTTGGTCCACCAGCCCCTGGCGGACCTCTCCTTCTGTGGGGCCTGGCCCCACGTCCTTCCTCCTGAGAAGCGCGCACGGAACACTGCGCACCGCCTTCTCGGGCATGTTACTGGTCGCAGGCCAGTACTAGTACTACCCGCAGGCCACACACTATGGTGGCCGGAGATCGGCACGCGCCCTCCAGCGCCCGGTGCGTCTGGCGCGGGAAGGGAGAGTGGCAGAGAGTGGTGGAGAGGAGGAGACAGACAGCCTCTCTCCCCCTCTCCGCTCCCTCTTTGGTCGCCATCACCTCCTCGCAGAAGGAGGCGACGGCTTCCCACGCACTCTCGCTTCTGACCATGAACAGAACCACGGCCGGAAGCGAGAGGTCACCACTGACTCCAAGCTAGTCACCTTATTTTTACTCGCATCTTACCCCCCGTACCCCTTTCTAACATTACGTACGATTACAATAGAATTTATGGCGTAAACATTTGTTTATTTACCGTTAGTAGGTATAAACTTAAATTAATATGCAATGAATGCACTTAATGTTTGAATCTTTAACACAATTGTTAGAAAAAAATAATTATAGTAAGAGATAATGCAATACTTTAATTTTAATAACCTATTTATATTCAAACTTCCATTTTGTGGAATGAAACATTGGTAATAAAATTTGCATACATTTCTACGCGAATAAACGTGTAAGAAGACGTTACCCAAATTCGGAAACAATCACAAATCTTCTCATACGTCTGTAGGTTTTAACATGTTTATTCTTGTGTACTTGGCGACTCAAAAAGCATGTAATAATAGCATAAACTATTATTCGTATAATTTTAAAATTAATTATTTCCCTAGAATAAAGAAATTCACTATTATAATAGGCGTATTTTGAGTCTAAAATTCATAAAAAAAATTAAGTAGGTGCTGGATAGGCAAAAGAAACGAAAAATGAAATAAAAAAAAATTCGTGTAAGAACTCTTGCACGTTTATTCGGTGGGGCCATCGACTTTACACTTGTTAGATGGCTCATTTTCCCATCATGCAAGCAAGAAAGCAAGCAAGCATGCAAGTGTTTCTGGGTTTGCTGCGCCAGAAGACTCGCTTTGTCGCCCCTTCGCTTCGCTCGCACACTCAACCAGCGCTACGCTCGGGAGGTCGCCGACTCGATTCGCTCGCCACCTTCCCTCACTCGCTGCGCTTTGGCCTCGAGCACTCGTTCCACTCAGGACCTCCTTCGCGAGCTTTTGGCTCCACGCTTTTAAATAACACTCTAGGGGTAGGACAGAGTCTGACCACGTGTAGTCGGAGTGCGCTGAGTCGGATTAACATTACATTCCGCTATGTGACAATAATGTTGTACGAATAGTTATTCGGCAAATTAAACAATGGCCAAATAAGTATTCGACTAAAACAAAATTTCTGGTGGCTAAAATCATTCGGCGAAATCAAATTAGGGTAAAAATTGCTTCGGCAAAGATTACATCGGTGAATCGTTGTCGGCATAATGAAATTCGATATAAAATACTTCGTCAAAAACACTGGCACCCGATACTGTGAGTATACCAGTCTGAAAGGTCGTCTCTTTACCATCCTGTAACAGGTTCATTATAAAGTACGGCATTACGGGTCAGGACGGTTCTTAAGCCTCTTAGGGTTTATAATCCTTTGCGGTTAAGCACATCCTTTGCCTATGTCTATGTATTACATAGGATATGTAGTTAGAACCTTGGAAATGTTGAAATACTCATTCTGTTAATTCTCAAACACAAAACTTATTTATTTAAATTAGATTAGAATTACTTAGTTCTTTTAAGGATTCCATACCCAAAGGGTAAAACGGGACCCTATTACTAAGACTCCGCTGTCCGTCTGTTCGTCTGTCACCAGGCTGTATCTCATGAACCGTGATAGTTAGACAGTTGAAATTTTCACAGATAATGTATTTCTGTTGCCGCTATTACAACAAATACTAAAAAACAGAATAAAATGAATATTTAAGGGGGGTCCCATACAACAAACGTGATTTTTTTGCCGTTTTTATAGATTATAGTACGGAACCTTTTTTGCGCGAGTCATGTCAATGTTACATGAGACAGCCCCCTTCACTGCTGCCTAGTCTTAATGAGTGCCGGTGAAGTTATTGATACGTAAGACTTTGCAACTTTGTCTTTAAGGTTGGCAACGCGTCAGCAATCCTATTGGTGTTGTAGATGTATACAGGGTTATTGATAAAACACTAGATAAATGATGGAATCAGGCGTTACTTTGCGGAAATCCATGACATACAAAAATGCAAATAGAATATCTGGCTTTAATTCCGCTGAACAAGATCGCTAGTTTGGATGCAGTATGCAGCACCACCCTCCCGCCCACAAGTATATGCACATGCAGAAAGAGTGAAAAAATAATGCGACATGCAACCTAACCAATACACCGTGTTTATTGGTTTTTCACTCTTTCTGCATGTGCATATACTTGTGGGCGGGGGGGTGGTGCATACTGCATCCAAACTAGCGATCTTGTTCAACGGAATTAAAGCTAGATATTCTATTTGCATTTTTGTATGGTCTAACAACCTCTTAAGGGGTCATTGTAGGTACTCATCATTATGAACAACTTTTACTATGGGACCAAATATGAAATCGCGAAAAAAAAAACAGCTGTTCCCTACATTTTGACGAGCTAAGCGAACATAAATGTAGGCAACACCTATTTTTTTTTCACGATTTCATCTTTGGTCCCATTGAAAAAGCTGTTCATAATGATGAGTACAATCACCTCTTAAGAGATTGTTAGTGTTTTTCCAATAAACCTGTATAGGCGGCGATAACGACTTAACATCATGTGGGCTGTCAACTTTTTTGCCAAACTATAACATGATAATATCAACCTGTAACTGTCCCACTGCTGAGCAAATGCCACTTCTCATACAGAGAAGGAACAAGCATAGACCACTACGCTTGCTCACTGCGTGTTGGCGATTTCAGACCATTAAGTCTAAGAGTCTAATAACTAAGAATGTACATATGACATTGAAAAAGTCACATTGGTACTTGCCTCTAAACTATAAAATAAAAATTACTATTGCTCAACCCATTATCACGATCAAATAAGGCTGACCACACACGGACCATTAAGTGTCCCTCTTTGTGCCTCGAGACACACTTTATCAACCCCAGACACAGTTTCAAGCCACAGGTTGGTCGCTCGAGCGATCAAGAAAGTGTCTGCATACACCAAACGGTCGCTGCAGTTAAATGATAAATGATATTTTATTTCTGTGAATAAATCTGTTACAGACACTTTTACAAGTCAATGTAAGTTTTTTTAAGACTAAATGGCGCCGGCATTTCCTATCTGACTCGCTCTGAGAAGAAAAGCCGAAACAAACTCAGAGGTCAACGTCTCTTTTAAAGTCCAGACATTGTGGTATAAAACTATGCGAGTGTAACAATGTAGGGCAACGCTGGAATGACCTTTTGAGGAAAGAGCCATAGCAGGTTTGAGTTGACCTGTCCCAACTGACGGCACGCATGCATCAGCCATCGTATAGCTCAACCTTATTTTAGGGAGCTCAACAACCCGACGCACGACGACACCAATCAGCCAGACATTTGCGTTGGTCAAAAAAAAAAAAAACTCAAACCGCCAAACAGTTCTACGAAATTCATGTATAAAGCTAGCCTACATAGTACTCACATTCACAATTTAATAAAATAATATAAAAACAAACGACATATTAATAATAATAGTCGACAAAATGTCAAGGTAAAAAAATAATAATTCAATAATAAGAATTCAATAATAATAATTATCAATAAATCATCATGCAGAATGTCAAAAATGAGCTTATTTAAAAATAAATAGCGATCAACTGTGTCTGGAGCAACTAACTGTCCCATCTGCGGACAGCCTAAAGGGAAGTCCAGACTACGCTATAATATACTGGGTGTAAGAGCGGTGTACCGAAAACTGAAACAGTGAATTCAGCCCATTATTCTGAATCAAAAACAAGTGGTTTTTTTTTCTCGGAGTTTTCCGAATTTCCTGAAAATTGCTAATTTGCCTATGTTTTATTGTATTTCAATAAGTGTTTTGGCAGGTAAATAAACTGAGTGTAAGGACAGGTTACCAAAAATTGACACAGTGAATTTAGTTCATTATTTTGAATTGAAAATCCGTGTACAACGAAATCCGTATCAACGAAATCTTTCGAATTTTCCGATTTATAAAAAAATACATTTTATTTTTACAATGCGCTGTGTGTCCTAATAGGATTGCTTATTTTACAGCAGAGAAATGTAAAATTTGTGAAAAGAAAAATCGGAAAAGTCGAAAAATTTCGAGCAAAATCCGCTTATTTGCAATTCAGAATAATATATGATAATACGCTGAATTCGAAAAACTGCTAAAACTGTTTCAGTTTTCGGTACACCTTCCCTTACACCTGGTATAGCATATAACAAATATTGTATAGCTCAACGATATCGCTCAATATACATTTTATATGGACACATTCACGCAATGCTTAACTATAAAGTATTGGCTTGCTGTACGCGATAAACTTGAGTGATACTCAGAGTTATATCGTACGATATTCCGGTCACGCCCCGCCTCACTTCAACCCCGTCCGTCGCCCGACGGATCGCCGTTAAATAACTTGCTATACATAGTAGACCGGCTTGCGATGTAGCGTATCGTGTGAACATCATGCTAAATAGTTAAAGCTTACTAGCTTTTGCCCGCGGCTTCGCTCGCATTAATTTAAAATTTGACAATCAACTCTTAACACACTACTAATGTTTCTATAATAATATAATTCAATCATGATTCGAAAGACACGTGGCGCCATCTATTATCGTTATTGTTGTTTTCCTCGGGAACAGTACTTTTTTTCGGGATGATACCCTGTGTCCGTTTCTGTACACCTGACAACGTATATGCCCAGGATGATCGGATCAGTGGTTTAGGCGTGAAAACGTAACAAACACACTTACTTTCGCATTTATAATATTAGTACGGCGTAGTCTGAACTAAGCTTAAGTGTCTCATCTGCGGTCAGTGTAAACCACACACACACCCAACAACATAACAACTAATCTAAACAACACAGCAGTCAACTGCCACATAACGTAGGTATATGCAATAAAACCGCATGTAATGGTATTGGACGGGGGGTGCGGGGGCGGGCGCGGGCGCGGCGGTAGTAATTGATTGATGATAGCCGCCATACTTTATGATATTAGATTATGTACTTTGGTGACTAGCTTTTGCTAAAAGATAGGGTTTCTTGTGGTTGGGGAAAGCTTTCCTTTTTTGTAAGCTAAAAGTCACACAAGGTGAACTAATTATACAAAGTTAGTCAGAAAGGGGGTAGGTACTAATCCGAAAGGGTGTTAAGGTATCCATAATAATGAGTAACTTTTGTTCTACCACTTTCCCCCAAAAGTCAATAGATTAAGAGAAATAGTTGTATAAAGATTTTATCAATCTATCCTTAGCTATGATCAGCTGTGTTTACATTTTAGGTCATTTTCGGGGTCACAAATTAGACGCTACGTTTTCTGAATTCGTAACTAAAGTAGGGATGACGAATTTTAGAAAAAACTGAAATAAAAATTATTTTACATGGAAAAAAAATGATCGATTTTTGCAATTTTAACACTTGCTTTAAGATCGTCATCAGTGATACTTTAAGTTGCCTTCGGATTAGTAGCCCCTTTCCGACTAACCTTGTATAATATTGCGGTGAGTGACAGCCGCCATTTTCTATTTCTACCGCGCCACTACGCCTACGAGCCGCTGCAACTCAAGAGTGAAACACAACAGAAAACCGAACCGAATGCACAACAGAATGTGATCTCTCTCGCCTAGCACTAAAGCTCAATTTCGAATGCTCGAAGCATATTCTATTAGATATATTTGACGTATTATTTAGAAAGTGAGATGTACGTAGTACTATTAATTCTGCTTTACTTGTCCAATCAGTGTTCTGCCTAGCCTTCTCCCAATTATGTTCGGGTCAGCTTCCAGTCTAACCAAATGCAGCCGAATACCAGTATTTTACACGGAGCTACTGCCATCAGACCTCCACACCCAGTTATTGGGTAATGCCGATATCCTAAGGCTAGATCGATTGTCAGACTTTCGGGCTTCTGACTACCCGTAATGACTATAACAGGTATTCGTATGACCCTTGCAAATCATATACTACTATCCAAAGTAATTTCATTATTTTTTATTTCCGTTATTGATATTTCCAACTCTACCTAAGTCTGGTGTCAAACAGCGTGACCATATAACCAGCCCAATGCAATAGTTATCGAAGCTTCCGTTCGGTATAACAAGAGACAACGTCAAACTGTCGAACTATTCTCCGTGTATCCCTCTACATAGGTATAACCATACAGTTATCTGCAGTTAACGCTCCGGATCACAACGCTAGTGGACATGAGTGCATTCTGATGGCGGGGCTATCGGTCACGGGAGTGGAATACTGTTTTTGGTTGAACATAAGTTAAATTAAACAGTCAAGTTTGTTTAGCACTGTTATCTAAGAGAATATCGACACTATACGTTCTGCCAAGGCTTTGCTCAATTATATTGGGGTCAGCTTCCAGTCTAACTAGATGCGACTAAATACTAGTAATTTAGAATCCAGACCTCCGCAACCCACTTACTGGGCAACGCCGATATCCTAAGGTTAAACCGGTTCTCAGACTTTCGGGCTTCTGACTTCCTGCAACGACTGTCATTGGTATTCGTATGACACCCGGGACCGACGGCTGAACTTGCTCTCCGAGGTAGGGAGGGTTCCCCATCCACAGACTGACCTCGGCCAACGCAGCTTAACCTTGTAAATCGTCTGCCGCGCTAACAAAGAATACAGTAACTTGATTTTTGGATGATCTTGAGTTATAAATATATTCGGAATCGGCGAATCGAGCGGAATTCGAATATACAGGATGTTAACGAATTCGTGTAATTCCTTAAAACCACTTGATCTACTACTGATGTAGACAGGCCACGCACGGGATTTAGCTTGATTAAAAATAAAAAACTAAAATTATTATTTTTTCTTGGGGCTTTGTTACCGATCGTATCTAAACCACCTAATAAGGATTCAGTAAAAAAATAAGAAATAATTTTTTTTCAAAAAAAATGTTTTATTTTTGTGAACATTTCGACGCCACGCATAAATTAATGAAAGCACGGCGACATGGCTGGCAGGCACGACTAACGCGATATCGCTCTTTGCAGTCAAATAACTCAAGGAATGACTCAGAAATAGAAAACCAAGATTTTTAAACCAACTTAAAACTGAAGATGCCTCTGCATTCCACAAGATTCTTTGATCATTCCTTCACTGTCCAGGCCATACGCTTGTGGAATGCACTACCTGTGTCTGTGAGGCGTGCACAGTCGTTTTCCTTCAAAAGAATGGTGAAGGAACATTATCTTGCTGTCTAGTAGTTTTTTTTTTTTTTTAAATTATTTATATGTATTATGTATTTCAATATTGTGTTACCGTATTTGAGGATGTATATTTATATGTATATATATATTTATTTAAGATATGTTTATATATTTTTGTGTTATATTTTGTATTTATATTTAGTTAATTCCCGATTTTTATTAGGTTATATATTTGTACGCTGCAAACTGCCTTTTCTTAGCAATTCTTTCCATCCAATGGTTGTCTGGAAGAAATCGCTTTAAGCGATAAGACCGCCATTTGTACTATTCTTAATCATGTGTATTCCTACTGTTTTATTTCTTTTAGTGTACAATAAAGTATATCTATCTATCTATTTTTTTTTTTTATTTTTTTTTTGGTTGATTTTCAAATTTCCCCTTTTGGGTTAATCTGTGTCACCAGTAGATCACGTGGTTTGAAGGAATTACCCGAATTCGTTAACACCCTGTATACACGTTTTCCCAAAGACATGTTTTTCGTTTATGACACTTAGATTTAACCGTGCGATATAACGAGTTACCGTTTAAATAGTTTATGTCGGATGATTTTAATAAAAAAGTTATTATGGAAAATTCTTGGTGTGCTCTAACTCAAAATTGTCTAAAAATCGAGTTATTGTATTCTTCGTTAGCGTGACAGTCGTATCATCCGCACTGTTTTTAATTAGCCACGAGCCCCTCTATATCAACACTTTACGTGTATGTTTACAAATTACGATTTTTATGTACAGACACCAGCACATAAAACCACTACAATCTGTAAAATGTCTTCAATCGATTTTCATCTTTATCGCAAAAAGTATTAGGTTCAAGGTTGGTTGGGAAAATGTTATAGTTTCGGGCAGCTTGATGTGCTGACGTCTGTACCTATCCATTCTCATATTTATAAAATGAACACTGTTGATGGTTTTATAATTATAGGCTTCAATATTATTTTCTTCAGTTTAGATAGCTTTACTATGTTTTTGCCACGTAGTATCGTACAGAGATATTTTCAAACTATACAACGAATGTCAAATATTCAAAAAGATAACCTCATCAAAATAATTATTTCACGTTTATCGATAGTCGGTGTTTCGACCACTATCTTGATGAGTAATGATGAATGAATGAAATGAAAAAGATGCTAATGTTTTCACTACGGGTTCTTTTGTACTAAGTATATTTATATTACACTCCAGCTAAACGGTTAATTAGTAATTCATTAACTTAAAATTCTTACGTAAAACTATTTCTAAGAATGCGTCTAATAAAGTCTATCTAAGGTTATCTTGAAGCGAAGACACTTTGTTATTACTTTTTTTTTCTGTTGTTCTGCTTATAGATGGTCCTAGGGGACTGTTTTTACGTAACCGGCCAGTTATTGGCAAAACCCGAAGGGTTTCCAGACAAACCGAGGGGAAGACACTTGGTTTTTGTATTCTTTATAGTCAGCACTTTAGTTAGATTTAAACGGTTAAAAGTAAAGAAAGAAAAAATATTTATTCGCGCCAACCATGACGCACAAAAATAGAAAAAAAACTATACACTAAACCAAAAAAAAACTATTGGGAAGAACGCGCAAAACGGCCATCGCTAAGCATAATGCTATTACTCGTGCGAGACAGAGACATTACACGGTTCAAGCCTTTAAGTCTTCTCACTAATTTACTATTATCGAGGAGTTGAATTGCCTCTACATTCACCTGATGGTGAACGCTATGTAGGTATACGGCATTGCGAGCTATTCTTGTAGCTCATAGAAGAAGAATTAGGTCCTTTCCCAGTCTTCAGAGTGATGGCGCGTATGACGTATCAATCTACTTTATTAATATAGCATCATTGTCTAAAGCGCAGTTCAGGTTTCGCTATACTCTTTCGCTGCATGTGTCATAAGTTACAGCTATATAGCATGACGTTCACACTATACGCTTTATCGCAACCCGGTCTGCTATGTATAGCAAGTTATTTGACGGCGATCCATCGAGCGACGGATAGGATAGAAGTGACGGGGATCGGAGAATCGTACGATATAGTTCTGAGAATCGCTCAAGTTTATCGCGTACAGTAAGCCAATACTTTATAGCATAGCGTTATGTGAACGTCTCCATATAAAATGTATACTGAGCGATATCGCTGTGCTATACAATATTTGCTAATAAGCTACATATATTATAGCGCAGTCTGAATTGCGCTCATAACATGACGACTGACGTATGTCTGTTGTCAGAGTAAAGCCGAGCTCATGTATTTGGCAAAACAAATACACTCAGCATTCCCGTTTGTTCGTATGTATTGTATAAATAATACAATATGACTTATTGTTTTTATATTTATTCGGGATTAGTATAGATTCGATTTGTTGATTTGATTAGCCGTTCGTATTGTTTATTTTGGTTTGATTCCGAGGCTAGAATTGATTTTAATAAAACTACGTATCATGTGCGTTATCAGTAAAGGTCATGGTACATTATACCGGCACCGCAACTGCACAGCTGCTGCACGGCGTCGCCTCGAATTTAGGGTACGACTAGCCGCTAGCGCGCTAACTACGCGTCGTCCGTGAGGTGCAAGCTCGCAGTCCGCGCGCTGGCCGCGAGGTGCAAGCTTGCTGTCACCGCGAACACAGTTATAGGTAGTTATATGGCATTTGTGAAATGAGCGCGGGCGACGGAGCAACGACGTTGTTTCGCTGGCGACTCGGAGTCAGCACGCAGTAAGCACGCGGTCCGTTCGCTCACAGCGCGCGGGCTCCGAGTTGAGTTGTATGGTAATGGCAAGCGCGTCGACTGCTCGCCGTTGGCTTTTTCATATTGACATTATGAAATATATTATACGACACGATTTTAATGCTCTAATTTGAATGACAAGTTAATTGCTGGGTTGGAGCGGTGCCGGTATAGTGTGTCATGACCTTCAGGTTACTCTTGGAAATAATTCCGATTTTTGTAATTAGTGTAACATAATCAGCCTATTATTTTTCTACTGCTGGGCACGAGCCCTTTTTCAGAATAAGAAGGGTTACCAGCACTTTTATTAGTAAGAAGATTGCTATCGAAAAAACGTATACCTACGACATCATCAAAAACCGTTAAATGGCTATAGTACCCAAGTTTTGTTATTAAAACACATTTTCGAAGAGCATGACAACCGGAAACGCTATTTCTAAACTTGGCATCCCATATGTAAATAATGGCAACCCATCTAAAAAAATACCGCGACACGAGTGGCTATCCTATCGAAAACTTGGCATCTACCGTCTATCATTTGCAAACATCTTTAAGACTCAATTTTCGTAATGATATATTGTTATCGCGAGAAAAGTAGATACGTTCATGTTAACGGTTAGTTATTATCAACAATACTGTTGATATCCTCACTATAGTTGTAACTACTTAAAACGAAAGAAAACAACTTATTACCATCAAGTGAGAAAATTGCATTAAAATGCTGCATAAACACAATAACGTAGAGTGAATCGTTCATACATATGCAGCGATGCCTAGTAAATAGATATAAGCGTCTTTTATTTGAGAATTTTTAAGTGTGCAGACCGTATATTATAAGAAAATAAAGTCTGAAGTTAATGAAGTGAGAGAATAGATAGTCGTAGTCAGCAAGAACTGAGATATTTGATGTTCTATTTAATCTATTAGAAAGTGCCAGAGCTTACAAAGCTTTTTCTTTATTAACAACTACTTAGCTTTTGCCCGCGGCTTCACTCGCGTTAATTAAGCTCAAAAAAACTCTTAACACACTACTAAAGTTTCTATATTAATAATATAATTCAATCGTGATTCAAAAGACACGTGGTGCCATCTACGAACCTCATTGTTGTTTTCTTTTCACACCACAAAAGTTTATTTTCTTTATTAGAATTAAACACGTATTTAACTCTTAATAATATCATTTTTTCGAATAAAACACCAATTTATCAGTTATAGTTATTTTATAAACTAGATTTGAGATCAAAATTAAACTTCATCATCTGCCTAGCCTTTTCCCAACTATGTTGGGGTCGGTTTCCAGTCGAACCGGATGCAGCTGAATATCAGTATTTTACATGGAGCGACTGCCTATCAGACCTCCACAACGCAGTAACTGGGTAATACGATACTCTTGGTAAGACTGGTTGTCAGACTTTCTGGCTTCTGACCAACAGTAACGACTGTCAAAGATCTACAAATGACAGCCGGGACCAACGGCTTTACGTGCTTTCCGAGGCACGGAGGAAACTCGCTACGGTAAATGGTCACCCATCCACAGACCAACCTCGGCAAGCGTGGCTTGGTCTATGCGGCTGTAATTATTTAGCCACGAGCTCCTCCGAGATCAATTTTTCGAAATAAAACTCCAATTTATCAGTTATAATTATCTTATAAACTAGATTTGAGATCAAAATTAAACTTATAACTATAATATTATTTGAAAACAAAGTTGCAGTAATCTATACATATAATAAAACAGTAAAAAAACTGTGTCTGTACATTGAATATATTAAAAAAAAAATGATTGAGGGGGGTTTAGAAACAGTAATAGAGCATGAATCTAAAAAAAAAAATCTGTCTGTTTGTCTGTTTGTTTGTACACGCTAATCTTTGGAACTACTGGACGGATTTGAATGATTTTTGTTTTGTTGTATAATTATTAAGTCTGGGCAACATATAGGCTATAATTTATCTTGGAAACTTGAACACCTGATGCAGAACCGCAACAGACCAGTTAAACTATACGAGATACAAAAATGATACCATAGCAAAAATTGTTCCACGTGATGAGCATTTTCTGCTGAGAGAATAAATTTGAAGATCTGGAACACCTGATGTGGAACTCCAAGAGCTCAGCTACACTATAACATGTATAGGAATGACGTCTTAGCAAGAGTTGTTCAACCTGATAAGCACTCTCTGTTGACGTATAAAAATTGAAGATCTGGAACACCTGTTGTGGAATTCCAAGCGCCCAGCTACACTATAACATATATAGGAATGACGTTTTAGCAACAGTTGTTCAATCTGATGAGCACTCTCTGTTGACTTATAAAAATCGAAAATAGGAACAACTGATATGGAACTCCAAGAGCCCAGCTACACCATAACACATATAGGAATGACGTCTTAGCAAAAGTTGTTCGGTCTGATGGGCATTTCCTGTTGACTTATAAAAATCGAAGATCAGAGACATCTGATGTGGAAATCAAAGCTATCACTAATTTCACTGTATAATTATAAAATAACATAAGCTGGGAGTACCTCTACTTGGTGAAGGCGGTAACAGTGTAGGACTGATTATCGATGACGATGGTATATCATTGAAAATTTGACTATACTGGCCAAAACTCCCATTATTTTTTTTATTTTATCGAATAAAAATGCCTTCGGGCTTATGTTATTTGAGTGTTTAATTTCCTTTTCCATTTATCTTCGTGACACGGTAGCCTACCCGGTAACGCAGGGGAGCAGTCACTTAGATTTTAATTGATCAGGTATCTTCACAATAAAACTATAACCATGCCTAGAAAGAGGTCAAATTTTTCCCAATGTTCCAAAGGAGCTAAAAGATTGAGGATCATAAGATCCCAAGAATCTACCGAAGAGCGTCTGGAGAGACTTGATGCTGTTCGAGAACATCAGGCTGCAACTTGCTCCGTGGTAACCTCTTCGGATCGCGAAGCACGCTTGCGTTCTCAGCGTATTTACGCATCTACATCCAGGTCTCTAGAGACCAGTGAAGAATATGATGCGCGACTGACCGCTGATCGTGCAAGTCATGCATTGTCTCGCGAGTCGGAGACGTTCACGGATAGAGAATTACGCTTGAGTTCTCAGCGTATATACACATCGACTTCGAGGTCTCTAGAGACAAGTGCGGAACGTGATGCGCGACTGACCGCTGATCGTGCAAGTCATGCATTGTCACGCGAATTCGAGACGCTCACGGATAGAGAATTACACTTGAGTTCCAAGCGTATCTACGCATCGATTTCTAGGTCTCTAGAGACAAGTGGGGAACGTGATGCGGGACTGACCGCTGATCGTGAACGTCACGCATTGTCTCGCGAGTCGGAGACGTACACGGATAGAGAATTGCGCTTGAGTTCCAAGCGTATCTACGCATCGACTTCTAGGTCTCTAGAGACAAGTGGGGAACGTGATGCACGACTGATCGCTGATCGTGAACGTCACGTATTGTCTCGCGAGTCGGAGACGTTCACGGATAGAGAATTGCGCTTGAGTTCCAAGCGTATCTACGCATCGACTTCTAGGTCTCTATAGACAAGTGGGGAACGTGATGCGCGACTGACCGCTGATCGTGAACGTCACGCATTGTCTCGCGAGTCGGAGACGTTCACGGATAGAGAATTGCGCTAGAGTTCTCAGCGGATCTACGCATCTGCTTTTAGGTCTCTAGACACAAGTACGGAACGTGATGCGCGACTGTCCGCTGATCGTGAGCGACATGCATTGTCTCGCGAATCGGAAACGTTTACCGAAACAGAATTACGCTTGAGTTCTCAGCGTATTCGCACATCTACTAACAGGTCTTTTGAAACGAGCGATGAACGTGATGCGCGACTAACTGCTGATCGAGATTATCATACATTGTCCCAAACACGCACACAACAAAATATTCATAATCAGTTAGAAAGTGAGAGAGAAAGAATTGCTGGAATACGGCAAGAAGAGACAGAAGAAGAGCGCAACGAACGTTTGAAATCTGATCGACTTCGACATTCACTGAACAGAATGTCGATATCATCTGAAGAATAGGATATGTCTCAAGATATAGCCTTAGGGTATGGCGACCTTCCTTGGGTTGATAAGGAATGGAGTGCATTTACGTATACTCCTATAATTGACTACGCCACATATTCCGCCATCGAAGGTATGGTTCAAAATTGTACTTTTTGTGAAGCTGTTAAATGGCAAAAAGAAACAAACGGTATGTGTTGCGCAGGTGGAAAAGTTTTTTTGTTGTATAGATATTAAGTCTGGGCAACATATAGGCTATAATTTATTTTGGAAAATGGAACACCTGATGCAGAACAGCACCAGACCAGCTAAAGTATAAGAGGTATAAAAATGGTGCCATAGCAAAAATTATTCCACGTGAAGAGCATTTTCTGATGTGAAAATAAATTTGAAGATCTGGAACACCAGTTGTGGAACTCCAAAGCCCAGCGACACTATAACATATATAGGAATGACGTCTTAGCAAAAGTTGTTTAGTCTGACGGGCATTTCCTGTTGACTTACAAAATTGAAAGATCTGGAACGTCTCGAATCGTCTCGCGCATCCCGTTGTTTTTCCGTCCCCGGCTCTTAGAATTCGACATCAGACGTTTCAAATCTTCGATTTTGACGACCCCGTTGTCGCTGGCATAAGCAACAGGATCCGCGTACGAAGTCGCGGGCAGAAGCTAGTTTTAAATAATTGTTGAGCAATTAAAGAAAATCTTTGATATATTTTGATGCCCAGTTAGTATATTTGATGCGCAATCATTATTTTAGAACTAATGACTAGAAATAAGAAATACTGTTTCTATATATGTATAGAAAGAGTATTTCTAGTCATTAGTTCAGATTTTTGAGGTGAACAAGGAAAATAAATAGCGTCCTCTTTTGGTTGTTTTTTTTAATTTTTGTGTTGTACAAGTTTTGGTAGACAATTAGTTTATTTGTAGCGGAGTCATATAATTGGTACTAGAGTAGTTTTAACGATGGAGACATTAGATGAGCGGTACTTATTTTGATGTGCAATTAAATATTTCCCAAAGAAAAGTCAGGACTCACCTTACAAAAAGGGTATAGTTTCGAACTCAACTGGAGCCTTTAATCATGAGCTGTTCACGCGGCATTGTCGCGGACAGAATTGAGTCCAAAACTAATTGGGCCACCCCGATAAAATGCACGTGAATAAAGTCGTATGTATTCAGGATGTCTGGTGCAGCGACCGGCATCATTTTTTCGGGAATTGGGACGTAAAAAATAAAATAAACGCTATTTTGAACTTCGCTTTGTTTTTCTGAAAAGGTCTTTAGTTTATACCCTTTCCAACGGTATGCTACATGTCATGGGAATCACGTCGTCAAAATAAGAGATATCAGTAAAAAACATATCTCTATTACCGTTACACTCAGGTACGGATGAAAACTAGCAAATGACCCCCTAAACCCCAAAAAAATGGGTCGGTTCGAACGCCAGACACCCTGTGTAATGCTAAATGTGGTTCATTTTTTTCACACTTGGCTATGTTTTTTTATAGAAAGACATTATTCATCATCATCTGCCTAGCCTTTTCCCAACTGTGTTGGGGTCGGCTTCCAGTCGAACCGGATGCAGCTGAATATCAGTATGGAGCGACTGCCTATCAGACCTCCACAACCCAGTAACTGGGTAATACGATACTCTTGGTAAGACTGGTTGTCAGATTTTCTGGCTTCTGATAAACAGTAACGACTGTCAAAGATCTACAAATGACAGCCGGGACCAACGGCTTTACGTGCTTTCCGAGGCACGGAGGAAACTCACTATGGTAAATGGTCACCCATCCACAGACCAACCTCGGCAAGCGTGGCTTAACCCGGAAGATCGGTCTATGCGGCTGTAATTATTTAGCCACGAGCTCCTCCGTTCGATAGAAAGACATTATTATTCAGTGTCATTTTAGTGACATAGAAAATATTTAGACTGCAAACACACTGGGCGTATTTTACGCGGCTCATGTTTGGTCGCGTTACGCGTATGCATCGCGCTACATACAAATTCTCCTGCGCGGCCTCACCGTATTATACGCCGTTACGCCGACCGTAATAAAGCTTAGAAGTGTCGAATGCATCTTGTGTTCGATTGATGTAATTTTTACTTTATTCGGCGTTTTTTCAGCAGATAAAGCCACACTTAAGCGTATTTTGCGTCGCATATCGTGTGCTACTACGCGGCTCAAAATATGCTAAGTGTATTTTATCCCTTAGTTGTGATTATACTCGTTATAACAAGTATGTTTTGGAAACAAGACAAATTATATATCATCGTTAAATAAGAACTTGTAAATTTTGTAATTTTGACGAAAATCTGAACGAATACTTAGTGCTTCTTACAAATAGCTTATTTTAATAAAATAGACCTTGATAATTATTATTCCGGAAAAATATTTAATCAGTATTAAAACCAAGTTTGATAAAAAAATCCTACACTCTTTGACTTAATTTCAGCGCTTACTGTCACATTATTTCTTGTGGCGGAAAATTAATAAAAGTGTAGATATTAATATTAGCACTAAGTGCTCAGAGCAATTTTGCGTCGCCAGGTGCTGATAAAGTGAGCGCTCAGTGAATATTTAATGACAAGAAATTTGTACACCATCTAATATTTCCGTTATCTTTGTTTATTTTTAATAGTATCACACCAAATACTCTTTTCAGTGCACCTACCATGTTTTTTCTCCATCACCTTAAAGGTCAACTGGTAGAAAGTGACTAATGCATTAAGTACGCCTCTGTACTTTTGTGCGAAAGTATATATTGTTAGGGATTTAATGATGTCGTGGCGGTAGTTTGACATATTTACTTCACGACCTGTCAAAACGGTCATATACCCTATTTTATTATTTTTATGATTATGCATGCCTTGTAACAATGAGCTTATATAATACTAGAGGAGCAGCGTCCTTATACCAAATTCAGAAAAACGTAACCACTTACGAGTTTAAAGTGGTAGCTTTGAAACGGATACATAAATTATGTCAATCTGTCAAAATACTATATTTGTCTCATTTCTTCTTCCGTCAAACTAAATATGTTGGAATGAGACAAGACATTGTTATCGGAAAAACGGCCAGAGTTGCCAATGATCTACATAAATTCCCCAGAATGAATGAAGATGTTAATTAAATCAATTACTATGAAAGGTCGAATTATGTATACATTAAGGGCTGATTTTTCAATCGTCAGATAACTTTTATCTGGGGAATAAGTTTTACGTTTTGACAGCTTTTGTATATAAAATATGTCAAACCGTCATATTTATTCCTTGGATAAAATATATCTGACGATTGAAAAATCGGCCCTAAGGAAGAAAAAAAAATGCGTCAGCGTAAATATAATATTTATTTTTTATTGATTATGTTCAATGTTATTCGAACACCCTTTTGCTGATCTAGCGAATCAATTAGGATTTAGGCCGCATTGAGTGCGCGCCGAAGTCAGTGCATATTCGTACAGCAACCGGGTGCATTCGCCAGCATTTTCATTAGCCATCATTTTAGCGTAGCCTTTTATTCGTTATAAAATAAATGGTTTTTAGCAAGTTAAATACAGCGTTTTAGTAATCAATCCAATAGTCAATACCACTTAGGTCGCGAACCGAACAAATTATATTTCAATAATTTAGACTTAAAGGAACATACATTGGTCATTCACTAAACTCCCAACAATCTGGCAAAATCAAAATCGTTTTTACTGGTAACACTGACGGCAAAAACAATGTTTGTTAAATTAATTTGGTTTCGTAATGTTTTTTTTGGATAATCTTATGGAAAATTAGCACCAAGTGCTTTATTAATCTTTTCAGATCGTGACATGCAAATTTTAACTTCACATTTCACCATTTTGATATTTTTATCGCTAAGCAATCACTCACTTGACGTCAAGCTGACAACTGAAGTCAGATATGCCTGTGGACATATACGAAGTAGTAACGCGTTGGTGCTGTACACTGCTGATCTAGTCCTATATAACATCATTGCCTTGTAAACATGAATCGAATGTTGAGCATTTATTTTATGTTATTTTGATACCTAAGATTTTTGTGATTTATTTTTAGATAGGTATAAACCATGTGCCATTTAAGTAAAAGATCTCATGTTTCTTGCGAAAGCAAAAAGTTTCTTACTATTTAATATTGTTTCTTAAGTATATTTATAGCCGCATGTGCTCGAAACGCCTAAAGATAAGTAACAATATTAGCAGAAATTGTTAAAAATAAACGTTATTCTTATTACATACATAAAATTGTTTTATTCTGTAAATTCCTACCTAGGACATAATTCGTAAGTTGGAAAATTTGTTACATACTACACGTGCAATTAGTTCAAGATACAAATTAAAATGCAGTAAAAAAAGGTATTATGCTGCAAATTAATCGGCAAAGTAGCAAATAAATCAAAGATTTTGCAGTATAAAGTATTTTTACCGCATTTTAATCTGCATACGTGTACCTTTTTGCGTGCAGTAACTGCCATGATTTTGGAAAAAATCATTTTATTTAGAACTTAATAAACTAAATTCATATTTCTATTCGTAGATATAATCTTTCTTCTCAGGTAGTCCTCGTGGCAATAAAAATGTCCACCATACAAATGAAGAATATAAAAAAAACAACGTTAAAAAGTTTTTCGCGATTTACTCAAAACCGCTTTTTCTCTCATACTGCACTTTAGGGCCTGCACGGCAGTATTAGTAAATTCTGTTATTTTATTAGCTATCCTTCGGGTTAGCTAAAAATATATATATAAATAAAAAAAGGCAAAAGTTATTGCTCACTTGCATCGGGAACAGGGTCTAAACTACCGGTGGTCAGGGCCTCAGAAAGTGAAACCTAAAAATACGCGCTTTGTCCAGGAGTATCGACTTCTGTATCAAACCCTTGATTCAGCTGCCGAATTGCCCGACTAGTTGGTTAGGTAAGGAGTTCGACTCGTGACCTCGCCACGTGTACAGTTTATGATTAAGGGCTCCATTTGGATCCGGAGCTAGTCGGGAATCTCGAAAAGTGCACGTGAGTAAACTGTAATTAATAATAATAAATAATAAAACTGAGACCTACAAATACTTGGGTATGTCAGAGGCTTTAGGCATCAGAGAGGCCGACATGAGACAATAGTTGCGGGCGATTCTTTGGTCGCCTGAATAAACCACTGAAAAGTTTTTTATCAGGTGGTAACAAGGTGCGCGACTTTAACGGTTGGGTCATGCCGGTCTTGAAATACTCCTTTGCCATACTCAAGTGGATTCAGACCGATCTCGACGCGCGCCGTGGATAGAAGGGTCCGTTCACTGTTCACTTTATATTGGATGCATCACCCACGCTCTTCAGTGATGGGACTGTATATTCTGCAAAAGTGTAGGGGTCGAGGCTTTTTAAACGCTAAGACCCTACACAATCGCGAAGTGTGCAATCTCAGGGAGTATTTCCTCCAAGCTGAAGGGGAGATGTGGTCGCAGTGGACAAGGGCCATACCCCGCTCGCCTTGGCTAAGGAGAACTGGCGCAAGCCTGTAGTACTTAGTACCAATGATTGGTTGATGATTGTTGATATCACGGTCCTTCACGGACGAGAACCTTGTGAAAGCTGTAAAAGACGAACAAATCAAATATCTTGATTTAGCACACGAGATTGTCGGCAAGTGGGATGTGGACTCAGCAGTCATTGTCCCGATAGTCGTTACGGCGAATGGCCTAATAGCCAAGAGCCTCGATCAACACCTCATGAGGCTCTCATTGGGCGGCCAGCAGCCTTTGATCCAGATCAAAGGCTTGATACATAAAGCAGTACTCCTTGACACGGCATGCATACTGAGGAGGTTCCTTTCTCTGGAGCACTGACTGCCGGCAGCTCGGACCCTATTCCCGATGCCAGTGGCCTACTATTTTTTATATTTTAAGTGTTTTTTTTTTAATATGTTTTTAAAAATATAATTTATACGTATGTTTACAATGAATAAACGGAATAATCTGAATTTCTCTGACGAAAATTATAATACAAAAATTGTATACACATGTAATACATCCTTAAGTATCATGATGTAACATATTAACGCGTAGTCTTAACTACAAATGGAATATTACTTCTACTCTTTACCTACTTTATTTATAAAGATCACCAGTGTTCCTAACACTAAAAAACATATTCACTGGAACTAAAGCCCTATAACATACCTACAATTTTCGGATCGCTTCCCATCCGAGCGTACCGTTCTAATTTACATAAAAACACGCATTTTTAAATGGTCCGTGAATATGAAAGCTGGGCGTACGTTGGTATTGATTACCGATATTCATTGTGCATGTATTACGCTTTCATTTCGCAGAATATGTAAAATCTAGGCTGTGTGATAACGTAGCGCTGAAATACTCCATTGTCATGATAAACAGTTTCACCCTTGTGCGGACTGTCGCAAATGGTACGAAATGTGCAGTTACTACCTTTTGCAGTAGGTGTATTGGAAATCATCATATGACTCCTTCCGCTCTGGGGAGAGCGGAAGAGAGTGTCAGTCTCTTACTGACTAAAACCCATCCCTATTCCTCCTAATACCTTTTGCGTTCCAGGGCCGCGGTAACTCTTTCGAACAAATTCCTCAATCCTGGCAGGCACTGGCTCTAGCGGGCCCCGTCTACTACGCTGACATCTCTTTGAGGCGCGCGTGGAACACAACACGCCGTCGACTCGGGCTTGGTTCTGATCGGACGCCGAGCTGGCTCGCTGTCCGCAGGCCCGCGCCTATGGTGGCCGGGTGTCGGCCTGCGACTCCCGACGCCCGGGGCTTCTCCTTCTGTTGCGGCGGCTGGGGCGTGAGGTTTGCTTCTCTCTCACGCGTTCTGCCTCCTCCTTTTCTAGTATTACTGGTTCGCAGAAGGAGGCGTCTGCTTCCCATGCAAGCGAGGGGCGCTCCGGACCATGGATTGAACCAGGGCCGAACGCGAGAGGTCGCCGCCGCCGGTCGCCTGTACGAGGACACGGCGGTGCTCCGCCCAAGCAGGGTACTTCCACCGTAAGCTCCACCGTCTCCTCTGGGCGATTCTCACAGTGATAACACCCGGGCGTGTCCTCCCGCCGAATCCGATACAGGTGGCTCCCGAAACAACCGTGTCCGGAGAGTACCTGCGTCAGGCGGAAGGTGAGGACGCCGTGGCGCCTTTCTAGCCACTCCTCAAAGACGGACTTATCACCGCAATTGTGGCGTGCCCAAGGGATGCCAACCCTTTTTTTTTTTATCGTGCGAAAATCCTCACGGATACCCTTCGCTCGGGGATGGCGAAGGGTTAGGTATGCCGGACTCTTACCGGCTAAAAACCCACGGTGTTCCTTCTCCTTGGCCTTCCTTGGCCGGGGTCACGGGATTCGCAGCTGCATGCGCCGCAACCCCGGCTGACCTCGGACCTCTCCCTCTGTGGGGCCCCGCCCCACGTCCTCCTGAGAGGCGCGCACGGAACATTGCGCGCCGCCTTCTCGGGCCTGTTGCTGGTCGGGCGACGGGTTAGGGGATGCCAACCCTACTGTTAAATATAAGTAGTATCCTACAATACTGTAAGTCCTGATACAATTTTTTAATATACAGCGTTTCTCTTTACTTGGTATACATCCGAAAAGCATGAATTCTGCTTATCATTCTGAACAACTTTTATTACGGGAAAAGTCTGAATTCGTGAAAAAAACTGTTCCATAAATGTTTTAAGTAGCATTATTATTTTTTTCTTTCAACTACGTAGTAATGTTATCATTAATCACTACAAAACCGATCACAAAATACGTATTTTCTGCTTAGAAGCAAAACAGTGCAGAAATGTTGTATGAAATCTCATTACTGCACTGCAAACAGTGCAGAAATGTTGTATGAAATTTCATTACTGCACTGTTTTTCATTAATGCAGTTTTTTATTTTTTATTTAGATTTATTTACCACAGAGGATTAATGTCTCCCGTTATGTTTAATATAAAATGTAAGCATTCTTATGCATTAGATCAAAAAGATACTGGCTGAAAATAAAAATCGGCTGAATAAAACCGAATTGGTGAAAAAAAAAACAAATGGCGCGCATTTTGTACTATTGTAAAACTTTGATAGGTACTTCTTATTTAGCAAGAAAAGTTTAAAAAAATGGAAATAGATAGCGATATAAATTCAAGTCCAGAAAGTATAAAAACAGCTGCAAATGAAATTGTTAATAACCTTTTGCCGCAAAAGTCGCAGGATAACCTTGTTTTCATTAACTTGAGTTTTTATTTTGAGTAGGTATATTTTATCACGGTAGGTAAATTGGTAGTTGAAAGAAAAGTAGATTACGCACCTTGCTGAAGTGAGTGATTAATGCACTCGAGCTAATTTAGTGCCCTCGCTTGCGCTCGGGCACCAACATAACACTCGTGCATTAATGACTCACTTTGCGCTCGGTGCAACAATCTACTATTATGGATCAACAAATTTTTTTTCTGCGATTTTTTTTTTCCCCATATTAACGGTTGTAGCGAATGATGAGCTGAGTTTATGGTTTTCGAAAATAAAGCGACTAACTAGTCATACCGTATTTAAAACTACAATATTATCTTTTACAGTTAATAAGCCCAAAGCCTAGATATGCATATTTCAAACAATAAAAGATACAAAATGTTACAGCATAAATAAAACAGAAAAGGAAAAATAATACTCATTGAAATAAATCTTAGAATTTGATACATTACTTTTTTCCGATATTTTTGTAGGTAGACTAGGCTCGAAAATACTATATTTGGTCTGAAAAAACTTGGCAACCATAGAGCACACAATGTATTGTTGCCTAGTAAAGGCCACCTGCTGTCATCTAGATATTCTATTAGAAAAAAAGAATGTTGCGTATTTTGTACCACAAAAGGCTTGAATGTTTTTTTACCAATATACATACATATATTTACTCACGCCTGTAATCCCCGAAGGGTAAGCAGAGGTGTTCTCCTATTATAGTAGTATGAATACACAAGTTTCGCCTCTTGTTAAATCGAGTCCCATATAATAAATAGGTGGCGAGCCCATGGCCATTTTCAGGACACAATTATGATGCCCGGTTCGACCTACGATTCTCGCTTGCCTGGTGATAGAGGGGAAATTTTCGGTGAAGTTCTAACAGTGCGTAAGTCATTTTATGACAAAAACAGACAACACTGGTACAGCCACAATTTTACTTGAAATGAATAATATTATTAGGATTTTCAAAGGTTTAAATCATCAAAGAGTTCATTTGTAATGATAATTAAAAACGAAATTGCGTTCAGCGTAGTTACGCTCCACGTTTTAAATAGTTTTTTCACTCTTTTGTAGAGTAGCCATTTAAGACTTCCGCTCTGTTAGAACTTCACTGATGAAATATATTTTTAATCCGGACCTAAACCTGTAATTTTCCACCCTTAAATCTAAAACATAATCAGCCCATTAATATCCTACTGCCGGGCCCAGGCCATTTCTCAGAAAGAGTAGGGTTTAGGTCTCAGTCCAACACGCTGGCCTGGTGCCTGGTGGGTTGGTGGACTACACACCATCAAGACCTTTATGAAACCCTCTCAGGTGTGCAGGTTTACTCACGATGTTTTTCCTTCATCGTTAACAAGTAATATTCAAATTCTGATTCGCACATGAATTCGAAAAGTCAGAGGTCCGGACCGGGATCAAACTCAGACCCTCTTGTAAGGAAGGTAAGCGTTCAACCGCTAAGTTGTCATTGCTATTAACTTCCCATCAATTATGTTTGTATTATTATGATGATACATATATGAGAGGCTCATGGCTAATTAACAACTGCGCGGATCATATGAAATGCAAGGTTAAGCTGCACTGGCCGCGGTCAGTCCACGGATGGGTGATCGTTCGTTACACATCGAGAACCCTCCGTGCCTCGGAGAGCACGTTAAACCTCATCATGATAGTCGTTACGGGTAGTCAGAAATACGAAAGTTTGACAACCGGTCTAATCTTCAGGATATCGGCATTGCCCAGTAACTGGGTTGCGGAGGTCTGATGGCAGTCGCTCCGTGTAAAATACTGGTATTCAGCCGCATTTAGTCAGACTGAAAGCTGAACCCAACATAGTTGGAAAAAGGGTAGGCAGAATATTAATATGATGAAACAGAACAACCAAAAAGAAAACCTTAAGGCCTCTACACACCAAAGCCGCCGGCCCGGCGGCTTCGCCCGGCGGGTTATTGCCAGCGGGTTATTGCGACCAACTAAGCGAGCGAACATCACGCAAAACAATTAGTAAGGTCCACCAGGCTTGTTTTGAGTCATGTTCGCTCGCTTAGTTGGCCGCACTAATCCGCTGGCAATAACCCGCTGGGCGAAGCCGCCGGGCCGGCGGCTTTGGTGTGTAGAGGCCTTTAACTTTGAATGACATATAACAAAGTCAAACAAAAATATTGTACAAAACTTTGTACGTGTTTTTTACTTGTCTCATTCGATACTCCCTATGACCCTATGTCAATGTCATTCTTAATAGATTGAATCTCACAAACTTTTTCTTAACCTGCATTGATTGATGGGAGCTCCAAAAAGTTCTCTCTGGCATGTGTAATCCACTAAGCCGCATCAACCTGGCTAACATTTGCAGCGTGAGATAATTTTGTCGACGCATTATTTATTGCACAATGTAGTTTACAGAGAACTTATAGAATAGTTATCCCAAACTTACATAGACCCTGTAAGGGTGTTGCAAGGCATACAATAATAGTACTTATTTGTAAGGTATTAAATTATTAGGAAAATAAACATCACATTAAAATTAAGTTACATTGGCGATTACACATTATATTACTTAGGTGTAATAGGTACATCATTTTATACATAGGAACATAGTTATTTGATGTATTTTTTTAATTATTGGCATACATAGTAGGCAGGTATTTTTTAGAATTTATCTTCCATAAATTCTTTAATGGTATAATAGCATTTTTCTAACAACATGCGTTTTAGCTTCACTTTGAATATGTTTATAGTTTTTGTGTTTTTTATACAATCTGGTAATTTATTAAATATTAGGATGGATCGATACTGTGGGCTATTTCTGAACATTTCTATTTTGGGTACTGGGAGGGTTAATTTATTTTTGTGACGCTTGTTACTGTTAAAATTGAACTCGTTAATATTTTTCTTGACAAATATCTCGTGCCGAAACGAGATAAGCTACACATTATCGCGTCTCAGCGCGAGATAATTGGGCGATAGAATTATCTCTCGCTGCGCATGTTAGGCTAGCAGGCCAGCGTTGTGAACTTAGGCCTGAAACTCGTCTCATTTTGAAAAGAAGCCCGTGTCTAGCAGTGGAACTGATTATGCTATGTTACGCATTGTTATAATCAGAGAAAACTATCACTTGAAGGTAATAAAGCTTGTTATAATTATTATTTTCGGTTTCATCAACGATTCTAAAAGACATCCATACTAGTAGGTCGTTTAGTTTTTTTTAAGATTTCCGTATCCAACGTGCAAAAACACAGTAGTGGGATTTGCGATCCACTCCGTTCCATTAACGGTATGCGACAGCGCATAATTAAAAGTTTTAAAACTGTTTTAATTATATTTTAAAATGCGTTGCAAATTCACATCGTTCCGTGTAAATGTAACAGATACAATATAATTATAATATCTCTATCACTGTGAGCAATTTTATTTTATAATTAGTATCACCTAAAAATCTATAAAAAAACTAGCTGTTCTTCCGCGACTATGACCGCGTCAATAACTTAATTATAGCATCAACTATCGAATCCTAGTATTGCCATGAACCATCGCTCGTATTGACAATACAAATATATTGTGTAAATATAATCTCAATCGGTCAAGTTCTTCAGAAGTTACATGATCACTAACAGACGCACCAACGATTGTAATTAAGTATAAAGATATTATGAAGATTTTCATATCGCTTTGTTACTAAAATAATATACTGCTTAGCATCCTATATAGTCTGCCTTTGATTAAAATACTCTACTATGCAAAAAGACGGAACACAAGCCGTTTGATTGATACCATGTTCCTACGCATGTTATTTTAGGTAATTATACGTGGCTTTGCATTGCTTATATTCTCAATCGTAAATGCTGAGATATGACAAAGATTAAAAGATACGTAGATATATAGTTTGTTTCGTGTAGTACACAATGTATGTTTTGATGGCAACGCTAAGGCGTGCAGCGTCGAGTTTTGAGTTATACAGAACTCATGTGAGCAACACCCTTATACTCAGACGACGAAGTTTCGCCCGTGCACTTTTAACAAGGTCGTAGTATTTGCGACACGCTGTTTATTACGCTGAATATCCTTTCGTGAATATTCCGTCCGTTCCGTCGCTATATTAACACTATAGGAAGAAGTCACACGGTGCGGTGCGGTGCGGTGCGCCGCCGCATGGCGACCATTTTGCCGCATCAGTGTGCACACGTAGTACGCGGCGTCGCAAGAGTCACAAGGTGCGGTGCGGTGCGGCGCCGCACCGCAAAGATTTCACCGCATCAGCGGGCACACGAGCGGTGCGGCGCCGCAACGTTGTTATGTCGCAGCGGCGCCGTAGCAAAAAAGTCGTAGAGAAAAAACATCGAATCGAGCGAGCGTGTGTCCTTCCTTGTGACGCATAAACAACTGAGCGGTGCCGCTCCGACGTCGCAACGCATTCACTCCTCTTTTCCGTTTCTCTTTCCGTTGCAAGTCCGGTGCGGCGCCGGAGCGCATCGTGTGACATGCCACAGATATTTCCATCGACGCAGCGACACCGCTCCGGCGCCGCACTGCCGCCGCAAAGCATCGTGTGCCCCCGCTCTTTGGTAGGCAAGGAAATTTGTATGTATTACGCCGCAGCGGTACCGCTCAGGCGCCGCGCAGGAGCCCCACCGCATCGTATGGCTTCTTCCATACTTGAAGTGTTTCCGATACTTGTGAGTGTTACTATACAACGCTAAATGCCAAACAGCTAGCATGGCAGTCTCGGTTTATGACGAAATATAACTTGAAAAGCTTAATATACATTATTTATAACAAAAATTACTTAGTAAATTATATTACAAATCTACAAAGCAGGTTTATACAAATGCATACGGATTTGCCAATTTATACTTAAATAATAAAAATAACTAAATAAATAATAGTAAAAAATATACACAGTCTATATTAAATCGGTAATCTAGTAAAATACCTAAAGTTACTCAAAATTAACTAGCGAAACTTTACAGGATTACTAGGAATTAAAAAACACGATCAAATAAAAATAGTTAATAAGTTAATTAATATTAAAATAATTATTTACGTACGCGCTCTTCTATTAATTTTGAGTTATTTAATTAAATACAGTTATGTTTTATCTGATTTTTTTCTATTAAAAATATGTAAAGTTTCATCAGTTCAGTCGTAGTAACAAAAATATTTATTCTGAATCCTGAATATAAATTATAATATTCTTACAAGCTCTTGTAAAAGTTACAAAGGTCAATGCCCCACAGGGGATATTGTACAAGCGTCATTATTTTTTTCTTTCATCTTAAAAAAGTTTTTAAGACTTTGATAATCTTCAAGTACTTTGTATTGATCGGGATTATCTTATTTGATAAAATTCACTGAAACGAAAAATGATAATTAAAACTGTCGATGAAACAGAAATTAAACTTGTTTTTATTTAACAACATTACTTTATTTTAAATTCTTAACAGTTTGGGAGAGAGGGGCTCGTGGCTAATTATCAACCGCGTGGATCATTTTGCAAGGTTGAGCTGCACTTACCGCGGTTAGTAAGTGGATGGGTGACCGTTCGTTACTCATCGAGACCCCTCAGTGCCTTGGAGAGCACGTTAAACTATCGGTCCTGGGTGTCATACCTATGACAGTCGTTACTACGGGTAGTTGGAAGCCCGAAGGTCTGACTACTGGTCGAACCTTAGGATATCGGCACTGCCCAGTAACTGGATTACGGAGGTCTGATGGTAGACGCTCCGTGTAAAATACAGGTATTCAGCCGCATCTGGTTGAGCTGGAAGAGGACATAAACATAGTTGGGAAAAGGATAGGCATAAAAAAACAGTTGGCAAACATGCTGACAGCCAACCTGATGGTAACTGGTTACTGCCGTACACAAGGTTAGTCGGAAAGGGGATACTAATCCGAAGCCCACTTATAATATCGCTGATGACTGTTTGAAAGCAAGTGTTAAAATTTCAAAATTCGATATATATTTTTCCGAATAAAAAGATTTTTATTTTAGTTTTTTTAACAATTCTTCGTCCCTGCTTTAGTTACAAATTCAGAAAATGGTGCTTCTAATTCATGACCCCAAATATGACCTAAAATGTAAACACAGCTGATCATAACTGGGGATAGATAGATTTTAGAGATTTTTTGAGATTTTTGTACAACTGTTTCTCCTAAACTATTGACTTTTGGGAAAAGTTGTAGAACAAAAGTCATTCATTATTATGTGTACTTTAACACCCTTTCGGATTAGTACCCCCTTTCTGACTAACCTTGTATATACACCTACCTCACCAAGAGGATTGCTGATGCGCTGCCAACCTTAGACATAAAGTTGGTAAATCTGTGCCTACGCAGCGATTACTCATACTTTTCACACCGAAACACAGCAATACTGCTTGATGGCAGAAATAGTTATGGTGGTAGTTACCCGGACTAACTCTTTCACAAGGAGCTTATTACTCGTTCTGCCTAGCCTTTTCTCAATTATGTTGAGGTCAGCTTCTAGTCTAACCAGATGCGACTGAATACCAGTATTTTATTTATATGGAGCGACTAACATCAGACCTCCGCAACTGGGCAATTCCGATATCCTAAGTTTAGACCGGTTGTCAGAGTTTCAGACTTCATTCTAACTACCCATTACATTCATAGGTATTCGTATCACACACGGAACTGACCGTTTAACGTGCTATCCAAGACAGGGAGAGGTCTCGATGTTAACAAATGTTTACCCATCTATGGGGTGCATGAAAAGAAGCCTCTACGAGTGACGATACTTAAGGAGGTACGTCCGGCGCACTCTGTGCAGTTAGCCCCGCTACCAACCTTGCTGACTGGCTAATCTTTTCACCACAGCATAAGCTATTCTCGTATAGCTCATGCCGACACGATAGAAGAACCCATCTATGGACTGACTGCGGCAAGCGTAGCTTAACCTTGTAAATCATACGATCCACGCGGTTGTTAATTAGCCACGAGCCCCTTTTAGCTCTCAGTTATTAGGAGCTCTACTACTGCTAACATAAAATACTCTAGCGTCTAACATCCTAATGTTACTTTTCATCCAACATTCAGATAGAATCCGAGGATTACCGACACATCCACTTATCTTGTGAGGATAAAAGTCTATTCGGTATAAATCGGGTAAGTCCGTATGCATTCGGAAGTCGATCGCTGTGACGGCTATTAGCCTCACATTGATTTATTGCAAGCTTAAATCTTTGTAAGTGATGTTGAAATAAAAGAGGGTTTCGTTTTCCTATTTTAATGAAAGAAGGGATGTTAGCTGCAGCCTGTATAGTGCAAGAAACTGCTATCACCAATCCGTCCGCCAAGAGTGGCGATAATGGCGATTTCCACTTTGACAGTTCAATGTGATGATCATTGCAAAGCACATGTTTAGCAGTCGAGCATTTGCTGTTTAAAATGCATTGTTCCGACCACCTAAAATCTGGCAAACTGTCTCGCCAGCCTGATCGAGAGATCTTGTAATCAGGAAGGAAGCATTTGCCCAACAGTGGGATCATACTGGCTAACATCGTTTGTCCACCTCCGCCGTCACCGAGAAACGAGATTATTTCGGACCGAGTTCGGAACGACGTGACGGCGGTCGTGTGTCCACCGCGACCGATCTCGGTGGTTCCCAACACAAGACAAAAATCCGTGCACCGGCGCCGTCAATCTCGGATGTAGTGGACAAGAGCAGACGCGTTTTGTATTGCCGGCTTTTCGGTCCGTCACGATCTCGCCGGAGTTTTAGCGGTAGCGCCGAACTATTCACAATCTCGGTGGCCGAGATGACGGCGCTCGGATGACGGACGTGCGGTGGACACGCAGCCATAGTAATGTATGTATCGCTACTTCGGCAACGTCATCTCGGTCTCGTTGATGGCGACGGTGGATAAACGGCCTAAGGGTACCTAAGCATGAGATGATTTATGATGATCCTTACTACACTGAAGTTACACAAAACCTGAGGAAGTGTCAAGTGCTGAGTGATTTTAGTGAATACTAGCCAACATTAGAAGCACTATCGTATAGCTTAACTTATGACGTAATAAGATAGCAGCTGTTATAGTTAGGCGTCATTCTACGAGCAAACGATGCGTTTTCGTCGCATAATGAAACTGATCGTGCGATGGTTTAACGGGTGTCCTAATAGATCGCACGATCACCATCGTGCGTTTTCGATCGTGCGACGCCTAGCGCCCTCAACGCAACGGCGCCATTTCAACAATCGCGCGATGATGCATCTTCAATTAGGACACTCAAAAGAGATCTGTGGCTTTGATTGTGCGATCGCACGATCAAACCCATGGTGCCGATCATTATTAAGCATTTCCTGTGCTCGCGCGATGACTTGCGAGATTCAATTAGGACACTCTAAAGGGATTTGTGTATTTAATCTCGTCGTGCGACGAAATCGCATCGTTTGCTCGTACGATCGTGGCCAGATAAAACGATGCCTTAGGTTACCTGCACACGTTCCTTACTCGTACTTACTTTTCTCAGGGACTCGACGCATACGTCTGGCCACTCGAAATATGTGGAAATAGCTTGTAGCTGGCCAGTTGTTGTTATGGCGAGTGGCCCGTGTGCATTTAAGCTAACTGTAACAGCTGCTATCTTATTACGTCATAAGATAATTAAAAGGACAGTTCTTGTAATATTGACTAGTCATCATCTGCCTAGCCTTTTCCCAACTATGTTGGGGTCGGCTTCCAGTCGAACCGGATGCAGCTGAATATCAGTATTTTACATGGAGCGACTGCCTATCAGACCTCCACAACCCAGTAACTGGGTAATACGATACTCTTGGTAAGACTGGTTGTCAGACTTTCTGGCTTCTGACCAACAGTAATGACTGTCAAAGATCTACAAATGACAGCCGGGACCAACGGCTTTACGTGCTTTCCGAGGAACGGAGGATACTCGCTATGGTAAATGGTCACCCATCCACAGACCAACCTCGGCAAGCGTGGCTTAACCCGGAAGATCGGTCTATGCGGCTGTAATTATTTAGCCACGAGCTCCTCCTTGTAATATTGACTAGTATTCTTTAATATAACTCCACACTTGACAAGTTCTCAGTATTTGGTATGAGTGCGGCGCAGAATGGATCAGCGTATCACCATATCAAACCGTTAACGTCCACTACTAAACATGGGCCTCAGTGACCACCGTAATGAACCATAAGCTATAATCACCACGCTTGGTAGACGAATTGGTGATCGCAGTATGTTTTTATTAGCAGACAGGAGGGGGTGCATGAAAAGAGCCTACACGAGTGACAATACTTAATTACGTCCGGCGCACCCTGGGCAGTCAGCCCCGCTACCAACATTGCTGACTAGCTAATCTTTTCACCAGAGCACAGCTGACACGAGAGAAGAAGCAGACAGGAGGACGGTGCTGCCAATCCTCTTAAGATAGCATATATTTCAGGAGTATGGTTAAGGGTAAGTAATCATTGGCCAAATAATTAAACAGTATCTATATCTTTGTAAGTTTGATTGTTTCTCATACACTACTGAACATAAAAAGTGCCAATAGATTCTTTTTTTTTATTGCGTAATATCAACGGAGTTACCCATTTTATAACTACCCTAATAAAAGATAACAAGTCAACTCGTCGATCTATTTCATGAGAGATTCGTAGCATTTGTAACGTCAGCGTACTACGAACACGCTACGCTGCTACGGCGTAGCACAGCGTAGCTCGACAAAGCAATAAAAATGACTGCGTTTCAGATAGTTAGTCAGAATTATGTGATACTCTTATGGTACGTACACACCAAGCTAACGAACGCTAAGAAAAGAGACCCAATATAGCTTCGGTCTGACTGAAACCGGGTTCTTCAATTCAACAAAATTAAATGAAGAACATTCATAGGCGACGCGTGTACGCTCCATAATTAATTGTATTATAAGCTTAGCTACTGTCATAGCGATCAACCTCCTTATATTAGTAAATAGTTATAACAAATACATACATTTCTGACGTACTGATCAAATGTCCTCACCGCGGTCCTTCCGAGTAGCAGGGCGTCCATCTCGCTCTCTGGAACAGGCACCACGGCCACCGTGGGTGCTGGACCGCCTTTCATCGGCACATTCATTTTGAACTTTATGTCTTTAACACTATGACACAAAATCCTTCAACACGAAGCACTCACTTGTTTCGATCAGAAAAGGTCAAGTTTATTTACAGGAACAACTTTTTCACACTGTTTTGAGCACATGACCGGTCAAGAAAAGCAATTACTTGAGGTAATCGCGCTTCATTGTAAATAGAACCTTATGTCTATGACACAGAGTAAACTTTTCAACGTTATCACAATTAAACGCACCACTCATTTATAAGTATGTCCATAAAATCATTTATTCCCAGCGTCAGTGTCTTGTTCAATTAAAATTGTTTTATCTTCACATTAAAAATAATTGAAAAAGAAATTAAAAGTATTGCTTTCTTCAGTTAAATTGTTTTTTTATGTTAACGAGTGTTTTTATGAATAAAATTGCTGTTTTTAATTTAATTGTTCGAAAATTGAAATTAAAATTGACGTTTATTTTTATATGTTCGAATGATATGGTTTGAAATTGTTATTGTCTTTTTTTGAGTATGTATAACATTATTATTCAATTAAATTGAACTGTTTTTGCTTCAATTAACAATTTCACTTTTATTACACACTTTATTTCTTATTAGAATTAACTTCTCACACAATCTCAGGGTTCTTTATCTTTTATCTTTTCTCACTTTGATCCCGTGCGTTCAGTCTTCACTATAATCTTTCTTGATTTACTATTATTTGTTCGAGGATTGGAATGAAAACAAAATTCGTTTTTGGACCACTGTTACTGATGGTATACCTATATCTATAACGATATATTATTATATTGTGGTATCATTTGATTTTTATTTTGAAATGATAGTGATGTTTCTTGGTTCCTTTGACTTTGTGTTAAACTTCAAAGGTAACTAACGCGAAGTTTCGACTAGGTTGCACTGATGGATCGTCCAACCATCCGACCGATGGACTAATGGTGGACTAGTCCACGGTGGACTGTCGTCGAGCGAAACTTCAATCGGATAAAGATAAATTCACATTAATTCCCGATTAGTAATAATTACTATCATTTGGCTTTAGTTCAGATTATGTATTTCCTGTATTTAACGGAGGGTTGGGCAGACGTGTATTATAGTACACCCTCCTTCCGCCGTTATTTTTAATTCCGATATAATAGGGGGCGAGCCTATTGCCATCAACCGGACACAAATCCAGACTTCGAGCTACTACTGAAAAATTCCACTATGTGTAATCTATTTTATGTATTTAAAGTGGCGACTTATATCAATAACGATTGAGTATACAACGTTATTTTTACTTTATACGAAAACCGAGACACCCCAACAAGATTTTCATCAGAACTGCCTGAATATGTGTTTTTTTTAGTAAATCTCCAAGTTACACCTTAGTTTATGTCGCGTTAAGTTCGCTAAAAAAGTGTGAAATGCCTGCGATGTGCTATGCAGGAGTTGTCTAATACACGGAAACTGACCGAGCGGATCATTTCAAGCCTCAAGGTGTCTATTCCCGTCAATTGTTATGGGTAGAAACCTACTGAAACAAAATTGAAATTTACGACAAAAAAAAAAAAAAAAAAAGTGTTGTAAAAAATATGTCAATCGATTCTCCTAGTGATTCTGAACAAACTAGTTTCAGGTTTCGCATATACTAAAACTAACCTTGTATAGGTATACCTACCTTATGACGTGTAGGACGTCTAAGGTATTAAATAGTCTAGGTGTTAATTGGATAAGCCGTCAATGCTATTATCGCGACTACAGTTTTTTTTGTAAACTGTGATTGTGTAGTGATTCTAATAATCCTAATCCTAAACCCAAATTCTACCTGTCAAGCCAGATTTATACCACCCAAGTGTTGCTTCAGAGAATACAGTTACTAAATAAAATACATTGACTCGACTCGTGTAAATAAAAACTCAGCCAAATGACATTAATTAAAGTTACTTTTAGAAACGAAACGCATTTTACTTGAAAAGAAAGTCGTGTAAATGTAGCATTCGTTTTTTTTTACAATTTTGGCGTTGATTTTGGGCACCGATTAAGCTTTATAACTAAGAAACTGAAGAGGTTCAACTGTTCAAGCTGTTAAACTCTACTAGTTTAACAGCTTGAACCTCTGTTGTGTTGCACAATTAGAATGATTTTGAAAGATTTAGTTTTTTTTTTTAAATTACAGTTCTAAAAAATCCATTTCTTTCTTTTTCCGAGAAGAGCAATATTTTTGGTTAAGGTTGATCCTACATGGATCACTAAGTTGCTCGATACACAGTTCGGCTGTCCCATTTCAAAACCTAGTAAGGGCTTAAAACAAAATTTTACCGTGGAGCGAATTGACGACACGTTTGGTGCAGTGGCTAAGCGATTGGCTTCTGCGCTACGGGTCGTGGGTTCGATTCCCACACGAACAAAAATTTGTATGGCCTACAGATGGTTGTTTCGGGTCTGGGCGTTTGTTTTTGAGATTTGTGTCTGTAAACGCACCCACGATACAAGAGAAATCTTAGTGTGGGGCAACGTTTTTTAAAAAATAAAAAAAAAAAATGTTAAATCGGTCAGCCTTTGAAAAGTATTTATGTTAGGTAAAACCATGTGGTTAAAGTGACTTACTAGGTTTTAAAATGATCAAAGGTAGTGAATGGCACTTACTCGGTATCAATGCATAAATATATCTGCTTTTTATGTGAGTTTTCAACGTTGGTATTTTTGTATTTAGTAAAGACTAGGTTAGCAAGATTATGCAATAAAACGATTTTTGTAAAAAGTGCTCCTTAATAGGTTTTGAAATGGGACAGCCGAGTTGATCGCCATTTGTTTTTAATTGCCGGCCATACGAAAAACAATACCTGCAGCCTTAAACAAATAGCGACTGTGTATCGAGCAACTTGGTAGCCCATATGCGATCAGCCTTAGCCCAAATGAATCAGCTACATCTTATCTCCTACATCGTCGTGCTTCGCAACTAGCGTTAGACTACTAACAGAGTTATCTTAACTAAAGCAACATTAATATCGTTTACATGACGTCATACTAAACATGTTTAATATGCAACGCTGCAGAGCAACGAGACACACAAGGTACATGGTGATGTATGTTACTTAGACTAAGGATGTTCCTACACAATATACAAGATGGAAACAATCTGTATTTTACAAAATATTACTCATATTTTATGTTCTACGAATTTTTCAAACATTTTGCTCGTATGAGATGTGATATTTATGTTTTATTTCGTGAGATCCTGAGAAAGATAGATAGAATATGCTTTATTGTACAACATAACAGTAGTACAATTCCGGTCTTATTGCTAATGGTGATATCTTCCAGATAACCTTTGGTTGGACTAGGAAGACGTGAAAGATAAATCATGGGGGCAGTCTTTGATGTATTATTGTACAATTTTTAATTTGTATTTATTGGAAATAAATAAATACCAAAAAAATATACTACACATTATAAGAGAGAGGGAATTAAAATAGATCATCATTTTATGTTCTAAAAATAACACCCACTCCGACCAGATGTTTTTTTGAGTTTAATTCTGGCTAGTACCTACCCGCTAATCCCATCAGTCTCTGCCCGCATCTGTCTGTCTGTCTGTCTACCTGTCTGTGCGCGATTTTCTCCGTAAATATTGAAGGGATTTTGCTCCGGTATTCACGATTAGATAGATCGATTCTCAAGAAAGGTTTGTAAATTATTTATAAACGTTTTATTTATATTAGCTGATTTATCACGATTTTGAATATATCGAATGTTAAATGAAAACTGACGTTTAAGTTAGCATAATGGCACCAGTACAAAATGGTTGTTAGTCTTTGTATAACATTTTGTGCTTATCATTTCATATAAATATGAATCGGTATTCCACCAATAACTATCATACCAAAAGTAAGTATTTCAGACAATTAGTATTCGGTCTTCGAACTTGCAAGTAAAATAGTATTACTGCATTGCTTAGCTAGTCAAAACATCCTTGCTAGTGCTACCGTCTGCACTGTAAATGAACTAATTCACTAGTTAGTGAAGCACTCTTGTAAAGTCAAGAAGACTCTTAGCGAGCTCATTTGTGTGGTTAATTAAGAAGTCCTTCTAGTTACCGCATTAGTCCCGGAATAGTTTGCTAAGAGCGCACTGCTTATTATTATACTAATCTGCAGATACAGAAAAATAAACTAGTGATTCTTTGCAAGTTTATACATATAGCTCCTGCAGATAATAACTTAGGTGCGTTCGGTTCGGTCACTCGCTATAATTCGGTTCGGTTTTCTTTCGTATTTCACTCCGCAGTTACAGCGGCACGTAGGCGTGTTTGACATTTAAAATCTGATTATGTAATTATTAATCTATTTATAAATGTTAATCATTATACATTTCTGAACTCGTATGTTTCAAAAATAAGGTAAATTGTTCTTGAATAAAAAGTAAACAAAAAAAAACTACCTATTCCGCGGAGTGACACAGACATGCCTGGGGCTGCAATTGCCAAATTATTTACAGAGAAACCCATATTATTAATTAACATTGGCCGTTATGGATCTAGAATCTCATGCTTAGCAGCTAATCTAGTGATAGCTATATAAAATCAAAACCTACGGAAAAAACATACTAACGAGTCTTATAAGTACTCTGTGATAAGTAGTCCAGCCATATAAATTATGTCGAAAAGTAAACAAACCTTTGATCTATTTTTATATCTATTTTAGACTAAGAAATGGAACCTTCTTTTTTTTCTGCAGCGATTGCTCTAATTCTCATGACTCTATGACATACTTTTTGACGCTTAGGTGGCATTTAAATTAAGGTCCTTAGCCTTATTTGTTCGACGCAAACGAACTTCAAATCACTCTCCTGTAAAGTTTGTAAATTGGCGGTTATGCCCTTTTCGGCTGTTAGGTATCGATATGTTTAATGGATTTCTAAATCAAGAAAGAAAGAAAGAAAGAAAGAAAATACGTTTATTTGCGGTAAACATGACGCAAAAAAAATAAACACAAAAAACAAAAAATAAGAAGGTTGAGGGAAACATGCGTCATATCCACGCAAAACGGCTATCGCTCAGCATTATGCTGCGACCCTATGCAAGACAGAGCCCCAGCGCTGGTTTTCAGCGACAGCCGGCGCCGACGTAATGACGTCGCTCGGTGCAGCAAACAATTTATTATTAAAAATAGATAAATATTATGATTTAATTTTATTTTATTTTTATTTTATTTAAAAAGGTTCACCAACAATTGTATACACTGGTATAAGCAAATAAAATAGAAGCAACAAATCAGAATAAAGTGTAACAATCACTTACAGGTAAACTCTGCATGCACAAAAAACGTTGTCGTAACATACAAAAAAAAATGAAATATAGAGACTATTATCAAAATTGCTCTGAATCTAACTTAATAAACAAATTAAACTAAATAAAACTAGGTACTTGGTTCACCCATCCAGCCAGATAATGCAGGGCCAAGAAACTCAGTGTTCGGGGAGACACTTATAAAAACTGGCTTTCAATTTGCCTAAACCGTCAAAATGGAGGTCGATCCGATCACTGCAACCGTTCACAACCCTGCAAAACCTCGCGTATGGAGAATTTGCACCCAGAACCGTTCTTCTCTGCGGAGGGCAGAGCGGCGTTATAGGACTGCGAGGGATTCTTGAGGGGGCACGGAACTTAAAATTATGTAATATTTGCGGACAGTCGATTTTGTGGGCCATAACCTTGCACACAAACATCGCGTCATTCAGACGCCGACGTTTGTCCAGAGAAGCCATATTAAAATGTTTGAGCCTATCACTATATAAACGTATTTTCTTGGACAAGCCGCTAGCATAGGCCAGGTGCCCCAGAAAACGTTTTTGCACACGTTCAAGACGCAATGAATGAGTAGCATAGTGTGGCCGCCAGACGACGCTACAATACTCTAATATGCTTCGAATCAAAGAATTATAAAGGATAATTTTTGTTTTGCAGCTTTTAAATTGTTTTGTGCTTCTGATAACAAAACCCAGCATTTTGGAAGACTTTTTCACTATATTATCTATGTGAGGGATAAAAGTTAATTTCCGATCAAACATAACACCAAGGTCTTTTATTGTGTCCAATTCCTTTATCTTTTCTCCGTCAATATAATAATCCTGGTCAATGAGATGATGTTTCCTGGTAAATTTTATATGGTAACATTTGCTAGGATTTAGGAGCATCTGGTTTATTTGGCACCATATTACCAATTCATCCAAATCGCTTTGTAATTCAGAGGCGTCATGCTTGGATTTGACTATTTTGACGAATTTTAAGTCATCAGCAAACATAAAAATTTGACAGTGGCGAAAGCAGTTCGGAATATCGTTAATAAAAAAGTTAAATAAAACCGGCCCCAAATGAGACCCTTGTGGCACTCCCGAGGATATGTGTCTGACGGTTGATCGAAAGCCATTGACTACTACAAAGAAAGTTCTATCCTCAAGGTACGAACTCAACCATGAGAGTAAAGTTCCAGCGATACCATAAGTTTCTAATTTGTTAATGAGAATTTGATGCGAGACCCGATCGAACGCTTTGCTAAAATCTGTATATATGACATTAGCTTGATGGCCAGAGTCTATTGCAGTCATTAATAACTCGGTAAAAAGTGTCAGGTTGGTATTTGTGGAACGAGACTCCACAAAGCCATGCTGTACTTCACTTAAGTAAATTTTAAGATGATTTTGAATGTGAGGGCAGATCATAGACTCAAAGATTTTACCTAGGGTTGACAAAATTGAAATGGGTCTATAGTTCGAAACTAAGTCCTCATTGTCGGATTTATGGATGGGGACGACCTTTGCTTCCTTCCACTTTGCAGGGAAGACTCCACTAGACAAAGATTTACTAAGAATACGCAACAAAGGCGTGACCAGCTCATTTGCACACTCATATATGAATATTGGTGGTAAGCCATCTGGACCAGCACCCTTGTTGCAGTCTAAACTTTTTAGCTTTTTGTATAAGGCTTCGCTGTCGATAACTGGGTTGTTTAAAGATATGCTTCTTTCTTGAATATTATTAATTGTTGGTTTATGGGTACTGCAACCGTTTTCAGCAGGGCTGTATATAGAACAGAAGTAAGAAGCAAAAAACTCGCATATCTCCGTTCCATCTGATGATGCAGCTGTACCATCCGTCATAGATAAAGGATACGAGCTGGATCCGCCTCGTTTAGTCTTAACATAGGTCCAAAAAGATTTAGGGTTATTAGTAAGAGTGTGTTCAAGATTTTTTAAATAATTATTATAGCAAATCGTAGCAAGTGCATCACAGCGTTTACTGACAACTTTCAACTCAATCTTGTCCAACGGGTTATGGTAAGTATTGTAACGTTTCCTAATCTTATTTTTTGTGTTTAATATTTTAATTAGAGTTAATTGTGATAGAATATACTAAACAGGAATATAAAAAGAAGAAAAGGAAACAGACGTCCGTACATGTCATGAGAATGTCTTCCTTATTATACCTTTTACGGTTTATGCAGTGGCAACATTTCGAAGCGTTCTCTTCTCTTTTAAATTTTATCGTGCACCCACAATGTACCAACAAATAAAATATAAAAATGCTGCGGAATTATTATTACATATTGGCCAATGATGTAATGTGTTACTACTATTATGCAAAAGTTATGTGTCAGTGTAATAATGTTATGTGTCAGTGCTATTATAGCGATTTTATACGATTGTGAGTTTGTGTAGGAGAAAGATAAGATAAGATGGAGCCACTATATAGACAAAGCCTTGGAAACTGGAGGATGACCCGACATACCCAAACACTAAAACTATGTAAAGAGCTAAGGAGCTCCAAAAACAGGCTGATAAGATTAAAAATGGAAAACAGAGTCACGAATGAAAATACAAAATCGGAAATACAAAATTGGACAACACAACGTAATAAATAGGTAATACGATTATTGGAATTTAATTTGAATTTTGATTGTAATTGAAAAATTATTAAAATAAATATTTAGTATTAAACACGGACAAGTAATTTGATCTAAAATTAATTAAATAGGTTGTCAACATAGTATGAAAGTGGACAGGGGAAACGCTGTCAGCAGTCCTGGCAAACAGGGGACCGAATGCCATGCTACAGCGCTGCTGGAGATCCAAAACCAAGTACCGCAGGCCATGACCCATGAGGTGAGCAAGGAAAGAATAATAGAGATTATATGTATTTAAAAACTTATTGTCCAGTAAGTTGTACATGCAACAAAAACTTTTTTAATTGAAATTTAAATGAGTGTATTGTTTTTAGGCCTCGCATTGGCGGTGGAAGGTCATTCCAGCAGCGCGTGGCAGCAAACTTGAATCAAAATTAATGTTTCACGATCAAAGGAAGAAAGAAGTACATAATGATACTGTGAGAAGACGATACACGGCGTCATATTGTATCAGTGGGCGTGTGACATCTGAACGGGTGTCTCCGATGTGTTCAAGATCGATACACCTCTAAAGTTACCTAATTAGCTTCAACTCGACACAGGGATGTGCCGAACTTTGGAAAAAGATACTAACTTATCAATCATGATGTGGACTAAAAATAAACTGGTTTCGTATTTTTATATGGGCATCGTCACACACATGACAAGTCATATCTAGTTGGTAACCATGACCTCTGGTGCCTGACACAGAAAAGACCTCCAGGCCGGGGTTATAATTAGCGATGTAAGATTTATAGGTACCTCACTATCTTAGGAATGATTTTTGACATTACAGTATGCGTAAAATACCTTGGCCGCTCTGAAAACAGGCTTTGAGCATTCTGTTCCTTACTTCACAGAGACAAAGTTATTTTAGACGTACTGTAGGTACTATAACTACTTAATATCAATTTTTAAATGCTTATTTTAACCTATATTTGTATGCCAGTCATTGATGAAACAGGTAGAACAAACTCTTGTATTGTAATGTCTTATAAACCATCAAGGAAATAAAATACTTTGATTTTGACTTTAACGTGGGAAAATCCTTATGGATCCCCTACACCCCAAGGAAGGCCTCTTACCAATTGAGACCACGGTCTTCCTCTGAGGACATGTGGATGGGGTCGCGGGATTTGTTAATTCATTGGCCGCAATTACACGTTACTGCCTGCAGTTAGCAACAAACTGCTACTACTAATCTGTCTGATTAGTGAATAATCACCAAAATATGCCAAAAGCCATTCCAGACGCTGCCCTACTGTTACACTCGCATAGTTTTTACACTGCAATGGCTGGAATTTAAAAGATACCTCTGAGTTTGTTTCGAATTTTCTTCTCAGAGCTATTCTGAAAGGAAATTCCGCCACCATCTAGTCTTAAAAAAAACATTACATCGACTTGTAAAAGTGTCTGTAACAGATTTATTTAACATAACATATCATCACGCCTGAATTCCCTGAAGGGCTGGGCAGAGGTGTATGTACACCCTCATTTGACCGTTATGTTTAAGTCCAATGTAATAGACCAGATCCAGACCCCAGGCTGTTACTGACAAATTACATACGGAAAAACCCAATAACATTTTGCCAGACCTAGGGATCTAAACCAGGACCTCACACTGGCGCTTACGACCACTAGATTAACAAGGCAGTCCAGACAGATTAATTTACAGAAATAAATATAATTTATGGCAACATTTTTCGTTGTATCAAAACTAAACAGATCTCAGCACGTGTCGTTCTGTAAACAGAATACAGATAAGGTTCTATCGCTCTTCTATCAAACATGAATTAGCACAGTTTGCCTTGATTGAGTTTTAATATTTACCTAGTATGATTACCATCTAAGCTAGTATCATTCTAACGTTAGCAAGAATATATTAATATTATTTGCATTTAGTTTATTATGTAGTTAGACTACCTCGTTGGTCTAGTGCAGAGGTGGTAAAACTACGGCCCACGGGCGAACTCTGGCCCGTGAAGCGTTTTAATGCGGCCCACCAACCCTCTTTCCCTCTTAGAGAAAAAGTGTATGTGAAACATATTTCTGCAGCCTGATCGACACAAGTAAGGCATTTGTTTGTGAGATTTGTGTCTGTAAACGCACCCACGATACAAGAGAAATCTTAGTGAGGGGCAAAGGTTTTTTTTTTTTTCAACCTGTTTTGTCCCACTGCTGGGCAAAGGTCTCCTCCATAGCCTTCCACTCATCTCTATGCCTTGCCTTCTCTGGCCAATCTCCCATAAACGAATCTAAGTCATCACGCCAGCGTTTCCTAGGCCAGCATCGGAGTTTTTTTTTTAAAAAAAAAACGGTTTAGATCTAAAACAAATACATAGATAATTATAAAATGCCCTAACAAATAGCCCTAATCATTTGAGCCAAAAGTTTTAGTTTTGGCAGAACAAAATGCTTTTTTTTTTGGTATTCTCGCCCCCTTTAAAGTTTCTTACGTTTTTCTGATGAAAAAATTTGCCCATCCCTGGTCTAGTGGTTGCAAATGCGACCGCTGAGCTTGAGGTCCTGGGTTCGATCCCCAAGTCGGGCAAAGTCTCATTGGGTTTTTCCGTGTGGAATTTCTCAGTAGCAGCCCGAAGTCTGTATTTGTGTCACGTGATGGCAATAGGCTCGACCCCTATTACATGGGACGTAAAACATAACGGCGAAAGGAGGGTGTGCTGAGGCACAATTCTCCTAAAAAAAATCTTGAGAAATCGCAACCGAACCAAAGCCGAACCGTTCGTTCAGACAGTTTTCGTTTTCAAAAGTTGTCAAATCGTTTGACACAAAAAATAAAACCAATCTTTTTGTCAGTTTTTAACCGACTTCAAAAAGGAGGAGGTTCTCAATTCGGTTGTATTTTTTTTTTCATTTTTTATGTTTGTTACCTCATGTCTCCGTCATTTATGAACCGATTTGAAAAAATCTTTTTTTGTTGGAAAGGGTATACTTCCCGATTGGTCCCATATAAATTTTGTTATGATTAGACCATGAACTTCAGAGATATGGAACGGAACTCCTCATCGGATCAAAGCAAAATTCTCAAAATACTAACATCGCTTTGTTTATATTTGTTGTTGGGAACTGACTACCGAAAAAGAGGAGGGGGTGCGTGTCCCCCCTCCCTCCCCTTTGGAATGTTTTCGTTATATCGTGTAAGGTATCATTTGAAAGGACTTTTTATGCCCGACTACGTCAAAGCCAAAAAGAAGGGTTATGAAGGAGGGGGTTAAAATTATGACACTAAAACGTATTTAATAAAAAATTAACTTGAAAAAAAAGTAAAAACCGACTTCAAAGAAATACTAAAAGGAGTAAAGTAATTACCATAATATAAAATTAACAGTTTCAGAAGTCGGTGGCTTCTATTTGCTTCAGTGTAGAGTTGCACCGACTTCTGAAACTGTTAATTTTATATTATGGTAATTATTTTACTCCTTATAGTATTTCTTTGAAGTCGGTTTTTACTTTTTTTTTAAATTTATTTTTCCGTAAATAAAAATGAGTGACGGTTGTGTTTCGTTTGCCTTTGGCAACAATTTTGTTAGTCGAATTAGCTTCTGTACGCCTCTGCCGAACCCCTCGGGGAATACACGGGTGATGTTATGTTATAAAAATAAGAAAATAATCACACCACAATTATAAAAGGGTCACGTTGACGGTTAATCCTAACTTCCTAACCAATATTATAAATGCGAAAGTATGTTTGTTACCTTTTCACGCCTAAACCACTGAACCGATCATCCTGAAATGTTGCATATACGTTGTCAGGTGTACAGAAACGAACATAGGGTACCTTTAATCCCGAAAAAAGTACAATTCCCGAAGAAAACAACATTAACGTTCATAGATGGCGCCATGTATCTTTCGAATCAAGATTGAATTATATTATTATAGAAACTTTAGTAGTGTGTTAAGAGTTTTTTTGAGCTTAATTAAAGCGAGCGAAGTCGCGGGCAAGAGCTAGTTTTCTATACATAGGTATCCGCCCACATTTCGCCGATGACGTTATAATTAGGTTTCATTCAATGAGAGACAACCCTTTTGTCCTTCCATTGCCTATCAATTCCAATCCGGAACAGAATGAGATTTTTTCTTACAGAAAAATCCAATTATACTTATCCAACTTGGGGATCCAACCCAGAACCGATCTAATCATTCTTTTTTGTGCGACCTTAGTACCGAAACCAGAACCAAAACTATGCTTCATTATAGAACTAGGTATTTCAGTTTCGAAAAAATCCTTACATTGTAAGAAATATCTTTAGTCGCCTTTTTTTACAAGCTTTTATTTAACTTGCAATGTATAAATGTTTGTCCAGGTGGAATCTTGCAACTGAATTTTAAATCAGTTATCTTTAACCAATTCAGCTGAAATTTGGTACACACGCTTATTTTGGATGACAATGCATGCTTAGCTATGTGACGTCATTCTAATTCCAATATGGCGGATCATACAAGATGGCGGACTAGTTATTTTGCTCTACTACCACAGCATGGGTATCAAATGAAAGAACTTGCTGAGGAAAACACGAAAACAGACTTAGAAACATTCCCAATCATAACTAAAAAATAAATTATTGGTAAAAAAAACTTTTTAATAAAAGCTTGTTTTTAAAAAGTGTTTTTACCGTTAATTTATAACATGTCTACTGACTTAGAATTTTTTACATCCTCGGGAAAAACTATTATACAATTTAGCTCCCTCAAATCTCATGATATTTTTTCCGTAAAATGTTCTAGGTTTGATAGCGCGAGTTTATTTTCGTTTCTTGTATTATACAGAGTGTAAACACATTCGTGTAATTTCTTAAAACCACATGATCTATCACTGGTATAGATTAACACCGCATGTGATTTAGCTTGATTAAAAAATTAAAACATAAAATGATTATTTTGTTGCGGTAGGGGTTAGTGGTCATATCAAAACCACCTAATAATGATTCAGTAAAAACAAGCAAAAAGAAATTTGCAAAAAAATACTAATTTCGTAATGGCGGGATGGTAACGGTCAAGTCTTTTATGGAACTACTCTGACCTCCGGTGATATTTTGTCTTAAGTTAACATTTCGATGCCACGCATAAACGAATGAAAGAACGGCGACACAGCTTTTGGGCTAGACTAGCGCAATATCGAGGAGCTCGTGGCTAAACAATTACAGCCGCATAGACCGATCTTCCGGGTTAAGCCACACTTGCCGAGGTTGGTCTGTGGATGGGTGACCATTTACCATAGCGAGTTTCCTCCGTGCCTCGGAAAGCACGTAAAGCCGTTGGTCCCGGCTGTCATTTGTAGATCTTTGACAGTCGTTACTGTTGGTCAGAAGCCAGAAAGTCTGACAACCAGTCTTACCAAGAGTAGCGTATTACCCAGTTACTGGGTTGTGGAGGTCTGATAGGCAGTCGCTCCATGTAAAATACTGATATTCAGCTGCATCCGGTTCGACTGGAAGCCGACCCCAACATAGTTGGGAAAAGGCTAGGCAGATGATAGCGCAATATCGCTCCGCACAGTCTGTTAACTCGAGACGCTAAAATGACTAGAAAACAGAAAATCATGAATTCTTCAAGAAACCTTTTTTTTTGTATCTGAAAAAATCCCATGCAGGGTCAACCTATGTCACCAGTAGCTCACGCTGCTTGAAGGAATTACACTAATTCGTTTACCCTATGTATTTGTAAAATTCCTAGATCCATCCTAGGTATATGACTACCTCAAGCTCCACACAACTCTTTGTTTTCATAAATGCGTACGTTATTTGACTTAATGTCGTTACTATAATGTTTTGTTTAGCTTATAAGTTATTGTTTTGTTTGACTGAGGGAAGTAGGTCAAAATGGGGTTGTCAACAGGTGGGTGCTACTTGTGTACTTTCGTTATCTGATTCATAATGGCGTAGATTTACATTTAGATTGAAAACTTATACTTAATTATTTTATCAAACATGTATAATTTACGATTGTTTTTGTTGGGTGATAAATAATAGCGGAAGGCTTGTGGAATAATAAAAGAGTTTTTTTAAACTATTACTTATGCAGTTTTAAATTAGTACTAAATTTAGCAGAGAGTACAGAGAGTTCCAAAAAAGCTAATAATTTTGCTACGGCTGAACTGATTTCCATGAAACATAGCTTTTAATCATTGCGATTTAACCAGCTTTCACATAAAACCACATCGAAATCGGATCATTTGTTTCGAAGCTACAATGCCACAAACAGAAAGACGGACAAACAGACAGCCGTACAAACATACAGCCATACAAACAGACAGACAGAAATAGGCATCCTAGGCACCTTTGCGTCGTGAGTGAAACATAGGCTTCCAACGTATAACACCTCATTTTTTTCAGTCAGAAATGAAAAATAAGGAATACTTAAATGTGATTGTGTTTGTCTACTTTAAAGCGCAATATGTCGTAAAATATTAGCTATAGAAAAAATGCTTAAACCAAGAATTGTAGGGAATTAAATTTTCCACAAAAAAAATCTGATCTATTATTGGCGGAAACAAACAAAGATAAAGAGTTACTTAATAAAAACATTTTTTTGGGATTTTTAATCCAAGATGGCGGAGCTTGACGAGGTCACTCAAGGTCGTAAATTCAAAATTCAGGACTGACCGACATTTTGTCAGGTAAGCCCCTTTTTTGCGGACCCAGCGACTGGGCTAATGAGTAACTCGTAAATAATTACAAAATTAAATATGAACGTGTTTCACGAAAGTTGCATATCAATTAGCTAAACCATGTCCACAGGTTAATGTTTAAATGAAGTTCATCGTTACTGCAGTCACGAGTATGATGGGTAACTGCTGTATGCTCATCTTAACGTGTCTGTGACCCGTCATCGAAAATAAACCATGATATTACCACTTACTGTATAGCGTAAAGAGCTTGGATAATGCTCAAAAGAATTCTGTACAATATCATAAAAAATTCAGTGAACATAAATTAAAAAAACATACGCATCGAATATGAAACCTCATTTTTTGAAGCCGACTAAAAATAACAAGCATCTTATTTAAAAAATAAACTTTACCTAATTATCATAGCACCACTTCAAAAGTCAATAAATTACCTATGTTATTCCTCCCAACACTTTTAGAACGATCTCGTAAAACGTACCGCTCAATAAATCTTAATTTCCCAGCCAGGTTGGGTCCTTACCGTTCTGGCAGGCCCCCCGACCCAGCTATACATCATTGTGTGCTCCCTGCAAAGGAAGTCCTGTCAACTCTCTCTTGGAGTAATGATAGTTAGTGAGGGGTATACATTTAAATACAATGAACATTTTGTGGTTGGTTCTCAATCTTAAATAATAAATACTGAACGAGTTCATATTCTAAGGGTTTTGTATCAAAAACGTTAAAACGAATCCCTTACGATACCCAGTCTACCTGTTAGTACAGGTGGACAAAAAAGTCTATTTATAAACTAAACTAAAGCAGGTATATTTGTCAGGGCTGTGTCAGTCAATGTATTACGCCGCGCGTCATTCTAATTGATTTAAAATGACTACTCAAAGTTCTACCAGAGAAGTTATTTTTAAATTAAATGTTAAAATCAAATGTACAACTTAGCAAATAAATATAATGTAAGCCTAGTAGCGCCCCCATTTTTGGTAATCTTTTAGTGCAGAACTGTATCAGATACAGGTGTCTCAGACACAAATGTGTGAGACATAGTTGTATCTAACGCAGCTGTATCAGACAAAGCTATATCAGACACAACAGGGACCAATTCGACTAAAAAAATTGTTGTCAAACGCAAACGAACCACAACCGTCAGTCAGTTTTTGTTTAAAAATGGTTGGTTTTGTATATTGTGTCAAACAATTTGACAGCTTTTGGAATTGAAAACTGTCTGAATGAACGGTTGGGCCTTGGTTCCGTTGCGATTTATCAATATTTCTTTTAGGAGAATTTTGCCCCAGTATCAGGCACAGCAGTACAACACAGCTGTATCAGACACAGCTGTATCTGACATAGCTGTATCAGACACAGCTGTATCAGACACAGCTGTATCAGACACAGCTGTATCAGACACAGCTGTATCAGACACAGCTGTATAACAGAGCTGTATCAGACACAGCTGTATAGGTAAATCTGTATGAGACACGGCCGTATCCGATATATCTGTATCAGATACAGCTTCAAAGTGTGCTGGGTTTCGTACCGTGATTACTGAATAGTTTTGTTTACCACAGCAACCATTCAGCTCAATAATGTTAAGACCTACAGCACCCTAAAACGTTCCGCCCAATAAATCTTAATTTTCTTACAAGGTAAGGTTCCATAGCTCCTCGTCCCAGTTATACATCATTGTATGCTCCGTGCGAAGGAAGTGCTGTCGGGATTGCTCTCTGGAGATATATGTCGGAACCTGGACAGGATATTTAAGGAGGTTTAACGTGAGCGTTTACGGGTTGGTAATTATGGTGATAATAAACAGAGCCAAGGTTGAGGTAAATGTTGATATGATTTAAAAAGTAAACGTTAGAAGTATGCTATTGTTTTCTAAAATATTTTTTGTATTATAACTTTCGTGAGACACATTCATATTTATTATTAGTTACGGTTTACTCACATGCATTTATCGGGATTGCCCGACTAGTTTTGGACCCAAACGGAGCCCTTAATCATGAGCTGAACACGCGGCGAGGACGAACTAATCATAAAAATATTTCTTGTTGCTTATTTGTTGATCAACTATATTTTTGCACGATTTATATATTTGTATGGTTTTCTGTCTAGCCTTTTCCTAACTATATTGGGTTCAGCTTCCAGTCTAACCAGATGCGGCTGAATACCAGTATTTTACTCTGACCGACTGCCTTCAGACCTCCGCAACCCAGTTACTGCGCTAAGGTTAGACCGGTTGGCAGACTTTCGAGCTTCTGACTCCCGTAACGGCTGTCATAGCTATTCGCATAACACCCGGGATCGACGTTTTAACGTGCTCTCCGAGACAAGGAGGGGTCTAGATGTGTAACAAACGGTCACCCATCCACGGACTCACCGCGGCAAGCGCAGCTTAACCTTGCAAAATCGTATGATCCAAGCAGTTGTTAAATTAGCCGCGATGTCCTACGGATACAGAATTGATTTATATACCTACTTACTATTTTAATTTTTACTTTTCCTATAATTGCATAATTTTATTATTGTAAAAAATATTATGATTTTCTTTGTATAGAGTCAATTAATTTATTCACTTGACAGACATATATTTGTGTTGCTGGGAAGTTTGTTGCGCCGTTTCTTCTTTCACAGCATAAACACTAGGAAGCGGTGAAGGGAGGGCTTTCTGTGGGATGTCTATATTGTAAAACTGACGTTCTAAAAGAACTAAGTAATTCTACTTAGTCTATTTTGAATAAATGAGTTTTGAGTTTGAGTTTGATATTTTTGTTAGTGATTGTTTGTCATTTGTGTCTGTAAACGCACACTCAGTACAGGACAAATAGCGGCCCCCGACGTGGCTTATTTCTCTATTACATAATTCATACATTAACATAAAAGCCTATTACTGTTCCGCTGCTGGGTGCGAGCCTCTTCTCAGAATGAAAAGGGTTTAGGCCTTAAGTTTAGACCTTTAAGTGACACCATGCAGGTTGGCGGACTATACACAAAATCGAGAACAGCTTTTTTTTGAGTCCCGTTTGTGAGTTTTCAGATTTCCTCACGATGTTTTCCTTCTCTTTTATTATGTCATACATGATCATATAATATCATCATGTATGACATACTAAAAGAGACACAGGAGAGACACAAGAGGTACAGATATTTATTTTAAACTTTATTTATTTATTTTATTAGACAACCAACAGTAATACATAAAATATATTACAAAATATGAATAGTATTGTATGGCTAATATTAGGTTTCCATATACAGATAACAAGTCAAGTATAGGAATATGCGAACGACCCATTCGTTAAACAAGTTTAAATTCAACATTACTGTGGTAAAACTGTGTGGGATAGAATATTTACAACGTGTCATTCATTTAAGTACTTTAATTATACACTAGTTGAGCAATAAATCTACTAAATATCAAACACTAACATGGTGACTCGTTGGCATATGAACACACATTGAAGTGTACTGTACACATGTAATGTTATCGTGGTTGATCTCTAGTCTCCTTTAACTTCTAGACACAAAATGAATCGGCAAGTCGGCAACTAACTCATAAAAGATACTACCGCTATTTAGGTCATCAAAAACCTTCTCACATACCTTTCTAAATACTCCCCCACAGTAGGTACATATCCATATAAGAACTATCTAGTATGCCCCCTCCCCCCCTACCAGTGACAGTGACATGTTACGGAGGTTCAGTCGGACACGATACGTATGTATACGTATGTTCACTTATTTATCACTTTCTTTGTAAACGCACACCTACGTGAAAACTACTCTTGACGTCACACAAGCGCGTCACAGAACAGGTATGTACAGAAGGTCTATTTTTTTGTTTTTTATAAAACGTTGCCCCACACTAAGATTTCTCTTGTATCGTGGGTGCGTTTACAGACACAAATCTCACATACACAAACGCCCAGACCCGAAACAACCATCTGTAGGGTATACAAATTTTTGTTCCGTGTGGGAATTGAACCCGCGACACGCAGCGCAGCAGTCAATCGCTTAGTCACTGCACCAAACGTGTCGTCAACACAACTATACTTATTACTAGGTATTATTTCTACTTAACCAGTCTGTAGGTAAGGGCTTTAGCAAAAAGAAACTAAAACCCGTAATATTCACACTAGGCAAGCTGGTTGGTCAACTACTGAATTAAAACCTTATGGTTCCGGGAATCAATATTTTTTATCTCTTCCATTAAATCCGCGTTCTTTAGGGAATAAAATGTCCCGGAACACGTGTCACCAGCGATCATCTCATGGCGAAGATATCTCATGACATGTCACACCGTCACACCCGTCTTTTGGCGACCGAACGCTTGATAAAAGAATTCCATATCTTCTCAACCAATTACCGGCTGATGTAAGAAGCCAAAAAATAAAAAGTAAATTTGCCAAATCACTAAAGCAGTTCTTTCTCGGGAATTTGTAGACCCATACTTAGGTGGTTCTCAGGTTTCTGAGACAGAAAAGACCAATTGGTAAAAATATTATTAGTTATTAATATGTAATTATTATAAGTCCGTACTACTAAATTTTTATGTTGTTAAAATTGTTTGTTCAGTTCCCGCAGACAAACCGTGCAAACGGTTTTGTGGGGCTTAGTATAAGTAAGCTTGTATATAAAACTTTCTTTATAATAAATAAAATAAATAATAATAATAATAAAACACTACTGGAAACAGATATCTGGCAACGTCGAACGATGTCACCGTACATCACAGGTGACAATTTTGTACCGGGCAGTGTCGAGTTGACAGATAAGTAAATAAAAAGAACGAAACAAAACTTGCGTCTTGACGTGACTCGACGCACATAACAACTAAAAATTAAGCTGAAATCAAGTTCGAACACCGGACTTGTCTAATTTTATTATAGTTGTCACTGTTAGGAGTGGACATTCTGTATCTTACTTTATTAGTTTAGGTTTACCACTACATTAGGATTGAACAATGTTTTTGACAGGTCTAACTGAGCAATATGAAAATTGTTTTGGATACAGTTTGTTTTGAGAGAGCGGTTAAAATAAGCGAAATATTCCTTTTTTTTTATTTCCCAGCTGTACTTAATATTTGTTTTTTTTTACTGTCTGCTATTCTTCATAGCATACGTTGTATACTAACAAAATATGGACCCATGATAATTGTTTTATTTTAATATTAAGTAGTTGCCTGAGCAGCAGCATTTTTCTGCGTGCTAATAACTTCTTACTACGATCACCAACTAGTTCGGCAGGCGTGGTGATTATGGAAATACTACGTCCACTTATTGTATCGTATAGGCCGCTACAATAAACGGAGGAAAAGGCTCGTGTTCTGGGGGTCTACTCCCTAAGCACGAAGTCCGTGGTTTCGGCCTTAGTTACGAGCGTTTCATACTCCCTATCACCTACGGACAAAAAAATATTTCACGGCCCAAACTAAGAATGAATGACAACACGATTTGACAGCTGTCCCTACTACCGATGTGTTTTTGCGCGTCCGAAAAGTTGAACTTGACACTTGTTTTGTTCACTCCTACGTTTCGGGCTACTTTCGGACGGGAGAGTAACTTCGTTGACGGACCTAGGGAGTAGACCCACTGGAGTGGACGTGTACAGGCCGTTTATGTTAAGGAGTAACAAGTCATTATTTGAAGCGTATGTTAGTGTTGTCTTAACTCGTATTAATAGATAACTTTCATTGGAGAGCTCCCCCTCATGTGTCCGTTTATGAGATGTTCAATTGCTAAATACAAAAAAGTTGAACAAAATGTATAAAATTCAGGGGGAACAATTCGACTAAGTAATATAAAAAATAAACTTTAAAAAAAAGTAAAAACCGACTTCAAAGAAATACTAAAAGGAGTAAAATAATTACCATAATATAAAATTAACAGTTTCAGAAGTCGGTGGCTTCTAATTTTAACCCCCTCCTTCATAACCCTTCTTTTTGGCTTTGACGTAGTCGGGCATAAAAAGTCCTTTCAAATGATACCTTACACGATATAATGAAAACATTCCACAGGGGGGGTGGGGAGGGGGGGACACGCACCCCCTCCTCTTTTCCAGTAGTGAGTTCCCAACAACAAATATAAACAAAGCAATATTAGTAATTTGAGAATTTTGCTTTAATCCGATGAGGAGTTCCGTTCCATATCTCTGAAGTTCATGGTCTAATCATAACAAAATTTATATGGGACCAATCGGAAAGTATAACCTTTCAAACAAAAAAAAAATTTTTCAAACCGGTTCATAAATGGCGGAGATATGAGGTAACAAACATAAAAAAAAAAAAAAAAAAAAAAAAAAAAAATACAACCGAATTGAGAACCTCCTCCTTTTTGAAGTCGGTTAAAAACAGTTGCCAAATGCAAATGAACCACAGTTTTTGTTTACGAAAACTGTCAAAATTACTGATTTTGTTATTTGTGTCAAACTTTTGACGACACGTTTGGTGCAATGGCTAAGCGATTGGCTTCTGCGCTACAGGTCGTGGGTTCGATTCCCACACGGAACAAAAATTTGTATGGCCTGTAGATGGTTGTTTCGGGTCTGGGCGTTTGTGTATATGAGATTTGTGTCTGTAAACGCACCCACGATACAAGAGAAATCGCAGAGGGGGGCAAAGACGCTTTAAAAAAAATTGACAGCTTTTTAAATTGAAAACTGTCAGAATGAACGGTTCGGCCTTGGTTCGGTTGCGATTTACCAAGATTTCTTTTAGAAGAATTGGTCCCCAGATGACGTTTAGATCTTGACAGCTCCCTTTGTGATTCTGCTCCCGGCCACCATGCTGAGAGTGATTTATTAAAGCGAACTTTAAAGCTATGTCTACACCAGTACGCTTTAATGTTCATCTTGCGTCTTCGTCTGAGGCATGCGTGAAGCGCCATAGCGCATACAATAACGTATACCTTAATACTAGTTCGACAAAAGCGCATACCCTAGCGCACGCCAATCCGTCTATTGTATATCGACTGACGACTGACCGAGGCTCACCGGTGTAGATGATAATGTAGTGTATGACATAACGTCACGCACATGAACGTATTAGATAAGGTCTTTTAGATGTAGAGTTAGCACTATTTATCATACATAGACTAACACGTTCACACGTCCCTTCATTGTATGTATACACCCCCAAATTAAATTCACCAGAAAAAATTTAAGGGCATGGTCAGTTACTGTAATAGAACATATAAAGAGAAAAAAAAAAGAAAATTATTTTGTTTGAAAACTGTACTTCAAAAACATCAATAATTGGTAAGAAAGTTCAATCACATTGACAATGATATTCGTACGCGCACGCACACACGCAACCCTTTTATCTATTCATTCAAAAAAAAGCCCGCGCAATACATAGGCTGCGCACGAGACGGACGGCGCCAACTAGTCTGGCTCCCGCGCCACGCTCGCCCCACCCAATCACCCAATCGCGCGTGCGTGAGCCGCCCGCCGCAGTCGGCCGCCCGCAGTAATTAGGTTAAGTTGCGTGACGCGCGGTGCAAGCGCAACCTCTCGTTACCGCGTACCCGGTTTTTGTTGTATACGTAATTACATGTTGTGTTGATGAATACTAAATAGGCTTAATATTCGGTAAACTAAGGTCAAAGCAGACTGCATCGCGCCCTCTCCACCGAACCCGTCTCCTCAGAACGCAACAGAGAGGTTATTAAGTTTACGCGAGCGCGCAATACGTATTACCTGTTAACATCTGTTATTAAATTGATAACTACGATGGCTTCATACGATCATCAGTTCACGTCTCGAGAATACCCTTTGTGTTAATACTTCATAAAAGGCCGGCACGCAGGTGAATCTTATCTAGATAGGTCGGAGCGAAAGTACCTAACCGAGGAGTTCGGGAGTCGGTGGACAGGCTGCGGTGGCCTAATTGCCTGGCCCGCGTGCCGCCTGACCTCACACCCATGGATTTTTACATGTGAAGTGAAATCAAACGGAGAGTGTACGTGAGTGAGCCCGATAGTCGCAAACTTTTAAAACAACTCGAAGTAAAAGGGCAAAGTGATGTTCTAATATCATTAAATAACTATCTTTTAAAAAGTGCTCGCTTGTGTGTTGATAACAAAGGGCGGTGGCCATTTTGAAAAATTGCTGAACTGTAAGTTTTTAATAACACTGTAAATTACCACCCTTATCAGCTGATTTCAATCCTTATCAGCTGATCCTAATCACTGTTAGCTAATCCCTTCAAATGCAAATCCCTATTGTCGCAGAACAAATTCTAACTTTTAAATACGTAGAGTGGAGTGAGGGAGAAAGCACTCTGTGTGTGTGTGTTGCACGGATTTCGCGCTATCGACTCGCTCGCACGCATTACATACCGGTATAGCATGACTCACACAAGCGTATAATGGTGCATGATGTGTGTAGCTTACGCGCGGTGGGATGAATTTCATTGATAGTCCGTGTCGTTGACGTAGTATTTCTAGTATTAGAGTATTATGTGCATAAAATTATTCATATTTTCAGGATCAAACAAAAGTAAATAACTTTGTTAGATTTAAATAAATTATATTAATGATTTTACATTTCAATAAGTATACCGCTTCCGTATGTACCCTTAAATTTTTTCTGGTGAATTTAATTTAGGGGTGTATAATATATAGGTAGGATAATTGAATAAAGATATACATTATAACCATTCAGTGTGTATTCGAAGCTTGTTATTATATTACTGTTATCGGTAGCGGGTAGCACTGGGCAATGTTGACAAGAGAGGGTAGTCGTCGATATGGATCGGCCCACCCGAGGTTATAAAGGCGGTGGTCATTCGACGAAGCGGGGGCATTCCGTGTTGATCAGCTGACGAAGTCTGACCTTTTATATCTGACTATCTTGTCCTTATTTTATGATCTTGTAATAATTGTGTAAAGTAATATATTGTGATCTAGTTATGTTACTAATACTAACCCAATTATAAGTACTCTCAGTGGTGGAGAGTCTATGTTGGTTTTATTTACTGTGTTTACCTTGCTCGCAATCCTGACATACCGATATTAGCTAAAACTGTAATGATAGAATCACCCCTGAACGATTATATTGTTGTGTCATTTACTTCAGAAGTGGAACAAGAAAAAACCAGTCCACATTATGATTGTATACCCACATGTAAATATTTTGATAAGTTAAATCCCCTATAGACGGACTGACAAAAACTTGATGACTTGAAAACGACAAAATGTGATAAATCCGGTGAGTCGCAACCATTTTATTATGTGTGAAAGAAGTTTGATGAAGGAAATATAATTTGAGAGGTTATTTATTCGTGTAAAATAAATATTCAACGATATCTTTGCTTATTCATGTAAAATAAAAGAGATGTTATCTGTATTTATCCGTGTAAAATAAATGAGATGATATCTGTGTTTATAGTATAAAATAAATATGATGGTATCTGTATTTATTCGTGGAAAATAAATACGGCATCTGTATTTATTCGTGTAGGAAAATACATTGCAAGTCGTATTAGAGTTTGTGGTGAGATGCAACCAGGGTTGATCTTTGGCACCGCCCGGTTTGGCCAGCCGGGGTTGGCCAAAGGCTTCGCCTGGGGAAAACTGAAACTCTAACGTGGCGAAGCAATTGTTATAGGGCTGGAACCAAGGCGGGATATGCCATGATATGGCTAGATCCAAGGCGGGTGATGCCATGTTGATAAAGCAGGATCCCAGGCGGGTGATGCCAAATGAGTTGGCTAAATCCAAGGCGGGTGATGCTATTAATTGATAAATGAAAATGCAGTGAAAATGAGATTCTGTTTTGAATTAATGTTTTGAAAAAGTTTTGAAAATATTGATATTTGTTTTGATTGGTTTTGTTATAATTCTTGTTGTAGAATGATACAAAATAGTTTATTGAAATTAAAAAGTAGTTTGTTATTATTACTTATGGTTTAAAATGTATTTTTTGTAGACGAAAACAGGAAATTGTATTTATTATTGATGATAATTACTATGATGACTTCCGTTAAAGATTAATTTGTCAAATTTATTTTAAATAAAAAATAATTTGACTTATTTTCGTTAAAGATGTGTTTAATATGTATTGTATTGTTGTAAAAAGGTTGGATTATTAGCGCAATATAGAAATGTTATGTTTAAAACATCATGTCAGTTTTGTAATAAGAGTTTGTGAATAATTGAGATATTATTTTGATCATGAAAAGTTTTAAAGGTTATTAATTTAAGTATTATGATTTTGGGAATAATTGAGATAATATTTTAAGTGTTTATAATTATGTACTATGATACTGTGAATAATGATTATAAGATATTTAACCATGAAACATTTAGGATGTTTGTTTTATGATTTCGTGAAGAATTGAGATATTTAAGAATGTAGGATTTTGTGAATAATAATGAGATAATAATCGTGAATTATTTTAAGGGTGTACTATGAGTTTATGAATAATGAGATATTTAATCTTGAAATATTTTAAGTGTTTAACCTACTATGAGTTTGCAGTGTTTATATGCTGGTACAATGAATTGTGAATAATTGAGATGTATAATCATGGAATATTTTAAGTGTTAAATGTACTATGAGTTTGTAAATTATTGAGATATTATGTTGTGATTTTGTGAATAATTAGGTATGAGATTTTTACGAATGAAATATTTTAAGTGTTTATGTATTATGGCTTTGTGAATCGTTGAAATATTTAACGAAGAAATATTTTAAGTGTTTATGTATTATGAATTTGTGAAAAACTATAATGAGATATTTAGCCCTGAAAAATATTGTAAATGTATTTAAATGATTTTATGAATTTGTGTATAATGAGATTGTGTGTTTATGTACCTATTATGATTTATTGAATAACTAAAATTTGATGTTTAACCAAAGTAGAACTGTCTAATAGGCATCTGAGATAGTATTTTATTGTGAAAATGTTGGAAATCTAATGTGTGGATGTTTGTAAGATTTTGATACGAGAAGTTATGAACGAATATAGAACTAGGTTGATACTGAATGAATATCAACTAGTTCAAGTCACTGGTGATGAGCTTGTTGGCCGTCGATGGGATAACAAGCTCTAATCGATTCAAACATTCTTTGGATGCTCTTCATTTTACTTTGGTCAAAGACATGAGTAACATGACGAGGTCAAAGATGAGTGATCAGGTGTGGCCGAGATGCGTACTGTATTATTTGTTTCTGTTTAAGGTCCAGAGGTGTCACTGAAGTCAGGCCTTGATGTACAATCTTGACGATGGGGTTGATGGTGCGTCAACCACCAACCACCAACACACGAGGACGTGTGTTTTGCAGGAGGGCCGTGTTATCGGTAGCGGGTAGCACTGGGCAATGTTGACAAGAGAGGGTAGTCGTCGATATGGATCGGCCCACCCGAGGTTATAAAGGCGGTGGTCATTCGACGAAGCGGGGGCATTCCGTGTTGATCAGCTGACGAAGTCTGACCTTTTATATCTGACTATCTTGTCCTTATTTTATGATCTTGTAATAATTGTGTAAAGTAATATATTGTGATCTAGTTATGTTACTAATACTAACCCAATTATAAGTACTCTCAGTGGTGGAGAGTCTATGTTGGTTTTATTTACTGTGTTTACCTTGCTCGCAATCCTGACATACCGATATTAGCTAAAACTGTAATGATAGAATCACCCCTGAACGATTATATTGTTGTGTCATTTACATTACTCCCTCGTCCCCACATTACAATAAGCTGCATGCGTCTTATGGCGCTTGACGCAAGAGGAATTGCAAGTTGAAAGCGCAAGATGAACATGAAAGCGCACGGGTGTAAACATACATTAAAGTATCTTCCTTCGGTTCGTTCAATTTACTTTAAAAGTAACGAAGTAGAAAATCACTTTACATTTAATTTCACCGCGAATTAAATGACTTCATTTAATTCGCGACCATAAATTTGCCCGATAAAACTGTCAATCTCTAATGGATAAGGACTTGCGTTAACGATGGAACTTTTATTACCTAATAGCTTTCGTCCGCAGCTTCGCTTGCGTGAAATTTTGAACCCGTTAAGTGACGATTTTCCATACAAACTTTCATCCCCTATTTAACTCCCTTAGGGGTTGAATTTCGAAAAATCCCTTCTTAGTGGATGCCTACGTTACAAAAGGAACCTACTGTCAAAATTTCAACGTTCTAACCCCAGCGGTTTAGGCTGTGCGTTGATAGATCAGTCAGTCAGTCAGTCAGCTTCTCCTTTTATATAGATTAGTTTTAAGGCTGTAGAACCTATTAAAGTCGGTAAATTGACTGTATGTTTATACTTTCCATCGGTATTTGCTTATATTTTGCTTGATTGTTTATTATATTTATTACTAGCTTTTGCCTGCGGCTTCGTTCGCGTTAATTAAGCTCGAAAAAACTCTTAACACACTACTAAAGTTTCTTTAATAATATATAATTCAATCGTAATTCGAAAGACACGTGAATCTTTGAATGTTATTGGTGTTTTCCTCGGGAACAGTACTTTTTTCGGGATGAAAGGTACCCTATGTCCGTTTCTGTACTCCTGACAACGTATGTACAAAATTTCAGGATGATCGGTTCAGTGGTTAGGCGTGAAAAGGTAACAAACAAACAAACTTACTTTCGCATTTATAATATTAGTCAGGATTTAAGAAATTTTATTAATTTTATTTGAATAGTATTATGTAGTCTCTAAAATATTTTGTATTTGTATAAGCTAGCATTCTTAGTTTCCAAGGTATTAAGGTTTATGTTGGTGACCCGGGGCCCAAAACTCCTAAAATAAATTGTTGCCAAACGCAATCGAACCACAACCGTCAGTCAGTTTTTGTTTTCGAAAACTTTCAAAATGATTGATTTTGTTTTTTGTGTCAAACAATTTGATAGCTTTTGAAATTGAGAACTGTCTGAATGAACGGTTCGGCTTTGGTTCGGTTGTGATTTATCAAGATTTATTTTAGGAGAATTAGGCCCCCGGACTCATTGCTCCTGTGTACAATGTACACTCATGTACACTCATGTACACTGTCCATCCAATATTGATGTCAACAACTTTACGAATCAGATCGCGTTCCCCTTCTTTATCAATAATATCACGTAATTAATATTACATACAATTTACATTCTCAAAAACCAGAAACATATTTCAACTAGTAAATAGCTCATAACATCTCAAATGGACTTATCGCAATGACCTTGAGAACTTCGCTGAAGGTCGGCTACTCGACTTGTTTAAACAGGCAAGGATTATTTGCCTGTTCGCTCCGTTCGAATACAATGGTACTAAACGGAATACTGAAATAGTTTGGTGGAGAGTTTCAGCAGTTACTTGTGAATAATTACGTCGTCTTTACGAAACTCCTTTCAAGAAAATTAAGAAAATAAATAATTATTGGTTAAAAATGGATCATGATCAGTACTTAATCTTATTTATAAAACAATAAACTAAATCAATCATTAGAACTTAGAAAGGGATATTTACCATGTTTGTTATTTGTTGTGAGTTTCCGATATTTCGGCACCGTTACAAGCGCCATGATCACGGATGAAACGCCAAGAAAACGAACAAGAAAGAAGGTAGACCGTTTTGTCTGCTCATAAACATCCACCCGCAATTACTTCAGTTCATCCGTGATCATGGCGCTTGTAACGGTGCCGAAATATCGGAAACTCACAACAAATAATAAACATGGTAAATATCCCGTTCTAAGTTCTAATGATTGTATCAGTGACCATGTCAGTTTAAAAACTTATATAATAAACTAACTTGTACTTTTATTTTGACTCTAAATTTTCTTTATGTAGGACATTAAAGTGTTTTTCTTTTTTCCAAAAAAGCATAACCTACGTTAGCGCTCAAAAATTGTGCAACGAATTTTTGAACATTTATTTAAAAGAAAAATCTTAACCTACTCTGCATAATATTTCAAATGTACAGATTTTTCATATTGCCTCAAATTGTACAGACTTTGTAAGCCCAAGGCCTCAGTGGTTGCAAATGCGTTCGCCGAACACGACATCCTTTAGGTCAAAGAGTTTATGAGTTTCACTAACGAAATTCTCAGCAACATCTTACGCGGCATCCCACGTGAGCGATCTAGAAGCGACGCGAAAACAACAAACAGTCGATACCTATTGAAGTGGCCTAATACGTGACCAAACGCACGTGGAGTGCGGTGCGGCGCGGCGCGAAGCAAAGCAAACGCGATCAGTTGGCTTGATATTTTCGCGCAAACTGGATGCGGTGCCGTACAGAGCTACTGAATGGTGGCGGCGCTCGGCGGGCGGTTCGCGAGCTCGTAGGAGAAAGCCGCCGCATCGCAATGAATTCGCGTGTCACCGCATCGGATCGCTTCGCAATTCGCGTTTGCTTTGAACCGCCTACGTAAGACGTTAGAGTTTTGTCCCGGTAAAAGGCAATAAGGCGCGCTCCTATTACAAGGGACTAAACGCCGTCATAGCCAGACGTAATCTGTGTGTACAACGTTTTAAATTCAGTACATCGCGCTACGTATCTCTACGTTATTTCATAGTTGTAGAGCTCCTTGTGAAATAGTTTGTCCAGGGAAGTACTACCGTCATTTCTATTTCTACCAGCAAGCAGCATGACTGTGTTCCATTTAAATGTGGTGCCGGTGAAATTATGACATTAATGGTTAATTATAACATGTCAATGGTTAATTATAACATGTTAATGGTTAATTATAACATGTTAATGGTTAATTATAACATGTTGATGGTTCATTATAACATGTTAATGGTTAATTATAACATGTTAATGGTTAATTTTGACATGTTAATTATTATTTTAGAACTTTGTCTCTAAGTTTGGCAACACACGAGCGATCCTTTTCGTATTGTAGGTGTAAAAAGGCGACGGTAACTAACTTTACCTTCCATCAGCCCCCTAATTAAGAACATTTTCGATAAGCAGTTGTTGACGGATTCGGTTTGTTATCTCATTCCGTCTACGATGCTCGTAACGAGAGAAAAAGATATAGCTTACCGAATCTTTTGACAACTAACTAATCGAATCGTTCTGAATCAGGGGGCTGGAGGGATATCAGCTTATTTGCCAAATTAACATGAAAAAAAGTAAAGCGCAGTTCAGACTACGTTATACTATTTCGCTATAACTTAAAGCATATTGCGTCACAAGCTGTAACTATACAGGCTGTGAACGAATTCGTGTAATTTCTTCAAACCGCGTGATTTACTAGTGACACAGACTAACCCTAAATGGATATTAAAAATCAATGGTAAATCAAGTAAAAAAAAAAACAAATAAAATCTTGGTTTTCTATTCCTGGGTCATTTTATAGCCCCGAATTAACTGACTGCAAAGAGCGATATCGCATTAGTCGAGCCCGCCAGCCGCATCGCCGTGCTTCTTCATTCGTTTATGCGTGGCATCGAAATATTCACTCACAAAAATTATTTTTTTACTGAATCCTTATAAGATGGTTAAGACACGAGCATTTGCAGATAAAGCTCGAAAAATAAAGGATTTTAATCAATCTAAATCCCGTGCGGGGTTTAATCTATATCATTATGATCAAGTAGTTTGAAGGAATAACACGAATTCATTTACACCCTGTATAGCATGACGTTCACACTATACGCTATATCGCAAGCTAGTCTACTATGTATAGCTAGTTATTTGACTGTGATCCGTCGGGCGACGGACGGGGTTGAAATGAGGCGGGGCGGGGACCGAAGAATCGTACGATGTAGCTCTGAGAATCGCTCAAGTTTATCGCGTACAGCAAGCCAGTACTTTATAGCATAGCGCAGTGTGAACGTGTCCATATAAAATGTATGCTGAGCCTTATCGTTGTGCTGTACAATATTTGTTATCCTAACTATCCTAACTTTAATATTATAATTGCGAAAGTAAGTTTGTTTGTTTGTTACCTTTTCACGCCTAAACCACTGAACCGATCATCCAGAAATTTTGCATATACGTTGTCAGGTGTACAGAAACGGACATAGGGTACCTTTCATCCCGAAAAAAGTACTGTTCCCGAGGAAAACAACAATTACGTTCATAGATGGCGCCACGTGTCTTTCGAATCATGACTGAATAATATTATTATAGATACTTTAGTAGCGTGTTAAGAGTTGATTGTCAAATTCTAAATCCTGCCATAAATATAGTATCGCGCAGTCTGAACTACGGTTTACCGTTTTTCATCAAATGTCGTAATCGGTATTAAAATGGCACTGCCTATTCTTTTATACTATGTATGTATGTTTATGTATGTACTCGTAAAACATAGCGGTCAGCGGTGTACACATTGATAGCCCACGGTCAACACACAATACTTCAGACATACATTAAGTAGACATAGTGCTTTATGGGAGGTATAAACCGTGGGTTATGGCACGTAAATGTTCTAGACCGGGGGTAGATGCCTTTATTGTGGAAAGATACACCGGTTTTAAGTAGTATTAAAAAGTTTGTGGGTTTTTTAATAATATTGAATTTTATATGACTCTAAGTGACGGTGCTTATTTATATAGATTTACGTTATGAAAGACTAGCTTTTGCCCGCGGCTTTGCTCGCGTTAATTTAGAATTTGACAATCAACGCTTAACACACTGCTAAAGTTTCTATAATAATATAATTCAATCGTGATTCAAAAGACACGTGGCGCTATCTATGAACGTTATTGTCGTTTTCCCCGGGAACAGTACTTTTTTCCGTATGAATGATACCCTATGTCCGTTTCTGTACACCTCATAACGTATATGCAAAATTTCAGGATGATCGGTTCAGTGGTTTAGGCGTGAAAAGGTAACAAACTTACTTTCGCATTTATTTAGTTAGGATTAGAATGGCAGGTTAGGTATTTTCGGGATGTTTCGGAAAGTACTAGACTTATAAAAAAAAACACTGTAGATTTACTATTCCAGATAGACAGAGACTATGTGTTATTGTAAAAATGGGGTTCCATAAGACTCGCACTAGGTCCAGTCGCCACAGCCACAAGGGGCTATTCATATCCATACATTTCAAATAGCCGCCACCAGCCACAGATGTGCCGTGAGCCGCTGCGAAATCTATAGAAAAGTAATACCGCAGTTTGTGGCCAGCCAGTTGCGACTGTGGTGAGTGGCCCGTAGCTCCCTAAGACTCATGAACGACTGACCACAGGACACTTTTCATTTAAGAATATAATAACCTCTTCACTCCAAAAGAGTCGCGGGCATAGCTAAAAGTTTCAGACTAATCAAGTATAATTGTTTAAACCCAATTCGTGAAAATACCTCAGACTGTCCTAAAACCCTGCTTTAGTCCTAAATAATTTTAAAATACCTTCAACGTAGGCATTACCTGCTTTAGGCAAATTTTACGGTCCGTCTGGCAGGCCGGTCGGGAGGGTCTAGCTTTAGAGTATGCATGAGCAAGCTATAGAACGAGCGCGAGTGTAAACCATAGGCACGGGTATGGCCAGTTCAAACATTGTTCGTACAAATGAAACACCCACCGATTGTGACCCTTATCGAAAAGCATTTAAGTGAAACTGGTAAATTGTGAAGTAGCATGTAGCAAATTGATTGCCGAAAGCAAACCAAAAGGAATAATAATGTTTTATTTCATCGGTAAGTATAGTAATATCAAGACTTGGCACACCAGGTTGTCGCTTTGTGGGATGCTGATTCGGCAATCATTGTGCCGATAGTAGTTACGGCCAATGGTTTAAGAACCAAGAGCCTCAAACAACATCTAAAGAGGCTCTCGTTGGGCGGCTGGATCAAGGGTCTGATACAGAAAGCGGTACTTCTGGACACGGCGCGTATTGTTAGGAAGTCTCTGAGGCCATGACCACACCGCTTGATGAGGATAAACAATCCTCATCATGCGATCGACGTAAAAGGCAATAAGTGATGCGCGCTCTATAGCATGCATATGTGTACCCCAAGGGTCTGAAAGACCGCTCGGAGGGACTAGATCTCGCCCGAATAGAACTTACATCATAAATATGAAAAACGTCCGCAAACTTGTTGTCAGTTTTACTAGAGTTTTAGAAATATGAGTTATCTATTGCTGTTAGCTATTGCTAGGTATATTGTGTTGTGGGTATTTGGTCTTTGCATGCTAGTTATTTATATCTGATCTGATATGATTGTCGTAATTTGTAACAAATTAAAAAGAGTATATTATTATAATTAATGTAAATTGTAAATTATGTTTAGTTTACACGAGCTTAGTAACTAATGCTTAGGACTTGCCACTATGGCAAGCAGGTACGTAACCTTGAGTGCAAACATGCTGAATTATTAGTTCGTATCAGGGATGGATACGAAATTTCGAATCTGGATATGGATATATGAATAATACTATACCGGTTTCAAATACAGTTACGGACGTGAAATTATTTTGAATTATCCGATAGTTTCGGATCGTTTCAGTTGCGGATATCAGAATTTTAAGATTTTTTAAAAGGAAAATAGAAATAGGTAATGATTTAACTTTATTTCCAGATTATTATTTGAATTACACACAGATTATTATTAACAGATTATTATTAATCACAAATTAGCCGTATGAATGATTATTATAGCTACTCATTTTTAAGGGATAAGGGACGCGCGCGGCTAGTATTTCTAATAACGAATATCTGTAATAACGTGTCTAAATGAGACCATTTAGACTTTTTGACATTAGACCCCTTTACGGAATCATTCGAAACTTTTATATCAGATTCGGTTACGGTTTCGTATAGATTTTTATTTCGGATATCCAATAGTTACGGTTACGGATCTCCATAACATCTCTGGTTAGTGTTAATAAAACTGAAAACGTGAGTGAATAGAAGCCACTATTATTTACTAAGCGATAAGCACTAATGACGTACTAAGCTCATGTAAACCGATTACCAGACTATTTTCGAACAATCCCGAATGTTCGACTCGCGACCTCGCCGCGTGTTCAGCTCATGATTAGAGATTCCGTTTGGCTCCGAAACTAGACGAACAATCCCGAAAAAATGCACGTTAGTACAACGTAACTAATCATAAACATGAATGTGTCTCACTTTTTCTGTCTAACCTTTTCCCAGCTATGCCACAACATTGTGGTCAGTTTGCAGTCCTAACCAGATGCAGCTGAATATCAGTATTATACGCGGAGCAACTGCTGTCAGACCTCCGCAACCCAGTTACTGGGCAATGCCCATATCCTAAGGTTAGACAGACTTTCGGGCTTCTGAATACCCTTAACGATTGTCACAGATATTCGTATGATACTAACGACGGCTTAGGCCGCTTGTACACGCTAAGAAATGTCACCGTGTCTGCTGCAAATAGGATCAATTTATCACGTACACGACAAGAAATTTGTCGGATCTAGGCACGAAAATTTCTCGTGTCTACTGCAGACAAGACGAATAGGAACGTGTAAGCGTAAGATTGTTTTCGGGCAGTCGTGCGTCTACGTCCACGGAAATAAACGTACAAAAACTATCTGAACCACGTTACCCTACCCCGCCCTCCACCGCACCGCAGCAACGTTAACGCGTCGTGTCTAGCGCAGGCAAGATATTCTTCTTGATCAGCGCCGAAGTAGTGTACACAGTTCGTGTGTAGAAACGACACGAATTTTTGCATAGGCCCGGCGACTTTTCATAGCGTTTACAAGCGGCAAACGGTCACCCATCCACGGACTGACCGCGGTAAGCGCAGCTTAACCTTGCAAATCATATGATCCATGGGGTTGTTCAAGCCCCTCGAATGAATGTGTCCATCAAGCCTAGTCCGCAGCGCCAATTTTCTAACACGTTATTGTGTTTTTGCTAACAAAACTGTTAGGCCTCGCCCCTATTCGGTTATCAAACAATGTCAAGCCGGGTCCGCAGCGCCATTTTTCTAACAAAACTGTTAGGCCACGCCCCTATTCGGTTAGCAAACAATGTTAAGCCGGGTCCGCTGCGCCATTTTTGCTAACAAAACTGTTAGGCCACGCCCCTATTCGGTTATCAAACAATGTTAAGCCGGGGTCCGCAGCGCCAATTTTGCTAACAAAACTGTTAGGCCACGCCCCTATTCGGTTATCAAACAATGTTAAGCCGGGGTCCGCAGCGCCAATTTTGCTAACAAAACTGTTAGGCCACGCCCCTATTCGGTTATCAAACAATGTTAAGCCGGGTCCGCAGCGCCAATTTTGCTAACAAAACTGTTAGGCCACGCCCCTATTCGGTTATCAAACAATGTTAAGCCGGGTCCGCAGCGCCAATTTTGCTAACAAAACTGTTAGGCCACGCCCCTATTCGGTTAGCAAACAATGTTATCCTGTTTGCAAACACAATAACATGGCGCTGCGGATCTGGCTTCATACAAAATATCTAGTTTTAATTTCACCAACTATACTACCTAGTCTTACCAACCACCCACATAAAAACTTCGACCCACACTACTCCTCCACCTACAGGTTCAGTTTTAATCCGCGCCTCAGTTACTAAACCCAAAACCTGCCAAATTACAGCGGGTAGGCTAATAACGGTCATTATGTCTGGATTCATTGCTACCTAGACTATCTACCCTCATTAATGGCGTAGACAGCACAACTACACGTCTAATGAAGACCTGAAAGGTGATTGACGCTGTGTTGTGTAACCTATGTAGGGTTAGCAAATTCAAATCTATTACACATAGGGCACATGTACGAATCATTGAGCTAGGCCGATGACTTCGCCTTTAAGTGTCCAGGACGAAGAAAACAACCTCGCAACAACAACGCTCTCTTTTCAAATAATTTAAAGTCAACTGTCACTAGAACTTTTCTCCGCTTTATGTCTGCTTGACGCGCTGTCAGCTCTCCATCATTTTTTCTTGTATAATCCGCTACTGAATCTCAGAATTACCAGTGATTCTGGTATTACCGCTCGCGAGTGCAAACCTACATCGGGAGGCGCGCCTTTTCCCGTCGCGTAAATCGCTGTGCTCGTGCAAAGAACTTTTAGTGCAAAGACTTTTCGCCATCAAGAAATGCAGTCTGCAACATATAAAGACGTTGTGAGTTGGCTGGTTTGCTGGTAAGTGCATGTGCTTGCTATTATAAGGCTTCTATAGCATTTACTGCGAACACGGCCCTTCTCCTTCGCATTCGCGCCGCATCACATATTTTCCGTCCTCTTGCTCCACCAGATGTCAAAGAGAGTTTTTAATTTTTTTCTGTCTGTTTGTCTGTTTCTATATTTGAGCTTCACGCCGAAACTACTGGACAGATTTTATTGATATTTGGAAAACAGTATGTATGTGTTTATTCATTTATCTAGATTGGCATCTTCTACATATTTACTTATCAAAAAAGGGTATTTAAATGATGATCGTACGAAACTTCTTCTTCTTATCGTGTTAATGGTTCATCAAATAGTAGATATGTGGCTACCTCAATTAGTGTTAGGAGTGGTAATGCTGAGGTCAAACATCAAATTCAAATCAAATTAATATCTATTATTACAAAGTAAGTATAGTAAGGTTTGCTGGTAGAAAACTTGAGTTCGCCCTTGCATGACTTCACAAAATTGTATATATTTTTCTCTCTCTATTGAATTTGAATGTTATAAATAAGAAAGTTTGGATGTTTGTTACTCAAGCATAATCGGCGGAACGGATTTGGACGAAATTTGGCACACAGATAGATCATATCCTAGCTTACTACATAGGATACTTTTTATCTGTTATATGAAGTAGTTCCTTTAAAATGCGAGTAAAACCGCGAACACCAGCTAGTATTCAATTCTATTAAATAACACAAAATAAAGCGCTAATATTGGCCTAAATAGAAGCCATTGTAAGCAAAAGTTACTACAATATACATTATCCTTTCATTCAGAAATAAACAAATACTTTACACAAAAGACAACTCGACAACTCAATGCGAACTAAAAGTAAATTCACCAAAATGAAGCTAATATTGTTAAAGTTGGTAACGACTTACTTTCTTGTAAATTATTGCTTAATTTTATTTGTTAACTTAAATAGAATAGTTAATGTATTTTTTAACCAACTTAAGTGGCAGTGGCCGGGGCATATTGCTCGCAGAACGGATGGCCGATGGGGCCGAAAGGTTCGACCACGTACTGGAAGGCGCAGCGTGGGTAGGCCTCCCACAAGGTGGACCGACGACCTGGTGAAGGTCGCGGGAATCCGCTGGATGTGAGAAGCACAGGAGCGGTCGATGTGGCGATGCTTGGGTGAGGCCTATGTCCAGCAGTGGACGTCTGAATGATGATGATAATGTCTTATAAATGTCATATTTCTAGGTCCCATTTAGCTTATCTAGTCAATAGTTACGGACTAAATCATTGATATGTTGGTCAAATACCCCCTAAATCTAGTTAACATATTTAAGAAACATTTTATCGAAGTAAATCCGATTCGAAACTGAAGCGGTATCGGTACTTAACTGCGAACCAACCCATCGGTTGCCATGGCAACAAGATAGCGTGGGAGATACCAGCTGATTTTCATCCCGCATAGCCGCGTAAGTTATTAAAGTCAGCTGATCGATGGATAACCCAGATGATGGATACGATATAGTAGGATAGATAAGTGATCGATGGTTAGGGGATACTTAACATTGTTTGAGGATGTGACGTCACAAGTATTAGTACATAACTTTCAAGCGTAATTCAGACTACGCTATAATATATAGCTTATAGCAAATACTATAAAGCACAGTGATATCGCTCAGCATACACTTTATATGGACACATTCACACAACGCTATACTATAAAGTATTGGCTTGTTGTACACGATAAACTTCACCGATTTTCAGAGCTATATCGTACGATTCTCCGGTCACCGCCCCACCTCACTTCTACCCCGTCGGTCGCCCGATGGATCGCCGTCAAATAACTAGCAGACCGGCTTGCGATATAGCAAATAGTGTGAACGTCATGCGAAATAGTATAGCGTCTAAACTGCGCTTAACTCTCTTTCTTCTCAGTTTTAGTCCCACAAGACATTCGTACATAACTACAAACCAGTGGCGAAGGCTCCATACAACTCGATTCCTATCGGCTTCCCTTTCGAAACGAGTAGTTACTGGAATTCACGCATCACACTTGAGCAAGGTAAGCATTTTTTGGTCCGGCTTCCCTTATAAGAAAATTCACCTTTCGCCACTGCTACAAACTTATATTCTATTTAATATAACATTACACTATTTGTGTAATGTTATATTAAATAGAATATAAGACCCATTTTATGAATGAATTCCTTATTCCGCATGAAATAGAGTACATTATAGCGTTGAGTGGTTATTATATTCGTTCTTTTTAGCAAGGAAATGTATAGAAATGAGCAACATGTTTGCTTCCAGCAGATATTCAATGCAGTATTATGCTTTTATGAACCTTATCGGTGTATCAAGATGAGCTGAAACTACTTGAGGATGTAATTCCAAAGATATTCGTGGCTTGGTAGGCCACTATTGTTTTATGTTATACTAGAGGTCGATCGCGGCATCGCCCGCATTGATGACGTCAGAATAAAAGTAGCCTATGTCGTTCCTCTAAACTATCTCTGTACCAAGTTTCATCAAAATCGGTTCAGCGGTTAAGGCGTGAAAGCGAGACAGACAGACAGAGTTACTTTTGCATATATAATATTAATTAGTAGGGATGAAATGTAATACAAGTATAGTCCCCTAAGAAGTTCATCTTATCGTCATATTAGCCCCACTTCTGAACAAAGGGCCAAGGTAGGAAAGATAAGCCTTAATCTACGCTATTGTCAAATGGATTCCTGATAGCAGTATGCCGTTTTTATTGCAGAGGAGAAAGCTGCTGGGCCTCCTCTTTGCCTACGGCACCCACGCGGATTTTTCATTTCTTCATTTCATTTCTTGAGTGGTGACACCACTCAAAAAATGAAAAAGATATGTGCTTTTAATGCACGTTATGATGGTAGGTTTGGAAAAGGTAAAGGTATTTATAAATAAAGAAGGGGACAGATGTACTTCGTAGTCGATTACGATGGGGTATTTCACTGTCCTATCATTAACTGTTCGTTAAGCTAATTCGTTCTTTAAACTTTTCAATATCTAACATTTGTATTTCACCAAAATATCAATAGCGATAATGACAAGAATATTGAACACAAAAAAAACATAGTATTATTTATGTCACACTAGCTTTTCCCCGCAGCTTTGCTAAAACTAAATTCAATCGTGATTCGAAAGACACGTGGCGCCATCTATGAACGTTATTTTTGTTTTCCTCGGGAACAGTACTTTTTTGTGGAATGAAAGGTACCCTATATTCGTTTCTGTACACCTGACAACGTATATGCCAAATTTCAGGATGATCGGTTCAGTTGTTTAGGCGTGAAAAGGTAACAAACAAACAAACTGTTTAGGGTGTTAAGGTCTATATCTATTTGTGGGTTATGAAAACTTTTAAAACACGTCTTTACCCAAAGATTAATTTATTTGTACTAACATATTATAAAACATTAGTGGACTGTATGTATGAATGTATGTGAATGTGTGGGTTCAGTATGTCTGTGTGCGTGTGGATGATATTTTCTGCTAATTACTTGATCTATTTGGACACTAACTTTCGCATTCATTTGTAATATTAGTAAGGATAAGGATAGTAAGGATTTAACTTATCTGGTGAATAATTGCGGACTACATTATTGATTATGTTGGTGAAATACCCCTTAAAAGAGTTATTACATTATATTTCAGTAATCTTACAAATATTCATGCAAAAGTTTGTATGTTTAGATGAATGTATGTTAGTAAGTCAATCTCTGCTATGACTGCATAAAATACAGGCTTTTTCTGGATTAGCACATAGAGTACTTTTTAACACGGAATACTAAAAACTTTTCAGGCGGACGGAGCCACGGACACTGCTGATACATAAATCATCACGCCTATAGTTTCCAACGAGATAAGTTGAGTTACTATGAGAGGTAAATCTTTAAATCATGTACCTATGTTAAAAGTTAATCCATCCATTGATAACTAGCAATTTACTTTTATCTCTTGTACACAAAAATAGCAAGGAAAGGTGGTACTAATCCGCAAGCCACTTAAAGTAGCACTGATGAAAGTTTTGAAGAAAGTGTTTAAATTTCAAAATTCGATAATTTTATTTCCATGTAAAATATTTTTATTTAATTTTTTCAAAAATGTTTCATCCCTTCTTTAGTAACGAATTCAGAAATTTTTCTTATTCGTGACCCCAAATATGACCTAAAATGTAAACACAGCTGATCATAGCTGAGAACAGATAGATCTTAGCGTATTTTTTACGTAAACAGCTATTTCTCTAAACCTATTGACTTTTGGGGAGTGGTAGAGCAAAAGTTATTCATTATTATGAGTACTTTAACGTTTTTAAGGATTAGTACTTTCTTTCTGACTAACCTTGTACAAGTATGTTTTTAAATTCTAGGTAAAAGGAATATCCCGCAAATGAATACATCAAAATGAACGTTGTTTTTATCCAAAAACACTTTCATAATTTCATATAAAGCTAAGTAAACAAAACACAATAATAAACAAAGCCGCAGGAACCCAGTAGCTTTAAATTTGAATACTTTTGTGAAAGCGAACAGTTTTTAAAAGTTTATTTAGTTGATTGGTAGCGTCCGTGCCATTCTAATGAACGCTGGAAACAGCTGTTTATATACACTGTCTAACTTTCCAAGAATTGTTTTTGCAATCGAACAGAATATAAACTGATTATATATAAGATATACACGAAATACTGATTGAGTTTCGTTCACTATTTTTCAAATGATGATGTAGCTATAATGTATACGAAAGAAAACACAGACATTGAAATTACTTTCAGTTTTTTCGATTCGCGGATTTTTCAGATAGTATTTCGCGGTAATTGAATGAAATTGTACCTTTTATATTATGTTTATACACCGTGTTAAATTAAGGTAGTTTAGTTATATCTACAACACTTCGCCACACTTAAAACTGTCCAATTCTATCAATTATTTATCTTTCCAATCACTATTACCACAAAAATACTTACAAAAAATCAAACAATACCACAATAAGACACTTCACTACACTATCTATACTACAGGGTGTATAAATATAAATACTAAAGTGGTATGTATAAAAATATCGCTTAAACTTTAGAGCGTTGCGAGCGGTGGAGCGAAGCGAGCGGAGCGCGCACGCCGCGCGTCTGTCGACCACTGCCGCGCCCGCCGGCAACATCGCCGGAGCGGACGAAAGATGCAACGACTCGTTATCAGTAACATTGTCTTTACCAGCTGACATTATAATTATATTATGTGACGTAGTTTTGAGAATAGAGAATGTATTTTGTGATAGGTTAGTTTATAGATAGTGATATATTAGTTTAATAAATTTGGTGTATTGTTGAAAAGATTTAAGGCTTTGGACGGCGATAATTAGGAAAACATGTCTTGTTTACTAACGGTTCTATCATAAAGACTGGCCAGATTTACATGTTTCAATTTTCATTTGACAAGCAGTAGAGCTGTATTGCTTTACTGTATCAGTTTCATTTATGGTGTTATTGAAAAGTTTTAAGGATATTTGAAGGCGATAATAAGTATCATGGTCTTGTTTATTACGGTTCTATTCTATAATAGGGATCGAGCAGATTTACATATTGAAATTTTCATTTGACAAATAAAGCTCTGTTGTTGGGAAGTTTTTTGAAATACGACGCGCGGTTTTTCTTCCTTTTCCTTTTCGCGGTTCCTGGCATAAAACACTAGGAAGCCGGTGAAGAGCGGGCGTTTTTGGGGGCTGTCTTATTTAACATTAACGTTCAAAAAGAACTAAGTAATTCTAGTCTATTTTAAATAAATGAGTTTTGAGTTGAGTTACAACACTTACAACTATTATCACAGCGTGTGTACTTGGAATTGCTCCGTGTGATTCTTAGCCAAGAAGAAGTTACTTTCTCTACTTTAAAATTATCAAAAATAAGATGAAGCTGTAGAAATATTAATGACAACCGCCCAAGTGTACCGAAAACGGTACGGCCGCCATTGTTTATCTATTGTGTCTATAATTACAGTACTACACAGGTTAATAAGGAAAACATCTGTTTTTCCCTTGTGGCGTAAGAAAGAACAAAAAACCAAAATTGTAATTTAGAGCTAGGCTATTTGCAGTAATAACCTAGCGATTGATCACATGCCTTCCATACAGGAAAATCTGAGTTCATTCCCAGCCTCTGACTTTTCGCATTCATGTGTAGTTCAGAATTTGATTATCAAGTGCGTTAACGGTGTCAGAAAACATCGTGAGGAAATCTGCACACCTGAGAGGACTCCAAGTCCTCGACGGTGTGAGCAGTCCGTGAACCCGCACCGGGGGTCTACTCCCTAAGCACGAAATCCGTGGTTTCGGCCTTAGTTACGAGCGTTTCCTACTCCCTATCACCTACGGACAAACGATTATTTCAGGGCCCGAACTAAGAATGAATGACAACACGATCTGACAGTTGTCCCTACTACCGATGTGTTTTTGCCCGTCCGAAAAGTTGAAATTGACACTTGTTTTGTTCACTCCTACGTTTCGGGCTACTTTCGGACGGGCAACTAACTTCGTTGACGGACTTAGGGAGTAGACCCCTAGACCAGTGTGGTGGAATAAGTCCTAAACCCTTCTCACTATCAGAAGAGGTATTGCCCAGCAGTGGGACTTTAATGGGCTATGTTATTATTTACGGTTTACTCGCGTGCATTTTTTCGGGATTGCCCGACTAGTTTCGGACCCAAACGGAGCCCTTAATCATGAGCTGAACACGCGGCGAGGTCGCGAGACGAACTGGCGCTGCACCGCGCCGCGTAGCGTTGCGCTCGCGACGAGAGGGGCGCGCTCTGTGTCGGTATTGCTCGTGCGTCTTCGTCACTTGTCGTGTCCGGGTTGAAACATGAAATAGTACTGGTGCATGCCGCGCTAACTGTGTCACCCTCCAGACTTAACTCACTTTTATATGAAGTAGACTTCAGAGCTGGTTTCCAGGCAGGCAAATATTAAACATAATAATAAATGTTAATAGCCATGTTATTAAGTCCAGAAGCAGAGAAAGAACATCATTATTGTGACCTACTTAGATATAATTCTTGCTAATGATATGACCTCGTAGGAAGTGGAAGCATCCTCGATATTCAGTAGGAATTCAACCGGTGTACTCTGAGGGTGGATGCAAAATACCTCAGATATTATTCATCGTTACGCCGGGCCTTCGAGACGAGGCTGTGTTCGGTTCCCAGGACAATACTATACCTAGAAGAATTTATCATACGTAGGTTTACCTATCTATCTGTCTGATTTAGACTTAAAGCTCTCTCTAACAAATAAGTATTAGACTCAAGTTTACAGTTGTAAAGTTTTCGTTATATAGGTAGATATACAACCTTATTTTTACTTTATACGAAAACCGAGACACCCCAACATGATTTTCATCAGAACTGCCTGAATATGTGTTTTTTTTTAGTAAATCTCCAAGTTACACCTTAGTTTATGTCGCGTTAAATTCCCTAAAAAAGTGTGAAATGCCTGAGATGTGCTATGCAGGGGTTGTCTAATACACGGAAACTGACCGAGAGGACCGTCTCAAGCTTCAAGGTATCTATTTCTGTCAACTGTTATGGGTAGAAAACAACTGAAACAAAATTTAAATTTAAGAAAAAAAAAAGCCGTGTAGATAATATGTCAATCGATTCTCCTAGTGATTCTGAACGAACTAGTTTCAGGTTTAGTATATACTAAAACTAAGCTTGTATAGATAGAATATACTTTATTGTATACCAAAATTGTAACACAGCTCATATACAATAATATACATTGAAGGGTACAATGGCGGTCTTATCGCTGATAGCGATATCTACCAGACAACCTTTGATGAACAGGAAGACATTGAATAAGATAGAGGGGGTAGTCCGTGGTGTACTGCTGCAAAATATATACTACATACAATACATAGACATAATACTTACATATAAAATTATACAGGCTGTATACGAATTCGTGTAATTCCTTTAAACCACATGATCTATTAATGGTATATATAGGTCGGCGGACTACACACAATTGAGAACTGTACCCCAAGTGTGAGTTTTTTACGTTACTATTGTAGTTGCGTCACGCCGAAACTGTCAAACAAATTTTTAGTCACGCTATTCGCCGCTAGAGGCGCTGCCTAAATTTTCATACATTTTTCGCGTGACGCAACTACAGTAGTAACATAAAAAAACTCACACTTGGGTAATGTTTGGATTCCTCTCAGGTGTGCATGTTTCCTCACGATATTTTCTTTCACCGTTGACGCAAGTGATAATCAAATTATGATCCGCACATGAAATCGAAATGTCAGAGGTGCGAGCTGAGATAGAACTCAGACCATCCGCCATTACAGCCATTACGCATTTGCAACTTGATCGTCAGCAACCCGGTAGCTGGGCAACTATGTAATTTCACTGGAAACCAAGCCGAGCTACTTGAAAACAAATGACTTAACAAAAGTTTTTTGTTCGTGTGCTTGGAATATTTGGGCATGATTGTTGCTGTGGTCGCGGATTTGATTTGCGCACGAAACAGCTATTTGTACGGCCTAGAGATAGCTTATTTGGGATTGAGAGTTTGTGCATTAATATCACAAAAAAAAACAGTTGCTTATATGTTTACTATAATTGCACTCGTATTGCATAAAACTTAGCTCATATAAATAGTGTAACACAGGTGATATACCTGGCGCAGGAGTCAGGGCTTCAATAAGTTTGTAAAACTTTTTTTTATGCCAATAAAGAATTTATTTATCTGTCATTTGTATCTGTGGATGCACTCACGATACAGAAGACATCGTATTTTAGGGCAACATCATTCTGAAAAATATATATTTTTCGATTTTACTATTAATGAAACGAGACTGCCTCGTTGGTGTAGTGGTTGCAAGCGCGACTACTGAGCGTGAAGTCCGAGGTTCGATCCCCAGGTCAGACAAAGTGATATTGGGTTTTTCCGTGTGGAATTTCTTAGTAGCGGCCCGGAGTCTAGCTTTGTGCCCGGTTGATGGTAATATGCTCGCCCTCTATAACATGGGACTTGAAACATAACCCTTTAGGGAATACAGGCGTGATGTTTGTTATGAAAATAGGCCCCCCCTCCCCCCACAACGAGTGGCTCTGCTGATATTACCGTAATCTAATAATCATCACGCTTGCTACTCAAATTGACAATCCGAGGGATTCTATTAAAACAAATTGAGCGGAAGAGCCCTGTCCAAATTGTTTAATGTAGGTATAAGCTCATTACTGTGATCCCTGAAGGGATAACATAATCAGGCTATAACTGTCCCACAGCTGGGCACGGTGCTTTTCTCAGAATAAAATGGGTTTTACACCTTAATATACCATACTCGTCTGGTGGAGTTGGCAGAATGCATAAACAATTTGGTATGTCTGTGGAGAAACTTGGTGTGGTGTTCCTCCAACCAAAGGGAGGATCCTCCAACCAGGCGGAGTCTTGTGCCTGGCGGGCTACTGCCCAACGGTTGATGTTGGAAGGTTGTATATATACTATCTGCGTGTGACTGCGCGATGTAGGATAGTTCGCATGTGGCGAGATAGATGCCGCCACATGTCTACACCAGTGCGCTTTCATGTTCATCTTGCGCTTTCAACTTTCAATTCCTCTTGCATCAAGCGCATGCAATATTGATTGCCATAAGACGCACGCAGCTTATCGTCTACACCGGTGCGCCTCGGTCAGTCGTCAGTCTACATACAACAGACGGATTAGCGTGCGCTAGCATGCGCTTTTGTCGAACTAGTATTAAGACATGTGCTATTGCATGCGCTATGGCGCTTCACGCATGCCTCAGACGAAGACGCAAGATGACCATGAAAGCGCACTGGTGTAGACATAGCTATAAAGCTTTTGGTTTGGTTGTTTTTGAGTCATCCCTTTTTGCACGTCTTTTGGCCGAGTGCTTTACCGAACGTTATTGGTTAAATATTTAGATTATTGTTTCTTTACCAATAATAAACTAAGCTTTGCATTGTAGATCCACCCACACCTTAGTAGTTATCACTAGTAAAATAAGCTTACGAGTCTATTTGTATTCCCAGTTTAGCAATAAAAAAAAAACCGGCCAAATGCCAGTCGGACACGCGCACGAAGGCTTCCGTGCATTATCAAAAAAAACGGCAAAAAAATCACGTTTGTTGTATGGGAGCCCCTTTAAATATTTATTTTATTCTATTTTTTATTATTTGTTGTTACTTATAGCGCCAACAGAAATACATCATCTGTGAAAATTTCAACTGTCTAACTATCACGGTTCATGAGATACAGCCTGGTGACAGACGGACAGACGGACGGACAGTGGAGTCTTAGTAATAGGGTCCCGTTTTACCCTTTAGGTACGGAACCCAAAAAATGCTACCACTAGTAAGCAAAACGAGCCGTTTTTGTACATAGAAACTGGGCATTAAACACTACTTCATTTTCATATTTAATATCACTGGATGATAAACCCATCTTTGGTTTGCTTATTGAAATGTACTACGATTGTGTATGTTAATCACACTACAGTGCATTGTGCAGATAACATCTCATTGTGGCTGAACAATGTACCGGCAAATACACAATCAGTGGACGCATCGCACTGCTCGTGCCGTGTTATGGCTAATTGAATATGTACAGTGTTCAGTATACACACGTAATATTTAAAACTACAGCCGTTACATGATTGTATTATACTAAATGTGATATTTAATGTTCCCCTACGACGCACTCGTCACATTCCAATCTTACACGTGGCTCGGCACTCGACTAATTACGCCAAAAACTGTATACTAAAACGCATTGCTCAAATCTATAACACTTAATTCCCTTAGTTAATTTATTTAGCTGCACTAAACCTACCTTCAAAGCGCAGATAATATAACCATAAAAGAAGGCAAATAACAAGCAATATAACTCTTATAAGACTGCCTCGTTGTCTAGTGGTCGCAAGCGCGACTGCTCAGCGTGAGGTCCGGGGTTCGATCCCCAGGTCGAGCAAAGTGTTATTGGGTTTTTCCGTGTGGAATTTCTAAGTAGCAGCCTGGAGTCTGAACTTGTGTCCGGTTGATGGCTATATGCTCACCCTCTATGACTTGAAACATAACGGTGAAATGAGGGTGTACTAGACACCTCTGCCCAACTCTTCGGGAAAAACAGGCGTGATGTTACGTTTAACTCTTATTTTAAGCAAAGCGGAAAGATCGAATTTGATTTAATTTAAAGTAACATTAGTTACTAATCTGTATTACTACTGTATCTTACGGAATTAACTTATCAAGTATTGTAATTATAGACACAATAGATAAACAATGGCACTGACGATCCGGATTGTCGGGCGGACCGCTAGCGGTTAAAACTTACTTTACGAATAATAATTGTCCGTTCGCAGAAACATTTCTATACTTATTTTTGTTATTAAGGTTTAAGACATTTATTTCTCAAAAGAAGAATACATTCCTTCACTTAATTAGAGAAACGTAAATATTTATATAGTAAGTAAAAAGTAAGAAAACGCAGGTAGGACTATATAATAATATTGTTGGCACAACAAGTTAACGATGCACAAGTACCGCCATCAAGTCATAAACTATTAGTTTAAGGACCATATTATTACACATCGCAACTCAATTATTACACAGGGAAACCTATTATTAGCCATACATACATAATGTACTATACATATTCTGTAATATATTTTACGAATCGCTGTTGGTTTACCTAATACAAAAATATAAAAAGAAAAGAAAAACCGTGAAGAGAGAGTAAGAATAATCCTTGTTTTAATCTTTTGAATAAATCATTTAACGTCATCATTGGAAAGCTCCGAAAATTGTGGTTTAAAATCTTGCACATGACATTCTTTAATATTGAAATATTGTACACTAAAGACCGGCCATTTAAATCCATTTAAAACCGCGACTGCTGAGCGTGAGGTTCTAGGTTCGATTCCTTAGTCGGAAAAAGTGTTATTGGGTTTTTCCGTGTGAAATTTCTAAGTAGCAGCCCGGAGTTTTGTAGAGAATGTATAACAAAATGTGATTGGTGGCGACACCTGTGATCTCTCGTTGTGCTTAGCAATTGTTTTATGAATAAATTTTCACTCTGTCACTATCCGTCGTGCGTGTTTCATTATAAGTTTAGATTTGTACTCGCCCCCTCCATAGGACTTACACGTAACGGCGAAATAAGAGTGTATTTACACCTCTGCCCAACCCTTAGGGGAATATGGCGTAATGTTATGTTATATTATTAAAGCAAAATGAATGATAACACAATTAAACGTTTGTTTACCTTTCATACAAAATTTGAATGATCAAAATACCTGCCTCTATTGGATATTGAATCGTATGTATTAGACCACACGATTCATTATCCAATTCAAATATTATAGAAGTGGCCTGCGAATTAATACCCCTCGGTATTATTCCGCAGACCACTTAAAGTATCACTGATGACCGTTTTAATGCAAGTGTTAAAATTTCAAAATTGGATCTTTTTTTTATTTCCTAAAAAGACGTTTATTTTTTAGTTTAAAAAAAATTCTTTATCCTTGAATTCAGAAAACGGAGCTTCTAATTTGTGACCCCAAATATGACCTAAAATGTAAACATATCTGATCATAGCTAAGGATAGACAGATTTTAGCGTATTTTTGTGAAATCTTTGAACAGCTATTTCTCATAAACTATTGACTTTTGGGGAAAGTTGTAGAACAAAAGTTATTCATGAATACGGGTACTTTAACACCCTTTGGGATTAGTAGCACCTTTCCGACTAACATTGTATATTATTTTACTTCAAACCCAGTTGTACCATCTCCACTACATACGACATCGTCATTATGCTTACAGTCCTACACGTGCACTGCCAAGAATCCCCAGTATATTACAATGTAGTCCTTGCGACGTCAGCACTGTCTCCTCAAGTCTCCGGACCTTTTTTATTGGTTTAGGTTCAGAAATAAAGCAATCCCGGTGAGATAAGTACGGCCGGTGAATGTGTAGCTTATATTGTGAAAAAAATATATACAAGGTTAGTCAGAAAGGGGGTACTAATCCGAAAGGGTGTTAAAGTACACATAATAATGAATCACTTTTGTTCTACAACTTTTCCCAAAAGTCAATAGTTTAAGGGAAACAGTTGTTCAAAAATCTCAAAAAAAAATCTCTAAAATCTATCTATCCCCAGTTATGATCAGCCGTGTTTACATTTTAGGTCATATTTGGGGTCATGAATTAGAAGCACCATTTTCTGAATTTGTAACTAAAGCAGGGATGAAGAATTTTTGAAAAAACTAAAAAAAAAACATTTTATTTGGAAAAAAATATATCGGATTTTGAAATTTTTTTCTTTTACTTTCAAACAGTCATCAGCGATGCTATAAATGGGCTTCGGATTAGTACCCCCTTTCCGACTAACCTTGTATACAAGGTGTAACTTAAATAACGCACGACCTGATAAGGGGTCCCTGTACTCATCATTATGAACAAATTTTACTATGAGAACAAAACTGAAATCACGAAAAAAAAACAGCTTTTCCCTACATTTCGACGAGTTATGCGAACATAAATGTAGGGAACAGCTGATTTTTGTCACGTTGAGATGGTCCGCTCGGTCAGTTTCGTTGTATAAGACAACCCCTGCATACTGCCGTGCAGGCCCTAAAACGCAGTAACAGGTTTTTTCACGTTTTTGAGTTGAATATTGAACCTTGACGGTCACGCTATAAGGAACACAGTGATATTGCCGGTTTTTAGTTGGGATGTTCTAAACGGTTAAAAAGACGAATTAGTGAAAGCAGTAACTTAATTTTGCAGGTCTAAATATGTCATAAGACTAACTAAAATACAGTAATAGCTGTTACGTCTACCACGACTCGTCACTTTACCTATTTAAATGCAGTAAATATCTATATTGCCACTAAAAATCTGTATTCTACACTCAAACAAATATTGATGCATATAAATTAAAACGCAGTAAGTAGTTTTTGTACCAACAGTATTAATACTGCGTGGTTGATCACTAATTTATTTCAGGCGAACACACAATAAACCATGTGCCATTTAAGTAAATGATCTCATGTTTCTTGCGAAAGCAAAAAGTTTCTTACTATTTAATATTGTTTCTTATGTATATTTATAGCCACATGTGCTCGAAACGCCTAAAGATAAGTAACAATATTAGCAGAAATTGTTAAAAAATAAACGTTATTCTTATTACATACATAAAATTGTTTTATTCTGTAAATTCCTACCTAGGACATAATTCGTAAGTTGGAAAATTTGTTACATACTACACGTGCAATTAGTTCAAGATACAAATTAAAATGCAGTTAAAAAAGGTATTATGCTGCAAATTACTCTGCAAAGTAGCAAATAAATCAAAGATTTTGCAGTATCAAGTATTTTTACCGCATTTTAATCTGCATACGTGTACCTTTTTGCGTGCAGTAACTGCCATGATTTTAGAAAAAATCATTTTATTTAGAACTTAATAAACTAAATTCATATTTCTATTCGTAGATATAATCTTTGTTCTCAGGTAATCCTCGTGGCAATAAAAATATCCACCATACAAATGAATAATATAAAAAAAAACAGCGTTAAAAAGTTTTTCGCGATTTACTCGAAACCGCTTTTTCTCTCATACTGCACTTTAGGGCCTGCACGGCAGCATAGCACATCTCAGGCATTTCACACTTTACTAGGGAATTTAACGCGACATAAACTACGGTTTAACTTGGAGATTTATTAAAAAAAAAACATATTCAGGCAGTTCTGATGAAAACCTTGTTGGGGTGTCTCGGTTTTTGTATATACTAAAAATAACGTTGTCTAAAATACTTGTTATTAGAATAACCTAGCATTCTTAGAATAGAATTTTCAATTCAAATTCAAGTTTTATTCTGTCGCTAAGAAACTCGTTATGTTATTTTCAACAACATTTTGCAGTGTGCGACGCGGCGACCTCGACGTCCTGAAATCTAAGTAATAGGGTACTTCTTCTATTTAAATACATACTAGCGATGCGCTCCGACTTTTACGGGTACTAGTAATTTCATGGGAAAAGAAGATGTTTCAGAAATGTATGGAGCCTGGGCCAGTACCATGTACACTTTATGGAAATATAGCTACACAATAAAGTATGTAACCGTTTTTTAATGTTAATTTTCTATAATTTTACTTTGTTTAATTGTACATTCAAGTTAAATTGGTCAAGGAGAGCAACACAATACATAAAAATATGGTGGATCGAAATTATGTGAAATGTCATTTTGACAACTGTTGACATGTCATTGACCCCATAGTGTTTATTTCTTGTGTACTTACATAACCTATCTACGTTGTTTATAGACGAAAATACTTGGATTTCGTTATAATTATAATGAAATAGAAATATAAGTGTTGTACTCGATTGTGTCACACACACATCACGAAACCTAGGACTGTCAAAGTTGTCAAACTCATGTTAATGTCAAACACAACTGTCATGGCTACCAGAAAAAAAGGGTTAACATGTTAAAAAACGTCCCCAAATAATAATTCCAGTACAATTGTACTCTTCTTCAAAATAATTTGTTTGTATTTTTATGGTAATCCCCTATTTCTTTCCTATTTTTCTATATACTGTACATAGTGGTGGCCCAAAATCAAATATCTTCTTTTTGACATACTTGACAAAAAAAAAACTGAAAAGCTACTACTTACCATTTATAAAATTAATATTTTTCAGAAGTCGGTGCTAATCTACGCTGAAACAATTTGAAGGCACCGACTTTTTTAATTGTTAATTTTGTAATAATTATGGTAATTGTTAGGAAGTTCATCTCTCTGGAGCTCTGATCGCCGGCAGCTTGGACTCTGTTCCCGATGCCGGTGGGCTATTATTTTTTATATTTTTAAATGTTTTTATTTTTTGTTGAAATATTTAAAAATATAAATGATGTGTATAGAAAATGTATAAACGAAATGATAATTATTTTACTCCACTCTGTTTTTTCAAGTCGGTTTTTACTTCTTTTTTCATTTATTTTATTTAAGTAATACTCTTTAGTGACACCAATTACAATATGCTAATCTATTATTATTCAGGTCACAAAGGCACAAACAAAAAAAAAAGGTAAAAAAGGTACTCATCAAACTGACAACCTCTTCCTTTTCGAAGTTAGTTAAAAATCATGATTTATGAACAACGCGTGTGTGGTTTTAACTAATGAACAATATACTTTTCGTGTATGAAGAAGTTATCAATTTAAAATCAAGTTACACACGCAACTATCTACAGCTACTTAACTACAAATAAAAGTCTAATGTACCTACATGTAATGTATGGAACAATACTGTTTATCACGTTTATAAATTATCCATATGACGGATGAACATCTTCACAATCCTCATTAGTACTCATATCAGTGGGCTCCGGTGGATAGTGTTGAATAAAGAAAATGCAATCGTACACTCAGATTATAATTCTAACAGTTATAATTAGGTACAGTAAATAGGCAAGCAAATATAACAAGCCACGTGTCATAGAACACGAGATGGTTCAGTCGACCGCCAGCCATAGAGTACCCTGACATTCAATACTCCAGCATAGAAGTAATAAGTACTACGTATGAAGTCCTTGTACTGAAGTCACTACTCGATGGTGCGCGCGTCACTAACTCCATCGAACGCCAACCAGATGGCGTTGGTGTCCTGGATACGACTGGATTCCGACACATATAAACATTGCCGGAGAATCAGTCTGCCTAATCGTGAAAATTCAAACAAATTACCTTTAGCAGTTACGGAGAAAATCGCGACAGACACGACGGGGGTGTTTATTTTATAATATGTATGTAGTTATACAACATCTCCCAGTACACATGCACGGATAAGAGCGACAAGTTTATTAGGTCGCGCTGACTTCGAGGCGGACGGTGCAAGGACCAAGCTTATTGGACGGTTTATCTTGCACGACGGAGCTTAACTTTTTAATCAATTACGTTTAAAGGTAAAGTGGGAGTAGCGTACGATACAGCTTAGCAAAACGTGACTATCACCCGCACCGAGGATCTGGGGTGTAATTCTAGTAACAGAAACGTTGATTAATCGAAAATGAATCGAAGCCGACCCGTTCATTAAGATTGTCGACGATACGTTTGGTGCAGTGGCCGAGTGATTGGCTTCTGCGCTACGGGTTGTGTCTTCGATTCCCGCACGAAATAGAAATTTGTATGGCCTACAGGTAGTTGTTTCGGGTCTGGGCGTTTGTGTATGTGAGATTTGTGTCTGTAAACGCACCCACGATACAAGAGAAATCCTAGTGTGGGACAACGTTTTTTAAAGAAAGAAAAGAAAGAAAGTTACTATTTACAAAAACTGTCAATATGTTTGACAACAAAAACAAAACCAAATATTATGACAGTTTTCGTAAAAGAAAACAGACAGATGGAAAAAATTACTAGCTGTTCCACACATTTTGTCAAGCAATATTGATTACTTTGTATTGTATGGAACATACAACAGCAGTTATTTTTTCACGAATACTGTCTTTGTCCCTTAGTCAAAGTTGCACAGAATTATTAGCAGAGTTCATGATTTGACTTACCAGTCATGCTGCATTTTGTAGATTTTCAAGCACAAGGTGCAGTCTGCGAGGCCTAAGCTGAGCTTTGTATTTGTGTGAGAACGAATGCAGACGCGTTCTTTGCTTGGCTTAAACCGGTTTATACTGCTTTTTGGCAATCGATTCTATTTGCATTCACACAAATGCAAAGCTCAGCTTAGGCCTCGCGGACTGTACCGTACTTCGTTAGACATGTTTGGCGCAGTGGTGAAGCGATTGGCTATCTGCGCGGCTTCAATTCCCGCACGGAACAAATATATGTATGACCGGGTCTGGGTGTTTTTGCATGTGATTTGTGTCTGTTAACGGACCCACGATACAGGAGAATTAACAGAGGAAATAACGTACGTTTTAAAAGTAAAAGAACATTAAAAAGTCAACGTGTATTTAATTAATCAAAGGAACATAGAAATGGACGGGAAGAGTAAATAGGGTGGTGGACAACTTAAATGAAGAGGGGAGGGCGTGCGGCCACAGCGAGGACACTAACAAGCGAACCAATAGATAGGAAACAGTCTAGATATACCTATGAACAGGTTTAGTTTATCTACGTTATGGTCAGTGATCGGAAAAAGGTGAGCTAATTTACCTAAACTTCAAAGAACAGAGACAAAAACTGGAGACATCGTTTTTTTTTTTTTTTGAAAATTATTCCGAGTTTCGGGGCATCACTAAAGTACATTTAGTATTGAGGTTAATAGTACAGAAAACAATTAAATTCGTTTCCTATTTTTATTTCCCAAAATTGTCACAAAACCAGATGACACGTTTTTCATTGTTTTTAAAAAAGAGATTGTTTATTTTTTTCAAAAAAGGAGATTGTCTTTTATTTTTTGAAAACAAATGAAAGAAAATCTCCGAGAAAATGCTCCCGAAAAAAAAGTTGTCGTAAGGAAGTCTCCAGTTTTTATCTCTATTCTTTGAAGTTTAGGTAAATTAGCTCACCCTTTTCCGATCACTGGTTATGGTACACTAAATTAATTGGTCTATCTACAAGACTACTACTACTGTAGGTAAAATTTACTAAAGATAAAATAATTTTATTTCATATTATAATAATTCTAAGTTTTACCGGGATATCCTAAAATCACAGTATATAGAAGCGAATGGAAGTCAGACGGTCAGCGATGCACTTGAGATACTTTGGAACAAAGATTTTGCATTTTAAAGTCTTCATAGGCCCAGCTTAAATGATGACTTTTTGCCCCAGCTCGAGATACTTGTATGAATGAACTCTGCTTATCTCTTTATTCAAAACAAAGGAACAAATAAGAACACTATATTCTAAAGGCTCTCTGTAACTCTTCCTAAATCTCTTGATTTGGGATGGCTGAACTTAAACCTCTTTATTACAAAAGATGGTTTAAACCAAGACTAACGTAAACCGAGGTTTAAAATATACCCGTCACTTTCTTAGGTCACACAACTAAAAGAGACGGGGCTATTTTAAAACCTAGGTTTTTCTTAGACCATGTTTTGTAATAAGGGGGCAAAAGTTTAACACAATCGACGTCACTTTTCCAAACATGTTACTAGCAACGCCATCTATAAACAGTTAAACAAACTACAAGGTCGAGCTTCCAACTTATAAATAGGGGTTGAAGAAAATGAACAGACAGTAACGACACACAGCGGCGAGTAGCGAAACTACAAAACTGAAAGCGTTGCCTTATGAACTGAAGAGATGGTGTCGTTGTTGTACGGCCTTCGTTTAAAAATAGGCTAAAGTTCACGTGACTGACGTAAAAAGCGACTTCAGAAACGATTATCTATTTTTATGTAATGCTTTGCTAAATATGCTAAAATCTATCTATCCTCAGTTATGATCAGCTGTGTTTACATTTTAGGTCATATTTGGGGTCACAAATTAGAAGCTCCATTTTCTGAATTCGTAAATAAAGCAGGGAAGAAGAACTTTTGAAAAAACTAAAATAAAAATCATTTTGTAAGGAAATAAAAATTATAAAATTTTGAAATTTTAACTCTTTCATTAAAACAGTGAGGTAGCTACATGTTTTGCCATATAAGGCGTACAAAATTTGTCGCACTAGGCAAACAAAGCAAAAAATAAAAAAAAGAATGTAAAAAATAATCATAACGTCAACATTTAAATTAAAATTACAGTCTCAGAATTTAAATTCTATTCAAAATAACAATGTCAAAATAAATCTAATTATGTCAACACAAATTCTTTTTCAATAAGGAACTCCGTCACGCTATAATATGCTCTGGTGTTTAAAAAAGTACGAAGTTTATTTTTAAACATAGTTTGAGGCAGTTCCTTCCAACTTTTAGGTACTTTGTTATAAATGACTGGTGCCATGCAGTACACACTTTTGTGCATCAGGGTCGTGTTTGCAGATTGGAGACAAAGTTGACTATTGTCGCGTCTATTGCGTGGAAATTGGTCGGCTAGTCGCTTATAGTAATGCGGGTTCGACTTAACAAACACAGCTACTTCTAATATTTATAAGCACGGTAAAGGTAACACTTTGTATTTTTTTAAATAAGGCACGCAGCTATCGGTTTTCTCAAGTCTAAACATCGCCCGTAAACATCTTTTTTGGGACTTGAATGCTGATTCTTTTTCCGTCGAGTACAGTTGTCAGACTATTTGGGTTTCTAACTGCGGAGTGCATAACCACCATGCCTGGCACCTGGATTTATGATTATAATGTGTTGTAATTAGCAGAGAGGACGCTGCTGCCTATCGTGTGACGGGCTGGAGTTTTATAAGCTTCCTCACCGTACACTTGGAATAGACGTGTGTTGTAAGATTAAACAAAACCCAGCACGCTTGGTGGTAGGATCTATACGGTCCGCCTGGCTAGCTACCACCTGAACATTAAAGTCCTTCGCCAAGCAGTTTACTAAGTTCCGTTGTGTAATGTAAGAGTGGGTGGGGTATAAGGGAATCCCTTTACATCTCTGTTACTTGTATTCGTGTGCTTTATCTTAGACCCTGTCTACGCTTACCATCAGGTGCTACTAGGGCCAAACGCACCAAGTCAAAAAAATAAGAAAAATAACCTCTTGTCCTTTTGACTGCCATGGACGTCTATGGACGTCAAACTTTTGAACTGTAAAAAAAGTGGTGTTTTCGACGTGCCATGCCGTCGGAGGCGTCGTGAGCACGTTTTAATTTGACGCCCATAGACGTCCGTGGCGGTCAAAGGGTTAACATAGTTGTCTTTGAAGACACTCACGAGGCAGAAGGGAGGGGGCCTATTATTTGCAAGGAACCACAACAAACACATATACGTGAGTAAAAATACAAAAGATATGTCACTCTAACTTAAACATTTTTTAATATCAACTTTAAAAACAAGTAAACTAAGTTGATTTCAGAATGACAAAAACTGTGGAAAAGGTCATAAAACAATTTAAAGTAGGAATAGAAATTGACCTATCTTGAATGAAATTAAAGCTTCTTATCCCGAAGCATGTTAATTCTAAATATAAAACGCCTGGCATATAATTGCACGGTTTAAAGCTTTCACTAAGTAACAACATTTCCCAGCATTTAAATTAAATTTTCAAGTCAAATTCCCTAAAATTGAGGAATAGGAAAATAAAATTTGTATTCCGTTATTCTAATTAGTTAATAAAATTACTTCATTTATAAGGGCGGAGTGAAAGCTACTGCTTTTAAGGGTTCGTTTGCTGGTTCATGACCTTCATTCAAAGTCATTTACTGAAAGAATCATGGCAGGATTTGTACAAAAAAATAAAGATTTTTAGAGAAGTTGGATTAGTTTTACCATTGATCCTTGCTCCCTAAAGAATATCTTTTAGCGTTTAAAATAATTTTAGAACCTTGGAATAAAATATAATATTCCGAACAAAATCTTTTTAAAATTGAGTTAATTTCTGAACATGTCATATTAATCTGATGTCAATGTTGCCGCGTTCAGAAATTAGCCCAACGATAAGTTAGGAATCATAAAATAAATTATATTTTTATTGCGGGGTTATAAAAATATTTTAAATACCTAAAGCTACTCTTTAGGCACCAAAGATTAATTATAACGACATTCCAACTTCTCTAAAATTCTTTATTTTTCTTTACAAATCAAAGTATGGGACTCGCCATGATTCTTTAAATTCATTAATATCGCCTGATAATTAATAACTAGGTAGGAGGAGCTCGTGGCTAAATAATTACAGTCGCATAGACCGATCTTCCGGGTTAAGCCACGCTTGCCGAGGTTGGTCTGTGGATGGGTGACCATTTACCATAGCGAGTTTTCTCCGTGCCTCGGAAAGCACGTAAAGCCGTTGGTCCCGGCTGTCATTTGTAGATCTTTGACAGTCGTTACTGTTGGTCAGAAGCCAGAAAGTCTGACAACCAGTCTTACCAAGAGTATCGTATTACCCAGTTACTGGGTTGTGGAGGTCTGATAGGCAGTCGCTCCATGTAAAATACTGATATTCAGCTGCATCCGGTTCGACTGGAAGCCGACCCCAACATAGTTGGGAAAAGGCTAGGCAGATGATGAATTAATAACTAGGTATAGTTTTGGTTTATAAATATTTAAACGTAACAGGTCGTCAGTGGAAAGGTAAAAAGACTAAAGCGCCACTTTTGGTCAAAATGAGTTATATATACAGTTCGACTGCAATTTTTTTTCTGCGTCGATTGGTCTAGGTCTCGTGTTGATCTGAGCACTTTTTTGGCGCTTTAGCATTCCAAAATTTTGCCTGTAAGTACAATGATGAGTGACTAAAGCGACGTTTTTTCGATGTTTTATAGGTTGACGTCGCTTAAATACTTTTTATCTAAGTACATATGAGAAACGATGGCTTATCAGTATTATTCGATTTCTCATTTAAGCTAAATAATGTTTATTAGTAATTAATCCTTCAGACTAAATCCATTTCAGTGGTTTGTTAGTAAATCTGCATTATTGTGTCGTAGTATTGTTGGCGTTTTAGTAAAAATCGTTTTACAAATATTTGTAATGAATGGCGGTTAAGTAACAAAAATATCCCAAAATTCAACAAGAAAGTCTATTTAGTAGTCGGTATGAGGCTTTATTTGATAGTGCGAAAGGCTATACGTCTCATTTAACATAATAATGATACTTAAATGTAACTGAAAAAATTACATTTTTAAATATTTCTCTAAAAAAAAACATTCGTAAATATAAAAAAATGTATCCCACTGGCATTGGGAACAGGGTCCAAGCTACCGGTGGTCAGGGCCTCAGAGAGAGGAACCTTCTAACTTCTAACAATACGCGCCGTTTCGAGAAGTACCGCTTTCTATATCAGGCCGTTGATCCAGAAACCCAACGAGAGCCTCTTTAGGTGTTGGTCGAGGCTCTTGGCTATTAAGCCATTCCTCGTAACTACTATCGGTACAATTACTGCTGAATCAACATCCCACATGTCGACAACCTCGTGTGCCAAGTCTTGGTATTTAATTTCTTTATCTTTTTTAGCTTTCACGACGTTCTCGCCGTGCGAAACAGTGATACCAACAATCGTTGTGAGACGCTCTGATCGATCTATCACCACTATGAAATAATTAAATTTTAAAAACCCCCTTCTTTGTAATGAGGCTGTCGATCCTTCTAACTGATTATTATTATTGTGGCAAGAAACTGCTTTCCATAACGAGTCATACAAGCTCAAACACGATGGGTCTACAACTAGTAATTGCGGAGGGCGGATAACCTCCCTGAGCCACCTTCAAAGTCCTTATTATCAAAAAAACAAATGTAAACGTGGCAGAATTGCTGAGTCTGCCTAATTATTAGCTATTTCGAAGTAAGTAATGAAATGAAATAATATTTATTTCTGCAAATAAATCTGTTACAGACACTTTTACAAGTCAATGTAATGTTTTTTAAGACTAGATGGCACCGGCTTTTCCTATCTGACTAGCTCTGAGAAGAAAAGCCGAGTGTCATGATGACATGATGAAAGTAGTGTTGGACCTTCCAAATCCTAACCAAAATCGGCTCAATTGTACCCTAAAATTGTCACTAGGTTTGCATAAATGTAAGTCAATCGGACAAGTGAAAGTCAAAGATCCATTCTAGAAAGATCTAGTCTATATCTATTGTTTGGTTGAAATCTCTAAGAGAAGAGAGCCCTTTGCGGTGTTGATCGAGGCTCTTGACTATTAGGCCATTAGCCGTAACAACTATCGGCACAAAGACTGTTGAATCCACGTCCTACATGTTGACAACCTCGCGTGTTAAATCAAGATAAGTACTTGATTTGTTTATCTTTCTCAAGTTTCACGAAATTCTCGTCATGAGGGACAATAATATCATCAAGATACAATCATTGTGCGACGCTCTGGCCGCTCACTAATCAGGCTTATTGAGAACAACAATCCTGTGGGTGATGATAGATCGATCCTAGTACAATTTGACAATCTCAAGAACTGAGTCGGACATACTTGAAGTGTGGTACACGATGTACAAGATTGTATTTCAGAGCAAGTTGCTGGTGAATAATTTTGGTCTCCACGTTATGTCTGTGCAAATAATCGCCGTTAGTAAGACAAGAACAACCAGAGATAATGTGTCGAATGGATTTTCCCGGACGGTACTTGTTCGTCATTACAACTTCGTTCACAATTGCACATACAAGACCTTAGAGGTCGTCTGAAAAAAATAGCTAGGACACGAACGCTTGCCTTTTCATACTTCTTTGCGGTCATTGGTGCTATGTATTGTAGGTTTGCGAGGGGTATTTGCGTTTAAAAAGTCTCGATCCCTATTTCACTTCTGCGGAATATTCAGCCACATCACCGACAAACGGAAGTGATGCATTCCGATATACAATAAGCAGTGCATGGACCATTTATGCAAGGCATCAATAATCGTTTGAGTCCACTTGAGTATGCCATAGGATCCATCAAGACCGGCATGACCCAACCGTTAAAGACCTTGTTTCCGCCCGATTAAATATTTTTCAGAACATATTCAGGCGACCAGGCGCTCTCCCGCAACGATTGCTTCATATCGGTCTCCCTAATGCCTATCACCTAGATATACTCAATACTGTGTAGGTTTCAGTTGGAGCGAGGGATCTAAGTTATTTGAAGTCCCTCGGATCCCACAATCTTCCCTCACGTTTCATGCATATATTTGTCCACAACAAATTCAATACTGACAGAATTCCTGAAGATTTCAGTTACCTTCAGAAACTCCATCAGTCGCAAATCGGTGGCGGCATACAGTTTTGAGTCAACCATGTAAAGGAGTTGGGATATTACTTGACCTTTTCTCCTGACCTGGTAGCCCAGCAGTGATTTCTTCAGCAATGTACTTAGAGGACTTCAGGTCAATCAAAACCACAAGAAACATTAGCCCTGGAATATATCATACTCGATCCTGATCGGTTCTCCACTCCTCAAAATCTGCCGATATCCTGAATGAGAAAGTTTGAATGATTGGATTTCTGCATGGAGCAGCCGACGTGGTTGTGTTGCACAAAATCATTAAATCCGTTGTTTAGGTTTTAACAATATTTCTGCATTGATATTTAAAGGTTTCTCACATCTCGTAAAGTCGTAAAAATACTTAATGTCTAAGTAAAATTACATGCTAGTAGGTAATTAAATAACATTCAAATTAAAAAAAATACTATTTTCAGTTTTAGGAATGGTACCACTAACATGAAACTTTTTGCGCTTTAGTTATTTTACTTTCCTGTGTCTGTTAATCGAAATGGTATTTAATTAGTAGTAAGTAATTTTACTTGGACCAGATTAAATCTAAATATTCTTGTTAGTGATTTATGCTTTCCATTTTATGCAAGACATAGAACCATAAGTATATTTCCTTGGTAATCTTTTAGTACTTGATGGCTTGTTAGTAATTTTCGATTGTGAGTACAAAAGCATCTCGGGTAGATTAGTATTTTGACCTTACCGAGTTATTCGAAAAGATGAGTGAATATTGACTAAAGCGACATCTATCTCACGAACCAGTAAAGATAGAAGCTTAATTTAAAGACCAAAAAATAGCAAAAAATCACGTAACATCGGTATGTAAGTTTCATTAATATACCTCTTATAGAAAAGTGATAATGAATTTTTTTCTTCAAAAAAAAACTTTAAAATGCTCTCCTGTAAAGTAGGTATATTGGCGCTTTAGTCTTTTTACCTTTCCACTGACGAGGTGATAATAACAATAATCATACTTTGTTGTCCCATTTGATGGTGGGTTAACTATCAAATGCTATATCGATATTTATCATACATATTTTAAACCAAAGCAATAATTTAAAAATAAAACCATTATCTTACTCGGGTCGGGTCTCTTGCGACCACTAAATAAATTTAATTAAGGCTGGTATTAAAAAATTGCTCTCATCTAAGAGCTTCCTCTTAAGTGTCGTTTTCAACTTCAACTTTATTTATTTTCTTTTCACAAACAAAACAACATTATCAGAAAAGAAAACAGGTTTATTCGCGCCGACATGACGCACAAAAATAAAATAAAAATATAAACAAAAAAAAAAAGTTTCATATTCGTTATCAACTGCAAGTGGCCTGCACATCCAGTGGCAGCTGTAAACTATGTATACCAAATGCAGCTTGAAGACAATTAAGATGCAGTCAGTACAATTTCGTGCCTACTGCCGCCTGGATGTGTATGTAGTCCACTGCAGTTATGATTACTAATATATATATCTGCCTAGCCTTTTCCCAACTATGTTGGGGTCGGCTTCCAGTCGAACCGGATGCAGCTGAATATCTGTATTTTACATGGAGCGACTGCCTATCAGACCTCCACAACCCAGTAACTGGGTAATACGATACTCTTGGTAAGACTGGTTGTCAGACTTTCTGGCTTCTGACCAACAGTAACGACTGTCAAAGATCTACAAATGACAGCCGGGACCAACGGCTTTACGTGCTTTCCGAGGCACGGAGGAAACTCGCTATGGTAAATGGTCACCCATCCACAGACCAATCTCGGCAAGCGTGGCTTAACCCGGAAGATCGGTCTATGCGGCTGTAATTATTTAGCCACGAGCTCCTCCACACGAGTTATGATTACTAATATGAAACGAAAAATGATTAACTAAATGTTACGTTATTAAAGAAACCCTGACAACTGGGGTAATCACTAGAAGTTGCGTAAAGAAATTTTTTTTTTTTTTTTTTTTTTTTTTTTTTTTTTTTTTTTTTTTTTTTTTTTTTTTTTTTTTTTTAAAAACGTTGCCCCACACTAAGATTTCTCTTGTATCGTGGGTGCGTTTACAAACACAAATCTCACAAACAAACGCCCAGACCCGAAACAACCATCTGTAGGCCATACAAATTTTTGTTCCGTGTGGGAATCGAACCCACGACCCGTAGCGCAGAAGCCAATCGCTTAGCCACTGCACCAAACGTGTCGTCAAAAAAATTATGTTAATTATGAATTTCCGATGACGTTTAGGTACATGTTGACAGCTCCGCTTGGAATGCTGCTCTCAGGCCGCCATGTTGGTTTATTAATATGAATAATAAGCAGCGATATCCTAACTTACCTAACATAACATAATATCACGCCTGTATTCCCCGAAGAGTTGGGCAGAGGTGTATAGTACACCCACATTTTGCAGTTGTGCAAAATGTGGATGTACTATACATCAATAACGCTTTGACCGTCCTGCAGTCCTCACTGTCTCTTGTGATAAATCTTGGTAATTTTTAGTGTTTTCTGCTTTATTGTCGAAAAAATCTTAAACTAAATCAACTAAAAGTTAGTTTACTTTAGATTTAGTTTAGATTTATACTGTATTAATGTAGGTTAAAAAATTATTAAAAATACTAAAAGTACTATGTAAAGTTAATTATTGGAAAAATCTTAGGTTGAAAGTCCCGGTGCGTGGGACCGGCGTCACCAATTATGTAAGTCAAATTGACGTCATCAGTACCGTGGCTGGTTAATATCTCAAGTTATTTCAAATTCACATTTAGCAGCGGTATTCAAAATTACTTCCTACAACACATACTTATATTTTGTCGTACCCTTATCATCTGCCAAGTTTTAAATACCAAGTGACGATACAATACAATGTTTCAAGTTTCTTAACAAAACTTGATTTTAATCCTTATTATTCGTTATTCCCTTTCTGACTGAAGTTGGTATCTTCAAGTGACAGTCATGTTTATACTTTGTTGTGTGTTTAACAACTTGGTAGGTTGAAATCTCTTGAATTGTTTTTAAGAATATTTTGGAACAATTTCAAATAATATTTAGCGATATCTCGATCTTTTGTCTTTCTCTCAATGTTTAGTTCGAATTGTCAGATTTCGTTTGGAAGATTTGTTTATGAAATCCTTTCTATGTTATGTGATGCTACATATTTTGACGAAAATGTATTACACGAGTAGCTTTCAAATGTCAGAAAACTTGAGTAGATGAAAGGTACAGTCAGTCTCGTAGGCCAATTATTATTTCAGATTGTTTATATTAATTAATTTTATTGGAGCTTATTATTGTTTTTCATCTTTCAGCCGAAAGACGTCCACTGCTGGACATAGGCCTAGCATCGCCACATCGACCGGTCCTGTTCTTCTCGCATCCAGCGAATTCCCGCAACCTTCACCAGATCATCGGTCCACCTTGTGGGAAGCCTACCCACGCTGCGCCTTCCAGTACGTGGTCGCCACTCCAGAACCTTTCGGCCCCAGCGGCCATCCGTTCTGCCATCTATCATCTGCGATCACTGCCACTTAAGTTTGACAATTCTTCGAAATATGTCGGTTACCTTGATTCTCCTGCGGATCTCATCATTTCTGATATGATCAAGATCTGTATTGTTTTAATTAAAGCATAATACGAGCCGTTACGATTTTACAATTTTACCTTCGTACTAAAACAAAACAGTCACTGTCTTACCACAAAATCGTATTAACAATTGTTTAAACCAAAGATGCCAATCTTACGAAAACTGTTCAATTTTTTGACAATAAAACTAATCATTTTGTACTGAAGGTTGTGGTTCAGTTGTGGTTTGGTAACAACTTTTTTAATGTATAAAGTTAGATTTTAGACACAGTTTTAACAAATGCCTGAATGTAGTACGACTCTGGGTTTAATACTACCTTTTAAATCTTTTTAAATTGAACACATAATTGTAAAGCTTATCATTACAAGATGTTGTAATCACTATAATCTTCCTGTTATGATTTTCACTTGATATCTTCAAAGACCTTGACAGAATCTCCTTTAAAACAAATAATTTACGAGTTCATTGACCGCTTTACAGTAAACAACACATTTATTACAAAAATAAAGACATAAGTTAAGTCTACGATAATCCACGAATGAAAAACATTTTAAATGTATAAGTTAATAGCGGGAACAAAAATAAAACTTGGAAGATATATTCCGTGTGTGTTTGTTTATCAACCCACTTGACAAGAAAGCTAACTATTCGCATCATTATCACATCAGCGTGTAATCTCCCAATAATCGTCACAATGAACGGTGAGAGGGGAAATTGCCATTATCGCCATTGTTATCGGTGATCTGGGGGCAATTCTACTAACAGAAACTTTTATCAATTGCAACTGTATCGTTCATTCAGTCAGAATGAATAATCATGACCTGAACGTGCAGCACCAGTTCGACTTGCGACCTCGCCGCGTGTTCAGCTCATGATTAAGGGCTCCGTTAGGGTCCGAAACTAGTCGGGCAATCCCGAAAAATGCACGTGAGTTAACCGCAACTAAACATAAATATGTCTCACGAAAGTTATAATACAAAAAAAGCAGTAGGACAGTAATAAGCTGATTATGTTATTCTATACATGAGTGGAAATTCTAACACTTGCAATTAAAATCCTTTGTAACTTTATAAAAGGCAAGTTACAGAAAAAAAAACAGAGTTAAAAATTCCCAGCCCCGCCGCTCAGCCGCCCCGTCGACCGCAACCGTTTATGCCTCGTTCTGCGCCGTGGGTTTCATTACTTTACAACATAAAATAAAACCTTTACTGCCGTTTTTTTGTCGTTGGCTATATTTGATGCCGTTTTTATCGGCGGTCGAGTAAAGTAAAGTAAAATAAAGTAAAATAGCGGACGTGGAATTATTACTGCGTATTTTATTTGATAGGTACTTATGTATTTGTTTTTGCCTTTCTATCTATTAAGCTTGCGGCTCTCTTCCATTTCAAGCCTTAAGCTTAAAATGGAACTGGGCTGGTCTCGTTTGCCGCATGTCGGACGAGCTGTGGGCAAAACTCACCACTGAGTGGAGCCCACATAACGTTAGACGACGTCGCGGCAGGCCCAAAAGGAGATGGCGGGACGAGTTAGACACTTATTCGAAGGATTCATTAAACCGAGAGGAGTGGAAGGAGGGTAGGGAGGCCTTTGCCCTGCAGTGGGATGATCACGGCTAAATAGTAATAAATAATTTTTATTAGACAATTAATCTGAGGGTGTGTTTTATATTTTTGTTATTGCGTTGACTGCCTTGCCAAATTTTTCGGCGATCGTTTTATTTTTGTATATTATAAGCTAGGTAATTGGGTTATTAAATGAATGCTATGTTCTGGTTTTTAGTCTTTTACGTGTGTTTTTCAGCTTTATGCGAGGATCAAATGTATCATGTTTGGAGTCGTTCATTTAGAATTGTTCTTTTACTAAGTAGGTATAAGTATGTGTTTTAGCTACAAAATAGTGTTAAAACTAATTGTGCACAAAGTTAATTGATGGAACCAGGCGTTACTTTGCGGAAATCCATGATATACAAATATTCAAAAACAATATCATCTAGATTTAATTCCGCCAAACTAGATCGCTAGTATGGATGCAGTAGGTATGCAGCACCACCCTCCCGCCTACGAAAATAAGCACATGCAGAAGGAGTGAAAAAATAATGCATCATGCAACCAAACTAATACGACACGTGTGTCGCCCCTCCACGGGGCATCCTCAGGATATATTGACTCGGCGACCGCTTGGACGCAAAGCGAATGTAATCTTTCCATTCGCATCCAAGCGGTCTCATGGATTTCCGCAAAGTAGCGCTTGATTCCATCATTTACACAAAATAGTGTTACAACCAATCGAGCATAAAGTTTACAGTTTCGTTGAACTGTTAATTATTCTTTATAGGTACACCTACGTACGTATAAAGAATAATTGAACCTACCTACCTATTACTACAAGGCCCTACCTACGTAGGACCGTAGGGACTTATTTAAAAAACCAAAAATATCGCACTTCCACATACTTTTATGTCGACTCGTTCAAAACCGGAAATTACTCAGCGAATACTCGATAAAAGCAATTATTTGAACAATCAAACGATTTAATGAAATAACAGAATTAACAGCTTTCCTCATCGATTTGTGACTTCAATTAAGTCCCATGAAAGGTACTTTGGTTTTGTTTGCTTAACACAAATTTTGCCCAATCCTGGGATTTTTCGTATATTGTGAGTGTGTTTACAAACACAAATCTCTATCGTACCTACACCCAAACCCTGAATTTGGTACGCTGAGTTTTGTTTTTAGAGACTGCTCATAATCATTTTAGTATTTTTTCTCTATTTTTCAACTGGGAGTGTTGACCGACAAATCGTTCTACGACAAGATTTTACTCCGACACTATGGAACTCCGACATTACGCTACTCCGACAATTATGGAACTTCGACGCCTAATTTGGGGCACCCCGACACGGATAGGTTAGGTTCGAAGGGGATGACGGGGGATAGAGTGAGTGAGTAAAGCAAGCGAACGAAGCCCCCGTCATCCACCTCGTGTTAGGTTACTTTAAACCCCAGAGTCGTAGTAAAATCTTGTCGTAGAACGATTTGTCGAAATTCAGTTTGGTAGTCATTTATCATTCGTGAATTATCGCATATTATTATTTCGAGGGCTTCATAACAAAGGGGCGTAAGTAAGTACACGCAAAAACGCATTTTCGTTTTTGCTGCATAGGATAGTTTATTATAGCCCTCATAATAAATTCAAACCGCCATTTTCTATCTAGAAATTGATACGTGCCAAAGCCGTAGGCGTCAACTGATTTTGGTTTTATTCAGTTTTTTGCCTTTCCTGTAAAGTTACTTTTGTCTGTACGCCTCTTGGTTATGAAGCCCTCAATTAGTATATTCGGTTTTGAAAAAGGGAGTATCTGAGAATATTCTTTTATTGCGATCGTTATTCTCAAGATATCTTTATGTATCTTATTTTAGAATGACGTTTTCACCGAACTTTTGATGACAATTAATTGTGTCAATTGATTTATATAGTTTAGCTTCCCTTTAACCTTTTGTAAATGTGAGAACTTCTTAGAATTACTTGATGCATAGCCACTTTAATTTGTAAATTACTATTATTCAAATAGTTCTTTTTTTTGATAATTCTCGTACTCAAGACTTGGTACTTCATTGCTTACTTACTGGTCTGTGCTCAAGACTGCATTGTTCTCTCGTATCTATCCTAAATCATAGTACTGTATTTACTGAAATTGTTAAAGATATTGATTTTAAAAGAGTAACCATGGAGGTTCTTGCGGGCTCTTCTCCATAGGAAACGACTAATTGGAACCGTGCACCTAAATTCGATTTTTCATAAGTGCCTGTAATGGTTTATATGAAATAAAAACTATTGATTTGAATAAGTTCTGCCTACCATCGTATGAAAAAGATGTGATTTCTTTCTACTATGAGTATACCAAACAATATTATTCAATTTTTGAGAAAATTCATTCAAGTTTCACCGTATTCAATGAATTTGAATACGATGCTCCATCAAAGATCTACTCATCCGGAAATATTCCATTCTTGAACGTAAGCTCTTCCTTATTATACCAAACTGCTTCCCGTATGGAACATGACAATATTTCACGACAAGAATGGAAATTGACATAATGGTGTCGTAAAAATGTCGATTGAGAAAAGAAGCGTCATTGGGTAGGTACCTACAGGAAGCTGAGCGAGACATATTTAACGTTTAGCATTACCCAGTCAGATACAATTTTGTTTGGATTATACGATTTACGAGATTAAGCTACGCTAGCCGCGGTCAATCCGTGGATGGGTGACGTCGAAGGAACTTTAAACCATCGGTCCAGGATGTTATACGAATACCTATGAAAATCGTTACGGGTACTTAGAAGCCTAAAAGTCTGACAGCCAGTCTAACCTTAGGATATCGGTTTGCTCAGTAAATGGGTTGCGACGCAGTGTGGGAATCTCGCAATCTAGGGGGATTTAAATCAAAATATAAATTTTAATAATTGATAATATAGTTATAACCTATTTATACCTAAGACCCTATTTGTCACAGCTACATATTAGAAATTCGTGTAGGTTGGTTAAAAAAATAAATAAATAATGTTGAAGTGGGTAGATAATAATCGTTGCACCCTTACAATACGAACAACAACATTAAAGTGTCATCTTCACTTGAGATTACTGATTAAATTAACGTATAGTCTTGTTTATTGGTTTATTATTGTATTGTGTAAATCTTTCAAGGTAAGTTAGAGTGTATTTTATTTAAGTAATAGTTAAACATTGATCTAATAACATCATTTGAAAGCACAGTTAAATTAAGATTTTTAGAGATGATTTGCAAAACAAAAGGTGTATAATAAAAATGACCTGAGTATCTCGGTGTTTTTATTGTTTTATTTTATAGTTTAGAGTCTTAACTTTTGAGAACAATTGATAAAACTTTCGATTTTGTGCGATCGTCATAATTTTTTTTTCTGTTTTCAGAATGACCTCCGAAATTACAAAAAAACTAATTTTTGATATTTGGACCTCAAATGCGAAAAAGGAGCGACCCTCAAGTACAGTTTTCGGAAGGTGCTATAAATGAAATTAAGTTCTTTTTAAGGAGTTTATGTAACAAACTTAACGAAAAATGGACAGCAAGCGGTAGACATCGTGAACGCTTTTTAAACAAGAATACAAATTTCAAAAACGTTAATAAACAATACAAAATTATGGATAGAAACGGTTTGTTGTTGTGTTCCGCTAATTATATGTAATTGGGAAAAGACTAGGCAGAACTTAGTGTACAGACACCAGCAGCACATCAAGGTACCCCAAACTGACAAATTTTCCCAATCAACCTTAAACCTAATACTTTCGTGATAAAGATGAAAATCTGTTAAAGAAATTTTACAGATTCTAGTAGCTTGATTTGCTGGCGTTTATAATAAGTAAACCATAACAAATACATAATAAACCATAAAATATTATATGATAACTAATTCCTATGACTCCATTACCACCCTATCTATATAAATCATCTTACAAATCGTAATTAATACAACCCCATTAGAAGCTCCGTTGAAGGCGCGTCGAAACTTCTCGAACAGACAATTAATTCCAGCAAATAATCTTTTACTACCTTCAGTCCAGTGAAACTCGATTATCTGAAGGAATTTGAGGAAGAATTGTAATGGCTTCTTTAATCGTTAAGAGAAAGTTTGAAGGAGAATTTTGTAGTAAATTGATAATTTTATTGTACCAAAGAACCATTTTGATAGGGGGAAAAGTACTGAAAATAGAACTTTTAGTTTTTGATGTTTTGTTCAAACATTTCTTTGAATTTTAATGTCATCCACGATACTGTATTAAGAATCGTATTACTTACATAAATAACATAACATCACGTCTGTATTCCCCTAAGGGTTAGGCAGAGGTGGTACATCCTCATTTCACCGTTATATTTAAGCCCGATGTACTCGTAATAGGGGGCAAGTCTATTGCCATCAACCGGACACAAATCCAGACTCCGGTCTACTACTACTGAGAAATTCCACACGAAAAAACCCAATAACACTTTGCCTGACCTGGGCATCGAACCCAGGACCTCACACTCAGCAGTCGCGCTTGCAACCACTAGGCCGACGAGGCAGTCAATTATTTAATATCTTGCTTTGGATGTTGATGTCATCCACGATAATGTCTGAGAATCGTATAATGCAGTAAAGGTAATTAGATCTTAATTATAGTTTTGAGAACTGATGAGATGCTGATTTAAAGATTATATTAAACGCTAGCTTTCGCCCGCAGCTTTGCTTGCGTGAAATTTTGAACCCATTAAGTGACGATTTTCCATACAAACTTTCATACCCTATTTAACCCCCTTAGGGGTTGAATTTCTAAAAATCCCTTCTTAGTGGATGCCTACGTTACAAAAGGAACCTACTGTCAAAATTTCAACTTTCTAACCCCAGCGGTTTAGGCTGTGCGTTGATAGATCAGTCAGTCAGCTCCTCCTTTTATATGTATAGATTATTAATTAATGATTAGCTTATGTTGGACTATGTTTAACCTTTTTCCAAGTATGTTGCTTCAACATTTTGGAAAAAGGCTAAGTAAATATATGTTTTGCAATAATAATTGTGTACGGTCAGGAAAACGAATTGTTTAGCAAATTAAAACACTACGTAAGTTTGCCGTATTATACCCATTCCATACGACTAATAACGAATGATAATTGTGATTTTCTTATACGGAAAATTTAAGTAGGTGATCAATTTTCTATAAAAACCCGTAACTACACAATGATAACTTTTTGGCGCTTCAAAAAATATGGCTGCTTCCTTTTTTATTGCTTTGTGTTACTCTCCACTCACCACGATAAACGTACCAACACAATGTTGCTACTTTACGCTGATGTTCTGTGAGAACCTGTCTATTTATTAGCTTTATTTAGCTCCAGCTAGAGTCAAACACAAAAGGAGTAATAAGAAAACAAGTGACAGTTAATTAAGATGTGTATGCTTACCTCAGCAGTGTATCTGTTACTGCCCTTTCCTCCCTTGCCATGTTCAGGCGAGTGGCGCAGCCCCTTCGTGTCGATCTGCACGTTCGTCTGCATCCTGCTCCTGCGCACTCTTACACATACGTAGTTCTACACACGCGCACTTTTACACACGTATTGCTGAACGCGCGCACTTATAAACACATTCACTACTATAATGTTACATTTTACACATCCCAATTCAGTTGGAATGTTTATGTATCAGTTCAAAACCCAACATTTTTTACGATTGTACGATTCACTGAATAATTAATATTAGATACTGCTTAAATTATCTGTCTTATGTTCACAAAAATTATATTAAATACAGATCAACTGTTTACTTGTGATTCATAACTTCGCATGCACATACATTTAAAAGAGCTGTAACCCACTTTCAACGCTGCGTGCTTTTACGAGGTGTGTTCAAAGGTGCATTTCCACCGGCCATAGCGTTTTACTGCGTACTTTTAGCACGTCGCGCACTTTTACGACACATATACGATTTCATTTGCACGTTAACGCGCACTTTTACACTCCTTATCGTATTTGAACGCTTGCGGGCGGTTTATTTATAAGGCCGTATTTAATACATTACCGCCGCTGTAGACCTGTAACAAACAAAATATAATGTTAATGTAGGGTAAATAAATCCATGTACTTATACGTAATTATAAAAAGGTTTTTTTTACATAAGCAGAATTATTGTTGTGACGTTAATGCTTTTGCTGCCTCGACAATTGTTATCGCGAGCGGGTAACACTAGGCAATGTTGACAAAGGAAGGTAGTCGTCGATATGGATCAACGCACCCGATGTTATAAAGGCAGTGGACATTCGACGAAGCGAGAGCATTCGGTGCTGAACAACTGAAGAAGTCTGACCTTTTTATATCTGATTAGCTTGTACTTATTTTATGATCTTGTAATAATTGTGTAAAGTATTATATTGTGATCTAGTTCATGTTACTAACATTAACCCAAATACAAGTACTCTCAGTGGTGGAGAGTCTATGTTGGTTTTATTTACTACATTTACCTTGTTCGCAATCCTGACATACCGATATTAGCTATAACTGTAATGATAAAATTACCCCTAAACGATTATGTTGTTGTGTATTGAATGAATGAATTGAATTTTGAATGAATTTTTATTTGCGATAAGTATTGGTAAGTTTACACAATTGAAACCGGGGTATCCTATAGTATAATGATATCCATAAAAGCGCGAAATATAACATGCTGTGCCACGCGACGACAATATAGCGTACTTATTGGCCACATTTCATCTTGTGAAGCCACGGTTTGTCATTTGGTCAATGAACACGGTGTTAGATATGTGCTGCGGCCTTAATGATCATCAATAAGTGTTTAGTATCGGAAGGGTTCCTGGGGCCCAATTCTCCTAAAATAAATCTAGATAAATCGCAACCGAACCAAGGCCGAACCGTTCATTCAGACAGTTTTCAATTTCAAAAGCTGCCAAATTCGGTATGTAAAGTAAAAGTTAACCTTTGCTGATTCCAAAACCATTTCGAAACTTTAGTTTTCTAAACCTTATTTTGATATTTCCAGCTCTTGAAATTATAAAATGGTGAAGATTTCATAAATACACGAATACGCTTGACATTTATTTGACCTCTAAATTTCGTTAAATACGTTCGATTCAGAGTCTTCAATATAATAACAAGTTTCTGAATATCAATTTTTTGCAATGTATCAACTTTTTAACCTCAAAGCTAAAAACTAACTCTCTAAATATTTTTTTAAAAGAAATCAGCATCAAAACTATTCAGTGACGTCATAGAATAGGATCACTTGCAAAAGTTAAAAAAATAAAAAAAAAATAACTACCGCTTAGTTAACAAAGAGAGGAGCTCGTGGCTAAATAATTACAGCCGCATAGACCGATCTTCCGGGTTAAGCCACGCTTGCCGAGGTTGGTCTGTGGATGGGTGACCATTTACCATAGCGAGTTTCCTCCGTGCCTCGGAAAGCACGTAAAGCCGTTGGTCCCGGCTGTCATTTGTAGATCTTTTACAGTCGTTACTGTTGGTCAGAAGCCAGAAAGTCTGACAACCAGTCTTACCAAAGAATATCGTATTACCCAGTTACTGGGTTGTGGAGGTCTGATAGGCAGTCGCTCCATGTAAAATACTGATATTCAGCTCCATCCGGTTTGACTGGAAGCCGACCCCAACATAGTTGGGAAAAGGCTAGGCAGATGATGATGAGTTAACAAAAATGTTCAAATTAGTTTCTCAAAATAGCCTAATCTTTAAGAAAAAAAAATAAAAAATGCCAAAAGAAAAACTTTACATACCGAATTGTTTGACACAAAAAACAAAATCAATCATTTTGACAGTTTTCGTAAACAAAAACTGACCGACGGTTGTGGTTCGTTTGCGTTTGGGAACAATTTTGTTAGTCGAATTGGCTCTACTATAAGATTGTCGCAAACTTAGATTGATCTGCAAGATCAAGCTGACGACACGTTTGATGCAGAGTGGCTGAGTGATTGACTTCTGCGCTACGGATCGCAAATTTGATTTCCACACAGAAAAAATGGGGCGTTTGTGCATGTGAGATTTGTGTCTGAAAACACACACATATACAGGAAAAACACTGTGAGAACCGGCAAACAGTGGAATGCGCTGCCCGAGTGGGTGTTCCCCGACAGCTACAATTTGGGTGTCTTCAAGTCACGAGTGAATCGGTTTCTTCTGGGCAAGCTTGCTCCATCGTAGACCGCATCACCGCTTAACATCAGGCGAAATGGCGGTCAAACGCAGGCCTAGAAACAAATATAAAAAAAAACACAAGTGGGAGGCATTGTTTTAACAAAAAGTTAAAAGATTGACTTCTGTCCGATTCCTGTGTCTGGCAATATTTTTATCGGATTTAATGTTAGAAATTTGTCAATGCAAGCTCGGAGTGCACTGTAATAATAAATAAATAATTGTGCCCGATAAATTGAAATAGGCCCGTTCACAAATACGAGGGCGGTTCAAAAAGTACCTGTGTTAGGAATGAAGATCTATTTTTTTTCAAAATCTTCTTTTTTATTTCTCTTCGTAGTCTCCTTTTAGAGATATAAACGTCTCAAAATGGCCCTGCCATATATTTAACCCATAAAAAAATTGGATTTGTTAAACGCTCAAAAATATGCCTCTGTCTCGACGATGACCTCCTCATTTCAGCTATTTCTTTTCCCCGTGAGCCATTTCTTTAGGTTTGTGAACAAGTAGAAATAGCAGGGAGCCAGGTCAAGCGAATACAGGGGATGCGGTAGCAATTCACAACACAATTTATGCAGTTTGGCGGCGACAACTTCAGATGAATGTGCTTGTTGCGTTGTCGTGGTGAAACAATTATTTTTTCTTGGCCAAAGGGTTGTGTCTCCTTTAATTTCATGTCAAAGCGGTCTAATAACTTACTGAAGTATTGTCTAGTGATAATTTTTCCTGTTTCTTCGAAGTCCATGGAGTATGACGACCTTCGCATCCCAAAGAATCGTCGTCATAACTTTTTCGGCCGATGGAACCGTCTTCGCTTTTTTTGGAGCAAATTCTTGGGGAGCAACCCATTTTTTTGATTGTTGCTTGGTGTCCGGCATATAATGGTGAATCCAGGTCTCATTAGGTGACAACACTCCGCAACAAAGTACTTCGGATCTCGCTTAAATTGGTCCATACACAGTTTCGAAGTTGAGAGCCGCGCCCGCTTGTTGTCCACCGTGAGCAATCGCGGCACGCATCGGGGTGATAACTTTTTCTTCGCCAACTTATCAGGTAAAATATTAATTAACGTTCCCGTCGAAACACGTACAATCTGCGCTACTGCGCTGCCTTTCGTTCGTCTATCAGTGAGAATCATGTCGTGGACTTTTTCAGTGATTTCCTCAGTAACCACATCTATCGGGCATCCTAGGCGCTCCTCATCAAAAACGAATGTAAGACCACGTTTAAATTCATTAAACCAATATTTGACTGTAGTCATAGATCGCGAAGGGTCCCCATTAACAGCATCCAACTTCCGTTTTATCTCGTTACATGTTTATCTATCCAAAACTAGAAAGCGAATCACTAAACGATACAGCACTTTTTCCATCTTGCCGAAAACTACGTTATACGTCTTACTGAAATTGCTGTAAAATCAAAACTCATCTATGAATCAGCATCAAAATTATTCTGGGGGCTTTTTATAAATGACAGCACACGATGGTAACACCAACTTGCCTTATCAACGTAAACTGTCTTCAAACACGGGTACTTATTGAACCGCCCAGGTACGTAGGACTAAGACTTGGGATGGTATCAAAAGATAAAATGCAGAGGTTAACATGTAATAACTAGATGGCGCGCGGATCGAGTTAGATCGCGATATGGTTTCGTTCACAAACGAGTACGACTATGTAAAACTAAAATAACCCTTTACAGGGTATTGTTTAGTTATAAGTAGTATGTAGTTATTTATGTATTTACTTATGTCTAACAAATTACTAAGGTTTTTTTGGAACACTATTTCACAGTCACATGTGAAATAGGTATTAATCAATATATAATTGTGAGGTAGACCTTAATCGGGCAGGCGGTTTTAAGAAAAGTAAATAACAAACAATTTCGCATTTTTTAATAAACAATAAAATGAAGAAAAAATCGTATTTTTTATAATTACATTATTTTTATTTTTTATTCTAGAAAATAGTAAAAAAATGTTATTTTGCCAGGTTTAAAAATAAAAATATAAGAAAGAAACATCGCGACGTATTCCAAAAAAGTAGTAGTGCCTGATTAATAATAGAAACCAAAATTACTTTTTATTATTGTACATATTTAAAATCATAATATAATCTAGAAAAATAGGAAAAAAAACATTTAGGTTGACACTCAGACCGGCGGTCAATCTGATGGTAAGTGATCACCGCCTAACACACCTACAACCCCAAGAGGATTGCTGATGCGTTGCCAACCCTAGAGACAAAATTTTAAAGTCTCATGTGCCTGTAATTTTATCGGCACCTATACCATTCAAACTGGAACACATCAATGACACTTGGCGGCAGAAATAGATGCGTGGTAATACTTCCCAGAATTAACTGTTTTACAAGGAGCTCTATCACTACTAAACTTATCAAAAATTCTACTTTAAGTGGTCTACAATTGGTTAAATTTCAGAAAGCAAGCTGATACTATAAAATAGCGTGCTACGCCGTTGCTACGAGGTAGCTTTCTCAGGGCTATGCCGTTGCTACGACGTAGATTCCTTGGGACTACGCCTTTGCTACGACGTAGCTATTTCAGGGCTACAACAACTACGTAGTCGCAGTGGTGTCAAATGTTTTGAAACAATTTACATACGAGGGGAAATAAGTGCGGACTATAACTTATACAAAAAAAAGTTTAGTTAAGAGTTTTTTAGACTTTTCCATAGGAAACTAGGAATACTTTTCAATAAAAGCACGATATTGACATGCGAATGATTTGATATAACTTATTTATTTAAACTATGTTTGCTTATCACAAAATAAATTAAAAGTAACGAGATGTTGTTTTTCTCCGGTATCGACACCAGCTGAACGAGAATAGCGCGTGGTGATAAGATTATCCACTCAGCAGGGCTGACTGCCTAGGATGCGCTGGACATACTTAAGTATCGTTGCTCGGAGGCTCAGAGGCATCCTTACGTACCAAAAGACCTGTACCTTAATTTTACAACACACTTGCAATCCGAAAGCTTTGATTTTGACAGTTCAACAATATCCATTGTCCATTGCACCACCTGTTTTAACAATCCACCTTCTTAACAACTAATCAGCACGCAATGAATGTTGCAGAAAGGTACGCAATTAAAATATTCTGCTAGCGAAGAATATTAACGATAAAGAGAATTAAAGAACAGTATAAAATAATGTTAATTCCACAATATAAATCTTTATTACTATTCATCAATATATTCAAGGACATTAAGGACAATCAAACGAATGAAGCCTGAAATGGTAAAACTGATTTAAGGAGCTTCGGTAGTCAAATGTTTATAGCTTCGGTGTCAATAAACTGCGTAATGGTCGGTCAACAAGTATAATGTAACAAACTGATCAACAAAACAAAGCTCATTTATTATGTACTAGCTTTTTCCCGCTGTTCGCGTTAATTAAGCTCAAAAAAACTCTTAACAAACTACTAAAATTTCTATAATAATACAGGGTGTTAACGAATTCGTGTAATTCCTTAAAACCACATGATCCACTACTGATGTAGACAGGCACCGCACGGGATTTAGCTTGATTAAAAATAAAAAAAACAAAATTATTATTTTTTCATGCGGCTTTGTTATCGATCATTATCTAAACCACCTAATAAGGAATCAGTAAAAAAATAAGACTTAATTTTTTTGCAAAAAAAAATTATTTATTTGTGTGAACATTTCGATGCCACGCATAAATTAATGAAAGCACGGCGACACGGCTGGCAGGCACGACTAACGCGATATCGCTCTTTGCAGTCAGATAACTCAAGGCTCTAAAATGTCTCAGAAATAGAAAACCAAGATTTTATTTAGAATTTTTTTTTAGTTGATTTTCAAATATACCCGTTTAGGGTTAATCTGTGTCACCAGTAGATCACGTGGTTTGAAGGAATTACACGAACTCGTTAACACCCTGTATAATTCAATCGTGATTCGAAAGACACGTGACGCCATCTATGAAGGTTATTGTTGTTTTCCTCGGGAACAGTACTTTTTTTCGGGATCAAAGGTACCCTATGTCCGTTTCTGTACACCTGACAACGTTTATGCAAATTTTTAGGATGATCGGTTCAGTGGTTTAGACGTGAAAAGGTAACAAACAAACAAACTTACTTTCGCATTTATGATATTAGTTAGGAGTTAGGATTCCGTCAAGAAAGTAAAAAGCTCAATAGAAAATGTGCGAGCCGTTGCATGCGTGTAGGATGACCATGGACCGTAGCTGTATGAAACACAATTTCTAGCCGTACACTTTTCACCGTAAGTTGATTAGTGACGTTTCTTTACAAAATGTTACCATGCAAAAACTATCAAATATTTTTTTAAAAAACAAAACATGGAAATACGGGTGCGCGTCTCCTTTTAAGGAAATAGGAAGAAGACTGGTCGACACTTCACTCACGTGACCAGAGGGCTGGCTTGTTTTTCGGCCAAAGAATTAGCGTTGCCATACAACGTAGCAACGCTGCCAGCCTTCTGGGCACGTTACCAGTCGACAGCGATGCAGAGGAATATTGTGATGCACTCTTTTAGTTTATATTGGTAGTTTAGTCTAGGATTTAATTATTCTTTGTTTTTATTTTAGATTTAGTTTAGATTTATATTGTATTAATTTAGGTTACAAAACGTATAGTGTAATTCATTTTAATTCTAATAAACATGGAAAATATAGCTATTTTACGGTTTTTGATGATGTCGTTCACGTTTTTTTCGATAGCAGTCTTCTTACGGCTACAATTTACGAAATGAGCGAGCTGTCAGGGCTCATCTTTGGATGAACAGAGTATAGTAAGTTTGCCAGAGCACAAGCATAGTATACAGTTTTGCCTAACCTTTTCCCTCAACGACACGTTTGGTGCAGTGGCTAAGCGATTGGCTTCTGCGCTACGGGTCGCAGGTTAGATTCCCACACGGAACAAAAATTTGTATGGCCTACAGATAGTTGTTTCGAGTTTGGGCGTTTGTGTATGTGAGATTTGTGTCTGTAAACGCACCCACGATACAGGAGAAATCCTAGTGTGGGGCAATGTTCAATAAAAAGTAAGAAAAAAATAAAGAAAAAAAAAACAAAAAAAAATACCAAATTAAAAAAAAACAATGTATTGATAATAATGTAACTATTTTACGGTTTTTGACTATGTCGTTTATGTTTTTTCAATAGTAGTCTTCTTACGACTACAATTTACGAAATGACCGAGCTGTCATGACACAGCTGTGCTGTGTTCCCAACTATCTTCAGTCTAATCAGATACGGCTGAACACCAGTATTTTAACGGAGCGACAGTTACTGGGCAATGCCGATGTCCTTGTTTTTGATCGGTTGTCAGACTTTGGGGCTTCTAACTACCCGTAATAACTGTCATAAGTATTCGTATGACACCCGGGACCGACAGTTTAACGTGCTCCCCGAGGCACCAAGAGGTCCACAATCATACTATACATATACATAATGTTCTAATTACAAAATGGACCTATAAATGCCAGCGGTCGGTAAATGGTCCGCGCTAATGTCCAATTTTAGTACCAATTATTATATTGAAGTATATTTTAATTACATACTTAGGAATGACAAAGGACACCCTTGAGAAAACTCCAACTGGAATTTTTTTCAATGCAAAATGTTGACAATATTAATATCACGCCTGTATTCCCCGCAGGGATAGGCAGAGGTGTATAGAACACCCTCATTTCACCGTTATGTTTAAATCTCATTTAATAGTGGGCAAGCTTATTCCCATCAACCGGGCACAAATCCTGACTCCGGGCTGCTACTGAGAAATTCCACATGGAAAAACACAATAACACTTTGGCCGACCTGGGGATCGAACCGATTATTACCCATATTAAAAGTAACCATGATGTTTCTTGCCGACTCTTCTCCATAGAAAACGACTAATTGGAACCATGCACCTGAATTCGAATTTACATAAACGCATGTATTGGTTAATGTGAAATAAAAACTTTTGATATGTTTTTTTTTTTTGATAATATAATTTTACTGACATCTGTATTAGAAAGTCTTTTCAAATAATACTGTTCAATCGGTTGCGTACCGCCCCGCGTTCCAGGACGACACTTAATTGTCTTGTCTATTGTGTCTATAACCCGTGTGGTCCCGGGTTTAGAATAGGGCCACCCCGCTCCTCCCACGGGTGTCGTATGAGGCGACTAAGGGTAATGTGCAGGCTACTGGTATAAACCTTACGCCTGCACATCTGGGTTCCATACCTTAACCCAATAATTTAAGCTATCTGAGGGCTCGGGAAAGATAGATTTCCTAGAGGCCCGGATAGAACAGTCGACATCAGGGCAGGATGTTGACTTAGGGCGGTGGCGGAGGAACTTCTAGCACGTCAACGGCGGCGCCCACAGACCAAGTCAGGAGGTCTACTGCTCACCCATCAACCCGCATTAGACAAGCGTGGTGGGTTAAATAGTCTAAACCCCTTCCCATTATGAATTACGACAGTCAAGCCAATCCCCAAGTGCTCGGCGACTCCAGTCAGTGCACGGCTATTGGCAGTATGCAGGTGCACCCTGGGGTCGGGGTGAATAATCTCCGAGCGAGGGTCTACTGCCAAACAACTATGGAACGCAAAAAGGATACCGAAAAACTTAGAATTTTATCATTTAATGTGCGCACATTACGGACTGAAGAAAGAATATTAGAGCTAGAAAATGCCCTTGAAAACATAAATTGGGATATAGTCGGCTTAGCAGAAGTAAGAAGAGAAGGAGAAAACACAATAGAGAGGGAAAATAACATCTTTTATCATAATGGTGAAACCAACACAAGATATGGTGTTGGCTTCCTGATCTCGAAACGCTGGAAAGATAATGTAATGGAATTTGTCGCATACTCCAATAGAATCGCTTTGCTCAAGTTTCGTGTAGCTGAAAAGAAAATCCTTACAGTAATCCAGGTATATGCTCCAACTTCTTCACATAGTAACGATGAGGTGGAAGAGTTCTACGATTTGCTCAATAAGGCGTGCGATGAACACAGAGGGACTTGGACACTGGTCATGGGCGATTATAATGCTAAGATTGGGCCAAGATTATTATCCGATAACACGAACATCTTAGGCCTGTACGGTTTAGGAGACAGGAATATACGTGGTCAACGCCTTCTAGAATTCGCTTTTGGGCAGAACTTAAGCATAAGTAACAGCTTTTTCCACAAAAAGTCGCAACGTCGATGGACCTGGCTCTCTCCAGACGGTCACACAAAAAATGAGATTGATTTCTGTCTCTCCTCGGATAAGCAAATAATACAGAATGTCGAAGTACTAAACAGTTTAAAATTTAGTTCAGATCATCGTCCACTTAGAGTTGTAGTTAATTTTGACATGAAAATTTATCGTAATAAAATTATTAGAAAAACAATTAAACGTATTGACAAAACCACATTAATTGCAAACAAAGAAAAATTCGTATTACAAATCAAAAATAGTTTCAGCATACTTGAGTCAAAAAATTCAGAAGATGTACAAACACAATACAACAACATTAAAAATGTCATCACAACAGCGAGTCAAAACATCAAGTGCCGCAAGAACAAGCGCAAAAAGCTTACTGATCACACAGTTCGTCTTATAGAGGAGAGACAGAATCTACCATATCAGTCTTTTGAGTACAGGGAGCTGGACCGAAAAGTAAAGCGGAGCATCCGAAAGGATATCAGACTGTACAACACTGAACTTGCTCACTCAGCATTAACGAATAACCGTTCCTTGAGGTCAGCTATGCGCGGGATGGAAGCAGGCAGATCTTCTATAACACACTTAAAGGACAGTAATGGCGTGAGACAGGGCGATAAGACAAGACTAATCCAAATTTGCACACAGTTTTACAAATCTTTATACTCAGACGACGATACAACTTTTCAACTTGCAGAGGAAATTTACTCATGCCCTGAAGATGTCCCTATGATAACTGGCTTTGAAGTTCATAGGGCTCTCAGTGGCATGAAGTACAATAAGAGCCCAGGAGAAGATGGCATTACAACTGATTCACTGCGAGTGGGGGAGCAAATCTTATTACCACATATTTGTAACCCATTTAACACAATTCTAAAAACAGGCATATTTCCTAGTAACTTCTGTCATTCCAATATTATTTTGCTGTATAAGAAAGGAGATAAATCAGATATAGGCAATTACCGTCCTATTAGCCTTGTCTCACACTTGTACAAAGCTTTCATCAAAGTCCTCGAAAACCGTATATCCGGCCAACTAGATCTCCATCAACCCCCTGAACAAGCTGGTTTTCGTCGCGGCCTATCTACTACCGACCACCTTCACTCTTTGAACCAGCTGATAGAAAAACACGCCGAATTTAATTTACCACTGTACCTTGCGTTCGTAGATTACTCCAAGGCTTTTGATAGTATATCACACCAAGCAATATTTACAACACTTAACAAACAAGGAATAGAACCCGTTTATATTAAATTATTAGAACGAATCTACCTAAATAGTACAGCTGCCATACGTTTAGACACCACTGGCCAGTCCTTTCCAATCCGAAAAGGAGTCAAACAAGGTGATCCGCTGTCTCCAAAACTCTTCACAGCAACGCTTGAAGAAGTGTTCCAAAATTTAAATGCGAATTGGCGGGACAAGGGCATTGACGTTGGGGGAAGAAGATTGACTAATCTACGCTTCGCCGACGACATTGTCCTTTTCTCTTCTTCGGCGGCTGAGTTAAGCCTTATGCTCGAACAACTGAGCCACGCCAGCCTCAAGGTCGGACTCAAAATGAATATGACGAAAACAAAGTTAATGACAAACAGCGCGAAACGCAAAATAGACATTGAGGGTGTGGAGGTTGAATATGTCCATGAGTACATATACCTCGGCCAAATAGTCTCTTTCCAGGCGAGGCAAGATAAAGAAGTCACGCGACGCACCGAAAACGCCTGGAAGAGCTATTGGTCAATGAAACACCTCATGAAAGGATCACTTCCGCTTTCTCTCAAAAGGAAACTCATGGACATGTGCATTCTCCCCACCCTCACCTATGGAGCGCAGACTTGGTCATTAACGAAACGTCAAAAGTCCGCACTTGGGGTCTGCCAGCGAGCAATGGAACGGAGTATTCTTGGAGTCAAACTTACAGACCGTATAAAGAACAGTATACTTCGTTCCAAAACTCAAATCGCAGACGTAGGTAACACAGCCGCCAAACTAAAGTGGAACTGGGCAGGCCACATCTGCCGCATGTCGCAACAAAACTGGGCAAAAGCAGCCACTGACTGGGTTCCGAACAACAGGAACCGGCGACGCGGTAGACCCAGAAGGAGATGGCGTGACGAACTGGACTTCTACATAAAGGATTGGCCAGATATTGCAAAAGACCGGGAAAAATGGAAAGAGGGAAGGGAGGCCTTTGCCCTGCAGTGGGACACAACAGGCTGATAATAATAATAATAATAAAATTGTGTCTATAATGTCCGTGCTTGAGGTTTTAGGTATTAAATTACGGAATATAGAAAGAGTGATTATTGTGGCGTAACTTGGAACATCCCTGGACCGGTTACAGCATGTCATTTAATTCATGCATCATGTTTCATCAAAAACTTTCATGTAAAAAACCATGTCGCGCGACTCTTTTACCGTGAATAGATAGGAGATCTAACGTTGAGCCACGTCCGGCATTTCATTTATAACGATATTTTCCGGACTTTGCAATCAAATACATTTTGTGCTTTTTGTAACAGAATTTTCAAGCTTTCGCTTTCATCTGTTACAAAGACATAGGGGGCTTAAAAGTGCCTTGAGTTGCTTAGAGAAAAAGGTGTACGGCCGTGCCTGATCAACGTTGGCGGGGGTACTGCCGTGCCCCCTGATATTATTAGGCTGTACGCGCATGGGCCACTAAGGCTGAGCATCCACCTGAGCTGTGCTAAGCTGCGTAGCGAGGAATGTGTTTTGTATGCACCAATAGAATCACTTCATTTACCTAGCTTCGCTCTGCGCAGCTCTGGTGGATATGGGTTTAGCAGAGCGAGGTTTTTGTTCATACAAAACAAGCGAGAAATGCAAGCGAGGGATGTGTTGCGAGGAATGTGTGCGAAGATTTGAAAATATGCGCCTACCAGTCAGTCAACAGATAGTGTTTGGAAGAGGTAGATGATCATTTGTACACATTAACACATTACGCATTACACATTCCTCGCACAGCTCTGGTGGTTGTTGTCCAGCCTTACAGCGGTTACGCACTGCATCCGATCCGAATCCGTGAAAATACGTTCCGAAGTAGCCATAGAACTATTTGTATGGTAGTTTACGCACTAGATCCGACATCCGTCATCCGATTTCTATCCGTCAGCCGTGAGTTTCTAATTCGGAAGAAAAATTGACGGACCGAAGTAGCCGTAGTACTGTTTGTATGAACGCTTTCGCATTACCCCGGATTCAAATCAGACGCCAAACGGATATACCAAAGATGGCTCCTGAATTGTTTAAATTTGAATCAGAGATCGGAATAGTGCGTAAGCAACATCTGAATTTGGTCCGAGATTTTTACTCTAGATCGGTATTTTCACGGATTCGGATCGGATGCATTGCGTAAAGCAATATCCGAATTCGGTTCGAGTTTTTTATATCCGTATTTTCACGGATTCGGATCGGATGTAGTGCGTAATCGCTCTTAATGGCGTGACACACAGCTGATCGCCATTTGTTTTTAGCTATAGGTCATACGTCCAACGGTTACTACACTCGAACCTTTAGTCTTTATTACCAATATCATGATCTCATGGTCACAAGAGTATCGCGTGCTCGACCAACACTGGCCGGTGCTTAAATTATCTGTAATATATACACGGCACATAATTGAACAGCTCGGTATATTGTAAGAAACACGCTCATGGTATTATGCTAATGGGAACATTAAACGGTTCACTTATAAGTTCACACTTGCATTGTCGGAGGTATTAAGTTGTGTTATCGCTGCTGGTGATTTATTCAGCAAATAATTAGGTATCATAACTTCATGTCCAGCGCACGGATCAAGCGCAGTTCAGACTACGCTATAATATATGTATAGTATATAGCAAACCTAAATATATAAAATCGAAAGGTCACTCACTCACTCACTCACTCATCACTAAATATCGAAAACCGCTTGACGTATGAAGATGAAATTTGGCAGTGAGGTAGTCTACAGTTATTAAACGTCCGCTAAGAAAGGGTTTTTGGAAATTATACCCCTAAAGGGGTGAAATAGGGGATGAAAGTTTGTATGGACAATCGTCACTTAACGAGTTCAAAATTTCACGCAAGCGAAGCTGCGGGCAAAAGCTAGTATTATATAAAACAACGACATCACTCAGTATACAATTTATATGGACACGTTCACACAACGCTATGCTATTAATTATTGGCTTGCTGTACGCCATGTACTTGACCTATATCATACGATGCTCCGATCCTCGCCCCGTTTCACTTCTACCTGGTCCGTCGCCCGGCGAAACACCGTCAAATAACTTACTATATCACCGGATTAATTCAAAAACTAACTATCTGCCCAAATCGTGATTTCGAGTTATTGCGTTTTGAAAGTATGTGCCCTAACATTTCATATACTATGTTATCTAAGTTTGTGTCCTAAAGTTTCGTCTACAATCATATCTAAGATAGTATATGTTTTAGGGCACAAACTTTCAAAACGCCATAATTCGAAGTCATGATTTGAGCAGCTAGTTGGTTTTTGAATTAACCCGGCTATATACAGTAGACCGGCTTGCGATATAGCGTCACTCTATTTAGTCATAGCTTATTACGCAATATGCAATACTATATAGCGAAATAGTATAGCGTAGTCTGAACTGCACTTTAATATATTGTTGTGTGTTGTACATTAATTATAAAATAAATTAAATGTATGTGACCGCCTCGTTGGTCTAGCAGTTGCAATTGCGACTGCTGAACGTGAGGTGTTGAGTTCAATCCCTAGGTCGTGCAGTGTTATTCAGTTTTACTGTGTAGAATATCTCAGTAGCAGACCGGAGTCTGAATTTGTGTCCGGTTGATGGCAATAGGCTCGCCCACTATTACATGGGACTTAAACATAGCGGCAATATAAGGGTATATATTTTATGTTATTTTTATAAAATAAATCTGGTTATAAGCATTGTTTTCTTATGCGTCGTGGCGATTATGGCAACCCCCCCCCCCCCCCCCCCCCAACATAGCTTGGGGGCGGCCTATGTCCAGCAGTGGACGTCTTTTGGCTGAATGATGATGATCTTAGACCCATATGCGCTTACCATTATGTGCGAATAAGATAAAATGCGATAGAGAAATTAAAACAAAAAGTACGTGTCCTTCCAAAACATGACAGCCGCATAATTATGCACATTAGTATAAAAATCGGTCTAGCTCGAATTGGACTTACGCACCAAGGGTTCCAGACCAAGAATAATCACAGCTTTTACTATTATTAGCAATATTTGAGGTAAATTAAAACATTGTACATAGTGGTGTTTTAGCACACTTCGGACACTTCCCGTGACCCGAAGGTTGGTCTTTACTTTGGTCAAAGGATTAGCATTGCCATACAACGTGGCAATGCTGCCAGCTTTCTGGGCACGTTACCAGTCGACAGCGATGCGGAGGAATATTTTGATGCCCTATTTTAGTTTATAGTTTTATTCGGATATATTTTTCTTTATTTGTATGTAAATGAAGCTCTTTTGGCTCTTCATTCAATTTAAATTTCCCGCGCATTAACTTCGACTTTATACGTCAAAGTATTGTCTATGGTGGCAGCACTTTGCTCTATGTTCTTTCTATATTTCACGCTGGCTTTGTACAAAAAGTTCACGAGGTTTTTAAGAGAAACATTTCAAATATAAATTAATAGTTGAAACAATAGCTTTTAATGTTGTTTCTCTTTACAGGTTAGTAAATAACAATTTGTACTATACTAATAGTATTGCAAACGTAACTTACATATAGTATATGTAAGTTACGTTTGCAAAATAATTTGTAATTTGTTTCTATGAATAAATTTCTCTTTACAGAGCAACAACTTCGCTTTTTGTTTCAATAAAACAACATATTACATGTATATACTTGTATGGTATTTTTGAGTTAGACTGACTAAATATTTCTGCTGACAGACAGCAATAGGTTTCCGTTCGGACCGTTTGAGCACGGAACTCTAAAAATAGCTAGGAAAATCGTCGTCGCGGCTACGGGTCAAGTAGACTATAAACCGCAGTAGTTAAACCTTTGGCAAGCACTCGAGTGAAACAGAGGGGACTGGGCTCTGTCGACGTGAACTTATCATAAATCAGTACGAGAGAGAAATAAAAGAATTATATGACAAAGACAAAGTACCTAGTGTAAGAAATCTAATGGAAATGGTAGTCAGATGTAAAAATCGCAACAGCCATTTAGCATTTTCATCTGATACGCTGTTCACTATACAGGGTGTTAACGAAATCGTGCAATTCCTTCAAACCGCGTGATCTACTGGTGACACAGATTAACACTAAATGGGAATTTTCAAAAATCAAACAAAAAAAAATTTCTGGTTTAAGACTTTATTTTCTCAAAAAAGAATACAATTCACTTATTATTGAGAAAACACGGTAAACTTAAAAGTAAGTACTAAAATATGAGCATGCGGGCGGTACACTAAAATAATATAATATAAACTCATCTTTTAGATTAAAATCAACAATGTGGGTAACATGAAAAATAAGATGCAGCATTACGTATCGGTTTGCTGATAGCAACTCAATAGCAACTGATGATGTATGAAACATAAAGAAGTGCATGCAAATTAATTAATCACTAGATTGTTATGATTAAAATAAAAACAATAAAAACAATTACAAAAAATAAATAAAAACATTGGTTTTTAACGTTTTAGCAGAATACAAATTACGAGTATTTTAAGTTACTGTTTAGGGTTACAATGGTTATTAATATCTGGAGAATTCTTTTAAGATGTGGTACTTTAGTGTTTTTTTATATAAAGTGTAAGATTGTATTTCTTTAATATTATTAGGAAGTTTATTGTATAATTGTGCTCCTTCATATAGTATATTTCTTTTGCCGTAATTAGTTCGAGGATGTGCCAGACGGATGTTATTCATTCGTCTAGTTTTACGTTTTTGTGTTTGTCCTATTTTCGTAAATGATAATTTTGAGTGAATGTCTTATACATGTGTTATACTTATATATTTGGGATAGGGTCATTAGGTTTGTTTCTTTGTATACCTTTTCTGTCGGTGTGAGATAATTGTAATGGAAGAGTAGTTTTATTATTTTGTTTTGTGCTGTCTGTAAAGTTTTTAGGTTAGTCTTAGCAGCAGTTCCCCATGCTTCTATCAAGTAGTCAAGGTGAGGTTTTACCATAGAATTGTAAATGAGGTATCTGATAGATTTCGGGAAGCAGCGAACAATACCTCGAAGCCTACCCATTACAGTTGATAATTTTGAACGCAACTTATCTAAGTGGGGCTCCCAGGACAGACGGCTGTCCAAATATAGACCTAAATACCTATCCGAGTTAACTCTAGTCAAGGGTTCACAATTTATACATAAAGGTTGATAGTTTCCGATTTTTTTGTTCTTTGCACTAAAGATTATATAATTAGTTTTAGATATATTGATAGTCAATAGATTTTCTTGAAACCATCCATAGAGACAATCTAGATCACCCTGCGCCTGTTTAACAATGGAATCAATTTCACTGCCAAAGTAAAATAAGCTTGTGTCATCTGCATACAATGTGATGTCACCTTTCAGACCCAGATCATCGATATTATTTATATAAATAAGGAACAACAAGGGGCCAAGAATTGATCCCTGCGGCACTCCAAAAGTTAAAATTTCACGGTTACTTTTCACGTCACCTATCTGAACTATTTGATATCTGTCGGAGAGATATGACCGAAAAATATCAAGAGCAGTATCCCTGATTCCAATGTTGTACAACTTTTGAAGAAGCAAATTGTGGCTAATAGTATCAAAAGCCTTTTTCAAATCAATAAAAACGCCGAGTCCTATATGTTTTTTATCTATGTTACTCTTTAAATTTGTGACTAGATCAATAGTGGCCGTTAGTGTGTTAGACTTTGCACGAAACCCATACTGTTTATCAGAAAGGAAATTAATACTTTTTAGATAACTATTTAACTGATTATATATTACTTTCTCATAAATTTTTGACATAATTGGAAGAACTGAAATGGGGCGATAGTTTCCAGTTTGAAAAAATAAATTTGATTTTCAATTTCTGAGTCTTGTTAGAGCTTTAAGTTATCTAACTGCAAAGAGTGATATCGCGTTAGTCGTTCCTGCTAGCCGTGTCGCCGTGCTTTCATTAATTTATGCGTGGCATCGAAATGTTCACACGAAATTAATTTTATACAAAAAAAAAACTTTTTTTTCTACTGTATCCTTATTATGTGGTTTAGATACGATCGGTAACAAAGCCGCATGAAATTTTATTTTTTATTTTTAATCAAGCTAAATCCCGTGCGCGGCCTGTCTACACCAGTAGTAGAACATGTGGTTTTAAGGATTTACACGAATTCGTTAACACCCTGTATAGTATAAAACAAAGTCGCTTCTCACTGTCTGTTCCTATGTATGTTTAGATCTTTAAAACTACGCAACGGATTTTGATGCGGTTTTTTTTAATAGATAGAGTGATTTCAGAGGAATGTTTTAAGCTATAAAACGTACACGTGCGAAGCCGGGACGGGTCGCTAGTTATATTGTAATACTTAAAAATTATGATTCAGTATCCGATGATGGGTCAGAATATAACACTTGCTCATCGCACGCTGGGACTAGACGTGAGTTGTAAGATTCAACAAAACCCAGCACGCTTGGTGGTAGTATCTATACGGTCCTCCTGGCTAGCTACCACCCTCACATTAAAGTCCGGCGCCAAGCAGTTTACTGTGTTCCGTCGTGTGTATGTGAGAGCCAGAGGGGTATAGGGGAATCACTCTATATCTCTGTTACTTCGTGTGCTCCATCTATTTTTTTTAATTTCTTTATTGCACTCCATCATGTCAAATACAGGTGGTAGGATTAAGACTATGGGATCAATTATGGACCCTGTCGGGCACAGCATAGAGTAGTAGAAGAGGGGAAGAGCACTTTGTTTAATAGCAATTCAATATTTTATTCATTGTTGCTAGATATTTTAATTGTAATTCGATTTTTTATCTAAGAGCCTGTCTGTCAAAAATCAAGTCAAAAAATAGTTATTCTTATTCTTTATTGTACACAAGAAAATTACAGTAAAACATTACAATTCAGTGAAGTCATGTACAAAGGCGAGCTTAACTCAAAAATGAGTTTTCTACCAGCAAACCTTTGAGTGATAGAGAGAGATTGATAGTGTGGCTGAGGGCAAACTCGAGTGTACAACTGTCCTATTTACATTACTTATTAAAATTTATGCTACAACATAAAATATAATATACCTAAATAAATATACAATATGAAAATATATATGAATAAATATATAATATAAAATATATACTATAATAAACCTACATAAATAATAGTTATTTGTTATACAAGAGTGCAAAGTTGCTTTTTAACCGTGTGCTCAATTTTAATGACCGAGCAAGCGAAGGATTCTAAATTCAAAAATTAGAATCCTAAGCGTTAGCGAGGGAATCAAAAGAGCACGAGGTAAAAAATCGTTGCATTCGAGTGCAACACGAAACTTTTTATCCCACCTCAGCGAGGAAATGACTTAATGTAAAAGAAAAATAACTTCCTCGTCGCTAGAATCACTCATTTTAGGTTTTTCACTCGTTTTAAAGTTTCTTGTTTTTAACCTAAGGTTTTAACAATATGACGTGAAAAGAAATAGGCGCGCGTAAAGCAAATTAAAAAAAATGTAATACACCAAGAAGTCTCACGAAAGTTATAATACAAAAACACCAAGAAGGTTCCGAGTCTGAGTTTTAACAAATTAAAAAAGGTTGTATGATAAATTCGGCACCATAGAGGTAGAAGTAAATAGGTTTAATGAAGTTTTGTATTCACAAACTTGGTAACTTGGTATACACGATGTTCTAAATTCAATTTACTTTATCCTCTAGCGGATAAAAACGGCTTTTGCACTCAGATAACGAAGAGCAAAAATACTCTTTCCGAGATGGGGGGATGAAAAACTTATTTATTTGAACTGAACTGAAAACATTACTTTTTAAATGTTAAAGTTACAATAGATAGTCCCCAAATGTGCCGTAATCTTCATGGTTTACTAGTGTTTATGCTGGAAAATTATGCTATTATGTAAAGGCTTTATTCGCGTCCAGCAGATCCTCAAGTGACCCTCTTTAAAGTGTAACGTGTCAGAGTGCGCGTCGTCCCTCCGCCCTCTCATCTGTTACACTAGCTTTGAGGATCCTCAGATCAACGAGATAACTCCTCCAATTTTGTATAGGCGCACATTTTGACAAGGTTAGGGTGAATTAAATACAAGTTATTTATATGTTGCTATACTACAGCCAAAGGAGTTTGAAAATTTTTCGCAGCCGTCGCCATTTTGCTTTTTTTTAAATGTTGCGGCTTACTATTTATCTAGTATACATAAATGTAGAGGACACTTAAGAAAACATGTCAGCAATATGGTGCCCTAAAGTGTATACCTAATCTCTCTTCTTCTCTTCTTCCGGCCCTTATCCCATGTTACTTGGGGTCGGCGCAACACGTTTTCTTCTTCCATTCCGTCCTGTCACCCGTCATGATATCACTGACACCCTTCTCTTTCATATCATTCTTCACACAATCCATCCATCTTTACTTTGGCCTCCCTCTTCCTCTCCATCCATCCATCCACATTTATATTCATAACTCTTTTCGTCACATGCGTTTTATCTCTCCTCTTCACATGCCCATACCAAGACAAACGGTTCCCTTTCAACTTTTCTATCACTGGCGCTACTTTCAAACTTCCTCTAATATATTCATTCCTGACCTGATCCATTCTGGTCACTCCACACATCCATCTCAACATTCTCATCTCCGCTACATGCAATTGTTTTTCATCCGTCTTCTTCACGGCCCAACATTCCAACAAAGTGTATACCTAATCTATACTATTAATAAAACTCAAACTGAACTTTGTCTGTACATACGTCGGATAGGTATTATCCACGATAAGCTACGTGAGATTTGTATTATCACGCTACTTACAATGAGGACTGAGCAGATGTTTCCTAAGAATATCATCAAAATTCAGAGAATTTGTCACAAATCAGCGTAGCAGAATGCTGTAATGGGGCATTTACAAGGGTCGATTTTCGGTCCGATTTTAGGGGCGATAATCGGTTCGTTTTTCGGTTCGATTTTCGGGTCAATTTTCGGTTCGATTTTCGGGTTGGTTTTCGGTTCGATTTTCGGGTAGATTTTCGTGTCGATTTTCGCCGCACGGCTAGGCTGCACAGCGAAAATCGACCGTGTAAACGACAATTCGACTAAGCCGCAAGTGAAAAGCGATCCGACTGGTGACTTGCCGCACGGCTAAAATTGACCCGTGTAAATGCCCCATTGTGAGAGATCGGTGGCCCTATAATATATGTTCTGCGTTCGAATCTCAGTTTTCAAATTAGGTTTTTGTATTAAATTTTTTTGCAATGTTTTTTTATTTTTTATTTTGGTCATTGTTGTCAGTACCTATTATAAAAAGCCTGTCAACGCCGTGGTTTATTCAATAAATGATAACGGTTAATTTTTATCTATAACTATAATTATGTATAGTAAAATGAAATTTTAACAGTCAATCGGTAGCTATAAATACGTAAACAACGTGTAACATATTTATTCTCAATAAATATCAATATACAATAATCCATTTTAGCAAGGAAATGTATAGAAATAATAGGTTTTATGAATCTGAACGGTCAGTCAATCAAGATGAGCTGACACTCTACTTGAAGAAATGGTTAAAAAGATATTAGCGCCCTGGTGAGCCACTTTTGTCTATTATTGTAATAAATTGAGTACATGTACATTATTTAGTTGCTGCGACACAGTGTTGTTTTCCGACTTCCACGCGGACGGAGTCGCGGGCACTGCTAGTAATAAATAATGCCCTAAAGTAATAAATAGTTAAATGAAGCTGGAAACTACATATTAATTGAATACAATCTAATGCAAACACGTAATTAGGTTATTTTTAATTATTGTCTTTCTCATATGTCGATCTTTACCTCCAAATATCTCGGCAACGTGACATTTTACGGCACCATATGCTCGATATTTTTTGTTTGTTTAAGTGTCCTCTACCTATTTAATACTAGTTTCATAATGAGCCACAACTTGGAAAAAAAATCAAAATGGCAGCGGGGGGGGGGGGGGGGGGGCTGTGCTACAAAGGTCTCCTTTGTAGAATTAATAATTAAAATTATCGAATTTGTGGAATTTATATATGCATTTGAATTATTATAAAACAATTTTAGTTTTAAATGGATCAACAAAATTAATTACAAATTCAAATTCTATTCAAATATATCTACTTTGATCAAGTGATAACATATAGAATAGATAAGTTTGTTTACATAATGTTCATTTGAGTTTGTCTGGAGATTAATAAAATAAAATGCGTTATATGGATATTTTAACGGACGAATATAATTTTCTGCGTTTATTTAATGATGTTGGAGTGTCCTCTTATAGGCATTATAAATTAAGTGCCTACTTAAAAATTCGCAAAGAATCCTTAGGATGAGATTGTAGATTGTTATAAAATTTTGCTTCATGAAAAATATATCTACTCATTTTGAAACTAAGTAGCTACAATACATGATGTAACAGGAAGGTGAAATAATCTCTGAGGGATGAAAGTATCTTTCCATCACCATTAGCTTTTAGTATTGGAGCTACTCCAAATTCGAGAAAAAATGTTTTGTATATTTCACATAAATTACTTATATTAAAAACTGGACAAGTGCGAGTCGAAGGTTTCGTACCTTGAAAAGTTCAATTTATTTTTTTGGAACCACACTTATTTTGTTTGAAAATGGAATTTTGCAGATATCTTAAAAAAACTGTGCTAGTCACATATATCGTTTTATTATTTCCTTAATATTTGCATAAACTTCTATCAATTCGATTTATTTCAGATTTTTCACTTTTGATACTTTGGAGATAAGGTGGGGTGAAAGTTATTTTTACAGACATTTTTCATCGTAAGTTAAAAACTATACGGTGTAAATGAAAATAAAATTATATTTTGTATTGTTCAAATAAAGCCCTTCAACCACATTTCAAAATTTCAACCCCGCACTTCAGTCCACATTGTAATGAAAATAAAATTATTTTTTCAATTCCATTTCTTGTTATATTAACGGAAACTCATTATTTAAAACTATTCCAAAAAGTCGATCTCCTTCTTAGCGTATCGATGGCAAATATAAATATTAAATTGTATAATTTTGCTAATTTTTTTGTTTGGCCCAGAATTCAGCCACAACAACACCATAGTAATTCCTGAAATAAGCAGCTGTGACAGACAGACAGTTGGAAGAAGTCGCACCACAAGGATTCCTTTTTATCATTTTAGTACGGATTCTAAAAAGCATCCACGAGTGAAGATACTTAAGTACATCCTAGACAGTCAGCCCCGCTACCAACTTTGCTAGCTGGCTTACAATTTCACCACGGTATGAGCTATTCTTCGTGTAGCTAATGCCGATACTAGAAAATAAGAAGACCTTTCCATTACACCTTGTACGCATAAAAATATTTATAAGTGACAAATTATTATTTTGTTCGTTAAAACGGGCTGGTCATCAGAAACGCCTGATCTAAATACATTCTAATTCTAATTACATTCTGATCTAATACCACCCTGCTCTTTTTTCTATCGGACGGCCAGAAGCACGAAAAAGCGTCATCGGTTCATGGTTGATATACCAAAAACCCGAACGAAGCGCTTTGATTCCACTTTCATTGTGAAAACGGCCAAACTGGAATGCGCTGCCCGAGTGGGTGTTCCCCGACAGCTACAATCTGGGTGTCTTCAAGTCACGAGTGAATCGATTTCTTCTGGGCAAGCATGCTCCATCGTAGACCGCATCATTGCTTAACATCAGCCGAGATGGCGGCCAAAAGCAGGCCAAGTAATAAATAATAAAAAAAAACGTGTTCTGTTCCTAGCCTTTTCCTAACTATTTTGAGGTCAGCCTCTAACCAGATGCAGCTGAATACCAGTATTTTACACGGAGCGATAGCCATCAGACCTCCGCAACCCAGTTACTGGGCAATACCGATATTTTAAAGTTTACTTTTTTTTCTTTTAAAAAAACGTTGCCCCACACTAAGATTTCTCTTGTATCGTGGGTGCTTTTACAGACACAAATCTCACATACACAAAGTTAGACCGGTTGTCAGACTTTCGGGCTTCTGACAACCCATAACGACTGTCATAGGTATTCGTATGAAACCCAGGACCAACGGTTTAACGTGCTCTCCGAGGCATGACTAAATACATTCTTACACTCCATTTATTCCAGCTCCTAATTGTTATATCGACCTTTTTACCGAGGCATTTAGTGTTACATTTAACAGGCATTTAGCGCACATGTGCTGCCGAAGTTCTAGACCCAATCAATCATGAAAACAGTACAACACTGAACTGGAGAACAGTGCCGCATTACACGAACATTAACACCCGGGTCCCGGTTATATTAACATTACTAGCTTTTGCCCGCAGCTCCGCTTGCGTGAAATTTTGAGCCTTCGTTAAGTCCCTTGTTGGGTGTACTTATAAAATCAAAAAAATATTTCATCCCCTATTTCACCCCTTACGGGTAGAATTTCCAAAAACCCTCAAACACGTGTATATTAATTTCTCACCAAGAGCCTACATTTTTAATTCCATGCTTCTTACTTCAAAAGTAACATATTTCTCATACAAACTTTCAACACTTATTTCAACCCCTTATGAATTTAATTTTCAAAAACGATCAAACATGTGTAGCTTTATTTCTAACCAGAAACCTCAATATTTAATTTCATGCTTCTTACTTCCAAAATGACGGACTTACATACAAACTTAAGTACCCTATTTCACCCCCTTAGGGGTTGAATTTCGAAAAATCCCTTCTTAGTGGATGCCTACGTTACAAAAAAAAACTACTGTCAAAATTTCAAGTTTCTAACCCCAGCGGTTTAGGCTGTGCGTTGATAGATCAGTCAGTCAGCTTCTCCTTTTATATATATAGATAGAAGAAGATACCCGGATATGAAGAAGTTATACAAAACACGTCTGTTGACAAATGGCAATCGATGATCGCCAGAGAATAGATACGCCAATTAAATGTATGGAAATGACATAACAGATCGCTTGACCGGTCGAAGCTTATGCCATTTCAGTAATCTCACTGTCATTTCTATTCTCTAGCGATCATCGATTGCTATTTGTCTACAGACGCTGGTCAGGCGGGCATGAATGATGATTCCTTTAAGCAAACTAGTATTGCTATAAATTCTCAATTCGCTGATGATCTTCAAGATTAATGTTAAATTACTATAATCATCTAGCTTAGCAAACAGATAGGTGACCGCAGTTTGGTCAGCTCTTACATGCTATGGCAACATTAAGGCAATTTCTCATTGTTATTCTTGTACCACTAACATTAACCTACATTGTTCTCACATTACCTTTAGTAATATTATTGCATTGAAATATATAGAGTCTATATATTGAGTGTAGGTATATATTTGTGTTGAATTATCTATATTTAGATACTTTTACTTTTGTTTTCAATTCATCCAGAATTGTTCTATGTAAATATTTTGTTTATCATCATCAACTTACATAATTTAATCAATGTAATTTCATTTATTTATTCACTTGACAGACTTAACTGTGTTTCTGGTGAGTTTGTTGCGCCGTTTCTTCTTCACAGTATAAACACTAGGAAGCGGTGAAGGGTGGGAGCTTTTGGGGACAGTCTTATGTAAAGACGTTAAAAAAAACTAAGTAATACTAATCTATTTTGAATAAACGAGTTTTGAGTTTTTTTGAGCCTCCACGAGTGATGATACTTAAGTACGTACGGTGCACCCTGGGCAGTCAGCCCCGCTACCAACCTTGCTGATTGGCTAATCTTTTCACCACGGCATGAGATTTTCTGCTGGTAGCAATACAAGCGAAGAGAATGGCCTGTTTGTTGTCAGGAACCACAAATTGAAAGACCCATTTAGACATGATTACTAACTACTTTACTTACTGGCAGTAAAGCTGTTAGCAGTCGTTACGAGTGTCGGTAATGCCGTACTATGTATAACAACGGTAATTAACATGGATTTAATGGCTCGTTAATTTTGTTCTATTTTGTTTGATTTTTTCAACTGAGAATGCCGAAAAATGCTGAGGGTCGATTTTGACAAAAGATTAAACTGAAAACATAGATTTAAAAAAAATCCTAGCTTTAAATCGAACGCGTTGATTTCGAAAAAAAAAACACAGCCTTTGTCATCGCCTCACAGTGTCGCTTATAAGGATTCAATTCTGGGAAGTAATGTTATGGCAAACATTGTCTAATTATTAAGAAAATACTATTTACTATTAATAACATAAACATCATGCCTGTGTTCCCCGAAGGGTTGGCAGAGGTGTATGGTACACCCACATTTCGCCGTTCTGTTCATGTCCCATGTTAAAAGGGGCGAGCCTATGTCATCAACCGTGCACAAATCCAGACTCCGGGCTGCTACTGAGAAATTCTACCCGGGAAAACCCAATAACACTTTGCCCGACCTGGGGATCGAACCCAGGACCTCACGCTCAGCAGTCTCGCTTGCGACCGCTAGACCAACGAGACAGTCATAGAACAAAATACTATTTTCTATTAATAACATTATTTATAATCCAGAGCTATATTATCTCCATTTCTATTCTGCTACCATTTAAACAGTTTAACCGACACTTATGTTGACCACTAATAGTGTAAATTACTACATAATTATTTCATCGCCCCGGTCACGTTGCGTCGTGTGCGGCGACACTAATTGGCTTCATTCATCATATTCATATGCACGTCAATCAATCGCGGTGTCTCATATTAAAGCCATTACACCAGTTTGTTTAGTATGCTTGGAGTTACCCTAGTATGTATACTATGTAAAATATTACTTGTTAACATTTTTAATAGTAACCATCAACTTGCTTTTATTTTTAACCAACTTCTAAAAGAAGGTGATTCTCAATTCGTCTAAAGGTTTTTTTTTGTGTGTTTGTTCTCGATATCTCCGCCAATTATGAATGGATTTTAATTATTCTTCTTTTGTTTGGTAGACCATACTTCAGAGGTGGTCCCATGTAAATTTTATCGAAATTGATTCAGCACTTTTTGAAAAAATCAACAAAAAAAATGTTTTACTTAGATGACGTTTTGGTTTTTGGTTTCCTTCAACAAAAGTTTTGATGAGGACTTTCAATGTCTGTTTTAACTGTCGTCATAGAAAAATTAGTCGAGAACAAAGAAGATTGTATGTATTTGTAAGGAGCCGTCATAATTATCATACATTAATACCTATTCTTAAAGAAAACTACCTAGTTGTTGGAAAGATTTCGCAACCGTGTCATTTTTTGTAGTCTTAATTATATAAAAGTAAAAACCGCCTTCAAAAAATACTAAAAAGAGTAAAATAATTACCATAATATAAAATTAACAGTTTCAGAAGTCGGTGCAATTCTACACTGAAACAAATAAAAGCCACCGACTTCTGAAACTGTTAATTTTATATTAAGGTAATTATTTTACTCTTTTTAGTTTTTTGAAGGCGGCTTTTACTTTTGTTTAAATTTGTTTATTCTTTTGTGATTTAATCAACTAAATTTTCAAAATTTCTTCAAATTTCAAATCAAATAACTCCAATTTAAAACCAGAACATAGATCACCAACTTAGCAACAGCACCAACAACCTTTACTATAAAATAGTTGCCCTACAAAATTAATTCATTTAGGTCCGCAAACAAAAAAAAGTTACAGGCAAGTTAATGTAAATAACTGCTAAACAGGATTTTAATAACGCAAACACATACTATCAAAAATCCCTATTAGAATATTCAATCATCATTATAACACCTGCAGACACTGAATTTTACTTTTATGTGCTTAATTATTGTTTATTTAATAAATAAGTATTGCTTTTCATTGTTAACTGCATTTAAAATTCAGTCGATGGACTTGACCTAAGGCTTAATTTTCTTTAAGTATTTCAATTAAAAGAATATGTAAAAAAACACGTTAAAAAAAACTCATAAAATGTGACTGAAATCGATTCAGTTACCAATTGAGGAGCTCAGGATCTAAAACTGTCATTTACACTTTTGGCTCGAAGCCAATTTTATCAATTTCCGAATAGATTTGGTTCAAAAACTGCCATTTTCTAAGTGAAAAAATAACATCTCCAAGTTGCTTTCTGATCAAAAAGTGACGTTTACAAAGCAAACTGGTAAAAAGTTTTTTCTGATTTCTGAACAAAAATGAAAAGTGAAATTACAACTTTGTTCCTCCTCACCTCCTAAAATCTTAACAAGCTACTTTTAGGGTTTGCGTTTATTATTCGCACAAAATGAACTCGCCATCAAAGCGAAGTTAATTACCGTAGTTACGTGCGGCACTACCGCTACTCTCAACGACACTTTGCTAACAGCTTTACTGCTAGGAAGTCATCAAGGCTTGTTTAGTTTTTCTTTTGTGACGCTCAAGCGGTCGGCCGAGCAATCAGTCGATCTGGAGAGCAACAATTAGGTCAGCCACAGACTATATCATTAGTAGCTGCTAATACTTTGCATATTGAATGGATAAAACGACGATAAGACACGTTTGTTGTAGTGGCTGAGCGATTGCCTTCTCTGCTACGGGTTATGGGTTCGATTCCCGCACGGAACAATAATTTTGTATGGCCTACAGATAGTTGTTCTGGGGATTTGTACATGTGAAGATTTATGTCTGTAAATGCTACTACGGTACAGGAGACAAAGAAGTGAGGGGCAACGTTTTAATTAAAAAGAAAAAGAAAAACGATAGCTAATCTTAGCATGTTGATATTGATGTTTTTTTTTTTACATTTTTTGTTTCATGAGACACGTTTATATTTATTTTAATTAGTTACGGTTTACTCACATGCATTGTGATGGCCCGACTAGTTTCGGACCCAAACGAAGCCCATAATCATGAGCTGAACCAGCGGCGAGATCGCGAGTCGAATCAGTTCAAGTGTCGTTTGTGTACGTAAGTTGACCTTTTATAATCATAAATGTATTTATTATTGACCGCCTCGTTGGTCTAGTAATAGCAAGCGCATCTGCTGAACGTGAGATCCTGGGTTCGATCTCCAGGTCGGGCGAACTGTTGTTGGGTTATTCATTATTGAATTTCTCAGTAGCAGGCCGGAGTCTGCATTTGTGCCCGGTTTGCGGCAATTTACATGGGACTTAAACATAACGGAAAAACGAGAGAGGCTCTGTCTAGCCCCTCGGGACATGCCGGCGTTATGTTATGTTGGTTTTTGTTATTGGCGGTCAAAGGAGGATTTCTCTGATTATCCCCTTGGTGTATCTCAAGAACTTTACGAGACCTACGAGACCTTTAGCAAATGGGTAAGTAGTCGTAGTAGTGTTATTGGCACCCAGGAGATAATAGGTAGTATATTTGTTTTTCGCAAATTCCATGTGGAAAGGGAACCTAATGCACGGAACAAGCAAAGGTCTGGGTAGATAATATTGTCATTGGTAATTCAAAATCGGATTAGTAATAATCAGTACAGATGGGAGATAACTAACACCCATCTTACTAATTGCCCTTTAATTACCCTCTACGATCCATTGGTAATCTTATCTGTAAGGCCTAGTTTATGGAGAAGCGGCTCACTCCACCGCGTTTTGCCGCCACGTACAAATATAACTCTAACAATACGCACCGTAAAACGCCCCTCCATAAACGCTCTAAGGCTGCAGACACATTGAGGCTATCTTGCGCGGCTCATGTTTTGTCGCGTTACGCGTAAGCATCGCGCTACCTACAACTTCTGCGCGGTCATACCACGCACATTTTACGTCATTATGCAGAGCATAATAAGGCCTAACAGTTTTATGCGCGCGCATAACTACGCAAGATACGCTAAGTGTGTTTTGGCCTGAATACATCGTCATTTATTTAACTGTCCGCTTCACGCCCCGCGCTAAGCTCCGCGTCTCCATAAACGACGCCTCATAATATATTAGACTGGGTCGAGATTGAACTAATAAAACTCATTACAGTCAGAACCGGTCCCAGTTCACAGAACCATGAAATAGGGTCTCAAACAGAACTAATATGAATATCTAATAACAGTTATGAAAACGAAAACATGAATCCGTTCGAGAACTTTAATTAAACACGAGTGATATTTATAACCGCCCAGGAGATACCCATGGGGCTTTAATAGTCACGAAAAGAGAATTAATGATCCTAAAAAATTTTATAAAAAAAGATAAATAATGGAATCAGGCGTTACTTTGTGGAAATCCATGTCATACAAAAATATGCAATTACAATATTTAGTTTTAATCCCGTCAAACTAGTTCCAATCGCATCTAAGCTAGCGGGATGCAGTATGCAGTACAGCCCTCGCCCGCAAATATATGCACATGCAGGTGTGACTAAAATGCTACATGCAACCCAAACCTATACTAAAAACCGATAAATAAAAGGGTGTGATTGAAAATAGAATTACATTATTTACACAGAAGATTGGAGGTGCATTAAAAGAGTTTCCACGAGTGACGATAATTAAGTGCGTACGGCGCACCCTGGGTAGTCAGTCTCGCTACCAACCTTACTGACTGGCTAATCATCTCACCGCGGCATGAGCTTTTGTTAAATAGTCCGTGTCGGCATGATAAGACAAGAAGAAAATCTATTATTTACTTTTAAAATGTTTATAGATAGTTTTCTAATGTCTGAACTACATAAACACCATCATAGTATTCTCAGTCACCTACTGTTTCGAACGTGGCAACTTTGCGACTATCAGCGTAGTCGCTACGATGCGCCTACGACGTAGCGCTACGGGCTTTTGTACAAAAAATGATAGTATCTTGCAATTGCGAGACAAACAATTTTTTTTGTTCTATGACTTTCTTCGGAATACAAGAGAAAACCAATGAGCGAAAACCTCAAGCATGCTCAATATCAAGCATGGTCATTTTAGGAATTCTTTGAGATTATGTACCCTCTCGAAAGTACCCCTAACTTTAAAATTGATTTGTACCAAAAGCATAAAACTTAGCCAATCCCACCGTCGTAGGAATCCCGTAGTAGGTCGTAAACAAATCCCGGGTACTACCCTACATGGTACAACATTAACATTCAGTCTCCGCGATCACAATAAACCGTCCTCCCGGATTTGCCGGATTCACGCGGCAAGCGTATGGAAGGATACTATACTAAAACGACTTATGGACAGCGTCATGACGTCATTTATTGCGTCACTGAGCTAAGAATGTACGCGTGGATTTACTAGGCAAGGTTGTTTAGGATAAATCTAGGCTCAGACAGAAAGCATTTGAAATACGTGCTAAGCGCAGCTGTAATATACAGGGTGTAAAAAGACCCATCACATAGCCGAAATCTACGCACTCTGTACATCAAACTAAACTACATTGACCAAAAATAATTGCTGGGAAACGACTTTTATTTTTTGGCATAAAAAAACGCTTTTTTTTGTAGCGCGCAATGTGTGGTTGTGGCGATGCCGCGCGTTTGCATGCGTGCAGCGGCCACATAGCTGAGCCAAGGCGGTTGTGTGCGTTTGATATTCGTTGCGTTTTTGTAACTTCAAATGCGTAATTTGTGAGGAAAAATTGAAAATTTTGATAAGGTTGTTTGGAAAAAAGTTTAGTATTATCACTTAAAATACGTTTTTGGAAAAAACTAAAAAAAATATGTATACTTTGACCTTCAATATCTCCAAAACCAATGGTTTGCCAGGTATGTTCTGGTAGAAAAAAATTTTTTCGTTATCGTTAAGGGTCTTTTTACACCCGATATAGCGTATATAGCAAATATTAAATAGCGCAATTATATCGCTCAGCACACATTTTATATGGACACGTTTACACAACGCTATGCTATAAAGTATTGGCTTGTTGTACGCTATAAATTTGAGCAATTCTCAGAGCTATATTGTACGATTCTGCGGTCACCCGACGGATTGCCGCCAAATAACTTGCCATAAATAGTAGACCGACTTGTGATATAGCGTTAGTGTGAACTCCATGTAGTTATAGCTTTGGAAGCAATATGCTTTACTATATGGCAAAATAGTATAGCGTATAATGTAATAGGACTCTATAGTTTCGTTTGTCTGTACATCAAAGCCGTTGTTTCATCTTATCAGCCCGTAAACGTCCACTGCTGAACATGAGACTCCCAATGACCGCAACAATGAACGGTCAAAAAGGAAATCACCATGACCAATGCCAGACGGATTGGCAATCGTATTTTGTTGTTTTTAACAGATAGGAGGACGCCTAGGGTGCATTAAAAGAGCCTCTACGATGATGAGTTATGTGTCAGTGGCGATATCTTATGTGGTAGTGATGGTGAATTATGTGTCAGTGACGATATCTTATGTGGCAGTGATGATAAGTTATGTAGTAGTGACTATATCTTATGTGGCAGTGACGATATCTTATGTGTCAGTGACGATATCTTATGTGGCAGTGATGATAAGTTATGTAGTAGTGACTATATCTTATGTGGCAGTGACGATATCTTATGTGGCAGTGACGACATCTTATATGGCAGTGATGATGAGTTATGTGGCAGTGACGATATCTTATGTGGCAGTGATGATGAGTTATGTATCAGTGACGACATCTTATGTGGCAGTGACGATATCTTATGTGTCAGTGACGATATTTTATGTGGCAGTGATGTTGAGTTATGTATCAGTGACGATATCTTATGTGGCAGCGATGATGAGTTATGTGGCAGTGACGATATCTTATGTGGCAGTGATGATGAGTTATGTGGCAGTGACGATATTTTATGTGGCAGTGATGTTGAGTTATGTATCAGTGACGATATCTTATGTGTCAGTGACGATATTTTATGTGGCAGTGATGTTGAGTTATGTATCAGTGACGATATCTTATGTGTCAGTGACGATATTTTATGTGGCAGTGATGTTGAGTTATGTATCAGTGACGATATCTTATGTGGCAGCGATGATGAGTTATGTGGCAGTGACGATATCTTATGTGGCAGTGATGATGAGTTATGTGGCAGTGACGATATTTTATGTGGCAGTGATGTTGAGTTATGTATCAGTGACGATATCTTATGTGTCAGTGACGATATTTTATGTGGCAGTGATGTTGAGTTATGTATCAGTGACGATATCTTATGTGGCAGTGATGATGAGTTATGTATCAGTGACGACATCTTATGTGGCAGTGACGATATCTTATGTGGCAGTGACGATATCTTATGTGGCAGTGACGACATCTTATATGGCAGTGATGATGAGTTATGTGGCAGTGACGATATCTTATGTGGCAGTGATGATGAGTTATGTATCAGTGACGACATCTTATGTGTCAGTGACGATATTTTATGTGGCAGTGATGTTGAGTTATGTATCAGTGACGATATCTTATGTGGCAGTGACGATATCTTATGTGGCAGTGATGTTGAGTTATGTATCAGTGACGATATCTTATGTGTCAGTGACGATATTTTATGTGGCAGTGATGTTGAGTTATGTATCAGTGACGATATCTTATGTGGCAGTGACGATATCTTATGTGGCAGTGATGATGAGTTATGTATCAGTGACGACATCTTATGTGGCAGTGACGATATCTTATGTGTCAGTGACGATATTTTATGTGGCAGTGATGTTGAGTTATGTATCAGTGACGATATCTTATGTGTCAGTGACGATATCTTATGTGGCAGTGACGATATCTTATGTGTCAGTGACGATATTTTATGTGGCAGCGATGATGAGTTATGTGGCAGTGACGATATCTTATGTGGCAGTGACGATATCTTATGTGGCAGTGATGATGAGTTATGTATCAGTGACGACATCTTATGTGGCAGTGACGATATCTTATGTGTCAGTGACGATATTTTATGTGGCAGTGATGTTGAGTTATGTATCAGTGACGATATCTTATGTGGCAGTGACGATATCTTATGTGTCAGTGACGATATTTTATGTGGCAGCGATGATGAGTTATGTGGCAGTGACGATATCTTATGTGGCAGTGATGTTGAGTTATGTATCAGTGACGATATCTTATGTGGCAGCAATGATGAGTTATGTGGCAGTGACGATATCTTATGTGGCAGTGATGATGAGTTATGTGGCAGTGACGATATTTTATGTGGCAGTGATGTTGAGTTATGTATCAGTGACGATATCTTATGTGTCAGTGACGATATTTTATGTGGCAGTGATGTTGAGTTATGTATCAGTGACGATATCTTATGTGTCAGTGACGATATTTTATGTGGCAGTGATGTTGAGTTATGTATCAGTGACGATATCTTATGTGTCAGTGACGATATTTTATGTGGCAGTGATGTTGAGTTATGTATCAGTGACGATATCTTATGTGGCAGTGACGATTTCTTATGTGGCCGTGATGATGAGTTATGTATCAGTGACGATATCTTATGTATCAGTGACGATATCTTATGTGTCAGTGACGATATTTTATGTGGCAGTGATGTTGAGTTATGTATCAGTGACGATATCTTATGTGGCAGTGACGATTTCTTATGTGGCCGTGATGATGAGTTATGTATCAGTGACGATATCTTATGTGGCAGCGATGATGAGTTATGTGGCAGTGACGACACCTTATGTGTCAGTGACGATATCTTATGTGGCAGTAATGATGAGTTATGTATCAGTGACGATATCTTATGTGTCAGTGACGATATCTTATGTGGCCGTGACGATGAGGTATGTATCAGTGACGACATCTTGTGTCAGTGACGATATCTTATGTGGCAGTGATGATGAGTTATGTGTCAGTGACGATATCTTATGTGTGACGATATATTATGTGGAAGTGATGATGAATTATGTGTCAGTGATGATATCTTATGTGACAGTGATGATGAGTTATGTGTCAGTGACGATATCATATTTCAACAAAACCTAAATGTAGTGTTTTATCAAAACGGTTTAGTAAGATATAAATGCTCTGTCCTAGCGCTTTGTCAAGCGACTCGACGCTTATCTCAGGCAGTAAGCGGGTCCTGTGAATTATTACGAGTAGGCTCACGGGGTTTAGGACGGTACCACTATTAACGGTGATAAGCTATGAGTTTATAGGGACGGGAAACGTTTCAACACGTCTCAAGGGGTAACTTATGGTAAGCTTCAAGCGTGTTATTGGAAATGACAAAAAAGTGTGTTTAAAAATATGCTTTAGGTATTCTTAAAACAGACTGTCTCGTTGGTCTACCGGTCGCAAGCGCAACTGCTGAGCGTGAGGTCTGGGATTCGATCCTTTGGTCGGGCAAAGTGTTATTGGATTTTTGCGTATGCAATTTCTCAGTAGCAGCTCGGAGTCTGGATTTGTGCCCGGCTGATGGGAATAATCTTGCCCACCATTACATGAGACTTAAACATAACAGCAAAATGAGGATGTACTGTAGTACATCCTCATTTTATGAGGATGTACTACAGTTGGGCAGAGGTGTACCTCTGCCCAACCCTTCGGAGAATACAGGCGTGATGTTATGTTATAATAAAGTTTCTACATAATTTCCGGCAAAGGGTCAAACCCTCTCAAATTAAATACAGAATCAAAAACATGGTGAGAAAAACTGTATACTTGAGAGGGCTCCAAAAGGATCTGGATGGTGTGTTTCACTGTTCACCCAAAGATGAGTCCTGAAATAACGATCATTTTGTGGAGAAACTTGGTGTGGTGTTCCTCCAACCAAAGGGAGGATCCTCCAACCAGGCGGAGTCTTGTGCCTGGCGGGCTACTGCCCAACGGTTGATGTTGGGAAGTTGTATATATGTTAAAGCCAATGTGATTAAATAGCTATTATACATAATGACTGGTCATTATGTATAATGACTAAATTGTCTAGTCAATGTGATAAATTAATCACTTTATCCGGATATTATTTATATTATAAATAATATAAAATAGCTGGTCATAGTTAGTCAAAGTAATAAATACGGTCCACTTGCTTCCCCTCCCGTTAACGTTTTCCGAATTAACGTGAAATTATAACCTTTATAGTGCCGCCGCTGCCGGCGCCGGTTACGAAACTGGCTGCCGGCGCCGCGCCGACTTCATACTCCGTATTTTTACGCCTTCAAGGCCTCTTCATCTCTTCATGAGACGATTATTCATCACCCAATTTCATTTTCACAAAAAAAAACAAACTAAAAACTTAAGGGGATATTTGTAAGGTTGTTTGGGTTCCCAAAGCAGAGTCGACGGAGCCCCGCTGTGCGGGGCTCCTATTTCTGTCTGCAGGGTTTAAAGTAACCTAACACGAAGGGGATGACGGGGGCTTCGTTCGCTCGCTACGCTCGCTCACTCTAGCCCCCGTTATCCCCTTCGAACCTAACCTATCCGTGTCGGGGTGCCCCAGAATAAGGAGCTCGCTTCGCTCGCTCTGGAAATTAGTCAGTTAAAAGACAAGTTACAGTGTTTAGCTCAAAATCTAACCTACCTTTTAACTAACATACCTACCAAACAACTTATTACCGCCGCCGGTGTCCATTTTGGGTGCCAGCAGTGGATATATTTAATATTTTAAACTTTATAATCTTTAACTATACTGGTTTTATTACTTTAGCCAAGTCTCCCAAGATATTATACATAATAGCTAGTTAATGTGATTAATTCTGTGTAATTTATCACTTTGACCAAATTGAGTAGATATTATACATAATGACTGGTTATTATATATAATATCCGGAATCACTTTCGCTGTAACATATATACTATCTGCGTGTTAAATCTTGATTGCGCGATGTAGGATAGTTCGCATGTGGCGAGATAAATGCCGCCACAATTTCGTAAATTGTAGCCGTAAAAAGACTGCCATCGAAAAAAATTAAACGACATCATCAAATACCGTTAAATAGCTACCTATATTAGGCTAAGCGTATGCTAAGATGCACGTGACGCAGCGCAGCACAGTACAGATTTTGCCGCGCAGGGCAGGCGAGGCAGACATAGGCCACGACCGCATGCTGCGACGCAGCTCGAAGACACATTCGAGTTTTAACTAGTACAAAGAATAGACGTGTTCGAGTTGACGATCGTTTTTTTTAATAGTCTGTATGATTAGTATCATACAAACAAGGTTCACAACGCACTAATTTAATTAAATGTTCTGTCATTGCAATAAAATTCGAATTAGCGGTGAAAAACACGTGTCGACATGCACGCGTCGCGCAGAAATCTGTGCCGGCACTACAACGAGACGCAGAGCAGAACAGACGCATGTCTGCGTCGCACGCGTCTGCGACGCAGCGTACGCAGCTTAATTAGTACGTTTATGCATTACAAAATCTGCTCTGCCCTGCGCTGCGTGCACCTGCGTCTCAGCATACGTTTAGCCTTATCCATGTTTTTTTTTTTAATATTCCATATTTGATATTCTTTGTATGGTAACGTTTTGTAGAGAAACGCCAGGACTCACCTTACGATGAACTGGCGAGGCGTAAGCTGAGCTTTGCATTTGTGTGAGTGCACATAGAATCGATTGCCAAAAAGCAATATAAACCAGTTTAAACCAAGCAAAGGACTCGTCTGCATTCATTTTCACACAAATGCAAAGCTCAGCTTAAACCTCGTGGACTGTTTATGGCCTAGATCCTTCGTATTCTGAAAAGGTGCCCGTGCCTAGCAGTGGGGCTGTAATAGGCTGATTATGCAAATCCCTTGAACACATATGTTCGTCTATCAATTCACGTCAGATTATAAAACATCTTTCTAATTCTAATTTTGTTAATTAGTTCGTACAGACGGCTAATTGAACAGAAAGTTAATGAATATATTAGCCAGTGGACCCCAACTATCGCTCCTAAGGGTGCTATGTAGGAGTGAGGCAAGAAATACAAACAAGTGTGTTGTTAGATAAACGCTATTAATAGCAAGGTTGGAGTCATAAAACTTCAGAGTATCGTCTGCAATGTATTTAAGACAACATACGAGTTTGTCAAAGTGGTAAGAAAATAAACTAGAAGTAGGTGAACTAATAATACTTGACAGAAAAATTAAAAAAACTTTGTTCCTCGGATTTTTCCTGTATCGTGAATTACAGACACAAATCTTTACATGCACAACCACCCACACCTGCTACAACTATCTGTAGGCCACACAAATATTTGTTCCGTATGGGAATCGTACCCGTGACCCGTAGCGCAGAAGCCAATCGCTCAGCCACTGCACCAAATGTGTCGACAAGTATAAATGTAGGAATGGAACGTGACGACGGATGCATGACATGTGTGAAAGAGACAAAAGTATAAGTGTGAGTGAGACAGGTGATGCATGCTTGAGATGACGTGAATAAAAATGTAAAGGACGAAGTTATGGAGTGAAAGACGTTGGGTGTTTAAATTAAGTTGTATAAAGAAATTAAACTTAGTACATATTTTATTGACTTCAACAACCTGATCCCACATAAATTATCAATAAATACTAAGTACTCAATTTTAATACTAAATCAATAAAAACAGAAATTTGGAGTAAATAAATTGATTAAATAATATCTAAAATTCAAATCATGCACAACTGCGTATGATTTGAGTATATATATTAGATATCTACAGTTATATGAATTACAAAAAAAAACTTACCTACTCCGTTCACCTATTATTACCATTTTTTTCCAGACGGTATACATATGTATCTAACCTTTAGTTAATTAGATAACAAGATAAATACTACATGTCTGGTCTTCGTTACTTTATTAATTAGGTATCTTGTTATCTAATTAACTAAAGCTTATTATTTCATTTGAATGTTTTCTCTTAATGATATTCCGTAACCTTGCGTAGTTTCGCCAGTTAATTTGATGTAACTCTAATACGTTTATTAACCGATAGTTTGTTCGAAAATGCCAACGAGTCAAAATTCATAAAAGGTCATCCATCTTTTCATTTATCACAGTCCAATGCTGGGCAAAGACCTCTTCTAAAGAGAGAGGTAGCTGTTGCTACGCAATACAAGCGGCTTTGTAACCAACCCCTGAACTGGAGGTGGATCCAGGTGACGTTTCACGCTCATATTTTGAATACGTAACTAAAGCAGGGATAACAATTAAAAAAAATCTAATATAATAAACATTCACATGGAAATAAAAATTATCAAATTTTATCACTTGTTTCAAAACAGTTAGTACACCCTTTCCGACTAAACCTAACCTTGTATAACAAAAATATACTTTATTATTCTGTAATCCGTATTCAAATATAAGATTTATACAATAAAAAAAATACTATCTCGGCACCACGATAATAAATTCTAAGCATGTGTGGCATCCCTTTATGAAGTGACAGAGGACCTGTAAAGAAGTGCCATCGTTTACGACTCGAGGGGCTCGTGATAAAGATGTTGTGAGAAGTATGGTAAGTGTGACGGTTATATTAAAACCTTTATAAAACTCAGATCGCCGACATTGTTCAGCCGCAAGCTTAAAATGGAACTGGGCTGGTCTCGTCTGCCGCATGTCGGACGAGCTGTGGGCAAAACTCACCACTGAGTGGAGCCCACATAACGTTAGACGACGTCGCGGCAGGCCCAGAAGGAGATGGCGGGATGAGTTAGACACTTATTGGAAGGATTGGCCACAGATCTCATTAAATCAAGAGGAGTGGAAGGAGAGTAGTTAGGCCTTTGCCCTGTAGTGGGATGATCACGGCTAAATAATAATAATAACATCTAAAGAGGCTCTCATTCGGCGGCTGGATCAAGTGTCTGATACAGAAAGCGGTACTTCTGGACACGGCGCGTATTGTTAGGAGGTTTCTCTCTCTGGGGCCCTGACCACCGGTAGCTTGGATCCTGTTCCCGATGCCAGGGGGCTACTATGTTTTTAAATTTAAGTAATGAAATATTTAAAAATGTAAGTTTTTGTACTGACAATGAATAAACGAATAATAATAATAATTTGTTTCGAAGAAAACACTGGGATTTCTACTGCATCTACGCACAGACACATGGACACTAGAAAACCATGTTTACTAGGGCATTCCATTTTTTTCCCGTTATTTTTGACTCATGACTCGCAGAGCATAAACCTATTTTCGATTGAGTCGTTCTACAAACGTTCATACTTATAAGTTTAGAAAAAACACATACATTTCATTACGTTAATTTTTGATCTCAAGAACATTCTATAGAAAAGGTAACATGTATATTCATCGATAAAACTCGAGGGAAGCCCGGAGTTTCAGCTAATATAGAGAGGCGCGTGCAATTAACCCAGTGGACGGGATTATAGCGGACATTGGATAATTATGCAAATAATACTGTTTCATAATATTGTACCATTAACATAAATCCCGCGACCAAGTAATATGCAGTAAATAAACGTAACGGTCTCTAGCTGTACTGTAAGATCTAATGATAAACCAATAAATTAACTTAAGCTCTTGATTAAGGGCTCCGGCAGAGTCCGAAACTAGCCGAACATACCCGAACAACATATCGATGCCTAACAGTTAAAAATCGATAACCGCCAATTTACAAACTTTAGAGCCTACGCACACTACGTCTTTTTAACGCGCCGCCCGTCGACGCGCGTTTCTGTCATACTTCATACTTAAAAAACGTCATTGTTATTTTTTATGTATGGAGTTTGACGGAAACGCGCATCGACGGCGCGTAGAAAAGACGCCGTGTGCATACGCCCATACAGGATAGTGGTTTAAAGTTCGTTTACGATGACGAAATTAGGTGAAGGACTTTAATTTACATACCACCTAAGCGTCAAAAAGTATGTCGTACAGTCATGAGACTTATTAGACCAATCATCGCAAAAAAAGACGATTCCAACGACGTATAAGTTCATTTCTCAAAAAATGGCACTTATCCCTTATTCGCTTTAAGCATCGATGTGTGAGAAATACCGTCTACATCCATAAATATGTTACACTAGCTGTATCCGCGACTCCGTCCGCGTGGAAGTCGGAAACCAAATATTGTGTCGCAATAACTAAACTTTCTTCTTGAGTACTTTAAATTCTAATATCTTTTGACTGATCAAACCGATTACGATTAAACAAAAACTAAATATTGTAACTTTCGTGAGACACATTCATATTTATGATTAATTACGGTTTACTCACGTGCATTTTTCGGGATTGCCAGACTAGTTTCTAAACTAGTCGGGCAATCCCGAAAAATGCACGTGAGTAAACCGTAATTAATCATAAGTAAAAACTAAATATTAATCCGAGATGTGCACAATATTGGCCTACAAAAGTCAATCGTATTGAATCAGTACTTTTTACGTGATGAGTGCACAAACAAATCGACAAACCGAAAGACAAAAAAAATGATCGAAATGGATTCTACTGGTTACCTTTTAACCGCCCCGCTATTTTTATTAAAAATATTTCCAATGTACAGACCCACCAAATCTACAGATTTATTATATGTATAGATGTATGGAATTATCATTCGAAGATTTCGGTATTTATGATGCAGAGTAAAACTGTTGGTATGAATTACTTACATACGAAATTCTAGCCTTTGACCAGCAGCGGAAAAATATAGGCTGATGTAATAATAATCTCTAATAAGCCTGATATAGTGAGTGGTAATAGATCGATCAGAGCGCCGTACAATGATTGTTAATTCGTGACGAGAACCTCGTGAAAGCTGAGAAAGATTAACAAATAAAATATCCTGATTGAGCACACGAGGTTGTCAGCATGTGTGATGTGAACTCAGTAGTCATTGTCCCGATAGTAGTTACGGCGAATGGCCTAAGCCTAATGGCCTAAGGAAGCTAAGAGATTCGGTCAACACCTCATGAGACTCTATTTGAGCGGCTGGATCAAAGGCTTGATACAAAAAGCAGTACTCCTTGACACGGCACACATATTGAGGAGGTTTTTTTCTCTGGAACCCTGACTGCCGGCAGCTTGGACCTTGTTCCCGACGCCGGTGGGCAAGTATTATTAATATTTTTGTTTTTATAGAAATATTTAAAAATTTGTTTTGTTTTGTTTTTAAAAAAAAAACGTTGACCCACACTAAGATTTATCTTGTATCGTGGGTGCATTTACAGACACTAATCTCACAAACAAACGCCCAGACCCGAAACAACCATCTGTAGGCCATACAAATTTTTGTTCCGTGTGGGAATCGAACCCACGACCCGTAGCGCAGAAGCCAATCGCTTAGCCACTGCACCAAACGTGTCGTCATCAAAATGTGTTGTATATGCGTAATAATCTCTAATTGCTTCCTATATCCCGTGAAAAACTATTTAACCGTGTACGATATTGCACAAAGACGACTAGTTTCGTCTTAGTGCAATATTGAGATGTTCGTACGTCAAGCTGTTTGCCAATCACACTCGAGCCCGAGTATTTACTTTGAGCCAGTGCATAAGTGTAGGATATACTGACGTATAGATATAGTGCCAATAAACTAAGGTAGTTCTAAAGCCCACGTTTAAATTAGTGGGTACTATTATTACCTGACTTAAAGGCTTGTTACAGTACTCTAAAGGACAATGCCAGATCCTGCCCCACCTTACATTAATTTACAGGCAATGTAAATTTATCAAAATTATCGACTGAAAATAGGACCCCAAGTTATTTAACTGTTACTTTGTTACACTTGCGGACAAAAAGTTAGTGATAAAAAGTAATTCAAAAACCCAAGACTTATTTCCTGTATTTTTCGCGACCATCTGCGTTACTAAGTACGCATACACGCGGAACAAAACGACTTATTTAATTAAAAAATGACATCTATTAATGTATTACGTACGGATTTTAATATGTATTTGGTTTAAATAAACACAGTTAACGAAAATAATGTCTGCTAATACCTATGTAATATTGTAAGAAATGTATGTTCAACTATATATTTCGCATTAGTAGGTCATTAGGTGTAACGAAACGTCATTGACGGGCTAATAGCAATGTCAAAAAGTCACTCATTGACATTCGCTCTGTTCTGTTTGCATTATTATTTGTTATTTCGCTCCATAATCTCGCTTCGCATTCGCTCCATAATCTCTCCATTATTATATTATTACTGTTATATTTTCTTATTTTCACGACGATTTTTGCTTTTGTACACGGACTCGATCTCGCCTACTCGCCGACTTAATGCTACTTGCTACGGATTCTGATCATTGCTTTCGACTTGGTTAACGATGTTGAGGTGTATAGTATAAAATGTCACTTGTGCGTAGACAGGATGCTAAGACATGTTGTGTCTTCATTACAATCTGCTCTGCAAACTCTTCTCGCAACATGGAAATCGTTACAATAGGTACGTATATACAGGGTGGAAAAAATCAATGGGCCCTGAAGGGAAACCACTTTAAATCCTTAAGATAGATGATTTTTCTTAAAGGAAATATTCCTTTAATTTTAAAAAGAAACAAAACTGCATTCACAGATTTCTCGACATGCTTACGTAAACCGGGAATCGAATCAGTTAAAAAAATTAAAAAATAAACACTCTCGATACAGTCAATGTTAGAGATAAAATTTCTCCATTAGAATTAGGTCTTACACTCGTCTGTCGTACAAGATATCCATGAAATCTAATATTTAGGTAGTACACAAAGGCTTTAATCAACATTACCTAGACGAGAACTGTTCACTTTTAACAAGTAAAAGACAAGACATTCTATGAAGTACAAGCTTGCTAATTTATCTCTAAGTGTATTTGATGTTTTTTTATTACAAGTACCTCGTTGAAGACTTAGAGAAGAAAATCATTTAATTGGTAATAATAATTCTATGCACATATTCTTTCTTAGACGGGGCGTTCTGACGAAAAGTTTAAAAATAGAACGTTCCGTTTGACAATAATCCTATCGATTAGTAGAATAAAATAGCGAGGGTTTATGTTTTTTTATTTTTAACTGGTTCGATTCCCGGTTAAGGTAAGCTTATCGAGAAATCTGTGAATGCAGTTTTGTTTCTTTTTAAAAATAAAGGAATGTTTCCTTTAAGAAAAATAATCTATCTTAAGGATTTAAGGTGGTTTCCCTTCAGGGCCCATTGATTTTTTCCACCCTGTATATACTACGTTATTTACTGATCGCATTTGACCGTAGCGAAAAATCCTAAATAATAATCATCGTACTAACTGCGGTTTCGCTTCGCTTGTAACCTTATTGTAAAAAACTATGAACAAATAACCATAAAAAACCTAAAACTATTTTGAATAGCTATGAACTTGTTTATCTGAAATTCTGAACCATATTATACTGATATGTTTCTTACCTTACAGCTTCCACCAGAAGCTGTAATCTCTCAACAGTGCTTCTTACGGTTAGACCAACATTGTAGAAATGGAAATATGAATTAACCTAAACTTATGGTACCAAACCTAAATATATTTTTTCTTTGATTTAAACAGAAACCGCAAGTTCTAAAGGCATTTAAACATATTTTTTGTTATCACTAATAAAGAAGCAATAGAATGCTACATTTTTCACATGTGTAAACCTACTTTTGTTTGATGGGTCAAAGCTCTATAGAGCTTCTGGCATTGTCCTTTAGGAATCCTAATTAAGATTTAGGCTTAAACGATCAGGAACGTCAGGAAGGCAGGAACCATCTTGTCTGGCCAATCAAGCGCAGTTCAAACTACGCTATAATATAAAGAGTGTAAACGAATTCGTGTAATTCCTTCAAACCACATGATCTATTAATTGTATAGATTAACTCTGCACAGGATTAAGATTGATTAAAAATTAACTAGTTTTTTCGCCAAATAAAAATTTTATGTGATAGAAAATTTCGATGCTATGCATAAATGAATGAAGGCACGGCGACACAGCTGACGGGCACAACTAGCGCAATATCGCTCCACGCAGTCAGTTCTCTCGGGACGCTGAAATTACTCAGATACAGAATACCATGGTTCATTTTTTGAAAACTTTTTTTTGTGTATTATGAAAAAAACCTATGCAATGTCAATCAGTGTCATCAGTAGATCACGCGGTTTGAAGGAATTACACGAATTCGTTTACACCCTGTATAGCATATAGCTAATATTGTATGGCACAACGATATCGCTCAGCATTCATTTTATATGGACACGTTCACACAATGCTATGCTATAAAGTATTAGATTGCTGTACGCGATAAACTTGAGCGATTCTCAGAGTTACATCGTACAATTGTCCGGTCCCTGCCCCGCCTCACTTCTATCCCATCCGTCACCCAACGGATCACCGTCAAATAACATGCTATATATAGCAGACCGGCTCTTGCGATATAGCGTATAGTGTGAACGTCATGCTATATGTATAGTTATAGCTTATGACGCAATATGCTTTACTATACAGCATGTAAGGGTAAACACCATTGTCACTCAAACCATGGGTAGTTGACTTAAACATAAAAATATAGGAATGAGTAAAAAAATATATACGTGCGAGAAATGAGCGGCGCGGCGGCGTTACGACGCCGACGCGGCGTACACGCACTCGCTAGCGAGACAGCTGACTGACTGGGTGGAGTAGCGAACTGTGCGGGGCCGTGCGTCGGGCCACACGGCGAGTTTCCCGCGCCTCCTCCCGTAGCTTGTTGCCCCCGTGCGTGGTGAAATGCTTTTGTGGAAAAATTAAAATTCTAAAAAAAAAACGAAGTTTTTTATTTTTCAGTGATTTTACGTTCTATAAATGAAACCAAACCACTGCTTTCAAGGATAACGGGTGTTTACCTTTACAGCCTGTATAACGAAATAATATGGCGTAGTCTGAATTGCGCTATAGAGCCCATGTCTAAACTAGTAGGTATTACCTGACTGAAAGGCTTATTGCACTACTCTGAATTTAGGAATCCTAATTAGAATTTAGGCTAAAACGTGTCAGGAAGGCAGAAACCATCCTGACTGGCTTATTAAGATCCTAGCCGTTTTAACTGTTATCACACTTTCCTAATTAGTGTAACCTTTAAAAATAAGTCCCTTTTTAAACAAAGGCACTGCTTGCGGTGAATGAGGAGGACCGGTCATACTGGTCAGTAATAACTCCTTTTATATTTAGTAAAATAATGGCTGTATTCAAGATTAACAATGTATTATTAACTAGCGACCCGCCCCGGCTTCGCACATGTACGTTTTATAGCTTAAAACCGTCCTCTTGAATCACTCTATCTATTAAAAAAAACCGCATCAAAATCCGTTGCGTAGTTTTAAAGATCTAAGCATACATACGGACAGACAGCGGGAAGCGACTTTGTTTTATACTACTCGTATGTAGTGATAATGCAGAACGTTACACGAATATAATGCGCGGTGTCTTTGAGTGCACTGTAGAGGGCGCCGCGCCGATACCATTGCGCTTCGCCCACTCGTGCAGGGTGTGTGTGTTGAGGAGTGTGCGTGCGCGCGCGTGTGTGTGTGTGTGTGTGTGTGTGTGTGTGTGGTGAGGAGTGTGTGTGTGTGTATGTGTGTGTTGAGGAGTGTGTGCGCAAACACATGCAAGGCATCAACACCTTTACTAATAAACGTTATATAAAGTAAAAACACTGCCTCGTTAGTGTGGGTCTAGTGGTCAAAAGCGCGACTACTGAGCGTGAGCTCCTGGGTTCAATCACCAGGTCGGGCAAAGTGTTATTTGGTTTTTCTGTGTGGTATTTCTCAGTAGCAGACCAGAATCTGTATTCGTGCCCGATTGATGGCAATAGGCTCGCCCCTATTACATGTGACTTAAACATAGCGGCGAAATGAGGTTGTATTATACACCTCTGCTCAACCCTTCAGGGAAGACAGGCGTGATATTATGTTTTTTAGTTGTAACCAGCTTAAACATCGAAAAATGTATAGTTACACTGACGTTATTAGACACGCCGTAATAAAATAATCCGCGAATTAAACCTCCACAGATGCCAAAAAACGCGAAATATGGCCGCCACAGAGGAAGGGTTAATAAAGTATCATAAAGAGTAATAAATCTTCTGCTGTGATATTTCTTAATGGTAAAGCACATTAGTTTGTCACCATTTTATTTAGTTATAACTAATGCCTAGTACCTATGGCCAAAAACTAATTGTTTTGCTTATCAATGGCTACCATTTTTAAGGCTCTAATTATTGTACCTGTTATAACTACTAGCGTAGGGGAGAGCCTACTATGCAAAACTATGGGGAGCTTCAGCTGTTTCACTTTCGGTAAAGATTTTCCCCCATATTACAAAAGATAGTCTAAGAAAAACGTAGGTTTTAAAATAGCCCCGTCTCTTTTTGTTATATGACATAAGAAAGTGATGGGTATATTTTAAACCTGGTTTACCTTAGTCTTGGTTTAAAGCATCTTTTGTAATAAAGCCCAAAGAGTCTTAATTTTCAACCAATAACGCTCGGTAAACCCTAGGAATTGGTCGTGAAGACACTTGCTATTATTAGTCATTGCCACTTTGTGGCATTGAGTAGATGTTTAATACGCCTACTTAAAAATTATGTATTCAACGACACGTACTTACTCAGTTCTGTAAACAAACTATAAGAACATGTAAACGAACTCTGTGATGAAATATAAATAAGTACAGAAGTTCCACACCATACAAATCAGGATTAAACTAGTTCTCACGAAAGCAAACAAAACACGAGTGCAATAGCAATGGTGACTGTACTATTTTACAGAACAAAAGCCCGGGCGCGTAATTCAATTAGTGAACATATAATGCAATGAAATTGTGAGCGAATATTTCCATACTTTGGCATATAGGTTGGTGAACGCAGTATGTTGTTTTTAGAACACAGAAGGATCCTGATGCTCATCTTTACGAAATTATGGCGCGTATTGATAAACAGCTCTCCTTTGAGAGATCTGTCTTATGTGTAGTTTTAACATGACTTCGATGTACTTAAAAAAGAGTTGTCAAATGTATGGAATTCTACATAATGGTAGCCACAGTTGAACGATCTCTCAAAGAATTGTCTATTAAAACGGGCCTAAGAGCGGTTACGCACTGTGTCCGATCCGAGTCCGAGAAAATACGTTCCGAAGTAGTCATAGAACTATTTGTATGATAGTTTACGCACTAGATCCGACTTCCGTCATCCGATTTCTCTCCGTCATCCGTGAGTTTCTAATTCGGAGAAAAATTGACGGACCGAAGTTGTACTGTTTGTATGAACGCTTTCGCATTACCTCGGATTCAAATCGGACGCCAATTGGATATGCCAAAGATGGCCCCTGAATTGTTTGAATTTGGATCAGAGATCGGATAAGTGCGTAAGCGATATCCGAATTCGGTCCGAGTTTTTTACATTCTTATTTTCACGGATCTGGATCGGATGCAGTGCGTAATCGCTGTAAGTACTACATGTATGGTAGGCAAAGAAAGTGATCTATCAGTATTGACAATAGTTCCTACCAAATGAAAATATCGCTACGGTTGAAGCTTCAAATTGGATTAGAAAGAGATGCACAATTATGACGTACCACTTCTTTAGCCCACCGTACATGTATAAGTGTTATACTTTATGTTTACATGTAGTGTAGAACTATTATTTGAAGTATAAGATTCATAATGAGAATATCCAGAAAATAAATGGCGTCCCCAAACAAAGCTTGCAGAATCGCAAGAATAGCAGAGGGCCGGCCATGTCTGCTTAAACTGAAAGCCAGTAAGTTGGCCGTTGGAAGAGACGTATCATAAAATGGAGACCGCGAATCAGCAAACGTGGCTTAGAAAGCTCCCATCTCTAAAAGTGGGCCTTCTGATCTTCTTATTTTCCGTCAACATGTTTTCGTGGTCGCACCATCAAGTTAACTCGTACAAGGGTGACGGGAAATGAAATCATTTCGGTTGGTAGTCAACTTGTGAGGGTCCAGGATACAGGAAATTGTAGGATGAGGACTTGTGTGGTGTAGTAAGTTATGATAATTGACCGTGTACGTATCTGGACTTTGTGTTAATAAACTGTGAATTTTATACAGCCTGTAAAATTCACAGCTATATGTTGGAAGAAGGGAATAATCTGGTGGAAACTTAATTGGTGTATTATACCTGTTGAAGCACATGCTTAGTTATCACTACATAGTATAAACCAAAGTCGCTTCCCGCTGTCTGTCCCTATGTATGCTTAGATCTTTAAAACTACGCAACGGATTTTGATGCGGTTTTTTTTTTATAGATAGAGTGATTTAAAAGGAAGGTTTTAAGCTATAAAACGTACCCGAGCGACGCGGGGACGGGTCGCTAGTAGTTTATAAGTACACATTTAAGTTAAGCAAATTGTTAGAACTAATTAGTCCAAGAAATTAGCTAGGCGTTTCCCTCAATCGTTTTTAAGAATTAAATGTCACTAATATGACTTGGAAATAAAATTGCACTGAGTAGTGTTGGTCATTGAGTTTTTTGATTTTCTAAAATTCCTGATGAAGTTCCCCTCAATATACAAGGTTAGTCAGAAAGTGGATACTAATCTAAAAGGGTGTTAAAGTACCCGTAATAGTGAGTAACTTTTGTTCTACCACTTTCCCCAAAAGTCAATAGTTTCAGAGAAATAGCTGTTCAAAAATTGCATAAAAATATGCTGAAATCTGTCTATCCTCAGCTATGGTACGCTGTGTTTACATTTTAGGTCGTATTTGCGGTCACGAATTAGAAGCTCCATTTTCTGAATTAGTAACTAAAGTAGGGGTGACGAATTTAAAAAAAACTGAAATAAAAAATATTTACATGGAAATGAAATTATCGAATTTTGAAATTTTAACACTTGCTTTAAAACCGTCATCAGTAATACTTTAAGTGGCCTGCGGATTAGTACGGTACCCCCTTTCCGACTAACCTTGTATACCATATTCTCTGAAGCGTGAGACAAAATTTATACAAATACTACCCACTCTAAAATAGCTTAAAACTCTTAAATACCGGCACCGAAATGATCTTTTATTTACTAAAGCCATTAGAGAGACCGTTATTGAATTAACGCGTTAAAATGTTGGCCTACTTAAAACCGATTCCTATGATTTGCCGAGCGTTTCTGGTTAAAATTAAAACTCGTATCTTTATCAACAATGAAGCAATGATTTTAGCTTTGCATAGTAGATCCTCGTATACGTTAGTATAGCTATCACAGTAAGGCGAATCTCACACCATCACGCGCCACGTTCCGGTGCGCGCTGCGACCGAGGCGCAGATCTGCACCATCGTGCGTTTTTATCTGCGTCTGCGGGCCGCAGATTTCGAAAATGAACTGTCGACATTAGTTCCATCGTGGACACGTCCATTATTCCCAAAAATCTGCGCGTTACTGCGGATCCCAGCGTGCCATACCTTGCGGGACGTCAAGCGCGCCCGCGCGTTTTCGCGTGATCTGCGTGCGATCTTCAATCACGCGCGTCCATGCGTTGTCAGTATGTTGCACTATACGTGTTTTTTATACAAACTGAAGTAATAGCGGTCAACGTTAAAAAACGCAGCCGCGCGCACTGGGGCGACCATTGGAAAGGAAAACAGATCGTTTTTGGCCATAGGAACCGGGCATTAGTGATTTTATTATCGTGTTGATCGACGAGTGACGATATTTAAGTACGTTCGGCGCACCCTGGGCAGTCAGCCACACTGCCAACCATGCTGACTGGCTATAATAATTGGAACATTTTCACTAGGTACTACATGAACTATCCTCGTATAGCTCGAACCGACACGGAAGAAGAAGATCATGTTAATATACCGACGTGTTAGGACACAGGTTTTTTTTTTTCAGTTTAACTTCTTGTTGATTGTCCTTGCGGACCGTTTCTACGTAACCGGGCATTGGCGAGACCTGGGAAACAATTCTACTAACAGCATCATTGATCAATCGCAACCGAAACAAAGGCGAACCGTTCATTCAGACAGTTGTGGCAGCATCTGTCACGCCACATGCGAACTATTCAATCCTAAACTTCAAACTTCAAATGTTTATTGCAATCATGAGTACATAAGATGTTACAATGTTTTATAGGCTCATACATGATACCCTGTTAGGGCGCAGCAACACAATTTTATTATTTTATTAATTATACAAATAAAATAAAATTACAATTAAATACTATTATTTAGTTTATAAATGTTATTGTTATAAATTTATATATATTATTATATGAATATTATTTAGATAAAGCATTATGTTATATATTATATTGTATTCATATTTTACATTAAGTTACAGCTTAGTTCTGTCCTCGAAAATCCTTTTTAAACTGTAGGTACTATATTTTATTAGGTACTTAATTATTGTATCACATTTGTATTATTTATTATATTGTATTCATATTTTTCATTAAGTTATAGTTTGGTTCTGTCCTCGAAAAACTCTTTTAAACAATAGTAACATTTTTGAGACATGTATTTTTTTAATTTAATTTTAAATATATTGAAACTAGTTGTGTTTTTTAATTGTTGTGGTATTTTGTTGAATATTTTAACACACATTACATGTGGTCCAGAATGAAATATAGATAAGTTTGATGTTGGTAGAGCAAGTGAATTTTTATTTCTTAAGTTACGAGGGTATGTGTAATGGTCTTTCTTTAAGGAAAATAGGTGAATGTGTTTTTTGACAAATAGACAGATTTCAAAGATATACATGGATGGTAATGTTAGTATGCCAAGTTCAGTGAAGTGTGGTCTGCAGCTGTCCATTCCGTCGATGTTTGCCAGATCCTACATCGTGATATCAAAGTTTAACACGCAAATAGTAAATATCTATACAACTGCCCAACGTTAACCGTTGGGCAATAGCCCGCCAGGCACAAGACTCTGCCTGGTTGTAGGATCCTCCATTTGGTTTGCCATTTGTATGCAATTTTTTTCATTTAACCTTTCAAAACGTAAGCTTAATCTTTAGATTTAGTCACTAGTAGCGTCAGGCCATGTCTAAGTAAGCTTTGTCGACGAATCCTTCTTTGTTGAAAGATTCTGTCGTCGATTCACTCATGAATTAATCGTTCTGTCGGCGAAACGTTCGTAATGGAAAGGTTCTGTCGTCGATTTGCTCATGAATAATATCGATTTGTCGGCGAATCGTTCGCAGTTAAAATGTTCTGTCGTTGAACAACTCATAAACGAAACATTCTGTCGGCCGCTCATTCGGCAGAGAAACGTTTGTCGGAGGTAAGTTTCAGAATCGGAAGAACACCATACCCTCATTCCTCCACACACACACTTTTCGTTTTCAAAAGCTGTCAAATTGTTTGACACAAAAAACAACACCAATCATTTTGACAATTTTCGTAAACAAAAACTGAGTGACGGTTGTGGTTCGTTTGCAGTGGCAACAATTTTGTTAGTTAAATTGGCCCGCTGATGGGTCTCCAGCCAATGGTAGGAAAGTAAAATATCTGAAGCTGACTACTTATACTACACTAACATCATGACTACTAGCAACAACAGCACTAAGGGCGACCCCTAGTGGGACGAGCACCTCGGCCTAAGGCGTTGCTGGTGGGTGTTGGGGTGGAGACAGCTTGATGAGGGCTAAATTATTACATTGTTTTTATTACCTACTATCATTACTCTCAAGATATCTTTTATCTTACTTTAATGATTTTTTGTCTAAGTTTTGATGGCATTTAATTATGTCAATTGTTTTATATAGTTTAGCTTCATTTCATCTTTAGTTAATGTGACAACTTCGTGGACATTCCTATAGAATTATTTAATTTACTATTATTCATATTGTTTTTTACTTTTTATGTCATGAGCAGTATTGGTTCGAGTGAAATAAAAAAAATTGATTTCATTTGATTTGAATTATCGGTTTCAGTACATAGCATTAGGAGTAAAGTTATAATAAAAGTTTGATAGAAAATAAATGAAAAGTTTGTGTATTCAATTTAACGCTTTATCACCCCATCGGCAGCTCGTCACTTTTTATATGTTTGTAAGGGAATATAACACATAGAATATAAAATATATGTATTGTGTTGTCGAAGCCTTGTTTAACGTCGTAAAATATGAGGAGGAGATAAAACTTAATGCGTCAAGAATATTGTAAATATTTCGCGTACTCCTTTTATCACGAAGTCAGAAACTAGTATAGAAAATAAAACCCTTGATATCATGAATGAACTAATCAATCAGTGTAAATAAATCCATCAATTAAAAGGATACCCCAAAAAACAATACTTAGAATTATTTACATATTTATGTTTCCGTGACAACATCACTAAAATGCTGATTCCACAATCAGAGACGGTATATGTTAACCATTTTAAATTAAGAATTAACATGCTTCGGTATTACAAACCTTAATTGCATTGTAAATAGTTTAATTTCTGTTGCAACTTAAACCTTCTCCATAGTTTTAGTCATTCTGTAATCAACCTAGTTAACTTGTTAATAAAGTAGATTTTCACATTTACGTATAGTCCCATATAAGTGTAAAGTAAAACAGAACAAAACGTGTATGAATGTATTCTAGAAGGAACATTACATTCTTTCAAACATTGACTGGACAATAATTTAGGAATAGTTTGTATTTCGAACGCAGCGCAGGTTGGTATTTTGCCTGCACTGTAAGTAAATAGAACATTCTCCTTTATTCAGAACACGTAAGACATTAAAACATTGAAGATAATAAAAAAAAACACAATACCTTCAAGATTGCTGCTGCAAACATAGCAATACTCTTCTGAAAGTCTATTTTGATATTTCGTGGCACACCTGCAGTCCGCGTGTCGACCGGCAAAATTCCGTAACAATGTCGTACGTTGAGAGACATAATCAAAATGTGCTACAAATGAACTAATAACATTATGTATCACCAAAAAGATTTAAAGCTGTTCTATAACTTAATTAATAATACAATACTGTTTGCGTTTTACAAACCAACCCCGCGACGCGAGACGGTGACATTTCAAACTGTTGGTTTTGTTTTGTAATATTCGCCAATGTAGGCAGGCAAAGATCGAAGACCATACAGCCAAGTTATATTAATATTTCATTCTTTGTAAATAACAATAAAATGCTGGTGTGACACATTTCATTGTTTCTTACAGTTTCTTGTGGCAAATCTATTCTGTTAGTTCTTTAAAGTTGTTAATTTTCGCCATTGTAGCTAGGCAAAGGTCTTAAACCATACAGTCTTAGCCCGACAAAATAAAGTATGTTTTTTCTTACAAGCATTTTAGTAGGTAGGCTCTGTCGTGTTCCATTCAGTTTACATATCGAATTACCGTAAAAGATTTATACACACAAGGGAATTTTGAGGAACAACGATGTCATTATTATTTCTTTCTTACCTACCAATTTTTTTCTTGATATATATTACGATAATCTCTGTATGCTCAGCTGTTTGTACCCTACAGCTTGGCATAGGTATTTTACCTATTAGAAAAAAAAACCATTTTCTTGATCGATAAATTATCGTCAATCAATAATAAATTAACATCAATTTACAGTTCGTTGTTGATAGATATGACCTTCACGCAGATGTCGCAGCTGACCCCACTCAACCTCTTCCCTACTTCGAGTATTCCGTCTCACTAGTGAGTCAAAGTAATCTGATCCAATATAGCCATGTCCTCAGTTCAAAGGAGTTGTTCTTCAATTGATCGCAACTTGTCTAAACTTTGCACAACTTGTTAACAGCTCTTTGATGTTCTAAAAGATCTGTATTGTGTTGTTAGCTGTTTTTTGAAATAGCCCTTGGAGTTTTTGAAGCGACAACAGAACTGTTGAGAATTTTTATTGGATTATTGGTGGTTAGCTCGATTTAAACTATGGAGTTGGTCGCACACTGTATTGTTTGGATATAACTGGTGTAAAAAGACCCTTAACGATAACGAAAACCACATTATTCTATCCATCATTGGGATCATTTTTTTTACAAGACCATACGTGGGAAATCATTAGTTTTGGAGATATTGAAGGTATTTTTTTTAGTTTTTTCCAGAAACGTATTCTAAATAATTATACAAAACTTTCTTCCATACAAACATTATCAAAAATTTCAATTTTTCCTAACAAATTACGCATTTGAGGTTACAAAAACGCAATGAATATCAAACGCACACGACCGCCTTGGCTCAGCTGTGTAGCCGCTGCACGACACACACAGGCACAGTCGGTTACGTGCAATACATTGCGTGCTACAAAAAACAGCGTTTTTTATGCCTAAAAATAAAAGTCGTTTCCCAGCAATTATTTTTGGTCAATGCGATTTAGTTTGATGTACAGAGTGCGTAGATTTCGGCTATGTGATGGGTCTTTTTACACCCTGTATGTAACATCTCGCACCAACAAAGTAAACTCTCTTCCTCCTCGCCTTTTCCCAACTATGTTGAAGTCTGAATACCAGTATTTTACACGGATCGACTGCCATGAGACCTCTGCAACTCAGTTACTGGGCAAATGCCGATTTGGTTAAGGTTAGGCTGCTGACTATTCATAATGTATCCGGGAACGACGGTTAAACGTGTTCTACGAGGAACGGAGCTGTCTCGATGAGTAAGATACGGTCACCCATCCACGAACTAACCGTGGCAAGTGCAGCTTAACGTCGTAAATCTTATGATTCGCGCTGTGGTTAATTAGCCACGAGCCACTCCAACAAAAAAATGTCGGGACTTGTCAGCTCTTAACTTGCTTGCATGGCAATCCTATTTTTCTATTTGATACACTTATAATATGTGAGTTTATATTACAACCGGTTGCGTACCGCCCGTCGTCCCAGGATGACACTTAATTGTCTTATACAAGGTTAATCGGAAAGGGGGTACTAATCCGAAGCCCACTTGTAGTATCGCTGATGACTGTTTGAAAGCAAGTGTTAAAATTTCAAAATTCGACTTTTTTTTCAAATAAAATTATTTTAATTTTAGTTTTTTCAAAAATTCTTCATCCCTGCTTTAGTTACAAACTCAGAAAATGGTGCTCCTAATTCATGACCCCAAATATGACCTAAAATGTAAACACAACTGATCATAACTGGGGATAGATAGTTTTTTTTTGAGATTTTTGAACAACTGTTTCTCCTAAACTATTGAGTATTGGAAAAAGTTTTAGAACAATAGTTATTCATTATTATGTGTACTTTAACACCCTTTTGGATTAATACCCCCTTTCTGACTAACCTAGTATATTGTGTCTATAATTACCGTGCTTGAGGTTTTAACCTGCATTACTCTCAGGCTATTTCTCAAACTACTGTAATAGAATTGTCATGAACTACTATTTTAAAAAGGCTATTCATGGAATTTCGTGCCGGCACTTCTCCATAAAACCTACCTTGTGGAACCGTGCACCTTGTTTTGACGTTTCAAAAGTACCAGAAATCTGAATCTCTATTTGAGATAAAAAACTTCGTCTTGACTTAATACTCTCCCACATTTAAACAAATCTACCGATACCCTGCAGAATGGAAGGTTCATCTCAAAACAAATCGCTCGGCAAATTGTTTGTGAGATTGGCATGTCTGTTGGCACTTTAAGACTCCTTGACATATTAACGAGCAGAGGATTTGGGGCAAGTAAAAAATACATTAAGGAAACAAAGAGGCACTTATTACTAACAGCTTTTTGTTTAGAAGTACTTCGATGATTTACATTATAATCCCGGAAGAGATATAAGGGATGAGGGTGTCGTGCGAGTTATGTTTTGTTTTCTTTATAACAGTACCATGATAGCACTAGTCTTCAATTGTTACACTGCAGAACACGTACATTAAAATAGTGTTGAGTAGGACATACAAGAGGCGGTACATTTGTCCCGTACATGACGTCAAAATGTAAGAGCGGCTCGACATTTAAAAATGTACTACTTCAACTTTTATGTCGCGGTAGTCGCGTTACTCGTTACTCTCGGTAAGTAAACTGTAGGGTGAGACAGAGAGGGAACGAGGCACATGCTACAATAGCACGTAATTCTACAGTGGACATTACGCGACCGCGACTCGACTCGCCGCAGTAACGTCAAATTTCATGTTCGTACTCGTTACTTCAATCGTATCACCGAGCTTCAGTACGCCTCACCTCATTTGAAGTAGTACATTGTACTGGCTCAGAGCAAAAAAGAGGCTACTCTTACAAACTCTTTTTCAAGTCGTGTCCTACCCAACACTACATTAAAAGAGCTTCCACGAGTGACGATACATAATTACGTCCAGTGCACCGTGGGCAGTCAACCGGGTATAGTACGAATAGTAAAGCGCAGTTCAGGCTACGCTATACTATTACACTATTTTGCTATATAGTAAAGCATATTGCGTCACAAGCTACAACTACATAGCACGCTATATCGCAAGCCGGTCTAACATGGGGGCGCTCCAGAGAATCGTTCGATAAAGCTTTGAGATTCGCTCAAGTTTATTGCGTACAGCAAGCCAGTACTTTAGCGTTGTGTGAACGTGTTCATATAAAATATATGCTGAGCAATATCGCTACTATGCTATAACTGTCTATACTGTCTGAACTGCTCTTAAGATACACTTAGGAAGTCGCATCGGCAAACTGCGTAAAACCTATCACTTCCAAACTGAGTGCGACTTAGACTACTAGAATGTTTATTAGTACTGCAGTAAAAAACGTCTTTACGCTGACGCAATGAACGTGCGTGGCGTGAAAATGCACTACTGCCATTGGTTGTTCGATCAGGTACATCGATGTAACTTCTTAGTTGTGTCGTACTGTACCTACCTTCCTGGCTGGCTAATCTTTTCAACACGGCATAAGCTATTCTCTTACATTGAGTACAGGCACAAGAGAAGAAGACTGTAGATCAAACTTCTCTTCTGATACAGAGAAGAAACAAACATTGCTCACCACTGTGTTGCGTGTTGGCGTTTTCAGAATATTTAATAAGTAAATGAAAGCTAGTTCCTCAAGATGGTTTCCTTCACCGTATGTTGTCGATGTCTTAAAATAGCCTAAAAAACGCATTTAATATTAATAAAGTCACATTAGTACTTATCAGGTTTTAAACCCGCAACCTGGTACGTAAATCTCCTGGCCACCAAGACTCGCTGGGAGACTGGACCACGCTTGGTAGGACAGCTTATTCTAATCCAGGAACAATACAACATCATTTTATGGACATTTTATTACCCCAACGATATGCCATTATTAGGTTTCTGGGGTTTTGAATAAAGCCACAAAATGTAAACGGGCAGAAGATCCACTCCTAACATCATGCAATTAAGAACCTACTATACCTTTTTCAACGTAAGGTGAGTCCTGACGTTTATCTACGAAACGTTGCCATACAAAGAATATCAATTATTTATTATTATCCCATATTGTCCCACTGCTGGGCAAAGGCCTCCCTCCGTTCCTTCCACTTGTCGCAATTCTGTGCAGCTTCATGCCAAAGCTCAAGAAAGGCATCAAACTCGTCCCGCCATCTTCTTCGCGGTCTGCCGCGACCCCGTCTCGCTGTCTCAGGGCTCCATTTTTGTGCTATACGGGCCCACAGCTCATTTGGCATACGACAGACATGCCCTGCCCAGTCCCACTTCAGCTGGGCAGCCTTTTCAGCCACGTCTACAATTTGAGTTTTGGAGCGCTATTTGTGTTTCGAACTCGATCTGTTAATTTAACACCAAGTATACTGCGCTCCATAGCTCTTTGGCAAACCTTGAGTTTGGACTACTGGTAAGAAGGATATTAAATATAAAAAAAAAACATGGATAATACAGCTGTTTTACGGTTTTTGATGATGTCATTAAGGTTTTGTTCGATAGCAGTCACCTTCCTTACGACTACAAATTACGAAATGACTGCTATGTCAGGACTCATCTGTTTTTTGAACAGAGTATGTGCGTATACGCTAATGGCGCGGGTTGCCGGCGCCGATCTGCCAGCGCTTGTCGGTGCTGGTCCGCGCAGTTAGTCGGCGCAGTAGTCTCTATACTGTGTGGCGAACTAGCGCCGACAAGCTCCGAACGTCGACGACAAGTTCCGACCTGCTCCGATCAGCGCTGGTAAGCCATCATTTGTTGCTGTATTTGCAAGGGAAGGGAACAAGCCGTACCTATTTTTGTTAAAAACTGCCACCCTCTTCCTTTATGTAGCGGTTACCTGCACGGACCAGTACCGATAAGCGCTGGTAGGTCGGCACTGGTTACCTGCTTCCTTTATGTATATGCCCAATAACATATGCCCAATAATAACTTTAGTTGTAAGCAGTATTATAAATACCATAGAGGTAAATCGGAACAGTCTTAAACCACTCCAGTCGCGGATTGCACGCGTTTATGTCGCACACCACCGCTACGAACTGCGTTATCAAGGCGATAGCGACTTAACAACAAATCTGTCGTGATGTATATTAAGTAGGTATGTTTATCCCACTTTAACTTGCGATGCGAATTCCTATGCATGTCTTTCTTATCTTGAAGTATCGCTCTCGTAACGCTGAAACTCGCAGACAAGTTTTACACTCACGCCGTGGTATCGTTTGAATAAGATATCGCTGTTGTTTCGCGTTTCGCGACGGTTACCGGTAATGTGCGTGGCGTTAGCGTTAGGTATTGATATTGATAATGGTCTCATTCGGCGTTTGTATATAGTTTAGTACTTCTGCACCTATTTATTTTATGGTAAGATGTACCTCCATAAAATGGATTTGCAAACAATTCGTAGGATACGGGAAAAGTAACCGAGAGTTATTTATTATTCCCTATGAAACTATTAGATTTGCCCGAACTGCCACAGGGCACGCCCCGGAAAACCTTATGAAAGAAAATACAAATACAAATACAAATACAAATATTCTTTATTGTGGTACATAGGTAAGCAATAAGTTGTTACATGTTTCCGAAATTGTACACAGCTATGACCCGCCATAATGGCATACAATAATTTTAAAGTAGGTAACATTTTAACAGAACAATCAAATAGAAAATTAAAATAATAACAATTTAAATATGCAGCAGTTTAGAATTAACGAATATTTTTACATGTCAAGGCAACAATTAAAATAACAAGACATAAATTATAAATTCAGTTAGAATTAAATAATACAAATTAAGAAACATACACATTTTACTTATCAGGGGAACAATTAAAATTAAATAACATCATCGAGATAATCTTTTAAATTATAGTAACATTTGTCTAACAGCAATTGAAATAATTTCTTTTTATAATTATGCAAATCTAAATCTCTAATTGTCTTTGGCAATTTATTATATATGTCAGGTATTAGATAAAAAACACTTTTGTGGAAAAGAGCAGTTTTGTGGGGTTCACGTGTCATTTTGTCTTTATGTCTGGCTCTATTACTAAATTTGAAACGGTGAATATTTAATTTTGCGAAAATGGCACATTCATAAATAAACATACAGGGAAGTGGTAGTATTTTTAGTTTCTTAAAATGTGGAACACAGGAGTCCGTTGAATCAATGTTTACGATTGATCGGATACACCGCTTTTGCGCCTTAAAAGCTAGGTTTTTGTCGGTTGAATTGCCCCAGAACATAAGACCGTACCTTAAAATGGAAGAGACATAACCATGATACGCACTGAGAACAGCAGATTTATCTGCTATTTTACTTAATTTATAAAGGGCATACGACTGTTGATTTAAGCGTTTACAGACATAACCTATGTGATTTTTCCAGTTAAGTCCTCTGTCAATATGTAGCCCCAAAAACTTAATTTCATCTATTTCTTCAATATTTTTATCTTTGAATGTTATATTTAAAGGCGATGGTAGAAAATTTTGTCTAAATTTCATAATTTTTGTCTTTGACAGATTTATGTTTAAATTATTAGATGATAGCCATTCAGTTGCATTAGTTAAAAACATATCAATCTCCACATTAATGCTAGAATGCAAATTGTCACCACCAAACAGAACTGTGCTGTCGTCAGCAAAAAGCGTCATCTGATGGTGCGTTATGGTTGGTAAGTTATTAACATATACAATAAAGAGCAGTGGGCCCAATACGCTACCTTGTGGTACCCCAAAACGGACAATAGTGAAATGAGATTCGTAAACTTTTTCTTCTTTCGATATTGGGCATACTCTATTCATTTGAGTAGCTTGGTGTCTATCGCTTAAATAGGATTTTATTAGATTATTAACATTACCCCTAACACCATAGTCATTTAATTTTTGGAGCAAAATGTCATGACGAACGTGGTCGAAAGCTTTTGACATGTCTAAGTACATGGCTACCGCTGGTTTTTTATTATCTAAATTGGTCATTACTGTATATATGAAATTATAAATCGCATTATTTATTGATTGACTTTTACGAAAGCCGTATTGTTCGCTGGCAAGAACGTTATTGGTTTCAAGAAAAGTGTACAACGATGTATATATAACTTTTTCATAAATTTTCGAGAAGATGGGTATTAACGCTATAGGTCTGTAACAATTGAGATCTTCAACATCACCCTTCTTAAACATAGGTTTTATAATGGTGTACTTAAGTTTATCTGGGAAAACTCTAAAAAAAATATATTATGTATGTGGACCTTGTTATTGAGACTCATTTGTAAATAAAGAATCTATTCAATATTAGCCGTGCCCGCGACTCCGCCTGCGCGAAGAGAAATTCTGAACTAAATAATACTAATAAAAATATGGTTTAAATCAAGACTAAGTATTCATATTTTAACGTCATAGCAAAATGAGACGAGGCTATTTTAAAACCTCGGTTTTTCTTAGATCGTCTCTCGTAATAAGAGGCAGAGAGTTTTTTTTAGACGGGCAACCGGTTAAAACATAGAATATATATTTCAATTTAAGCCATGTTTTGCCAAAATTTAAAAAGCAGCTACTCTGTTTTAAAAACACCTAAATAGGCATATTGTTAAAGATTCAGCTAAATATATGGACAGATATGTCATCACATTTCGGCGAATATTCAGGTTTGCCGACAACATCGATATCTCAAAGCTTAATGACCAGTAATCCCAAACGAAGTCAAATTAATCCTAGTATCATAATTGATCCTATCGAACTACTGAACTAAAACCTTACCTAATTATTAAGTCAAGTCGCGCGTCACTTCCAAGTACCGTAGTTCCGTATAACATTATCTGAGCTAGCCCTTTGACAGTTGGAACGCACACGATACGTTCCTTGTTAATGAGTTGGCTACCAATTAGGAAGAATTCACACGTACCACAACCACATAATATAGCAGCGACTAAAAGTGGTCAAGCAGTGGTTACGTGTGAATTATGTCGCTGCAGCTTCTTGTTGTTGCGTTGTGGTAACTACAAAATGTCGATGTGCTTGAGTTGTTGCTAGTAGTTGCGATGTGGTTACGTTGTGGCTACTGGGACGGCGCAGGCGTGCGTGGTGTCGTTGCGTCGACGCAATGTCTTTTGTCAATTGACGACACGTTTGGTGCAATGGCTAAGCGATTGGCTTCTGCGCTACTGGTTGTGGGTTCGATTCCCACACGGAACAAATAAAATTTGTATGGCCTACAGATGGTTGTTTCGGGTCAGGGCGTTTGTTAGTGAGATTTGTGTCTGTAAAAAAAATGTGGCCAGCCGCAAGTGCGTGGTGTCGCTGGTGGTTGCGTTGTGGTTGCGATGTGGTCTGTATCGTCCACACGGTTGAATTTGGCGACCTAATGTGGTCCGTGTGAATTAAACTATTTATTTACAACTTATTTACTTAAGCCATGGTCTGTTACAAACGTCGTAGGCCGCGTCCGGGGTGACGGTGTACGCAGCCAGTGAATGCTTATTATGGAAATGCACTATAGTGGTCTCACTTACACGCAGAACGCGGTCTACGGCGTTTGTAATAGACCACTACCTTAACGTTGTTTTTGGGATTTCTTTACCACACGCAATGACACAGTCACTGATAGCCGAGCGGTTGAACGCTTGCCTTTCGTATAGGACGCCTATGTTCGATTCTGGCTCGGAGCTCAGGCTTTTCAAATTCAAGTATGGATCAAAACATGAGTATCTCTTGCGCTAAAGGTGAAGGAAAACATTGTGAGGAAACGTGCACAACGGAGATTAAAAAAAACTCGATAGTGTGTATCGTCCACCAACCCGCACCAGCAAGCCTAACATGCGCAACACGACATAGTTTTGTTGTCTATCTCATGCTGAAACGAGATAATGTATGGCTAATAATCTCGCCAGGGATCGAGGAAAAGCGACAAAAAAAAAACTCGTGCTGCGCATGTTCCGTGCGCGTAGCCTGGCAGGCCAGCGTGGTGGCCTAAGACCTAGCCCTAAATCTTCTTATTTTGAGAGGAGGCCTGTGCTCATCAGTGTGAGAGTAATGGGTTGATTGTGCAGTTTTCTCTGAGCCTGTTAATATTTAATTAACAATTTTAGTTCCCCTATTACTACAATACTTATTTTTTTGTCAAGCAATGTCAATAAGAAAACTGCTGTTGCAGGATGCAGAAGAGAAAAGATCAGTAGGTACGTACACGCGGCTACATATCAAGCTATAAAATTCCAGTATAAGCTGACCTCTCACTGTACGGAAAGCTTATACAATGCGAGATCAGCTCATACTGGAAGTTATAGCTTGATAGCCGTGCGTAGGTACTATTCAATTTTCGAGAGGCCGAACTCTAGTAGTGAATTAATAACGAATTTATGGTTTATCTGATGTACTTCTTGTACTGTACCAGGCTGTTAACCTTTACAGGCCCGAGGCCTAGGCGGCGCGCATGTATTCCGTGCGCGCCTCTCAGGAGGACGCAAGGCCCCACAGAAGGAGAGGTCCGCCAGGGGTTGGCGGACCGAGGCCTGCCAGGGTTGCGGTGCATGCAGCTGCAAATCCCGCGACTCCGGCCAAGGGTCAGGAGAAGGAACACCGTGGGTTTTTAGCCGGTAAGAGTCCGGCATAACCCTCCACCTTCCCCGGGCGAAGGGTATCCATTAGGATAGTACGAGTATCATGACAAAAAAAAAACAAAATGGCTGTAAACCTTTAATAGGACATACAGTATAAAGAAAAGTAAATAACAAACAATTTGGCATTTTTTTATAAACAAAAAAAATTAAAACAATGTTTTTTTATGTGTCATTTGTATTTTCTATTCATGAAAATAGTAAAATAAAAAATATCGCCTGGTTTAAAAATAAGAAAAAAGGATTTCGCGACGTCTTCCAAAAAAGTTGGTGGGTTTTATATTCCTTTTTCCTTATTAAGGTTTAAAAGGATCCGCTAAACAACCCTCCCACCCGTGCCTTCATTATCACCATCAGCCACCCAGAGAGCCACCAGCTGTTATTATAAAGTGTATTGTGCACATAATAATAGGTATTGAACGGTGTTTCGCAATTCAACGCTTGAACTTTTCACAAAAGATCGGGGATATTGGAATTTTCGGATTATATTCAAAGAGATAATGAAACCGCAAAATAACGAGACTCCTTTTAGCGATGAAACACGCCACTGTCTGTGAGATCTTTGGTTTGATTCTTAGATGTGGTAAAATAGATGTGGTAAAATTATCCAGATCCAAGTTTAGAATTACGCTTGGTATATCAAGGGTATAATACGCGCCACGAAAGATAAGACTTGACGAGCATCAGTAGTAGGGAACTTGCGCAGGTACAGTCATGTACGAAATAGTTATCCATAATGGTCGCCGTCGTACCGTCAGCCGTGCGACATACTGTATCGTTTGCTCCCGTTATTTTATTCGTAAAAGTTTGTAAAAAGTGCAAGTTGTGTGCTTATTTTGTTATATCAAACTTATAAATTCCTAGTGCTTGCTAACTCTTGAGTTAAATAGTGACAATTATTATCATTCTGTGTAAATTACTGAATCAAAAACTTAATTGAATAAACAACTACCGACATAACTTTATTGTGAAGTGCGAGTGCGCAGTGAATGACAGAACGCGTAAGCGCCCGCGATTCAGCAGGACTTACGACCTTTTACTCGCGAGCCGCCGATACTGGCTACGTGATCGTCGGCGTCGATGCGTTGGGCATTTACTAGTGTGCCCCACACGCATTTATTACCGTAAACTGAGACGTCTTAATAACCCACTACAATATCGGTGCTATGTCTACTTCTGCAGACATTATTATGGTTTGGGGATGCTGCGATGGCGGGATGGATGAGGGAAATTACTTCAACTGCCTCACTTGTAGAAAGGCGTTCCACCTCACTTGCCTAGCAAATTGCGATGAAGCACTTCTTACTTCTCAGACTTGGAACTGTCCTACTTGCTCAGTTAAAGCTCCCAGAGTACCTAGAGACGACGACACGCCGATCCGGTTTAACGCTAATGTTACGGTAAGAGGTGCTAAGAGACAAGCATTGCACTCGCCTCCGAATACCTGTGGCAGTAATTTGACTGCTGATGAAGTGCGAGACGTTGTAAAGCTCGTACTGGAAGAGCAACTGGGCAATATGGTTGCAAAAATTAATGAGACCATAAGAACATTAATCAGCGAAGAACTTCGTTCGGTGAGAGAGGAACTGAAAAGTGTGAAAGATGCAATGCATGAGAAGAGGATACAAATCACGCATCTTATCACTGATCATGAAGTGGCCAAAGAAACCTTGGAGCACCTGAAAATCCAAAATAACTCCATGCAACAAACTATCAATGAACTGGGATCAAGGCTGCATCGTCTCGAGCAAGACTCGCTGTCAAATAAGCCAAACACATCTGCTAGTGCCACAGAACACCGGGAGTTTGTTGAGGTCCCTCTAGAACCGAGCGTCGTATATGTCAGCCCCTGCGAAGTTATCACTGCGGAGATTATAGCTAAAACGAATTCACAATCAGCTACACTCATTGACCTTCACCCATCAGATTCCCAAGAATGGACCTACGTAACTAAGAAGAGGAACCATCGCCCTGTGTCTATCCATGGTTCCGCTGGCCCTAATGTAACATCACTTAGGGCTGTGGAAGCTCGCAAACATTTGCATTTATGGAACATGGCGTCGACAGCTGACGAAATTCATGCATACCTCTGCAGTTTGTGTAACATCGACACCTGTACCGTCGAGGAACTCACTCCGAAAGGAAATTATAAGTCGTTTAAAATCGGTGTGCCAATTGCTTATTATGAGAACTGCTATTCGGCAGATGTTTGGCCAGTAAATGCCAGAGTAAAGCCTTGGATTTACTATAAGAAACCGGCACCTATGGGTAAAGAACAGGAAAGGCCAAGTACAGCACCTGGCGAAATTAGGAACCCTCGTCAAACCTTTCGTGACAAAGACACCGCAGGGAACCAGGAAATGCAAAAGCCTTAACCTGTTATATCAAAATGTCCGAGGCCTTAAAACAAAACTAATGCAATGGCGCCACAACACAACAATAGCTGATCAAGATCTAATAGCAGCAACTGAGACGTTCCTCGATGCCTCTGTCGGAGATTCTGAGCTCATCAGCGGTGACTGGAGTATATTACGGCGTGATAGATCTACACCTTGTGGAGGAGTACTGCTTATGGCACGTGCGCCCATCGTGATGCGTCGCCAACCTGAGCTTGAGACAGGCTGTGGTGAGGATCTGTGGGCAAGTTTCACGTGGCACGGACGCTCCGTTTACGTATGTGTTATCTATACAGGGTGTTAACGAATTCGTGTAATTCCTTCAAACCACGTGATCTACTGATGACACAGATTAACCCTAAATAGCAATTTTTGAAAATCAACTAAAAAAAAATTTCAAAAAAAAAACTTTGTTTTCTATTTCTGAGTCATTTTAGAGTCTTGGGTTATCTGATTGCAAAGAGCGATATCGCGTTAGTCGTGCCTGCCAGCCGTGTCGCCGTGCTTTCATTAATTTATGCGTGGCATCGAAATGTTCACAAAAATAAAACATTTTTAATGCAAAAAAAAAAAACTTATTTTTTTACTGAATCCTTATTAGGTGGTTTAGATACGATCGGTAACAAAGCCGCATGAAAAAATAATATTTTTATTTTTTTATTTTTAATCAAGCTAAATCCCGTGCGGGGCCTGTCTACATCAGTAGTAGATCATGTGGTTTTAAGGAATTACACGAATTCGTTAACACCCTGTATAAAACCGAGTGCTACTGATGATGCCTATATGGAATGGTTTACCAAAGTTGAAAGTTTCATTAGTGACTTGAAAGGAACAATTTTTATATTAGGTGATTTAAATCTAAACAGTGCTTCTATAAATGTAAATAATTATTATTGCTATTTTCTAACCTTCTGCAATTTGTGTGATAAGAATGTTGTGAGGAATGTGCATGGCGGTATGCTAGATGTGGTTTTAGTTCAGGAGAGCGCAAGTCTGTGTGAGATTTCAGTAATTTCTACGGAAGGTTTAGTGCCCATTGATTCGTACCATCCATCGCTGGATGTCCAGGCAGAGTTGCAATCATCTGGCCATTCAGACAAAATCGAACCCAGTAACATTGACCGCGCCAGGGACTGGAACTTTAAAAAATGAAATTATACACAACTTTTTGATTTACTGTCTAAGGTTTCTTGGGATGCAATTTTTTCTTCTAATGATGTTCGCACTAGTACTGAGATTTTTTATGACGTAGTTTACAGCTTGTTTGACACCTGTGTACCTAAAAAAAGTCGAAATAACAAATCAACTCGGAGATACCCTGCCTGGTTTACTTACGATATCATCAAAGATATAGAAGCGAAGGTTAGGTTGCATTCAAAATGGAAACGTACTAAGTGTGTACAAACGTACAAGTTATTTTCTGATCTCAGATCCAGTTTGAAGAGACGTATATCGATTGAACATGAGTCGTACATAAGACGGATTGAAAATAATATAAAGAGAAATCCAAAGGAGTTTTGGCAGTATATTACTAACCTGCGTTCAAAGGGGGGTTTTGAACCTGATGTTGTCTATAAAGGGAAAACTTGTAGTGGCGTCGCTGCCGCCGAAGCTTTTGCAGAGTATTTTGCAAGTGTTTTCCAGACTGATGTACCGAACCTTGATACTGGAAACTTGATCGGTACGTCCAATGTCAGAACACACAACTATATTAACATATTTAATTTTTCGGATTATGATGTGAGGTCGGGAATTAACAAATTGAAACTTAATAGCTCTATTGGGCCGGATAATATTCCGCCTTGGTTTTTAAAACAAGGGAAAGAATTTATCATCCAACCTTTAAATTACATTTTTAATTTAGCATTGAAAACCGGAAAATACCCACCACAGTGGAAGATTTCGCGTGTTACCCCCATTCCTAAAACTACTAACAAATCATTTGTCGAGGAGTACCGTCCAATTGCTATACTGTCGTCTTTAGCAAAAGTTTTAGAAAATGTCTTACACGAAAAAATGTATCGACAAGTGAGGCAATATCTCTGCGACGAACAACATGGCTTCCGCACCCAAAGATCAGTCAATACTAATCTGCTGAATCTTGTCGACTTCATCTCGTGCGCTCTTGACCGTGGCAGTCAAGTAGATGTCCTCTACTTCGACTTCCGCAAGGCATTCGATAGAGTAAACAATGACATCTTAATTTCTAAATTGAGTGCGATGGGTGTTGCTCCAGGACTGTTACGTTTTCTTGCGGATTATTTACGCGATCGGCAACAATTCGTGAGACTGGGTCTGTACGAGTCCCATCCTTACCATACTCGTTCAGGAGTCAGCCAAGGTTCGGTACTTGGACCTCTTCTTTTTATCCTAATGATTAATGACCTACCTGCAGTAATTCGAAAAGCCAAATGCCTTCTGTATGCTGATGACTTAAAACTCTTTTACGAAATTAAATCCGAAACTGATTGCACCGCTCTCCAATCAGATGTAGATTCAGTATATGGGTGGACTTTGGAAAACAAAATGGAATTTAACGCTGCCAAATGTCACGTAATGACTTTCGGTCGAATGCGACACCCAATAAACTTCGCGTACAAATTAGACAACAATTGTATTACAAGAACTGATTCTATGAAAGACTTGGGAGTCGTATTTGATCAAAAGCTCACTTTCCATGAACATATAACATCTGTTTCCAGGGAGTCTTTTAAACGCCTTGGTTTTGTATTAAGGAACTGTCGCGATTTCCAAAGTGCTCATGTTATCAAACTCATTTTTGGAAGCTTGGTTCGAAGCAAACTTGAGTCCAGTGCATGTGTATGGAATCCGTACGAGAAAAAGTATGCGCTCATGTTGGAAAAGGTTCAAAAAGCTTTTCTGAGATACCTTTATAAAAAACTGTATGGGTACTATCCTTACATGTATCCCACGAAATTTCTGTTGGGGACTTTGAGTTTTAACTCATTGGAAGTGAGACGGTCGTTTGATCAGATGATTGTAACATGCAAAATTCTAATGGGACAAATTGATGCACGGGATCTCCACGATGAAACCTGTAGGTTGTTCGTGCCGAATAACTATTGTCGTAGTAGAAGGCACAGATTGCTGGCGATTCCAACGTGCCGTACCGTTGCACGGTCAAACTCCCCTCTACCGAGATCACTGAGGGATATTAATGCTCTTTTGGACTCAAATCCAGATTTAGATTTATTTGCGGATGAATGGAAGTTGTTATTGTTAGAATGTTTGAAATTTTGTGAGAAGAATGTATGAAAGTGTTGTACAATATTGTCAATAATTATGAATGTTATAAACTATTATATACTATATAATTATAAATGTACTTACTGATTAGTCATTTAATGTAATTTGATTAAATAGTGTAATTGGCTTCGGCCGTTCTATTTGATGTATAAATAAATAAATAATTTGTGTATCTATTCAAGGATTTTTCGATGACATTTAGATTTAAATTCTTAATAATATTATAATATTTATTACGAAATAATAAAGTTTAAAATAAATGTCAAGTCTCATCTTTTGTGGCACGTACTGTAATTTTATTTAAGTATGATAGTTGACATGTCGTGGTGGTTCGGAGGTTACATACTCGCTTGTTAAGCACCTGGTTGCGGGTTCAAACCCAGGCATGTACCAATGTGACTTTTTCAATATCATATGTACTTTCTTAGTTAATCTAAGTCGCCACTGACATACGGTGAAGAAAAACATCGTGAGGAAACCTGAACATAATGGTCTGAAATCGCCAACCCGCAGTGAGCAAGCGTGGTGATCAATGCTAGTTCCTTCTCTGTATGAGAAGATGCCTTTGCCCTGCAGTGGGACAGTTACAGACTAATATTATTTAGATTAATAAAAAGTAAGAAGTAATAAATACAAAAGAAAATCAGTAAGTAAAGTAAAAGAAATCATTATTCTGAACAGTTTATAATTAAATTATTTCACCAAAACTCAAAACAGCACGAAATAGCTAATGTGCGCGTGACAAGACAAATATTAACACGTTGACAGAACTCAGAGGGTGTCCCGCGATCAAAGAGCGTGTCATTGCATATTAATACAAGTAAACCACCAACGACAAACTGTGAGAACTTTGTTCTCTCTCTTATAAATGTTTACGTTATGTCCATTGTCTGTCTCTATTCAGGAACAGGTAAGAAAAAGAGGGAGAGGCATAATACAGTTTGGTAATCCATATCATTAAATAAAAAAATAAAAATACAAAAATTAGCAAAAAATTTTTAATAAAATAATTAAAAACAGTATTCGGTACGGCCTGTTTAAAACCAAAATACAGGGTGTAAACGAATTCGTGTAATTCCTTCAAACCACATGATCTATTAATGGTATAGATTAACCCCGCACGGGATTTAGATTGATTAAAAATGAAAAAACTTTTAATTTCCCATATAAAAAAATATGTGATAGAAAATTTCTATGCCATACACAAAAGAATGAAGGCATGTCGACGCAGCTGACGGGCACGACTAGCGCGATATCGCTCCACGCAGTCAGTTAACTTGGGACGCTAAAATTACTCAGATACAGAATAGCATGTTTCATTTTATGAAAACTTTTTTTTGTTGGTTCTGAAAAAAACCCATGCAGGTTCAATCTAATTACACGAATTCGTTAACACCCTGTATATTAGTAGCATAGTAGGTTAAATACGATGTTGCCGTGTTTTCCACAGTGATAGACAAGTGCGAGTTTACAGTGAGCGGTGCTTTTACGTATATTTTTATTTTTAATGTTTTTTTTTATTTTGTTATATTTGTTTTATTTGTATTTTTTTAGTATGTACAGTCGCGGACTTGTAATATTACCACCCTAAGGTCTATAATTGCTTGTACATTACTTTTTCATAAGGTCACTCGGTCGCTCGCAAGGATTTGATAGGGCAAAGATATTTTTTTCGTAATTGACATAAAAAGGTTAATTTAAAGAGAGTACATACTAGATAGCATAGAAATATAAATCAATATATTTAATAAATTCAATCAAGTTTGGTCTATACAACTTTTGACTTGGAGACATACTTAAAAAGGAGTTCATAATAACATCAAAAAGTAGTTAATAGCCTTTTTGCTAGAATCAACGCTTCACAATTTTAAAAAGTAATACGTATGTAAGTTGATATGACATCTTGAACCTTAGTGCGCACGTTGTGAGAAGGAATCGAATTTGAAATCTGATAAACATTTCTAGTCCGCGGCTGTACGGACGCTATAGTATTGCTGGTTATAAGGAACGTCTTTCGTTAGTAAACATGCTGTGTATTCAACACTGTATGCACTTACTAACAGATTAACAACATTCATCATCATTAACAGCTTATTATCGACTGCTCTTTTTAAAAAGCTGACAGGAGTAAAATAATTACCATATTACACACCGTGGGCCCGAGGTACCTGAAAGATTTTAAGCATCGATTCCGATGCCTAATTGGAGAAGAAAGCCTAGGATATAGTTAGTTGAATAAAGCTTAATTTTCGAAATATTCATTATTTACGGAAATTCACAAGTCGAAAAATATCTGTGGCAACAAATCCTATGAACGCGTCGTTGCGACTTTTGTCATACCATACCCCTCTCGCCGTATGTCTTATTTGTCGGGGAGGGTTGTGAAGTGAGAAGTTTCTTAGCCACTCATACGATAATTTATAAATGTTGCCAGTTCAACCTAAGGTATTGTTTACAAGGAAGTACTAAAATTAATTGATTTATTAAATACCGAAAAAAAAACTAAAAAATATATTGACTGAATTGGACTTTCGTTGATATAACATTTGACTCATAATACCTTCAGAAAGGCGTGGTTAAAGTCTTTCGGGTAGGTATCATTGTACCCTTCATTAAATGATGTTGTATAAGAGCTATGTTACAATTTTGATGTACAATAAAGTATATTCTATTCCATTCTATTCTATTCTATTCTATCTCGGGCCCACGATGTTTAAAAAATAATAAGACGGTGCCTTCAAATTGTTTTAGTGTAGATTAGCACCGACTTCTGAAACTGTTAATTTTATAATAAGGTAATTATTTTACTCCTTTAATTTTTTTCTTTTAAGTTGTTTTTTACTTTTTTTTAATGTGTTATCTCAAAACACCATAAAACACGAAGATGATGAACGTGACAAGACAAATATAAACACGTTGACAGAACTCGGAGAGGGTCCCACGATCAAAGAGCGTGTCATTGCATATTAATACAAGGAAACCGCGACTGACGCACTGTGGGGACCGGGTCTACTCTATTACCCGGGACCCTGGCCATTTAATTCCAAAAAGGAAAACAAAGTTACCTAAATAAATATAATTTTATACAAGGTTAGTTGGAAAGGGGGTACTAATCCGCGGGCCACTTGAAATATCATGAATGACTGTCTTAAAGAAAGTGTTTAAAAAAAATCGGTTATTTTTTTCAATGCAATTTGATTTTTATTTTAGTTTTTTTCAAAAATTCTTCATCCCTGCTTTAGTACAAATTCAGAAAATGGTGCTCCTAATTCATGACCCCAAATACCTATGACCGAAAATGTAAACACAGCTGATCATAACTGAGGATAGATAGATTTTAGCGCTTTTTTTAAGATCTCTCTTAAACTATTCACTTTTGGAAAAAGTTGTAGCACAAAAGTTATTCATTATTATGGGTACTTTCGGATTAGTACCCCCTTTCCGACTAACCTTGTATATATATTTTTTGTGACTTTAATGTGTCGACGTCATGGTGGCCCGGAGGTTACAGACCCGCTTGTTAACTGTTGACTTTTTCAATGTCATATGTACTTTCTTAGTTAATCTAAGACGCCACTGACATACGGTGAAGGAAAACATCGTGAGGAAACCTGGATTAATGGTCTGAAGGCGCCAACACGCAGTGAGCAAGCGTGGTGATCAATTTTCGTTTCTTCTCTGTATGAGAAGAGGCCTTACAGGCTAATTTACTTATATATCTACCTATATGTATATAAATAAAAAGAAAAGTCCTGACTGACTGACTCATCAACGTCCAGCCCAAACCCTTGGACCTAGAAAGCTGAAATTTTGCACAGAGTTTCCGTTTGTAACATAGACAAGGAATAAGGAAGGGATTTTTCGAAATTCAACCCTTAAGGGAGTTAAATAGGGGATGAAAGTTTGTATGGAAAATCGTCACTTAACGGGTTCAAAATTTCACACAAGCGAAGCTGCGGGCAAAAGCTAGTTTATAATGATTTGATAAGAATTCAAATGTATTACAAATGTAGTATGTCAGATTGCCTTGTTGGTCGACTACTGAGCGTGAGGTCCTGGGTTCGATCCACAGGTCGGGCAAAGTGTTGTTGGATTTTTCCATGTGGAATTTCTCAGTAGCAGCTCGGAATCTGGATTTGTGCCCGGTTGATGGCAATAGGCTCGCCCCCTATTACATGTGACTTAAACATAACGGCGAAATGAGGGTGTACTGTACATCTCTGCCAACCCTACGGGGAATACAGGCGTGATGTTATGTATAAATGAGGGCTCCGTTTATGTAACAGTCAAAGTCAAAGTCAAATAGTTTTTATTTCAAGTAGACCAGATCCCTGGTGCTTTCAAAAGGTCAACACTAGGGGCTCGGTTCCAAGTAGTAGGTCCTTTGGAGAAGAACCGGCAAGAAACTCCATAGACACTCTTTTAAAAAAGTAAATGTTTTGACAATTTTCATTGTAGTAATGTAAGAACAATGCAGATTAATGTACATGTGGTTAACAACATGAAAAGTAATGAGAAAGTTAGCCTTTTAAAACGATTGCCATAGCAGTTACGAGCTGACCAGTCCCAACAGACAGCACCCGTTCACGAGCATGACGCATACATCGGCGTCGCTCAGCTCAACCATGTTGCAGGGAACTCAACGACCCGATGCACAACGCCACCATCAGCAAGACATTTCAGTGAGCATGACAGACTCATACCGATAGACAATAGTCAAATATTAAGGATGAAAGCGTAACACTAGATGCTGCATGGTCCTCACATTTTACAGCCTTGCGTAGGTATTAACAGAATATTATTAATAATTAATAATTGCAATTAAATGTCAAACTAATATAAGCAAATATTAGCAATAAATAAATTAAATTAAATGTCAAAGAAAAGAAAACAATCAAAATTGGAAACATTAGATTAAAAAATAAGATAAAATAACATACTTATTGAGTCAAAAAAATAAAAAAATAATTACAATAAGTAGGCATTTGAATAATGTCCGTTTGTTCTGTTAGACGGTGCCAGAGGGTCGCAGTAGTTTTATTTTGATGTTCTGGTTATGGAAACTTGAAATGAATGCTTCTAAATTTCCTAAAAATATAACCAACGCCAACAAACTATTGGTAAAGTATTCATAAAATTGTTGGTATCAAACTACTAGAACAATTTTATTTACATGATCTCACAATCTCTTGGAACAAACAAATAAAGTTTCCCATAAAACAATCGTTCATCAGTTTAGTTTTGTGAATAAATAACGTAGACATAATATTTTGTCATAAATCCGAGCAACAGTCGACGACGGGATATCGAATGTTCCAGATCTAATAACATTATTATACTTACACAATAACATTGTGTTCAATACGTTCATAATTATTACAAAGAAATATTCTATCATTATGATAGTAGAGTAGTTACATACAATAGGTATAATAACAATCTGATAATTCTATTGAACAAAATATTAGATAATAATATAGAACATTAATTTCAGCATAATATGCCCATTACAACAGTAGATATATGTATAAGCTAAAGCAGTACCTCAACTTACTATAATCGCTTGAATTGACACACTCACACAGACACGCACTGTATACTGAGTATAATGCACTCTTTGTCATGACAGCCGTGACTGACTGTATTCCGATGATAACTTAGTAGTCTTGTTGCAGTGCGTGACTGTGTGAGTATGTCAATCCGGACGATTGTAAGTAATTGAAGTTCTGCGGGCCTGCGGACGGCGAGCGTTGGGTGGCTCGTCGTCCGATCAGAACCAGGCCCGGGTCGACGGCGCGTTGTGTTCCACGCGCGCCTCAAAGAAATGTCAGCATTGTAGACGGGGCCCGCTAGGGCCAGTGCCTGCCAGGGTTGCAGAATTTATTCGAAAGAGTTGCCGCGGCCCTGGAACGCAAAGGGCACTAGGAGGAACACGGATGGGTTTTAGTCAGTAAGAATCTGACACTCTCTTCCGCTCCGCTCAGAGAGGAAGAAGTCACATGATGACTTCCAAAACTTAAAAAAAAGGTAGGTAGTTGAAGTGCTGCTTTAGCTTATATAATTATACAACGTTATTTTTAGTATACAAGGTTAGTCAGAAAGGGGGTACTAATCCGAAAGCCACTTATAGTATCACTGAAGACTGTTTTATAGCATGTGTTAAAAAAATTAAATTCGTATGTTTTTATTTCCATACAAAAGTAAATAAATATTATTTATTTCAAAAACTCCGCAACCCTAATTTTGTTATAAGCCTATCGGTTCGGTGCGGCGCGGGCGGTAAAATACAAAGCGCCAGCTGTACCTACGTACCTACGACTGCCGCCGAAATCGTACCTGTTACTATGATACTGTGTATGTGTGCGTGTAGCGGAAGTTTTTGAACATAATTATGATTATTACCTAGAAACTTACCATTTCTGATGTCGACGCTTTCTCTGCCAACGAAAATGTCACACACGTGTCGTCTTAATTTTAAATCGAAACACAAGAAACACTTTGGTCATTAATGTTTTATGTAAGTACGTAGGTACCTAACCTACCTACGCATGGATGTATCCCCCGTATCACCACGGACACTACAAGAAGGGTTCAATTCCGAATGGAACAAGCACTTTCGGTTGTTAGTTTTATGAACTTACGTTACCTACAAATGAATCTATCACCACGGACACTACGAAAAGGGTTCATTTCCAATTGGAACACAAGAAGCACTATTGGTTATCACAAACAAAATAGGATCAATCTGCCGCCCTTATCGCGTGATGCACAAAGACGCGTGGCGATGTAGGTACCTACGGACGGATGCGATCGCATTACGTAACATCTATCTGCGGATTGTCTTTCATGCTCTCAAACGCAGATGTTACTCTTTACCCCATCTTGTTTTCATTGCTGTAGTCCGCAGCGTAACCCATACACTTCACGTGACCCCACAATAAGTCCAGCGGAATCAGGTCTGGTGAGCGAGGAGGCCAGGCTACAGGAACGCCACGTCCGATCTACATGGGGAACTGCTGATCCCAGTACGCTCTAGGGCTGCGAGCGAAAAGAAGCGAAGCGCCGGCGCCGCGCCGCTGTACTAGCTGGATCACAACACAATCCTCGAATACTAGACCGAAAACCTTTGCCTGACAATTCATGGCCTGTTGAGAGCACGGCATCACAACTATCGTTACACATCACCATGTTATAACACTCCTCATTTGGTACTCCGTCAACCTCCGTGTAAAAACAACAAAAATTAAAACACGACTCGCGTAAACAATCAAAATTATCGACTGTATTCCGGGAAGTGTTGCAAGCGACTAAGAAATCTTACCTACAATAATACAAGTAATATCGGATAAAATGTTTAGGCTATAACACTTTTAGAGATGTGCAACGTTATCCCAAAAACCTAATCCCGCGATATTCCGGAGAATTTGACAATGGATTCAAATTCAATAACTTTTTTTAAATTCCTTAAATTTTGTGTCTTTCTGTCACGGGGATCTATCACTACATCATAATAATATGGGATTCGAACACACATTTAAAGCCTAAGATCTTAGGTTAGCAATAGCATGCTGAAAAAACTGATTTATTTTAAGTTTAAGAGGATGGAACTTTAAATGCTCGCAAAGTTTTTATCAAAAAGGAAAATAACTTATGAAATACGGTCGAGTTCATGCGCTTTCAAAAGATAGTGCATAGGTACAGTTCCTAGTACCTACACACACGTTTATTACGTACGATAATAATCATTAATTTGTTAGTCTTACTAAATGACTGACAGACAGGTCTACGTACGTAACATGTACGCATTCCCAAAAAAACTTATAAAATTGAGTTTTGCACAACACTAAAGCGGCAAGCGGCCGGAACAAAGAGTCTAGTTGAATTTGCCGCTGGCGCCGCGGCGTCTCTTTGTCGGCGTTACAGACCACGTATTGCAGAAGCGACATCGTGCGGTAAGATTACTGGTCAATTTTGAAGGTTTGTTTTGTTCGGATTGTTTGTGATATTAACTTACTTATTGTACTGGCTGCAGATGCATCGGAATAGTTGTTAATGTAGAATAGAGCATAATAATAATTACGTGCTTTTGTGATCCAAGCCTTTGATAGACAAGTTGACGGTTCTTCATCTGTTATTACAGATATTCTAAGTAAGTAGGTACAGGGAACCTTAATTTCAGGTTAGTCAGTTGTTAATAATAATAAGCCGATAAAATATTAGTCTAACAGCGCTAACACGGCATATAAGAAATTATTCCAAAAATATAATATGTACAAATGTAACATTAGTCTCAGGAAAGAACGTTTAAACTTGCTGAAACAATTAAAGTCCTGCAATAAGGAATTAGATCTAAGTAGGCAATTGTATGATGTTGACACTGTAAACCTGCAGGAAGAGCTATTGCGCAGGGAAAACTTTTTAAAGGAAGTATACAATAAGTATGAACTGAGTCAACAAATGTTAAGTGAGCGCATGCAGGCGGCTGGTGAGCTGGTGGATTTAGTGAGGTACAATGCAGAAAGATATGAGTCTTTAACTAATAATCTCTCTTGTACTTGTGCCCGCTCCCCACCACCTCCCCAGCCCCAGTATGTTGCACCTTCAGACTTACCCGTAGTACCTCAACCAGTAGAAAATGTAAACATCAAGCCAAGTAGGACCATATTATACTCAGATAGATTAGGAATAGGCTTTGGATCATTGTTAAATAATTGTCTGAACCACAACATAATTAACCATTGTTACCATGACCTACATTTTAATGAAATTGTTAACAAAATATTAAACTCAAAACTGGACGAGCATAGCACTGTGGTTCTGCTAATAGGTAACAGCCTAAACATTAGAAAAAAGGACATAGTTAATGGTATCGGTGAACTTCTTAACCTAAAGATAGGTAAATTAATATTGTGTGCCTTGCCATATTCAGACTCTCTGTCTGAGCAAGAGAATAACTATATCTACAGTTTAAATAATTTAATGCACATGTTGACATGTCGTCATAGTGACTATTTATTGTATTTTGATACTAACAAGTTTGTTAGAGGTTTTGTTTTAACTCAGGAAGCTATGTTCCTGTCGAAGAAATGTCGACATTTATTAGCTACATTGATAGCTTTTATTATACACGCAGTTATTGGTAATTTAACTGAGACTAGGTTAAGTGATGAATCAGTATTAACTAGTTATTCTAATAATACTGTCATAGACTGTTTAAACTTTTAGTGCCGACAAAAGAGAAGCATAGTGATAATATTTTACTTTATCACCAAAATATTAATCGCTTCTCTGGCAAAATATTAGATGTGGAAATGTTAATAGATAAGTACCATATGGATATTTTATGTTTTTGTGAAACTTGGTTGAAACCACATAAAATGTTGTTCAATGTTAATAATTTTGCGGTTGCCAGTGCGTACAACAGAACTTCGTTAGGGGGCGGTACTTTAATTCTTTGTAATAGTTGTTTTAGACATAAGGAAAGAAAAGATATCACTGCCTGTTCTGTTGATCGCTTATGTGAGGTAGCATGTGCAGAGGTAGAGGGCCACACTATATTATGCGTTTATAGGCCACCCGCATCAAACTTGTCATCATTTTTGATCATAATGGAAGACATATTGAGAAAACTTTTTAGGAATAATAACTTAATTTTTGTTTGTGGTGACCTGAATATAGATTTTTTAATTGAGTCGCCGGAAAAATGTAAACTTGTGTCATTGTTTAAATGTTTTAATTTAAAGTATATTTTTAATGAAGCAACTAGAATAACTGCTACCTCAGCTTCATGTATAGACAATATTTTTACAAACTGTCAAATAAAAGACTCTTCTTTAATTAGTGGCGTTAGGTCTGATCATACAGGCCAACTAGTGTCCTTTCAGTTAAATAAGCAGCTTCAATTAGACAAAATCATTGAATTAAGACCACTAACTAAAAATAATTTGCAAAAATTTAATAATAATGTATTAACTAATCTTCCTACATCCTGCTCTAGTTCAAGGGACCCCAACATAAATTATTGTACATTGTTCGCTACAGTCTGCCAAGAATTTAACAACACATGTCCAGTCAAGAAACGTAAAATTAATTGTAAATCTAAATTTAGTGAATGGGCCACCCTAGGTATAAGAAAAAGTAGAGAAACTTTGTATAGTCTATATCATGAGAAATCATTGACATCTGATCAAGCTTTTCATAATTATGTAAGAAATTATTCAAAGATATTTAAGAGAGTCTGTACTCAAGCTAAATCTAGATTAATTTGTAACAAAATAGGTGCCTCTAATAATAAGATAAAAACTGTGTGGCAGGTAATAAATAAAGAAACCGGAAACACAAAAAAACGGGATAACGAACTAATTTTAAAATCAGATAATAAATTAATTACAGATAAGTCTGAAGTCGCTCAGACACTCGAAAACTTTTTCACGAATATCCCGATAGAGGTCACGAAATCCCTTGCTTCGTCCTCTTTACTAGCTGAATCCTTACTTAAACAGAATTTCTGTAAAGATATACCTATCTTTGAATTTAAGCACATTTCTGCTACCTCGATTATAAAAGCTTTTAAAAGTCTAAATATAAAAAATACTGAAGACTTATGGGGCATTTCTGTTAGGGTTCTTGGAGCTATCATTAACACCATTACACCTTTACTTACAGACATATTTAACCAATGTATAGATAGCGGTACATTTCCTGATTTGATGAAGCATAGTAAAGTAATACCAATCTTCAAATCAGGTTGCAAGAATAACCCCTCAAATTACAGACCCATTTCGGTGCTTCCAGCACTAAGTAAAATCTTTGAGAAAATCATGCTTGATCAGATGATGTCTCATTTTGACCAGAACGGGATATTGCATAGTCGCCAGTACGGTTTCACGAAAGGTAGGTCGACTACTGACGCAGGAGTGAAACTAGTCACTCATATTTTGGAATCCTGGGAGAGCTCTCAGGATGCTATTGGCATCTTCTGTGATCTCTCCAAGGCTTTTGACTGCGTTGACCACAACACCCTCATCTGTAAATTACACCACTACGGAATTCGTGGCCGAGCTGCTGACCTTGTTTTCTCCTATTTATCTAATAGACAGCAAAAAGTTGGTGCTAACGGTGCGATATCTTCGGGGTCTCTGGTTAAGATGGGCGTGCCTCAAGGCTCAATTCTTGGACCTTTTCTGTTTCTGACCTATATAAATGATCTACCCTATATGATGACCGACTTATCAGACATAATTTTATTTGCCGATGACACTTCCCTTATTTTTAAAATAGATAGAAAAGATAGGGACGTTTTACATGTTAACGAGAGCCTTACTGTTCTTTCTAAATGGTTTGCAGCCAATAATCTATTACTAAATGCAAACAAAACAAAATGCCTTAAGTTTTCACTACCAAATGTTCCCCAAGTAGGTCTAAATTTAATGCTTGAAGGCAATAATCTTAACACAATTAATGACACCGTATTTTTAGGTATAACTCTCGATTCAAAATTGCAGTGGGGTGCGCATATTACTGCCCTGTCGGCTAGGTTAAGTTCTGCTGCATACGCAGTTAGGAAAATTAGGCAGCTGACTGATGTAGCTACAGCTAGGTTAGTATACTTCGCATATTTCCACAGCATTATGTCCTACGGCATTCTGTTGTGGGGCTCAGCAGCTGACGTAGATTCTGTTTTTATTTTACAAAAGAGAGCAATCCGTGCAATCTACAATATGGGTTCCCGCGAGTCCCTTAGAAACGTGTTCAAAGATATTAATATACTTACCTTGCCGTCACACTATATCTTTGAAAATATTATGTATGTTCGGAAAAATTTGCATATGTTTAATGTTAGAAGCGATTTTCATGATAAAAATACACGTAATAAACATAAAATTGTGATTCCCAAATTTAGATTGAGTAAAACTAATAAGTCATTTCTTGGAAATGGCGTGCGTTTTTATAATAAGCTACCGAAATCTGTAACTGATCTTACCGAGGGAAAGTTTAAAGCCCATATTAAACGTGTCCTTATTCAAAAAGCATATTACAAGACTAAGGACTACGTTGACGATAAAGGTGTTTGGAAATAACTCCTTCTGCACATGTGGCTTCCCTGGTACCTCATTAACGTCGTATGTGTACCTATGTCTATTAACTAACCTGATTCGATTAGCTTTTTTTTTTTTTTTTTACTAACTTTACTCTCAAGATATCTTTATCTTATACAGTGATTTTCTTTGTAATGTGTTTTGATGACAATTAACCACGTCACTTGTTTTATATAGTTTAGCGTCCTTTTACCTTTTGTAAATGTGAGAGCTTTGTAGACTTGCTAGATGCCTGGATACCTAGTTAATTTGTAACCATATTTTTCATTTTGTTTTTTTGTGTGGTTCCTGCTCTTAAGTCTACTTTGGTCTCTCATATCTAAGTCATAACTGTACCCACTGAAATTGTTAAAGATATGGATTTTAAAAGAGTAACCATGGAGTTTCTTGCCGGTTCTTCTCCATAGGAAACGACTAATTGGAACCGTGCACCTAAATTCGACTTTTCATAAGCGCCTGTAATGGTTTATGTGAAATAAAAACTTTTGATTTTGATTTTGATTTTGATTTTGAACACAAAACACTCTGAGATGCAGAGCATTATTAGGTACAATACTATTGCGAACTGTCGTGTCTGCGCAATTTTTTTGTTCGTTTAAATTGCAACTTTGTAAGGTAATCTTACAAAGTTGCAATTGCGAGGGGAAAAGTCGGCCATTTTTATTTGTACCTATACTGTTTCGTGACCCGAAATATGACCTAAGATGTAAACACAGCTGATGATAGGGTTGTTGTAGCGTATTTTTAGTGAAATCTTTGAACAGCTATTTCTCTAAGTTAATTGATTTTTGGGGAAAGTTGTAGAACAAAAGTTGTCCATTATTATGGGTACTTTAACACCCTTTCGGATTAGTACCCCCTTTCTGACTAACCTTGTATACAAAAACCGAGACACCCCAACAAGATTTTCATCAGAACTGCTTGAATATGTGTTTTTTTTTTATAAATCTCCAAGTTACACCGTAGTTTATGTTGCGTTAAGTTCCCTAGTAAAGTGTGAAATGCCTGAGATGTGCTATGCAGGGGTTGTCTAATACACGGAAACTGACCAAGCGGGCCATCTCAAGCCTCAAGGTGTCTATTCCTGTCAACTGTTATGGGTAGAAACCTATGGAAACAAAAAAAATATGTCAATTGATTCTCCTAGTGATTCTGAACAAACTAGTTTCAGGTTTAGTATATACTGGAACTAAGCTTGTATACTGTAGACAAGCATTTAACCGCTAAGCTATTATTGCATTTTCAGTACCTACTTCTTATTATATTAATTAAGGCAAAACACTCAAAACATTTTCACGGCATTATTTTGTTCCCCTATGGCTGTGTGAACTGATTTAAATAAATCACGCCGTCTGTAATCATCACCATCAGCCCATAACGTCTACTGATTACGATAAAAGCTATAATAAATGGGTTGGCTCATACCTAACTGGAAAATACACTACTATAGTCTGACCCAAACCAATTTGAATAAAATGTAACCAATATTTTAGTGTTTTTAACAAAAAAAACTACAAACGGATAATACTGTTAGAAATAAATGTGATTTAAATTAAATAATACTTGCAATTTTAATTGCAGTTAAAATTAAAGTAGGTACTCAAAAAAAATGTTTACCTTTTTAGGGTTCCGTACCCAAAGGGTAAAACGGGACCCTATTACTAAGACTCCGCTGTCCGTCTGTCACCAGGCTGTATCTCATGAACCGTGATAGTTAGACAATTGAAACTTTCACAGATGATATATTTCTGTTGCCGCTATAACAACAAATACTAAAAAACAGAATAGATAATGGTACGGAACCCTTCGTGCGCGAGTCCGACTCGCACTTGGCCGGTTTTTTTCAATTCTTTCGGGCCAGTCTTTACAAGTAAACATCATCGACATTTTAAGACTTTTTAGTGCTCCGCTAACCCTCGATTTCTGAAAATCTGATCAACTCAAAAATTTACTAATCAGCTGTCAAATCTCCAGTGATACGATTGGTTGTTAGTGTATTGTCAACCAATCACAGCAGTTGTCATCAGATTTGACAACGGATTAAATGCTCAACCTTTCAGAAACCAGTAGTAAATGGTTCGCGGTTCTGAGTGAATAACTATGAATTCATTGAGCCGACACAATTGGTGCACAGGTGGGTGGAAGCCGTGGTCCTAATGTACGCCGCGGACCGCTGCCAGTCGGGTACCTCATGAATTTCTATTGTTGCCTTTACTACGAGGATTAAACTTTGAGTTTACTATTTTGTCAATTTTGTCTACAATTATTTTCACTTTCACATTTAAAAGATTAAAGTATGATGTAAAATAAATATCGGGTGTAAAAAGACCCTTCACGATAACGAAAACCACATATTCTACCCATCATTGGGATAATTTTTTTCTACCAGACCATAACTGGGAAACCATTGGTTTTGGAGATAGGTATTGAAGGTCAAAGTATACTTTTTTTTTTCCAAAAACGTATTCTAATTGATAATACTAAACTTTTTCCAAACAACCTTATCAAAATTTTCAATTTTTCCTCACAAATTACGCATTAGAGTTACAAAAACGCAACGAATATCAAACGCACACGACCGCCTTGGCTGAGCTGTATGGCCGCTGCACGCATGCAAACGCGCGGTATCGCCACAACCACACATTGCGCGCTACAAAAAAAAGCGTTTTTTTTATGCCTAAAAATAAAAGTCGTTTCCCAGCAATTATTTTTGGTCAATGTATTTTAGTTTGATGTAAGTACAGAGTGCGTAGATTTCGGCTATGTGATGGGTCTTTTTACACCCTGTAGATTAAGTGATTATAAATAATTATCAAGTCTCGAAATGGCCGAGATTTCGTTCCAATCCCAGAATATTCAACCTGTACCTACATTAATTTATCGGTTCGTTACCCCGGCGACGGGCGAGGCATCAAGACACCGAGTGCCGAGTTTTCGAGGCGCAAGGTATCGGCCCGAGGCGACGAGGCGAGGTGGCTACCTGTTGCCGCACCTCATTAACGAATTAACCCGCGACGATACTGCAGATGTTTTGGACATATGAAGTGTAATAGTGTAGATATTTGACTACTATTAAAAATGAACAACAATTTAGTATTATTTTGAAGAAAGTATAGAAAGAGTTACGGTATGTGAACAAAATATAAAAACGGTGCAAAAATAGAGGAGGTTACACGCTTTAAGAGTTTGTGGAGGGGGCATTTTCTGTCCTTGTCACACGAAACGGATATTGTACTGTACGATGTCAAGTCACTATGATTTTTTTATGGTATGACGTCATTTTTAAGTAGTGTTGTCTCTGTCTCGTGAACAATTTAAAATTGTTTATAACTTGGACATTTTATTGGTATTTTCACTGTTGCTTTATATTTTTGTAATCCTTACGAGATGTGTAACAAAAAAAATAGTAAACACCCTGTTGTAATGAATTACATGAGATGAGTTTAGTGAAATGGTGGACGATTTAGATTGTATGACAGGGATGTTAAAAAAGGTGTTAAAAAACAATTAGGTACTTTCTAGGTTGTTGTGTAAACAACAATAAAATCCAATAAAAATTGTTTAGTTTATTGTATATTACATAACATCACGCCTATATTCCACGAAGGGTTGAGCAGAGGTATATAATACACCCTCATTTCGTCGTTATGTTTAAGTCCCATGTAATAGGGGGCGAGTCTATTGCTAACAACCGGGCACAAATCCGACTCCGGAGTGCTCCTGACAATTTCCCAAACCCTAGTAACTCTTTGCCCGATCTAGTGATCGAACCCAGGACCTCACGGTCAGTAGTCGCGCTTACGACCACTAGACCAACGTAGCAGTCTTTCTCTTCACTACTTTATTGTACTTCAATAAAATACAGATTAGGAATTAAATCATGTAAATGATTCATACAATGGGCGGTCTTAGAGCCATGACGCACTGTCGATTGGTCGCCGGAGCACAGTCGCCCGGGCGACCGGCGACCAAGTGGGTAAACACCTATTTAAACTATAAAAACTCACAGTCGCCGTCGCCCAAGTCTCCGACGACCAGTTGACAGTGCGTAATGTCTCTTAGAGCCATTTTAATTTACTGGGCAATATCGATATCCTAAGGTTAAACAGGCTGTGAGACTTTTGTCAGGCTTCTGACTACCCGTAACGACTGTCATAGGTATGACACCCAGGACCGACGGTTTAACATGCTCTCCGAGGCACGGAGGGGTCTCAATGTGTAACGAACGGTTACCCATCCGCAGACTGACTGCAGCAAGCGCAGCTTAACCTTGCAAATCGGATGATCCGCTCGGTTGTTTATTAGCCACGAGCTCCTCAGACTGTTATATTAATCTTATAAGCACGTAGCAAATTAATTAACAGATGAGACAAATACACACAACAATCTAGATTAGGCTACTGACAGAACGAGTACTAGAGATCCGGCTCCTAGTTACCGATCCACTTCCCAGGCGATGGGAATTGAGCTCAATAGAAATACGTTATCGATTGTAGCGGGCATTACTGTATCCTGAAGTTAGGTTTCTTTACAGGCAAGTTAGCATCCTAATTGTCGGACGTGGAAGGTCTTTGAGGCTCTGAATCATTCAGAATCCTAGTAAGGATAGTGTAATTGCATTCAGGCTTTGACTGGCAATTCAGTACGCGCGGGGCGGCGAACGTGAGCCAACGCGTTTTATGATTGTAATTTAAAGTTATCTCCATTAATTAGATATTCAAATAATTTCTTCAGGCGATCTGGCTGACGATTTTTGGCCTCAATTTAACTAAGCATACATCTTCACGTATCCTTTGCATGTGAAGCAAAGCATCACAAACAAAGCCAGTACCTCATAGGACATAATAAGATAATCTCACTTGATAAGATTACATCCTCCAGATACTAACCAAAATCTATTTTATGACTAGCTTGCAGCTTGGAAAGGTGCTGGGATAAAGCTAGAGGTATAACAATAGATCATTGCCACTCGCAGTGACCAAGGGGCTTCTAAGAAGCCACCTCTTTCCCTAAATACTCGTACAATCTTTAGGCTGGACATCCACCAGAGCTGTGCGAGAAAAATGTGCGGTGCGAAAATGTGTAGCGAGGCTGTGAAACGATGTGACCCTTTCCACCAGAGCTGTGCGAGGAATGTGTAATGCGTAATGTGTTAATGTGTACAAATGATCATCTACCTCTTCCAAACACCATCTATTGACTGACTGGTAGGCGCATATTTTCAAATTCTCGCACACATTCCTAGCAACACATTCCTCGCAACACATTCCTCGTAACACATTCCTCGCAACACATCCCTCGCTCGCATTTCTCGCTTGTTTTGTATGAACAAAAACCTCGCTCCACTAAGCCCATATCCACCAGAGCTGCGCAGAGCGAAGCTAGGTAAATGAAGTCTATTGGTGCTTACAAAACACATTCCTCGCTACGCAGCTTAGCACAGTTCTGGTGGATGCTCAGCCTTACTTATATTATAAATGCGAAAGTAACTATGTCTGTCTGTTACCTCATCACGAGTAAACTACTGAACCGATTTTAATGAAACTTGGTACAGAGAACCTGGAGAAGGATATAGGCGACTTTTACCCCGAAAAACGCGGAATACGTGACAAACGACATACACGCGGGCGGAGCCGCGAGCGACCCCTAGTACTAAATAACAAAGTTTGGAGAAACTTGTTTCCCTTGAGGTGATTGAACCTGTGTAGCAGACTGCTGTTCCTGACCAGATTGTCACTATTCACATCTTAACTTCTTGTCAAATCAAAGAATATTTCAAACAGAAAATGCACTCACAATCCAAGCAACAAGGTCTGTGGACAACAAGGACGACGTCTGTGGTCTAGTGGTTCGAGTGTCGGACTGCTGATCACGAGGTCGTGGGTTCGATTCCCACACAACACAAATATTTATGTGATGAACATAAGTGTCTGTGTTGGTCTGGGTGTTTCTTATGTATTATAAGTATGTATTTACAAATAAAAAAGTATATAAGTATTATATCCATTGTCTAGTACCCATAGTACAAGCTCTGCTTTGTTTGGGACTAGATGGTACTGTGTAAAAAATGTCCAAAAAATGTTTATTTATTTAAGGACCAAAATAAACGCTTGTCCTTCTTTCCTCTAAATAACGAAGCAGTTTTCTTTTTCAGTTCTCCCCGCGACTCTGAACGTGCTGAGTGAACCATCTGCGTTACACATAGGACCGTACTCCGGTCAATGTATCTGTATTCAGTGCAATAGTTGCATTGAACGGAGATTTGTATCGTTGAGAAACGTTGAACGACTCAATCACAAATAAATGAGGTTGCTTCGAAGCGATCCTCACATTTGAAGGAAATGGAGCCTCAAACTGAATGCATTTACAGTAAATTACAGCTGAGTGGTATCTTTAAGGCAAACCGATATTGTATGCATTTTTTTCTATTTACGCAATGCTAGCTTGTCTCTGATAAACCTATATTAATTTGTCTCTGATAAATCTTATTACATTCACTTAATCGATCATTCATTCGTTCATGATTTAAAACTTAACGGAAGGCATTCGACAGTCTTGTTAGAGACATCGAGGTGTGAAGATCAAATAATACTAACTGTGTAATTTTGTATTAAATGTTTACACTTAAAGATACAAGTGTTAGTACAAATTAAATCATAAAGAATTGAATAATCGGAAATGTACCAAGTATAATATGGTTTGTCTCGTGTAGTGCCGTACTTACGGGTGTCGTAAAAGGCGACTAAGGGATTCACTAGAGGATGGGCAGCAGCGTCTCTGAGTACTTTAACAACCATACTGCGATCACCAACCCGCCTGCCAAGCTTGGCGATAGCAACCCCCCCCCCCCCCCGCAACATGGCTTGGAGGACGCCTATGTCCAGCAGTGGACGTCTTTCGGCTGAATGATGATGATGATAATATGGTTTATGTTGTATAATAAACATTTCTGTTTATACTGCAATGTCTGGTTTTCAATTATGGATCCTCATATTCTGAACTGGTGGCTAACAGCTACAATCTGCAGAGCCACTACTGGTACTTTGCTAAAATCTTCGTGAAAAGAATAGGAAGCACAGCTTACGTGGAGTGAATACATTAGTAATATTATTTATGTCAAACAAACCACACTCGGCGTCTCATATCAAGAGATAATAACACAAAGCACCAGAATTCTAAGAAAACCTTTATCCTGAAATAAGATGCGTAAACAGAATAAATACCTAGACAATTACTTTAACTTTTTTCTCCATCCAATGCGTTATATCGTATACGCTGTATTCAAACCATTTATACAGAAAATTCGTTGGAACGTAAAAACAAGTCATACTCGTAAAGATATTGTCGTCTTATTGTGGGGAGCGGCCTTGTGTATACTGGTGTTATGTGTAATAACAATATATATAATCAAATCGTTATTACATCAAAGATATTTTCTTTTCCACGGAAAATAATATAAACATTGTTTTGTCATTAGGCCAAGGTGTCGGAGCGCAGGAGCTGTCAAAATATAAATGTTAGCTGAATCTAAAGGTGTGTACGGACTGCGCGTTCCTGTGTACGCGTAAGGAACGCATAGTAATAGTATTTAGGTGCCTGTCTTAAGCCTTGTACGCACTAAGCGTTCCTGCGTACGCGTAACCGACCACGCTTACCAATGTACGCGCTATCCGTACACACCTTAACATATTTATCAACAGAATTATACAGGTTGTAAACAAATTCGTGTAATTTTTTTAAACCACGTGATCCCTGAACCCTCCTGATCCGTGAACTCTGCGCGGTATTTTGATTGACTGAAAATAAAACAAGAGAAAAAAAAGTTTAATTTGTTAGAACATTTTAGTGCCACTCATAAATTAATGGAAGCCCAGCAAGACAGCCGTATCGCTTCGCGCAGTTGATTAATTTGGAGAGCTAAAACACCTCACATTAACAACACCATGTTTCCTTTCTGGATTGTTTTTGCTGCATTCAGAAAAATCTCATGTAGTGTCAGTCTGTTTCAACTGCAGACCACGAGGTTTAAGGTGGATACAGATTTTGCGAGGTATGCGCCGCGAACGACGCACAACGAATGCCTCCACCTGAGGAATGCGTGTCGAAAAAATATACCAACATATGCTCGGGTCGAGCCATCCCGTGCGAAGCACAGAGCGTGCGAAGCAAATGCCTCGTTTGTCTGTCTTCATGTTTGTGGCGAGGCTTGTGCTACGCACAGGCGCAGTTTCGTTTTCTCAGTCGAGGCGTGGGTGGATATCGTACGCGGCGCACGCCTCGAACGTTCATGCGCGATTTCGTCCACAACTAATGTAATGCTCGCACTGAGGTGCTTTAATCTTGAAGCGTTTGCCGACATTCGTTGGTTCGCCCTCGCACGTGCGTAGCACATGCCTCGCCACGAATATGAAGGTACACACCTAGCGAGGCATACGTAGTGCGCCGTTAGCGGCGCATGCCTCGTAATGTATGTATCCACCTTTAAAGGAATTACACAAATTCAGATACATCCTGTATTTTTTTAAGTCAAATCAATACCTCAAGTGAAATCAAAATGGCACTTAAGAGGGTGCTCTCAAATGAGAGCTATTTATCAATGCGGACCTTAGTATTCCTTCGAGCACAAGGTCAAAATCTTTTCATTAAACCCTCGCTAGTACATGTACTCACGTTTTGGGACTTCTATAATAAACTCTCTAGAATCAGAGGAATTCCTGCGTGCTCCTTTAGAGGAATCCTTGGGACCATATAGGTACGCAAACACATAAAGACCCTGTTGGAGGAATTTCGGTCGCAGACATTGATATTCTCATTCACTCACTCTCGATAGTACGTAGTTGTTGGTGACATACATAGAATAAAAAGTCCAATTTTCAAAAAGAGATGATACGACAAAAATATTGTGACTCAGGAACTTTTTTTTTGTATTATAACTTTCGTGAGACAACTTCATATTTATGCTTAGTTACGGTTTACACGGTGTACGCGGGGCGAGGTCTCGAGTCGAAGTTCAGCTCATGATTAAGGGCTCCGTTTGGGTCCGAAACTAGTCGGGAAATCCCGAAAAATTCACGTGAGTAAACCGTAAGTAATCACAAAGTTAGTAACTTTCTTTGATTCTTAGTTAATCCAAGCCAATAGTCCTCAAAAAATTTCAAAAATAAACTATTCGCTTAGATTTCGATAACATATATTTTATATAGTGTGTCTCCAAAAGCTAAATTCAATCGCAATAGTTATTCCATTTCCTGAAAAAACTGGAGAAATAATTTCAAATACTTCTTAAAGTCTTAAAACAACATAAAAGCGAGCAAATTAATCAAATGGTGCACAACAAAGCAAAAACGAAAGACTTTTCTAGATCACTCGATAACGAGATGGATTGGAAATGGAATCCGTTCCACTAGCAGTTGTAGGAATTATTAAAACGTATCCTAAAGAGATAAATGTTTTTTTATCGTTTTTCCTAGCTTATTGTTGAGATGCGCTTATAGTGATACAAATCAAAAGAAACAGGAATTATACGGCAAATGCAGAAGATTATGAAGAGATAATTGCTACTGGAGGTTGTACTAAAACTCACTCTTATTTCTTTGTCGTTATGGGAAGTATTTCTTAAGAGAATATTATAAAAAACTTTAGTAAGTGTTAAGTATGATTACTAAATGCTTAGGCTTATTACACACGTACCACAAGAACACCTCAACCACAACCACTCAGCAACAAAAACACGTGGGCGGGCACTAATATGTATGGAAATTAATAGTTTAATTCACACGGACCACATTTTGTGTGGGCGATACTGACCACATCGCAACCACCAGCGACACCGCGCACTAGCGGCCGACGCAACGACACCGCACGCACGACTACGCTCTAGCCAAAACATGACCACATCGCAACTACTAGCGACAAATCAACCACATTGACGTTTTGTAGTTACCACAACGCAACTGCATGAAGCTCAAACACTATTCACATGTAACCACTGCTTGACCACTTTTTGTCGCTGCGATGTGGTGTGGTTATGGTACGTGTGAATTCTCCCTAACAGCGGTTACGCACTGCATCCGATCCGAATCCATGAAAATACGTTCCGAAGCAGCCATAGAACTATTTGTATGGTAATTTACGCACTACATCCGTCATCCGATTTCTATCCGTCATCCGTGAGTTTCTAATTCGGAAGAACAATTGACGGACCGAAGTAGCCGTAGTACTGTTTGTATGAACGCTTTTGCATTACCTCGGATTCAAATCAGACGCCAAACGGATATGCCAAAGATGGCCCCTGAATTGTTTGAATTTGAGTCAGAGATCGGAATAGTGCGTAGCAACATCCGAATTCGGTCCGAGATTTTTACTCTAGATCGCTATTTCCACGGATTCGGATCGGATGCAGTGCGTAAAGCAATATCCGAACACGGTCCGAATTTTTTTTATCCGTATTTTCACGGATTCGGATCGGATGCAGTGCGTAATCGCTCTAAGTCTTACAATAAGAATAAATAGAAGCGGTCGGCTCTTCTTAGAGACGCATATTCTGCAGATTTGTGAGTGGCTGATGCTTTCTTTGGAGGAGATTGATTGGGAGCGAAATTGATTCCTCTGTTGTGGGAGTCCGTGCCGCTGGAATTGTATAACGGTTCTCTGATGTCGTCATATTAAGAGGTACCTATGAGGCTTCCATAATCACCATAAGTTAACAAAACGTATGTGGCGACACCTATCACGCCACACGCGAACTACGCAAACCTGCAGCGGTGTAGCAGACAACAACGACAATAACCACAACTCTCAAAGTTGACGCCATGACAGATCCTAGATCGCGATATCAAAATCTTACACGTAGATAGTATACTTACAATACAACCGCCCAAAATCAACCGTTGGGCTTTCGGCTGGAGAACCTTCAGGTCTATCCAATAACTGCCCGGTTACGTAGAAACGAACCGAAAGGAACGTTTACAGAAGACCAAGAGTTTTTTTTTTTTAAACCGGCCAGGTACGAGTCGGACTCGCGCACGAAGGGTTCCGTACCATTATCTATAAAAACGGCAAAAAAATCATGTCTGTTGTATGGGAGCATCCCACAAATATTTATTTTATTCTGTTTTTTAGTATTTGTTGTTATAGCGGCAACAGAAATACATCATCTGTGAAAATTTCAACTGTCCAAATATCACGGTTCATGAGATACAGTCTGGTGACAGACGGACAGACAGACGGACAGCGGAGCCTTAGTAATAGGGTCCCGTTTTACCCTTTGGGTACGGAACCCTAAAAACAACCGTTGGATGGTAGTGGGAAGATCCTCCCTTTTTGTTAGAGGAATACCATACGCCGTTCCTCCACACAGTCATAAAAAAGACTAAAATCTCGCGCCCTGGATGCGTTTAAAGTCACGATTGGTACTAGCCTACCGTCTCGTATTGGATTAACCAACACGTCAGTCTAGGCGCCGCCTCATGCTCGCGCGCTTGTACGCACGGCTATAGATCAAGCTATACATCTCCAGTATAAGCTGATCTCGCATTGTATAGGATTTCTTTACAGTGAGAGGTCAGTGTAAACTGGAAATGTATAGCTTGATGTGTAGCAGTGTGTACACTTTTCTTCCAATTTTTTTTTAACTTTGCCCCACACTGATATTTCTCTTGTATCGTGGGTGCGTTTACAGACACAAATCTCACATACACAAACGCCCAGACCCGAAACAACCATCTGTAGGCCATACAAATTTTTGTTCCGTGTGGGAATCGAACCCACGACCCGTAGCGCACAAGCCAATCGCTTAGCCACTGCACCAAACGTGTCGTCATTAATATTAAATTATAAATAATAATATAAAAATTAATTATTATTAAATAAATAACTGCCATACCTAAGTACCATCCCTGGTGCATCCGTGGGCGACAGCGTTGTGGGCTGAGGAGGGAAGTAGGTATTTATGAAGCCCTTTTAGGGCGCGCACAAAGGAGTTTCGCTTCTATTATTCTTCTTGGTCTTCTATTATTTATTCTAATGGTCTAATGTCGGTAAAAGGACTAGCAGTCAGAGCCACTGGCGGCGATACAACGCGCTTTAAAAACGATAAACAACAAAATAAATAGTCTCACAAATGAAGAGGTAAAAGCTTTCCATTAGAGATGGGCGGTTACCTTAAATGTCCGCAGTACCCGAAACAAAGAGATATCCGAATAACATTTTTATGTTGTTAGTAAAAAGTTATGTTTATTGATACAAACCAAATCTTGGCAATAAGCCGAAGCGAAATGAGTACAAAGAAATACAAATCATAGTGAACACTGCTTTTTTTTGCTTGTAACAATGCGGGTACATTAACAAAATGTCATGTTTCACACTCCTTTGTTTATTCGTAAATTAAAATGGCCATGGTTTTATTTTTAAGCATTCATTTTTGTAGTGGATCTTAACATGCTCTGCTGGGTAAAATATCTACAAACGTTATTGGAAAACAAATAAGAAAAGATGTTTATATTTTGGTATATTACATAACATAACATCACGCCTGTATTCTCCGAAGGATTGGGCAGAGGTATATAATATAATACAGACTCATTTCACCGTTATGTTTTAGCCCCATATAATAGGGGGCGAGCCTGTTGCTATCATCGGCCACAAATCCAAACTTTGGGCTGCTACTCAGAAATTTTACACGTAAAAACCCAATAATACTTTGCCCGACCTGGGGATCGAACCTAGGACCTCACGCTCAGCAGTCACGCTTCCAACCACTAGACCAACGAGGCACTCGACGATGTGGTATTTAACTCCTTCTTAATATTCAAGGTTATATAGGTATTAAAAAGGCATACTATAAGATAAACGACTATGTTGACGATAGGGACGTGTGGCGCTAGTTCTTTTCTGCACATGTGGCTTCCCTGGTAAGCAATAGTTTTTAGATATAGGTTTATGTACCTATGTATCTATATTAGTTAGATACGATTATGATTTAACCCAATTCATACAGAATTGATTTATATACTTTATCTTTAATTTGTTTTTACCTGTAATTGCATAATTTATTTGTAAAAAATATGATGATTTTCGTTGTATAGAGTCAATTAATTTATTCACTTGACAGACATATCTGTGTTGCTGGGGAGTTTGTTGCGCCGTTTCTTCTTCACAGCAAAAACACTAGGAAGCGGTGAAGGGAGGGCTTTTTGTGGGATGTCTATAATATTGTAAAACGAACGTTCAAAAAGAACTAAGTAATTCTAGTCTATTTTGAATAAATGAGTTTTGAGTTTGAGTTGAGTTTGAGTTACAACAAAGGCTCGAACTTAATTTTTAATAATCTGTGATCAGATATCGGCAAAGCAAACTATTTTGAAGGAACAAAGTAAGAGAGATGTGTCATAAAAAACTCAAAAATCTGACGTCATCATATCCGAATAAACACATGTCTCAGTCCCATCACTATTATATATCCGCGACTTGCGCTAAGAACGTTTTACTATAAAGAAACTGCTTTGACTGTTTTTCCTAGATACAAGATGTACTAAACTATCATTTAAAAGAAATTCTAAGTAAAAGATGACAAAGGCAATACTCTTGTCTCTGCATCAGTATTATCTTAAAAGAAATTCAAGGTTTTTTTTTCCTTCTTTTCTCTCTACTTCTATAATTCTTAAAGGACTTTATGGGAGGAAGTTGCTTGTGCTTCTTTTTATTAATTCTATGAATTCCTTGTAATGCTATTTAATTTCATTTATAAAGAAAAAAAATCAGTTCGACGAGCTCATGTTAAGGACCCCTTTTGGGTCCAAAACTAGTCGAATAATCCCGAAAAAATGCACATGAGTAAACCGTAATTAATCATAAACTTCAAATAAGTTTTTAAAAAGTATTTCCTTACCGCAGAGTGTACTGTTCCAAAGTGAAAAATTATGTCAGTTATCAAAGCCAGCCCTCTTGTATTAATAAGTTTCTTTTATTTTCAAACTATAATCAAATTATTGTAATGACTAAAAATTAAACTATCAGTTTTCCAGGTAGATATATCTCATAAAGAATTCTGCTTATAATCGTAATTAGCACAAAAATCTAGTTTGTACCACATAATTACCAGTAACTAACGGTGCCGCTGTTATTAGTCAGTCAACAAAGCCCATAAGCTCCTCACGACGGATGACATCCACTGTTAAACACAAGCCTGCCTAACAAACTGACAGCCATGACAGTTTGGGATGAAACTGACAGAATTATAAGTACGGGTAGCAGGTGACTTAATTATTATTCCATTCGACTTTACAAAGGTGTCAAACTACTTATTTCACTGGAGTGAGTACGGGTTTAGTATAAAATGTGCACGCAAACAGTTGACTTCGAGGGTACAGTCCACTTCTTTACACTCAAGACGACAACATATCAAGTTAGGATGTCAGCATTACAAAATAATAATTAGTCAACATGTCAGTCAAAACTTTGGGGTGCATGAAAAGAGCCTCCACGAGTGACGATACTTAAATACGTCCGGCGCACCCTGGGTAGTCAGCTCCGCTACCAACCTTGCTGACTGACTAATTTTTACACCACAGCATGAGCTATTTTCGTATAGCTCGTGCTAACACGAGAGAAGAAGAAGTCAAAACTTGACAAAGGCCTTAAATAGGATGCATTAAAAAGTTTTCACGCGACTTTCGGCGTACTCTGGACAGTCAGCCGTGCCATACGCATCTTGCTGACATCATTTAATCACGGCATGAGCTATTTTCGTATTACTCATGTCGACAAAAAAGAAGACAAGTTAGGCCTGAATTACACAGAAGCGGCATATGGCGCAGGCACGGCGCAGGCGCGTCACTTTCATACATTTTTCGTGCCATTTATTTTTTTTTCGCACAAAATGTATGAAAGCGACGCGCCTGCGCCTTATGCCGTTTCTGTGTAATTCACGCTTTACACATACACATCTTTGCAAAAATGCTCCTTTTATAAGGCGGTCAGTAATAAAAACAAAAAAAACGACATTAAAACGATTATTTCTGAAGTCAGTTTAGTAAGTTTTAGCAACTTGTGTGAGAACACAAAGTATTCCAACATCGTTGAAATAATTTGACTGCAATTAAGTTGAGCATTTAAACAAGTTTAAAAATTCATTAAAAAATCCCAACTTTTATAATCTGTATGAATTTGAAGCGTGCGCCGGTGAACTATGTTGTCAGGAGTTCAACAACTAGTTAGGAAATTGTTTTTCGTCTCCCTTTGACGACAAAAAGTATTTTTGTAAAACTCCAATATACACATTCCTGACATTTTCATGTACCGTAGTACCTTCTCTCTAGTAAGGTTCACTGTGTTCTTTTTATTTCTTTAAGGTAGTAGTAGGCTTGTGTCTCGTGTAAGTAGTGCCGGACTTAAAGAATAGCATGGGTGTCGTAAAAGTCGACTAAGGGATTCACTAGAGGATGGGCAGCAGCGTTCTCTGAGTACTTTAACAACCTTATTGCGATCGCCAACCCGCCTGCCAAGCGTGGCGATTACGGTGTGGCGGCATCTATCTCGCCACATGCGAACTAGCGAACTATCCTACATCGCGCAATCAAGATTTAACACGCAGATAGTATATATACAACCTCCCAACATCAACCGTTGGGCAGTAGCCCGCCAGGCACAAGACTCCGCCTGGTTGGAGGATCCTCCCTTTGGTTGGAGGAACACCACACCAAGTTTCTCCACATTGGTGACCCCGACGTGATCGTCACAGACAGTGTTTCCACACTGGTGACGTCACACACAACCTTCGCAGCCTCGGCAGCCACATCATCACTCCCTCAGCAGCTCAGCATTCAATCGAGCAGCAAGCAGCGAGTCCCACAGCCAGCCAGCATCCTCGGCTTCAACGGGTGATGTGACCACTAGCCTGCAGCGAACGCGCAAGCCTGGTCACGACCCTCAGCCCACTCCAGCATCATGGCGCATCATACTGCACTTCGGCCGGTCAACTAGCAGAGGCACTTCTCTCCTGGTCGACGCAGTCCACAGCCACCACTCACCGCTCACAGTTTCGACTCAAAGGAACTCTTCACTGGCCCTGGCAAGTTCTCAAGTCTCAACGACCGCTGACTCATCAAGACGATCGACCTCCGGTCTCAGGGGGGGAGTGATGTGGCGGCATCTATCTCGCCACATGCGAACTAGCGAACTATCCTACATCGCGCAATCAAGATTTAACACGCAGATAGTATATATACAACCTCCCAACATCAACTGGTGGGCAGTAGCCCGCCAGGCACAAGACTCCGCCTGGTTGGAGGATCCTCCCTTTGGTTGGAGGAACACCACACCAAGTTTCTCCACAACGGCAACCCCCCTTTTTGGGAAGGCCTATGTCCAGCAGTGGACGTCTTACGGCTGAATGATGATGATGAGGCTTGTAGTAAAGCATGGTAGTACCTAATACTTAAACTCTGCCGTTCATCTCTCCTCAAGAGAAAAATACATACATAACATCACGCCTGTATTCCCCGAAGAGTTGGACAGAGGTGTATTGAACTATCGGTACTCACACATGCCGTGAAGCAGTGATAGCCTAGCGCTGGAACGCTTGCCTCTTCTGCAGGAGGGTCTTAGTATGATCCAGGCCCGCACTTCTAATTTTTAGACTTTATTTGCAGATCATATCGTAAAGAAACCTGAACACCTGAGAAGGCTCGGAACAGTTCTCGGCACCAGGCCAGCGAAAAGAACTAAGGCCAAAATCCTTCTCTTTGTGAGGAGAGACCCGTGCCTAGCAGTAGGACGGTAATGGCTGATGAATTTAATCCGTGTAAACATTAGACTGATTGAACAATCGAAGGAAAACCAAACACATGCATAACTAGAAGCCAAAACTGTCAAGAATTATTTAAAAAACACATTAATCACCTAAATTTGTAAAACTTTTTAAACTAAAACCATCTGTAACATACAGGTAATAATTTAAACAGCCCTTTGTACACCACCCCTTAGTTAACAAATTACAAAAAGGCGAGTGATCGTGTTAATTAGTCCGCTACCTTGCAGTGCACTCTTTACATGAAGAGATGACATAAAAGAAGGATTACTACGAGGATTACAAGTGGAGGACAGACAATTTATCTGTTGAGGTTGGAGAGAGATGGATAATTTGATCTGTCTGAGGAGATAATTGTCTTTATAAACTTAATTTTAAGATTTTAACTAAGAGACTAAAATATTTATCTTTAATCAAAATTTCAGAATAGCGGAGTAATATCAATATTACGATGTAACTAAGGATCCCGATAATTGGTACAGTCAGCTGAAAAACTGTCGGGAACCGAACGAAGCGCTTTGATTCCACTTTCATTGTGAAAACCGCCAAACAGTGGAATGCGCTGCCTGAGTGTGTGTTCCCCGACAGCTACAATTTGGGTGTCTTCAAGTCACGAGTGAATCGGTTTCTTCTAGACAAGCGTGCTCCATCGCAGACCGCATCATCGCTTAACATCAGGCGAGATGGCGGTCAAATGCAGGCCTAGAATCAAATAACTTAATTAAAAAAATGTGTTCACTCAGCGAAATTAAAAGAAGAATTTAAGAAAAAATTGTGATTTAAACATTTTAATACATTATGTCATCTTCTGATCGTAGAAATGGGAAGGAACATCATGATGTGACTGGGTATTTCATAAAACAGCGGCATTTCATGATAAATCTAACTAATACCAGTCATAAATATCGTTCAATGCCACGCGTTTGATGATTTTCCAGATCATAGCTGGGTACATATTTATCGATTCTGTTGGGTGTTTAATTGAACTATGTATAATAAATAAAATACAAAGGGATCTTTTACTTTACATTGAATAATATTCCAACATTTTAAGTGAGGGTTAGGTAGGATCTCGATCCCGAGATAACTCGATCCTGACAACTCAACCCTATGAAAACTCGATTCCGACAATACAACCCAGACAACTCGACCCCGACAACTCGACCCTTTGTCACCTCGACCCCGTCAACTTGACCCCAACAAGTCTATACTGTCTGGTCGACGCCGACAAGATGACCCTTGACAACTTGACCCTAACATCTTGACCCCGAGCACTTGACCCTGACATCTTGAAATCAAAATAGCGACACCGGGACAACATGACCTCGACAAATTGACCCTGATAAGACGACCTCGTCAAATCGCTCTCGTTAAATCTCCCCCTATGACAACACGACCCTGATAACTTGACCCCGACAACTCGACCACGACAAGACGACACCTACAACTTGACCCTGACAAGTCTACCCTGAATAGTCGACCCCAACAACCTGACAACCCCAGCAATCTGACCCCGACACCTTGAACCTGACACTCTGACCCCGACAAAGCGACACCGAGACAGCACGACCCTGACAACTCGATCCTGACAAATCTCCACCAAGACAACTCAACCCCGAATACTTGACCCCGACGAGGCGACCCTGACAAAGCAAACCCGTCAAATTGCTCGCGATTAATCGCCCCCGACACTTCGACCCTACAATAACACGACCCCGATAACGTGACCCCGACAGTTAGCCTCCGTGACAGCTCGACCCCGACAATTAAACTCGGGCAAATCGCCATTGTGACAACTCGCCACTATGACGACTCGACCCTGTGAAAACTCTCCCCTATGACGACTCAACACAACTCAATCCTGACAAGTCGATCCCGACAAATTGATCCCGACAAATCGATCCCGACAAATCGATCCCGACAAATCGATCCCGACAAATCGATCCTGACATCTTGACCCTGACAACTGGAGTCCGACAGCTTGACCCCTACAAGTCGGCCCCAAGACAACACGACCCCGACAACTTGGCACCAACAAGTCTACCTTAGCTAGTTGACCCCGACAAACCGACCTCGACAATTTCACCTAAACAAGTCGACCCCGACAAATCGTCACCAACAACTCGCCCCTATGACTCCACCCCCACCTCTCGATATACACTTGACGATACAGTTATGCAAAAATGACTTAAAATTATATGCGACCCAATATGGACCCGGTTAAAATAACTATTGTCACCATGTCGAGTTGTCGGGGTTGATAATGGGGTCATTATGGTTGAAACATAATTACCCCATTACTATCGTAATGTCGGGCAGGGGCCTCCTTTCAAAATGAGCAGGATGGTAAGCCTTTACTTAGTCTACCACGCAGGTTTGGGGCGGGTTGGCGTACTACACACATTATCTTAGGTTATGTAAACGATGCATTAGTAGTTGTCACTCAGTACATAAAATAGGATCAGCTTCTATTCACTCTCACTTGCAATTATACTAATACTTATCACTTATTCAGTATGTTTACACGTAAGGTTAGTATAAGTGACAAGTACTGTTATCGCTAGTGGGTAACACTGGGCAATGTTGATAAAGGGAGGTAGTCGTCGACATGGATGAACGCACCCGAGGTTATAAAAGCGGCGGTCATTCGACGAAGCGGGAGCATTCCGTGTTGATCAGCTGACGAAGTCTGACCTTTTATATCTGACTAGCTTGTCCTTATTTTATGATTGTCGGCGCATCAGCCGCTACAGGCGACACCGGGGGCTGCGCCGGGCTCGTTGCCCCGACCCCGGCGCAGCCCCCGGTGTCGCCTGTAGCGGCTGATGCGCCGACATATTCCCCGGGTTGAAGGGACGTCTTCAATCTTCGACTGGAAGGGGGCAGATGCAGTTGAAGGCACGACGAATGGTGCCCCTCTTCGTCTTCAACTCAGCCACTCTCGTTACTCCGTCTACGCCGGGATATGTCTTTACGACACGACCCAGGGACCAGAGCAGAGGTGGCGCTGTTTTGTCCTTGATCAGGACTAAGGACCCCGGCTTCACTTCGCCTCTGGAATGAAACCACTTCGATTTTGCCTGCAGCAGAGAAGTGTACTCATTATGAAATCTGCTCCAGAAATGCTGCCTGATGAGCTGGATTCTTTTCCACCGATCCAGCCGTGTGATGCCAGCTTCAGTCATCTGAGGGTATGGTACAGATAAGAGTGATCGTCCAGTTAGGAAGTGAAAGGGAGTAAGTGCCGAAAAATCGTTGGGGTCTGAAGAGAAAGGAGTAAGAGGGCGTGAATTTAATACCGCCTCTATGTGAGTGAGACAAGTAGTCATCTCCTCAAAGGTGAAATGGGTGAGATGCAGTAACCTTTTTAAATGATGCTTACAGGATTTCACAGCAGCTTCAGCCAATGAATTAAAATGAGGACTGTAAGCAGGCGTAAAAATAAATTCGATACCCTGCTGCGCTATTTCAGATGCAACATTCGATGATTGCAAGAACCTATACATTTCATTTGATGCGCCTACGAAGTTTGTTCCGTTATCGGACGTGATGCTTCGAGGCTTCCCTCGACGCGCCACGAAACGATTTAGAGCGGCCATGTAAGCCTCAGAAGTGAGGTCGGAGACGAGCTCCAAATGTACGGCTTTTACTGCCGCGCAAACAAAGATGCACATATAAGATTTTGTTAGTTTGCATCCACGGCCTTTACGATTGGCCACCAGTACTGGCCCCGCGTAGTCAACATAAGAGTTTAAAAATGGAAATTCAAGGTGAGTTCTTGAATTAGGTAATTGACCCATTATAGGCTGTACGTTTTGAGCCTTGTGTCTGAAACATTTAAGACATTTATTCACGACAAATCTAGCCAAGTTTCTACCACCGAGAGGCCAATAGGTCTGTCGAATATGTGATAGTAACAACTGCGGACCAGCATGTACAAGCTTTAAATGTTGCATTTGAAATATAAGTTTAGTGAGTATGTGTTTACTGCATATCACTACAGGATGTTTGACGCTATACTCGTATGGGGAGTTATCAAGCCTGCCACCCACACGAATGAGGTTATGTTTATCAATAAATGGAGTCAATGGAAGCAATTTACTCTTGCGTGGCAATTTCTGTCCAGACTTTAAAAGATTATACTCCTCAGAAAACATTTCAAGTTGTGAATAATGTATAATTAAATTTAATGAATTTTCAAGTTCTGTTGTAGAAAGATTGCCACTTAATTTATGTTTATTTTTTAAATTGTAAATAAATCTTTGTACATATGTAAATACCTTTTGTATTTTTGTTAGGCTAGAATACTTTTCTAATAGATGACGTATGATTGATGAATGAATGGTTACGCATGAATGAACATGATATGAATGATTTTCACTACTACCACTACTAATGAAATGAGTCACTACTTCCGGTAAATTATCTTTCCCTGTGTTAGGCATTTTGGGCCACTCATTTTCGTTATGCCATAAAAATGTGGGTCCGGACCACCAGAGAGGTGTATCCTTAATAACATCGGCCCTAAGACCACGGGAAACAAGATCCGCCGGGTTGTCCTTCGACGGTACGTAGCTCCAGGTGTGACCATGAGTACTTTCCTGTATCTCATTTACTCTATTTTTAACAAATGGCTTTAATTGGGTAGGGTTAGTAGCGAGCCAACCCAAAACTATGGTGGAGTCACACCAGAATCTACATTTGTGAATAGGTATTGAAAGTGATTCCTGAACCTTAGTACACAGCCTTGCACCCAACAAAGCTCCACAAAGTTCAAGTCTCGGTATCGTCGTAGGTTTGATGGGCGCTACACGATTTCTAGAAACTAGAAGTTGTACGCCTATAGATCCACTGCTATTACAAGACCGAATGTATACACAAGTGCCATACGCCCTCTCGGACGCATCGGTAAAGACATGTACTTCATGCGTAATAGAGTCTTCATGCAAAACCCAACGAGGAATTTTTATATTGTTCAAAGATGTAATAGTTCTTTCAAATGTAGACCAAAGGTTTCTGATCTCGAGCGATACGTTGTCATCCCAGTCATATTTTTCTAGCCATAGACGCTGCATGACGATTTTAGCTTCGACGACGCACGGACCTACGAGGCCCAGTGGGTCAAAGATTTGACTGATAACAGAAAGGACATGACGCTTAGTGACTTTCGTAGTAGGCGTGATATTAATAGTGTAAGTAAGCGAATCTGAATCACAAACCCAGTTAAGACCTAGCGTTTTAGATTGAGAAGGGTTTGTCCCTTGCTCAAATAAATGCAATGTGGTTTGTGACTCATTCCTATTTGTAATCTGGTTAAGTATATCAGGATGATTTGATCGCCATTTGCGTAAATTAAATTTAGCAGAAGATAAAACAGATTGTACCTTTTCTGAAATTTCTACAGTCTCAGCTATGGTATCTCCTCCACTAAGAAAGTCATCAACGTAAAAGTCACGTCTTATGGCGCATTGAACACGATTGTCCTCAATGTTATCAGCCAAACTTACAAGACACTTAGTGGCTAAATAGGGAGCAGAAGCAGTACCATAGGTAACCGTATTTAAAGTGTAGGTTCTAAGAGGTTCTGATGGATCAAATCGGAAAATAATTTTTTGAAGCGGTCGTTGTACTGGACTTAGTTCAATGGCTCGGTACATTTTTTCCACGTCACCTGAGACCACGTACCTGTGTTGACGAAAACGTGTTAAAATTGAAAACAGATCGTCTTGTACTACGGGACCAACCATCTGTATGTTGTTCAGAGACACCCCTGAACTAGTAGCGGCTGATGCGTCGAAAACTACGCGTAGCTGTGTAGTGGTGCTAGAATTACGAATAACTCCATGATGAGGAATGTAATATTTAGACATGGAGTTTTCAGGCGAAGCAGTATTACCTAAGTCTAACGTCATATGACCTAAGCGCTCATATTCCCTCATGAACTCATAATATTTGTTTTTAAACAAAGGATCACGAATGAATCGTCGTTCTAGGGATAAAAAACGATTTCTTGCAGTAACATAAGAATTACCTAATGAACTAGGATCTCCTTTTAATGGCATCGTGACTACGAAGCCCCCGTCATTATTACGGACGGTGGTTTGAGCGAAAAGCTGCTCACACATTCTTTCTTCAAGTGAATGTAAATGTGTTGATGACACGTTGTCTAGCTCCCAAAATTTTGTAAGGTCAGGAGTGACATTAGAATGATGGCAAAAATGATTGGAGAAAAAACTAGATTGATGCGAAATACTACCCGAGACTAACCATCCAAATTTGGTTTCACATAATTTAGGTAGATTTCTTCCTAAATCTATCGTTTTATTGCCTATGACATTCCAGAAAATTTCAGCCCCTACCAGGATATCTACGACCGACGGAACGTTAAAGTTCGGGTCTGCAAGTTTAAGACCTGAAGGAATAGGGACGTCATTAATATGTACGAATGAAGACGGTAGAACCTTTGTGATTTCAGGCAAAATAAGACACTCGATATCGACAGTAAAGGCACAGCATAAAGACTCTATTGTGAGGTTACAAGACTGTGTACTGGTGGAAATGTGATTATTAATACCCGTTACCTTGGTGCTCGTCCCGCGTCGTAACAAACCCAGCTTCTCCGATAAGCTCCGCGTTATAAAGTTTGCCGTACTACCGTTGTCCAGCAATAGGCGCGCAATGTACTTCTTACCCGTCACGCCAGTCACGTTCACCATAGCTGTGGACAGTAAAACATGCGCAGAAGTAGCAAGCTGCAAGGAATTTGCCGAAAGCACAACATTTGAAGTAGAAGGCGAAGTAAGAGGCAAAGCAGAAGGCAATGGATTGAAAACTGGTTTGGGTTCATTTGATTCTAAATGCAAAAGCGTATTGTGCTTTGTTTTGCAATATTTGCAATGTGAAAATTTACACTTCTTAGAAGAGTGCCCAAAGCGTAAGCAGTTGATGCAAACATTAAATTCATTTGCCTTTTGAATACGATTTTCTATAGACAAGCTTCTAAAAGATTCGCATTTATATAATGTATGGGCTTGAGAGCAAAGCGGACATTTAAAAATTTTGTTATTGTTTATTTTTTTATTTGTTTGATTAGGTTTATCATTAGTTTTACTTGAATGGCTATTATTTAATGCAACAATGGTAGCAGTCTCAGAAGAATTAGACTCAGCTGATTCCAACCAGTCCGCTTTCCTGCTTAAAAAGGAACAGAATTGTGTTAAAGTAGGATCATCATTCAATATATTGTTCCTATGTTCTTCCCAATCACGACTAGTCACCAAATCTAATTTTTTAGACATAAAATAAATTATTATGGAGTCCCAATATTGAGTGGGCTGTTTTAATGTTGTTAGTGCCCTGAAATTTTTATTAATAATATCAACAAGATTTCTTATTGAGATACTTGACTCAGTTGCGATTGGTTCGACATCAAATAAAGCCTGGAAATGATTTTTAACAAGAAGACGGTTGTTGTTGTACCTGTCACACAACAAGTCCCACGCAATTTTATAATGATCACTTTTAAAATCTATGTTTTTAATAATTAAAGCTGCATTTCCCTGCAGTGAAGCTCTCAGGTAGTGGAACTTATTTATGTCATTAATGCTAGTATTATCGTGAATCAATGACCCAAATGTATCTCTGAACTCAAGCCAGCATTGGTAGTTCCCATCGAAATGTGGCAAATCTATTTTAGGCAAACGAACAAAACTATTTTTAAATGAATTATGTGCACCTGAGTCCGCATCTTTGAAGCCTGCCTCCGACCCAACAGCGGTGGACGAGGCACCGAGCAGGCTGCGCGTGAGAGCCACCAGACTGAAGAACTGACGGTCAAAGTCCTCACGCTCAGTAAATGCAGACGCGGCATCATCGGCAAGCACTTCTATTTGTGTCTGAAAGTCATCAAATTCGCTGTGTAAGGTCTCGAATTTATTAAAACGTTCCTGCAAGTCTAAAAGTTGCAGCTCAGATATTACGGAACTACTTTTAACTAATGTTAAATAGTTGCTGTAAATCGTAAGCTTTGATTTTATCGAGCTGCGTTTCTTGATGAGTGTTTTTAAGTTATCTGCCATTATAAAAGCAAATTAAAACAAGCCGAACAAATACTAATGATCTTAGTTTATAAAAAACTGCAAAACAGCTGCGCGATAACAAAAGAGGATCGTGAATCAGTGTCAAGGTCAAAGTCTCGAACACCTGTTTAACGTAGCTAATTAGCAAGCGTGATTTGCAATTAAATATTAATATGTATACTAGCAGCACAATAGAAAACAATAAGAATGCACTAATAAGAAGCACAGAATTAACTAAAGGACTACTTATTAAGGAAAGTTCTAGAAGTTTCGAGAACGATTTTTTCGGCAAGCTATGAAGAAAGGAAAATAACTAATTGGAACGGACTCACTCAAATACAGTATTAATACTCCCAAGGAATGACTTCAACTTCCACGATGACGAAGTAATCTGCTGCGGGAACGACTTCTTTGCTCCAATCTGCTTCGTAATGCGCGCGCGCGGTCAAAGTCCGCACGGCTCGCACAAAGGATCGATGACGTTGGCGATGATAATTACAGCAGAACTGGTATATTATAGCGCAATCGAAGGACCAATGATTAGGCTCTGTCGGGACTTTATAAGTAAAACAGAGAACTGTATAAATTTTAGGTTTAATACCGTTATTACAATCGTCAAGTTTAGATACAAATTGATGCAAAGAAATGCCCGTAGTCGTTCGCGGTAATGAACGGAGTTGCGGACCGGCGCGGCGGCGGTGCGTGTGCGGCCGGGCTCGTTGCCCCGACCCCGGCGCAGCCCCCGGTGTCGCCTGTAGCGGCTGATGCGCCGACAATGATCTTGTAATAATTGTGTAAAGTAATATATTGTGATCTAGTTTATGTTACTAATACTAACCCAAATACAAGTACTCTCAGTGGTGGAGAGTCTATGTTGGTTTTATTTACTGTGTTTACCTTGCTCGCAATCCTGACATACCGATATTAGCTATAACTGTAATGATAGAATCACTCCTGAACGATTATGTTGTTGTGTCATTTACATCAGAAGTGGAACAAGAAAAAACCAGTTCACATTATGATTGTATACCCACATGTAAATTATTTGCTTTGTAAAAATCCCCTGTAGACGGACTGACAAAAACTTGATTATTAGATTGATATTACAATGGTGAGAAATGTGAGAATGAGAAAATGTGATAAATCCGGTGAGTCACAACCATTTTATTATGTGTGAAGGAATTTTGAGGAAGGAAATATAATATGAGAGGTTATTTATTCGTGTAAAATAAATATTAAATGATATCTTTGCTTATTCATGTAAAATAAAAGAGATGTTATCTGTATTTATTCGTGTAAAATAAATGAGATGATATCTGTGTTTATTCGTATAAAATAAATATGATGGTATCTGTATTTATTCGTGGAAAATAAATACGGCATCTGTATTTATTCGTGTAGGAAAATACATTGCAAGTCGTATTAGAGTTTGTGGTGAGATGCAACCAGGGTTGATCTTTGGCACCGCCCGGTTTGGCCAGCCGGGGTTGGCCAAAGGCTTCGCCTGGGGAAAACTGAAACTCTAACGTGGCGAAGCAATTGTTATAGGGCTGGAACCAAGGCGGGATATGCCATGATATGGCTAGATCCAAGGTGGGTGATGCCATGTTGATAAAGCAGGATCCCAGGCGGGTGATGCCAAATGAGTTGGCTAAATCCAAGGCGGGTGATGCTATTAATTGATAAATGAAAATGCAGTGAAAATGAGATTCTGTTTTGAATTAATGTTTTGAAAAAGTTTTGAAAGTATTGATATTTGTTTTGATTGGTTTTGTTGTAATTCTTGTTGTAGAATGGTGCAAAATAGTTTACTGAAATTAAAAAGTAGTTTGTTATTATTACTTATGGTTTAAAATGTATTTTTTGTAGACGAAAACAGGAAATTGTATATATTATTGACGATACGTATTATGATGGCTTCCGTTAAAGATTGATTTGTCAAATTTATTTTTAAATAAGAAATAATTTGACTTATTTTCGATAAAGATGTGTATAATATGTACTTATTGTATTGTTGTAAAAAGGTTGTATTATTAGCGCAATATAGAAATGTTATGTTTAAAACATCATGTCAGTTTTGTAATATGAGTTTGTGAATAATTGAGATATTATTTTGATCATGAAAAGTTTTAAAGGTTATTAATTTAAGTATTATGATTTTGGGATTAATTGAGATAATATTTTAAGTGTTTATAATTATGTACTGATACTGTGAATAATGATTATAAGATATTTAACCATGAAACATTTAGGATGTTTGTTTTATGATTTTGTGAAGAATTGAGATATTTAAGAATGTAGGATTTTGTGAGTAATAATAAGATATTGAATCGTGAATTATTTTAAGGGTGTACTATGAGTTTATGAATAATGAGATATTTAATCTTGAAATATTTTAAGTGTTTAACGTACTATGAGTTTGAAGTGTTTATATGCTGGTACAATGAATTGTGAATAATTGAGATATTTAATCATGGAATATTTTAAGTGTTAAATGTACTATGAGTTTGTAAATTATTGAGATAATATTATGTTATGATTTTGTGAACAATTATGAGATTTTTACGAATGAAATATTTTAAGTGTTTATGTATTATGGCTTTGTGAATCGTTGAAATATTTAACCAAGAAATATTTTAAGTGTGTATTATGAATTTGTGAAAAACTATAATGAGATATTTAGCCCTGAAAAATATTGTAAATGTATTTAAATGATTTTATGAATTTGTGTATGATGAGATTGTGTGTTTATGTACCTATTATGATTTATTGAATAACTAAAATTTGATGTTTAACCAAAGTAGAACTGTCTAATAGGCATCTGAGATAGTATTTTATGAAAATGTGAAAATGCTGGAAATCTAATGTGTGGATGTTTGTAAGATGTTGATACGAGAAGTTATGAACGAATATATGTAGAACTAGGTTGATACTGAATGAATATCAACTAGTTTAAGTCATGGGTGATGAGCTTGTTGGCCGTCGATGGGATAACAAGCTCTAATCGATTCAAACATTCTTTGGATGCTCTTCATTTTACTTCGGTCATAGACATGAACATGAGTAAAATGACGAGGTCGAAGATCAGGTGTGGCCGAGATGTGTACTGTATTATTTGTTTCTGTTTAAGGTCCAGAGGTGTCACTGAAGTTAGGCCTTGATGTACAATGTTGACGATGGGGTTGATGGTGCGTCGACCACCAACCACCAACACACGAGGACGTGTGTTTTGCAGGAGGGCCGTGTTATCGCTAGTGGGTAACACTGGGCAATGTTGATAAAGGGAGGTAGTCGTCGACATGGATGAACGCACCCGAGGTTATAAAAGCGGCGGTCATTCGACGAAGCGGGAGCATTCCGTGTTGATCAGCTGACGAAGTCTGACCTTTTATATCTGACTAGCTTGTCCTTATATTATGATCTTGTAATAATTGTGTAAAGTAATATATTGTGGTCTAGTTTATGTTACTAATACTAACCCAAATACAAGTACTCTCAGTGGTGGAGAGTCTATGTTGATTTTATTTACTGTGTTTACCTTGCTCGCAATCCTGACATACCGATATTAGCTATAACTGTAATGATAGAATCACTCCTGAACGATTATGTTGTTGTGTCATTTACAGTACTAAGTTTAGTAACTAAACCCGTGTGAACTATGCACTACGTAGAATCGCACACATATTGCATTTAAAAACCGCTTTTTAATTCCTCGATAAAGAACTGTTTCCGTATTATTTGTACCAGGATCGCAGCATGAGGCAGGAGGTACACTCATATTCAGTGGTTCGTAGAAAGCACAATAACAATCATGGCGACGTACTTAAAATGACGACAATGCTCTATGCGCCCCGGGTAGTCGAAGCTTAATCGTCATATAAAACTTTAAAAGCGTGAAACTCACTGTTTTCTACAATATAAAAGAATTTATGATTTGAAAGGAAAGGATAGTTAACTGAGGTACTGTCTGCTACAAAAATAGACGAACATTTGAGTTTTTAAACTTAGAAAACTAATTGATATAAAATAAACACTTATAGATATAGTCAGACTTGTTTCTAGACTTCTGTTTCCATTAGAAACTACATTACCTATATTTTTTTGAAATATTTATTTAAGAAGCTAAGATTAATTTGTCTGTATATACTTATTTAAAAACCTTTTCGTATCAAGATGCATTTAACTGCTGGTCCTATGTAGGTACATTAAAAATGTTAAACCAATAGCCTGCATTGATATTGTGTACGTTTATTACATTAGATACACAACACATGCTCAGACAAGCGATCACACAGACGGCCACTAGCCACATGCTTTATACTTATAAAATACAACAAAATCCCTGTCCTTGCACCCCGTGAAAAGAAAATTACTCAAAACATCTAAACAAGTACTTCGTCTGTCCAACACAAATTAAAAATAGTATTACGTACTGAAACCTCACTAACTGATGCCTCAAAAATAGAATGCTAGAAAATGTGTTCCGAGAGTGCGAAATTGAGCTTTAGTCTAAGGCGACAGAGTTTCCAATCCACTGTGCATTCGGATTCTTATTACATTTCAGTTCGATCACTCACTAAGATTCGGTTCGGTTTTCTTTTATGTGCAGTGGCGCGTAGATATGTGTTCATATTTAAACTGAGAAGTGACGCTTGCCTGTGTCCAACTCACCATGAAGCTACGCGCACACATAATTACATTCAAAACAACTGTCTGTCTCTGCGCCCTGATCGCCAAAATTCTACCGAATTCCTTACCATGACGTCACCGGATAACTTTACACGAAAACATCCAAAGTAGGAAAGGAAGACATAAAACTAAGTTTAAATCGTATAACCGGTAAGTTTGTGCGAAAACTTGTAGTGTAGGTAAGTTTAGTTCTCAAAACACGTCCGTTCAAAACAGTCGACGTAACGTAATCTACTGGAAATATAAAATTAAAAGCCAAAGTTATTTGGTCTGTGGTGTACACAGACAAACCAAAAACATCGTAGGTTAAAACATAACATAACACCTGCATTCCCCGAAGGGTTGGGCAGAGGTGTATAAGTACACCTTCATTTCGGCGTTATATTTGTAGTCCTTATAGTCCCCCAGTATAGGGGCGAACCTATTGCCATCAACCGGGCACAAATCTAGACTCCGGGCTGCTATTGAATAATACCACACGGAAAAACCGAATATCACTTTGGCCATGATTTAACCCAATTCATACAGAATTGATTTATTTACTTTATTTTTAATTTGTTTTTACCTGTACTTGCATAATTTTATTATTGTAAAAAATATGATGATTTTTGTTGTATAGTCAATTAATTTATTCACTTGACAGACATATCTGTGTTACTGGGGAGTTTGTTGCGCCGTTTCTTCTTCACAGCAAAAACACTAGGAAGCGGTGAAGGGAGGGCTTTTTGTGGGATGTCTATAATATTGTAAAACTAACGTTCAAAAAGAACTAAGTAATTCTAGTCTATTTTGAATAAATGAGTTTTGAGTTTGAGTTTGCCAACCTGGGGATCGAACCCAGGACCTCACGCTTAGCAGTCGCGCTTGCGACCGCTAGACCAACGAAGCAATCATCATCGTAGATTCGATGGATATACCTCACATCGTCGCTCGCATGACTAAAAGTCACATCTTGTTTTGTAGCTGATTTGAGTTAAAACCACTACTTACATTTTTCTATTCGTGATTCTTTACATACTTCACTAACCGTCGTATCTCTATGTTATTTGGATCTCAAAATATAACCATTTTGAACGGCAACGTATCTCATATTTTATGTTAGTAAGAAATGTTGCAACCGCGATACGCTTGTCCTAAACAATTGACAATACGGAGATAGGACAGTTAGTCATGCAAGCGACGATATAGCTGATTCCTTTCTCCGCCTAGCGTATCGTGACAAGCTACATGAGAATAGTTCATGTGGTGGTGAAAAGATTAGCCAGTCAGTGAGGTTGGTAGCGGGGCTGACTGCCCAGGGTGCGCCAGACGTACTTCAGTAACAGAACAGAGGCTCATTTATTAATATACTGTTGGGGATTTAATGACGTCATGGCGGTGGTCGCATATGTTTACTTCACGACCTGTCAAAACGGTCCATACAATAATAGTATGCAATGCGCTACTCGCCCCCTACTTTTGCTGCGACCTTTGGGTCGGACGGACGTTCACAATTGTTATAATTGTTGTTTTTAATCGACTTTAAAAAGGAGGAGGTTCTAAATACGGTTGTTTTTTTTTTAATTTTTGTTACCTCAGATCTCCGTCATTTATGAACTGATTCGAAAAAATCTTGTTTTGTTTGGAAGGTTATACTTCCCGTTTGATCCCATATCAATTTTATCGAAATAAATTCAGCGCTTTTTGAAAAAATCAACAAAAACTAAAAACAAATAAACGCAAATCGTACATAGACGACGTTCTAATTGTAGTATTGGTCCGAGAATTTGTACACTATTGTAATTGTAATTTGTGGCACTAAAAAGTAGTAAATAAAATAACTTTAAAAAAGAAATAACCGACTTCAAAAAACACTAAACGGAGTAAAATAATTATCATATAATAAAATTATCACTTTTAGAAGTCGGTGTAATTTCACGCTGAAACAAATTGAATGCATCGACTTATGAAACTGGTTGATTATAACTGGTTGATTTTCCTTCATTAGAAATATAATGATCGCAATTAAGGATTCAGTTCATATATGTCGTCTTTTTTTTAATAAATAACGCCCCAGAAAGCAAAAAAACTAATAATCCTATTTATAAATTCTGTTATTTTAAATGCTACTCTTCGGGGTAGCTTAAAATACACACTATACATTACTGCCAAATATTAATTAAATAACTATTATAAACGAGCAATCAATTCCGTAATCGTTTAACTTCAACACAACATCAATTAATTTGAAAATTATGTGTTGTTGGTATAAATCCTATTTCGAAATTAATTCGATATTGACTAAAGTCTTAACAGGGTGTATTGTTAACAACTAGTCGAACTATTTCGCGTTAATTTAGTGTATAAAGTTATACAGTTAAGAGCTGTTGTCTAACTCCGTCCTGAGCTAAATACAGATCATAGACCAAACTAAAATACTCAACTATTTCGTGGAGCTGACTCACGTAATGGCTGAGTGCTTGGTTTACAGTGTCATGGGTTTGTTCCAGACAAGTGTTTGAATGGCCAATTTTTTTTTTAAATACTTTTCCCCACACTATGATTTCTCTTATATCGTGGGTGTGTTTACAGACATAAATCTCACATACACAAACGCCCAGACCCGAAACAACCATCTGTAGGCCATACAAATTTTTGTTTTGTGTTGGAATCGAACCCACGACCCGTAGCGCAGAAGCCAATCGCTTAGCCATTGCACCAAACGTGCCGTCATTTCTTCTGTGTCTGGGTGTCTTTCATGTAATTTATGTGTCTATTATTTCATTCTGTACGTTCTACAATCGCAACACTTGGTAGACGAATTGACGATCACAGTTTCAATATAAATATTATGTTCACAGAAATCTAAATAACGTAACATCACGCCTGTATCCCACGAAGAGTTGGGCAGACGTGTATAGTACACCCTCATTTCGCCGTAAGTCCCATGTAATAGGGGGCGAGCCTATTGCCATCAACCGGGCACAATTCCGGACTCCGGGCTGCTACTGAGAAATTCCACACGGAAAAACCCAATAACACTTTGCCCGACCTGGGGATCGAACCCAGGACCTCACGCTCAGCAGTTGCACTTGCGACCTGTTCTAGTACAACGAGGCAGTCCTCTAAATCGTAAGAAATCTAAATAATAAGATTATATTAGTTTTTACTTACTACCCATTTATAGTCCAACTATTAAAATGTTGTTAAACGGTAACGCACACATTCATAGAAAACAAAAAGAATTGTAGAATAATGTTAATATTTTCTAACAATGTGTATGTGCAAGGGAATCTTAAAGACAACTAATGTTTTTCACGATCAAAGGTTTGTTTACCTTTTATGCAATAATTCAGTGGCTGGAATATAACTCATATTGTCCCGTTGCCAGTGACCCGTGAGAAGAATCCTGGTGACTCTTTTACCACACATGTAAAACCTAGGTTTTCACTTGAATTTCTTCCGACAAAAGTTCCCGCAATAGCACTAATGTGATAAGATTTCTCAAGCCAGTACCTGCAGATATGGTTAACATACAAAGAGTCTCTGCGGTACTTTGAACATTTTGTAAGGCGGCGATACAAAGCACTGCTGCAAAAAATATTTAAACAGAAGGTCCACTGTATAAAACACATCGTTGACGTCACCAGGTAAAATAAAGTAAACTGTAGTACCGTCAAAGATCGCTCTATCGACAGAAGATAATGATTCAATCATGAGAAAGTCACAAATTCAGCAGGGGATGTCAACAGGCTATAGAATAAGAGGAGTCTATCTCCATCTGTAACTGAGGATTTCCAACAGTAAAAATCATATCAGGCTTTAGTAACAAAATATGACACGCATTAACAAATAGCTCTTATTTGGGAACTGTTTGTAAGTTTAGTTTTGATAACACTTAAAGGCAGGTTTGATAAATTAAAAAAAGAGACAACCGTATACAGTTCTGAACACATTTTCATTTTGATAGCTATTCTTGAGATGCACCTCCCAGGCCGCCATATTGACAGAGATTTACTAATACAGGCCCTATCTCACGCTTATCAACCAGAAAAGACTAAAGATCAATCAAACGCATATTTCCAATGAAATTCGCGACGATAAAACCTTACAACACAACATATTCAATATCCTCCACATTCATCTCGGTCAAACAACGGTATTTAAAAAATGAGATTATAAATACCGGATCTTCTACTTGCCTTTCGCTCACAGAGTATTTGCGTGAGTGAGAGGCATATGACAACAACAACAGTAGCTCAGCCGTTTTCAATACCATTCTATAAGTGATCGGGTTGCAATCAATATCTTTGTTTCATTCCGCATCTTTATAAGTGGACCTTCTGTTGTAACTCTTTTGTGGCACTACTTCAAAGTGTCTAAAGCTAGACTGTGGCACACTAAACGTTTAATGTTTTAATCTGAATACACATTCTTAGCGCAAGTATCACACGACTAGGTGGATGGGAAGGAAAGAAAGGCTCGTGCATACAAATTAAAGATTATGTTAATACTTAATGCTTTCCGTGTAGATTGTAGCATAGAATATACCACCTACTTTTTCCCATCTTTTTGTAAAAGATGAACATTGATGAAAATTGCAGTGTGGTGCCGGACGTAAAGAATATCACTACCCTATCTCTTCCCGTGGGTGTCGTAAAAGGTGACTAAAGGATTCACATTCACTAGAGGATGGGTAGCAGCGTGTGACGGTGAAGCGGTGGCGACTAACGGGGTGCGCCTATAAAAGGGCCGGCACGCTGCATTTCGTCCACTCTCGCGCCTCAGCAGCCGCCTAGTTAAGTACTACACCTGAAGACCCTGGACTCCTCGTATCGTATTGATGACATTTAAGTATGTCAATTGTTTTATATAATTTAGCTTCATTTTATTTTTTGTAAGTGTGAGAACTTTGTGGACTTGCCTATACATATAATTGTGTAAATTACTATTATTCATATTGTATTTCTTTTTTTTCTATTTTTTTCCCTTTTTGGTTAATTTTTGTACTCGAGACTTGGTACTATACTCCAAGGTGGTCAAGACTACATTGTTCTCTCTCATAGTACCTACTGTATTCACTGAAATTGTAAAAGATATCCCTTTTTTTAAAAGAGTAACCATGGAGTTTCTTGCCGGCTCTTCTCCATAGGAAACGACTAATTGGAACCGTGCACCTAAATTCGACTTTTCATAAGCGCCTGTATTGGTTTATGTGAAATAAAAATTTTTGATTTGATTTGATTTGATTTGTATTGTCTAAAGAACCACGCCCTGTAAACTAGTCTAATTTTGTAACTATTATAAAATATATTATTGTATGGTTAAAAGTGTTTTCCTTAATATTCTTTTGAAAGTACACGAGAGCGATTTTATGTGCACATGCTCGTTAAGGGTTGACTCCTCAAGCCACCCTTAACCCGCTAAGCGTGACAAGCGTTCTCTGAGTACTTTAACAACCATACTGCGATCGCCAACCCGCCTGCGAAGCGTGGTGACTATGGCAACCCCCCCCCCCCCCCCCCCCCCAACATGGATAGTGACGATGCTTGGGGGTGGCCTATGTCCAGCTGTGAACGTCTTTCGGCTGAATGATGATGATGATGAAAATGTAAAGTGAATCAGCAGTAACGCTTCTATGTTCGCAAATTAAACCTGACTGAGATTACCAATCTGTTTGACATAATAATAATAATAATAATGGACCCCCTCATAAACCCCCTCTGGGAAAGGCGTTACCTCATCATGAGATTAACGTAAAACCGGAGGGTACATTAGATTAGCTTTCTACAACCCCATCGTATAATAAAAACTGTAAGATGAGGTCTACTGAAAAGCTTACAAACCGCAGGGCAGCTTGTGGCGAGCTGTTGGTGAGTGGCGACACTGCGTACCTTATTGCCTCAGAGAGTCGGTCAGGGCCTCGTCTCCGGTTTGCCTTTATTGGCTGGCTGGAGTGGAACCCCAAGAGTGCCCGCAGGATTCTCAACTCTGGCTTGCCTTTATCGGCCGGCCAGAGGGGGGCCGCCAGAGCTATATGCTCGGGGGTGGAAGTGTCTAAAGGCGTAATAGCGGGGAAACCCACTCCGGGTCTTTTAGACCCGCGACGGCGAAACCGGGGCCACACCTCTCTACACCCCTAGCCGCTCACACGTTTGCTGCCCCCTTCGCCTATGTACTGGCGGCTTTCCAGGGGGCCCAGCTAGTGAGCTGGCGAGTCACCGTCTGCCAACACAATTCAATTTCAAACTTGAAAGGCAGACGCCGTTTTCTTCCGGCAATAGAAGTTATCTAGTCCACCTAACACCCCTTCCCATAGACCAGATATTTTTCACCATATTTTACAATAGTCTTGCACCCACTTGGGACGGTCCATGACTGTACTCCAATAGTGCAGCCGTGGATAGTCCCCGGTTGGTGCCCCACCCCATTTTAGATTAAAGTTCTCAAAGGGGCCTCTGCGCGTTGGACCTGTGTCCCCGTGTATGCCTTCCAAAAGACCGGACATCTTCCGCACGGAAGATGAACCGTGATTTAAAAAGAGATACAAATAATAATAATAATAATAATATAGGAGCTACTGAAGGTAACTGAAAACTTCAGTAGCTCTATCAGGATGGAATTTGGTGTGGACAAATGTGCGGTCATGCATGTAAAGCGAGGGAGGATTGTGGAATCCGAGGGAACCCAACTCTCGAATTCCATACAACTTAGATCCCTCTCCCCAACTGAGACCTACAAATACTTGGGTATGTCGGAGGCTTTAGGCATCAGTGAGGCCGACATGAGACAATCGTTGCGGGAGCGCTTCTTTGGCCGCCTGAATAAAGTATTAAGAAGTCTTTTATCAGGCGGAAACAAGGTGCGCGCCTTTAACGGTTGGGTCATGCCGGTCCTGATGTACTCCTTCGGCATACTCAAGTGGACTCAAACTGATCTTGACGCCCTGGATAGAAGGGTCCGTGCACTGCTGACTTCACATCGGATGCATCACCCACGCTCTTCAGTGATGAGACTGTACATTCCGCGAAAGTGTGGGGGTCGAGGCTTTTTAAACGCTAAGACCCTACACAACCGCGAAGTGTGCAGTCTCAGGGAGTATTTCCTCCAAGCTGAAGGGGAGATGCATCGAGATGTGGTCGCAGTGGACAAGGGACTCACCCCGCTCGCCTTGGCTAAAGAGAACTGGCGCAAGCCTGCAGTACTTAGTACCAATAATCGCGAGGAAGTATGGCAAAGCAAGGAGCTACACGGACGTTTCTATCGGGCCCTTCATGGGCCCGACGTTGACTTTCCAGCGTCCGTATCCTGGCTACGTTTTGGTGACCTCTTCGGAGAAACCGAAGGTTTTGTCTGTGCAATTATGGACGAAGTCATGATGACGAACAATTATAGGAGATATATTGTGAAGGATGGCACGGTTGACATTTGTCGGGCATGCCACCGTCCAGGAGAATCTATCCGACACATTGTCTCCGGTTGTTCCCGTCTTGCCAACGGAGAGTACTTGCACAGACACAACCTGGTGGCCAGGATTATTCATCAGCAACTTGCTCTGAAATATAACCTTGTGGAATCGGAAGTACCGTACTACAGGTATGTGCCCGACCCAGTTCTCGAGAATGGTCGTGTCACATTGTACTGGGATCGATCTATTATCACTGACAGGACTATTGTTGCCAATAAGCCTGACATAGTGGTAATAGATCGATCAGAGCGCCGCACAATGATTGTTGATATCACCGTCCCTCATGACGAGAATCTCGTGAAAGCTGAGAAAGATAAACAAATAAAATATCTTGATCTAGCACACGAGGTTGTCGGCATGTGGGATGTGGACTCAGCAGTCATTGTTCCGATAGTCGTTACGGCGAATGGCCTAATAGCTAAGAGCCTCGATCAACATCTCAAGAGGCTCTCGTTAGGTGGCTGGATCAAGGGCTTGATACAGAAGGCAGTACTCCTTGACACGGCACGCATAGTGAGAAGGTTCCTTTCTCTGGAGCCCTGACTGCCGGCAGCTTGGACCCTGTTCCCGATGCCGGTGGGATACTATTTTTTATATTTTTAAATGTATATTGTTTTTTTTTATTTATGATATGTGTTTAAAAATATAATTTATATGTGTTTAAAATGAATAAAGGAAATAATAATAATAATATTTTTGGGACATTTTCTACACAGCACCATCTAGTCCCAAACTAAGCAGAGCTTGTACTATGGGTACTAGACAATGGATACAATACTTATATACTTTTTTTTTTTTTTTTGTAATTACATACTTATAATACATAAGAAACACCCAGACCAACACAAACACTTACGTTCATCACATAAATATTTGTGTTCTGTGGGAATCGAACCCACGACCTCGTGATCAGCAGTCCGGTACTCGAACCACTAGACCACAGACGTCGTCAAGTCATATAATAATATAATAATACAATTAAGATTGATGACATCAGATGGATCAGTGGATCAGAACTTGAAAATATAATGCCATCACACGTTGTACCTTTCCCCTTTCTAAAATGTTTCAGTACTTTTTCAATACATTGCATTCTAGTAATACCGCATTATATTATACGGTATAACTATACAAGGTTAGTTTTAGTATATACTAAACCTGAAACTAGTTTGTTCAGAATCACTAGGAGAATCGATTGACATATTTTTACACCACATTTTTTTTGTTTTTTTTTTTTCATAAATTTCAATTTTGTTTCAGTAGGTTTCTACCCATAACAGTTGACGGGAATAGACACCTTGAGGCTTGAAATGTTCCGCTCGGTCAGTTTCCGTGTATTAGACAACCCCTGCATACCACATCTCAGGCATTTCACATTTTTTTAGCGAACTTAACGCGTCATAAACTAAGGTGTAACTTGGAGATTTACTAAAAAAAACACATATTCAGGCAGTTCTGATGAAAATCTTGTTGGGGTGTCTCGGTTTTCGTATAAAGTAAAAATAACGTTGTATACGCACATTCTCCAATCTGCTCTATCCTACTTATTATTTTTATTTAACTTTATTTGTGAAACAGACAGATCCAATAACAAACACAAGTATAGTAAAACAATATCCAAAAACAAATGTCTCAAGTTGTCATACAACTTATAACAACGGACAGAGAGAATAAAGAAAAAACCATGTGATTATGCTAATAAGTGAGGAGGCTGCGTCTTGTCGGTTCGTCCGTGATAAGACGTGCGTCTGTGGTAATTTCCCGTGGGGATTGTCAGACTTGACACAACAAGTCCTGCGCGTCTGCTTTGAAATAAACAAGATAGCCAGATTGATTTTACTTACTTGGTTATGTTATGTTTGACGTAGGATTATTAAATTTAAAGTTATTATAGTGTCTTTAGTACGTACACAGCAAGCCTACGCAGGTCAAAAAACACTCGTCACTAAGCCTTAGGCCGCACTACGGTTAACTGCTAGGGCGGGTAGTCGCCACGGTTGAATTTTCTTTGCAAATTAATACGTTTTAAAACCGCCAGTGCGTTCGCTTGTAATGATTTCTTTGAATCTCAAAATCTTGCGGGTAAAAACTGTGGTGCGGCCTTAGGCTAAAGTTAATTTTACCAAACTTCATTTACGAAGAATCCGATTTCATTCGTATGTTAGCTGTAACGAACCCCGTTTGTTGACCTTCGTTGCCGTTCGTTGACTAGGTGTATATTAATACATTAGTAAATCGAGATTTTAGTTTGAAGGAATTACACGAATTCGTTTACACCCTGTATGTATTTATTTATATAATTCCTTTCTCCCGACTGCTACTGAAAATGTTCAAACGAATAAGTACCACTCAGCAAAGACTTCAGTAGGTATAATCTTCAATCTAGTTAGCAAAGTCAATAGACCGACATACTTTATGTTAGAACTGAGCCCAGGTAACTCAGGTAACTCGCCCCCGTTTAATTAAACTGCGAACACTATGTTAGCACTCACAGAACTAACTCACTAGTATTGAACTAAGTTAAGACTTGTACGTAATACTTGACGCACTTAACGTTTCTATGAAACGACAAAGTTGGATTAACTAACAGACTTATATAAACCATTCACAAAAAAATACATTCGATTGGAACCTCAAAAGATAAAAGTTTCTTGAGAAAAACAAAGCTCTAAATCAGGAGATATGACGTCATTTGAACGTTGACCACGCGCGACGTGCTACGAGGGCCGTAGACACGTAGCGCCGCTACGACGCCTACGCGTCGCATCGCTACGAAATCCCACCATACATCATAATTATTCATAAGTCCCTCTTATCAATACGCTATTAATATAAATCGCTCGGTGCTATTTGCATGTAAATTAAATAGTTCTTAAATATAATTGTGTGCCTTATCTCGATACGATAAGGTTCACAATACAGCGGTCGATAACCGTCGCCACCGTACGTGATAAAACGCCATAATAAGAAGTAATGGAATTCTAGAGTGGAGCCCAAAGAGGTGAAGCAAACTGTGGTACATTTTAGTTCAGCGTCGAAGTGTTATGCGCGTATCATTGCATTTAATATGTGTTTGATGACGTCACGTATGACGACGTACAAAAATAGAGGCACACACTGTGTACATGTGTTTGTGACATAATTACCCGCGAGGCGCACAGCGACGCTCTCCCGCGCTCGAGAGTACTCTCAACTCGTACACGCGACATATTTGACGGCATTTCCTCGAAAAGATATTCAAAAATAACTTTTCGTACGCAAAAAGAACATTTAGATTCTTTGAAAAGTAAATAATGTATTTGTTTTAACTAAAATTTGAAATAACTATTGATCTAAGTCAGGGGTGGGCAAGACATTTTGAAGTGGGTAAAAATTCCAAAAAAATAACGTTTCTCTGTCAAAACTAACATCTCTAGCTCAAATAATTGACAACATTTCAAAACTGACATGACCTTAAATCAAAAATACCGTTTCTTTATTTTCGTGTCCTGAGTTCAAATATATATTTTTTATATTTTTTCATTTCCTCATTTCTGAGAAAAAAAAATTTAATCAAAAAACATGTGATGACGTCACATAAACGGTGGAATGAGGAATTACCTTTGCCTATGCGTTCCAATGTTTTAGATGAAAACATTTAATTTCAAACAAGACATGTCAATGTCATTTATGAAGTTAAACAAGACAAGTGATGTATGACAGTGACATCTAACTAACAGTTTTTTTGACGGCTCACAGTGAAGCAAAGGTTAGATCGCCATTCCACCGTATGTATGACGTCATTTGGCGCATACGTCTTTTTAGAATACGCCGAATTTCAAAATAGAAATTATGAATGAAAAGTACATAATTTCGAAAAACGGAAAAATACGGGTGCTCTGGATTTGGATTTACTTTTGTATAACGTAATAATATGTGCAGGTTAAAAATAATGAAATGTTGTCAATTACGGCTAATTGCTCTAAAAGGCTCTAAAAGGGAGGGTTAGCAGGCCGGTTTAAAACAGTTTGCCCCCTCTTAGTCTAAGTTGATACTTGATCTTTTCTTTTTCATTTTGAGATAATTTTAGTAAATGTGTTGTCCGTGTACAGAATATTAAACTTGTAGTTTAATGTCATAGTGACGTAGCGTCACTTGCGCCCTCTATTGTCAGATGTAATCACTTTAATGAATTGAGGACAAGTTTCAAATCCGGAGAATCTCCTGAAAGAAGTCGTGAGCTTCAAAATGCTAAATACTAAATGATCCTCTCATTTATATGCAAATGAACCTTTATGGTTAAAGTATAAACTAAAATGTTTTAGGATATAAGATTTAATTTAGCATGGCAGCGTTCAACCACTAGAAAAATACTGAAGGTCCACATTACTAATTCAAAAGTGCCTGTAAATGGTGTAATTGAAATATAACTTTGGATTTTAGCATAATCCAAACTTTTTTTCAAGCGTAGTTCAGACTACGTAGTAATATATAGCTTATAGCAAATATTGTATAGCACAGCGATATCGCTCAGCATACATTTTATATGGTCACGTTCACACAACGCTACGCTATAAAGTATTGGCTTACTGTACGCGATAAACTTAAGTCATTTTCAGCGCTATAGCGTACGATTCTCCGGTCCCCGCCCCGCCTCACTTCTAGCCCGTCCCTCGCCCTATGAATCGCCGTCAAATAACTTGTTATACATAGAAGACCGGCTTACGATATAGCGTATAGTGTGAACGTCATGCTATATAGTTATAGATTATGACGAAATATGCTTTACTATACATATAGTGATATAGTATATCGTAGTCTTAACTGCGCTTAACAGTCTTTTTAAATAGTCTGTAGCAGCCATAATCATTATTTCTGAGTTTCTTGGTTCCTATGAAAGTAGACCTTCTGCTACATAAAAGTTTGTGCTAAAACAGCGCGATGTAAAGAGTGCCTGATTAAAACATCAACTACTTAACTTTATGTAAATTTGTCATCCCCTCCCCCCCGCGCCTCTCAGCCGTCCTCCCTCTCTTCCGGACATAACGTTGAGAACTAAATTGAGTTTCCTGTACAAAGAAGTCACAACTTCTGAAATCATGAGCGCGGTGGACTCATGAATAACATTACTAGATATATTTTATAAAGGAAAAGAAGGGAAAAATATTTGTTGGACAACACAAACCTGTATACAAGCTTTCTAGGTAGATAAATGAAAGAAAAAACATTTATTTCTACGGCCAGGACGCACAACGCATACTTAGGAATAAACATATCGTCAGTGAAGTTCTAACAGTGCGGAAATCAAAAATGGCTACTTTACAAGAGAGTGAAAAAACTATTTAAAACGAGCGTAACCTACGCTGAACGCAATATTGTTTTTAATTATCATTACAAATGAACTATTTGATGATTTAAACCTTTGAAAATCCTAACAATCTTTTTCATTTCAAGTAATATTGTGACTTTCGCAGTGTTGTCTGTTTTCACAGTCACAAAATGACTTACGCACTGTTAGAACTTCACTGACTTTCTTAAAAGTAATGTATGCACACATTATTCTAAACGCGTAATAAAATTAAAGACATACCTGGTAACCCTTTCTAAAAACTAACATGTATTACAATGTTCAAATTCGGCGCTTACCTTTACCCTTAATTGAAACTATTGACTAACCGATATTAGAAAATACCCAAATCAGTCGAAGTGTGCCTGTATTTGAAGAGTTCCCTCGATTTCTCTAGGATCCCATCGTCAGATCCTGACCTGAAGACCATGGGACCACGTGGGAAGTATACCCTTTCAAATATATCAGAATAAAGACGAAGTGGAACTTGAGAGTAGAAATGTTGGAGTCGCGTCATAACGTTAACTTCAAGTCGTTTGTGGTGCGGTTCCCAACTCAACACCAAGATATCTTCATGAAGGAAGACTTTTGGCCGAAAGGTGTCATATACCGACGTTTTCGCGGAAGGTTACGTGACACCACGCAGCGCAACACGACGCCGTTATCACTTCGTGTATAATAGTTTTATAATATATATATTAGTAGTCGTTTTGAATGTAAGTTTATTTTATTTTTGAATGTATGTGTTCGTATGTATAAGTAGTCTTTAATAATAGTAATATTGTATGTGTATCTATTAGTTTCGCGTAGCTTCCACGACACAGGGAATCCTAATGTGGGAGCTAGTGCCAAATGTAAAATTGTTATTATGTAAGTTTATTGAATAAAGTTTATAAGTTTATTAACAAAAGGAGAATTTTCCAAATCGTTCGAGGCGTCTTTGAGTAATCGGGGAACATACATAAAAATGATTCCGACGAATTGAGAACCTCCAATTTTTTTTGAAGTCGGATAAAAATATGAGAAAGCCAGCGAGTTAGTTTCGAATATTTACGATCACTGAAATGTAGCGAGAATGAACTAGAGAGGTAGAGTATAATGCCACTAGATCAAAACAACTATCAAAGTCATAACGGTTTTACAATAGTTTTTCAATAACATTCATTGGCAAACGATTGTGACAGTAGAATACCGAAAGTGTATAAAGCGGCCATTTTGCGACTATGCCACTGTCATTTTGAAGCGATTGGTTTAGTAGAATTGGGGCCCTGTTCTAAGAAATAAAAAACTGTTCCATAATTATTTTTTTCTTTCTTTCAAATTCATAACATCACGCCTGTACTCCTCTAAAAGTTGAGCAGAGGTGTATAGTTCACCTTTATTTCGCCGTTATGTTTAAGTCCCATGTAATAGGGGGTGAGCCTATTGCCATCAACCGGGCACAAATCCAGACTCCAGGCTGTTACACCCAAATTCCACACAGAAAAATGCAATAAAACTTTGCCCTACCCGGGAATCGAACTTAGAGCCTCACACTCAGCAGTCCTAAACATCGTATTGAGAAAAATATCACGTCATATTGCTGAACGTACTTGTAAATACAATGTGTTTAACTTTTAAATAGAACTATGGAAGCGTCACGTTAACAATAGTTGTTATAAATTAATCTGTTAATACTATTACATTTAATACTAGGGATTATGTTATAATAGGTATGTTCTGTACAAATTTCAGCTATGTACGTTGTTTAGTTTAGAAGCTTACTCGCTTACCAGTTTACCTCAACGTATGCGGTAATCTCAAAGATAACGGAGAATGCTAAAATACCCAACATATGTAAATTGTCGCTAAGTGAGATAAGCTCTCACGTTTCGGTTGAATACATAGTCATAATAATAAACTCGGGCAGATCGATTGGTATTGAATTATCATCATCTTATATCGTTAGCGACTAGTGAAAACCTCGTAAATATTATGTATTATATTAATTTGTCATCAGGTTGTTTTTTTTTTTATCAATTCTTTGTTTGCCGATTGATATTGTACACAACGGATGTTTAATTATTGTCCATGTAACCTTACTATGAAAATGTGTAACAATTGACAACATTTCATATTTTTAACCTGCATGTATTATTACGTTACATAAAAGGAAATCCAAATCCAGGGCACCCGTAATTTTCCGTTTTTCGAAATTATGTACTTTTCATTCATAATTTCAACTTTGAAATTCGGCGTATTCTAAAAAGACGTAAGCGCCAAATGACGTCATACATACGGTGGAATGGCGTTAGAACCTTTGCTTTACTGTGAACTGTCAAAAAAATTGTTAGTTAGATGTCACTGTCATGTAGATAAACTTCATAAGTGACATTGACATGTCTTGTTTGACATTAATGTTTTCATCTAAAACGTTGGAATGCATAGGCAAAGGTAACTACCTCATTCCACCGTCTATTTCACGTCATCGCATGTTTTATGATTTTCATTTTTTTTCTCAGAAATGAAGAAATAAAAAGACATAAAAAATATGTACTTGAACTCAGGATACGAAAATAAAGAAATGGTATTCTTGTTTTAAGGTCGTTTCAGTTTTGAAATGTTGTCAATTATAGGCGAATTAATAAATAAATACTAGTTTTGGTCAAACACGTTTTATGTCATATTTAGCAAGAACACCTCGCAACCCATATTTCTAAGGCCCGAGTCTAATTTGAATGCAAATAAAGAAATTGATTATGAATAATGCACCTGTTTATCTGCTGATAACCCCGTATTGACAAAGCTAAGGAGGAGGAGCTCGTGGCTAAATAATTACAGCCGCATAGACCGATCTTCCGGGTTAAGCCACGCTTGCCGAGGTTAATCTGTGGATGGGTGACCATTTACCATAGCGAGTTTCCACCGTGCCTCGGAAAGCACGTAAAGCCGTTGGTCCCGGCTGTCATTTTTAGATCTTTGACAGTCGTTACTGTTGGTCAGAAGCCAGAAAGTCTGACAACCAGTCTTACCAAAGAGTATCGTATTACCCAGTTACTGGGTTGTGGAGGTCTGATAGGCAGTCGCTCCATGTAAAATACTGATATTCAGCTGCATCCGGTTCGACTGGAAGCCGACCCCAACATAGTTGGGAAAAGGCTAGGCAGATGATGAACCCCGTATTGACAAAAACCCTATTTTTTATTCAAGAAAATCTTGTAATTCGCATTTGACGCCTTTCGAGAATTCATCATCATCATCTCCCCGTCCTTATCCCACTCTAGGTGTGGTCAGCACATCATGTATTCCTCTTACATTTTCCTCTATCAACCGTCATCTGAGTACCTACACACTTCTTTCTTACCCATATCATCTTTCGAGAATTCATGTTCAAATATTAATTACATGATTAAGTAGCGGTCCATCCCTATTAACATTATAAATGCGAAAGTAACTCTGTCTGTCTGTTATGCTTTCACGCCTAAACCGCTGAACCGATTTTGATGAAACTTGGTACAGAGATAGTCTGAAACCCGAAGAAGGACATAGGCTACTTTTATCCCGAAACCGCGAAATATCTACGCAATAAACGACATCCACGCGGGCGAAGCAGCGGGCGACCTCTAGTCTATACTAATAAAGAAGTAGAATTTGTTTATTTGTTTGTATGTAGGAGGTAATCTCTGAAATTACTCATCCGATATCAAAAATCCTTTCACCAATAGGAAGCTACGTTATCCCTGAGTGCTATCTTAATCATGTATCGAAAGTGGGGACCCGGGGATCCACCCGATCGGCATCCAAAATTCCTTACATTTTTCAGGAAACGATTTTTTCCATCTCCTGTAAAATGTTGCTTTGGACAATATCGAGGTTTTCAGTGGTGGCCGACGATATATAACCTATTTCCAGTAAAGAGTCAGCTTTCAGCCCAACCAAACACGGCTGCATCAAAATTCTACACGTAGCGATTGCCATTTGACCTCCACAACCCAATTACCGGGCAACTCCGATATTCTAAGCTTAAATTGGTTGTCAGATTTTCAGGCTCCAGACTGCTCATAACTACTGTCGCAGGCATTCGTATGGCAACCGAGACCGACGGTGTAATGTGTTCTGAAGCACGGAGAGGCCTTAATATGTAAATAGCAGTCACCCATCCACGGACTGACCGAGGCAAGTGTAGCTTAACGCTGCGAATAATGCGCGTTTGTACAGTGACACGCGCACATATAATTAATAATGATTTGACGACACTTTTTTTTTCTATTCGGCTGCTGTAGGTCGTCCTAGGGAACCGTTTTTACGTAACCGGGCAGTTATTGGCGAGACCTGAAGGGTCTCCAGCCAATGGGGGGGAAGAAAAATCTTAGTGTGGGGAAAGGTTACATAAAAAAAAATGTTATACCTACATTATCCATGTGTTAATTTCGTTATTATAAAATCTATTTTGACGATAAATAATAATAAACTTGAAATAAAACAAGTAGAATAGAGCCTCATTATTTATTATCTGTCGTCCATTAATTACAATAATTTAGAGAGGTGTTTAATTAACAAAAAGATTAACTCACCGGCGATTCCACTAACTCTTCTGTTCGGAACGAATAGATCGCAGTGAACACTTTACATTGCGCGAGCAGTGTAGTGGTTTACTTTTATCACTCGTTCCAATGCATTGTTAGTGCATGAACATAACAAAACAACAGTTTTGGTACCTGTAACAAAATAAAAAAAATATGTAAGTAGCTGTTTAAAAAAAAGGTGATACGGAAATCATTTATTTTCTATCGTTCTATACATATATGACAAGTAGTACTGCAATATAAGATTTATTGGTGTTAATATTAGGTACACACTTTATACAATTTGTCCGGTTAAGGACTAGCGATATTCTAGGTACTTATATAGCAACTATTCTAGTACACAAATACACTACACACTAGGCTCCAATCCACTTCCCCGCTATTTGGCAGCCATTTTGCTTTTTTGTTGAGATATTCTCCATCTTAAAGTTATGAAAATGTGAACCCATTGTATCATAACATAACGTAATCGATAGACAATATTGTTGTCCTCCAAATAAGCCTACTTTTATCTCAGTAGGACCAAAACTTTGAGAGATGTGACTTTTTTGTACACACGTACAGAATATCTCAACAATAAAATTAAAGTGAATTGGACCCTAGTGTATAGTGTATTTGTGTACTAGAATAGTTGTTATATAAGTACCTAGAACATCGCTAGTCCATGACCGGATACATTGTTTAATTAAACATAAAAAACAAACTTTAAAAAAAGTAAAAACCGACTTCAAAGAAATACTAAAAGGAGTGAAATAATTACCATAATATAAAATTAACAGTTTCAGAAGTCGGTGGCTTCTATTTGCTTCAGTGTAGAGTTTGCACCGACTTCTGAAACTGTTAATTTTATATTATGGTAATTATTTCACTCCTTTTAGTATTTCTTTGAAGTCGGTTTTTACTTTTTTTAAAGTTTGTTTTTTATTAAATACGTTTTAGTGTCATAATTTTAACCCCCTCCTCAATAACCCTTCTTTTTGGCTTTGACGTAGTCGGGCATAAAAAGTCCTTTCAAATGATACCTTACACGATATAATGAAAACATTCCAAAGGGGGAGGGGGGACACGCACCCCTCCTCTTTTCCAGAAGTCAGTTCCCAACAACAAATACAAACAAATAAATATTAGTAATTTGAGAATTTTGCTTTGATCCGAGGAGGAGTTCCGTTCCATATCTCTGAAGTTCATGGTCTAATCATAACAAAATTTATATGGGACCAATCGGGAAGTATACTCTTTCGAACAAAAAAAGATTTTTTCAAATCGGTTCATAAATGACGGAGATATGAGGTAACAAACATAAAAAAAAAAAAAAAAAAAAATACAACCGAATTGAGAACCTCCTCCTTTTTGAAGTCGGTTAAAAAGAGGTCATCATTATAATTTTTCATTTAATTTGCAATGTTCAATGCAATGTCTTTATTTACATAAATATGGGTACATTGTGTTGTTATACACAGATTGTTATAAATTAGTATTAAGTTCTCTATATTCTACCCGTTTGGGTGTTCAAAACTACATTAACTGCCGCACTCGGTGAAGTTTAACGGTTAATTTAATCGCTCCTAAGTATAGATTTACAAAGGAAATCTATATTAAGGTGCGACTTAAGAAACCATTAAACGTCTCTGGCAGTTAGTGTCAAACAATAAATGAAGTAAGGATAACATTTATTACATCAAATCATTTGAAACATTAAGCGCAGTTCAGACTACAAATAAATTGTATATATTTCGCAACACCTATAGTAAATCATATATGTGACATGTCATGACGTTCATACTACACGCTATATCGCAAGCCGGTCTACTATGTATAGCAAGTTATTTGACGGCGATCCGTCGGGCAACGGACGGTTCAGAAGTGAGACGGGGCGGGGACCGGACAATCGTACGATATAGCTTTGAAAATCGCTGAAGTTTATCACGTCCAGCAAGCCACTTTTTTATAGTATAGCGTTGTGTGAACGTGTCCATATAAAATGTATGTTGAGCGATATCTTTGTGCTATACAATATTTGCAATATGCTGTATATTACAGCGTAGTCTAAACTGCGCTAAAACAATTCATATTCATTTTTATGTCCTTCCTCGTTCAAAATTGTTACTAAGATAAGCAGAAAATATGTATAAGAAAAGTTAAAAGCTTCAAGATTTCAAAATCTAATGACAATTTGATATTATTGACCATTCACAGCTCATTATCTACATATTATAACAACAGCTGGTTCTTGAGGCAGATGGCGGAGACAATATCTTATTAAATGAGGTTCTTCCGCTAATAAAAACAATCAATTGAAAGTAATTGTAGATTTATCTGGCGCCGCTATTTCTATGAAAGGCGTCTACTTGATAATCAAGTGACACAGTCCAACTACGTGTTCTTTTACTCAATAAAGAAAACTCATTCAAATCCATCGCAGTTTTTAGCGATCCGCAGTCAAACTAGGAACCTTTACCCCCCTTGTTACAATAGATGGTCTAAGAAAAACCGAGGTTTTAAAATAGCTCCGTCTCTTTTTGTTATATGACATAAGAAAGTGATGGGTATATTTTAAACCTGAATTTTCCTTAGTCTTGGTTTAAACCATCTTTTGCAATAAGGGGGTTATAGTTTCGCCTGTCTGCCTGTTTGTATGTCACTGCCGATTTACTCTCTGACTATTAGTGCTATAAAGCTGAAAAGCATAGTTATACATAATAGGTTTATGTATCGTTATAGAAAGCTTAACACTACAAAGAAACGGGACCCTATTACTAAGGCTCCGCTGTCCGTCTGTCACCAGGCTGTATCTCATGAACCGTGATAGTTAGACAGTTGAAATTTTCACAGATGATGTATTTCTGTTGCCGCTATAACAACAAATACTAAAAAAACAGAATAAAATAAATATTTAAGGGGGCTCCCATACAACAAACGTGATTTTTTTGCTCGTTTTTGCTCGATATTGATAACGGTAGACGCTTGAAATATTCACAGAATATTTAGTTAAGTATATACAGGGCTACTGGTAATTCGACGTATTCCTTGCACCACGTTATAGGGGGGCTAATATGCAACAAATTTAACCCCACATATGTTCTACGAAATTCAATGGATTTCGAGATATTGCAATTTTTATATTATTTTCAATAATACCCAGAATTCCTTCTTAAACACAATTTATCTCTAAAATATCAAATTGATCGGCTTTGATTATGATATTAGCTTGTAGCTGACACTTTTACGAAGCTTTCTGCGTATTTAACTGTTCTTAATGACCATCCAATTGAAAGTAATCATTAAAAGTTAAATAAGTGTATTAGAAAATCATCGAGGTACACGATAAAGAATGATGTTTATCTCAAAAATTTACTATGACACTAAGTGTACAAAATGCAAGACAAACATCTTTATTTAATCAGCTATCCAACGAGGTATAGACGTTCAAAAAATATTTAGAAACTAATGTAAAAATGTCTTATAATACTGACAAAGGCGATTTCTGAAAAATCTCTACAAGCACGCAGGTGGCCCGTTAAGTGCAATTCATTGCATAATCCTCGCGTAGAGACTAAACAGCAGTCTGTCGGGCACCAACTGTCCTCTAAATGTCAGGATTAGATTAGGTCACGTCGTTAGGTTATGTTTGGTCAGGGTTAGGTAGGTTAGGTTAGGACCTAAGTGTGCGAGGGAACACCGGGGTGGTTTTACTCAGTAAGAGTCTGACAGACCCCTCTGCCCACTCCCAAGACAGAGGACATCCATGAGGATATCCAGAAGGCAAAAAAAAATGATCAGGTTAGGTCGTTAGGTTAGGTCACGGTTAGGTTTAGGTTAGGTCACAACTTCGATGCCCTGGGATCTGGAGGCGAGGGCCCTCGCGCTGAGATATCGCCAAAGCGAGGAGGCGCTTGAGCGGAGTGGTCTCCGCCAGATCCTAGTGGCTGTGGAGGGAACGACTTGCGCAACCCAGCGCAGGGCACGCCGCAATAGTGGCGGTAAGACCCGTAATGGAGGAGTGGCTGGAGAGGCGGCATGGCAACCTCAGCTTCCAGATGACGCAGGTGCAGATATCTCAGCGCGGGCCCTTGCCTCTAGATCCCAGGGCATCGAAGTTGTGACCTAACCTAAACCTAACCGTGACCTAACCTGACCATTTTTTTTTGCCTTCTGGATATCCTCATGGATGTCCTCCGTCTTGGGGGTGGGCAGAGGGGTCTGTCAGACTCTTACTGACTAAAACCACTCCGGTGTTCCCTCGCACACTTAGGTCCTAACCTAACCTACCTAACCCTGACCAAACATAACCTAACGACCTGACTTATTCTAATCCTGACATTTAGAGGACAGTTGGTGCCCGACAGACTGCTGTTTAATCTCTACGCGAGGATTATGCAATGAATTGCACTTAACGGGCCACTTGCGTGCTTGTAGAGATTTTTCAGAAATCGCCTTTGTCAGTATTATAAGACATTTTTACATTAGTTTCTAAATATTTTTTGAACGTCTATACCTCGTTGGATAGCTGATTAAATAAGGATGTTTGTCTTGCATTTTGTACACTTAGTGTCATAATAAATTTTTGAGATAAACATCATTCTTTACCGTGTACCTCGATGATTTTCTAATACACTTATTTAACTTTTAATGATTACTTTCAATTGGATGGTCATTAAGAACAGTTAAATACGCAGAAAGCTTCGTAAAAGTGTCAGCTACAAGCTAATATCATAATCAAAGCCGATCAATTTGATATTTTAGAGATAAATAGTGTTTAAGAAGGAATTCTGGGTATTATTAAAAATAATATAAAAATTGCAATATCTCGAAATCCGTTGAATTTCGTAGAACATATGTGGGGTTAAATTTGTTGCATATTAGCCCCCCTATAACGTGGTGCAAGGAATACGTCGAATTACCAGTAGCCCTGTATATTCACTTTAACAATAAATAATTAAATTAAAATAAAACAACTATTTAAGGGGAGCTCCCATACAACAGACATGATTTTTTTGCCGTTTTTACAGATAATGGTACGGAACCCTTCGTGCGCGAGTCCGACTCGCACTTGGCCGGTCTTTTTTACGTACCTACATTGTAATGTTTACCACACATTACGCTAGACTAGTACTCAATTCTTACGACCAAAAACGAATCGCTTTGCTTACCAATGTTAGGATTTTTTATTGTCAAACTGCGCATATTTTTTATGAATTTTTTACTTTTATAAAAACGTTGCCCCACACTAGGATTTATCCTGTATCGTGGGTGCGTTTACAGACACAAATCTTTACATACACAAACACCCAGACCCGGAACAACTATCTGTAGGCTATACTAATATTTGTTCCGTGCGGGAAGCGAACTCATGACCCGTAGCGCAAAAGCCAATATCTCAGCCACTGCACCAAACGTGTCGTCTATGTAATTCTTTATATGAATGGAGTTGTAAGCTAATTTTACCTGTGATAGCTACTAACTCATGGGAGCATCTACTATACAAAGCTGGCGGTGTTTGCTTCATTATTGATACAGATACAGCACTTTTAATTTTAATTAATAACGCTCGGTAAATCATAGGAGCCATAAAACATCTTATACCCGTCTACTGGACCTAATACTGTGCGTGGTCCGACACACTTGACCGATTATTTATTCTATATAACATGTAACATTTTGAAAAGCATCGTATTATTTATCTTAACGTAAATATGAACCAATTTCGCGACTCAATGAACGTGTATTGACTGGCTTTTAAAACGTCTTTGTGTAGGAGTGTTTACTTATCTTTGAGTTATGCTCTCCTGGTACTTTTACTGTTTATACCGGTGAAAAAACCTGTTGCTTACCGACAATTTCTTCACCATATTATATCTTGTTACATTAAGCGTAACTTGATTGTCCTAGTGGTTACTGGGTGTGAGGACCTGGGGCCTAATTGTCCTAAAATAAATCTTGATAAATCACAACCGAACCAAGGCCGAACCGTTCTTTCAGACAGTTCTCAATTTCAAAAGCTGTCGAATTGTTTGACACAAAAAACAAAATCCATCATTTTGAAAGTTTTCGAAAACAAAAACTGATTGACGGTTGTGGTTCGATTGCGTTTGGCAACAGTTTATTTTAGGAGAATTGGGCCCCTGATATCGGTTCCCAATTTTGACAAAGTATCATCAAGATTAATTATTCATTATGAAATACTCGTTAACAGCCTGGAGTTAGGCGTTGTGCCGAGTTGGTGGCAGAAGGTGAAATAACACGTCAATGTACCATTAGACTTTTTTTTTGTCTTGTTGCTATTCTCTTCGAAAGCCTTCGGTTATCGGACTCTTACTGTCTAAAAACCCACGGTGTTCCTTCTCCTGAACCTTGGCCGGAGTCACAGGATTCGCAGCTGCATGCACCGCGACCCGGGCTGGCCTCGATCCGCCAGGGGCTGGCAGACCTCTCCTACTGTGGGGACCTAGCGCCAAGTCCTCCTGAGAGGCGCGCGTGGCACACTGCGCGCCGCATTCTCGGCCCTGGGGGCCTACTCCCTAAGACCGTCAACGAAGTTAGTCGCCCGTCCGAAAGTAGCCCGAAACGCAGGAGTGAACAAAACAAGTGTCAAATTCAACTTTTCGGACGGGCAAAAACACATCGGTAGTAGGGACAACTGTCAAATCATGTTGTCATTCACTGTTAGTTCGGGCCCCGAAATAATCGTATGTCCGTAGGTGATAGGGAGTAGGAAACGCTCGTAACTTAGGCCGAAACCACGGACTTCGTGCTTAGGGAGTAGACCCCCTGTTACTGGTCGGGCGACGGGTAGCCTTAACCTTACTGATAGCCTAACGCAATTTATCTTTACCCTTCCGGGAATCCAGACGTGCAGTTGCAGTATCTGTTGTTATTTGCGACAATTTATCAAATAAATACTTAATTCAATAAACTTACATAACACCCCCTCTGGGAAAGGCGTTACCTCACCATGAGATTAACGTAAAACCAGAGGGAACATTAGACTAGCTTTCTACAACCCCATAATATAATAAAAAATCTGTCATGAGGTCTACTGAAAAGCTTACAAACCGCAGGGCAGCTTGTGGCGAGCTGTTGGTGAGTGGCGACACTGCGTACCTTATTGCCTCAGAGAGTTGGTCAGGGCCTCGTCTTCAGTTTGCCTTTATTGGCTGGCTGGAGTGGAACCCCAAGGGTGCCCGCAGGACTCTCAACTCTGTCTTGCCTTTATCGGCCGTCCAGAGGGGGGCCGCCAGAGCTATATGCTCGGAGGTGGAAGTGTCTCAAACTCAAACTCAAAACTCGTTTATTCAAAGTAGACTAGTATTACTTAGTTCTTTTTGAACGTCACATTTTGGTAGTTACATTTGACTGCACCCCCAAAGCTCCCACCCTTCACCGCTTCCTAGTGTTTATGCTGTGAAGAAGAAACGGCGCAACAAACTCCCCAGCAACACAGTTCAGTCTGTCAAGTGAATAATTAAATGAGTCTATACACAAAAAAGTAAAATATTAATTACATTGATTAAATTATGCAAGTTGATGATGGTAAACAAAATATTTACCTAGAACAATTCTGGATGAATTGAAAACAAAAGTAAAAGTATCTAAATATAGATAATTCAACATAACATAAACATACAATTATATACCTACACTCAATATATATAGACTCTATATATTCCAATACATTATTCTTACTACAGTTAATGTGAGAATAATGTAGGTCAATGTCAGTAGTACAAGAATAACAATGAGAAATTGCCTTAATGTTGTCATAGCATGTAAGAGCTGACCAGTCCCGACAGACAGCACCCGTTCACGAGCATGACGAGCGCATCAGCATCGCTTAACTCAACCATATTGTAGGGAACTTAACAACCCAATACACAACGCCACCGTCAGCAGGACATTTTAGTGAGCATGACAGCCTCAACTGCCAGACAACAGTCAGGTTTATGTAGGAATACACAAAAAAAAACATACTAAGCATGACAATAATGGCTACATGATACTCACATTTTACATTTTGTAATTATTACAATTGTTAATAGCTTGATGCCATGGGCATTACTAAAAAGAAAACTGATACTACCTATATCAGAATCAAAGAATAAAAGATATATAAAATTATAATACAATATATAATGAGTAGGTAAAAAAAAAAAAAGATACCTACAGTTAGATGTTAAAAATTAAAAATTTAAGGACCTACGCATGAAGGATTAAACAGACAATTAAGGAGTGCCAGTGGGTCGCAGTGTGCAGTTGGGAATCGTATTCCAGACATTTTTATCTTCAGTGTACTGGTTTATATTGTAATATGCTCTTGACATTAAGACACGCTTTACCAAAGACTTGAATTTCATGTAAGGCAATTCAGTAATACAAGATGGAATTTTATTATAGAACCTAATACTATTCCCCAAAAAAGACTTACTAGTCTTGCAAAGTCTAAAACCAGGAACTACAAGTTTATGCTTATTTCGAGTATTCAAGCTGTGTGTATCACTTTTCTTACTGTAACTCGCTATGTTTTTACGGACGTACAGGATATTTTGGTAAATGTACAAGGATGGTAAAGTAAGTATATTGATCTCCTTAAATCGTTCACGAAGAGACTCTCGAGAGCTTAAGTTATAAATAGCTCGGACTGCTCTTTTTTGCAATATGAAAAATGTCTCGACATCAGCAGCTGACCCCCACAGTAAAATGCCGTCAGACATAATACTGTGAAAGTACGCAAAATACACCATCCTAGCCGTAGTCACATCAGTAAGCTGTCTTATTCTCCTAACAGCAAAAGCGGCAGAACTGAGTTTACCCGCAGTAGCCTCTATATGAGGCCCCCATTGTAGTTTAGGGTCTATTGTAATCCCTAAAAAGACTGTTGAGGGAACAAGATCTAACCTTTTCCCGCCCAGACTTACATTTGCGTTAATAGGAGCTACATTTGGTAATGAAAATTTAATGCATTTGGTTTTCTTAGCATTTAAAAGAAGATTGTTGGCAGAAAACCAATTCGAGATTGAATTTAGTGTGTTATTAGGTTCTATAAGATCCCTGTCCTTTCTATTTACTTTAAATATTAATGATGTATCATCAGCGAAAAGAACTATATTTGACAGATTATTGTCTTTCATCATAAATGGAAGGTCATTAATATATACTAGAAACAAGAATGGGCCAAGAATTGATCCTTGGGGTACTCCAATTCTGACTCGCGAGCCTGTAGAGATGACATTATCAACAGCCACCCTTTGTTCCCGATTTGACAAATAGGAAGTCACAAGATCGATGGATCTACCTCGGATTCCGTAGTACTGCAGTTTCAGGGTAAGTGTGCGGTGATCCACACAGTCAAATGCCTTAGAAAGGTCACAGAACACACCCAGAGCATCCTGTTCCCCCTCCCAGGCCCCTAATATGGTTTTAATTAGAGTGGATCCAGCATCCTCTGTAGATCGTCCTCTTGTGAAGCCAAACTGTTTGTCGTGTAATATTCTATGTGTGTTAAAATGTGTAAGCATTTGATTTAAAATTAGCTTTTCAAAAATTTTGCTTAAGGCTGGTAGTATGGATATCGGTCTATAGTTAGACGCGTTATTTGAGCAACCTGCTTTGAAAATGGGTATGATTTTACTGGTTTTCATGAGATCGGGAAATATGCCGTCAATAATACAAGAGTTAAAGATCTCTGCCAGCATTGGGGCGATCTTAGTAATTATTGCCGCCACGGCTTTCGTTGACAAACCCCAAAGGTCTTCTGTTTTTTTTATTGTAATAGTTTTAAAAGTTTTTAATATGTCAGTGTGGGTTACAAATTCGAACTTGAAGTTAGGTACTCGTAAATCTACATTTTCTTTCAAAAAATGTTCTGCTGCTACTGGTGACGATGGAAGATATTTTGTAGTCTCTAAAGGAATATTAATAAAGAAATTATCTAAGTCTAATGGCGTAATAGCGGGGAAACCCACTCCGGGTCTTTTAGACCCGCGACGGCGAAACCGGGGCCACACCTCTCTACACCTCTAGCCGCTCACACGTTTGTTGCTCCCTTCGCCTATGTACTGGCGGCTTTCAGGGGGCCCAGCTAGTGAGCTGGCGAGTCACCGTCTGCCAACGCATTTCAAATTTAAACTTGAAAGGCAGACGCCGTTTTTTTCCGGCAATAGAGGTTAACAGATCCACTAAACACCCCTTTCCATAGACCAGATATTTTTCACCATATTTTACAATAGTCTTGCACCCTCCTGGGACGGTCCATGACTGTACTCCAATAGTGCAGCCGTGGATAGTCCCCGGTTGGTGCCCCACCCCATTTTATATTAAAGTTCTCAAAGGGGCCTCTGCGCGTTGGACCTGTGTCTCCGTGTACGCCTTCCAAAGGACCGGACATCTTCCGTACGGAAGATGAGCCGTGATTTGAAGAGAGATATCACATTTTGGTACTAGCTTCCACACTAGGATTCGCTGTGTCGTGGAGGCTAGCCGAAACTAATGGATACAGTCATATACTATACTTATTACAGGCTACAAAAGGCCATAGATAAATACCTTAAAGACTAACATACATATCAAAATAAATTCATACATATTAAATATAACTTAATAACGCACTAATGTACACGTAGAGTCGGCGTCGTGTTGCGCTGCGTGGTGTCACGTAACCTTCCGCGGAAACGACGATACACGACACCCTTCGGCCAAAATTCCTCTTTTATGTAGATGTAGATAACATGTTGACACAAAGAAATAATGCCGTCTTTTATCAAGTATCTACTGTTTACTATTGAACTATGCCAAAAGCGAGTGCTCTCTGAGGCGCGGTATTGGAATCCCGCTTGCTATACATAGCTACGTATAGTGTGTATATATCTTTGTTGATGTGACCTGTTGCTTGCACGAGGGTTGTTGTAAGGTGTGTTATATTTTTTGTGGAATAGGGTTTTATTTTGATCATCGCATTGTTTCTGTTCAAAATGTTTCGTGTTTAGTGCAAACGTTTCAGCTATTTTTGTATTTATCAAACAATTACCTGTGTTTATGAAATAGTTTTTCTAGGTAATGCTCAGTAACTGCTAGGATTTTAGAATGGTGTCCGGGCATTGGCAATAGGCACACCCCTATTTCAGAAACTGAATATAGTCACTTTTAAACTATAGCTGTGTTTAACAGTATCTCTGTCTACTAACAGTGTGCGTCTAACAATGGTATTTCTACTGTATCCTGGGTGCTTTTACAGACACAAATTTTCACAAGCACAAACAACCAGACCCGGAACAACTATCTATAGGCCATACAGCGCAGAAATCCAATCGCTCAGCCACTGCGCCAAATGTGTCTTAAAATATTGTTCCTATTCTGCACCATACACTACATGCCACGACTTCCAACAGAACAGCGATAATCACAATAGTTTCACGAGACGGGATCATTTTTTCTGTTGGACTGCTATAGATGGTCCTTGCGGAGCTATTCTACGTAACCGGGCAGTTATTGGCGTAACCTGAACTGTCTCCAGCCAATGGTGGGGAATAAATTACTTAACACGTTCATTGCCAAGCCAAAATATTGAACTTACACAGATGGCCAAAATATTTTTTTTTTAGTAATACAATTGCAAGATCCCCACAGGCCACGCCCACTAATAAATAGGTAATTCCCTTCCCTAGTGGCCAAAATAAATACCCGAAGCGAATACGCTATGGCCGCTATTTTGTACCTCGAACATTATTGTAAGGGACCATCACGCGACGTCGCGTTACCGGCCACAGCGTAATAGGCCGCTTCACGCGACGTCGCGTGATGTGGCAATCAAAGTGTTAACCTAAGGTTAATACTTATACTACACTACCATCATGACTACTAGCAACAACAGCACTAAGGGCGACCCTTAGTGGGACTCGGACCACGGAGCCTGTATCAACAGTTGATATGGTTATTAAAGTAAGGTGTGACCTATCACATCATACACAACCGTGTACACCCTGCTTACCATATGTATTGCATTTGTGAGTCCTACGCAATCTGATACTCCCTCATACGTAATATTTACATTTGGTTCTAAATGTCGCTTGGATTTACACATCGTTTAGTAGAGCTTACAGCGCTGTGAGATATTCTGGTTTCTTTAATAAGCGTAGAATTTTATATGATCTATACAGGGTGTTCCAGAAAGTAGTGTCAAGCGAAAGTCCAGAGGTAGAGCACCCTTAGAGGTACCCGAATCACACCCTTGTATGTTCGCCGATTTTTTTGAAGTTTTCGAGTTGTGTTTCCTTTTCATGTTTTAACCAATTCTGAGTTTGATTACATTTTGGATCATAGTGTCATACATAGTTGAGACAAATGCGTCTTCTATTCATCTAATTTAGTAAATAACTATGTACGTCACTATGATCAAAAATGTCATTAAAGTCAGAGTTAAAAACCATTCACAAAACAGAGACAACACTACCATCATATGACGTTAATACCTTAGAAACTTCATGGTGACTTGACATCACTCTGTACAATATCCGTTTCGCGTGACAAGGACAGAAAATGCTTCCTCAATAAAATTCGAAAGCGTGTTTGTCCTTTATTTTTTCATCGATTTTATTTATGTTCTTTCTATAAAATAATACTTAATTGTTGTAAATGTTTAATAGTAGTCAAACAACCTATTATAATAATATTCTGTCGCATTCAGTAGTCGAGGATAAGAGCGGCTACGCACTGCATCCGATCCGAATCCAAGAAAATATGTTCCGTAGTAGTCATAGAACTATTTGTATGGTAGTTTACGCACTAGAACCGACTTCCGTTATCCGATTTCTCTCCGTGATCCGTGAGTTTCCAATTCGGAAGAAATATTGACGGACCGAAGTAGCCGTAGTACCTACTGTTTGTATGAACGCTTTCGCATAACCTCGGATTCAAATCGGACGCCAAATGGATATGCCAAAGATGGCCCCTGAATTGTTTGAATTTGGATCAGACATCGGATAAGTGCGTAAGTGATATCCGAATTCGGTCCGAGTTTTTTAGACTCTTCGTATTTTCACGTATTCGGATCTGATGCAGCGCGCAAAGCAATATCCGAATTCGGTCCGAGTTTTTTATATTCTTAATTTCACGGATCCGGATCGGAAGCAGTGTGTAATCCTACAAAACATAGCGTTAAACGTTAAATAAATAATGTAATAAACGTTTTACAATTCTCAAAACCAGTAATGAGCATTCGAAAACCTATAACTAACGGTGGAAACCATTCATCGCACATTCAATGAATTTGATAGATTCAATGCAGTAGCTCGTCCCGCACTGAATGTCGCTGGCAGTTTGTCGCTACAATTTAGATTTGTTTCCAATATCGACACAAAGCCGAAGAATGAATGGACAAGCCTGGGTAGAGGACGGACTTAGTGTTAGGATGAATGGAAGGATTCGCTGAATTCAATTACATATAATGCTTGTTTCCCACGATGCGGAGCTCGCACCGACGCACCATGGGAAGAAACTAGTCCGTGATAATGTGGACGTGTGCGGAGCGGAGGAGCGAACTTCACAGGTGCGGTGCGAGTTCTCTTTCACTTGGTATTTTGGAAAAAAAAATAGCTTCAGACAGAACTGTGTTGCTGGGGAGTTTGTTGCGCCGTTTCTTTTGCACAGCATAAACACTAGGAAGCGGTGAAGGGAGGGCTATTTTAGGGGCTGTCTATTTGTATTTGACGTTCAAAAAGAACTTAGTAATTCTAGTCTATTTTGAATAAATAAGTTTTGAGTTTTAGTTTGCATGACTTCGAATCACGCACCCTCATAATGTGGCTTCCCACGGTGCGTGATTTTACGGATGATATCACGCACAGCCGGTGCGCGCTACCACGCACCGTGGGAAGCCAGCTTTAGACTCACGAGAAATGAGCGAAACATACCCACTACCATATAAATACGATTGATATTTTAATAGTGTGCCAATGATGTGCGCTTATGTTAGTCACAGTTGACATTTTAACTTAAGATCTCTTTATGTTTAGAGGTGTTGGGTTGCAGTCAATTCTAATTAACACATTTACACAAAACAAAAAGACTTGCACTCTGAACAAACTTTAATTTCATATTATCAGCAGTAGGCTACTTTTTGTAGTGTGTACGAAATGTAGAGATCGAATTCCCTATTTATTGTAGTTTGGTTTATTTTGTTGTGTTCCTAAATGAAAGTTGTTTGGTGTGGGTATGCTGTATCTCATTTGTGCTGCGGGTGGAACCGGGGTGCGGGAGAAGACGGGAAGGATGAAACATAACATTAGAGTGCGTTATATCCACGAAGACGCGCCCCTCTCCTTTTCGTGAGAGATAGTCGCGTGGTGCGTAGCACATCTCTTATTATTATTTTATATTAGTGTGCGTGTTCACACATCTCACAATTGTGTGGCGATACAACTAACACAATAGCAATTCATAACACACACTTTTGCTCTGTAGCGATTTACCAGTCATGATCCACCGAGCTCTCCCGTCGTAGAGCCGGTCGTCTCTTCAGACTCCGCAGTCACACCGATAATTCAGCCCTCATCAAGCCGTCTCCCCCCCCCCCCCCCCCTAAGCAACGCCCTAAGCCGAGGTCTGAGTCCCACTAGGGGTCGCGCTTAGTGTTGTTGTTGCAGGTAGTCACGATGTCCCGATGTCCCAATTAGAATATGCTAGTATAGTATGGAATCCTATGTATGCTGTTTATTCGCAACGTCTCGAGAACATCCAGCGAGCGTTCACAAGACATATTGCTTACGTGTCCCCAGGAATATCCCACAGATGTCCATATGAACAGCGCTTAGCTTTCTTTCATATTGAGTCGCTTCGAAACCGTCGCACTGTTCATGACTTCGTTTTTCTCTTTAAGGTTGTCAATAGTCAAATTGATTGTGAACAGTTGCTAGAACGTGTCATGTTGTTGGTCCCGTTCAATATTCCTAGACAGCCAATTTCTAGACTGTTCCAACCGCCGTCCTGCAGAAGTAACGTTGAGAGACACTCACCAGTGTCCAGGATGTGTGTTCAATACAATGAACTTAATTCAAAGCTGCCCGACTTGGATGTGTTCTTTAGTTCCCTACCGAAGTTCAGAAGCCTGTTGTATTCCCATCTGAACAGACATTTAAACTGTCATAAGTAGTAGTTTCGCTAATTAATTGATTTTGTTGTTTGTTAATTTTATGTTACATTTCATTTTATTTTTATTTTATATAACTTGTACGATGCTTGATTGTTTTCATGCGAATGCTGTGTACACCTGTAATTGGTGTTTACATAGGAACCATAACCCATGTACTTTTATTATTTAAATGTAAAATGTATGTACTGTTGGTGTACCTATTTATAAATAAATAAATAAATGTTAGTGTAGTACAAGTAGTAAGCTTAGGTTAAGTATTCTACTTCTCCCCCATTGGCTGGAGACCCTTCAGGTCTCGCCAATAACTGCCCGGTTAAGTTGAAAGGGTCCGCAAGGACAATCTACAGTAGCCAAAAAGAAAAAAAAAACTGTATCGATTTAGATAAAGAGTGGGGCGCGTCATCGTGAGTTGAACTTTCTGTAATAAGGAAGGTATTATGTATGTATCGTGCGCGGTTCTATCTCTGGGGAGCTAAGCTTACTGATATCATACAGTATTTCTCAGAACTAAGACAGGGGTTGAATAACGATGTGGCCTGCGGGCGGCGGGTTAGGGGACCCGTCGCCCGACCAGTAACAGGCCCGAGAAGGCGGCGCGCCGAGTTCCACGCGCGCCTCTCAGGAGGACGTGGGGCAAAGGGGTAAAGCCCCACAGAAGGAGAGGTCCGCCAGGGGCTGGCGGACCGAGGCCTGCCGGGGTTGCGGTGCATGCAGCTGCGAATCCCGTGACCCCGGCCATAGGTCAGGAGTAGGAACACCGTGGGTTTTTAGCCGGTCAGAGTCCGGCGTAACCTTTCGCCTTCCCCGAGCGGAGGGTATCCATGAGGATTTTCCCACGAGAAAAAAAAAAGGTGTTGAATAACGATGACGTTGTAGTATCACCTTCATAGTCATTCACCTACCTACTGGCCATTTTTATAATTTATACTTTTTTTGATTGATGACGGATAGGGATTGAAATTTAAATGAGACTTGACTTTTAGACTTTGGATTGTTTTACGCCATGGCGATTTTTTGATACAATGGTTTACTGTATATATTTTATTGATAAATATTATAAATTTAAATCCTGTCTGTTTGACTGTTTAATTATGTGGCATGCCACAGCAACCCACCTTGAAGCACAATATTTGCCTGGGGAAGCTTACTATTGTGTGTCCGCCTCTCATGACGACGTCTCGTACAGGTCTGTCTTCTCATAGATAGCCTGTAACCCAAAATGTGCCTGCACGACACTGTGACTATGACCGGATGCTGCGGCCGGTCTGTTTGCTGCCGCCGGTTTCCGTCGGATGGCTGTGTGGGCCATCGACGAACGCTGGGAGTACAGGAGGGACCTCGCTGACTGCTGCAAGGGACGTGACGCTGTCCTGCCTCTTTTCTCTAACCATTTCTTTTATTATTGTTAAGTACACTACTACGTATTGAATGCCCTACACATTCTTTACAACTGGTGTAGCAGACGAGCTCTCAGGAGATCCTAGGGCCGTCTGTTACATTACAACGTAAATTAGTAACACAAATCTATCAGATTAAGAGCTATGCTTGGATTAGTTCGTAATATTGTAGTGTAAGTCATAGGTACTAACATACACGGACGTCTGACGCCAACAATAAAGTGAAGTTCAGACTACGCTATACTATTTCGCTATATAGTAAAGCATATTGCGTCATAAGCTATAACTATACAGGGTGTTAACGAATTCGTGTAATTCCTTCAAAGCACATGATCTATTAATGGTATAGATTAACACGATTAATACGGTATTTAGATGAATTAAAAATAAAAACAAACTTTTTTTACCCAAATTATTTTTTTATGTGATGGAAAATTTCGATGCCATGCATAAATCAATGAAGGCACAGCGACACAGCTGACAGGCAAGACTAGCGCGATATCGCTTCACGCAGTCAGTTAACTTGGGACGCTAAAATTACTCAGATACAAAATACCATGGTTCATTTTTTGAAATCTTTTTTTGTTGATTCTGAAAAAAACCAATGCAGGGTCAATCAGTGTCACCAGTAGATCACACGGTTTGAAGGAATTACACGAATTCGTTAACACCCTGTATAGCATGGCGTTCACACTATGCGCTATATCGCAAGCCTGTCTACTATGTATAACAAGTTATTTGACAGCAATCCGCCTGGCGACGGACGGGGTAGAAGTGAGGCGGGGCGGGGACCGAAGAATCGTTCGATATAGCGCTGAAAATCGCTCAAGTTTGTTGTTGAACGTTGTGTGAACGTGTCCATATAAAATGTATGCTGAGCGATATCGTTGTGCTATGTGATATTTGCTATATGCTATATATTATATCGTAGTCTGAACTGCGCTTAACGCTCGAGGCTCGTTAAGCATACTACCCTCACAGTTGAAACATCTACTTTTCGTTTATTTACCAAAATCTCAATATTTTGTGATTTTATCAGTTTTTTTCAAATAATTTATTGGGAATTTTATGTATTATTCCGTTTCACTTGGAATAATAAATAATCCATCCACACGCACTCCTCTCTCCGAGGATTGCGTCCGCCTCCGGGGAATCCATTAATGGAAGCGCTCTCAACTGAGGCTTGCTTGAAAACCATTTATGGCGTATGATTGTTATTTGGCGATATAATCCCACTGTTGCCTGTTGTTAAAGCGCGGGAGGATTACCTCCTATTGTTGCGTTAGTACTTATCAACGTGGCCCAAACTATATAGCAATACGATATTGTTTATCTCCTAATGAACGGTCAAACGGCAAAACGGAAAATACAAAGGCTAAAGTGAAATTAATAAACGATTAATTTATTTTATTCAGCCGCTATAAAATGTAACTTTCATTTTATAGCGGCTGAATTTGGTTAGTCCGTTTCAAGACTGTTGGAAGTGGGTAATAAAAAAGGTAAAAAAAAGTACTTGTAGCCAATAATTCTGCGATGGAGGCCACTTCAGTAGGCGCAAAGTCCCCGAAAAATTATATAGGGGAGGAAAGAAAATCTACCAAAACAAAAAAATTTGGTCAAAGTTATAGTTATTCGTAGACAGGAGGATGCTGCTGCCCATCCTCTTGACGTAACCCGTCGCCGGCACGCAGTGGCCTATTATTAGCCGGTGGCCAAAATGATAAATGTTTTTTTTTTCTATAAATAATTATGTTGACCGCAGTTCAGACTACCCTAAACTATATTGCTATATAGTATAGCAAATTGCGTCATAAGCTATAACTATATAGCATGACGTTCACACTATACGCTATGTCGCAAGCCGGTGTACTATGTATAGCAAGTTACTTAACAGCGATCCGTCGGTCGATCGTATGAAAATCTCTGAAAAGCTCTGAAAATCGCTCAATATTATCGCGTACAGCAAGCCAATACTTTATAGCGTAACATTGTGTGAACGTGTTCATATAAAATGTATACTGAGCGATATAGTCGTGCTATATCATATTTGCTATACAAGGTTAGTCGGAAAGGTAAGTCAGCAAAATTGAAAGTGATAGAAAAATAACTTAACTCTGTTCAAAGTTAGTACCAAACAACTTTAAACAAGTTAAAACAAGTTGAGATGAATTGTACGTGAGAGAGAGATTCAAGTTTGTCGAGACGAAAACCATTTGAACTGAGTTAGTACATTGGCGACGAGGGATTTTTCATGATGCTTTTAGCCTCATCTCTATCGATCTTTAATTAATATTTCACATTCATTGTACGGTTTACGTACACACCGTCAGGCTGCAAACGCGGCAATCTACTTTTCTGCATCGTATTTATAATAATGTTTAATATAATTTAAAGTTAGTTGACAAATTACCTAGTTACGCGAACACCGCGGATTAGCATCCAACTTTAACTTACTCTAACTTAGTTGTGATCGGTACATCTAATAAACTTTTAGTGTTACTAAATCTGTGTGTTTACGTCAACTCACCTCACTCAAAACTCTTACCTACTTGCTTACCACTTCTAACTAAAACTGCAAGTGTAAGGTGCCTACTACTATGGGACCTTACATTCATATTATTTTCTTTATTCATTCTCTTCACCAATAGTTTTTTTTTTATATAATTGCCCCACACTAAGATTTCTCTTGTATCGTGGGTGCGTTTACAAACACAAATCTCACATAGACAAACGCCCAGACCCGAAACAGCTATCTGTAGGTCATACAAATTTTTGTTCCGTGCGGGAATCGAACCCACGACTCGTAGCGCAGAAGCCAATCCCTCAGCCACTGCACCGAACGTGTCGACAAAATCAAAACTCATTTTTAAAAAAACATTTATAAGCATAGACCTGTGGTCATGGCCTCAGAGAGAAGCACTTCATGAGGATTACATGTAATACTAACGTATCAGTATTATTCGCGGAACAGTTCTGATCCTCAGTTGTAATAGAGTTTCTGAAAGAGAACTCGATTGCCAATCACACTTTGCTTGACCGGTTCCGACTCGAGACCTCGAAAGCAATTTTCTAAACGCTTCGATGGATAGATTTAATATTATGATCACGTAAGTCGTATGGGTTTGTTAGAAATATATTAATTGACATAGAGCATACTCGTAAATACAGACTTATACTTAATGAAGCAGACAATGCATATAATCTTGAGTGATTACACAGGCTGTATCCGAATCCATGTAATTCTGGTCTAATCTACTTAACTGGTGACACAGATTGACCCTGAATGGGATTTTTGCAGAGAAAACAAAAAAATCATACAAAAAGAACATGGTATTTTTCCGAGTTATTTTAACGTTCCGAGTTAACTGACTGCGCAGAGCTATATCGCGGTAGTCTTGCCCGCTGGCTGTATCACCGTGCTTTCATTCATTTATGCGTGAGATCGAAATGTTCTATCACATAAAATAATTGTGTAACAATTTTTTTTGCAACTAAATTAAGTCGTTAAGATACATCATAAATAAAAAGAAAATAAGAACAAAAAAGAAACAAGCTTATTCCGATCGGATCTATAACAAACTGTATATCATAACACTGTTTTGCAAATGACCACCATGATGAATCACCTAGGATCTTTATAATATTCCGTGCAGTGGACATTGACATAACCATCACGTTTGGCAGACGAGTTGGTGCGCGCAGTACGTCGATCTTACTAGCAAGCGTACCATAACCACCGTTAGTCAAGGGTTTTGTCGACAGAAGAATAGACAAAATTACATAATTGCCATTATGAATATGTGCGCGAATAAGTCATTCAGAAAATAAAGGAGGGTAGTCATTAAGATGAATCAACGTGCCCGACGTTATAAAACTTTCGATGGATCGGGCTGATTCTATGTCGAATCGTCGTACATGTGGTGTAACAAAGAAAGATGTGTTTGTGTTAAGATTCTTTAATAGAATGCCCCGCTTACATGCTAATGTTACAATATATAGGGAGGAGGCGCGTCACACACTACATACATGTCTGACCTTTAGAATGTGACTGGCTTGTACTTCTCGATTTCTGATCATGTGTGAAATTATACAGGGTGTAAAAAGACCCATCACATAGCCGAAATCTACGCACTCTGTACATCAAACTAAATTACATTGACCAAAAATAATTGCTGGGAAACGACTTTTATTTTTTGGCATGAAAAAAAACGCTTTTTTTTGTAGCGCTCAAATTATGGCTGTGGCGATGCCGCGCGTTTGCATGCGTGCAGCGGCCACACAGCCGAGCCAAGGCGGTCGTGTGCGTTAAATATTCATTGCGTTTTTGTAACTTCAAATGTGTAATTTGTTAGGAAAAATTGAATTGTATAGAAGAAAGTTTAGTATTATGACATGGAAATCGTTTTTGGAAAAAACAAAAAAAATATGTGTACTTTGACCTTCAATATCTCCAAAACCAATGATTTCCCAGGTATGGTTTGTTCGAAAAAAATGATCCCAATGATGGGTAGAATACGTGGTTTTCGTTATCGTTAAGGGTCTTTTTACACCCGATATTGTGACCTAGACCTAGCTGATGTAATTAACAAGTAACCCAAATACAAGTACTCAGTGGTGGAGAGTCTATGTTGGTTTTATTTACCACACCCACTTTGCCTCTGGTAAGCAGACATTGGTTTTTACTGTGATGCTATTATCACTTCTGTCCAATTGTATAACCGACAAATATAAAATTTGTCTATTCTTCCGTCGACAAAGCGCTTGTCTGACGGTGTTCATATTACGCTTGCAGAATGAAGATAGAAATATTATCAGTTTTCATCAATCTTAAATAATCCTGTATTTTGACACACACAACAAATGGCTAGCGATATTTAAACACACATTAGGAAACACTTTATTTAGTCATTAAAATAACTTCCAGCGTTATGTAAAGCATTGCTCGCATATTTTACATGACTTTTTTATGAGTTCTAGCGTAAAGTCCTTTTTTTCACATAAAATCGTTTAGCCGCCGATATTTGAACGAAGTGCCCAATAAATCTAGCTACGTATGTTTTTTACTATCGTTCCTCGTCGAGATATTTACGCCATTTTTACGTTTTTTTTCTCCAATATACTGCAGACGAGATCCTGAAGTTTTATAACTCGGATCTTTCCTAAATACAGCGTTCTAATCAACAATACACTTGTTGTATTTCTTGTCTTGCTCTCGTGTATAGCTCTCTTGGGTCGCGTCAGGGCGGATTGTAAACCGCTGCCTAATATACATAAATTATGCCTTACCTTCCTGCTCAATTAGTTGACAGTACAGAATAAAATTGCTCATTTGGTTATCCGGAAACAGAGGGCTCTTCCCGTGAGTGTCACAAAAGAAGATTAAACGTCTGCATCCAGAGGCTAAGCAGCAGAATACGTCATACTACTAACAATCCTACTAAGATCATCAAATCATTTGCTAAAGAAAGGCGGAAGGGGAGGGCCAAACAAGCCGACGGCGATTTTGCAAAGTGTTAATGGCCGCTTATGACCCCAAGAGGATTGCTAATGAGTTGCCAAAACTTTTTCTTTTTTCTTTTGCCCGTCCTCGTTATTCTCTCCTCCCGGGGAAGGCTGCGGGTTATGCTTGTCGGGTAAAACCCACGATGTTCTTCCTACATAACAAGTACCCCAAGTGTCAGTTTTTTTTCGTTAACTACTGTAGTTGCGTCACGACAAAAATGTATGAAAATTTAGGCTGCGTCTCTAGGCGCACCGTTCAATTAACGCGCGAATATTAGTTAGTGACCGGTGCGCCTAGAGGCGCAGCCTAAATTTTCATACATTTTTGTCGTGACGCAACTACAGTAGTTAACGAAAAAAAATCACACTTGGGGTACAGGCCAGGGATTCGTAGCTGCATTCACCGCAATCCCGGTAGACCTCTCCTTCTGTGGAGCGTTGCCCCACGTCCTCGAGAGAGGCGCGCACGGAATTCGGCGCGCCGCTTTTCGTGCCTGTCACTGGTCGGTTGACATGTATACGTTGCCAACTATAGAGAAAAAGTTGAAAAGTCTCATGTGCCTGTAATGTCACTGGCACCCATATCCTTCAAACCGACACAGCAAGTGCTGCTAGGCGGCTGAAATAGTTATGGCAGGAGAGTAATCCTGAGCTCTTCTCGAAAAAGTTCGAACTTTTTCGAGAAGAGCTTGACCACTACTAAATAGGTATTTAATAATATGGCAATATTCTCTCACAATCGTTACCAGCAGACATAAAGAGACCCATATTTAGTAAAATACAAACAAACAAAACATTTTTTAAATTTTTTCCCTTCAACAAAGTATGTTTACATGTCGTTGTTCCACTACGTTAATATAGCCGCGGCTGCGGGGCGAGGGGGGTGCGGGGCATTTTTATTAGTACAGTAATGGAAGCAGCGGGACGCAGTGTGCTCTGTGACTTATCGCTCGGTAAATCGTGCTGATTGCGACCCGACGAGAGGACAGACAATGAAAAAAGCGTATTTGATTTACGAGTAGTGTGCTCTGGTACCTATTTATACACGACTGTATCTGTATAGTATAGATTCTTTGTTCTGTTAAGCCTTTTCCCAACAGTATGTTGGAATCAGCTTCCAGTCTAACCAGGTGTGGCTGAATACTCTCATAACTCCCTAAAATAAGGTTGAGCTACACGATGGCTGATGCATGCGTGCCGTCAGTTGGGACAGGTCAACTCAAACCTGCTATGGCTCTTTCCTCAAAAGGTCATTCATTCCAGACGTTGCCCTTCGTTGTTACACTCGCATAGTTTTATACCACAATGTCTGGACTTGAGCTCTGAGTTTGTTTCGGCTTTTTTTCTCCGAACTAGTCAGATAGGGCATGCCGGCGCCATGTAGTCTAAAAAAGTTTACAGAAATAAATATCATTTGTCATTGTCACCAGTATTTTACATGGAGCGACTAACGACAGACCGCCGCAACTCAGTTACTGGGCAATGCCGATATCCTAAGGTAAGACCAGTTGTCACTTTCTTTTTTTTGACTTTCGGGCTTCTGACTACCAGTAACGACTGTTATAGGTATACGTATGACACTCGGGGCGGACGGTTTAACGTGTTGTCCGAGGCAAGGAGAGGTCTCGATGTGTAACGAACGGTCACCCATCCACGGACTGACCGCGGCAAGCGCAGCTTAAACTTGCAAATCATATTATTCGCGAGATTGTTAATTAGCATTTAAATAAATAAAAAATATTTATATTATAAGCAACAGTAAACATGTTTCAGCAGTTAATAAATTAGTAATTAAAATGTATAGGGTTTAAAGAAAATTATATTAATAAGACTGAGTGAACGGCGATTAACAAAAAGAATTTATAAGACAGATGTCAGTGGAAACACCAGTAGAGGACGTCCTAGAAGGACATACATCGATGTTATTGGAGATGTTCTTCAAAAAGGACAGGTGCGTAGTACTCTCAACTGGCGTGCGTGTATGACAAGATGTATGAACGTGGACGAAGCGAAAGAAGTATGTTAGGATCGTAGCATGTAGCGTTCTACCGTTTCTGCCTACCCTCAGGGGATCAAGGCGTGAGTTTATGTATTAATATGCTATTCCCTTTGATTTGCCACATCATATTATTTAGCACGATTGTTGTCTGTTACTAACATATATTTTGTATCATAAGCGCTCTATAGCTTGCTAATATTCCTCGATACGGCCTCGCTATGTCAATCCCTACAATCCCGGCTTATACTGTTTATAGTGATCGCGGAATGAATCCTAATGTACCATGTAACGTGACATCTGATATAAGGTCACTGCGTTAGTTGACTTGCAATGCTGTTATTGACAAGCTAACGTATATTGTACTAGAAGTCGCGGATTTCATTTATCGCATAAGTCTTGAGCATCGCCGCAAAGTTGCTAGTCTATGGGTTTTTATCGGACACATTTCGGAAAATGTGCTTCAGATCTGCATGATCTAATACCTCCCTGCCCTTTTTTCTATCAGACGGCCAGAAGCATGAAAAAGCGCCATGGGATCATGGTTGATATACCAAAAACCCGAACGAAGCGCTTTGATTCCACTTTAATTGTGAAAACCGCCAAACAGTGGAATGCGCTGCCCGAGTGTGTGTTCCCCGACAGCTACAATCTAGGTGTATTCAAGTCACGAGTGAATCGGTTTCTTCTAGGCAAGCGTGCTCCAGGTGAGATGGCGGCCAAACACAGGCCTTGTAACAAAAAAAAAACGTTTATTCCGTATTTTTCGGGATAATATAATTCAATCATGATTCGAAAAACACGTGGTGCCATCTATTATCATAAGAACGTTATTGTTTTTTTCCTCGGGAACAGTACTTTTTTGAGGGATGAAAGGTACTCTATGTCCTTTTCTGTACACCTGACAACGTATATGCAAAATTTCAGGATGATCGGTTCAGTGGTTTAGGCGTGAAAAGGTAACAAACAAACAAACTTATTTTCGCATTTTTAATATTAGTTAGGATATTTAAACGGCTACGAATACATAACATCGTAGCCGGTCAGCGTAGCGCTACGGCGTAGAGAACTACGATACTCTACGCCTGCCGTACTGCTACGCAGCCCATACGATCCCACTGCTTGGAACGAGCCTCTTCTCAGAACGAGAAGAGTTTAGGCTTTAGTCCACTAACTGCTCTCGCAAGAAAGGCGAACTTGTGACATGTTCAAATTATTGCGTACATCGCTGAAACGAACAGAACGTTGAATAATAAGTATCTATTTACATATTGAGATAGAAATGATTCTAAATTGATGTAAAAAGAAAAGAATTCCTAACTTACCTTATGTACATATAATAAATCTGTAGACTTGGCGTGTCTATAAACAGTTTTTTTTTTCTACCTCCTTTTTGAAATCGGTTAAAAAACCGCATCAAAATCCGTTGCGTAGTTTTAAAGATCTAAGAATAGTACATAGGGACAGACAGCGGGAAACGACTTTGTTTTATACTATGTAGTGATAGTGAAGTATAGCGGTTTTATTAATTAATTTCCAATTAAATCCATTTCGATTTAATTTTTGGAATATTTGTTTGTTTATCTGTTTGTCAGTTTGTTTGTGTGCGCATCAAATATTATGCATATCTCGGAGTAACATTTAGTATTTGTTTCTTCGTACCTAAGTAGTTTGCTAAATCAATAGATATTATAATTTAAAGTTATCAAGAAGAAATACGCATCATTTGTACCATATTTGCACAATAGATAACGTTACTTATTTTATTTGCGAATTATTGTACCTTTTCAGATACGCTAAGTTAGTAAATTATTATTATTTCTGTGTTGGTAATATACTTACAATGTATGTAGCCATTTTTAATCCCGATTTGGATTCGTTATACTACATGGTTTAGTTATTGCTACACAATATTGGTTTCCGACATTCACGCGGACGAAGTCGCGGGCACAGTTAGTTATATCATTAAAATATACAGCCTATTTTTTAATGGACCCTACATAGCACAGATTTTAATGGTTAATTATACTAGAGGCTTAAAGTGTCCAGCCTCTTAAGCCGCGTGAGAGAGAAATAAATAAAACCGCTTTACCTCCCAGCGGTCACACGATACGGTCATTAATAGCAGTCACATGGTTCGTTACATTTCTTATTTACGTATTTCTGAGATTCTGTAATGATTTGGAAATGAAATATACCATCTTTTACAATATGTAGAGATAGGATATTCTTCGGTACGGACTTTGCTAGAAACGATTTTAGCCTTTTGTGGATACATAGTGCTATCTCATCTCTCTGAGGATCGTTACCCTCAATACTTATAATCGAGAGAAAGGAGAACATGTTTCGTAAAATAAGCTCCGCTTTACTTGCCTGTCTTGATGTAAGAATAGATTCAAATGTAATATTTTTTATTACACTAAACTAGTGACCCGCCGCGGCTTTGCACGTGTACGTTTTATAGCTTAAAACGTTCCTCTTGAATCACTCTATCTATTAAAAAAAACCGCATCGAAATTCGTTGCGTAGTTTTAAAGATCTAAGCATACATAGGGACAGACAGCGGGAAGCGACTTTGTTTTATACTATGTAGTGATACCTACAGTACCTACTACGGATCTTTCATCAGTGGTTCTACAATTAAGAAGTCAATTAATATATATTTTATAGTATAAAAGATGATTTAGTGGCAAAAATTGAAAGGAGTATACTTAGATGGTTTTGTCATGTTGAGAGAATGAGTGAACGGCGATTAACAAAAGGAATTTATAAGGCGAATGTCAGTGGAAACGCCAGTAGAAGACGCCCTAGAAGGACATACATCGATGTTATTGGTGATGTTCTCCAAACAGGACAGGTGCGTACTGCATAGTACTCTCAAGCAGCGCAGCGTGCATGCATAACAAGATGTATGACCGTGGACGAAGCGAAAGGACTGTGTAAGGATCGTAGCATGTGGTATTCTACAGTTTCTGCCTACCCCTATACGGCGTGAGTTCATGTAATATTGGCGCAAAGCGTGCTTCATTAGATATAATTGCGAGATCGGGGTGTAAGGGTGTAGTTGTACATATTACAGATAATTTAGTGGCGGGCGCAATGAGGCAGTCTAATCACGCGATACACTAGTGACCATGTGGTCATCCAACGCAACGTAGACTAACAAATCTACACAAAACATAATGTTGAATCTACAATGAATAAAAATGAAAGTGTGTCTGTCTGTGTGTGTGTGTGTTACGAATGAAACTTCAAAACTGATTTATTCAAAAACTAGAATTACTTAGTTCTTGAACGTCAATATTACAAAAGACTGCCTCCTAAAACGATTGCCCTTCACCGCTTCGTAGTGTTGTGAAGAAGAAACGGCGCAACAAACTCCTCAGCAACTAAACTACAGAACCAATTTTAATGATACTTGCCTCAGTGATGTGGTGGTTAATGATGATGGCCTAAAACCCGGAGAAGCATTGATACCTGTACCAATGCGAAGCCGCAAGCTACACCTATTGCATACGAAATTAGTGAATTCGTAACTGTTTTGCTGACTTTTTCACCCTATAATTTTCCGTAGGGGTTTTATATCTTCAGGTTATGAGGTGTTAACAAACGACAAATTCCTGTACGTCATGCAACGTGAGACGAAACTATTGGCGCAGTGGCTGAGCACTTGGCTGCGGCGCAACGTGTCGCGGCTTCGATTCCCGCACGGAATAATTATTTCTATGGCTTACAGATAATTGTTCTGGGTCTCGGTGTTTGTGCATGTGAAGATTAATTATCAGTGTGTAAACGCACCCACGATGCAGAAGTACTCCTAGTGTGGGGCAATATTTATTTTTGACTAGCACATAATGACTGCGAGTTTCACCCCCCTTTATGGGACATTTCCGCAACATTGGATTTAATTAAAGTTATTTCTACCTAGCAAGACACGCAAAGCATATTGCATACAATATCATATACCGTTGTGCCAGCAAGCTTTTTGCCTCCATCTTATAATACGTGCACGCGAGTTAAATAACAAATTGGCTCAATGCGAGACGCAATCGCTTTATAAGATCATACGTGTATAAGACATAGACATCTATGACCTATTCGATTCCACAATTCCAAAGAAGAGGAGAATGATAGCTGGTAATAAGAGGTATCCAGTCTGGTTTACATGGGATATTGTGAACGACATTCGGCAAAAAACTAAACTCCATAATAATTGGAAACGTTCGCGATGTGAAGTCACATATGCAGCGTTTAGTGAACTCAGGTCGAACCTAAAATTAAGAACCCAGGACGCCTACAGGTTGCACTGCAGCAGCGTGGAAAATAGCATACGCAAAAACCCACGACATTTTTGGCAGCATTTTTCGAGCCTACGATCTAAGGGTGGTTTCGAGCCGAATGTTGTTCACAATGGTGAGACATGTTCGGGTGTTAAAGCGGCTGAGGCGTTTGCTCAGTATTTTGCTAGCGTGTTTCAGCCCGATACACCTAAATTAGACCCAAAGAACGCCAATCTGACATGTATCGGAAATAATATTGCCCTCCCCTTCTTAACCCCATCAGACGTAGTAAAGGGGATTGCTAAACTTAGACCCTGTAGCTCGGTTGGCCCAGATAACATTCCAGCCTTTATCGTTAAGGGATGTAATGACACCCTGGCAGCTCCTCTGTGTCATATTTTTAACCTGGCCCTTCAGTCCGGCGTATACCCTGAGCAATGGAAAACCTCGCGAGTCATTCCCATCCCTAAAACCTCCGATAAAACATTGGTAGAGGAACACAGACCCATTGCTATCCTCCCAACCATTGCCAAGGTTTTCGAGCATATTCTCCACACCTTCATTCGCAAACGCGTAAATGTGCTTTTGTCCGATGCCCAACATGGTTTTCGACCGGGTCGCTCCGTCAATTCAAATTTGCTGATTCATGTAGACTACATATCCAGTAGCTTGGACATCGGGAGGCAGGTCGACGCTCTATATTTTGATTTCCGCAAAGCCTTCGACAGAGTTGACAACGATGTCCTCTTGACAAAGCTGGAGGCCATAGGTTTCTCGTTTGGATTTGTCAGCTTCTTTTCCGACTACCTGCGAGATCGCAAGCAGTTTGTCAGACATGGTTGTTTTGAGTCTGAGCCTTACAACACCCGCTCGGGTGTGAGTCAGGGATCCGTGTTAGGGCCACCTCTGTTTCTGATCATGATTAATGACTTGATCACAAGAGTTAAATTTGCCAAATGCCTGCTATACGCCGACGACCTAAAACTGGTTGCACAGATCAGAACGGAAGAGGATTGCAAACTCCTACAGAGGGATATTGATGCCATTTGTGAGTGGAGCATTGTGAACAAGCTGCCTTTCAATACAAGCAAGTGCCATGTCATGACGTTCGGTAGAGGGTTACGACCGATCCATTACAAGTACAGTTTAGGTGGTGAAGTAATTTCTCGAGTCACCAACGTAAAGGATTTGGGAGTGACGTTCGATCGCTGTCTAACATTTAAAGACCACATTGCTACCCTCGCAAAGGAATCTTTCAGGCGCCTGGGCTTTGTCATGCGAAATGCTCGTGATTTCCGCGATCCCAATGTCATTCGATTGTTGTACACTACCTTGGTCCGAAGCAAACTCGAGTCTAGTGCCTGTGTCTGGCACCCCTACACCGCTAACCTAACACTGATGCTCGAAAAGGTGCAGAAAACCTTTCTGCGATACTATTTCCAAAGGCTATACTACTTTTTTCCCTTCATGTACCCTACCAACTATCTGTTAGGGATGTTGGGGTTTAACTCTTTGGAGGTGAGAAGAAGCTCTGATCAGCTCACGGTAGCCTGTAAAGTCCTACGGGGACTAATCGACTGTCCTGAACTCCACAGCCTTTTATGCCGACTGTTCGTGCCCGACAACTACCTTGGACACCGTCAGAGCCGCCGGCGCAATCTGTTTGCCCTACCGTCATCCAAAACTGTCGCCAGAGCTGAATCTCCTGTGTGTCGTACTCTTATGACGCTCAACGCCCTTTTGTCTGCCAACCCTGAATGTGATGTGTTTGCGGATGAATGGAATAAATTAATGCGTTTAAGTCTGGCGTTTTGTGAGAGGAAGTATGCAAGAGTGTCCACTGTTCCATGTTAGTTTTAATTTAAACCATTAATTGTTGTCTACTGGGTGTTTTACTTTTATGTTTTGTTTTCTGTTTCCATGTTAATTATTGTAATTGGTGTTATACCGTTTTAATTAACTATAATAAATAAATAAAAAAAAAAAAAAAAAAAAATAAATAGAAGCATTCCGTAAACAAAGTTTTGATAACACTTTTGGTGGAGTGGGTAAGCGATTGGTTTTCTGCGTTGCAAGTTCGATTCCCGCACGGAACAAATATCTGTATGGCCGACTGTTTGTGTATGTGAGGTACACAGTAAGTAAAATAACAGAAGGCGTTACCTTAAACCAGTTAATCTACATCATTAATACGTTAAAATATAAAAATACAATCTGAAAAAAAATTAAAATAAAAAACAATTCGGAATGTCCTGTTTAAAACCAAAATAGGAGCGTAGATAGGTTAAATGCTATACAGGGTGTGTCGTAAATAGTGGTCCAACGTTAAGGGGTCAACACACCGTGTATTCAGCTGTCACATACCACAATTTGAACCATTTTTAACCGACTTCAAAAAGGAGGAGGTTCTCAATTCGTCTGAATGTTTTTTTTTTTTTTGTTTGTTTGTTACGCGATACCTCCTCCAATTATGAATAGATTTTGATGATTCTTTTTTTGTTTGATAGATCATACTTCAGAGGTGGTCCCATATAAATTTTATTGAAATAGATTCAACGCTTTTTGAAATAATCAACTAAAACAAAAAAAGAATATACTTAGATGACGTTTTCGTTTGTGGTTCCCTTAAGCAAAAGTTTTGATGAGGACTTTCAATCTCTGTTTTAACTGTGATCACAGAAACATTAGCCAAGAACAAAGAAGTTTGTAATGTATTTGTAAGGAGCTGTCATGATATTTATACATTAACACCTATTCTTAATGAAAACTACCTAGTTGGAAACATTACGCAACCGTGTCATTTAAATTTAAAGTCTTAAACCGTGTAATTTATGGCACTAAAACGTATTTAATAAAAAACTTTAAATAAAAGTAAAAACCGACTTCAAAAAAACTAAAAAAAGAGTGAAATAATTAAGTAGCATGATATAAAATTAACAGTTTCAGAAGTCGGTGCAGTTCTACACTGAAACAAATAAAAGCCACCGACTTCCGAAACTGTTAATTTTATATCATGCTACTTAATTATTTCATTCTTTTTTTAGTTTTTTTGTAGTCGGTTTTTACTTTTATTTAAAGTTTTTTATTTACCATAGGTCTCAGAAATATTATTTTTTTTATTTTTATTCAATTTAACTCTTTGTTTTACTAATTTAGCTGTAATTTCAACCCAATACATTATTTTACTATTTTGTTTTTTTGTTTATAACTACTGAATACATGTGCCATCATATGCAAGTAATTTTTAATTTTAAGTCACTTATTTCGAAAAAAAAATTGTGTTATGTGGTAGCTGAATATATTGCGTATCGACCCCTTAACGTTGGACCACTATTTACGACACCCTGTATACCCAGATATTTGCGATGTTGCCGTGTTTTCCACATTGATAGACAAGTGCGCATGTACAATATGCTTACGTTTTTTTATATTTTCTTTGCGATTTTTTTTAGTATGTACTCACTCTATAGTATTGCTGGTTAGCGGGGATCCATTTCGTTAGTTAACATGCTGTATATTGCATTTAACATGGAATAAAGAAATTTAAATTGAAATAATTATGTCTGTAAACGCACCCACGATACCGGAAAAAATAAACAAAAAATAAAGGTAGGAATATGAAAAATTAAAATTTATAAGTGGATTTACCTTTGATGTTAGTGTAGCGTGGATATAAAAGAAACATAATCTGTGTGTTAATGTTTCACAAAGAGCGTAAAATACATAATTTATGTAAATATGCAGATTAAAGACGGTAAGTAAAGTGGGGTAGTCGGGAACATGGGTAAAAGAATATGCGACAGAAATGATTTACTATTTTCTTTTACTCAATCTTTTTATAGGTTAGCTTAGCGGTTGCACGGTTGCCTTCCATGCAAGAGGTCCGAGTTCGAATCCGGCCCACACCTCTGATTTTAGAATTCATGTACGGATTAGAATTTGATTATCTCTTGCGTTAACGGTGAATGAAAACATCTTAAGGAAACCTGCACCAGAGAAGACTCCATAAATATCAATTAGTATGTCTATCTACACCAGGAGCCTAATTCTCCTAAAATAAATCTTGATAAATCACAACCGAACCAAGGCCGAACCGTACATTCAGACAGTTCTCAATTTCAAAAGCTATCAAATTGTTTGACACAAAAAACAAAATCAATCATTTTGAAAGTTTTCGAAAACAAAAACTGACTGACGGTTGTGGTTCGATTGCGTTTGGCAACAATTTATTTTAGGAGAATTGGGCCCCAGTACGCTTTCATGTTCATCTTGCGCTTTCAACTTTCAATTGCTCTTGCATCAAGCGCATGCAATATTGATTGCTATAAGACGCATGCAGCTTATCGTCTACACCGGTGCGCCTCGGTCAGTCGTCAGTCGACATACAATAAACGGATTAGCGTGCGCTTTTGTCGAACTAGTATTAAGGCGCATTTCACGCATGCTTCAGACGAAGACGCAAGATGAACATGAAAGCGCACTGGTGTAGACATAGGTAATGATGTGTAGTCCGCCAACCCACACCAGGCTAGGGTGGTGGACTGAAGTCTAAACCCTACTCATTCTGAATAGAGACTATATTGGGTTGATTATGTTTTATGTTATGTAGGTTTTTATACCTTTATGAGCAGGGTTGGCATGATTAAAACAAGTTGTTTTAATTTAAAACACTTGTGTGAAAGTCCCTATGTCACCCAATTTAAAAATCAACATTAGTTAGGAGGTTAGAATATACAGGGTTAATGTAAAGCATTCAGTATTATTAGAGACACGCAACATAAATGTTTATCCGTTGATCGTTTTTTGTAATTTTTTTAATTTACTATGGCGAATTTTAAAAGATCTAGTCTAGAAATGAAACATTATTAGGTCGAATTAATTTGACATAATGCCCTAAACAAAAAAAAACACTTGTTTAAAACAATTTGAACTGAATGTATTATAAAATTTAAAAAAAAAACTGTTTTTTTTTTCAACCCTGTATAAGAGTAATCAAACATTTTACGTTGTCTCGTGTAGTGCCGGACTTAAAGAATAGCACTACCCCATCTCTTCCTGTGAGTGTCGTACGACTAAGGGATTCTCTAGAGGACGGGCAGCAGCGTTCTCTGAGTACTTTCACAACCATACTGCGATCGTCAACCCGCCTGCCAAGCGTGGCGATTACGGCAAACCCCCCCCCCTTTTGGGGGAGGACTATGTCCAGCAGTGTACGTCTTTCGGCTAAATGATGATGATGATGAAACATTTTACAAGATATTTAAAATGGCAAGTTAAAGCACAGTCGTTTAAAAGCCGGCTCACACATTTTATGGAGTATTTTTTCTTTAAAATTTTATTGACTTTCTACGCTATCCTTAGTAGAACATTTTATAAACAACATCGTTCACTTTATCAGTAAAGTTTATAATAATCACAGTTATTACCTTACTTGTACGTTTATTAGTTTCGATTACATAATTTAACAATTAATAAACACACGGCGTAGTTATAACTTATATCGTAGTCCTTGCTCTATTTATAACGAATACTATATAAAGTTATAAGATTTATAATGAGTAAAACTGTTACAGTAATTCTATTATTAATTTTGCATGTCGCTTCTATTTCTGTTGTACCTAATATAGCAACCTCATAGGAAATAATGACTGAGCCGTTTGGGGTGGAAACGCTTGAGTCATGAGGAACGAATGCACGCCTCCTTTTTAAGGAAATAGGAAGAAGACTGGTCGACACTTCACGTAACCAGAGGGCTGGATTCTTTTTCGGCCAGAGAATTAGCGTTGCCATACATCGTGGCAACGCTGCCAGCCTTCTGGGCATGGTTCCAGTCAACAGCGATGCGGAGGAATATTATGATGCACTCTTTTAGTTTGTATAGGTAGTTTTAGTCTAGGATATTAGTTTTCTTTGTTTGTATATGTCAGTAGTTTTATTGCATTGTTTCATTTATGAATTGTATTGTTTTAATTGCTAAGCAATTCTGCTGTTGTTTATTTTCTCAGTATGTATACCTAGTTAAGACTAGAGTTGTTCAAAACAGTATTTATTTAAGTAGCTTTATAATACAAATCATAAAAATCTCAATGGCGCAGTTCATCTGAATGTCGTGAAATTTTGAGCTATAACGTCGATCAGTGAGCGACGGCGGCGCGACGTGGCGCGGCGACGTACTTGTTGAACGAACATAACTCAACTTTATTGACTGTAAATATTTGAATGTAGGAGCTCATTGCACAGCCGTAAAACTTGGAGAAAATATTCAAGAATAGGAGGCATTTGCTGCGGATATTAAATGAAATTGACAACTGTTGTTTGCTTATGATGATGATGAAAATGGTAGATATATATGATTAATCTTAGTAATTCGTTTAACAAGTTACGTCTAAACACTGTTTGAAAAGAGATAGCGTCAATTTTATAGAATTCGAGAGTGATAGCTAATGTTCCCCCATTAATTATCGCTCGGGTATGTTTTATAGCTTAAAACCTTTCGGGAGAAATTACCTAAATTAAAATGAAAACCGCATCAAAATCCGTTGCGTAGTTTAAAAGATCTAAACGTACAGACGGCGGGAAGCGACTTTGTTTCATACTATATAGAGATAAGTTGACGTATGCATATCATTCTTACGTGTCTATTTAGAACAGGCTGATTGCACTATATCATTTACCCCGGGGCTAAAGCGGCAAGCCTAGCATTGTAATCGCGCAACACACTTCTTGTAACCGCTATGGCTTTGATTTTGACAATACAATATAATGAGTGTGTTGCGCAATTAGAATGCTGGGCTAAGTTAATAAATCCTTCGCACGGCCATACAAATACAAATCTCACTCGCCCCAGCTAAATTAACAAATACGATAATGACGCACAAGTGAACCAGTTTAGCTATGTCTACACCAGTGCGCTTTCATGTTCATCTTGCGTCTTCGTCTGAAGCATGCGTGAAGCGCCATAGCGCATGCCTTAATAGCCTAGTTCGACAAAAGTGCATGCCCCTAGCGCACGCTAATCCGTCTAAATATGCCGCACAGATAGCTATAAGTTCACACGCGTCCATCTTGACGACTGACCGAGGCATACCGGTGTAGACGATAATCTGCATGCGTCGTAAAGCAATCTACAGGCTGTTAACAAATTCGTGTAATTCCTTAAAACCACATGATCTACTACTGGTGTAGACAGGCCCCGCGCGGGATTTAGCTTGATTAAAAATAAAAATTTAAAATTCTTTTTTTTTTCATGCGGCTTTGTTACCGGCTGTATCTAAACCACCTAATAAGGATTCAGAAAAAAAAAAAACTTTTTTTTGCAAAAAAAAAATGTTTTATTTTTGTGAACATTTTCGATGCCACTCATAAATTAATGAAAGCACGGTGACACGGCTGGCAGGCACGACTAACGCGATATCGCTCTTTGCAGTCAGATAACTCAAGGCTCTAAAATTACTCAGAAATAGAAAACCAAGTTTTTTTTAAATTTTTTTTTAGTTGATTTTCCAAAATTCCTATTTAGGGTTAATCTGTGTCACCAGTAGATCACGTGGTTTGAAGGAATTACACGAATTCGTTAACATCCTGTATATTGCATGCGCTTGACGCAAGAAAATTGAAAATTGAAAGCGCAAGATGAACACGAAAGCGCACTGGTGTAGACATACCATTTCAGAGTGAACTAATCCTTGTTATTCGTTCTTTCTCTAAGTATTGTCATTCGCAATGTTCTAGACACCACGGTGTTATGCTTCTAGTCGGCGACGTCACAGACTTCATGCGTTACATAACGTGTATTATAACTAGTAAACAAGCTCGTAAATATGTAGCGCTTAACTTATTCGCATCGTGTACCCGACTGTATTCTACGTCATTGGACGTTTTGTAATAGGAGATCGTCAGCGCAATAGTGGCCTAACCCATATTTTTGTTTGCTTAATTAATTTTACAATGTTAGGTGGAAAACGGGTACTAATCTAAAAGGGTATTAAAGTACAAATAATAATGAATAACTTTTCGTCTAAAGCTTTCACCAAAAGTCAATAGTTTCAGCGAAAAGATGAGCCGTTCAAATATTTTACAAAAAATATGCTAAAATCCATCTATCCTCAGCTATGATCGGCTGTGTTCACATTTTAGGTCATATTTGGGGTTAAGGATTAGAACCTCCATTTTCTGAATTCGTAACCAAAGAAAGGATGTTTTTTTTTAAACTGTCGATTGGTATGTCTACACCAGTGCGCTTTCATGTTCATCTTGCGCTTTCAACTTTCAATTCCTCATGCGTCAAGCGCATGCAATATTGATTGCCATAAGACGCATGCAGCTTATCGTGTACACCGGTGCGCCTCGGTCAGTCGTCAGTCGACATACAATAGACGGATTAGCGTGCGCTTTTGTCGAACTAGTATTAAGGCGCATTTCACGCATGCTTCAGACGTAGACGCAAGATGAACATGAAAGCGCACTGGTGTAGACATAGCATTTGAAATAATTTTACATGGAAACAAAAGTGATCGAATTTTGAAATTTTAACACTTGCTGTAAGACAGTCATCAGTGATACTTTAAGTGGTCCTCGGATTAGTACCTCCTTTCCAACTAACCTTGTATAATAATATCAGACATATTATACAGTAAACTTTTTTTTGTCCTCTTTTTTTGGCAAATAATTTAACAAAGTTGTATAAGTACAGTTGTGAGAGGCCAAAAGCTGCAACATACAGGGTGGTAATTTGAGATGGGGCATGAAGGGCAACTACCTTAACCATTGTAGATACAGGAAAACGTCCTTAGAAGACTACCCCTAACTTTTGGAATAATTTAAATCGGCATTCACAGATTTTGAAAAAAAAGTACAGTCAGCGAGAAAAAGGGTTGTTTTCACAAAACTTTTTTATGACGCCAATCGATTCCATTTCCCATAAGGATCAAAAGACTCTTCCGGCGGACTAACTGAGGTTGGAGTACTAGAAAAGTCAGAAATCGCAAAAAACTTATTTGAGATGGGGTAGTAATAGGGGCAGCTACCTTAATCGTTGTGGCTAGAGGAAAATGTTTTTAAGAGACTATCCATGTTTTTTGAAAATATTTCGAACTGCATTCACAGATTTTGAAAATAAAATAATTTATTTTTTCAGCCTTAACGTCACTTTTAACAAAATGTTGTTTTTCGTGATTTTTGACGTTTCTAGTACTTTTACCCCAGTAGGTCCGGAAGAGTATTGTGTTCCTAATGGGAAATAGGATCGATTGGCATCATAAAAGAGTTTTGTAAGAACTGACCATTTTTTTGCTGACTGTACCATTTTTTTTTTTCAATATCTTTTTATGCAGTTCGAAATAATGTCAAAAACTATGGCCAGTCTCCTATCAAAATTTTTCTGTAGCGACAACGATTAAGGTAGCTGCCCTTATAACTAACCCATCTCAAATAGTTTTTTGTTATTTCTGACGTTTCTAGTACTCAAACCTCAGTTGGTCCGGAAGAGTTTTTTGATCCTTATGGGAAATGGGATCGATTGGCATCATAAAAAAGTTTTGTTAAAACAGCCATTTTTCTAGCTACTGTACTTTTTTTTTCAAAATCTGTGAATGCCGATTGAAATTATCCCAAAAGTTAGGGGTGGTCTTCTAATAACGTTTTCCTGTAGCTACAATGGTTAAGGTAGTTGCCCTTCATGCCCCATTTCAAATTACCACCCTGTATAACTGCATAACACTTAGAAAGTAGAATGTAAATTATGTAATGTATCATCCATAGCCTTCTATTCCTCTAAGTAAACCGATCAATCATAGGACAATATTTACACCACATCGCATCGTTGTAACAAAGGCTTGCATTATATCGGTAAGTTTCGCTACAAGCTTACACTAACAATAGCGAGGCTTTTATCACGTCAACACTAGATGGCGCCTGCATCGTTTGATCACTAATGCATTACGATTTATATCCTACACCAATCAATAATAAGAAAATAAGTATCACCTAACAGCGTGCATCAATCATCGCTAATGTCAGTGCATATTAAATGATAGTTTACGCAATCACAAAAATGCAAGATATGTTTTTTTTGTTTAATTAAAGAACTTGTCTGTGTGTCTGTCAGTGGCACCGTAGCACCCAAACGGATGAACCGATTTCAATACAGTTTTTTTGTTTGAAAGCTGGTTTAAAATTTGGTTTTTTGGGGTTGGTTTGTTGAGACGCCGTTTTAAAAATGATCAGTTCTTTTCACAGTTGGTGTTGGGGTTTCTACCAAACAATGGGTATTTATTTCACTTCCGCTCATCCGACTTATTCCTAGTTGTTCAAACCTAGTGACATTACTGTATTAGGAAATCATTGGGCTGATATTATTGAGGGTTTGGATCGAAAGGTTAGTAACACTACTTAGTTCAAAATAGCTAATTAATCAAGCAGACCAATCAATTTTGCTTCTTAACTTATTTTGACAAAAAGGACTTTGAAGGTGGCTCATCAATCACAAGATCGGCCCTCCGCAATGAGTTGTAGACCTCGTATGACTCGTTCTGGAAAGCACTTTCTCACCGCATTAATAATAATCGCTTACAAGGATCGACAGACACATTACAATGTTTGACGACACGTTTGGTGCAGTGGCTGAGCGATTGGCTTCTGCGCTACGGCTTGTGGGTTCGATTCCCGCACGGAACAAATATTTGTATGGTCTACTGGTAGTGTTCCGGGTCTGGGCGTACCGTCCACGGCACAGAAGAAATCATAGAGATGGAAAAAGTAATAATTTTAAAAAAAAAACAAAAAAAAAATGTTTATTCTTTAATGTTACATTCAAGAGTTACGTATTATGTTCGTTTGTGTGTTTTATTATTTCCATGCATAAGTTATTACATCCACCAACATCCTGGGGCCTAATTCTCCTAAAATAAATCTTGATAAATCACAACCGAACCAAGGCCGAACCGTTCATTCAGACAGTTCTCAATTTCAAAAGCTATCATATTGTTTGACACAAAAAACAAAATCAATCATTTTGAAAGTTTTCGAAAACAAAAAATGTCTGACGGTTGTGGTTCGATTGCGTTTGGCAACAATTTATTTTAGCAGAATTGGGCCATTGATCTCATCACTTGCTTAACCCAAGAATATTTATATGGTGACGTAGTTGAGTTTTACAAATCTTACTATAGAAGATGAGGGTCTAATGAAAGAGATTATGTATTTTTTGTATTTCTTTGTTGCCTCCGTATAAAAGTTTCCAACGTTAAAGGTTTCTTTGAAGTAAAGGTCGGGGAGTATGTTTACCACGTCCACACGTCGCGTCGCCTGTAGGCCACGTCGCGCCGTGTCAATGTGACGCGTTGAATTCTGTATGAGTTAGCTGAAGAGAACAACATGTCAATGATGAACCGCGCAATGAATTTACATGAGCTCGTGGCTGCAATAGACGAGAGGCGGTGGAGAATTGCATTGCCATAGAAACGTACATATGACACAAATGAAGATATATCTCGGCCCTTTATCTGAGTGCAAAGCAATCGTTAATTATTTTTAACCGACTTCAAAAGGAGGAGGTTCTCAAATCGTCTGAATGTAGTTTATTTTTTGTGTTTCTTACGCGATATCGCCGCCAATTATGAATGGATTTTGGTGATTCTTTTTTTGTTTGATAGGTCTTTTTTAGGGTAGAGTGAAATAATTAGCATGATATAAAATTAACAGTTTCAGAAGTCGGTGCAATTCTACACTGAAACAAATAAAAGCCACCGACTTCTGAAACTGTTTATTTTGATATCTTGCTGATTATTTCACTCTTTTTTTAGTTTATTTTGAAGTCGGTTTTTACTTTTATATAAAGTTTTTTTTCTTTTTTTTTAAATCATTACCCTACACTAGGATTTCTCTTGATTCTTGAGTGCGTTGAAAGACAAATAGTAAAAACACCCAGACCCGGAAAAAACGTTCATACCCAACTAACAAACACTTACCACATAGCAGACCGTAGAACGTTTACTTAACCGAGATTTGGCGCAGACACATCGCCATTTAATGATATAGTATTCCTATAGCGGGACATTTTTGTTGCATAAGCCTATAGAGCAAAACCATCCTATCTAACGCGTTTATACAACAAGCGGTCACCAATAACACTTTGATACAACTTTTACGGAACTTTTTTGAGATACCTATAAGCTTTTTATAACATAATTTTGCTGGTACCCAAGTACCCACTAATATTTGGTATGTACGGAAATAAAACTCGCGACTCGTATCGCTGCAACCAACACTCAGTGGACCAAACGCTTCGTCAAAATATATAGAATCAAATCATGTAGATTTAAGATCTAAGATCGTTCTGCCTAGCCTTTTCCTCACTATGTTACGGTCAGCTTCCAGTCTAGCCAGATGCGAGTGAATACAGTGTTTTACACGGAGCGACTGCCATCAGACCTCCACAACCCAGTTACTGGGCAATGCCGATATCCTAAGGTTAGACCGGTTGTCAGACGATTTTTAGTCGCTCTGAAATATCAGTACTTTATTCTTAGTGATAAAGAGCAAAGGGTAAGCCTATTAGCCAGGTACTGGCCAGAAGAAATTTAATTAAGACAAAGAAAAGTAGCTTATTTTTTTGGGAACAATATATTTTTCGGCCCTTATTAGGTCACAATGAGCCACAATATTCCCTAAGGTCAACACGGCTGGTTTTTTATCAAACAATACCTACTCGTATTGATCCCAGTCGGCGTGTCTTATATTAATAACGTTCTCCAATCATAGCGAAACGCTCAGTTCTTTTGTTTGTTCACACTGCCCAATATCAGTGAACAAATAATATAAAGTTAGGTAATACGCGGCTCTGTGGACTGATGAAGTAAATATAGTTCAAATAAAATGAAGGATTTAGGCAGTTGTCCCACCGCCCGCGAGGAAGCGACTAACTAACGGCTATTTTCTCACTCAAGAAACGTACAATAGATATACATTCCGTGTAAACAAAACGGATACATATATTAATAGTTGATCGCTGACTGTTTACATTGCCGGCGATGACTCGCTCCGCTAGTTTTTCGCTGAGCGACAAGAGCTATCAAAGATGATACTCGCTTAGCGATACTTGCTCAGCGATGCTCGCTTGGTGGTCAGAACTCACGCCGAGGGACAAACCAGTGGTCATTTGCGAGTGGTGCGAGTAATTGTCCGTCGCACTCGCACTTTCGCTTATAGCCCAGCGACAAAACTATCGGAACTACACACTCGTTTTTCGCTGCTTGCCAACTCGTTTCTAGCTTAGGTACTCGCTTCTCGCTCATCTTTGGCGGTGGGACAAGTGCCTTATGTGGAAATTAGTGTAATATAGTAGCAGGGATAGCTAATGGACGCTACGGATAGTGCTAAACTCATTGCTGAGTTCTGGGCCAACATGGTGTAGATTGTCATCGACACGATAAGAAGAAGGGATAGCTAAGCTGGCTAAGCGGTTGAACGCTCGCCTTCTAGGTAGGAGCGGCTGAGTTCGATCCCGGTCCGCACCTCTGACTTTACGAATTCATATGTGGATCAGAATATGATTATCATTTGCATTCACGGTAAAAGAAAATATTGTGAGGAAACCTGCACAACTGAGAGGATTTAAAAAGAAGATCTCAATGGTGTGTGTAGTCCGCCAGCCGCGCCACACCAGCCTGGTGGAATAAGGCCTTTTCATTCTGAGAAGAGGTCCGTGCCGGTCGGTTTTTCTTTTTTATTAAAGTAATGTAGTAACCATCTTAGTTCTTAAATCACTCGTTATGGCGAGTGATTTTCTGTTATAAATTGAAGACTTCCATTGTCTTTCTCCGAAGTTTGTCATCACCTACTCACCAAAATTAAATGGGACCACTCTTGCTGGGGAATTATTCGAGAGAATACTCTTATAAACAAAGAAATAATCATTAAAATTGGTTCACAAAAGGCAAAAAAGAGACGAAAAAAAAAATTTTTTTTTCGCATTTTTTTTTCTTCCTCTTTATCGGCGTGATTAATACTTATGTATATGTATATATCCATGCCAAATTATAGCTTTCTAATACTAAGAGTCTCTAAGCTAAGCTGCGGACGGACGGACGGATGGACATGGTGAAACTATAAGGGTTCCTTGTTGACTACGGAACCCTAAAAATCACACTATAAATTGAGAACTTCCTCCTTTTTTGTAAGTCGGTTAAAAATAAAAGAGTCGCTCTGCTCTGCATGTGTCGCGCTGGTCGTGCACGTAGTCAACTAACTGAATAAAATAAAATGAAACTATTGAGCACTTGTACGTATTCCTTGTATTGGAGCACGTTCCGATGCTTTGTAGTGACGCGATGACGTGGTCGCGTTCAATAGCGTCTGGAACTTTATCAATGTCAAATGTAATGTAAAAGTTACAGTTTAAATAGTTATAGTTCCTGAATGAAACGACGGTGATAGTTTTTCTAAAGACAGAACGATTTACTATGTATTTTAAGATAGCTACTTAACAATAAGTAATTGCAAAAAAATGTAAAAATATTTACTTCCTATACAGGGTGTAAACGAATTCGCGTAATTCCTTAAAACCACATGATCTTTTGCTGGTATAGATTAACGGCGCACGGGATTTAGATTAATAAAAAAATACAACTTTTGCTAAGCTATTAGGTTAAGCGGTTTTATTTACACCTAGTAAGGACTCAATAAAAAATTAGCAAAAAATATTTTGCAAAACAATTTCATGAACATTTGATGCCACGCATAAATGAATGAAAGCACGGTGACATAGCTGGCGGGCACAGTCGTGCTCGAAATCGCTCTTTGCAGTCAGTTAACTCGGGGCTCTAAAATGAGTCTGAGATAGAAAACCAATATTTTAAAATATTTTTTTACTTTTTTTTCAAAAAAAACCATTTCCATTCACGCGGTTTGAAGGAATTACATCAATTCATTTACACCCTGTATAAGTACATGTGTTTAACTTTTTCAATTATTTTTTCACAAAAGCATTGAGTAGAATTCCAAACGTTACTAAAATGCCATACGTTTATGCCGAGAGCCCTTTCTGTAGTCGGGACGCGACGTGAGGGGGGGGGGGGGGGGGCTGGCGCGCTAGCAAGCGAATATTTCATGAATTTCTATTGTCGCTCGCTCTGGATGCGAATTACTTACATGAAAATATAGAATGCTTCGAAATTTTGAGAATTTTAGGTACACAGTACAGCTACTGAAACTTTCTTATAAAATTCTAGCCTACATGTTTACAAACTGTATGTTCGCTCATCCAAGAATAAAGGAAGAATTTCCATAAATACTGAGTCAAGTTTAAGGCGACCACAGATCTAAACAACACACGTAAACTTATTCCCCCTTATTACAAAAGATGGTTTAAACCAAGACTAAGGTAAACGACGGTTTAAAATATACCCATCACTTTTTTATGTCATATAACAAAAAGAGACGGGGCTATTTTAAAACCTAGGTTTTTCTTAGACCATCTTTTGTAATAAGGGGGATTCTGTTTCATGTTACCAAATAATCGTTACCAAATTAGTGAAATACAGTGTTTGTCAATGTAGGCCAGTCGCAAAAAAGGGGTTTACCTTGCAAAAGGTCGGTCCTGAATTTTTGAAATGTTTTTTTTTAATGAGCATCTTTGCCCTTCACTAGGCTTTCTCTTGTATCGTGGGTACGTTTACAGACACAAATCTCACATACACAAACGCCCAGACCCCGAAACAGCTATCTGTAGGCCTTACAAAGTGTTCCGTGCGGGAATTGAACCCACGATTCCTAGCGCAGAAGCCAATCGCTCCCTAGCGCAGAAGCCAATCGCTCAGCCACTGCACCAAATAATATGTCGTCAGTTTTGCTTTCGTTTTTTATAATATTGATCAGTGTTATTGAAATTATTTAATTGTATGGAATTAGTGGTACCTGAGTGAATTTAACGTTTAAAATTATTATGTGTTTATGTAAATAATTAATAATTTTACATCATGTATTATGAGAGAACGATTGGGATTTATAGTTAGGTATAGGAAATTCTGATACGATGTAAAAATTGTTATTGAATAAATGAAATTGAATTGAACCAAATTAGTTAAATGCCGTGTTTGTATTTACAAAAAAAAAGAAGCTAACCAAATCACCTGCATTCTATAATTTATTTAATTAACTCGGATTAAATTAATCTATATTAGCCCTGAGGTCAACCCTTTTTCTCCAAATCCTAACAATGTCAAATCTCTCAATCACAGCCGGTACCCACGGATCGGTTCGTTACCCCTCGGGTGAGGCGCAGAGGTGACAAACAAAGTGACAAAGTGACGACGTTACAGAATATACAGAAGTCTTAGTCCACAATGTGCGATAAGAAAATATATTACACGTTTACGTCAAACGAACAAAAATATTGCAAGTTAAATCTGCAACTACGGTTTAGTTCAATACCACCCCACTTTCCTGTCTATAATCTCTAATGGTGGACCACCACTAGGTGTACCGATGATCTGGTGAAGGTCGCGGGAATCCGCTGGATGCGAGAAGCACAGGACCGGTCGATGTAGCGATGCTTGGGGGAGGCCTATGTCCAGCAGTGGACGTCTTTCGACTGAATGATGTTGATAATGAATCTTCAAAGTACTCCAGTCTTCTTCTTCTATCGTGTCAGCACGAGCTATACGACAATAGCTCATGCCGTGGTGAAAAGATTAGCCAGTCAGCAAGGATGGTGGCGAGGCTGACTGCCCAGAGTGCGCCGGACGTACTGAAGTATCGTCACTCGTGGAGACTCCCCCACTCAGTACTCCAGTTAAACCATAGGCTCCTATCCATCATAGGATCATACGATAAACAATTTTCCGAATATTTGGTCTCGACTGACAGGTGAACAACCTTCACAGTTACGATACACAATTCTGGCATTGAATTTGGAATTAGCCTATATCCACAGTTGATAATATAAGCTAAAGCAGTACCTCAACTTACTATAATCGTCTGAATTGACACACTCACACAGACACGCACTGTATACTGAGTATAATGCACTCTTTGTCATGTACTCTATGAGTGACTGCATTGTGAAGCTCACTTAGAGGTCTTGTTGCAGTGCTTGTCTGTGTGAGTGCGTCAATTCAGGCGATAATAGGTAGTTGAGGTACTGCTTTAGCTTATACAGGGTGCAAACGAATGTAATTATTCGTGTAATTACTTTAAACCGCGTGATCTACTGGTGACACAGATTAACCCAAAAAGGTATTTTTCAACTGAAAAAAAATTCAAAATAAAATCTTAGTTTTCTATTTCTGACTCATTTTAAAGCCCCGAGTTAATTCACTGCAAAGAGCGATATCGCGTTAGTCGTGCCCGCCAGCCGCGTTGCCGTGCTTTCATTCATTTATGCGTGGCATCGAAATGTTCAATTACACAAAAATATATTCTTGAAAAAAAATCTTATTTTTTTACTGAATCCTTATTAGGTGGTTTAGATACGATTTTTTAACCATACCGCACGAAAAAAAGATTTTTAAACAGGCTAATTCCGGGGCCAATCCACACCAGTAGTAGATCATGTAGTTTTAACGCCAGAACTTCACGCTTGGCAGTCTCCCGCTGATTCCTATTAACGTGTCAGTTCCTTACATACAAATATAAGAAGTGGTCCTTCTGTACGCTACTTGAAGTAAAAGCGTCGAGGCGAGCCGGCTACCTGTTGCCGCAGCTGATTAACGAATTAACTAGCGACGATACGATGCCCCGACTCACACTGTTCTATACTATTGTACTTTATATTGCTATAACACACGATGTGAGGGAATTTGTTAAATGAAAAACTAACATTTTATTACGTATCAAACACGTGTAAATTATGATTTAAGCCAAAGATTGGCAGCATGCATCTGCTTATGATGTGAGAAAATACTTACGAGTATGTTCATGTCAACTCAAGACAATTTGCGACAAAACAATTTCCACACTGGAGACATCGTTAAAAATACATCATCCGTCAAACACAGCCGACAGACGACAAATAACATGAAATGTGAAAATAGCGATTCAGTGATCTTTGTACGCAAACGCGAATAACGCGATGTCTAAAACATGCAAATGACGTAATGTCGCGTCGCACTTCGAGTTTGTGAGATTTGTATGTTTAATAGCAGATTTCCATGAGGTATCAGGCGTTATTGGTTGTAATTAAGACTGTTATATCTTCACCAATACTGAAGAAAACACCCCAGAGCTTTGCATAGTAGACCCTCCCGTACGTTAGTAGGTATTACAGAAAAATTGCTTTTGAGTCTATGTACATATCGCAGTCGGATTGTATAATCCGCCATATTACATTACGGCTAGTCGTTATCAAAAACAGGGCCGTTTTGAAATGCGGCGGTTCAACGATTAGCCGGATTGTCATTGCGATACGTTCTTCAATAAGGCGGGCCATGTTTAGCCGCATCGTACTACTACTTAGATTGTAGGGTGACCATACTCACAAAATGAAACAATGTTTAAAATGAAAATCTTCGTCACTGTTCACGGACATATTTAACACGTTTTCATTATTTAATTCACTTATAACTTCGCAATTTAGCAACAAACTTTCTGTATCCGACGACATTGTTGTTGTTATGTCAGGCAGCGCTACGAGTGTTAAGAATCGGAACTAAAACCTGTCAAAGAGGCGGCTAATGTCTCGCTGTATTACATTATAGCTAGCCGTGTTGAATAACGTATGGCGGCGAATACATTCCGGCGGTTTTTTATTCAGCTGCATTCAATTCGGCTAATCGTTGAACCGCCGCATTTCAAAATGGCCCAGTTTTTGATAACGGCTAGCCGTAATGTAATACTGCGGATTATACAATCCGACTGCGACATACATATACAACTGGCGAGGCGTACGCTGAGCTTTGCATTTGTGTGAGTACACATATCGTCACCCTCCGCGCTAACTGTCATAACTAGCAATTGATAACTTTTCAGTAGTTGCGTTAGCTGTGGCTTTGTTAATGAATTAATAACTTTTTTATATTGCTCTTGGCTTACTCTTTAGTAGTAGTTAGTGGTTGCTCTAAAGCCCTAAGGTATCTATTTCTTTATTTTTATTCATTTGAAGCAGATACGTCACTGTGAGAATTTCTCTGAAAAAATATCAATTGCTAGTTATGACAATTAGCGCGGAGGGTGACGATATCGATTGCCAAATAGCAGTATAAACCGGTTTAAACCAAGCAAAGGACGCGTCTGCATGCATTCTCACACAAATGCAAAGCTCAGCTTAGGCCTCGCGGACGGTACCCAGTTTGGCAATCAAAAATACTACCATTGGTACGCAAAACGATTCGTTTAGGGCCATAGGAACATGGCATTAACCAACGACTCTATACTTCCAAAAAAATTTTGTTACTTGTGTAAGATACGCATCATAAATAAAAGAGAATAACGTATTTAACTCACCGTATCCAATCCATTGCGCAAATTCTACACAAATGTAATCTGAGTATTTATAGAGGAAATCCGTTGGAACATACCTAAAACGAAGTCATAAAGATATTGTCGTCTCGCGGTAACCTCGTGTTATCTAATAACAATATACATAATCGGATTGTTATTGAAGCCTAACATTTGGGTATAAATGTTCAAACGTTCAAATCCTCGTATTTGCGTGGGATTATTGGGCATACAGTGCGCTTTTATAACATAACTAGATTATACCCGCGGCTTCGCTCGCTTTAAAAAAACTCTTAACACACTACTAACGTTTCTATAATCATATACCTAATTCAATCATAATTCGAAAGTCACGAGGCGCCATCCATTATTATCATAACAACGTTATTGTTGTTTTCCTCGGGAACAGTATTTTTTTCGGGTTTAAAGTTATGTACCCTATGTCCGTTTCTGTACACCTGGGGGCCTATTCCTTAAGTCCGTCAACGAAGTTAGTCGTCCGTCCAAAAGTAGTCTGAAACGTAGGAGTGAACAAAACAAGTGTCAAGTTCAACTTTTCGGACGGGCAAAAACATATCGGTAATACAACGTAAATGAAAAATTTCAGGATTATCGGTTCAGTGGTTTAGGCGTGAAAAAGTAACAAACAAACAAACTTACTTTTGCATTTATAATATTAGTTAGGACTAGTTAGGATAATCGCTTCTGACTGCCTCGTTGGTCCAGTGCGACTACTGAGCGTGATGTCCTGGGTTCGATCCTCAAGTCGACCAAAGTGTTATTGGGTTTTTCCGTGTGTATTTTCTTAGTAGCAGCCTGAAGTCTAGATTTGTGCCCGGTCGATGGCAATAGGCTCGCCCCCTATTACATGGGACTTGAAACATAGCGGCGAAATATGGGTGTACTATATACACCTCTGCCCGACCCTTCGGGGAATACAGGCGTGATGTTATGTTATATAATCGTTATATAAGCATGATGCACTCGGGCTTTAGGACCAAAATTAGGACCAAAAACTAATTATGTCGGAAAAAAATCTCGTTACTAGTCACGTCGCATTTTCGTAAAACCGTGAACAGTATTCCTTTTATTTCAGGTCAAATACGATTTTACATGAACTAAAAAGTTTGTGGAAGCCAGATAAAATAATATACGATGTCCTAATTCCAATATGCATTTCTATTAGCAGAATTGAAACAAGCAGTAAATTCATTTGAAACTTTACATATAGTGCACAATGAATAAAACTCCCAAATTACCACGAAAAGCCAATCAGTGTATTACTTTTAACATACATTTCAAACATATGTTGTACGTAATTGCATGTGAAAATGGCCGTCCTTTGTATGAGAGCGCTAACGACTACGGCACATAGTTTTTGCTTTTATTTCCACTGTACTGTATTTGCAGGCACGTATTGTTTTTGATTGAATTTCAATAGAACAAACAAGCTGTATTTTCTCTCGATCAGTCATTACCACACCTACAACAGATTATACGTACTTATAACAGATTATAATTAAGTCAATAACAATTTCACACAGGCCTCTTTCTAGCGCCATATACCCGACTTCTTCACGTCGGCGTCGTTCATCTCATCATCTGACGGGCTCTTTTTATAAAATAACAAACAAAGAGTTTAACATAATTTTCCGCATTTTTTTGTCAGCAATGTAAAAAGCATACCTATTTCACTAAAATGCTCAGCAACACTAAATGCAAGCCACCGAGCTGTGGAAACATTCCTTTCATCCGCACAGCCAGGGCCGGATTAACCCTATTAGGGCCCCTAGGCAATGCAATTCTCGGGGCCCCTTTCCTTAGCCTTTTCTTACTTTTTAAAATACATTTTTTCTATTACAAAAGTCGAGTCGATCAGATCGACTCCTTTGATATCCTGTTACTTCAATCTCTAAAAGTCAAAGTCTACCTCATCAGCCGACCACGCGCCGGCTGCGTTCCGAATTAACGCTTACCTTACCTACCTATATCGTCAAATAAAGCTATTTTTAACCGACTTCAAAAAGGAGGAGGTTCTCAATTCGGTTGTATTTTTTTTTTATATTTGTTACCTCATATCTCCGTCATTTATGAACCGATTTGTTTTTTTTTTTTTGTTTGAAATGGTATACTTCCCGATTGGTCCCATATACATTTTGTTATGATTAAACCATGAACTTCAGAGATATGGAACGGAACTCCTCATCGGATCAAAGCAAAATTCTCAAATTACTAATATTGCTTTGTTTATATTTGTTGTTGGGAACTGACTACTGGGAAAGAGGAGGGGGTGCGTGTCCCCCCCTCCCCCCGCTTTGGAATGTTTTCATTATATCGTGTAAGGTATCATTTGAAAGGACTTTTTATGCCGACTACGTCAAAGCCAAAAATAAGGGTTATGAAGGAGGGGGTTAAAATTATGACACTAAAACGTATTTAATAAAAAATAAACTTTAAAAAAAAGTAAAAACCGACTTCAAAGAAATACTAAAAGGAGTAAAATAATTATCATAATATAAAATTAACAGTTTCAGAAGTCGGTGCAACTCTACACTGAAGCAAATAGAAGCCACCGACTTCTGAAACTGTTAATTTCATATTAAGGTAATTATTTTACTTCTTTTAGTATTTCTTTGAAGTCGGTTTTTACTTTTTTTTTTAGTTTATTTTTTATTAGTTTTACTATGTATTCAATGAAGTATTTCATCAACTGACAACATGCGTCGAAAAAAGGAATAATATAGAAGAAGTAAATAAATTTTCAAAAAAAAAATCGTTCGATGAAACGTTTTTTTTTCTCTTGGTGCGTGCACGGGACCCCTTGTCGATGCCGGGCCCCTAGGCAGTTGCCTAATCCGCCTTATGGATAATCCGGCCCTGCGCACAGCTGGGTTTAAAGGCCTCTTCCGACGGTCACAGTACAGAAATGTACAGCGCCACAGCACCTCTGCGGTCCACATCATTTGTAAGTTAGAATTATCCCCGAGTGCTCGAGATGTGAGAGGATCGCTCGGCGTTGTGCCGTGGAATGCAGCCTCGGATTTAAGTGCTCATGTCGTGTTACATATTGTACTTAGTTGCGTTTCAACTTGTGTTTAAGCTGTTACTGAGATTAAGGTTGGGATTCGACGGAAGGAGATACTGAAATTATTTGTAGTGGCTTACGTATACAACGAAACATTAAGATCAAATAATATTTACGTATATTTCTTGTGATTATGGAGAGACTCATGACTAATTATGAATCGCGCGGATCATATGATTTGCAAGGTTAAGCTGTGCTTGCCGCGGTCAGTCCGTGGATGGGTGACCGTTTCTTACACATCAAGACCCCTCCGTGCCTCGGAGATCCGTTAAACCGTTGTTCCCGGGTGTCATACGAATACCTGTGACAGTCGTTACGGGTAGTCAGAAGCCTGAAAGTCTGACAAACGGTCTAACCTTAGGATATCGGCATTGCCCCGTTACTGAGTTGCGGAGGTCTGATGGCAGTCGCTTCGTGTAAACTACTGATATTCAGCAGCATCTGGTTAGACTGGAAGCTGACCCAAATATAGTTCGAAAAAGGCCAGGCAGAACGAACGTAATACTTTAATTGTGTGTTTCCCAAATGACCAAGGCAATATTTAAGGCAAAATTAAATAAGCAAAGTTTTAGACAAGCGTACTCTATAGATATTACGTCATTGCTTACTATCTTTCTTACTCTCAGTCCCCAGCGCAGTGCTTCTATGTATAAACAAACCCTTTTTTATTATAAGAAAAACAATTCAAACGTAATTTCTTTAAAAAAATCTTAGTGAAAGTTTAAGTAAGCAAATAGCTCTTCAGCCCCGCTACCAACCTCGGTCACTAAATAATCTTTTCAATACGGCATGAGCTATTCCCAAATAGCTCGAGTCGACACAAGAGAAGAAGAATAGCTCTCCAAGCTAAAAGCTTTACATTACAGACCAATCAACAAAGTGAGTCCTATCCTCGATATTTTCGTAAGAAGATTACGTAAAAAAAAAAAATTTAGTTCTCAACCAAACTCGAACAACACAGACTAACTTTTATACTCGAAACTCGAACAATGAACAGTCTGAGCTGACGACTGTGTTGATAACTTATATTTATTAAGTAGTTTATGTAGCTTTGAGGTTTACGACGTCAGGTTTTTATATTTTTTATAACAGATATAGCGGATGACTTTTTTACCGTCTGGAAAAAATGGGTATAAAAGTAAACGGAGTAGAAGACTATAGCATTGATATTTTTAATTTAATTTTTCGCAATCATAGAATGACATTGATCTATCAATACAGATCTAGGTATCTACGATGCGCTACAAACTGCTCTTTATATTTTTCTTAACAATTCTTTCCATCCAATGATTGTCTGGAAGAAGTTGCTTTAAACGATAAGACCGCCATTTGTACTGTTCTTAATTATGTGTATTCCTTCTGTTTTATTTCTTTTAGTGTACAATAAAGTATGTCTATCTATCTATAAAGATACCTACTGTCGAAATTCAAATATATACTTAGGTGCGTATGATTTCAATTTTGATATTATTTAATCGATTTATTTATTTCAAAACTGTTTTTATTGTTTTAGTTTGAAAGTTTACTTCAAATTAGGAGTGTTTATAGACAGATCAAATTAATTGCAGGAACATAAAAAAATGGCATTTCATTATACCCATTTTTAAACACGTTAAAAAAGTCATCCGGTATATATTCTCATCATATTTAATATATTATCTATGTTTAGCAGGCGTGAGGTCCTGGGTTCAATGACCTGGTTTTTCTGTGTAGAATTTCTCAGTAGCAGCCTGGAGTTTGAATTTGTGCCCGGTTGACGGCAAAAGGCTCGCTCCCTATTAATAACATGGGACTTATATGTGTACTATACACCTCTGCCCAACCCATTAGGGAATACAGGCGTGATGTTCAGTAAGATGTTGTCGTAGTGGTCATAGGTAGTTACATTCTGTTGTTTTGGTTCACATTTAGTTGCAGTATCGTGTTGGGGCGCTCGTAAACTCTCATAATTGTTAGTTAGTACATAATGCGCTCGTAAACTACCGCGAGACTACCACGAGACGCCGTAAACACACCGCAAGGTACACAACCACTGCAAGTACAGGAGACATATATATCACGTAAACTAGATATATGTATACGAGTATAGGTATAGTGCGTACCAAAGTATATGAACATCAAAATATTACGAACGTACTTGTAGTTAAGTCACCGCAACAGAACATAACTGAACACTATTATATCTGTACGCGATTAGAAGCTAAGAAAAAATACCAGATAAAGCGCAGTTCAGGCTACGCTATAATATATAGCATGTAGCAAATATTGTATAGTAAAACGATATCGCTCAGCATACATTTTATATGCACAAGTTCACACAACTTATACGTTTTAGGTATTGGCTTGCTGTACGCGATAAAGTTTAGCGATTCTCAGAGCTATATCGTGCGTTTCTCCGTTCCCGCCCCAACTCACTTCGACCCCGTCCGTCGCCCGACGATCGTAATGCTATATAGTTGTAGCTTATGACACAATATGCATTACTATATAGCGAAATAGTATAGCGTAGTCTGAACTGCGCATAAGTGAAATGTTTTCAAGTATTACCTCTCGATTGCCAGTGCAATGGTTTGGCCATTGGGTTATTTTCACTTCAAGCTATGTACTTTTTATAATAAAGTAATTTTTAAAACACGTACTAACTCGACCCAGTAAACTTGTTTTATGTTCTCTGTTTTAAAACTTAGCTCAAAATATATTTGTAAAGTTTGCCTAACAGTATGATCGTTCGATAGTTTCCACAATTACTCGTTCAGTTCAGACAGTTTGTTTTTAGTAGATAATATCAAAGATTATAAATATCCAAATCTATACTTAATATTATAAAGAGGTAAAATTTGTTTGTTTGTTTGTTTGTATGTAGGAGGTAATCTCCGGAACTACACATCCGATTTCAAAAATTCTTTCACCAATAGGAAGCAACGTTATCCCTGAGTGCTATAGGCTATACTTTGGGATCAAAAAATTATAAATTAACGCGAGCGAAGCCGCGAGCAAAAGCTAGTAGATAATAATCTTAATTTTACTTCTCAGCAGTTCTCGGCGGATTGCCAAAGTTCGCTTGCTCAAAGAAACGAATTTAACTGATCGTACGCTCGTCTGACATAGTCCCAATAATATTACGCGAAGCGACTCTCTGACTTCAGCAACTATTATTTTATGTTATTAGTATGTGATCAACGATGTGAGTGATAAGTTTGCCAGGCTAAATTGGATGTGAGCGGGCTACATATTGTAGAATGCATCCAGAAATATAGGCTAGGATTGCTGCGCCGCCCCGCGCCGCGCCGCTGTGGCAGGTCGTAAGATGCAATAGATAGAGAGGTGTGGATGAGTATGGGGGAAACCTTTACCCAGCATGCACTGCCGTGATATTACAAGTAGTAAAAATAACCGGACAAGCACGAATGGGACTCACGCCCGCCCTGAGGGTTCCGGAGCGTTATAAAACCGGTGTTAAAAATTTGTTCTAACATTTTGTGGGGTCACTCGCTATTGGAAATTGAATTATAGAACGTTTTTTAAGACATGACCCTCATTTTACGTTCGTTTTAAGAGATTTCTGTCTTCCGTTCCAGTTCCTTTTTTTTCATTTAGTAAGTAATGTAGTAAGGAACCCTAAAAGTAAGTAAATGAAATTAAATTATTGATTGTATAAATAGAACTATTTAATTACTTTGACAAGTCAGTACCACTAATTGTACATTATTCCCTAGTTGCCACGAATATAATCCAGAAGGTGACTAAAGTGCCTTCATTGTGTTCAGGGAACATACAACAACATCATATTTCGCTAGGTATCAGTGTTGTCTGAAAGAATACCTATCCATCATGACGTCATGTGTGTGTGTGAACATAACATGACGAACAAAACATACTTAAATAATTCGTAGATACTTGAGACACTCTGGATATAGTAAAAAGGTAAAAGTATTAATATTTTTATGCGGTTCCTGGCAATATGAATAAGTGATGACAATATTCTGGGAACTCACAGGTTTACATAAATATAACAATTAATTATTCAGATACTTTAATCCTAAAGTATAGTTTAATGTTATAAGTTCAGTAAAAAAGAGTGAACAGTTAAAACTCCGTGTTAGTAGAGAGTGAACCACAGATAATAATTAGGGAAACATAAAATATGAAACGAATAGAAATTAGATAAGTTTTTACAAGCTTTGATTCAGTGTAGGAGCAACGTTGACTTGCTTTCCTAATAATTCCAAAGCAGTAACTGTAAACAGTTATAACGTGTTCCTATGAGGAAATAATCAGTAACAGCTGGGGGTTCGGTATTAAGTATAAACAGTAGGTAGCCATCCATACTGTAGTATTAAAAACCTAAATGCTATTGAATACTAATTTGAACGTTTTTACATAAAAATGCATGTCTTTGAAAATAAACACTTTCACAAACTCTTGCCTATTTGATTATTATTGTCATTTAGTTTGTTGGTTGACATGAAGGTGGTATGATCTGCGCTGATTGTAGGCGGGCGGCGGGCACAGTCATAATGCCACCCTGAACACCATCACATGTATAATGTAGGAGGGGTACCTACTGTGGGTATGTTACATAGGTACCTCAGTGTGAAGCGCGAGCGCTGCGAACTGCACAAGTTTGAAGTATCAGGTGCTTAGTATGTAAGTACAGTCGGAAAGATTTATTAGTTGTGAACTAGCTCTCGAGTGTGCCAAGTGCAACGATCCGCACAATGGCTACGATACTCAGTCACACGTGTGATTCCTCTTTTGTATTTTTGTTAGAGTTTTCGGTGTATTCTTATTTAAAAGAGATTGATGCTGATATCAGTACTATCTCACCTGTATAACTGGGAATTATGGCATGAATTTGTACATAGCGTTTAGTTATTGTGGCGATTTAACGTTTGTTTTCTATGCAGAAGGGTTTGAGTTTGATACCGGCCAGGAGCTCTGACTTTTCGAGTTCATGTGTGAATCAGAACTAGATTATCACTTGCGCTAAAGCTAAAGTAAAACATCGTGAGCAAACCTGCACACCTGAAAAATCTGAGAAAGCTTAGCAAAAGTTGTCGATGGTGTGTATTGTCCGCCAACCCACACCAGGTTAGCGTGGTAGTAAAGAGAGGCCCGTGCACAAAAGTGGTACAGTAATGGGCTGACTATCTATCTATATAAATAAAAACAACGAATAAGGAAGGATTTTTCGAAAATCAACTCATAAGGGAGTTAAATAGGGCAATTTTCGAGGCAATTTATTTATTTCTTACATTAACCTTCATTATTCTCATTCTATATCGCACGCTACTGTAATGGAATTGTCATGAGTAGTCATGATCTACTTACTATTTTAAAAAGAGTATTCATGGCGTTTCTTGCCGGCTCTTCTCCATAGAACGTACCTTTTGGAACCGTGCACCTAGTTTTGACGTTTTAAAAGTGCCTGCAATCTGGTCTACTTGAAATAAAAAAACTTTGACTTTGTATCGTCACTTAATGGGTTCGAAATTTCACGCAAGCGAAGCTGCGGGCAAAAGCTAGTGTTTTATATTAAGAGGTCGATGTTCAGCAGAGGACGTTTAAGTGCTGATATTATGATACATAAATTAATGTACTACATACGAATATTAAGCACCATTCACGTTCGTGGTACAGTGTACTTCTCGTGCCCTAATACTGCCCTCGCCTAAGCCGCGTGCTTTTTTAATCCCTAAAAATACAACCGATTATACAAGAAATGAATCTTCTTTTATAAGATAATCTCCAAAAATTCGTCCCCACCGGTGGACCTATAATCCGATTACAGCTGCTATAATAGAAGAAGTTATGAATCCGGCAGCTTATGTATTATTATAATTTATGGTCTCCACGTTGTCTCAGCACTTATACCTATTATATTCGAGGAAATAAATAAATTAATTGATTGATTATATTTAAATGTCTTGGCAGTTAATTCCTTAGCGGTGCATCTTATTCTTGAGCCACATTGTCGGAATGAAATGAATGTTCATTTTGTCGCGACATTTCTGGCCAAGCTTTTCGTCACATCGCATTTCGCTGTTTAGGAGGATACAACGAATGTTCGCGTTGTCGCGATAACACGCCACGAATGTTCGTATGACAGTGTATATAGGTAAAAAGGTACGAATGTTCGTATGACAGTGTATATAGGTAGGGGAAAATGTCAAAATTACATACACTTCAGGATTCAGTACACTTTTTCCATATTTCACCGCCTGCCAAGATATTGAGTAGTTTGTATTATTGCCTGTCTAACGTTTTCGAGTGCGAAAACGCAAAACAAAACACTACATATTCGAATATTCATAAAATGAAAGCATCATAACCAGGTTAAACAAAATCCTGGAGCTACATTGTATAATAAATGCTGCGCAACGCAAATTAGATAAAAGACTCAAATATAATGAGTAAAATACGAACGCTATTGATTGCTAAAATTATACAATTACTGAATTTCTAAATGACACTATTTATCTATACTAATATTATAAAGAGGTAGAATTTGTTTGTTTGTTTGTTTGTTTGTTTGTATGTAGGAGGTAATCTCCGAAACTACACATCCGATTTCAAAAATTCTTTCACCAGTAGGAAGCTACGTTATCCCTGAGTGCTATAGGCTATATTTTGGGATCAAAAAATTAGGGATCCGTAAATTAACGGGAGCGAAGCCGCGAGCAAAAGCTAGTAATAAAATAAAATGAATTGAATAAAATATTTGAATTGACAAACTAAAACTTGACATTAATTATGAATTTATTATCTTTAATTTTTCTTTTTTAATACTCCGTGTACTTTAAGCACCGGAATACTCAAGTATCCGGCTGTTCTGCAGTTTCAGAAAGAAAATGCTTCAATGATTGATGATTCAATTGAATTTTTTTATTAACTTGTTATTATTTAATTCACGAGTTTTTAACATTACTTAGAAATGTCACATTGTAAAGGTGAATTAATTTAAATATGAAGAGTGTAAGTCAACTCGTAGATTTTGTGGACTTTTAAGATCTTCTGTACCCAACATCACACCAATAAAAATTCTGATTCTGATTCTACGTATCTGGCTGTGAGTACAGTCATACGCATCGTGCATTTTTAAATGATGCGTGATCACGTACACGACACGTAAGTCGACACAACCATGCTAATCTTTTGTATTAATACTATATTTTAGTCGATTGTTTATCCCATTTTTTTTTTATTATATCTATTTCTATATAAATAAAAATGAACCGCCGAAATGTATGTATGCGCATAACTTCCGAACGACTGCACCAAATTGGATAATTCTTTTTTTTTTGTGTGTTCGTTATTATCAGGACAAGGATTGTATAAAAGAAAGCTAAAAAAAAAAACCGTCACGAAAAAAAAATTGCGGTACAAAGTACTCCGGTCAGCTAGTTTATTATATTTTTTAGATTGACAGACCTTGGCAAAAATGTGCGGATGACGTTCCTGATGGCGTCATCAGTGTGGAAACACTCTGTGACGATCACGTCGGGGTCATCAATGTGGAGGAACCAGGTGTGGTGTTCCTCCAACGAAAAGGAAGGATCCTCCAACCAGGCGGAGTCTATGCCTGGCGGGCTACTGCACAATGGTTAATGTTGGGCGGTTGTATACTATCTGCGTGTTAAATCTTGATACCACGATTTAGGATAGTTCGCATGTGGCGTGCAGATGTCGCCACACAGGGATTAAAAAAGGGCAAAAGGAGAATGACCAAAAGTGGTACCAAAAAGTCTCATGCATCAAGATCAAATTATTATAGTAATTATTTTCATAATTTTTACGACATTACGCGTCGGGAATTTGATTTTTGAACAGGGAATTTAATTTAAAATAAAAAAGTGTGAACATGACGTTCCGTTTCACATGATTTATGATTACCTTGAATTTTGAAAGTGTCATGATCACATCTTTCGAAAAACATGTAAAAAGAAATATATTTTACCGATTCTACATTAATTAAAAACAACTAGAATAGATTAGAATTTTTATTTAAACGATTATCATTTTTTTATCTATGGTTAATTGGCCGGTCATAGAGATGTAGAATGCAATAGATGCAGATTACTGTTTTTTAGAGCAATAATAAATCGTGTATGACATATCCACATTGTCCACATTGTCAGGTTATTTAGATTATTTCTTAAATCTCCAAAACTCTCGTTTTGTTTACAAAAATAACTTTTGTGGGAGTTATTACGATAAGTGTAGTCTATAAAAAACAAAGTTTGACTTTGATGCAGCATGGTACGGGACTCCATACATCCATGAGCATTGTCCTTTTGGAAAAAGACGACGACGAGTCTGATGATTGAATTAGCCGAAATAACAGAGCTCTGCACCGTAATAAACTTTATCTACATCTATAACATGTATTGTCCGAGATATGTTTAATGAAATTGAATGGTCAGTACATGCACTTGTTTACTACAACCTTTATATTGCTCGTAAAAGAAAATCCTATAACCCCTGCCACTTAAATTCAAACCTTATTCCATTAGATTAAGTATGTAAAATGATTAACACTCGCCTTTGCTCCCGACTGATGATTTACATTCCAATCCATTACGCCATGAGTTGCCTCGTGGCCGACTCACACATAAAGCGGATGTTCAATGTACTGTGAACATTTGCCTTTTTGCACTAAATATATTTTTTATAGTAATGCTGAGCCTAGCGATGCTGGCATTAGCTGATTAATACGAGAGGTACATTGGCTGAGTAATGTACGTAAAAATGCTTATAATGCCACGAGTACTTGTGTTTAAAATTAAAAAGTTTTTTTTAGTCTTTGCTTTTAATTAGGGGTTTTTATCACAAATGAGGATATCGAGGGGTAACGGGCTATTTGGTTTAAGCGACATTTTGGGTGATATTGAGTTATATATATATTTGGAATCAGCGATTTTTTATCATTCCAAATAAATATATAACTCAATATGACCCAAAATGTCGCGTAAACCAAATAGCCCGTTACCCCTCGATATGTCAACCCCATCTTCTTTTTACAAATAACATCACTTGAACCATAAGTACGTAACTTTTAATAGGGCGACTCACTGCTGAATAACCGCAACCAAACAAAGCGTTATAGCTGCCTCCAATGGGGATGAAGCAAAATTCTTGACCACAATTTTTTATTTTAGATGTTGAAAATATAGAGTAATCTAAGAAACCATTTTAAATATTTTTGTTTTTTTCATTGTAATTATTTTTTTATTAATTATTTAAAATTCAATATTATTTCTGATCTATGACGTCAACAGTGGCGTAAAATCTTTGGGCCTTTGCCTCAATCCATATTCTAAAAACTGTAACAGTGATGTCAAATGTCAATAGTGTCAACTGTCAAATCAATGAAATAATAAATAACCTCAGATTATTATGTTCCTTGCCTATATTTCATATCAAACAAAATACCACGTTACGCCGCTATTGCAATTAATCTCGATCGTACGCCCTTCATATTATTTACCTACCAACCAATCGCCATGAGTGATACTTTTATCAAAGCTGACTCGCGAAACCGAACACGAACAAAAATTTTGTTTGGGCTATTTTTAGTGTCGTTCTTGCAGGTAGGAACAAAGCACTTCCTATATTCCATCGTTATTGCTTGACCGTCTCAATAAAACACTACAATAGTAAAAGTTGAATTTCTGTTGAGGATTGAGGTTATGTTTATTGTTTATTATTTATGACATTCACGTCACGTGACCACGTCTATCATTTTTTTTATTTACAATCGTAGGGTAGGCAAAGGCATTACTGCCATACTGCCAGCAATGACGTCATTTGGAGGATAAATTAAGGTCATTCACATATAACCCGAAATACTAATAATCCATGATTATTTTCCAATTCTAAATAGTGAGATGTGATCAGTAACCTTATTCCTCGAAATGGTTTTCATATCTTAACAGATTTAAAAAAAATGCACAATGCCCATTTCGGATTGGCCAAAATGTCTTGTGAATCAGACCTACATCCAGTCTATTTAATTTCAGTTCGGTCAGAAAAGAGTCGCGTTCATCTTTATTTATTCAAGAAATATGAAAAGTGCGCTAGTGGAAACAAGTACGTTACTATGATGTAATTATTGAAAAGTACGGCACAAATCTATTTGCTATGGCCTATGTTCAGATGTGGACGTCAACGGGCCTAATTTGAAGATATCTTTTGAGCACCAACAAAGATCAGCGACTATGTTCTGTTCAACGAAAGGTGAGTCCTGACATAGCGGTAATTTCGTAAATTGTTACCGTAAGGAGACTGCTATCGAAAAAAAGTAAACGACACCATCAAAAATCGTAAAATGTTGAGCAGTGCAATTCTGTAAGAATCTCACCTCGATCGCGACTGTCAATTAGACACTTGTCGTGAACCAGCGTGGATAACAAAACTACGCGTTATTGATTATACTGTCGATTATTCTGTGTATTATTTGCTTCTATTATCCATACATACATTATAGGTAGCGAGCTAACCGTCGATATTGAGGTGGTTTTGGTTTAAATCATCAAAAAAACAATAGCCACTTACATGAGAATATAACAAAACATATTTAGTGAACATACGAGTTTTAGTAACCGTCACCAAAACACGAATATATGATATCTTACCATACCATATAGTTTAGTAGAAAAACGTCAGAACTCACCTTACGTTGAAAGGGGTATAATCACATTGTTCAACACGGTCAAAACAATACTATCGCAGTAGTCGTCCCCAGCGGGTCCTACTTACTTTTTTGTTATTAACTAGTCTAACTTCAGACGAAAACATGTAAAGAAACAAATATAAAAGTGAGCGATAAAACTGTGTCCCAATCGTATGAGTATGACAAGCAGCGAGCTCATCTGGACAACTAGTTTTATAGCTTTGTCCTCGACTGTACAACGTCTTCTGACCAAATATTGGAGGACCATTGTCTATACAGTTTACATACCACACAGACTATAATTTACATTCATTGCCTGAATCACACACACCCGAACAAAGCTCGCAACACGGAGTTCTATATTTCATTGCATAAGTCGAACTAAAAATCAGAAACTAAAATCTTTCTTTTCTAGATACATTCCGATTCGATATTCAAAAGATTAGTTTTTTAACGGCATAATTCGTTCTAAAGTTAACGTAAAAGTTCATAGTTTCCCCCCCCCCCCTTCCGTTTCGGTTTCCTGTTGTCTGTTGGCAATGCCACCTAGTGTGTGATATAAGACGTGATCAGTCTCAGACCGGTATCGCTTACCAGTCAAGATCCACCGAGCCCTCCCGTTGAAGAGCCGGTTGTCTCTTCAGATTCTGCAGTCACACCTATAGTATAATTAAGCCCTCATCAAGCAGTCTCCTCACAGATCACAGTTGTTTCTGTGGTCTGTGGATCTCCCTCTCAATGCCCCGCCAGCAACACCCTATGCCGAGGTCTGAGTCTCACTAGGGGTCGCCCTTAGTGCTGTTGTTGCTAGTAGTCATGATGTTAGTGTAGTATAAGTAGTTAGCTTAGGCTAAGCATTGTACGAGTACTTCCCCCCCCCCCCTCCCCGTTGGCTGGAGACCCTTCAGTTTTCGCCAATAACTGCCCGATTATGTAGAAACGGTTCGCAAGGATAATATCCAAGCAGTCCAATTAAAAAATTAAAGATCGGTATCGCGGTCCCGCACCGGCGCCGGCGACCGCGGTCTAACAGGACGCTGAACGGAGATAAAGCGCTTTATTAGTTTCATTAATTTTCATTAGTCACACTACTTGTCGTGAAAACATACGGAGAACGGATGAAGGGACGCTTCCGTCAAGACGACAGGGTGTATAAATTAATTGTTTGTTTAACAGCGAATTAGCAGCGAATTTTTCAATAGAGCGGTATATTTTTATTGATTTAATAAACACGGTATTAAAAATAAGAAAAGATAGAATAGAATAGAATAGCATATACTTTATTGTACACCAAAATTGTAACATAACTCTTATACAATATAAGTTAGTGAAGGGTACAATGGCGGTCTTATCGCTAAGAGCGATATCTACCAGACAACCTTTGGATGAACAGGAAGACAATGAATAAGATAGGGGGGGTAGTCCGTGGTGTACTGCTGCAAAATATATATACGCATAGACAGTTTCCGAGTTAAATCAAAATTAGTTTTTATGGACATTCGTCGGAGTTAAAATTGTATCTTAATATTAACAGTGATTAAAGATCCATAATTAAAGCGATATTATATTTGTTTGTTGTAACTCCTTCAGAATTTAGGAAGACACAATGACTCTAGTATGAGTACTACTCGTTATGAGTTTAATTCCAGTATCAAACAAAACTGCTTAAAAGCTACAAAAATTATACCATTTGCTTGTATATAATGATGTTTTGGAATTAAAATATATGTAGTTTTAGCGGGCGCGTGGCAGGTTATTATGTATTGCCCAACATCGCCGAACGCGCTCTCAACGCTGTCGCCCGTATGTCTCCACAGTGCGCGGCCGTCCCGCCACGAGACACTACAATTAATTACTTCACGCGCTTCATACAAACTATGTATGTTTGTATGGACCACAAGCACTCATTTCACTGTGGTAACAAACTTGGAATGTGGTGAGGAACAGTAAACATAAACTAATAACACGCAATTATACTTGTTAACATAACAACAGTACACACCATAGGTTGCTTTAAGATGCTCGCTAAGGGTTGCAAACAACGAAAGGTACCTTTACATGGTTAGATGTTATGGAATTGTAAAATGTTCGTAATAATAATAATTACCTAGCGGGGAAACCCACTCCGGGTCTGTAGACCCGCGACGGTGAAACCGGGGCCACACCTCTCTACACCTCTAGCCGCTCACACGTTTGTTGCCCCCTTCGCCTATGTACTGGCGGCTTTTCAGGGGGCCCAGCTAGTGAGCTGGCGAGTCACCGTCTGCCAATGTATTTCAATTTTAAGCTTGAAAGGCAGACGCTGTTTTCTTCCAGCAATAGAAGTTATCCAGTACACTTAACACCTCTTCCCATAGACCAGATATTTTTCACCATATTTTACAATAGTCTTGCACTCGCCTGGGACGGTCCATGACTGTACTCCAATAATGCAGCCGTGGATAGTCCCCGGTTGGTGCCCCATCCCATTTTAGATTAAAGTTCTCAAAGGGGCCTCTGGACCTGTGTCCCCCGTATGCCTTCCAAAGGACCGGACATCTTCCGCAAGGAAGATGAGCCGTGATCATCAAGTGATACAAAGATAATAATTACCAAGACATAACGGGTGTAACTGAAAACTCTATAGTGTTAGGAAGGGATATCTACTCAGTGTGCCGATGTAATACTAACATAGTTCAAAATATGTATTACTAACAAAAATATGATCACTAGGAGTCGCTCGTGGCTTCACCCGCGTGGATGTCGTTCATCGCGTATTTCGCGTTTTTTAGGGTAAAAGTAGCGTATATCCTTCTCTGGGTTCCAAACTATCTCTGTACTAAGTTTCATCAAAATCGGTTGAGCGGTTTAGGCGTGATGAGGTAATAGACAGACAGACAGATTTACTTTCGCATTTATAATATTAGTAAGAATTGTATGTGTGAGGTAAACGTAAAAAAAAACGTTTATTCATTCTCTACTCTACAGGGTGTAAACGTATTCATGAAATATTACTTCAAACCGATCTACTGATGAAAGATTGACCATAAATGGGATTTTTAAGATTTAAAAAAATCAGAAAGAAAACATAATGTTCTGTTTTTGAGTATTTTAGCGCCCCTAGTTAACTGACTGCGCGGAGCGATATCGCTCTAGTCGAGACCACCAGCTGTGTCGATGTGCTTTTATTCATTCATGCATGGCATCGAAATGTTCAAACACAAAAAAAAAACAAGTTTTTTAAGTACCTTTTTTTATTGAAAAGTCGTTATGTGATTTAGATACGATCACTTAACCCTACAGCAGGAAAAAAATAAGCTAAATCCCAAAAATTACACGAATTCGTTTACTTCATTATACATATAATTTAAATCTAAAATAAAAGGAGAAAAAAATATACTATCACAGTGGAAAGCAGGTCGAGGTTATCCTCACTCACCACCTAAAATTGTAACGCTTAAACTTTCCCAGCAGTATCTGAGAATCAAATCACTCGGCCCCATTCTTGGCGACTGTATGTGTATTGGTAAACACGAGGGGATCCATTAGATGATCTTGTATGAAGAGAACACCCAGAATTGAGTCAACACAATTGAGTTAGAGTTTTCTCCGCTTCTGCTGACGAAGTATCCAGAGCTATACAGATAAACATACATACAGTTGCTAGGGATGCACACATAAGTACAAGGTCAGCGTAGCAAGGACAGAAGTTTAATTCATCCAGAACTCTTCTATACTTATACTTTGTTTATCATCCCCAATTTGCATAATTTCATAATTGTAATTAATATTACCTTTTTCTGTTTAAAGACTCAATTAATTTATTCACTTGACAGACAGATCAGACAGAGACGACACGTTTTGTGCAGTGGCTAAGCGATTGGCTTCTACGCCGCTACGGGTAGTGGGTTCGATTCCCACACGGAACAACCTACAGATGGTTGTTTCGGGTCTGGACGTTTGTGTATGTGAGATTTGCGTCTGTAAACGCACCCACGATACAAGAGAAATCTTAGAGTGGGGCAACGTTTTTTTTGAAGGAGAAAAGTGTAAGAGATTCATGTTGCTGAGGAGTTCGTTGCACCCTTTCGTTTTCACAGCATTATGACTAGGAAGCGATAAAGGGCAGGCTTTTTTGGGGAATGTCTTTTGTAATATTGACGTTCAATAAAATCTAAGTAATTTTATTCTAGTCTATTTTGAATGAATGAGTTTTGAAGTTTGAAGGAGGCTGAATTCATAATATCTCACAGACGTGTGACAGAGTTTATCTTTTTTGATACTACAATCACATTTGTTTAACTTGACGAAAGTCTTCACTCACTGCAGCTTCTTCCACGTTGCTTTGAAACCTAACATTTAAAAAAATTATATTGATATAGAAATGTCAGCTTTGCTCAATTAACTTCGGAAAAACATACGGAAATTGAGAGACGATAAATATTTTAGCCATTCACAAATACTTAAAATAGCAATAGTACGTTAGGTTAGATGCAGATTAATTAAATTAGTATTTAGGATCGTAGTAAATGGCGTTCTGTAGTTTATGCCTACTCTAGTGAGAAAAAGGCGTATAACAAAGTTAGTAGCATCAAAATTCGAACTAATAGAATTCCACGTTCAATAATACGTTTACCCGAATCTATTAATTCTCATACATTCAACTGGAATTCTATATTTCGTGGAAGCTCTCCAACTATTTAGCGTTAATTGCCAGTTCAAAGTTCCGGTTGACTGGCGCGTATTCCCGGCAGCCGCCACCGCGCTGCGCTGTAAACAGATCATAACAAAACTATTTCAACACATTACGGAACCCGTATCCATTTCGCTTTACTTCAAACTACTTGCTAGCTTCATACAATCCTTGGATTTGTTGATTAGGTTTTGCAAAGGGAGGTCTTTTCAAATATATTTTGAAGTGTACTCTTTAGATGCACTTTCGAATAATCATGACTAGTTTCAAGTTCCTAAATAGATTCTTATGAAGAACGGTCAAGATAGCATTTTCCGTATCTTTTATGCTAACAGTGCTACACTATGGTTTCGGAGAATGTTACACGAAATTACCTTCTTGGATAACAATAAATATAGGGTGACTGGTAATTAGTGACCGATACTTTAACACATGATTGTACTCGTGATAACAAACAACTTTCCCAAAGAAACATTACTTATAAAACAAAAAAATAATATTTCTTTATCACGAGCCGCGTAAATTTTAAATGAAAAAAATTTAAAAAAAAAAAAAAAAAAAAAAAAATTAAATTAATGTTACTAATACTAACCCAAATACAAGTACTCTCAGTGGTGGAGAGTCTATGTTGGTTTTATTTACTGTGTTTACCTTGCTCGCAATCCTGACATACCGATATTAGCTATAACTGTAATGATAGAATCACCCCAGAACGATTATGTTGTTGTGTCTTTTACATTTTATTGTGGGACCAAATCTGAAATCGCAAAAAAAAAAAATCTGCTGTTCCCTACATTTTGACGAGTTATGCGAATATAAATGTAGGGAACAGCTGTTATTTTTCATAATGATGTGTACAGCGACCCCTTAAGAGGTTGTGCGTTATTTATGTTACACCTTGTATATTTTTTTTTTTTTTCATTTAATTTCTACACCCGTGTGGTCCCGGGTTTAGAATAGGGCCACCCCGCTCCTCCCACGGGTGTCGTATGAGGCGACTAAGGGTAATGTGCAGGCTACTGGTATAAACCTTACGCCTGCACATCTGGGTTCCATACCTTAACCCAATAATTTAAGCTATCTGAGGGCTCGGGAAAGATAGATTTCCTAGAGGCCCGGATAGAACAGTCGACATCAGGGCAGGATGTTGACTTAGGGCGGTGGCGGAGGAACTTCTAGCACGTCAACGGCGGCGCCCACAGACCAAGTCAGGAGGTCTACTGCTCACCCATCAACCCGCATTAGACAAGCGTGGTGGGTTAAATAGTCTAAACCCCTTCCCATTATGAATTACGACAGTCAAGCCAATCCCCAAGTGCTCGGCGACTCCAGTCAGTGCACGGCTATTGGCAGTATGCAGGTGCACCCTGGGGTCGGGGTGAATAATCTCCGAGCGAGGGTCTACTGCCAAACAACTATGGAACGCAAAAAGGATACCGAAAAACTTAGAATTTTATCATTTAATGTGCGCACATTACGGACTGAAGAAAGAATATTAGAGCTAGAAAATGCCCTTGAAAACATAAATTGGGATATAGTCGGCTTAGCAGAAGTAAGAAGAGAAGGAGAAAACACAATAGAGAGGGAAAATAACATCTTTTATCATAATGGTGAAACCAACACAAGATATGGTGTTGGCTTCCTGATCTCGAAACGCTGGAAAGATAATGTAATGGAATTTGTCGCATACTCCAATAGAATCGCTTTGCTCAAGTTTCGTGTAGCTGAAAAGAAAATCCTTACAGTAATCCAGGTATATGCTCCAACTTCTTCACATAGTAACGATGAGGTGGAAGAGTTCTACGATTTGCTCAATAAGGCGTGCGATGAACACAGAGGGACTTGGACACTGGTCATGGGCGATTATAATGCTAAGATTGGGCCAAGATTATTATCCGATAACACGAACATCTTAGGCCTGTACGGTTTAGGAGACAGGAATATACGTGGTCAACGCCTTCTAGAATTCGCTTTTGGGCAGAACTTAAGCATAAGTAACAGTTTTTTCCACAAAAAGTCGCAACGTCGATGGACCTGGCTCTCTCCAGACGGTCACACAAAAAATGAGATTGATTTCTGTCTCTCCTCGGATAAGCAAATAATACAGAATGTCGAAGTACTAAACAGTTTAAAATTTAGTTCAGATCATCGTCCACTTAGAGTTGTAGTTAATTTTGACATGAAAATTTATCGTAATAAAATTATTAGAAAAACAATTAAACGTATTGACAAAATCACATTAATTGCAAACAAAGAAAAATTCGTATTACAAATCAAAAATAGTTTCAGCATACTTGAGTCAAAAAATTCAGAAGATGTACAAACACAATACAACAACATTAAAAATGTCATCACAACAGCGAGTCAAAACATCAAGTGCCGCAAGAACAAGCGCAAAAAGCTTACTGATCACACAGTTCGTCTTATAGAGGAGAGACAGAATCTACCATATCAGTCTTTTGAGTACAGGGAGCTGGACCGAAAAGTAAAGCGGAGCATCCGAAAGGATATCAGACTGTACAACACTGAACTTGCTCACTCAGCATTAACGAATAACCGTTCCTTGAGGTCAGCCATGCGCGGGATGGAAGCAGGGAGATCTTCTATAACACACTTAAAGGACAGTAATGGCGTGAGACAGGGCGATAAGACAAGACTAATCCAAATTTGCACACAGTTTTACAAATCTTTATACTCAGACGACGATACAACTTTCCAACGTGCAGAGGAAATTTACTCATGCCCTGAAGATGTCCCTATGATAACTGGCTTTGAAGTTCATAGGGCTCTCAGTGGCATGAAGTACAATAAGAGCCCAGGAGAAGATGGCATTACAACTGATTCACTGCGAGTGGGGGAGCAAATCTTATTACCACATATTTGTAACCTATTTAACACAATTCTAAAAACAGGCATATTTCCTAGTAACTTCTGTCATTCCAATATTATTTTGCTGTATAAGAAAGGAGATAAATCAGATATAGGCAATTACCGTCCTATTAGCCTTGTCTCACACTTGTACAAAGCTTTCATCAAAGTCCTCGAAAACCGTATATCCGGCCAACTAGATCTCCATCAACCCCCTGAACAAGCTGGTTTTCGCCGCGGCCTATCTACTACCGACCACCTTCACTCTTTGAACCAGCTGATAGAAAAACACGCCGAATTTAATTTACCACTGTACCTTGCGTTCGTAGATTACTCCAAGGCTTTTGATAGTATATCACACCAAGCAATATTTACAACACTTAACAAACAAGGAATAGAACCCGTTTATATTAAATTATTAGAACGAATCTACCTAAATAGTACAGCTGCCATACGTTTAGACACCACTGGCCAGTCCTTTCCAATCCGAAAAGGAGTCAAACAAGGTGATCCGCTGTCTCCAAAACTCTTCACAGCAACGCTTGAAGAAGTGTTCCAAAATTTAAATGCGAATTGGCGGGACAAGGGCATTGACGTTGGGGGAAGAAGATTGACTAATCTACGCTTCGCCGACGACATTGTCCTTTTCTCTTCTTCGGCGGCTGAGTTAAGCCTTATGCTCGAACAACTGAGCCACGCCAGCCTCAAGGTCGGACTCAAAATGAATATGACGAAAACAAAGTTAATGACAAACAGCGCGAAACGCAAAATAGACATTGAGGGTGTGGAGGTTGAATATGTCCATGAGTACATATACCTCGGCCAAATAGTCTCTTTCCAGGCGAGGCAAGATAAAGAAGTCACGCGACGCACCGAAAACGCCTGGAAGAGCTATTGGTCGATGAAACACCTCATGAAAGGATCACTTCCGCTTTCTCTCAAAAGGAAACTCATGGACATGTGCATTCTCCCCACCCTCACCTATGGAGCGCAGACTTGGTCATTAACGAAACGACAAAAGTCCGCACTTGGGGTCTGCCAGCGAGCAATGGAACGGAGTATTCTTGGAGTCAAACTTACAGACCGTATAAAGAACAGTATACTTCGTTCCAAAACTCAAATCGCAGACGTAGGTAACACAGCCGCCAAACTAAAGTGGAACTGGGCAGGCCACATCTGCCGCATGTCGCAACAAAACTGGGCAAAAGCAGCCACTGACTGGGTTCCGAACAACAGGAACCGGCGACGCGGTAGACCCAGAAGGAGATGGCGTGACGAACTGGACTTCTACATAAAGGATTGGCCAGATATTGCAAAAGACCGGGAAAAATGGAAAGAGGGAAGGGAGGCCTTTGCCCTGCAGTGGGACACAACAGGCTGATAATAATAAATAATAACAATAATGTTTCTTTGGGAAAGTTGTTTGTTATCATGAGTACAAGCATGTGTTAAAGGATCGGTCACTAATTACCAGTCACCCTATTATTAACACAACACTAAACCAAAGTGGTTATGCCCAAAAGTCGTCATTATCACTCACAAAAAATGTTCTAGAAGACATCACCAAGAAGTCTCCCTAGTCCACACTACTGTAATGATAAGCCCACTACTGGACCTAGCCTGTAAGCCAGCAGGGTTGATTTAGAAGGTGTACAGGTTATTGTAGTCACACGTAGTAAATCTAGAACAATACGCGTTTCTCGTGTCGTCGAGGTCAGCTTTGCACTTATGATAGAAATAGTAGACTTTGTTTGTTTCTAAATACAAGAGAACTTAGAGAAATAGAAGACTGCCCATAAAATTTATTTAAGGCTCCCTGTGCATAACTACGATTAAATATACGTGTGCAATTAATTTTTCTTAAAACAGTGAAGTTATTAATTCTTTCAAACAACCTGGTATAATGAGCGGTGGCTCTAAGAAGATAAAACCAAGTCCTGCTGAGAATAAAATTATAAGTTAATGAATCTCGAAGGAATGTTCCTTCTCTTTTGTTCGTCCAAGTCGCCAGCGGTTACGATGAGTACAATATAATATCTATGCTATCATGTTTAGTGTGTCGTCTGGACAATGATACACCATGCCGGGTCCCTTCTTGGGTAAGTGAAGATACTACCAACATACTAACATAAATATACTCACGCCTGTAATCCTCGGAGGGGTTAGCAGTGGTTTCTTCTTATTACTGTCTGTACGTCCAAGTTTCGGCTTTGGTATTAAGTTTCATGTAATGGTGGCAAGCCTATTGCTATTTTCCGGGCATATCATGGTGCCAGACTGGGCGCCCCGGGGAAAAAAGTGGAATTATAGGGACATTGCCCGAGGTCCACCTTGTTCTATCCAACTAACAGGATCGCAGCCAAAAAAATATCCCCATCAACTGTGTTCATATTTGAGGTCACGTACCTATTAGAAGCTCCATTTTCTGAACTCGTAACTAAAGCAGGGTTGAAGAATTTTTGGAATACTAAAATCAAATTAATTTTGCATGGAAATAAAATGATTGGGTTTTGAAATTTTAACATTTCCTATAAAACAGTCATCAGTGATACTTTAAGTGGCGTGCGGATTAGTACCTCTTTTCCAACTAACCTTGTATTATGGTGAACATACGTCATTACCAGAGAGCGGAATCTCATGGCAAAACAATTGAAAGGTGATAGAGACGGGTCATTATTTTTTATCGAGTATTCAAGCTATCGATACTTTTTAGTTAGGTATGAACTTTATTGTTAATTAACTTAACAAATAATTTTTATTTTTATTCTTTACACATAAATCATCTTTAATGGCACATAAATAAAATATTGTCTCACCTATCAAAAAATCTGATAACTACCGCGACTCGGGAAGTTTACCCTATAGGCACTATTATGATATTTGATCTCTTTTGATTAGTGTACTATTTTAGTACGGTAATCAAAATTCAAAATTAATTACGTCATTATCTATTTCAATTTGACATTTCGTGTTGATCTATTATTTTGTGTTTCTTAAAATGGCTAATATGTCTGTCCGCCTGTCTATATTCTGAGCTGTCAAAAAGTATCGATAGCTTGAATACTCGATAAAAAATAATGACCCGTCTCTATCACCTTTCAATCGTTTTGCCATGAGATTCCGCTCTCTGGTCATTACATTACTTACCTACTCAACAACTACTTAATATGTCTAGCTGAATACTAATCGATCAGCCCGTGTATATGATAGTGTATTCAGACGACACGACTCAACTATGTGAGAGCTTATCTCACTTATAGCGACAACTTACAGAGTTCGCAAACCTTGGGATAAGCCGTCGTTATGTGCTGAACATTGAACTAGTGTAACATCAGTCATTTGCCTGTTATGTAGGGTGCCTGACGCCTGTGTGTCACACACATGCCTATTAGTACGTCTTGAGTATGTACGATGTACATGTTCCTTTGTATTCCTTTGTATATGGACGGAGTGATTAATTAGGACATTGTTAATAATACGCGAGCAATCCTAACTAATATTATAAACGCGAAAGTAAGTTTGTTTGTTTGTTTCTTACCTTTTTACGCCTAAACCACTGAACCGATCATCCTGAAATTTTACATATACATTGTCAGGTGTGCAGAAACGGACATAGGGTACCTTTTATCCCGAAAATAAGTACTGTTCCCCGGAAAACAACAATAACGTTCATATGATAATAGATGGCGCCACGTGTCTTTTGAATCATGATTGAATTATATTATTGTACCTAATACAACCCGAATTGATTGTCAAATTCTAAACTAACGCGAGCGAAGCCGCGGACAAAAGCTAGTAAGTACATAATTATAATAAATTGTTTTGAAATTCTATTATTATCACAGTGTTTGATCATAATGAATATTGATAATGAATCTTACTTTGATGCCATCTTGTGTGTAAAACATTATTCGTGAGTAAATGTAAAGAACGGTTAAAGCGCAGTTCAGACTACGCTATACTATTTTTTTTTATACTTTCGCACAAAATTTGTACAGAGGTGGACTTAATGCCTTAGGCATTTTCTACCAGTCGAACATAGGGTGATGCAGAGAAAAACATGGTAGGTGCACTAAAAAGAGGATATGGATACGCTATTAAAAATTAACAAAGTTATTGGAAACATTTTTGGCAACAATATTACCAACATAATGAAAAGATATTTACGTACATGTTTAAATACAATAATAAATATTTATAATATATATATACCTAAGCATACATAAATATATATTTATTAATATACTATACAATACATACAAAAATATATCTATATATATAAAAGAAAGTCGTGTTAGTTACTTCACTTATAACTCAAGAACGGCTGAACCGATTTAGCTGAAAATTGGCAGGGAGGTAGTTTAGAGCCAGGAGAAGGACATAGGATACTTTTTATCCCGTTCGACATCATGTAGGTAGGTAGTAGGTAGGTAGTAGGTAGGTAGTAGGTAGGTAGTAGGTAGGTAGTAGGTAGGTAGTAGGTAGGTAGTAGGTAGGTAGTAGGTAGGTAGTAGGTAGGTAGTAGGTAGGTAGTAGGTAGGTAGTAGGTAGGTAGTAGGTAGGTAGTAGGTAGGTAGTAGGTAGGTAGTAGGTAGGTAGTAGGTAGGTAGTAGGTAGGTAGTAGGTAGGTAGTAGGTAGGTAGTAGGTAGGTAGTAGGTAGGTAGTAGGTAGGTAGTAGGTAGGTAGTAGGTAGGTAGTAGGTAGGTAGTAGGTAGGTAGTAGGTAGGTAGTAGGTAGGTAGTAGGTAGGTAGTAGGTAGGTAGTAGGTAGGTAGTAGGTAGGTAGTAGGTAGGTAGTAGGTAGGTAGTAGGTAGGTAGTAGGTAGGTAGTAGGTAGGTAGTAGGTAGGTAGTAGGTAGGTAGTAGGTAGGTAGTAGGTAGGTAGTAGGTAGGTAGTAGGTAGGTAGTAGGTAGGTAGTAGGTAGGTAGTAGGTAGGTAGTAGGTAGGTAGTAGGTAGGTAGTAGGTAGGTAGTAGGTAGGTAGTAGGTAGGTAGTAGGTAGGTAGTAGGTAGGTAGTAGGTAGGTAGTAGGTAGGTAGTAGGTAGGTAGTAGGTAGGTAGTAGGTAGGTAGTAGGTAGGTAGTAGGTAGGTAGTAGGTAGGTAGTAGGTAGGTAGTAGGTAGGTAGTAAGTAGGAAAAAGTGCATTGCAACGCATGCGGGTACAGCTAGTAAAAGGATAAATCAGCGCTGAGATGATTCTGCCAATGCCTCGTGCAGATGTTCACGAACTTAATTTTAAAGGTATAGCGACTGGTTGCCATCCTGATTTCCAAGGGGAGTGCATTCCACAGAAGAATAGACTGGACGAAGAAGGAAGAATGTATAAAGTCAGTGCGATGAGAGGGACATTGAAGGAGACGGTTGTGTGAAGAGCGAAGATTTCTGTCATGATTGGAGCATATGTGCTGAAAGTGAGAAGTTAGATAAGTAGGGGAAGTGGGAGATTAAAGAAATGAGAATAGAGTAGTCAATGCCCTTTGGACTCTACGTTGGCGAATAGGCAACCATTTAAGAAGCAAACTATTTTGCTATATAGTAAAGCATATTTCGTCATAAGCTGTAACTATATAGCATGACGTTCACACTATACGCTATATCGCAAGCCGGTCTACAATATTTAGCAAGTTATTTGACGGCGATCTGCCGGGCGACTGACGAGGTAGAAGTTACGCGGGGCGGGGACCGGAGAATCGTACGATATAGGTCTGAGAATTGCTCAAGTTTATCGCGTACAGCAACCCAATACTTTATAGCACAGCGTTGTGTGAACGTGTCCACATAAAATGTATGCTGAGCGATATTGTTGTGCTATACAATATTTGCTATATTATAGCGTAGTCTGAAGTACGCTATGTTAAAATTAAACCACGCTAGCACGTGGCTAGCACAACGATACTATAGTCTTCAGATCGTTGTACGGTATTTTCAGCTAAAAATAAATGTGATTAAGTTAAGTCCAACTGGTTTCAGTTGACTGTGCGGTAAAGTTACCATTACCACTTACAACATGTTACAACTTATTTACACGTTGCGGTGCGAGCAGTGATGACCTACGAACAACTTTTACAGAAGCCACAGAAACACGAAAAACTCCAAACAGTACGACCTGACAGGGGGAGGGGGTGGAGGGATGACATTTGCATAAAGTTAAGCAGCCGATGTTTTAATCAGACATTTTACAACACTCCGTTTAGAAGCAAGACACGCGATATTAAACTCTAAGATATCAGGAAGAAGGTGTTGTTTACAAGGGGTTGTAAAAGCAGTATTTAAATAAGGGGACAATTTGTATTTACAATGAGATATTTGAGGCTCACGACTTCTTTCAGGAGATCCTCAGGATTTAACACTTGTCCTCAATTCATTGAAGTGATAGGATCCAACAATAGAGGGCGTTTGTGACGCGCGTCCGTGACTCTGACATTAAACTCACTTATTCTGTGCACAGATGACAAAACATTTACTAAGACAGACTAAAATTCAAAACAAAAGAAACGTATTATCTTTGATCTGTAGTCGCTTCGATAGATTAGTTGAATCAATCTTTGTTTTTTTACTTTTTACTGGATTTTTCGCTTACGTTTGGGCGAAAAGTTGTTCTTCAATATATTTTCCAGGAAATCCTGTCAAATATGTGTCCTCGTAGTACACACTCTAGAGCGCGGGAGAGTCTCGCGGGCAATTACAATGTGTGTGTGTCTGTTTGTGTACATACAACAGTGTGATGATCGTGACGTCATCTAACACATACTAAACGATACACGCAAAACATTTTGACACTTAATTAAATGTACCACAGTTTGCTTCACCTCTTTGGGCTCCATTCTAGAATTCCATTATTATAGCGTTTTATCACGTACGGTGGCGACGGTTAGCGACCGCTGTATTAAGAACCTTATCGCATCGAGATACAGCACACAATTATATTTTAGAACGATTTAATTTACATGCAAATAGTGCCGAACGATTTATATCAATAGCGTATTGATAAGAGGGAATTATGATGTATGGTGGGATTCGTAGCGACCCGTAGGCGTCGTAGCGGCGCTACGTGTCTACGATCCTCGTAGCATCACGTCGTCCTCTCAGTATTGGGGTGACGTCACGTCGCGTCGTGTGTATTTGTTTGTTCTTTCTCTCTTTATTTCAAGTAACTTTTATCTTCGGACGTGTCGATCTCATCCAATGTTCTCTTTTTATGTGAGTTATGTAGCATTTTATTTTTGACTTGAAATGAGATAATAAGCTCACTGCTTAGGAACTAATGAGTCTGAGTTATCTTCACAAACATCAGTAAGTTGGTTTCCTCTCAGAACAAACGTTGTGTCAGTTTAATTAAAGCGCCTACCTGAGACGAATTAAACTACACGAGTAAGTTTATTCACTTCCCTAACAAGAGGAAACTTTATTAAGTACCCATTGAATGTTCAAACGTGGTATATTGTTCTACACTAACTTTCAGGAAGAATCACTCTTACTTTTTCTTAAAACCACATGATTTAGATTAACTATATATAAAATATAAATAAACAAATCTTTTTTCTCTTGCCCTAAGAATTATTGTTCGCAACTAAACCACCCTAATAATCATTTTAAATCAATGACATTTTCTAAATTTAAAAAAGTGTTAACAAGGTGGCTTGCTGAGAAATATTTTTATAGCTTTCACGATTTCTTTGAATATAAATTGTAAACTGATAGTATCTTGATAGAAGTGCTTTAAAAAAATAGCATGTTATTCCTTATTCTTAACTTCACATAAGTATTTATACGCTCGTAAGAGCAAAACATAATGGACTATTATCATTATTGTAGCACCTTTATATTTACCTGTGTTTGTGTCAAATAAATGATTATTGATTAGAAGGTAAAAAAATGCTTCTTTTTTTATTAGCCATTCATTACGATGCCACTCATGTATGAATGTAAGCACGGCGACACACCTGACTGGCACGACTAGCGCGATATTGCTCTGCACTCCGGTACAGATCTGACGAAATCCCATTCAGGATCAATCTGTGTTACCAGTGGAACCAAGCGGTTTAAAGTAATTACACGAATTAGGATACAGCCTGTATATCTTCAAATACATAAATAGGATCACTCCTTTTTTGTGATTATAGGCTAAATCTACATGACGCCGTCTGCTACGAATGCAACGATGCTCACATAGTCCATTAGTATTACCACGATCATGCTTATATGCGAGTACTGCGTACCGGGCCTTATTTACAATTCTTGTAACAGAAACTCCCAATAATGCACATTCATATCAGCTGGAAGACGTCCACACCTGGGCATATACGTATAATCCTGCCTGATAGAATTTTGCTGGACGCAGCGCTTCCAGATTCTCCGTAATTACAGGAGATTTATGGTAATTATGGCTTTTGTACTTTACACTGTAATGATGAATAATCAAGTTAATTTGATGTGAACTAAAAACATATACCTACTTTTATTTATTTCTTTGTTTTCTTTTGAACAAGGAATGTTGGCCGAAGTAGAGTATATAATGAAAAATGTACGAGTAATATAACGTTTAATTCTATTTTTTTTAATTCTAAATTCATTTGACATGCGTACATGTAGTGTAACTTAATTTAATATTTTGCATACCTATATTACTGGTGAAATATGTCTTGGTCTATTTTTTATGTAACAACCATATATCAAGCAAATAAATAAATAATTAATCAATATTTTACGGTATTATTGGATATTTGTAATCCACTGTAAATTTTCGAAGAATATTATAGTTTTACTTTTGCGGTCTGAAAGCACTGTCTGGGGGCAAATTGACCACAGTTGTTAAACATTATTCCGTAATATTAGGATGCTGCTACCCATCCTCTTGATAACCTTGTCGCCTTTTACGACACCCACGGGTGGAAAGAGGGTGGTATATTGTTTATGGGGAACCACAACATCACTCGTAAAACAAGAAATGTTAACAACAAAGTTTTTTGATGAAAAAATCTTGGTTATGTAAACATGTGGGCGGGCGATTATTGAGGCCTTCCTTTGGGAAATTACTGTGGAGTCATATGACACGACCTTCGTGTGCCTCCCGGATATTATTGTAAACGTTACAACATAATAGTTTGTTTATTTCTTAATAACACTACAGGGTGGTAATTTCAGATGGACGGATCTTTGAATGTAGATAGAAATAATATCAAAAACTAGGACAGTCTTTTATCAACATTTTCCTGTAGCCTCAACGATTAAGGTAGCTGTCATTATTAGTGCCCTATCTAATAAGTTTTTTTTGCGATTTTTGACTTTGCTAATACTCCAATATGAGTTGGTCCGCAAGTATTTTGATCCTTGTGCGAAATAGGATCTATTGGCATCATAAAAATGTTTTGTGAAAACTGCCCTTTTTCTTGCTGACTGTACATCTTTTTCAAAATCTGTGAATGCAATTAGTAATTATTCCAAAAGTTAAGGGTGATCTCCTAAGAACGTTTTCCTGTAGCTACAATGGTTAAGGTAGCTGCCCTTCACGCCCCATATCAAATTACCACCCTGTATAATTTTGTTACAAATCACTGTGGCTAGTAAATTAAATCAATTTGAGTACTGTACAGCAACAGCGGTGACATTCATTTATACACAAAGTGAGCTATTAGTCTCGCAGGACCAATTCTGGGCTAGTAATCCTAGTAGTAGCAAATTGGTCCTCGGAGCCAGATTGCGGATGGTGTTTGCTGATTGCATTTTGAGAGCTGTGACGTCATCCCTAACGCTGCGCTGCTGCAGAGGTCGATACCGCTCTATTTATCATTAACTACTTATGAATTTCGACAGGATCTCGCCACAGAGCAAAACGGAACCGGTGGGACCGTTGCGTCTGACGCAGGCGTTTACGTCAATATTAAACTTACAGATCTTCGTTTACATGTATAGAACCAATAATCGTTGACATTGTGGCGGGATCTATCACGCCACATGCTAACTACGCAACACAACGGTGGTGTAGCAGACTACAGCGACAATAACGACAACTCTCATAGTTGACGCCATTGTAGTGTCACCTTTATCGTCATTTGCACCTACTGGCCATTTTTTGATATAATATTATGTTTTTTATATGACGATGACAGATGATTCGCTTTTGAACTGAGACGTGGCTTTTGGTTTTTTTTTTGGCACCATGGTGATTTTTTTGATACAATTATTTTCTGTTTATTTTATATCGATGAATATTATAAATTGGAATCTGCTAGTACCTGTTTAATTTTGTGGAGTGCCATATATGCTACACCCATTATTTGCGTGAGGCTCCGAGGATTGTCTTGTGTGAGCTGGACAACCTGAGCCTCCACATTCAATTAAGAAGCTGCGCCCCGATGGTAACCCCTTCTCCCTTTTTTTCACTTCGTCTCCTGCCCTACCTACACTTACGAGATCGGCGATCGGACCTGCTGTCGTCTACCGGCATGACTTCGAGTAAATGCTACAGCCGGTTTGTTCGCTGACGCCGGTTTCTGTCAAATGGCTGTGTGGGCCATCGGCGAGCGCCGTGACTACAGGAAGGAATCTCGCTGACTACCCCAAGGGACGTGACGCTGTCCTGCCTCTTATTCTATAACCATTTTTATTATTGTTATTTATGTACTAGGTATTGAATGCTCTACACAATATTCTTTATAACTGGTGTAGCAGACGTGCTCGGGAGATCCTGGGGCCGTCTGTTACATTACACCATGACAGTTCCTTCATCGCGGTATCAAGATTTGACATGCAGTTACTATATGTTTATACAACCGTCCACCCTTGATCGTTGGGCAGTAGCCCGCCAGGCTTAAGACCCGCCGGGTTGGAAGATCCTCCTTTTTCGTTGGAGAAACACCATACCTTGTTCCACCCACCACCATCACCGCATATTCATGTTGTATGCCATGGTATAATTGCCAATAACGACATTACGGTTCAGGCCAAAAAAAGACCGTCTCCTCGTTTGCCGGTAATACCAAGAGGGTGGGTACTCTTGTGTGCTTATAACAAAGTATTGTGACCACCAAACTGTTTGCCAAGCTTGATGATCGTGGCTATACTTACAGGATGGTGATCTTAAAGAAGACCCAAGTGTAGCAGTGGTCGTTTACGTGTTGATATAGACCAATCTGTTGCAATCACGTGCGAGCTTATACAAGGTTAGTCGGAAAGGGGGTATTAATCCGCAGGCCACTTAAAGTATCACTGATTACGGTTTTAAAGCAAGTGTAAAAATTTCAAAATTCGATCATTTTTATTTCCATGAAAAATCATTTTTATTTTAGTTTTTTCAAAAATTCTTCGTCCCTGGTTTAGTTACGAATTCAGAAATTGGAGCTTCTAATTCGTAACCCCAAATATGACCAAAAATTTCAACACAGCTGATCATAGCTGAGGATAGATAGATTTTAGCATATTTTTTATGTAATTTTTGAACAGCTATTTCTCTTAGGGCTGATTTTTCAATCGTCAGATAACTTTTATCTAAGGAATAATTTTGACGTTTTGACAGATTTTCTATACAAAAGATGTCAGAGCGTGATATTTATCCCTCAGATAAAAGTTATCTGACGATGGAAAAATCAGCCCTTAATCTATTGACTTTTGGGGAAAGCGGTAGAGCAAAAGTTACTCATACTTTAACACCCTTTCGGATTAGTACCCCCTTTCCGACTAACCTTGTATAAACCTCATTGTATAACATAAACACATTAACATTTAGTGGTTGCTTGTTAATTATAACATCAATGCCACGTTGTTGGTATGTTTGTGGTCACAGATTCGGTATATTGAGCCGCGTGACATCCGACATCAACTACAGCGAGTAGTATAGTTGTTTATTTGCATCTTTTTGTAACCTGTGTGTGTGATTTTTCATATTTATCTAGTTTTATTTATCCTTTTACGGGTTTAAAATGACTATTTGTTGGCAACTCAACAAAACTTTATAGTATTAAGAAAAATTATGTTTCCATTTCCCTTGTCTTTCTCGATGGTGGATTGCCGACATACACATATTGGTTGTTTTGTTGTTTTAATATCTACAATAAATAGTATTTTTCAGTAAGTCGGTTTAGTCTTCAACAAGTACGTAAGACGTGCACACTCGATGTACACTTGTACACCACTCAGCGGTGCGAGCACGGATATTTTTGTCGAGTCGATTCGAGAAATGTATCTATTCTAAACGTCAAATTTGACATAAGATATAGATAAAACGACAACTGCTGTCGTTTTATCTATATCTTAAGTCATTTTGATACTACGATAAAATGACAGCAATTATCATTTTATCTATATCTTATGTCAAATTTGACGTTTTGGATAGATAAATTTCTCGAATCGACTCGATAAAAAGATCCGTGCTCGGACCGCTGCCATGTTAAAATTAGTTCGACTATTGAGCCGTGAAGGCGAACCGAACTGACAGGCTTTACTTTGCTATTAGATTCGGATAAGCACATGCTAAGTAAGAAAAATCCTAAGTATCTTGGCAACAAAGTAGCACATCCTACTTAATACAATGACCCTAGCGACAGCCAGAATCAGAGTGCGAGCACGTTTGTAGAACGTTATGCAACGCAACACTATGTTGTTGTTTTCAGCACTCGACACAAAGAAACATCGCACCAACGTTCTTATAAAGAGTAGTTGTGGATCACCTGCACGTTGTTTAACAGAGCCCACACCTGCAACACAACTGTGCGGGTTGTGATTAGAGAGCACCACGGAGATCAGCTGAGATTAGCGTACGTTAGGGCCTGGATTTACGATTTTCTGCTGTGAGAACCGACTAAGGAGAAAGAGAGAAGGATTGCTTAATTTGTAAATGTTGTCATTTCAACTTTAACAATTACTTGAACAATTGAAGTCATAAGGCACACAAACTTATTTCATTAATATATTTCCTAAACAAACAACTCGAGTTTGTGCATGGATTTACATAACACTAGCTTCAGCCCGCGGCTTCGCTCGCGTAAAAAAAACTCTTATCACACTACTAAAGTTTCTATAATAATATAATTCAATCATGATTCGAAAGACACGTGGCGCCATCTATTATCGTTATCGTAGTTTTCTTCGGGAACAGTATTTTTTCGGGATGAAAGGTACCCTATATCCGTTTCTGTACACCTGACAACGTATATGCACAATTTCAGGATGATCGGTTCAGTGGTTTAGACGTGAAAAGGTAACAAACAAACAAACTTACTTTCATATTTATAATATTAGTTAGGATTTCAGATCTACACAAAATATTGACATCTGGTGACAAGGATACATATTTTCAATTAATATTAGTGACGCTGAGGAAATGATGACCTCGACATACTTGGTACACTTCATTGAGGTCACACAGGAATTTTAATAAACGGTTCAATATTATACAGACAGCATTCTTTACAGAACGTGTGTCTGTATAACGTTTCCGGTTATCAAACGAATACCGATGACAGTCACTACGGGCAAGTAAAATCCTTAAAGGCTGATTTACACGAGGATAGTTTCTCGAAGCGAGTTTCATGTTGTCTCTGTTTTCACCGTCTAGAAAGACAAAGTAAGAACGAGTCTCACTTCGAGAAAATATCCTCGTGTAAATGAGCCTTAAGTCTGGCAACCAGTCTAACGTTAAGATATCAATATTTCCTGATAAATAGGTTATGATCGTTGTGTGGTGCCGGATATAAAGAACAGTGCTACCCCATCTCTTCTCATGGGCGTCGTAGAAGGTGACTAAGGGATTCACAGCAGCGTTCTCGGAGTATTTTAGCAACCATACTGCGATCGCCAACCCGCCTGCCAAGCGTGGCGATTATGGCCAGCAGTGGACATCTTTCGGCTGGATGATGATGATAGGTTGTAGTCATCATATGGCAGTAGCTTCTAATAAAATGCTGATATTCAGTCGCACCTGATTGAACTGGAAGCCAACCCCAAGCCCAGGGAATAATGATGACTAATTACCTGCTTAATGACATTGCTTCCACTTCGATTTCCAATTAACACGAACGTTATAATTCATTGTCTGTCAAGAGGTGTTTAATTAACATAAATATGAACTCACCAGTGCCTCCCCCACAACGCTCCCGTGTCCGCGACTGAAACTACACAGCACGCACTACATCGAACGCACAGTATTGTGTCACACACGGATCACACGTTGCAAACCATCGTTGGCACTTAAACGAGAACTTACAACGTTCTTTCACAAGGTCTATAAAGGTTCAAAGTTGATAATTATATGAAGTCAGACACTACACTATGAAACAAAATTAGATAAAATTAAACAGAAATGAACCAACCTGAGATAACTTCAAAGGTTCATTATTAGTACATCAAGGGATTGCGGAAAACCTCTATCTATCTTTTTAAGGATTAAGCTACGTAATATTATATGAATAGCCCAGAACAAAGGCATATCCACAGTAAATAACGTATAGTCCATAAAGTTGGTGAAATATATCATGTTCGCAACAACTGCTCTGTTTACTTGGCTGACTTATTTGATTTACGGTCAACAGGTAGCTGCGACAGTTAAGGGAATTACGACTCTTTGCGATTTAGAGTGGTTTTGTTAGTTGTTTATAAAGTTATGAAATGGTAAAAAATACATATTATCGTGGAGTCTATAAACACGGGTTCATTGCATATAGATAATGTTTAATTGACACCAACTTGTAACTCCCCTTAATTAATAAAACAAAAAATCTAGAGGACTTATCACATTATTTCGTTAAAAGTACTAATGAAAGAAGACCCTTATGTGGATAAAAATACGTCAATAGACTATAAGCGGATCACAGGACCAAAGCTCTGTCAAATAGGACCACTTCCCATACACGTCGCGCAATATCTTCAGCAAACAAATCACGTTATCCGACAAACTCAATACATCTGTGAAGGGTGTTCACCCTTCACAGACGTATTGAGTTTCTCTCTCGAGCTGCTATTGGTATTCATGAAGACTATTATATTATCTTCAAGAACTTTCTTCTGATAGGTATTTGGTATTCCACGAGAAATAAACAATAAAAAAAATTTAAAACAAACTTCTATAACAAAATTAAAAATAAACTTAAAGTTATTAAAGTTTACTAAACAAAGACATTAAGTAAAATAGTTAAATAAGTATAACTTATATAAGATAACAAACACTTGTTATGAGTCGCGATCGGCGTCAGCGTGACGGCGCGACGTGACGCGGGACCTCAGAACGCGACGCACTCGCGAACGGTCGCCACCCGACTGGCGCCTGCCGATAACAGGGTTGCCCACCCTACTTGCAATCATTTACCACACTACCAGAATTTAAGGATACAAGTCCTTATCACGTACGTAGTAAACGTCCAGAGCAGAGCAGAGTGGTCAAACTGCCGCCGGGCATACTGCTATAATCGCGAAGCTTGACAATGCTTGGTAATTGTCGTATGATTTCGAGGAGCTGTAGGAGGATGCTGCTGCCCATCCTTCTACCATTGCTTTGCATTACGTTGTACCTATACGGTTACTTGATAAGTTCATATAAATAAGAGTAATACTGTTTGGGGTTTCTGATACTTAAATGGAAGCAGCTAAGGAGGCGGAAGTTGTCATAAAAGGCGATAGTAATTTTCGGTGAAACAGAATATTATTCAGCGTGAAAAGATAGTCGAAAAGGAAAAGTCGTCTGCAATTTGAACTAAAAACAAAAAACTTTAAACTGTGTGTTGCTTCTTCTGAGCAATATCTCGGCTTTTCTTATTCAAATATTATGCTTCCTCCAATTTATTTCTAAAAGCAACAGGGACTTTATAAAAGCCTAACTTTCTGATTAAATTCCGCTTCATAGAATTACTCCCCGAATTAGTGGAGAATTTCCCTAAAAGAGCAACAGCGTTCCTCCGGCGACTGTTCACGACGCGCCCCATTCAGTTCGTTCATAACTTGTCTGTATCTCCCGATCTAACAAAATAATAAAACAAAGTTTTTTCATTTCTGCCGGCTAACGACTATTTCAGACTTGTGTCATAAATATCTGTGACCAGTTGCCTGTTTTGTCTCCGTACGACGATTTAGTTTTGTGGAAGGACCAATAAGTCTGCCTTTTTTGTTGATTAAGATATTTCGTGCTATTTGAGAATGGGCAACTTATTAATAACTGTGTCAAAGATTCAACTATCGAGCACAAGGTATAGATTCTAGGGATGGAAAAAGTATAATTGAGTTTCTCAATTATAATCTCAGGTAGCTTCAGCCAGATAAATGCCAAGTATGTAAATTGTTGCAGTTACATAGGCGTGACAGGTATTGTCTGTTTAAATTCTTTTATTTTGATAACTTAGTTTTATTATTACTAAAGGACCAGAAAATATTGTTACTTAAAAATCTAAAGTAGAATGGATTTATGCAGTCGTATGAAAACTCATACTATTGTCTCAATTATTAAACTTATTTTGGTTACTGTGCTCAAGTCATAAGCTCCTTTCTACCCCTGATACTTCAGAGGATTTCCTGAAACTCGTAACTATAGCCACGGTTTAAAATCGTCTTTATGAATGATAAAAATCTCCCCCGTTATCAGATTAGGACCAAACACGAGTAGGGGTCTCTGAATGTACAATACTTATGTAAGTATCGCACAGTACTTTCCGCTTTTGGTGTTTCTTTGGTTCAAAAGCGTGTCGGTTATATCTTCCTCTACAGTCTGCATATCTTCGCTCCTTTGTGCGTCCAAGTAATTGAGTCGCTCTCAGATTACTGGCTCTGTTCGTGACGGCCGCTCCGATAATATATATCGCGCCGTTTTCCCTAATTATTTCTTCGGCTCAAATACACCGTAAAATACGAGGCCTTAAGTCCGCGCACAATGGCTTACAATCACGAACACTTGAGACGTTTGCAGTCAAGAAGTTTATTTATAATTAGGTTATAACAGTTATAACGTTCTGAAAGCTTACGTAATTTTTGTAGCATTGAGAGTCCCAAGCTGTGAAAGTGCTTTAATCTACACACTCTTAAGGATGATGGGCGTTTTGGTACTCATGTCCAATCAAAATGAATCTAACATGGTTGGATAGCGCTTTTCAAGAGTACAAAAAACTACTATGGCAACAAACCCGTATAAATTGTCTGTTTCGAAATATAATCTTAAGAAGATACTGGACATTTAGTACGAAATAGAATTTAAAAAAATCATATCTCCGGTTTAGCTTGACCGATTTTGATGATATTTGCACAGATTTTGAGCTAAATTAAATTCGGTTAACGGATGAAAATCACAACAAAATCGGTTTAGTCTTTTTTCATTTAGGGGTGATCTATTTATTAAACAAATCGGACACGTTTTTTTATGCCTAAAAATAAATGTCGTTTCCCAGCAATTATTTTTGGTCAATGCAATTTAGTTTGATGTACAGAGTGCGTAGATTTTGGCTATGTAATTGGTCTTTTTACACCCTGTATACTTACATACAATAAATGATAAAACTTACTTCGAACTTGTTTTATTTAGGTACCTAGATAATGAAAAATATTAATAATTATTATTGTAATACCATGCCAAAATGGAGAAAAATGACAATAAAAGTATGTGTACTTAATAGGATGTAAAATAAATTAATAAACTTTCAAGCAGGATTACTTCGATCGGACAGTGAATCGGGACTAGCGCCATGGTTATTCATAATCTACACAAAAATACCTTTCCAATGGTGTAGCATTCATTCCGATTGGTGCCAGTACCAGACTCCATACATTTGTGCCCATCCTTTGGTCCTTCAGTCCGAAGTGTAAAAGATAAACATAAAACTGGTCCTGGCTACACACATCAAAAAATCCCCAGTGCAATCTCACAGCGAATTTTAATTGATGTACAGACCGTCTGGACACGCTTGAATACATACCTACGCTTAAATGAACGACTTTATTTGCCAGTCATGTCTTTGAGCTCGAGTTTAAAATATTGTATAAGTATTTTAAAATATCTCAAATAGCCCAATAACTTTGATTGGCATTTATCCAGGAGTTAATGAAGAGCGGTATTGTTACAAAATAATGAGGGATAGTAGCGCAACACGGGGGGGGAGGTGGCGAGAAACTTGATTCGCTCTCGTGTCGCACTCACACTAACGCAGCAGTTTTGTAATAACTATGTTGTTGACAGAGCATTGCTTTATTTTTAGTAATTATAATAATGCTCGTCATTGCATGCTTAAAATGGACAGAACTATCCACCCACACACAGCAGTGTCTGTATGTCAACTGTTTGCGTAGGCAAACAAATTTTTATGAAACAGGGTAGCCTACAGATAGCTACTGGAGGGTTTTTTGCGGGTAACTATCGTAGTAAACCTTTGCGTTGGAGCGGATGCTTTCGAGCCGTTATGAGCGGTGTTTACGTACACTATAAATTGATGAGCAATCGCCGAAGGAGTAGGAATGGTAAATGGTATGGGACTCACCAAGCACTTCTTCGGCAGCGTACGTAGGTATGAAGTTTGAATATGCAATGTCCAGTCCTGTGAATGTTCCTCAAGTGTAATGCACTTCACTAGTCTATAAACACTGCACTCGTTATTATTATAAGCGGGGAACAGTAATTATGCGGATATAGATAAGTTTTGCGGGAGCCGGCTCGAACGCGCGTAAAGAATATGTAAGTTGTGTTTAAATTTTCTTCCGCAAGTGCATATGGCGCCACTTGCGATGACAGCCGAAGTCAATGTTCTTTCTCTCTCTGCCATAGGGGTCAAGGTAATGTGAGGGAAAGGGAAGGATACAGGAAATAGACGAAAGCTCATCAAATTATAGTGTACTTAGCGGAAATAAGAAGTTAATTTGACTATAAGAGTCACAGATAATTAATTAGTGTTGCGGTTTGAAAAATATTAAATTATTGAATTAATTTGGCCAAAACAGCTACCATAGGCAGCCGCACACAGGGCATCTTCACAAGGCGGATTGTTTTTCTTTTTTTTTAGTTTATTAAACAATATAAAGATGGTCGATTACAAACACACCAATATAAAACATCGCGGGTTTGACAGTGGTATATCAGACATGGCATCTCGGTGACATCACATACATAATCAAGTATAGGTTTAATTAAAGTACAGTCAGCATCAAATATATCCGGACGAACAAACTGTTCATAATTACCTAAACACCTAAAGAAATTAAACTATAATATCGCAATGGGATTAGATTCTTGTCACAATGACAGTTGTTGTTGTTACTGTGTTCATTCTTAAACACACCTTGTATCATTGACATATAGTTTAATTTTCTTAGTTGTTCAGATCATTTTGGACAGTCTGTACGACCCTATATATTTGATGCTGACTGTCCAACCTACGTTTTTTTTTTTAGTACAGTTATACAAGATTTCCATATGTAGACCATTCAGAATGTGTAATACCATCCACGAGTATTGCCTGTAAGATACATTTACAAAGAGATGAACCTCTGTAATACAATTATTTCCCAAACAACTTTTAATAAGGTTGACTTTAATCACTTGTGCAAATATTGAAAACCATCCCTTCCGACATACTGTACCGTATCCCAAAATAACACGACGAGTATATCACAGTTCATATCCCTCGAGTTCAATATACAGGGTGTAAACGAATTCATGTAATTCCTTGAAACCGCGTGATCTACTAGTGACACAGATGGACCAAACCACGAAGCATTGCTTCATGGACCAAACAATGTTTTTTTTTTTCAATTTCAGCAAAACTCAAATGATGACTTAACCCTACCGCAAGAAAAAAATGTTTTAATTTTTAATCAAGCTAAATCCCGTGCAGAATTAATCTATACCATTAATATATCATGTGGTTTGAAGGAATTACACGAATTTGTTTACACTCTGTATAACATCCGCGGTGATGGCGGTCCTGATACACATTATCATTAATATCTACTTAGGTAATAGTTTTATTACCTGTGTTGCCGCGAGTCCCACGAGTGTTGCCGCGAGTCCCACGAGTGTTGCCGTGTCTCAACTTTGATTGCGTGTCAGTGTCGTCTTCTCCAAACCAAGTTTAAATATATCAACACAACTAACTGTGACTAGTCAAAGTTATTTGCATCACAAGAAAAGCTTGGATTTGTTAGAAAATTCTATCAGCAGCGTAAGAAAACCAACTTAAAGAAAGTAGGATGAAAGAAAAACGAAAGTTTCAGTTAATTGTCATCTCCGTCGCGCAGCAGCTTCATTAGGTTCTCATTGTGCTCTTAGTATTAGAGATTACGAGTAGAGATAGTGCAGTGTGACATTGAATATAAAAATTCTCTTATGAGTACGATAACATCTTTAGCCCCTTTTTTTAATAATCACGGTTTGTTGTTTCTTTTATTTCATAAAATCGACTCGAAAGTTGGTACTCCATTCTAACTGCCATTAAATTATTCTCTTATTATTATTTTTTGACAAAAAAGCATGTTCATTGCACAAAGAATATAAAATCTTTATAATAAATAATAGATTCCTGTACCCCAAGTGCGAGTCTTTTTACGTTTCTACTGTAGTTGCGTCACGCCAAAAATGTATGAAAATTTAGGCAGAGCCTCTAGCGGCGAATAGCGTAACTAAAAATTTGTTTGACATTTTAGGCGTGACGCAACTACAGTAGTAACGTAAAAAACTCACACTTGGGGTAATGTTCCTCACAATTTTAAGAATAGATAAGTAACCTCTTGTCGTCGAAGAGATGTAAGGATGTCATAATACTTACGATATACTTACGTATAGGCAGTAGAACCCTCAACTCAACCCTAAGGTGATCACAATACGTCACCGCGTATCTGTTCCTGCGCGACCGTCGCGTCATACCGTACAGATAGGTAGCACCATTGATTGATAGTCATAGCTAACGATCGTACGACCATCCATCTTCAGCACTCAAACCAATACAAATGGAGTTTGACAGAGAGGATTTAAAACTTAAGAATTCGTGACCAGATATTTTCAAAAATACTTGCTTCTAAGATTATTTATAATACCTATACCACAGTGTACCTACTTACTACATACAGTGGGTCAACGCCCATACATTTGACAGGACATAAGAAATGTCAAAATTGGTAACACTTGTCAAAGGGTTGTCACATAAAATAAATTACACCAACTTTATCAAACAAACGTCCAAATTAATTAACGTTTTATAGAAACAGTGACACGCATAAAGAAAACCACGCATGCGTAATTTTGACGATTGACAAAATAATGCAAAGGTGTATGTAGCAGCAGTTTCGCCATCTTATCCTGGAATATTTTAACAATATTTAAAACTACTAATTTTGTCGAGGTTACAGTCGCAGTGGCTAACGCTTGCGGGGGTAGGTAAGAGTCATAAATTATTCGCAAGTCTACGATGGAGTCATAGAAAAATACTTATTATTCATGGTTATTACTTCTATGGTTTTCATGAGTGCTGATGCCGGAAATAAAGCCTAAGTATTCCTCGATAATACAAGGCGGTCAAAAAAATTTACCAGTTAAATGAGATTTGCCACGTAAAACGTGGTCCCTATCTTGGTGTTTGAGAATTGATCTTGTTTTTGTAATCAGCGTCCCTGAAAATCATGGATTTGACACCCATGACGGCTAATTTGAATTTTTTTATGGCTGCCATCTTGTATTTGGATTTTGACCTCATTTTCGGCATCAGCATCCCCGAAAACCATGGAAATGACACCCATGATGGTTAAATTGAAATTTTAAAAGCTGCCATCTTGGAAATGGATTTTGACCTCATTTTCGACATCAGTACCCCCGAAAACCACGGAAATGACACCCATGACGACTAATTTGACATTTTATTGCCGCCATCTTGGATTTCGATTTTGACCTCATTTTCGGCATCAGTACCCCCGAAAACCATGGAAATGATACCCATGACCACTAATTTGACATTTTTATTGCCGCCATCTTGGATTTCGATATTGACCTCATTTTCGGCATCAGTACCTCCGAAAACCATGGAAATGACACCCATGACCACTAATTTGACATTTTTATTGCCGCCATCTTGGATTTCGATTTTGACCTCATTTTCGGCATCCGCACCCCAGAAAACCTTGGATTTGACATCCATGACCACTAATTTACTAATTTTCATGGCCGCCATCTTGGATTTGGATTTTGACGTTAAATACGGCATTAGTGACCCCGAAAACCATGAAATTAACACCCATGATGAATTAGATGAAAATGTTGATGGCCGCCATCTTGGATTTGGATTTTGACGTTATTTTCGGCATCAGTGACCCCGAAAACCATGAAATTGACACCCAGGATGATTACATGAAAATTTTCATGGCCGCCATCTTGGATTTGTATTTTGACGTCATTTTCGGCATCAGTTGTAATGTAACAGACGGCCCTAGGATCTCCTGAGAGCACGTCTGCCACACCAGTTGTAAAGAATGTGTAGAGCATTCTATACCTAGTAGTGTACTTAACAATAATAAGATGCTTATAGAATAAGAGGCAGGACTGCGTCACGTCCCTTGGAGTAGTCAGCGAGTTCCTTCTTGTCGTTACGGCGTCCGTCGATGGCCCACACAGCCATCTGATAGAAACCGGCGGCAGCAAACAGACCGGCTGTAGCATTTAGTCATAGTCATTAGTAGACGTAGACGACAGCCGGTCCGATCGCCGATCTCGTATGTGTAGCAGGAGACGAAGTGAAAAGAAGGGGTCACCCTCGGGCACCGGAACGCATCTCACCCCGGTACCACGGGAGCGCAGGTTCCCGGATAGGTGGTGGAGGCTCAGGCCGTCCAGCCCCCCGGAGTCCCATGTAAAGGCAGGTGTTGCTTAGAGCAGTGTATAGGGAATGGTTGATGTGATGGCATACCACATATAATTAAACGGTCACTCACACGGATTTAAATTTATAATATTTATATCAATATAATATAATAAACAGTAAATCATAGTATCAAAAATCACCATGGTGTAAAACAAATCAAAGTCGAGTCCCATTTCAAATCCCTATCTGTCATTATTAAAAAAAAGTATAAAATATAAAAATGGCCAGTAGGTAGGTGAATGACTATGAAGAAGGTGATACTACATTACCCCAAAAACCCGGAAAAAAAAATTTTTTACTTAGAAAAACAATTTTTTTCAATCTGTAAATTTTGAGGTTAGGAATATATTACCTTGCCACATGCATTCATCATTCTATCAAACAATCAAGCACTCACACTAACAGAGGGAGGGGATATGGCTCACGACTACTTTGAGATCAATGGCACATACTCCACAAGGATATATTTGAGATAATGGAGGCTTATTTTTAGGGTGTCATAACCCGCACCGCTTAGAAAACCCAAAGAAAGATAATAGATAATGAAGGCTTATTTTTAGGGTGTCATTACCCGCACCGCATAGAAGAGAATAGATAAGAGATAATGAGGGCTTATTTTTAGGGTGTCATTACCCGCACCGCTTAGAAGAGAATATAGGACACCTCAGGGGAGTTAGGTAGGTCTCCTAGCCTGGGTAGATCCTAATATCCCAAGGGTGTGTATCACCCTTAAGATTAAGATAAAAAAAAGGATCCCAAGGGTGTGTAGCACCCTTAAGACTAAAGTAATAGTCAAGGTAGAAAAGGAAGGAAAGATAGTAAAGAGAAAGAAAAAAAAGGATGGGGATGACAGCCACGTGATGTAAAAAAAAAAGCCAAATAGTTCCCAATAATGAAATGAAATGATTACAGTACAGTATTATAAAAAAAAACAATATAGAAAAACAGAATATACAATTTAAAAACATAACGAATTAATAAAGAATACAAATGACAGATAGGAAGTACAAATGGTACAGATTATGGTGCTGCATTCCTGTTTGTGAGCAAGTAAGGTGAATAGAAAGTTATCAAAAAAAAATTGTAAGTAAACAGTAAAAAGTATGCAAACCCAAGTTTAAAAATAACTTCTTCTAACTCGTTTCATCGTGAAGTGATGAATGTAGTACTATTCAATGTTAGTAGTAGTAGTAGTAGTGTAGTAGTGTAGTGTAGTTAGTAATTACTAGTAGTGTAGTTAGTAATTACTAGTAGTAGTAGAGTAGTTAGTAATTACTAGTAGTAGTAGAGTAGTTAGTAATTACTAGTAGTAGTAGAGTAGTTAGTAATTACTAGTAGTAGTAGTGTAGTTTAATGTTGTAAGAGTACTGAAGAATGTACTACGTTCGAGTAATGTTTGAAGTATATCGTAAGTTCACACAGAGTCGAAAAATAGTTCGCAAAATATTCGTACTTTAATTTAGGATTCAGAAAAAAAATCTTTAAGAAAGAAGATTTAATTCCAACTTAAAAGATCAAAAGAGTTCGCAATCAACCATAAAGTTGTCAAACTCAAAAGAAAAATAAATACGTCAATATATTATGACAAATTAATGTTGACGTATTATATGTCAACATCCTAAAATAAATAACATTGAATTATTTTTATAGGAAAATAATTCAGTATTTCATTTCCGTAAAACTCTAAATTAAACGTACGAATAGTAAGTATGAACGAAATATGTAGGTAAGATAAAACCGTTCCACACAGAAATAAAACCACACAAATATTATTCCTGATAGTGAGTAACAGCAGGGATAGAAGAATTTATTTTTCCAAGAATATTGCGGTAGACGCAATCTAAGTAGACTAGCTAAACTACAACTTGGGTTTACTACAACCAACCAACAAGGTAGAAAGCATAATCATCTACAGCAAAAATGTTAATTCACCTTACAGAATAGCAAGATGAAACGTAGAGCGTAGAGTATGTAGGCTCACCAGAATGCAACACAATATCTCTGAAAAGACAAATAAATGTTAACAGAGGGTTAGGAGAGAGGGAAAAGAGTAAAAATAGAGGATACATAGAGATAATAGAGGCCGAATGAATATCCAAACTATACAATTCGTAGCTGAATTATTTTTGAATTTAGAGGAAAGGGAGGGGTTCAGACAAAGTTGGGCGCCAAACTGTAATGTAACAGACGGCCCTAGGATCTCCTGAGAGCACGTCTGCCACACCAGTTGTAAAGAATGTGTAGAGCATTCTATACCTAGTAGTGTACTTAACAATAATAAGATGCTTATAGAATAAGAGGCAAGACTGCGTCACGTCCCTTGGAGTAGTCAGCGAGTTCCTTCTTGTCGTTACGGCGTCCGTCGATGGCCCACACAGCCATCTGATAGAAACCGGCGGCAGCAAACAGACCGGCTGTAGCATTTAGTCATAGTCATTAGTAGACGTAGACGACAGCCGGTCCGATCGCCGATCTCGTATGTGTAGCAGGAGACGAAGTGAAAAGAAGGGGTCACCCTCGGGCACCGGAACGCATCTCACCCCGGTACCACGGGAGCGCAGGTTCCCGGATAGGTGGTGGAGGCTCAGGCCGTCCTTTTTTTTTTTTTTTTTTTTTTTTTTTTTTTTTTTTTTTTTTTTTTTTTTTTTTTTTTTAAACTGTAATGTAACAGACGGCCCTAGGATCTCCTGAGAGCACGTCTGCCACACCAGTTGTAAAGAATGTGTAGAGCATTCTATACCTAGTAGTGTACTTAACAATAATAAGATGCTTATAGAATAAGAGGCAAGACTGCGTCACGTCCCTTGGAGTAGTCAGCGAGTTCCTTCTTGTCGTTACGGCGTCCGTCGATGGCCCACACAGCCATCTGATAGAAACCGGCGGCAGCAAACAGACCGGCTGTAGCATTTAGTCATAGTCATTAGTAGACGTAGACGACAGCCGGTCCGATCGCCGATCTCGTATGTGTAGCAGGAGACGAAGTGAAAAGAAGGGGTCACCCTCGGGCACCGGAACGCATCTCACCCCGGTACCACGGGAGCGCAGGTTCCCGGATAGGTGGTGGAGGCTCAGGCCGTCCAGCCCCCCGGAGTCCCATGTAAAGGCAGGTGTTGCTTAGAGCAGTGTATAGGGAATGGTTGATGTGATGGCATACCACATATAATTAAACGGTCACTCACACGGATTTAAATTTATAATATTTATATCAATATAATATAATAAACAGTAAATCATAGTATCAAAAATCACCATGGTGTAAAACAAATCAAAGTCGAGTCCCATTTCAAATCCCTATCTGTCATTATTAAAAAAAAGTATAAAATATAAAAATGGCCAGTAGGTAGGTGAATGACTATGAAGAAGGTGATACTACACAGTGACCCCGAAAACCGTGGAAATGACTTCCCACGAACAATCATTTGAAAATGTATGTATGCCGCCATCTTGGATTAGTAATAATAAATTAATATAATTTCTATGAACGATATCAATCAAATTTGAAATCAAAAAGTGCGAGCCCTGGAATTTATGTCCCGAGTAGCAGTATGGCTACTCGGGACATAACCTCCGCCCCTTCACCCCGCAACCCCCCGCACGATTGCTCTGTGACAATGTTCTACGTTGACCGACTGTAAGGAGTAAGATATAGGTAGACTGTGCCTATACTGTTAATTCTCCATGACGTAGACTTGGTGTTAGTCATTGATGATTTCGGATGAGTAACTGATCTGTTCTGAGCAACACCAATAAAAGCATTTCCAAGGAGGGTTGACGTCAGGCAGGCGGCCGGTCATAAAACTTAGACAAAACATTTGTACCATGACAAGTGAAATGAAATGAAAAAAAATTGTATAGGTGTAGATAGATTTACTTACATAAATGTTAAATTTTGTAATATTTGTATGCCTTTGAGCAGAATATGGAGAACATGTGATATAACTTGTCACCTTTGTACTGCCTATGTTTGCGATGAAATATATGATTTTGATTTTGAAAAATACATGCTGCGCCGCGCCGTCCCCAAATAAGTTAGGATAAGGGCAGGAGGATGATGAATTCTCCATGATGTTGTAAAGTAGAACTTGAATATAATATGTATAAGATACACGTGATAAACATTGTCGTCACTCTTTTGATTTTCTCCTTTGCTTGTATAGCGGAAGTAGGTGTAATTTACCATTAAATTATTGCAATTTGTCAACAGAAACAGCTTTTTGTTGCGCACGGTGTGTCTGTATGTACACGGCAATATATCAAGCTATACATATCCAGTATGAGCTGATCTCGCATTGTATATGCTTTATGTACAATGAGAGGTCAGCTTATACTGGATTCATATATCTTCATATATAGCCGTGTGTACGACAAAACATTTTAACCATGATACGAGGGAGAACACACTGTTGTTGATAAGTGAAGAAACACAAACTTTGAGCAGAATTATTATTGTAAACAAACGTGTTCAGTTCAGTATGATGCATCTCGCTCTAGTCACGGCTCATCTTCCGTGCGGAAGATGTCCGGTCCTTTGGAAGGCATACGGGGGACACAGGTCCAACGTGCAGAGGCCCCTTTGAGAACTTTAATCTAAAATGGGGTGGGGCACCAACCGGGGACTATCCACGGCTGCACTATTGGAGTACAGTCATGGACCGTCCCAGGTGGGTGCAAAACTATTGTGTCAGTATGATTATTATTATACATGATTAATAACGTAAAGAAAGTTTTGAGTATGAATGCGGACGGTTATAAGAGTAGAGGAAGACCAAAGAAACGATGGATGGATAATGTAAGATGATATGACTAGGAAAGAGGATGACTACTGAGATGACGGCGATTATAATAGAGATGTATGGAAGAAAAATACATGCTGCGCAGACATAAGGGCGGGAGGATGATGATATTATTGATATTATTCCAAGTGAGATAGGTATTATTATGAATGGGATAAGAACCAATAAGTATGACAATAATTTATATAATACCGTTTAAATTACAGAGATGTTTAATTAAGAGTATTTTGACAACATTAATTGTGAGTATGCTTGAAAAAGTGCAGTTCAATATTGTCCATATCTTTGGCTCAGCGGTGCACGAACGTATACGCATTCTGGTCTTTCGAGGAAAATTCACTATTCAACCTTCGTGTTTTCAAACACAGAGCGTGATTTTGAATTCTGTTGCCCGGTCTGTATTCGACAATGAATTAAATGAATACCGAACGCCGAAGCTACGGGTGAGCTTTGTTCCGGCTCAAACAAAGCCCTCGTAACGCGTCAGTAAACCCTCTGTCTCCCTCATACGCGTTGTGACGTGTTTTTTTTTTTTATTACAATTAACACTTTGACCAATTTCTCTTCTGTTTCGCGTAAATGTTAAGCCAAGTTGCTTCACATTTATGTCACGTACAACAGTACTGTAACGTATAGGATTTAAGATAACAATACACTTGTGACTAGTTACACCCTCTTCCGTTTCTTATCTTTCTGTTCGCGAGAAATAAGCTCCCATATTTATGGCTTTATTTTTTTCTTCAAGATAGTAATTGCTTTGAAATATTGCTTTATGGTATTACACAAAAACCAGATGAGTAAAACATTTCGTTATTACCAAGTTCATAAATCTGGGATGTAGTAACAACAATTCGTGTCAACGCGTCTCTTTGCACCAATATTATTTACACAAACACGTCGTCCAATGGTTATGTAACACTGTAATAAAGTAAACACGCTCGGTGGCGTGACGTCACGGCGACTGAGGCGGGACGACACCGACGCGGCGACGGCGACGTGGCGGACGCAGTTAACCTTCTCCAAATGACTGCGTTCCTTTCCGAGACGAGTTGTTTATACTGGCATTGTGTCCGACTTTCTATGCGGGTCAGCACATCCTTTTTCATTCTCAGCGAAAGAAAAGGTATTTTTAAACACTTTCAATCGTTTTATGAGTAGGACCCCGTTCAGCAATTACTAAAGCTGTCATTTCTGACCGATCTACGAGTAGGTTACTTAACCTGATTGTTATTGCAATACCAATACCGTGACTTTATCCTAGCGTTCCTAGCATCTTTACAAGTATGTTTTTGATTTTAACACACTTATTTTTTAAAGACTTGTTCAATCACCAAGCGCACAAACTGAATCTCGACGCCAACCCGTTCCATTGCCTTTCTCCATCGTGCATCATCCTTAAGCACTCAGTACATAGCGGTTGATCTACGTGTGCGTGTGAGGAAGATGCGCGTCGCGGATCTGCCTCGCGAGCCAGGCCACGCCGTCAGCTAGCCCGGCGCCGGACAGCGCGCACGATGCGCAGATGTGCCAGGGTTTATCTGTGATGCGCTCCAGACCCAACGCTGGAATATAAAGAACTTTTTAGAACATGGTTAGGAGAAATGCAGGCACAAGAAATTATTTAAGATATTAAAAATAACAGGTTCAAAAGAATCGCTACAATTTTAGTCCTTCTTCGCCAGCGTTTAGGGATGTAATATGAGTACTGACCGGCGGCGACCTGCATCGGTGCGAGCGCGTGCGGCGCGTCATTCTTGTTTGCGAACACAAGCAGCGGCACGCGACGACCGAACATGTCCGGGTGAGCTAGAAGTAACTCCAGTTCCTCACGAGCAACCACTACAAACAAAACAACGTTACATGTAGCCTATAAAACACTTGTACACATACCGTCCGCGAGGCCTAAGCTGAGCTTTGCATTTGTGTGAGAATGAATACAGACCCGTCCTTTGCTTGGTTTAAACTGGTTTATACTGCTTTTTGGCAATCGATTCTATATGCACTCACACAAATGCAAAGCTCAGCTTAGGCCTCGCGGACTGCACCTACTATGCAATAATGTAGTTAGTAACGTTAGCTATATAGGTACAGTCAACACAAGAGTCAGGACAGTATACAGGCAAACATCGGATATCACTATTATGTGCGTAATAACTTTTTATAGGTACGACACGGTCAGACAAGTGATAGCAAAAACTTGGCCACTCAACACACGCATAACTCTCATGAAACACGAATGTAATTAGTTGCCTGATACCTATCTCTTTGGTTGACTGTAAATAAACTAAGTTTGCCCAATGAACCAACACATAAAAAATGTCATTATTTAACCCTTTAACCGCCAAAGTCGGATAAATCCGACATAACATTTCTTATTAATTTTGCCCACGTCGATTATGTGCTTATTCGTTTCTATCCATATAAAGGTAAATAAAATTGTCGGATATATCCGTCTGTGGCGGTTAAAGGGTTAAATGGCAACATTTTATTATTATTATAACTGAACAAGAAACTTGGGTCCTAATAGGATGAATACCAACAATAGAGTCACGTTTATTCAATAGTCCAAGTTCCACATCACTTCCTATAACTCTGAATACAGCTCGTTTAAACCAATATCCTGTACATTAGTCGACGGCCGCGGCGCTACAACAAACTATTAAGTGAAAGGCCAATACCATCCGGATTGTATACAACCGGCCGTCCATCTCGACTCGTAATTACATCGCCCGCTGCCGGCGAACGTCCATATTTCTAATTTGCCGACTAACTTACTTCCGCACCAAGTTCCGAGTTGCGTAAAGTTTGAAATATAACCTGGTCCTTCGGTCCGCACAGCTAAATATACCTAATCAATATTCATTTTGCTGTAACTGTATTCAAAATAGGTAAACATTTTTATTATTATTTTTGTAAAATATTGGGATGTCAACAGATATAACGAAATCAAAATAAGGAATGATTCGATAAATAAAATAAAAACTCTTGGTCACAAAATTATTTATACGTTTTTCAAAAATAAACACAACTTACCATGGGTCTGTTGAAGCATACATATTTATGAAGGGCTTATACCCTACTTAAAGTTCCGTATTGATATATTTTACGCATCCATATTGATCGTAAATGTAAACCAGATTAACTGGACCGGCGAGACAAAGATCGCTAGCTATACCACATAATTAATGATTGTGGTGTCAGTCACACACAGTTTGTGGTATTGTAACTGTTGTGTTCGTGTTGAAAGAAAAAAGAAAATCAATTTATGCGGCATGGAAATCGACACAATCAATACCTGATATAAGGCCAAAATGTGTAACAGTTACTTAAAAATACTAATCACTTAAAAGCACCGTGTACACTTTATGCTATTAATAATACAACAAATACAGAAATGCGTCCCATTCGTATGTGAATGGGTCATCAGTTAGTATAATGCTGTGTTGTAGCAGCATTAGGACTAATTTGTCTCAACATGCAACACCAACAGCGCTGATTTTCACTAACGACTGCGGTGACGACTTTGTTGCGATATAAATGAATTCTGAAGTGTTAAAGTAAACCGAAACATGATTATAATGCACCCGTTTTGACAAAGACTATTCAGGAAGCCTGGTGAAGGATTCAAGTCTAAGATCGGCGTCAAGCTTCTTATTTGGAAATTTCTTTACCCACTGGACAACCCAACAAGTCTGCAAATGGTGGAAGAGATCTTGGTGAGGGTCTTCTTCTTCTTAGAGTGTCGATGACAATCTACACTGTGTCGGCCCAGAACTCAGCAACGTGTTTAGTACTATCCGTAGCGTCTATTAGTTCATGTGGCGTACAGGTGACAGGGCAGGCGGGGCATGATGTTAAGTGCGCCATAGTTTGCGAAATGGCACTACATTTACACTCCAGGTTAGAGTTATCCGCAAATCTCCACCTGAGCAGGTTTTCCTTGCTTCGACCAACCTGAGTCCGAAGTCTATTTAGAGACTTCCAGGTCAGCCAAGGCAACTCATGCCCAGGTGGGAGATCTTTGGAAGGAGCAACAAACGGAGTGGGTAGAGAAGCTTTGTCTCGCCACAGCTGGACTCTTGTCTGTAAACGCTCGCCAGTGAGGGAGGACACGCTGTGCAAAGCTGTTATGGCTCTTAAGTCTTTGCCGAACGGGAATGTTGTAGTGCAGAGGGTGATAAAATGAATTAAAGCGAGTTGCCACTCCTTGAGCTCGTTATACTGCGGCGCGCTTTAGTGTAACTGACCGAGTCGCAGATGATCAGCCGAGTCCACCACGAAGATGACGGCGTGCGCGCGCCGGTAGTGACGCTCCCACAGCGCACGGTGACGCGGCGCGCCCGACACGTCCCACGCGCTGAACGACACGCCTCCACCTGGAAATGTAAATACGTCTTTATGTTATACTAGCTTTTGCTCGCGGCTTCGCTCCCGTTAATTTACGAATCCCTAATTTTTTGATCCCAAAATATAGCCTATAGCACTCAGGGATAACGTAGCTTCCTACTGGTGAAAGAATTTTTGAAATCGGATGTGTAGTTTCGGAGATTACCTCCTACATACAAACAAACAAACAAACAAACAAACAAATTCTACCTCTTTATAATATTAGTATAGATGGAGTACTCAGTTGGACATGTTTGCATCAAAGAGGGAAGGAGGTTCAGGAAGCTTTTATTGCAAATCAATTCAAACGCCAATAATTATTATATTGAAAATCTCGAATTAATCAAAACGGGTCGACCTCGTCGACTGGTTTTTGCAACAAGCGAGTACAAAATAGTCAACCCCAGGTTGATATCAGACAGCTTCGTCTCAACCCACAAGAAGAATTGTTCTCAACGCTTACCAACACGCTTCCCTAGCGTAAGACTGCGTCTGCTAGTTCCGTTCTTGTTCATGACCAATCATCATCCTCCTGCCCTTATCCCAACTTATTTGGGGTTGGCGCAGCATGTATTTTTCTTCCATACTTAACGTACTTCTTATTTCACTTGTCATTCTATAATTGTTTTGTCTAAGTTTTATGACGGGCCGCCTGCCTGACGTCTACTCTCCTTGGGAATGCTTTTGTTGGTGTTGCTCAGAACAAATAAGTTACTCATATGAAATCAACGACTAACAAAAAGTCTACACAAAAAAATTTGGCCAAGACGTTGCACGTTATAAATAAACACTCAATGGAAAACTGCCTATCACTGCTCCATGACCAACCGCAGTCTGAAAGTCTAAGTAGTAGACAGCAGTACGTACTATGTAAATGTGCGCAGCTTAAGCGCAGCCAGTTGATCAGAGTGTTCTAACTAGTAACATCAATAGTGTTCCAGCAGTATTACCTAGTGTGTACTTACTCTGGAAGTGGTCCTGCTGCTGCCCGACGGTGGGCGTGGTGTGCTGCGCGCGCTGCTCGGGCAGTCGCAGCGCGTTGAGCAGCGTGCTCTTGCCGCTGTTGTCGAGCCCCAGCACGAGCACCGTCACCTCGGCGCGCCCGCGTCCCAGCCATACTGACAGCTTGTCCAGCAAACCCATTCTAAATGGCTACGAAGTTACACAGAACTACCTTGTAGAACAATTCAAATAGTAGCAAACGCTTATCAATGATAGGTGTCAATTACTGTTCTAATTATATTATATCGTCATGGTTCTATCATCGTCTAGCAGAACCATATCTACGTTTTTTACGTATAACAAAAATGTAATAGACAATAGCTGTTTTACAAAAAAATATTCTACTTAAAATAACCTTTCTATTGCTAGACAAGGGATAGACCAACTTCCACACATTTCGCCCATTTTCCCTTTAAGCGTTTTCATTAACGTACGATTTTTGTCTTTCGAAGCGGTATATTTTGTCAGTGACATGCATTTCTCCGAAGTTGTTGATACATATACTAATTAATGTATCCTATTAACAACATGGAATTTTGAGGTCGGTTTTAAAGACCAGAGTAGCTTATAAACTCGCTCACAAGAGACTACTAGATAAAAGGACTAGCGGTCAACTAATTCCTACTTCTAATATAACTTGTTAAACGCTCTTCATACATAAAATGACACAAATCCCCACTGACAGGTCAATCAGAGTTTTTAAATTATTATTTCAAGTCACGTCAGGGTCTTTGTTTCGAATTATCTATTTTCGTCATCGACTCATAGGACCAAAGTTTAACAAAATCGATATTCCACGTGCACAATTCAAATCAATACATTATTGTCTGCATAATATTTGCACTTGAATAATAATGATTACTTACCTGGTTCTGTCTTCAGAATCTTACATAATTGAAAAGACATCACAGACTCAATTACTTGTCTACGTACTTCATTAGTAAGTACTGGAAATTTTGAGGTATTCTAATGAGAGGCTGGATTATACGCAATTAATTCGGTAGGGGATTCACTCTACTAATTGTAGTGAACAAGTCACGAGTAGTTGTGAGGTATCGACGATGCCGCCGCCCGTTGCCATGACGACGCGCACACAACAATATTGCCGATTGGTACCGCAGTACCTACTTATTGAATATTTGACTTTAACGATATGTCTTCTTTAGTGTAATGGATCATGCAGATACGATTATTACAGAAAAGCCATCAGATTGGCGTATGTACCTACAGTAGTTTAGTTTTTCTTTGCCTACAAACATCAGGTTCACGCATTATAATAAATATCAATTTCTACTTATAAATAACCTGATTGTTTAATTTTCCGAGATGTGACACAATTTAGTGAAATAATACATAATTTGCTTTGATTTTTAATTAAGCAATTATAACATCGTAATCGTTATACATTTCAAAACAAGTACTGAGTTAAGTTCTTATAACGTTTACTATCACAAACCCATCACTTCTACAAATGAGTATAAAAAATGTCTACAATAACTAGTTTTTCATCACATTTATTATATGTATAATAGTCTAAACTGACTCTTTACTTAAACACTTCACATATTACATGACCAATCACAATGTTTCTGCCAGGAGCGGATGACGTCATATCTCATCCGGCGTCCTAACTCGTGTTGGAACCAGCGACGTTCACGGCGGGAACTAGAGCTAATGTCACGCTCAGTAAAATAACTGAATCAATAAGTTTTTAGTTAATTTCTCTATAACATAAACACGGTGTTTATGTAATTGTTCATGAATTTTCTTCTCAAAATATTGCCGTAATCACATATTGGTACACACAGTTTCTTTGCTGCAACACTCAACAGTTTGCACACTGTCGCAGTGTACGGGTGGGCATATGACGTCATAGATGTCGTCGGGCGTCCTGCCGCGCGTCTCTGGCAGCGCTCGCGCGGCGAACACGGCGAGCGCGAGCGTGAGCACTGCGGCCAGGCCCAGCGCCGCCGCCAGCCCGCCCGCCGCCGCCACGCCCGGGAACACCACCACCTCCACGGCGTTGCTCGCCCACGCCACGCTGCTGATCAGCGTTACTGCACACCCACGATACTGAAAACACAACATAGCTAATGTATATTGTTCTGTTTCAATCATCATCATCGTTTCAGCTTACATATCCACCTATTGCTTAGTATAGACCATTTGTCTGGGCCATTTAAAATGGTACTGTGAACTCAGTATTTTTTACTTTTCCAGGTATTGACCACTCAATCACTCAACGCACGAGCCGAGCGAGTGAAGCGGGCGGTGCCGCGGTAGCGGTCTGCGAGTGCCAGAAACGATTCTCTTCGCTAATCTAAAATTTCGGAAATTCCACCATTCGATTAATGGATGCGTTCAAAAGCAAATGTTTTTTTGTTGATTATAGTGCGAACTGCTTTTTTTTGAAGAGTACTTTAAACATTTTTTGTTGTTATTTTCATTAATTCTAAAGTTCTTATAAATACATCCCATTTTTATGTCTGTCACAGAATGTGTTTACAGAAAAGTATGGTTTTTTGAAATCTTCTATTCTGGACAATATTTTATGATCTATTGTGAACTTAAACTGCTTTTGACTCTATTTGTGTTGTACAAACTTACACTCGAGTAATATTATAGGTATCGGCAAATCGTGGTGTCATTAGGTTCATTCTTTGCCGATTCTAATCAAAAGTACAAAGCAAAGCATTTTTTTGTGGAAGGCTACAGAATGTATTTTTAGATTTAATGGTGTTTGGGTTACCAGGCTTTTTATGCTATTATATGTTTAGGTGTAAAGATTTGTGTTATGTACTTATAATTATGTTAATTTTCTCTTTTTTGTATTTTTTTTTCTTTTTATTTATTTTTTTGTTGTTTGTTTTTGTTGCAAATTGTTAACAAAATCAAAATCGCAACCTACATGTGTGCTTGTTTGTTGTTATTATTATTTTTAAACTGTACAATTTATATATTTATCTTATTTTATTTAATTAAGCATAGGTACACACGTTATAAAGCTGACTTACATCCGTCACCTCACACTTCAGGTCCAGTTGAAAACCAGCGTCAGGCACTAGTTGTCTGGCATTTTTGCTGAACTGGGCCTTTTTGGCGCAGCCGTGAGGCACACTCTTCTGCTAATTTCTTTTGTTTTTTTTTTCTGCTTTATTTTATATTGTGTGCCTTTTTAGTCTGTGCCAAATAAATGTATTTTCTTTCTTTCTTTCTTATTTGCAAGTTGTCTTGGAGAGATGTGGCGTAAAGTGTACCTGATAGTGGAACATGTCGGCGAGCATGGCGTAGGGCGCGGGCTGCAGACCGGCCGAGTCCGCGAACACTGCGCCCGCCAGCGCGGCCCCCGCCCACAGCCCCCCCGCGCGCGCCAGCACCGCCGCCGCGCCGCACGCCAGCCACCACCCCGTCACCACGCCACACCACACTATCAGACGCTGCAACATACAATATTACACTCACATATTACTATAATAATAATAATAAATTCATTTATTTTCAGGCAACTTTGGCCCATAGATACATACCTTACAAACTAACATAAATACGTTAAATAATACAGTTTATGTTAGTAATAAAACTTAAGCCTATGTTAGTAAAAACACTTCACTTGCGCACTATGTCATCCGCTGTGCGATCGTGTGGCACTTGTCCGCGGAAGCGACGGAACACCAAACGTCCTCTTCCATGACGAGGTGCAGAAGACAAGTTGGTACTCGCGCCACGAATGCCCTGAAGTTGACATTGCGGCGCGATTCCAGCAGCTGCACTCTCGCCGTGTACTTGGTCCTTTGGCGCACGTACTCCTCGATGTCCTCCGCCTTAGTGGTGTAGTGTAGGCGGGAGATGTACACCGGAGTGTTCGGCTTCGCGGCACGTATAATAAAGTTGGGCTCCACAGGAGCCGTGCCGCAGTGATTCTTGAGGGTCCTCTGCCGGCGCTTCCTCCCTTGCACCGTCACAAAACCATCATCATCAGCCCGCTTCGTTGCTTTACTATAATCTCAGGTTCTGTTTTCGACAACTTAGGAGACAATTCTTCTTCTCTCGTATCGCCACGAACTATATGACGATAGCTCTTGTCGTGGTCAAAAGATTAGCCAGTCAGCAAGGTTGGTAGCGAGGCTGACTGCCCAGGGTGCGCAGGATGTACTTACGGTCGTCACGCATGGAGGCACCCCAATTATAACCGTTAAAAGCATAATGTGTCATTATAATTATAAATTAATACTTTCCCAAAGACTCGAGGAGCTCGTGGCTAAATAATTACAGCCGCATAGACCGATCTTCCGGGTTAAGCCTCGCTTGCCGAGGTTGGTCTGTGGATGGGTGACCATTTACCATAGCGAGTTTCCTCCGTGCCTCGGAAAGCACGTAAAACCGTTGGTCCCGGCTGTCATTTGTAGATCTTTGACAGTCGTTACTGTTGGTCAGAAGCCAGAAAGTCTGACAACCAGTCTTACCAAGAGTATCGTATTATCCAGTTACTGGGTTGTGGAGGTCTGATAGGCAGTCGCGCCATGTAAAATACTGATATTCAGCTGCATCCGGTTCGACTGGAAGCCGACCCCAACATAGTTGGGAAAAGGCTAGGCAGATGATGAATACTTTCCCAAAGACATAACCTAAATAGTAGGCAATAATGAATTCCTGGTCCTTTGGCTTTTCTCTGAAAAAATCCGAAGCTTTATTAAAATACTAGAAGTCAATTAACCTTTCTACCAACTCTCTCGACGAGGTACAACGCTAACGCGGACGCAACCAACTGCGCGGCGCCAAGCAGCACAGCGTGCCTTGCGGGTGAGCCGAGCGCGCCAGCCGCGACCCTCGCACCGGCCGCGTCCGACACGTCGTCGCGCGCCAGCACGAACACGCGCTCGGCGAACTGCAGCAGCGCCAGCACCCCGCACGCCTCCTGCCCCACCACCGCCACCAGGCACAGGATGAACGCGCGCCGACGACGCACGTCACTCACTAGACAAAATAGGAATATTATAAGATAAGAGGGTACTAATCCAAAAGGGTATTAAAATACCCATAATAAATATTAATAACTTTTGTTCTACAACTGTCCCAAAACTTTACAGTTTTAGATACATTAGCTGGCAAAAGATTTAAAAAAAATACTCAACAGCTGTTTTTAGGTCATATTTGGGGTTTCGGATTAGAAGTTCCATTTTCTGAATTCATAACTAAATCAGGATTATCGATTTATTTTAAATAAATAACAACGTAAAATCACAGTAAAATGTTTGTGTCTACATGAAAATTACTAAGGACTTCGTTCCATAGCCGCGGTTGCGAAAAATTACTCAATCTAAGTTTCGCTACGCAACACATATTGATATTTTCTTAATGATGAGCCATTATGAATATACTCACACATATCCCTGGCTAGTTTGAACGGTGACACAAGATTTTGGTCTGGTAAGGGCAGTGCAGATAGCTCTGCGTCCAACACGGGATCCTCGCGGGACACGCCACGTAGCCACGCCAGCGCCGTGCGAGCCTCCTGCGACATACAACACAGATTGTTCACTTGTGAACAAACAATTGTTCCAATCTTATTGCATCCATTTCTGATAGAAGCATTATTGTCTTCTCATAAATAGACACGGCATCTACTAATAAATACTAGTTCACGAGAAGAAGTCTACCGACTGCAAGCAGCTGCTAAGCTGCTATGCATTTAGAAAGAAGTTGAGGGATCCGTAAGCACAAAGGTGAAGGAAAACATCGTGAGGAAAATTAGACTTCATGGACTGAAATCTCCAACATGCAATGCTCGTTTCTTCTCTGTGTGAAAAGAAGACTTTGCGTTGCAGTGGGGCAATTACAGCCAAGTATTATTGCTGCTAATAATATTAATAAGCACAATACAATTCACACGATACAACTAGAGCGCAAGCGCAGGTGTAGGGCCGACGTTTTGTGGGGGCTGTCTTTTTGTCGAAGTTCAGAGAGTGCTAATTGGCTTCAGCCCATTTTGAGTACAGGATATTTTACTTTTTAAACACTCACGTCAAGCTTTCCGCTGGCGGCCAGGAAGGGCGGCGACTCCGGCACGAATAGGAACAGCACGCAGTGCGCAACTGACAGTGACAGGCAACACCACAGCACCGTTCTGTAACATGCATCATGTGACGTCACTCAGAGGCAGCCGTTGTCGTTTACATGTTAAATGAGTAAGAAGGAACTCGAGGATAGAGCACAACATCTAACATCCCGAAACTAAACGTTACCTGTACCCAGTTCAAATACCCAGGTTAGATAGTGGCATAACCAATTAATTATAATTACTTTGTTTGTTTACATGCCTTTGTAAATGCGGAATGTTTTCTACCTAAAAAATTATTAACCGTTCCTGCAAATGAATGGCTTTTCTATTCCGATGCATGAGGAATGTGGGTGTGCGGTCACCAGCTCGCTGCAACAGCTCCGATTATGATCTTCTTTTTCGAAAAGGACATACTTCCTCTAAACACTACCACATATTATAAACAGGTGTGGTACCTGTGCGGTATCTGTGCATCGGCAGCGAGGTACATGAGCAGGAAGCCGAGGTTGTTCGCGAGCACCAGCGCTGACACAGCCGCGCCGCGCACACCCGCCTCACACATCTGCAATGAACGTCATTTATTGGTAGTTCTTGCTGGATAATTGGAATCTATACTCAAGGCGACTCTGAAGCAACGAAGTTGAGGAAAATAAACTGAATTTGTGCATACCATAAGGTGTCCTATATTATGTCCCATACTGCAACGTTTGGTGATAAACAATTCAAGAACGAATCGTGATGGTATTTGTGTGACATTCGAAGATTGAAGATCTTGCCAAAAACTGCGATTCTACGATCTTGGATCGTACGTTCAGATCTTATTTGACGCTGGTCTGGTCACAGTGAGCGTGGCAAAACAGGGAGCATCCAGACGAACTTACAGTTTGGCTAAATATATTACGTACCTCTCTAGCCAGCAGCGGCGCGATGCACCACGCGCCTGCACCGCCGAGACCGGCGCACGCGCGGGCGCCTACCACCCACCATCCACCGCCGCATAGTTTCAGCGACCAGCATGCCTGCGACACACGATACACAGGTCAATGTCAACTAGCAGAGGAGACTGCTGGTCATGGGCTTGTCCCACATAGGAAATATGCTGCTGCGGAATGACGCTGTCACCTAACACTGGACTGGAGCACTAGAATTGAAAATTAAATGGTTATCTCGTCGTCACAACCTCGTCTGTCTGCAGAGGAACAACTTTAGTAATAGTTGGAGTGAGGTGTGTTTATGGAATTTGCATGTCAGGCGCTTCCGCAGAACATTAAACTAAACGAACTAAACTGATTTCACTTAATTGTAGTAGAGAGGTATCGAATGTTCTTCTTACAATAAACTGATCTGCAGAAGTTTATAAACATAAAATAGGTTACCACAAACGCCGCAGACGTGGCGATGACGGCAGTCTTCCTGCCAGCGGCGAGTGCGCGCGCGCATAGTGGCACACCCACCAACGACGCCACGAACGTGGTAGCAGCGGCCGCCACCACATGCGCGTCGTCCACTGGTGCGTGACCACTACCCGCCTCGCTCCCCTCCCCGCTCGCCAGAGACACCCAGCCCATCGCCAGTCCGAACGATACCGTCGGCACGTTAACTGCAATCAAATGTACGTGAGAGTGACTGTCTAAGTCTAATACTTACATTTTCTTCATAGATCAGAAACAGTTTAGATGTCACTGCAAAACAAGGGTCAAATCAAACAATATAGGTATCTGTGATTCAAACACTTCAAGTACTCGTATATGAAGACAACATTGTGTTTACTTTGTATCCTACAGACCGGCTGAACGTTACGAAGACGACGCGAAGGATCAAGGTCCAAGGCTGTTTGCGTATCTAACATCAAAAAAGTCCCCGATACTGCGATATGTTTTAAACCTTGTTAGTTTGTTTTGTTTCTAACGCGAAGTGCGTTCTAGTTAGCAAGTTAATTGTAATCAATTACTTGGAATCCATCAGACAAATAGCTGTTGATGTGGCGACAAAAACGATGTATAAAACTGATTGTATTTATTTCGACACAAGTGAATCCAATAGCTTGTTTTGATTTAGACGGGGCCCGCTAGGGCCAGTGCCTGCCAGGGTTGCGGAATTTGTTCGAAAGAGTTACCGCGGCCCTGGAACGCAAAGGGCATTATGAGGAACACGGATGGGTTTTAGTCAGTAAGAGTCTGACACTCCCTTCCGCTCCGCACAGAGCGGAAGAAGTCATATGATGATTTCCCATCCTTTGATAAGGGAAGATGATGATGATGATGAATGATGATTAACGAATGTCTGGCGCTTATGGAGCTCACATTATATTTTAAAGTAGTCAACCAATGTAACAGGGGGCGAGCCTCTTGCCATCAACTGGGGACAAATCCAGAATCCGGACTGCTACTGAGTAATTCCACACGGAAAAACTCAATAATAATTTGCCCGACCTGGGGATCGAACCCAGAACCTCACGCTCAGCAGTCGCGCTTGCGGCCACTAGACCAACGAGGTAGTACTATGTAAATGATTTAGATTATTAATAGTTTAATGTAAGTTATTAATGATCATAACAATCTTGTAATAATTACTGGGTTTTACCAATAACTCTGTACCTACGATTACACTCGAAGGTTGAACTATGGCGGTTTTACTTTAAATTACTTTTCTACTTCCGGAAAAATAAATTCGGAGAGTTCCTAAATTCTTACAGTCACTCCAAGTCTTACTGCAAGGTCTCCGCACCACCAAAGTAATTTCTCCACCGGTCACTAGCCTAGCCACAATACTTTGTTCAGGTCACATTACTGGGACAAGCCTGTGCACTGAACTGCAGACAGAGTTCATTTATACCAGTGATTTATTTTTATAGTCTATCTCAGAAATGTTTGATTCCTGTATTATATGTAATAATATCTCAACTTTGTTCTGTTTATTTTATAAAAATGTATTTATATGTCTCAGATTATAAAACAGGAGGTATATGTATACTAGAGATGCGCCGAATAGTGGTTTCACCGAATAACCGAATACCGAATACTATTCGGTTTAACCTTTACCGAACCGGATATTCGGCCGAATTATTCGGTTTACCATTTGATTGTTTTGCTGCGTAAACAGGTTCTTACATGAACGCACGTGTTGCTGCTGGAGCGAGCCGTACCTCACCGCCCGCCACCCGCGCACACCGCGCTGTCACTTTGCTTCAAAACATCGCACGATTAGGTTACAAATAAAAACAGAGGAGCTTATTATTACAAAAATATTGTCAATATTAACTTTATTATGTTTGCAATATGAGTGGGCGTAAAAGATCACGTGCTTGGGACTTTTTTGACGAAATGGGAGATGACAAAACAAAAGTTAAGTGCACTTTGTGTAGTTGTGTTATTTCTCGAGGTTGTTGATTTGATGTTGATTTGAAATTTATTAGCTTTATTTAACTCATCTTTCATAGTATTTCTTTGACTTATATTATAACATGAATCTTACATAAGAAGTTTTGACTTTTAGTTCTATACCGTGTCATGTAGCCAAGAAAATAGAAATACTCAAACCGAATATATTCGGCACCAAAACCGAATAATTCGGCCGAAAACAAATAGTGAAAAATATGCCGAATACACCGAATACCGAATACCAAACGAATATTCGGCGCATCTCTAATGTATACTAAATGAATAAACGAATAGTATTACAAGTACATGACAGACATACATTGTAACATCACTGACGAGAGCTGTGTTTAGCGGTCAGCTAGCCGGTGGCGCTGAACGCTCGTCTATAATTATTAATAAACAACAATTTTTTACATGTCATGGGTTTTTCGTTTCTAACCGCAACTTATTTTTTCTCCGCTCCACGCGGCACCGTATCTATGTGACCATCTACACCATCTATACTATAAAACGTACAGCGTCGGTTCAAGGATTGTATTTCTTTATTACTCTTTTTTGTTTATCACTTAGATTCGTGTCCTCCACCTTAAACCCTACCTGCGCTTACTATCAGGTGCGACTAGGGTTAAACGCGACCAACACAACTGAACTCAGCGGCTAGCTACCAAAACAAAATTAATCCCCAATAATAATACTAGAAATATATATGCAATTTGGTATTTCATCATAGTAAGGTACTTATGCAGGTTTATATACAATATTAGGATTGCTTGTGTGCCCAGTGAAGCAATGTAGTATTATGTTACACACAGTGTTAGCACACAAGTGGTACACGACCAGCATCGTGCGGTGCGGTGCGGCGCGGCGCGGCGGCGCACGCTCTCAGCGGTAATTTCCGATATTTTGCATGGTGACCGCACATAACCGCGGAAGGCGGGACCACCTTGCTGCGTGGTTTTTTATCTAATAAGTAATCTTCTAAGTGTGAGTACACACATACTAAACTATACGCTTATTTTTTTTGTAAAAGAATATTTTAATTATGTTATTTGATGGTCAACTTTTAAGGTAACACACGTCTCGAGAAAGATTGTTCGAGGCACTTTATATTTGATTTTCGTCTCATTTTCAGAGTTTTAGAGAAACAGGCTGATAAATAATGTGTGTATTGTCTCGTAGAAAAGGCCAAAGGATTTGTATCCAACATGATTAATGAGATAATAATTATGTTCACCGATTCTTACGATAGACGCACGTGAGTGGTCGCGATCGTGAGTTGTTACATATTCAAGTAAAAAAAGCCAAGTTTCGCGACTCTTATTATGCTGTAAAAAGTTCTGAGATGTAATGTAAAGCCAAGTCGAGCATTTCATTTACAAAGATATTTTTCGGACTTGGAAATCACGCAGCATAAGGATATACTAGACTAATTGTTTACCGTGGTACAGATTTGTTTATAAAATCAACAAGATATCTTGTATCACAGTAATCCACATGCTGCGTGATTGCAGTCCGAAAAATATATTTATAAATAATGAAATGCCAGACTTGGCTCTACACAACATCTCAGAACTTTTTACGGCAAAAGAGTCGCGAATTTTGGCCTTTTTAAATGAACATTTTTGATGGGGTCTCATTTCTTTTTGTAAGTGGTTCCGCAAAGCCCACTCTCCGTCTTTCTCCTTTGTCAAATCGTGCAACAAAACCGTAACGACTTCTATTTTTTCTACTAACGCCATCTAGTAGCGTTTTAGTAAAAAATATTGAAACACGGATATTACTGACAGACAAAACCTCAAGCACGGTCATTATAGACGCAATAGATAAGGCAATGTGTCGTCCTGGGACGACGGGCGGTACGCAACCGGTTAATTCAGAAAAATTGGCCAAATGCGAGTGAAACATAGTCGGAAAATATAACAACATCTCTATGTCAAATATAAGATCTGCTAGAAGTACCTTAGAATTTTGATGATCGGTGAGTCAGTGAGTGAGTGTGTGACGAAATAACAATATTTTGATGGTAGATATTATGTAAGTGGTTTCAGTGAGAAGCTTGTAATTAAACAATTCAGATAAATACATTAAGTACTCTTTGCAACATAATTTTCAAGCTTTCGCTTTCATCTGTTACAAAGATATAGGGGGCTTAAAAGTGTCTTGAGTTGCTTCGAGAAAAAGGTGTCTGGCCGAGCCTGCCCAACGTTGGCGGGGGCACTGCCGTGCCACCTGATAATAATAATGCCACTGAAACCTTAGAGTAATCATCACAGGTGGATTGGCGTCATAAAACAAGCGGCACAATAATTAAATAATCTTCGTTTTATTGTTCATTTCACGTGTAAACAAACAGTTTCATTAAGTTTTCTCACGCATGCACTACTTTTATGAACCGCGTTCACGTTTGATGCGATATTGAACTCGAGTATCGGCATACAACCTGATGAATCCTTCGCCTTATTATACGTTAAATAATCCTTCACTTATTTATTAATTTAACTACTTAATAAGTTTCGTAATGTCGCGTTAACCGCGTCACTTACTCAGAATAACCATAAGGGTCTGGTGCACATAGGCGCGCACGCGATTCACGCCCGCGGCCGTCCGCACCGGCTTCACGGTCATCTTCCACACAACAATCAACTTTGTACACGTTTGTCCACACCGTCATACATGTAGTCCCCTGATGATACTTAAGACGAGAAAAGCTTAGAAGGATGTAGACCGTGAAGGTCAATAACTCGACTATTATTATAATCCAATCCACGTCGAAACTTCTTTAAGAAGTATCTTCAGTCAAAACAACTACGCTCACGTATGATTTGAAAAATGAAAAAAACTAAACAATCTAAAGTGTGTCACAAATACTTAAATAAAGCAAGTTTTAAGTTATATTTTAAAGCCAGGACACGCGTCACGCATATAACGTAAAGTTCCGATATTCGCACGTGCAACAAATCGCGGCGACTTGAACTCGTATCGCGTGTCGGCTAGTGTGCTCGGACTGCGGCCGGTCAGTAGTGCCGCGCCTTATAATAAAGCGCATGCTTTGTGTGTCGATATGCGGACACAAACGTCGTAAGCACCACACAGAGACCCAAACTTTACAACACTTAAGTTGTACACAGAAAAGTTTACAAACCCACATTATTGTAATTATGTAACACAAGCACACATCATGTTATTACTATAGGTACAGGAAAATCGTTTCTGCAGCAATATAATACTAGGTGTCTGTCACATCTAAACTCGAAACGGAATATGCGAAACTCTGTAAGTCATCATACGACAACATTAGATTCCAATGAGATAAGGAATCGCTACTTGTAGCTCAGATCGAAGTCCGGACTAATAATAGTACCTAATTAATTCTTAATTATTAATTCTAACGCTGAACAGAAATCACGGTTCCGGCTGTAAAATGTACCGAAACCAGAATCGAACCTGCATCGTATAGTACCTACCAGCCTACAGATGACCAATGCACACACTAAGGTTTCTCCTGCAACATATTGTACTCTACACGCAGCTGCAGCAGTTAGCTCTTCGTCCAGTTCGGCTATCAAATCTCAACATACATAGGTAAGAACAGATTCCGAATTCCGTATCACAATTTTAATTTCAATAGCTTTCATTTTCACAATACAACAATATTCATTGCGTGGTACATAGTTGTGGAGAAGTCGGACTGTTAATACATTCGTTGCTGTGGTAATTTTTGATCTGTCAAAATCAAAGACATAGCGATTACGAGTGTTTTGCGCAATTAGGATGCAGGGTAAAAAGGTAGAATAAAATAGAATATGCTTTATTACACACGGAATAATAGTATAACTTTCGTGAGACACATTCATATTTATGATTAGTTACGGTTTACTCACGTGCATTTTTCGGGATTGCCCGACTAATCTCGGACCCAAACGGAACCCTTTATCATGAGCTGAACACGCGGCGAGGTCCGCGTTCTATCACTAACAGTGATCTCTACTAGACAACCTTTGAATGCACAAGACTTGCTTGGGAGACGAGCTAAAAAAGTAACCCGTATGCTAAGTTTTAGGGTCTGCTGCTTGTGTTATGAAGAGGTTATTTTGACAATAATGTTATTATCTTTTAATCTTGTTTAACTTCAACCTAAGCTTTGACCAACAACTTTTTACTGTTGAGATTGATCGTGGCTCTGTGCTGTGCAACTTGAGAGAGCTTTATGTCTAGCAGTGGACTGCGATACGCAGAATTGATTGATTGATGCGTTTTGCTGGAAAAGTACACAATCAAGTTGAGAAAGAATTTAAAAACAAAAAGTTGGCCACTCGTGCATACCTCGTAACACTACGATTGTTTCAACTCAATACCTTTAGACAAACATCAGCCAGACAACAAAGTGATCCTTTAAGGGTTCTTAGAGTAATTATTGATGCAGCGTAGTTTAATTATCATGTCAGTCCGTAAACGTCCACTGCCGAACATGGGTCTTCTCACAGCCCACCACAATGAGCGGAAGACAACAGGCCGCCTGTGCATGCCTTTGGAGCCAGTAGCCTGTTGGGAGCTACACAGTCACTGATACGAGCATCGCGATCTTACATTACCCTGCAATCAACTGTCAACCGCATTGTTTGATTGATTGCGATCGCGGTGCACACGTCTTGTAGGAAAATACTGTTTATTAATATTCATGATTGGTACTCGCATAAATTATATGAATTAATGTTATTAGTTATTTTATTATAACATTGTGTTGTGATGTGTATTTAATTCCAGAACCAACGTTGTCGGTTTATTAATTAGGTAAGCAAGTGTAACTTATTCCTAAAAATTGTGTTTTATTATCTGATGGCATATTTTTTTCATCATTTAGTTCAGGTTCTTATCAATAAGAAGATCTATTATTAGAAAGCGTAAAGAGCTTTAATATATTCGTATTTTAAGCCATTTAACGGGTACCTTCACTACATAGTATAAAACAAAGTCGCTTCCCGCTGTCTGTCTGTCCCTATGTATGCTTACATCTTTAAAACTACGCAACGGATTTTGATGCGGTTTGTTTTTAATAGATAGAGTGATTCAAGAGAAAGGTTTTAAGCTATAAAACGTACACATGCGAAGCCGGGGCGGGTCGCTAGTATACCATATACTTACCTTCAGTGTACTTTACCTTGTTAATTTTTGAACAGATTTTTTACATATTTTCCAAGTTAGATATACATACGTAGGTACCGAGGGTTCTATTGTACCAAAAGAACGTTGAATGGAATGCATCTAATCAAACCTGGGGGCCAATTCTATAAACAAAATTGTTGCTAAACTGCAAACGAATCATAACCGTCAATCAGTTTTCGTTTACGACGACTGGCAAAATGTTTGTTTTTGTTGTCAAACTATTTGACAGTTTTTGTAAATGAAAACTGTCTGAATTAAAGATTCAGTAGCGATTGAGCAACGTTTCTGGTAGTAGATTTGGCCCCCAAGTCTTATATTCTCCTAGGGACTATCTAGAATGTAGATCTACATCCAATAGGAGTATGAGGGGTTATGTATGTGTATTTGCCTCAATCTCCAATTGTAATAATTATGATAAGTACCTGATGCCAATGAAAAGTTCTTTTTATTATTATTACGACTTATTTCAATTATTAGTACGTTCCGACTGCCTCGTTAGTCTAGTGGTCGCAAGCACGACTTCTGAGCGTGAGGTCCTGGGTTCGATCCCCAGGTCGGGCAAAGTGTTATTGGGTTTTTCCGTGTGGAATTTCTCAGTAGCAGCCCGGAGTCTGGATTTGTGCCCGGTCGACGGCAATAGGCTCGCCCCCTATTACATGGGACGTAAAACATAAACGGCGAAATGTGGGTGTACTATACACCTCTGCCAACCCTTCGGGGAATACAGGCGTGAGTTTATGTACCTATTACGTTTGGAGTTTTATCCAGAAACATGTTATGTGCAACAGGCAATTGGCAAATATGTTGAGAATTAGAACAGAGTCGATTTGTTTAGCAAATGTGATGGCAAGCGCGACTGCAGGGCATGAGGACTTGTCTGGGTTCTAACTCCAGGACTGGCTAACAGTGATACAGGTTAGACCTGTCTGCGGCTGCATTCTATCGTCTATTCGTCTCTGTAGAGCCAAAAGTCACCAAGTCGCAGGTTGGCCATTTTGAGATACGAGGGCAAACACATAATAAAGAAAGAAAATATAACTAGTGTTTGGAATTAACCATTCTTGATTTTATGGTCTCATCTGATGAGAAATGCATCAAAGTTTATGCTAAAACTGCAAAAAAATGTTTCAAATATAATGAATTAAAACTAAAATAATTATCTTTACTCCTCAAATGACCAACCTTAGTTGCTACTTAAGGGTTTCGAATGCAGATACTGTGATTTGAAATTAGTGAGTGCGTCAAAATGGAACTACAATAGTTGTTGGAACTAAAATGTTGATCGAATTAAGGATAGTTTTCGCTTTCATGTTATGTACAACTCTGAGCTGAGGTGATTAATATTTTCCTACGTGTTCGGAGTCAAAATGTAAAGTTAACGATTATTCACACTGTCTAAAAGTAAAATTATGACCGAATGGCAATAATATAGAATTTGCAGAAAAATAAGGTGATAGCATTCTTAACTCGATTTTGACCATTTTGCGTCTGATGGCGTTACTAACTAAGGCTAACGAATTCAGATATTCCTAGAACTTAAAAAAATGTTACACAAAAATAAATCCGATGCTCTCTAGAAGTATATTTTTATTCTTCCACTTGGTCGCGTTTGACCCTAGTCGCACTATATGTGCTCCACACATGAGTACAAGTAACAAAGAGACTCCCTTACACCTCTCTGGCTCTCACTTATAAACGATGGAAAAAACTGCTCGGCGCTGGACTTTGATGTGAGGTTGATAACTAGCCAGTCGGACCGTAAACATCCTACCATCACGCGTGCAAGTGCAAGTCTGCTGAGAACTATTAGTTAGATCACAGATTAGATACTATTGTAGATACCAGCGGTAAGTAAATCACTTCCCTATTGTTACAATGTAGAGTGATACTATCATCACGTTGGTCTTATCAACAGACACGAATATTATAAGATCAGAGATAAAGAGGAAACAGGTAAAATATAATGTTGTCATGTCATCAATAGTTGCGCGCTGGTATTTTCACGAGATCATTTAAGTACGTGTCGCGAATGCGCGACAAATATTATCCCCCAGAGCGACGCGCGCGCACTGAATATTAACACGGAGTCACGGAACGACTAACAACAAGAAGCATCGAGTAGTGGAAACAATACGAACCTCTACTCTGTTGTTACTGTGTTCAATTTAATAATATTTTTAGTTTTTTCCTTCAAATTACTCACGACATCACTCATTGTTTGCCTGGCTTAAATGGCTTGCCTCCATCCGACGGCAGTTCATCATCATGGAAAAAGTTGTTCCACTTACAACTGAGGAAAGCTCTCTAATGATCCATGCTTCCTAGACCTGAGCTAATCGAATCCAGTTCTCACCCGCAATCCTTAGATCTGTCGGTTTCTTAAACGGCAGTTACTCTATGTGAAATACTGATATCTAGATACGATAGATTGAAGCGTGACCAGTCACCAGGTAAGGCTAGCCTTACCTGGTGACTGGTCACGCTTCAATCCGACTTCCACTGACATAGAAAAGGCTAGGATTGTACTAACAAAACGTGTCAAAGCAGCGCGTGCGCAGACATCGAAGATGACACGACGTGCTCGCTGTTAGCCAACATCGATGACTTGAGGAAGACGGCGAGGAATTCCCAATCGTCGGTCGTCGGTCTCCCCGTCACTAAGTCACATAAAACTCGTAAAGGACAATGGGACAAAACGTCCCCAGTAGTGTAGCACTTTCTTACCTATTGTATATGAAATACCTTATTAATCTCTTAATTTTATTGTATGACAGCTCATCTGTAAAATGTATAGTTTAATAGTTATTTAGCATGAAAGTAACATAAAATTACCTTAAAAAAATGCTTATATTATTACTTCAATATGAATATAATTATTTTAGTTAGTGATAAGGGGTTATTTGAAGAGCTCCAAAGCTAGTGTAACAATAGTTCAATGTGGGAAAGAGATAACAAGAGGCGCACGCGTCCAGAGGCGAGACGCGGCGCGCGGCCCTAGGCAGCGGTTACCATTTTCAAACGTAATATCACCCGACAGGGTTTACATTACCTGCGCATCGTACTCAGAATTGCATCCCCGACGAACAGTTCGGTTTTCGAACGAAGCACTGTTGCAGTCGACAATTGCACCGCATAGTCGCTCCCGCTTCATGCGCTCGTACAAAACGGGCATGCTTCTTCGACGTAGCAAAAGCCTTCGACAAATACTGGCACAACGGTTTATTATACAAACTCGTACAGTCTCGTGCTCATCATTCGAGACTTTCTGTCGGATCGCTCCTTCCGCTATCGCCTAGAAGGCACCTTCTCGTCCGCGCCGGAGTTGTGTAGTGATATCGCCCCTTCTGTTCACGCTGTATACCAGCGACATTCTCAAATGTGGATTCGCCAAGTTGGCTCTCTTCGCCGACGACACAGCCGTCTACTTTTCCGGTAGGTGTCTCGACAGTATCACTCGAACCCTTCAAACTGCAGCTAGCGCCGTCGGGGTCTGGTTCCGGAAATGGAGAATAGAGGTGAACCCCGAAAAAAGCGCAGCCGTTCTTTCCGAGAGATACGGTGATTCCCACACCCACATCCGTCCCGTCCTCATGTTCGGGCAAATTATAATACTCTTCATTTAGGAGTTTTTGATTCATTGAATTTATAAACCGTTCATTTTGAATATAATGACTCATTCTTTAAGTCAGTATAGCATTTATTTTTCAGCCAATAATTGATTTAAAATGAGGAAATAATAAAAAATTAAATATCATTTTTATTTTATTTCAAACCGATTTCATTCATTCCTTCACTCATTCTTAACTATTCATTCGTTCGTTCACTCATTCAAACTCACTCTATAGTGCTACAAGGGTGGGGACGGGGTCCATACATTTTGTCCCATTGTCCTTTTTCAAACTCGGTGTGTCATGGCATTAACAATGTTTTCCCCAAGAATACAAGTATTACACAAGGTGAACCTTTTCTACAGTTCCACTAAGTCACAGGTTGTTCCCTCATCATACCAGCCCTTGTCTCCGTTTGCTGATCCTTCAATGGAATTCCCATAAACAGCATGATTTGCAAACAGATTACTAATCGCAGTGAGTTGTTACAGTCACCATTTACTACGACCATTGAATGATACTGACCTGTTCAACATCGGAAACCACACGCCGTGGCAGGGTTGTTTTCTACTTTCCATGATACTAGGTAAGGTCCAAAAGTTTCCGGCCTACCCGCATTGGATTAATCAAAGATATCAAACTAGCTTGACATTGAATAACTAGACTGTTAGTGACCTACCCAGAATTAAAAATGTTAGTGTAAGTATTTCATTTATATACAAAGTTATTACCTTTTAAAGTCAGAAAGTCGACAGAAAATTCGAAATGGATAAGATTGAGTATCGAGCCGCGATCAAATTTTTGACAAAATAGGGGAAGACCCCGGCCGAAATCAAACAACGTTTGGATGCTGTACCTATACGGACAATCCTCCCCATCATATTCCACCGTAAAAGAATGGGCGAAACATTTTCGTTTAGGAAGACAGTCAATTGAAGATGAACCCCGCCCAGGACGTCCGTCCGAGGCCATTACGGATGAAAACATTGAATTCTACTGGCGGATTTTAAAGAACGCAACACAACTATAACGAGCGATTAATACGCTTCATTACTACATCAATTGCGAGATGCTATTAAAGAAAAACGTCGAGGGGAAACTGTCGCGAGGGGTGTTGCTATTTCATGACAATGCGCCGGTCCACACATCAAATCAAATCAAATCAAATCAAAAATATTTATTTGCTAGAATATGGTACATAAGGTGAATATGGTACATCGGGTGTTTCCAAGACTGCCATCAAAGAATGCGGTTTCACTGAGCTCGACCATCCACCCTATAGTCCCGTCTTGGCCCCATACGATTATAATTTATTTTCAAAATTGAAATCCGAATTGCGAGGAAAAATGTTTAACACGAATGAAGAGGTGCAGTCCGCGGTTTTGGCACATTTTGAAGATAAAACTTTAGACAATTTTTTTAAAGGAATTGAAATGCTAATAAAGCGATGCGAAAAGTGTATTGAAATAAAGGGGGATTAAATTGAAAAATAATAAAAGTTGTTTGAGATTTATCCTTCATTTTATAGTTCAGGCCGGAAACTTTTGGACCTTACTACGTATATGTAAAATCAATTGTTGTGTTTAGTGAATGGCGGTGTCCCTCACCAACGTTCATGTCGCGTTTTGTAAAGAAGCCTTTGTTTAATCATACCCGTAGTACCCCTCGAGGGCAGAATAGAATATTTTTTATTTTCATAAAATTAAATATAAGTACTGCCTCGTTGGTCTAGCGGTCGCAAGCGCGACTGCTGAGCGTGAGGTCCGGGGTTTGATCCCCAGGTCGGGCATAGTGTTATTGGGTTTTTCATATTAAAAATGAAATAATTGAAAACAAACTTCTAAGTATCTAAATAATTATATAAATATTATTTATAATAACTAACTAGCCAAAGCAGTCACTGGAAATGCAATGGATGCTTTTTAGCATAGTGACTTTTATACAGTGCGTTCAATCCACTAAGACGCGCCACTTTCCTTTTTATGAGAGGTAGCTGCGTGGTGCGTATGCACTGTTAGTGTGCGATACAACTAACACAATAGTAATTTATAATGCACACTTTTGCTGTGTAGCGGTTTAGAGCAAGAGTAGTGCGCGTCTTCGTGGATTGAACTATCTGTTCTGCTTAGCCTTTTCGCAACTATGTTGGAGACAGCTTCTGGCTTAACCTTGAATACCAGTACATTACACGAAGCGACTGCCACCAGACCTCCGCAAACCAGTTTCTGGGCAATGCCAATATTCTAAGCTTGTCAGACTTTTAAGCTTCTGACTACCCGTAACGACTGTCATAGGTATTCGTAAGGCACCCGGGACGGACGGCTTAACGTGCTCTCCGAGGCACAGAGGGGGGGTCTAGACGTGTAATGAATGGTTACCCATCAATTACAAACTCATTTATTCAAAATAGACTCGAATTACCTACTTAGCTCTTTTTAACGTCAATGTTGCAATATACAGCCCCCAAAAACGCCCATCCATGGACTGACCGCGGCAAGTGTAGCTTAACCTTGCATACCATAATATGATCCGCGTGATTGTTAATTATCCACGAGCCCCTATCGTGGAGATGTGGAGTAAAGTATCTGGAGGTAACTAATATGCAAGCGCCAAGCGCCTACACTACATATTATGTTACTAGATAAATGACAGATAATCTAATAATAACACCTTGTTAAATGCTATCGACATATTACCTAGAACATCAATTAAATAGTGATCATTATCTACATAACATCACGCCTGTATTTCCCGAAGGGTTGAGCAGAGGTGTAGTATACAGGGTTATTTGTAAAACAACAACAACCTCTTAAGGGGTCATTGTACTCATCATTATGAATAACTTTTACTATGGGACCAAACCAGAAATCGCGAAAAAAAAACAACTGTTCCATACATTTTGACGAGTTATGCGAACAGAAATGTAGGGAAAAGCTGATTTTTTTTCGCGATTTCTAGTTTAGTCCCATAGTAAAAGTTATTCATAATGATGAGTACAGTGACCCCATAAGAGGTTGTTGGTGTTTTACAAATAACCCTGTATACGCCCACATTTTGCCGTCATGTTTAAGTCCCATGTAATAGGGGGCGAGCCTATTGCCATCAACCGGGCACAAATCCAGACTCCGGGCTGCTACTGAGAAATCCCACACGGAAAAATCCATTAACACTTTGTCCGACCTTAGGATCGAACCCAGGACCTCACGCTCAGCAGTCGCGCTTGCGACCACTAGACAACGAGGCAGTCATTATCTAGGTACATGTCTACAAATAATGTCCATTTAGCTCCGTCTTGAAATGTTGCGTAAATTCTGTACAAGTATTCCATGGCTTATAGTTACATTAATGACATCTTACTATTCTTTGTCACTGCAAACTGCTGTCTACTTACAGCCATTTTCAATATCCTATCTATCGGCGGTTTGCCTTACTACAGATAGAAATTTGACATTACTTCTATGGAGCTTATGTCAAATTTCTATCTCTAATAGGCGAAATCGCCGATAGATAGATTATTGAAAACGGCCGTTAGTTGATTTCGAACACACGTGTTAGGTCCGTAGCTAGCGGCACGGGCTGTGGGGCCCCGGGGCAAAAAGAGACTGAGGGTGTATTGAGAGCTTGTTCGGGGCCCCCAATGCTCGGGACCCTGCCGCATATGGATTTGTGACTACGACTACAAGATTATCTTACATCTCATAATAAAGATTATTATTCATCATTGATCATTGGATCATTGTTTAGTTGCTGCGACACAATGTTGTTTTCCGACTTCCAGACGAAGTCGCGGGCACAGCTAGTTATACCTACATAAAATTGGTGTAGTTTTGTGCTCTAAGATAAGTGTATAAATTAGGGAATATTGTGTGGAATAATTGAAATAATCGCTTACACAGGGAGTGCCATTAAGAATTTCACCATCATCATATCATCATCATCATTCAGTCGAAAGACGTCCACTGCTGGAAATAGACCTCCCCAAGCATCGCCACACCGATTATTCCTGTGCTTCTCGAATCCAGCGGATTTCCGCGACCTTCACCAGGTCATCGGTCCACCTTGTGGGGGGCATACCCACGCTGCGCCTTCCGGTACACGATCGCCACTCTTTTCGACTCCTTTCACCTTTCGGTCCACTCGGCCATCCGTTCTGCGAGCAATTTTCTTAATAGTAGTAAGTTAAGGTCACCTCATAGGACCTCCCTGTGTGAAATATCTGAATAAATGTCCGTAGAAACTACAAGATGCAAGGAAATTTTTCACACCAGGACTTCATTCCTATAATAAGAATAAAAGATAAACATAATAAGTTAAGCTTTAAAGACTTGTATCCATGGCCAATAAATAGATTTAAAACAAAAAACTGACACCATGATTTGATTCATGGCACAACGGTACTTTTGACAACGACTGTCAAAGATTGGCGTTCCAGATTCATTTCTAACAGGCACGTAACATTAGCATTGATTCCAAAGAGTACCTATAATAATTATATGGTTGAATCACAGCAGCAGACCCTTTTTAAAACCTGTTTTCGACCCCAGCTACGCCCGTAATACGGGTACACGGGCTCCGTGTACTCATACTCAAACGCATCTTGGAAGCCGATCCGAATATAATTGAATACCACGAGTAGAGTGCGCGCAAGATAACTCTGCGCGCGACTGAGGGCGTCCTCAACGTTGCAATCATCGCAAAAGTTCAAATTACCGCTTTTTAAGCTTATCTTTTTTATCGCTAAACATATTTTTCCCGTTAAAAATTCCTACTATCATGTAGTTCTACTATCAAATCAAATCAAATCAAATCAAATAATTTATTTCACGAATATGGGTACATAATAAAGGTGTAAAGGTTTACATGGTTTAAGTTCCAGAACATATTCGGCCGTTAGGCATGCAAAATATGAATTTAAAATTCAGACAAAAACAGTAGCATACAATATAAAATTACAAACTTAACAAATAATAGCAAAACAAAATACACAATGTCAAAACTTATCCTCTAAATAATCTTTAATATCATAATAACATTTACTTATTAGAAAATCTTTTAGTTTTTTCTTAAATATGCCAACAGTTTTAATATTTATAATATGATTAGGGAGTTTATTATATAATTTAGGTGCCATACAAAATACACTTTTATTTAAAAGGGTCGTTCTACTGGGTTGTAAGTGAATTTTGTGAGTGTGTCTATTACTGCGCAATGTGTTGTATGAATTTAAATTATTTTTTACAAAAAGAATAACTTCGTAAATATACAGACATGGCAATGTAAGAAGTTTCAGTGATTGAAAATAGGGCCTACAACTATCGTACTTACATAAATGAGACATCGCCCGAATACATTTCTTTTGGGATATAAATGCAGATTGCCTATCTGTTGAATTTCCCCAGTAAATCAATCCATACCTTAATGTTGAGACTACGTATGCATGGTAGGCTGTTAGTACAGTATGCGTGTTGACAGTTTTAGCTAACATATATAGTGCATATGAAAATTTGTTTAATTTGGAACATACTGTCTCGACATGTATCTTCCAGTTAAGGTTGCAGTCAACATTAATACCTAAAAACTTTGCAACCGTAACTTCCGTAACCTTTAGACCACAATAGCTAACATTAATTTCAGGTTTGAAAGAATTATTTGTATTCCGGAAGATCATCAAATTAGTTTTATTTAAATTTATGACAAGATTATTTTGCTGTAACCAGTCAATGATATTTACTAAGCCGTTATTAATTTCAGTTACCAGTAACTCGGAATTTTTATTTGAAAACATAACTGTGCTGTCGTCAGCGAATAAGACCATTGGAGAGTTTATTACCTTTGGGAAGTCGTTTATATAAATCAAGAACAGTAATGGTCCTAGAACACTTCCCTGGGGAACACCATACCTTACATTTTGAATATTAGACTCAAATTTTAATTCTTGCTTTCGTTTTGTACATATTCTTGTTATTACTGTGGCTTGCTTTCTTTCACTCAGGTAGGACATAATTAAGTCTAATGCATTGCCCCTGATGCCATAGGTGTTCAGCTTATTTTCTAGAATACGATGGTCTACGTAATCGAAAGCCTTTGTTAAATCCATGAACAAAGCACATACAGGGATTTTGCAGTCTAAATTTTTTGTGATATTATTTAAAAAATTGTAAATTGCCATATTGATCGATTTATTTTTCCGGAATCCCATTTGTTCTTCAGCTAAGATTTTGTTTCTTTCTAAATAGCCATAGAGGTTTTCATAAATAATTTTTTCAATAACTTTAGAAATTACTGGGATAAGTGCTATAGGTCTATAGCAGGCCATGTTTTCTTTGTCCTCTTTCTTAAATAATGGTTTGATAATTGTGGTTTTTAATTTATTCGGAAAAACACCATGAAAAATACATAAATTAAAAATGTGACTTAGAATTGGTGATATTATATTATTGGCTTGCTTTAATACTTTGGTTGTAATGTCATCATAGCCTGTACTATTAGTATTATTTAGGGATAGAATAATGCGTTTAATGTCATGTGGTGTAGTTGGATTTAGAAAAATGGAATTGGAATTATTATAAATTGGTATATTATTTTTAATTGGATAATTTAATGTCAAAGGTTTAACTTGATTAATAAAAAAATTGTTAAATTCTTGTGCTATTTTATGGGGGTCACAAATAGTTTTACCATCTGTTTTTATTTGTTTTATTAAATCTCGGGGTATATTCGTTTTGTTTCTATTTATTATTTCCCAGGTAGCTTTAGATTTATTAGTGGCAGTGTTTATGAAATAATTATTTTGGGATTTTTGAGTAAGTTTTATAATTAAACTGAGTCTTTTAGAATACGCTTTAAATTTAGATCTATCAGTCTTATATTTTGTCTTCCTATATTGCCACAATAAATTTCTTTTATGCTTGCAGCATTGTTTTATACCCTTACTTATCCATTTTGGTCGTTTTCTTAGTGAGATCTTCACCCGTGTAATGGGAAAGCACAAGTCGTAAAATAACTTAAACATATCGTGAAACTCATCAAACGCCTCATTAGGATCATCATTATCATAAACCTCTGTGAATTTAAGAGAGCATAGACAATTTATAAACTTTTTTAAGTTTTCTTTACAATAATCACGCTTGTAAGTGAACCAATAATTGTTTTTATACATGTGCTTAACTGGACAAAATAATAACTGCGCTGTGTGGTCTGATAAAGCTAACTCTAATGTATCACTTCTACACCCTTTTATGTTGTTGTGTATCACGTGATCAATGCATGTACCACTGCTTAGTCGAGTTGGTGTTTCTATGGCTAACTTAAGATTATACTCAAGTAAGAGATTCTTATATTCTTGAGAAGTTTTATTATTCTTTAATATATCGATGTTAACATCACCACATATTATTATTTTTTCCTTTTAAAGCAATAATGAGACAACATATTATTAAAATTTTCAAAGAAATATTGTAAATCATTAGAAGAATTATGGGGGGGTCTGTATATACAAAATATTAATAGATTATGCTCGATAAGTTCCACAGCACTACATTCAAATATGTTTGGAACATTGTGCTTAGATATTTCGTCTAAAACTTTAAACCTATGGTCTCGACGAACGAGTATACAAGATCCACCGTGCCTATTTTTTCTAGTGCTGCACGTTGCAAAAGTAAAAGACATCAAAATTAATAAAGCGGCACACACTTTGGTGGACCATGATTAGTTCCGATTTCGGCCGCGCGCAGACTTATCTTGCGCGCACTCTAGATTATCGGGACATTTAACAGTTTCTGTTCACGAAATCGCTCTATAACATGTTTGAAATGTCCTTTATTTTCACTTTTCAGTAATGAAACGCAGCGCAAGCACGGAACAATAATTACTTATGTCAAAATGTGAATTTGTGAACCAATGATCAAATTACATCGAAATTAGCTGAGTGCTACAGATGTGGCCTCGAGATTAAGCGTACTAATTGATGATAAATATCAACTCGATTTGTTAATTAGAAATAGTGTCGATAGTTAGCCACGTCTACGAGGAGACGGGCACGAAGTCAGTGTGTTGCGCGAGGTCGGTGATCGCGAACAAAATGTTGTCCCGCTACGTGGTGTCCCAAGTGAAGCACAACTCGTACTTCCTGGTGGGGCTGGCGTTGGGCCTGTGGATTTCGCTGGCGCTGGTGCCGCTGGACGAGCCCCCGACTGCCGCATGCGCCGGCACGCTGGGGGCTGCTCCGCCCGCCAACGATGAGTACGAGCCGCAGCGCGAGGAGCGCCCGCTGGGACCCGGGGGCCACGCCGCGGGCCGCAGCGTACAGCGCCCGCGCTACTACAGCACCGAGCTTGGCATGCGAGGTATAACGATACATCCTTTGTTGGGGTGGTACTATGCCATCCATCCACTTGCCAAAGCTTTAATGACAGTTATAAAGTTTATGTGAGAATAACACAGGGCGAAATACTCTAGGTGCCAGATCATATCATTTGAGTTCTGAGTTACAATAATAGTGACCTGAGCAGTCAACCGTTGTTGAAGTCAGTTTTATTGTTGCAGGATCCCTACTCACAGGAGTGCTGAGTTCAGAAGAAGCTCTCAAAAGCCAAATAGCGGCACTGAACCGCACAACGGCTCGGTTACAGCCGGCACTGAAATTCTTTATTACAGCCAGTGCAATGAGTTCTGTGCCGGGCCTAGCTAATGTTGTTGGCTTTACTGACACAAGGGAGATGCTGAAACCATTTCATGCACTCAAGTATTTAGCAGATAATTATTTGGAGGAGTATGACTTCTTCTTCTTAGTGTCTGACACTGCGTTTGTGAATGCACGGCGCCTGACTGAGCTGGTGTCCCAGCTGAGTGTCAGTCAAGATATATACATGGGCACTGTTGCTGAAGATGACAGCCATTACTGCTCACTCGGTAAGTTAATAACTTCGTTACATTCATTGTCTTCATAATTGAAGAATAAGGCCTTCCTATTATATAAATATTATACTCCTTATCCAATTTAGTGTTAAATAACTAAAGTAATCCAATAATTTCAAACATTATATTGAAATGATTGTTGTTTACGAATTAAAAAGAAAAAGTTCCATGCATGTTAAACCAATTGATCAAATTATTAATTTTGTAGTAAAATGGCAGATTTAAGGGAGATGATCGCCATTTTAATGTTTTAAATATTTTGTGAAATTATTTTAAAATCACATTAATTCTTCAAGTTAAGATGCTTATATCATCAGCAAATGTACTACCACTTTAGACAAAAAACATTATTTATTATTTATACACACAACATATTGAGTATTTACAAAATTTTAGTAAAATATTTAAGAAATTTTAGAACACCAAAAAACAACACAACTTCTTAGGTCAGTTTTTGATGCTAATCGCCAAAACTTCGAATCCAGAACCTCTAGTGTTAATATTTGGTGTTCTAAAATTTGTACAACACTGGACTATAAATCCTCTTAATTGATATGAATGGTTGAGCTCTCAGACACATGTTTTTTCTTATTAGAGACTATCACCCCTACATATTATTGCACATTGTCTTGACATACTTCTACACGCAGGTCCTTGCTCTTCAATTATTCTGAAGATGCAATGCTTCACCATTTAGGCCTAAATGAACAAAACAAATATATAATAATAAATTGTCAGTATTTTCTACAACCAGTATTCTGTTTTTTGCATGGTTATTGTGGTTACCATGCAAGAAACAGAACGAGAATATATATATATGTTCACAGCTGTCAGTCAGCCATAATACTGTGTTTTGATTCACTTTCTGAAATACAGACTATTTCCATAATGTGCTTCACAACAGTAAATCAAACACCTTTTTAGGACTGAAGCCAGAGCAATTACAAATAGTTGAGCCTGTGAGTTTAATGTTACATGCCATTGCAATGTTGGCATTTTTATTAATGTTTAAACATCAATCACACACTGTAGTAAGTAATTATGTATGTGTATACTGTGACTGTGATTCACAGTATACATCGCACCTCCGATAAAATAGGGTTACAACTCGAAAAACCTGGATTTTCAGAAAAGCGAAAATAAACTCACGGATTTAATAATCAGTTTTTATTCTTGTGGTATTATTATTATGTGACACAAATTATATATACTTGAAAAGCTTACAAAAAATACTTTTTAATGGCATACGCTGTTTTTCAATTTTCCTGAAAAAAACCCTGAAAATTCCCAATTGTAACAGTATTTTAGATAACAATTCGAGTTTTTACTAACAAAAATACAATATGACAGATGTAACAATTCTTATTATAATAAAAATTAGGCAGTTCTTTCAACTTTTTTTAACTTAATAAGCTTTCGTACTGCTGTAGACTTCGAAACAAAATTAACTTTAACAAAACCATTCAAAAATTCGAACCAACAAAAAAAAACAATTGTAATCATTACAATTTCAACGAATCGCTTTATAGTACAATTTTAGGCAGTCTTTAATTAAGCTACGCGTAAATAATATTTGTTCTTCTTAATGAAATAATGTTTAAATACTACATAGGAACTATAATCATCACAATGAAAATCAAAATCACAGATGAAGTCTTAAGTTTCAGTCGTCTCATAATTAGGATGTATTATAAAAAAATACAAAGTAAAGTTCAATATTCAATTACATTTTGGTTGTAAAAAAGCACATAGAACCGTGATATTTGATTACTATTAATCAAACTCATCAAATCAGCTTTCTTCCACTCGCTTATTGAGAGCTGTCTGATATAAGCAGGCTTTAAGTCCAGGCAGAACCTCAGGGTGTGTTCGCCAAATTTTAGGTTCCGAAAATCCTTCGTCTTATTAAGAGTTCTTGTAACCCCCTTATTACAAAAGATGGTCTAAGAAAAACCTAGGTTTTAAATTAGCTCCGTCTCTTTTTGTTACATGACGTAAGAAAGTGCTGGGTATATTTTAAATCTGGGTTTACCTTAGTTTTGGTTTAAACCATCTTTTGTAATAAGGGGGAAGGTGTTTCTTTCATGAATTTAACGATTCTGACGTCTTTCAATTTCATGTTACCCGTACCGAAGCGTAGTTCTGCATGTAAATTATACAAAATATATCACTTTATTATAGTAATATTGAACTAGTTTAATTCAATCCTTTAACAATAAACTGTAATAATTCGACTTGTAACGTGTTCATTAGACAAATTGATGTGAGCAACAAGATTTTACCTGTCTGAAACACTGTTATATTTTAATTTGTAACACTACTTGTATAAACAAACGTACGTCCACGTTTCATAAAACTAAATGTAACACTAATCGAGATCGTTCTGGAGCCAAAATGCTTTAGTCGTGTAGCGTTACAACTCCATCTAGCGGCCAGTTTTAGAGTTACAGATGTAACCATTTTGGAGAAGATAGTTCATAAAATTTCAAGTATTTCTGTATCGTTAACTCAAAATTCGACTTTTTCGAGTTGTAACCCTATTTTATCGGAGGTGCGACATATTACCTTTGTACCCGCTTTTGTAACACCCATGGTATAGTAACATGGTATGCCAGGTGATTGGCAGATAGGTGGTAAATAAATTACCTGAGCTAAACACATTTTTCACATACTTGGTTCTATAAGAAGCAATTTTGAACTAGTAGTTTTATTTAAAGTTACAGTTAATTTTTTTCAACTAAATAGAATAATAGCATGAGATAGCAAATAGGTATGCCAGTCAGCAATTTACCTTATATTCATTATGAATAAAAAATCTCATCAATTGTATTGAAGATGTTAATCAATGGCAGCACTTATCTGACATTTGCGACGTAGTTTTGGGCCATTGTGGGAAGACAATACATGGTGTAGCTTATTATTATACCATGGTAGTACCTACCGACCCCCTCCTCTACGCGTGGCAGTCATCAAACTGCCCAATAGTTTAACTGTTCATTAAAAATGTAATATGTTTGGATCTAGGAGTGCTATAAAGACTTCAATTAATGTTTATTTGCAAGCTGACAATAACATGCGCCGATCAGTGGCGTGCCTAGGGTTCAAAGTTAGGGCAAGCCCGATAGATTTTTAGGAAAAAAACCATGTAAAATTTGACTAAATTCGTTATTTTGCGAAATTACACAACTATTATTTTCACCCTAATAATAAATAGGGTGCAAATAATACAATTGTGTGATTTTGCAGAATCAAGTACAACTTGGTTTAAGAGCCATCTATGAGCATTACAGGTGCTTTTTTGCGCTCTTCGAGTTCGACGGGAAAAATGACACAATCGCCCGTCGCCGCCAATAGATGGCTCAGAAATAATTGATGAGCATAATTACGCAATGTTTATAATGTTGAAAAAAATATTGTTAATTTATAATAGACCCGATCTATATTTTTATAATGTGTACAAATCCCAAAAGTTTAAAAACAATTTATAATTACTTTCGATGTAAACAGCCATGTTAACTCTTCATTCTTCGCTTCTTTATTACTGCTGATGACAAACAACAAAGCTCACTGAAGGCATGGTATCACTAGATAGATTTACAGACATATCAGCAATCACATACCTTCGGTGGCGTTGATAAAAGCCGTTTGTTGTTTCGTTCTATTTGTTTAGAGCAATTAATCCTGGCACCAGATAAGTTATTCAAATCATCGTAACCTGATGTATTCCAGGCGTTCGTATCGTTAGAGAAAAATAGGCAACACCAGCAGAATAATTTGTTTAAATGAGAGCAACCTACAATCCAAGGAGTTTTGTAAGCCGATCTATGAAAATGCCTATTATGTGACTTTGATTTACTAGAAATTGTCAAATCAGGAGTAGGTTTAGGTGAAGTAATAACACGGTGTTTGTCTGTAAAATTCAAAGTATTTACCTTCCCGAGTAACGATTGCACACACTTTAATCCATCACAAGGAACAATTATTTCCGAATTCATCTTTTAAGAAAGGCAAATCACAAACGTTAAAACAAACTAATAAAAGTTACACAATACGTTAAATCACAGAAACTGAAAAAGTATTTATCGCGTCAAAAAAGTGGTCCAGTATCGCTCAAAACAATAAGTGAACTAATTTGAAATTGTTTGTATCATTTCTATCGAAATACAAACATCGCGGCATCTATGTGCCTAAACACGCATGCCACACAAATTGCACTTCTAAACACACTACCGTAACGTTCAATTTCGTTAAACTAACAGAGTCATAAGCCCGGCTTATTTTTGCGAACAAATTATGTGCACTTATGTATATTTACTTATATATCTCTATGCAATTTATGAATGAAATTGAAGGAAAAGTGACAGGAGACTTAAGCCGCGTAAGAAGCCAGCGCGTGCGACAGTAATGCAAGATCTTGCAGGCGGTTTGGCAACGTTACGTAGGCCGGCCGAGGCGCGACGCGAAAAATCTTGTTTATGTAAACCTGGCAACTTAGCAACACACAGAGGTCACGGAGGCTCGCTGTATTGCGCGCGGAGTTTAAACATTTTATTTATTACAGTAGGTATCAGTTGTTATGTCATGAGACATGATGATTCAATACTACTTTACAGGAGTTTTTTTTTGTTTTTTTTTTTATTAATCTCGCATTCCTGATATTAAGCCGGGCTTTTCGGCTTGTATGGAAGGCACGCCACTGGCGCCGATTTAATAAAAAAAAAACTCAGTTATTGAATAAACTTAAAACAAATCTAATTAATGAGAAACTTTGCTTTTCGTTAATTTTCCAACTTCTTGGCTTAATTACTTGGTTTAAAATCATCACTAACTTGGAGTGTGTAGACTCCGAAGCGGTAGACAAGTGTATTGTTATGTGTTTTGTACTAACTCCCGTGTATTAAGGGCGCAAACCGACCATTTATTAGAAATTATTTCAAACGCCAGAGCTGATACTGAGAATTTTTCAATAGAAAAATCTATTCTTGTGTGACCAAAATCGAATTCTGAAAGAGGCTTGACAGTTCACATCAGAGGCTGTTTCATGGCTTATGCTGTGTATGTCATTGCAAACTATGTGTACCTATGTGTGTCAGAGGGCGGCGTGCTGCTGTCAAACTCTGTGCTGCGGCTGGTGCACGCCGAGCTCGACTGGTGCGTGCGCAACTCGTACTCGCCGCACCACCACGAGAACGTCGGCCGCTGCGTGCTGCACGCCGCGCATCTCTCCTGCATGCCCGACGCGCAGGTACACACTACACAGCGCACAGAGCTGTGCTGACCGCAGAGAGAGCTGACCCCGGCCGTGTGTTGCAGGGCGAGGCCTACGTGTCGGTGCGCGCGAGCACGTCGGACGCGCCGCCCGCGCTCACGCCCGACCTCGCCGACGCCGTCACCGTGTTCCCCGTCACCAAGGCCGACAACTTCTACACGCTGCACGCCTACATATCCCGGGTCAGTACGACTACACTACACGTGCGACGACTCTAGCTACGACGACGAATAACGAACCGCATTCACAGGTACATTTGGAACGTGATCGCGCGGAGGTGACACGTCTGCGCGCGCAGCTGTGGCGAGGCGCGGCCAAGCACCCGCCGCACTACCGCAACGCTACCTGGCCCTCCGGTCTGCGCGCCGACCCCGGCCTCGCGCCGCCCACGCCAGACTCCAGGTACGTCACGAGCGCGCGCCGCTAAAACCTATTGACTGCCAGTAATAATCGGTAGAAGGCAGCTGTGACGCATGTTTGTTTGCACAGGTTCGACCACCTGCGCTGGGTATCGTTCAACGCGACGCACGCGTTCTTCCCGGACGACCACCACGAGGTGGCGCTCATCGCCGGCGCCGACCGGCAGGCGCTCGACGTGAGTACATACGCTCCGGAGTGTGGCGGTGTCGTACACAGTCGCGCTCACAGTTGTGTCGTGTGTCGCAGCTGGTGATGCAGTCAGTGCGCGCGTGGGGGCTGCGGCGCTGGGCGGACGCGCGCGACGTGCGGCTGCTGGAGGGCGCGTGGCGCTGGGAGCCGGCGCGCGCGCTGCGCTACCGCCTGCTGCTGCGCCTCAGCATGGCCGCGCCCGACACCCTGCACGTGAGTACCGCGCCCTCGCCTGTGACGTCACCGCGACGCGCCCTCTGACCGTGCCGGTGTTGCAGCGCATGCGGCTGGTGGAGGTGGTGCGTCCGCTGGGCGCGGCGCGACTGGTGCCCGTGCGTTACGTCACGGAGAGCGCGCGCATCACTGTGCTGCTGCCCGTACCCGCCGCGCACGCGCACGTAGCAGACACGCAGGCCTTCCTCGCCAGATATGAAACTGTCTGCCTCAACCAAGACAAGAACACCGCACTTATTGTGGTAACTATACAATCACATACACTAGTTTTTAGATAAAATAATTAATAAATTAAAATTTAATTTATTCTCATAAATAACACAAACAAAATGTTAAATTGAAATTACTTTGCATCAATTATTTAAAAAAAAAAGTTTTATATCTATCTACGTATGATTTGATCCACCGTCAGGTGATAGTAGGCGGTGCTAACGACACAGTGATCGCGGAGCCTGTCCGCGCGGAGGTGGCGGCCATGCAGGCGCGACACGCGGCCGCCACGCTCACCGTGCTCGACACGAGCGCGCCGCCCGTGACGTCACAGCCGCCCGAGTACGACGCGCTGCTGCGTGCGGGGCGGCTCGCGCTGGGCGCCGCCATGCCGCACGTGTCGCGCGACGCGCTGCTGCTGCTGCTCGCGCCGCACACTGAGTTTAACCAGGACTTCCTCAACAGGGTATGTGCGACAGATCCCGGAGACCTGACTAATTGTCACTGTCTGCCTTGTATGTGAACATTAACGCGATATTAAAAGCGAATCATCTCGGTGTACAGGTACGCATGAACACGATAGCGGGCGAGCAGTGGTACCTCCCCGCCGGGTTCGCGCGCTACTCGCTGTACGCGCACCCGCGCTTCCTGGCGCCGGGCGGCGGCAAGCCTCAGGTGAACACGGGCCGCTTCAACGTGCACGCGCGCCTCGCCGCCGCCTTCTACCGCAGCGACTACGACGCCGCGGCCGCCGAGTGGCGCGGCCCCACCGACGCGCCGCCCGCCGACGTGCTCGCGCGCGCCGCGCTGCGCGTCATACGCGCGCCCGAGCCCGCGCTCGTGCTGGCGCCGCGCGCCCGCCCGTGCGAACTGCACGAGCCGCCCGGTGCCGCGCCCACACAGTGCGCGCGCGACCTGCGCGACCAGGAGTTCGCATCACTGGACGTGGGCGCGCGACACTCGCTCGCACAGTTGCTGCTGGAGACGCAAGCTGACTTGGAGCCCTGACACGTCTAACCCGCTTCAGTTATACAATCATACACAACAGTAAAATTATATTTTTGTAACTGGAGCTAACTCGTTTCATTTCTTCTCCTTCGACGATTTAAAACAATCCTATGAACAAAACACCAGTATCTATTTATTTAGTTTATCCCTAAAGTCTGTACTTGCCGCACAACAACAAGGTGGCCTAGCGGATCCCGCGCCCCCGGCCACACGAGGATCACTGTCGTAGTTTTAATTGGTAAGACTCTTGAAAGATTGCCTGTAAACGAACATGAAAATGAACTTTCGTAAGGACGACTGATGAGCGCAAAGTACCTACTAGATTCAATTTCCAGATGTCGCAGCGTTATAGTGTTTTCAGGAATGTCTGTATCAGGTACAACCTAGCAGCTGCCCGCCACCTTAAACCAGAGTACCTACACTACACACCATTAGCCTCAAGGAATATAGGCGTGTAACTTGAGAGAGGTTTATATTCAGCAGTGGACTGTTGCGGGTTTGATTGATTCAATGAAATGACTCTAAATGGTAACACAGGTACGCACCTAAAAGCTGCGTAAACTAAGTGTCAGATATTGTGCTAGGTAGTTCAGTACTTGCTACCACTGTTATAATTAATATAGAATACCTACCGTGTTCGGAGGAATACTGTAGTGACACATGTAAGGTAGAGTCTACCTAAGGTTAGAAAAATGTATTAAAGCGTGAAGTAAGCATGCATTGAATGCCAGTTAACTGCGCAATGGTCCGAGTGAACGGTTCTCGCGAAATATATTCGGTAAATAAGCTTCCGACTTTCATTGACCCATAACCCGGACACAGACGTGGCAGTACTCAAACAGGGATATCGATAGCCACTAACATAGTGGCACCATAGACCCTAAACTACTACTACTAAGGTAGATACTTGTACTTGCCTCCTAGAAAAGCAAGAACACATCCACGAGTTTGTTACAAGTAATGTCCAAATGTTTTGCGGTCCAACAGTAACATCGCGCGCATGACCAGACGGGTGGCACACTAAATTTTAGATCTACAGTTGGCGAATAAGACATTGAAGAACACGAAACATTCACAATGTGGCGTAGGCTACGTACTTTTTTGTTTAGCCGTATTAGGTACATAGGTACCGACTGAACTTCTAATTAGCCGTAAATTGACGTTATATGTATAATGCGCTCATTGGCGTACGACGGGGAGGGCATCTGATCCTAGACATCCCTGACATGTGTATCCTTCTAACATTTAGAAAATCACATCTGTGAAAACCTTTATGCAGATGATCTTCAAGTTTACTCACAGGCCCCGTTGGGGCAGTTATCAGAAGCCATTGTCACTGTCAACAAAGATCTTGTCCAGATATCTGAGTGGAGCAAATCCTACGGATTAACAGTAAATCCTAAAAAGACACAGGTCATTGTTTTGGGCAGCTCTCGGATGGTTTCGAGAATCGACTGGTTACAACTTCCACAGATTTTCTTTGACGGTACTCAGATACCTTTCAGTGAAAAAGTGAGAAACCTAGGGATCTCTATGGACAGGAACTTTTCATGGGATCCACAATTGCAAGAGACCAGCCGCAGGATGTTTGCGTCAGCCGGATCCATGAGAAGACTTCGTAACTTTCTACCCACTGCTACCAAAACTGCGCTTGCACAATCTCTTCTTCTTCCCATCCTTGACTACGCCGATGCCAGCTATCTCGACCTCACTGAGGACCAGTTTAACAAACTTGAGCGACTTCAAAATTTTTGTATAAGATTCATATTTGGTTTACGCAAATATGATCATGTGTCAGAATTTCGTGCTAAACTCAAGTGGCTTCCAATACGCCTTCGTCGGAATACTCATATTCTTTCCCTACTATACAGTATTCTGTTCAATCCTACTACCCCTCCCTATCTTAAAGAACGTTTTGAGTTCATGCGTGATTCACACTCACGATCCTTGAGATCATCAGAAAACTTGAAACTGAAGATGCCTATGCATTCCACAAGATTCTTTGATCATTCGTTTACTGTCCAGGCCGTACGCTTGTGGAATGCACTGCCTGTGTCTGTGAGGCGTGCTCAGTCGTTAGCTACGTTCAAAAGAATGGTGAAGGAACATTATTTGACTCCATAGAAGTTTTTAAATTATCCAAATGTATCTATAATTATATATGTAGTTACCTTATTTGAGTATATATACAGGGCGTCCCAAGACTTTGCCACATGGAGGGGAAGTACCTTAAATACTGTAGATAGAAAAATTTACTGAATGAAGACTTCATTTTTATTTTAAAAACAATACGAACTGCATTCAAAGAATTTTAAATAATAACCTGTCTGAACCAGGAATCGAACCCGCTAAATCTGAAATAAAAAAAAACTGAAATTTTATTGTACTAATCGAAAGGCTTGATCAGATACATTTATTTCTTCTAATTAACATAGCATCTAAAATAAAAGGAACACCATGAAATTTAACATTTAATTTAAAATTTTGTTCAGAATAATGAATAGCATTTTCTCTATGTCGTGCTTATATAAACTGACTTTATGCACTAATTTCTGCTCGATTACTATTTCGAAGCATTATTTCAAATGTTAACCATGAAAAAATGTATAAATCAGCGGTAAGCGAGATTATCAAAAGAGTTACTATTCGTACACGATAGGAAGAGACACATTTTGAGCATTTAATAAATTAAATTGTTTGTAAGTTGCACAGTTAAACGTGTCTTATTATTTCGAATAAATGTTAAATTTCATGATGTTTCTTTTATTTTAGATGCTATGCTATTTAGAAGAAATAAATTTACATGATTGAGCCTTTTGATTTGTACAATAAAATTACAGTTTTTTTGTTTTCACATTTAGCGGGTTCGATTCCCGGTTCAGACAGGTGATTATTTAAAATTCTTTGAATGCAGTTCGTATTGTTTTTAAAATAAAAATGAAGGTGTCATTCAGTAAATTTTTCTATCTACATTATTTAAGGAACTTCCCCTCCATGTGGCAAAGTCGTGGGACGCCCTGTATATATATTTAAAATATGTATATATTTGTGTTATGTTATAATATGTATTTATACCTAATTGTTTAGTTGATTCCTGATTTTTATTAAGTTATATATTTGTACGCTGCAAACTGCCCTTTATATTTTTCTTAACAATTCTTTCCATCCAATGGTTGTCTGGAAGAAATTGCTTTAAGCGATAAGACCGCCATTTGTACTGTTCTTAATTACGTGTATTCCTACTGTTTTATTTCTTTTAGTGTACAATAAAGTATATCTATCTATCTATCTGTTTGTTTTGATTTGCCACAAACAATTCCTTTTCACGATTTGTTCCTTTTCTGCAACGTTATCATTAATTGGGAACACAGGTGTTTTTTGCGAAAAACATAGGATTCGATACCCAGATAAACGGTGTCTAAAAATTGATTTTGTTTCCTCCAAAACCGAGCTCACGACCCTTTTGACGAGTTTTTCTTTATTCTTAATAGGTAAGTACCTACCTAGGTACCTAATTAAGGATTTGACCCTGTAGTCGTTTATCTGAAACCACCTGTATAATTCGACTACGACATAAAAACATCAAGTCTGTGAATGCCGATAGAAATGATTCCAAAAGTGAAGGGTGGTTTTATAAGAACTTTTTCCTGTAGCTACAACAATGGTTAAGGTAGCTGCCCTATATGCCCCATCTCAAATTACCACCCTGTAGGTACCTATATCTACTGTGATACTGCTTTTCATTCCGAATGTGAGGAAAGTAAAAATACAGAACTGTAGAAACCAAAATAATTTATCCGACAACCGTAATGGTTGTTGGAACTGTAATATGACAATTTAGGCAGGCAAAGGTCCTAAAACCATGCAGCCTTTACTCCGACTGAACGCAATTATTCAGTTTCGAGTTATTCTTTTTATTTGCGGTTTTATTTTATGGTTATTTATTATTCCGACTGAAAACATGATGTTATTTTGTTATTCACCTGACTGTGATAAACCTGGTCTACTTAAATCAATTAGCAATACTTTTAAGGAATTTTACAAAAATAATAAGGCTGTAGGTAAGTACACATAGTTCCATCGCCATCGAGTAAAAAAATTGAGGATTAAAAAAAAACATGAGTATGGTATGTAATGTGTACGCAGAATAAAAAGAAAAACTTAGTTCGATTTTAAAATTACTTTTCTGCCCTAGGGAAGAAAATACGCAGTTTCTGACCGCTATTGAGGTAAACAATGACACACTTTCAAAGCATGAGGAATGAAAATAAATCCTTAGTCACCTATAAAATAACACACACCACAGTAGGTCGCTACAAGGACAGGCGGGAGAATACTGAATGGCATCCGGCCACTAGTGTGCCGTTGCCTTAGACGTTGCGAACCTCCCCAATGGATAGTGGGTCAAAGGAGGAACACCGTGGTGGTTTTAGTAACATAACCCTCCGCTTCTCCCAGAACGGAAAGTATCCATGAGGTTTTCCCTTTTTTTATCTCATTATAGGTATTAGTCGAATATCGGGAGTGCGTATAGCTGTTAAACGTAGGAAAGATTGAAACACTGCAACTGTGGAGATACGATTTATTAACATAAATAGTAGAGGACGCGCGTGTGTACTCCGCGCGCCGCTCGTCACAATAACATGAGAGCGCTACTCCTTACACCTGTCGCTCCAAGCTTAGTAGTACAGTACACTGCGGCGACCGGCAGCCACACAGGGGCGCACGGCCTCGCTAGTCACCTTAACATTTAGACTATGTAATTATAATCTTACAAAGAAAAACTAATACCTAACAAATACACAAAACCACGTTCTACCTTCCATAGAAAATATCTTACAAAATAGGAATGTAACAATAATACGATAACGGGAAAGCACGCGAACAAGTAAAACACTATCCCGCCGTATAACTCTGTGATATAATAATTTAGACTACAGATTTGTGAGGGCCGATATATACAAACCGCGGGCACACCACACCCGCTGCACGTACTATACTTTATCATTAACATATTAAAATGCGAAGTAAAGGCATCGATACACGAACAGTCGCCGCCGCGCCGCGACCGGCCGGAATACGTCGAAGGCGAAGCAGTACGCCGGACGCGACGCAATACGCCAGACGCGACGCGGCGGCACAAGCTCGCGTCTAATTTTGAGGTAGCGGATCACTATCGCGGCAGCACACAATTTACTAGCCTTGCGAATATTGACGAACAGTTCGTCTTAAACTATTGCAACGATCGTCCGGGGTGGCGACGAGCGCGACGTCCGCGACGGTGCCGCCCTCCGCGTCACTGACGCTCCGACGCACCGTTCTCCTGAGCCGACCCGCCCGAGGGGGCAGGGGGCACCGGGGAGGGGGGCGCCGCCACAGAGGGGGGCGCGGCCGGGGACAGGGGAGCGCGCGGCGCAGGCGGCGCCAGCAGCGTGGTCCACTCCCCGTCCGGCTCGTACAGGCACTCCACGCACGACAGGAACTCCTTGCCGTCGAAGCCGCCCACCGCGTACAGCGCGTCGTGCAGCACGGCCAGACCCAGCGCAGCGCGCGGCCGCCGCAGGTCGGGCCCCGCGCGCCAGCCCGCGTCCTGTGACGTCAGCCACTCCGTGCGCCGCAGCGACGCCGCGCCGTCCGAGCCCCCCGCCGACACCAGCCGCCCGCGCCACCCCGCCGCGCCCACCGAGCGACGCGCCGTGGGGAGGGGGGGGCCCGACACCCACCCCCCCGCCGCCTCCCGCAGCGACAGGCGCTCCGTGCTCGCCAGGCAGTGCCACGCGTCGCACCCGCCCAGCGCCCACAGCGCGCCCTCCCAGTACACGCCCGCGCACTGCGACCGACCTGCACACGGAACATTATGCTGCACACGACTGCTATCATATACAACACCTATCAACCGACACATCGCGAGCCCACTCACCGGCGTTGAGCGGCGGCGCCTCCGACCAGGCGTCCTTGTCCGGCTCGTAGCACAACACTCGCTTGAGGTTGACGCCCCCGGACCAGCCGCCGATCACGTACAGCTCGCGCCGCTCCTCCACCGCCGCCGCCGCCGCGTGCGACAGCGCCAGCGGCAGCCGCGCGCGCGCCGCCCAGCGCCCCTCCGACAGCGCCGCCACCGAGTCCAGCTCGGCGTGCCCGTCCGACCCGCCCAGCGCGAACAGCGCGCCGTCCAGCACCGCCGCCGGGAAGCGGGCGCGCGCGCAGCGCATGTCGGGCAGCGCCGCCCACTCGTTGGTCACCGGGTCGTACGCCTCGGCGGCGCGCAGCACTCGCGCGCGGTCGTATCCGCCGCACACCAGCAGGCGCCCCGCCAGCACCGCCGTGCCGTGAGCCGCGCGCCCGTGCGAAAGGCGCGCGCGGCGCTCGTCGCCGTCCGGCTCGCGCGCGCTCCCCAGCACGCCGCCGCGCGCCACCCCCGTGCAGCCCTCGCCGCCCACGTCGCGCCACGCCACGCGCGCCGCCGCCAGCCGCCCGCGCAGAGCGAGCAGCGCGCGAGTGGTGCGCGCGCCGGGCACGCGCGTGGCCGCCAGCACGGCGCAGTCCGCGCGCGGCGTGCGGGCGCCCAGCTGCTGCGCGGGCAGCGCCGGGAGCGTCAGCGCGTCGGGCGGCTGCGCGCGGCGAGTGGCGCGGCCTCGCTCGGCCGCCTCGCGCCTGTACTCCTGCAGCTCGGGCGCGTCGCCGCGCGCGGCCGGCAGCTCGCCGCAGTCGCGCAGTGCGCCGCGCCCGTCCACATACAGCAAGTGCGTACGCGAACACAAGTCGTCGAGCTGCGAAAGACGGAGCGTTTGACGGTGCGATCCCTAGAAGATTCGAGCCTTTTACGGATCGCGTCCGTAATACTCACATCGGCATCGACGGCTTGCTGGTCGCGCAACCATATAAGCGCGGCGTCGGCGACCGCGAACGCCGTCTCCTCCCCGCCTTCGGCGCTCGTCTCGCGGAGCATTTCAATACGAATGAGAGGCAGAGTTGCCAATGCGCCGCTCTTGCATACCTCGTCGAACTGAAATGGAAAAGAGACGGTCGCGTGACGCTCAATTGATCGAGACAACGCGAACCCTCAGCAATCGGAATGCGCTCACGTTCTGCGCGATGAAGGCGTCGAGCGCGGCCAGGTGGTGGTCGCCCAGGTCGGGCAGCGCGCGCAGCTCCAGGCAGTCGGGCGGCGCCAGGCGGCGCAGCAGTGCGGCGGCGAGGTGCGCACGCACGGGCTCCACGCGCAGGCGCCACGCGGCGCGGTACAACCTGCGCGCGGCGGGCGCGTCCCGCACGCGCAGGCGCCCGGTGTACGCGTACTCCACGAGCGCGCCGAGCGCGTCGGGGTCCACGTCGTGCACGCGGTAGGCGGGCGCGGGCGGCGCGGCGGGGGAGGGGCTGGCGGGGAGCGCGGGGAGCGCCTGCAGCAGGTAGGGCGAGGCGGCCGCCAGCACGGCGCGGTGCGCGGGCAGCTCGGCGCCGCCGGCCAGCAGTACGGTGTCGTAGTGCTGGCGCGACTTGCGCAGCGCGTTGAGCGCGTTGAGCACGCGGGCCGGCGCCGCCTCGTCTCGCAGGGACAGCGCCTCCTCGAGCGCGCTCGTCTCCTCGTCGGAGCTGTCCTCCTCCACACCTGCACACGCCCGGACGCGCACGTACGCGCTGATTACTGACAGTTCTATTAACATCTTACCTAACTACTGTGAACATATTATCATTTCTCAAATTGACTTTAAGATTAGCATGGAATCTTAATTAAAACAATTTTATTGTCATGTAAATTAATAAACACTATTGAAGTCTAAGCTACAACCCTGTTTTAGTACAAATAAATGTAAGAATTAGCAATAATAGTGTGTAACCCACATTTCAAGTATTAATAAACATTACCAGTCTTCTGAGGCAGGCAGGTGAGTAAACAAGTATTTCAAGTTTAAGATTTACATTTTAAAATTTACATAAATGTAGGTAATTTCTCTTCTGGTGGTGTTATAAGTTGCAAATGTTGGTCATTTCCCCCTAACTTGACTGGAAGTACATATTATATGTGTACACACAGTTACATCATGATAAGAATACACCTGCAAGGACAAATAGGTAAATGGAGTAAGCATTATCATAATTAAAAATAATATCATGTTGATATCTCAGTATCACACGACATAAACAGACTATCTACTTTATCATTGCAATAGATAGTTTTCATAACATAAAGACAACATTAAATATATAGGTAAGTGATAAGCTATGTGTAACAATAAAATTATACTGTAGCTCTCACCTCATTATTTGTACTCATTCAATTATTGTGGCATGACGTTACTGTCTAGTACAGCAACAGCAATGTACTATGACTGTGAGGCATACACATTATTATAGTAATAAGGAACAACCAGTTTCAATAGAGCACTCTTTGAGTCAATGTGTCATCATCAATTACTTCAATTGGTTCCGCATTGATGTCGCCTCACACCGGGAGAGAGCCACCGCTACCAGCCCATACAACTCACATATCCACTCAAGCCCACAATTGAGTTATGTGAATAAATACCTTGTTCCTACCACTACACTATATTACAATGACTATTACTAAGTAATTTAATAACTTTCCTTATGATAACATACCTACTGAATAATAAACTAAACCATTGCATACATGAACTATTCAAACAGTGAAAATCTTGTTAATGACAATATTATAATGTGACATTCAACAAATTACTGGATAGCTTTATACAAGTACTTGATATGTGACCTTCTAGGACAGAGGTCAACAACTTGAGCTGCTAATCTGTTTATAATGCAGGCTCATGTGTCAGAGCACAGGCTTGTGTGAAACACTAGCAGTTGTGTCACCCTGCCAGTACCTACTCTATGAAAACTTAGTAATGATGATGTATTCGACACAAAATAATATCAAACCAAGCGGCGTTCAAGGTCACGTTGCATATCATAATGAATAACATAGCGTGCGACCGCGCGTTGTCTAAACGAGTGCGCCGGTACTAGATGTAACTTGTACGAGTGTAGTAATGCAGAGGAGCTCACCATCGCCGTTCCTGTAGTCGTCGTGCGGCTTCATTTCGTCGCTGCGGGGATGCGCACAACTCCGCACTGGTCCGGGGACGCTCTGCACCTGCCACACAAGCCTGTCAGCGCTGCGGACCTTCGCTGCTAACCGGATTACACTGGTGAGCACGTGGCTCTGTGTAGCGGCGAGCGAAGGCCGCGGCGCAGTTAGCGACAGTCACATGGCGCGACGTAAACAAACCCACCTGATGCGTCGCGCTGGCCGCTTGCTGCGCGCTTGCACTGTCGCACTCTAACTAAACGCCGCTGTTAGATCACTGACATGCCGTGTCCGGCTCAAGGGACGCTACCGCGGTGCCACGCGATTAACACAAGCAATGGACACTGATCCGCCACCGCCCGACACTGTTTTTATTTTGTAATTGTTTGACAGACAAATGTCACATTGACAGCTGCTCATTCATTCTAGTTATATATACCTATTATAAAGGCAGGTTTAACGTGCGGATGCGACGCGACGCGGCGTGTTGGTTTGGTGGTAAGTTTGGTATTACTGCTACGCGATTTGGGTTTCCATTCCACATTTTAATTGCACAATATTTTGTTTCACACAAGCAAGAAATCTCAATTGATGTCGTCACAGTGCTCGTTATTTATTTATTTTTGTGATAATAAATATAATATTAAGTATTAATTATGCGTAATATTTTAATATTATTATCAACGCGTAATATTATTATTATCAAGTAAGTATAATGGAGTATTTACACGAGAAAATAAAGATGGGTTTAGGGAGTGTCCAATGAATACTGTCAGCCGCAACAAGATATACCGGGCCGTCTGTACTCAGCATACTCTATTTTAAGTATAATACAGGGTGTAAACTAATTCGTGTATTTTTTTATAATAATGCTTTTATTTCAAAATTTCTGAAACATTGCAACAGTATTGTCTCGACCTATGAACTAGGACATCCTGTATGACAGGGGTCGAGCTTTCTCCAGTTTCATTTAGCAGGTTATGAAGGCTTAGACTATTTCGAATAGGTACATCGATAACTTATACGCTATTGGTAAACTACCTAATAAAAAAATAAAAACAAAATTAAACCAAAAGATAAATGAGATTACTAATTACTGAAACTATGGGTAACTGTGTAGATGTTTCGTGTTTTTTGCTTTTGAGTGGGGCAGGATGAGTGTATGTATGTGGTCGTGGGATGTATGAAGGGTGAGCTGATGTGTGTGGTGTGTACTTATGTTTACTGACTAATTCCAACCACATGATTTATTACTGGCTTAAAGCAACGCGGTAGACGCTGAGACGTCAACCGCGTTGGTCTATGACTACTGGTAGATATAGATTTAACCTACAGAGTGGTCAATTACCGTAGTGGTCAGTTATCGCCTGTTAACCTCCTAATAAATAAAAATAAGAGATAAAAATACGAAACATGGTGGCGCGCTGTTAGTTATCTCAAGATGCTAAAATGCGTTCCGTTAAGAACACCACGTTTCCTTTTTGAAATTAGTTTTATGTTAAATCCAAAAGAATTCCATGCAGGATCAATCTGTGTCACCAGTAGAGTAGACCACGACGTTTGAAGGAATTACACGATTTCGGATACACCCTTCGGAATACTTCGGATACAGCAAAACCCTGAGGATCAATGATTTGAATGACATATGTGCAGAGCCGGATTAGCCGATAATTAACAGCACCTACCTGATGTCGGTGGTAATCCACGCTGAATCAAATTGAAGGCACCACCGACTTCTGAAACTATTAATTTTATATTATGGTAATTATTTTACTCTTTTCAGTTTTATTTGATGTCAGTTATACTTTTTTTAAATGTTATAAATTTGTTACTTCTTAAAGCAACAATTTGTACATTCGTGGACCACTACTACTACAACTAGAACGTCGTCTATATATGTAGGTAATTAATATTCAAACTACTAGTAATATTGTTGTTGACTGGCTCGTTGGTCTAGCGGTCGCAAGCGCGACTGCTGAGCGTGAGGTCCTGGGTTTGATCCCCAGGTCGGGCAAAGTGTTATCGGGTTTTTTCGTCAGGAATTTCTCGGTAACAGCCCGGAGTCTGGATTTGTGCCCGGTCGATGGCAACAGACTCGCTCCCTATTACATGGGACGTAAACATAACGGCGAAATGTGGGTGAATTATACACCTCGGCGTGAGTTTAATATTATTGTATAAAAACTACTCAACCAAATTCATATGGGACTAACTCGAGAGAATTCCGCACCAACTAATAGGTACATATGAATTTCTCAAATTGGTTCACAAATCTCTGAGAAATCAACAAACATACTTACACATAAAAAAAATATACATACATTCTATTGTAGTCCTATTGTATTCCATTTTTTAATCGAGGAGATTGAAATAACTGTAGTTTATAAAAAAATAAAAAACACGCTACTGTTAGTGTTCGAAAAAGTTAAAAATAATAATTGCCTGTAAAACATTACGTTTGATCTAACAAAAGTATTCTGATGACATCCATTTAAAAAAATTCAAGTGAAAGGGAGATTTCTGCTTTAAAAAATATAAATTATAGCTATAAAACGTTCTATTCTCATCAGCTTACCTCTTGTAAAAAGGTTATACATATATCAGTACATACAAGCAGGATCGTTTTTTTGTGAAATCTTTGTTTCGCTATGGCTATTATTGTTGTTATATCATGTTGATCTTGTGTATTCTGTTATTAATCTGCCTAACGTCCGGCTTCTGAATTGAGAATTCTAGGATGAGCAGTACTTCTGTAACATTTGAGTATGGAGTTGTCAAAAAAATTACGGATTTCAAAGCATTTTTTTGACAACTCTCCATACTCAAATATTACATAAGTATTGCTTATCTAGAATTCTCAAATCCGAAACCAGAGGTAAGTATTTAAACTGTACTGTACTGTGGTGTACTTGTTCTACAGGTTTTTTGTCAATTGTGATGAGATGTTCAATTATGCACGAGAACTTTGATATCATGTTTCACGCTTTCGAAAACGTGATTCTTTTTGTTTATTGCTATGGCGGCAATGTCGTCTATAAATCTAATAAATGTGATTCTGTTTCCGGATACTCTCGTGCGATTCTTCTAAAATTAGTCGTATCGTAATGCTGCCTCTGTAAAAATATTCAAAATTAAAGGAGACAACGCATCCTTGTCTCAATCCTTGTCTGATTATTACTGTTTCTATCGTTTCATTTATTTTTATTTGAGTTTCCTTTTGTTTTGTATAACGGGTGATTCATTTAGAGGTACTTTTTTCAAAACTTAAAAAAATAATAAAAAAACAAACTTATCGGGTTATCTTTATTATCATACAAAAGAACCATTCTTGATATTTAAATTTTAAAGATTATTTCTTTCAAATGTTGTCCGTAACTGCGGTTAACATGGTCCATTCTGCAGTTCCAATTTTCGATGACGCGTCCGAGCATTTCGAGTGGTATTTGATGAATAACGCGAGTAATGTTGGCTTCCAGTTGCTTAATCGTACGCGGCTTATCAATATAGACTTTGGACTTTACATAGCCCCAAAGGAAAAAGTCTAGGGGTGTGATATCACAGGATCTAGGCGGCCAACTGACCGGTCCGACCGAAGTGCCAAAATTAACTGTTCACCAAATTATTTTTGCAATAAAGCCATGGTTTTACGTGCTGTGTGGCAAGTGGCGCCGTGTTGTTAGTACCAAATGTCCTGGAGATCACGGGCTTCAATTTCAGGAAACAAATTGTCCGTTATCATGGCACGATAATCAAACGAAAATACGTCATCGAAAATTGGAACTGCAGTATGGACCATGCTAACCGCAGTTACGGACAACATATGAAAGAAATAATCTTTAAAAAATAAATGTCAAGAATGGTTCTTTTGTATGATAATAAAGATAATCCGATAAATTTGTTTTTTCATGATTTGTTTTAGTTTTGAAAAAAGAACCTCTAAATGAATCACCCATTAGTTCATAAATAATTTTCCTATCTTTGAAGTAAAAAACAGTCTGTTTGAATTACCATCATCCTTTTCCAATTCACCATATCGAAAGCTCTTTCTAGGTCTATGAAAGCTATGTTTGTATCAATATTCAAATCTACTCTTCTTTCTGTTATTGTCCTCAAAGCAAATATTCTTTCTCTTGTGCCTTTATTGCTTCTTTTTAATATTATTTTAGCTTGTGATTTATCAAACTTAAAGTTTGGAGTTGTATACTTAACGGTATTAAGATTTTTAAATCCAGAAAAAATAAAAATATTCGGAACAAACTCATCAAGATAATGTATTTGGAGCATTACCCTATAAGTTTGTGAAACGTGGACTCTCACACAAAGAGATAGAGAAAGGCTAGAAGTTTTTGAAATGTGGTGCTGACATCGGATAGAAAAAGTGTCAAAGAGCAAAAGCAAATTAAGTAATCATAGAGTAAACGCAAATTTTAGAACATTTAGAACGAAGAAGAGGGAGAGTGATTAATCACTTACAACAACTTTATAACCAACTTACAGGCAAATAGAAAATGAGGTAGACCGAGAAGAATGCACACAGACCAATTGAAGGGAAGGCGGAAGTGATAACATACAGCGAAGTGAAGGAATTGGCTTTGGAAGAGATATATGGAGATTGCTACACTGGCAGGACAGACAAGACTCACTGCTCAGAACTTAAAGTTCGGATGGTGTTTATCCCCCTAGAGATGGAGAAAGTTTTCACGAGGAGGAGATTATTTCATTATGATAATTTGTGACCATATTTTGTTCATCATTTTGTTTTCTTGTGTCGTTCTTGCTCTTGAGTCTACTTTGCTCTCTCATAACTATTCTGTCATAACTGTACCCTCTCAAATTGTTAAAGATATGGATTTTAAAAGAGTAACCATGGAGTTTTTTGCCAGCTCTTCTCCATAGGAAACGACTAATTGGAACCGTGCACCTAAATTCGACTTTAAGCGCTTGTAATGGTTTATGTGAAATAAAAACTTTTGATTTGATTTGATACCGCATTTGTGTATAACAGAAAGATCTCATCTAAACAAATCAAACGAGTCCAAATTCGGTTATGTGTAGTAGGTAGTAACCATAATTTATGTATTGTTTTATAATTACATTATTTTATCATACAGGTACGTACAAGTTATATAATAAATGAAATTAAATTAAGTGAGGGGTTCTAGTACCCACCTTCCGGCTCCATAATGACATCAGCTCGATGGTATCACATTATGGTCCACATATGGTCATCTAAATTGCATACATTTGCAAAGTTCCACATCGATGCGACAGCTAAAAGTGGGTGGAAATTGAATTCTAAGTTTTTTTTTACAAAAGTTAGATCCATCCAGCCGCCTAACGAGAGCCTCTTGACTCAAGAGTCTTGTAGTGTTGATTGAGGCTCTTTATAGTATTAAACCATTGACCGTAACAACTTTAGACTCAAGAATTGCTGAGTTCACGTTCCACAGGTAGGCAACCTGGTGTGCTAAATCAAGATATGATTTTTGTTTATCTTTCTCACGTTCACAAGATTCTCGTCATGAGGGACAACGAAATCTACAATCCTTGTGGTGCGATCTAATCGATCTATCACCATGTCACGAGCCATCACACGAGCATGTGATTGGTGACTGGTGTCTCGTGTAGTGCCGGACTTAAAGAATAGTATTACCCCATCTCTTCCCGTGGGTGTCGTAAAAGGCGATTAAGGGATTCTCTAGAGGATGGGCACCAGCGTTCTCTGAGTATAGTTGCTCATCATCATCCATAACTTCATCCATTAATACACATAAAAACTTCGGTTTCCTCGAAGGGGTCACTAGAATGAAGTCATGATACGGACTCTAGAAAGAGTCTATAAAAGCATCCGTGGTGCTCCTCGCTTTGCCATACTTCCTCGCACTCATTAGTACTAAAAATACTGCAGGCCTGCAACAGTTTTCTTTAGCCAAGGAGAACGAGGTGAATCCCTTGTCCATTGTAATCACATCTCGGTGCATCCATTCAGCTTGAAGAAAATACTTCCTGAGAGTGTACACCTCGTGGTTAGGGTCTTAGCGTCTAAAAAGCCTCGATCACACTTTAACGGAATTCATAGCCTCATCATCAATGGAACGTGGGTGATACATTCGATATTCAGTCAGCAGTACACGGGCCATCCTATATATAATTTATCTTTATCGTTAAAATAACGATTTTCCTTGAATGAAAGTAAAACACCTAGACACAATATATTCTTTCCAAGATTGCACTTCCAGTGCAAGTGAGACCCGTTCGGCAGACGGACGGTAATTTTATGCATGTAGCGAGAGTCAGGCGGCGCGTCACGTCACGTCGCCGTGACGGTGCAACAGCAAGATCAGCGAGTGTGTCGTGCTTCGGGGTCGCAGGGTCGGCCTGTGACGACGGTGCGGCAGCTCGCGGGCGGATCGATAGCGCGGCGCGGGCGGGTGTGAGCCGCGCAAGCCCGGGTGCAAGGCGCGGCGGCGCGGCCGGCAGTGTGCCGCGCAACCCCGCCCGCACTCCACGCCGCGCTATGAGCGCGCTCCGGCCGCGCGCCCGCCGCACGCCGCTGCTGTTTGCGCTCGCCGCCGCACTGTTGCCGCACGCCGACCGAGTCGCGTGAGTACAAGCTTGTCCATAGTGTTGTGCTGGATCTGTCTATATCCTCTCACATGTGTCGTTTTCCTCCTGTGGCAGCGGCGGCGGCGGCGGCGGGAGCATGTTCGGGGACGTCAATATATCCTCTATTTTGGATTCCTTCAGCATAAGTTATGACAAGAGAGTGAGACCGAACTATGGAGGTTAGTCACCGTCATATTCTGTCCTGTTGTGATAATTTTAAGACTGCGTTGTGCATAATGTCCTCTTCGACTGATCGTCCTGACGCCACCATCCGACCGTGGCGTGGAGTAGCAATACAATACAGATTGCAACACCGATCAAGAATCAATGCTGAGTGGCTCCCAATGAACAATGCCTTCAACGTATTACATATATTCGTGCTTTATGAATGACCGTGGAATGATGTACACGAATTTCCTCCAGAAAAACGAGTGGCCAATTGATAGTCATCATAATCTGCAATGATTAAAAACTTGCACATATATTACTTTTCGATAAACGTACAGCTTGACCAGAAAAAAGTAAAAACAGAACTAATTTTTAATCTTTGTCAGTGCTGTGTCTGTTAATGTTTTATCAGGCGATAAATGAGTATTATGACGCTCAAATTGATTTTAAATAGACTATCGAGAGTTCTACCGGACCAGTAATTATTCTTAAAGTTAAAATTTTATAATGTATGGCTAGTGGCGCCCCCATTTTTTGTATTCTTTTTCCAGAGCTGTAGAATCAGATTTCTTTTCTTTTAAAGGCCTTGCGGTAGATACGAATTATATTTATTCAATCTAAAGTTATAGCCAACATCTGGATATGAGCCTACCTGAAAAAGGGAGGTCTATATCCAGTCACCAAGCTGAGAGGGCTAGTAGTGTATAATTACATTATTGTTTCATCCTTATACTGAAAACCTATTGGGGTTTGGGGAGGCCCTGAAGTATATCAATATTAAATTTGAAAGTTGGCACCCCTTCAAGTACAGCTGTTGCATAAATTGATCGGTTCTACATCTCTTTGTGTACAGACTATGTTATGGTAAGTGCTCCTGGATCAGTTAGAGGGGGCACCACTAGACATAGTGCTAAAGTTAAACAAATAGGAAGCCGTTGGTAATAGATTAGCTTAGCTTGCTTACACAGAAGATGGATGCGATGCGTTGTCGTGTTATGTATGTGATGTCGTTTCCAGGACCACCAGTGGAAGTGGGGGTTACCATGTACGTGCTGTCCATCAGCTCTCTGTCGGAAGTGCAAATGGTACCTAAGCTAGCAGTACTATACTAAGTAGTAAGAGGTCACGTGGGCATGTGGGCATGTGGGCACGTGGGCACCGCACCGCATGTCTACGCCGCGCCGCGAGCCGCGCGCTGCCGCGCCGCGCTGCGCTGCGCCGCGTCTCGTATAACATCGGACTCGAACTAGTACTACATGTGGGCTTGCTTGCAGGTCCGCCGGTGGAGGTGGGCGTCACCATGTATGTGCTCTCTATCAGCTCCGTGTCGGAAGTGCTCATGGTACTCGCCCCAGTCGCTCGCACGCGCCACACGCGCCGCACGCGCCGAGCAGCCCCAGACGCGAGGCTGCGAGCATGTCGCGTTTCATGGATCTGTTCGCTTTCTCGTATTGTTTCCTAGTGATCTTGTCGATGACTGGTAACGCTCGTCTTGACTGTGGCATTACTGTTGTGACCGAACTGATACAGACGCACCGCGCGCCGCGCACCCGGCTGCCCCTTCCACGCAACTCGCGATCTCTACATACCTATTGTATACTTCCAGCAAGCGTATGAATTCACAGTATAGCCTGGCGACTGGCGACCAAGTTTACACTGTTAAAAGAAGCTGTAACATAGTTCAATTATTATAGTTAATTTGTGGGACACTAGGCGTACGCAACTACTTGAGAAACTAAATATTTTGACAACACTATTGATTGTGATACTGTCAGTAAGTACTTGAATTAAATAGGGGCTTATTAAACGAGGGACAAGAAGAAAGACTTTAGTATTTGCTTCCCTTTCAAAGTTTGTAAGATCCGTCCAAAAATATAAGTGCATAATTATGAGCTCTACCGGATGAGATGCTCGTCTTTTTGATTTGAGTCATCCCAGGTGTCGTGCATTAAACCTGCCAAATAATATTATCTTTATAATATTATCTTCGTTAAAATTTAAGTTTCGTTAAAAACATCTCTTTGTGTGTAAAGTGATGTGTAAAAGGACGACCAACATTCATTTTCCTACTCCCAAATTTTCTAGGATGATGTTTAATAGTCGTGAACCAAATTTTTGGTTTTTCAAACTCGTTTATTCAATAAAGTAATTTTATTCCGTGCGGAACCAAGTTTTAATAAATCAATTCAAACTTTTTAATATCTTGTATATTCTTAATGTATGGGCCGATTCCATCCTGTATATTAAGTTTACTAGACAAAAAAGTGTTACAATAGGGTGGTGGGTAGGTATATGAGAAAAAATCTAAAAATATATTATTGAGATAACTTAGTCAAAAAGCAGTCGGAAAACGCTAGTTTTAGTTCATAAAATAGCAAGCTAAACTTTAAAATTCAATTCAAAGGTTTAGCTTTTTTAATCTGTTTCATAACACCATTAAATAGTAGTCGCCATGTTATTGCGTCATAAGGCTTTGTAAACTTAGAAGTGTCAACTGTCAATTAAACAATTAACTTAGCTATAACATACAAAATATTAAAATATCACTTCATTTGTTTACACAGCCAACTGACGTCATGACCGTAGAGCAATATGGCGTCAACTGCGTCCAGTGTTTGTCAAATTACGTGCGAAATTTGAAAATACAAAATTTTAATGCATTTTAATGGCACTTAACGATTGAATAAAACTTTTGTAATTTTTTTAGTGGTTCATTAGCACTATAGAATATAATTGAGACACTTTTCAAAAATGGGCGTAATACCCTATTAGGACTGTGTTCTTTTATTGTTTTATGCAATAAAATAATAAAAGTATCGGTCCTAGGTAGCTCGAGGTACTCGAGGTCGTTTAATGACAGAATATTGTCCAGTGTTAAATATTCCCTGCTTGCAATTTGCTGATTAATTATGTCAGTACAATTATATTGGCAACAAACAACAATGTCAGTTTTAGTACATATAAATAAGGAACTGAATTTAAACTTTTGATATATTCTTTACCATAATATAGGTATAATTTTGACGTTTTGACAGTTTATTTACCTTTATTTAATGAACTATTTGCTTGTAATTATTAAATTGACCATAAAAAAAAAACAAGTGACCCTATGAGGTAGCAAAATATTACGAGGTCGTTACATCGCACAAAGCTCTACCGGATGCCGCTTCATCTACCACACGCCGCACGCTAACGATGAAAACAAAATTGGGACTTTCAAAACAAGAAACAAGTAGACGTCTTAAGTACGTTTCTACTAAAAAAAATCGATTACACGATATAATTAAATGACAAAGCTTATGAACAGAATAAAGATGTATTTACATTGAAGTTGCTGCGCTCGCCCGTGTCAATCAGCCTAATCAGCGATAATGTTTTGACGTTGACATTTTTGTATTGTGTCAAACTAAGGACTTTGACGTGTCCAATAACTGGAGCCAATACAAAGTTAGAGTGCGCGCAAGATAACTCTGCGCGCGACTGAGGGCGTGCTACACGTTGCCATGATCGCAAAAGTTCAAATTACTGCTTTTTAAGCTTAACTTTCTTATCGCCAAACATATTTTTCCCGTTAAACATTCCTACAATCAGGTAGTTCTACTATCAAAATTAATAAAACGGCACACACTTTGGTGGATCATGATTAGTTCCGATTTCGGCCGCGCGCAGACTTATCTTGCGCGCACTCTACAAATATCACACGTGTGACGAGAGCAGTGAAGGCTCCTATCGTGCGGCTCGCTTCTGACTCACAGAATAGTTTATTTTTGCCAGTCGGCGATCGATAGTTGTATGCACTTCTGTACCTACTAGTCATAGAATTCCTACAACTACCGCGCATTTTTAAGTATCTATCATAGAGTACGAGTAGAAGGAGTAAATAGTAATTTCATTGCGCAGCTGGAAGAATGATTAACAATGATTGTCTTATTTACATGAATAAAACCGAGTTTATTCGTGACAAGTCGCCGAGGTGGCAGCCGTCCGCCCGCGCGCCCGTACTAGGTGTCTACAGTTTGAACATTAGCACCGATAATAACTTAGATAATATCATGTTGTTCTAGTTTTTCCCTTCTTTCTTTGTTTTTACTAAGTAATTATCGTGGTGCATTATTTGTGTAACAATATACGAGATGTGTGAAACGCTAAGGACAGCGGCGTGGCTCCGTGGCCCTGCGCGCACGCAGCTGAGCGCGGTGTTGCGACACGCGCGCACAAGACGACGCGCGCACGCACTTACAGCACTCCCCCTTATAATAACACTCCACTACACATTACTTACATACAACTGATAAAAATACATTTAAGAAAGTTTATACATACATATATGTATTGTTAATTCTGTTGCGAACATTATTATGTAGGTAATAGGTTCTGCCAGTGCGAGTTACAAGGGCGCGTGTTGCCGTGGTGAGCGGTGTGCCACGCGACACCTACTTTAATCGCTCTTCCGTGACTTCGCTCCGCTTCGAACTTAACTAGTTCAGCGCTGTTATAAATTATACATAGTCAATAAATTATCATAATCGTTCACATCTTGATAAAAATATAGTTTGAATCAGTGGAATAGGGAAATTCAGATGACCTATTTACTTCGACATAAAATTCGATATGTTTCAAACGAATAGGTGAAGAGTTTGATAGTTTTGTTCTGTTAGATATGACCTGGCGGATGTGCTCGGACGCAAACCGTTTCTCAAATAGGTCCGGTGTCACACGGCCACCGGCCACTGCAGTCCGGAATGCGTTGTATATGTGTTTACATGTGCTCCACACAGTAAGATGTATAACAACACTCCGCGTGCACTTTTCACTTTAAGTAGGTAAACTAACTGACGCTTGTCGCTCTGTATTGTGTATTCGATGTTGTACAGTGTTTATCTTAGAATAGTATCTTTATCAGCAAAGTAATGTTGCACTGAACTTGTTTCCCACTTGATATAACGTGTCCACGCGAGCACGGCGTGCACCTCAAGGCTGTTCGTTTTGTCAGTTAGTGAGCGCGCCGCCCCATACTACAACATGCGATGTTTCTCCCTCAGGACTTCACGTTGGATTTTTACTTCAGACAGTTTTGGACGGATCCGCGGCTCGCGTATAAAAAGCGTGCCGGCGTCGAGACGCTCTCAGTTGGCTCCGAATTCATCCGCAACATCTGGGTGCCTGACACGTTCTTCGTGAACGAGAAACAGTCTTACTTTCACACCGCCACCACGAGCAATGAGTTCATCCGTATCCACCACTCGGGCTCCATCACGCGCAGCATCAGGTGAGCGCCCGCGCGACGCGTCCGACACGTCCGACCCGCCCGACTGTCGGACGCGCCGCCGCACGCTCTCGCTCCCGGTCTGTTGCAGGCTCACCATTACCGCCTCCTGCCCCATGAACCTGCAGTACTTCCCCATGGACCGCCAGCTGTGCCACATCGAGATCGAGAGCTGTAAGTGTTCCCATCCTTGTACGCGTTGTGTGCCAGACTTACTTCACTACGTCTGCATTGTATGTTACGTACTGCCGTCCTTACGCTGCACGTTGACATATTGTTTGAGTATCCTCCGTTGTTCTTAGACGCTCTCGTACAATAAAAGCGTTTAAGTGCAACTACATAATATTTATGTCATAATAATTAACCACTTTGTTTGTAACTTCTTCGTGTAGGGTGAGACGACGGCGACCAGACTATTCGGAATGACATATCAAAAAGTTTTATCAACGAATTATAAAATTTTGACAGATTTAAACACTCGTCAGAAGCTAACGTCTCACAGATGATAGAAAAATAGTAACGTACTTAAACGATAAACACCGATGTTCGTGTGTGTGTGTTGTGATCACGGAACAACCGTCGACCGGCCGTGTGCCGCACACGAGGCCGCGCACGGCGCACCCCGGCTTCTGTCGTGTCGCGCGCACCGCACGGCCGCGACGCCCTCCGCCTACAGCACCCGCGCGGGCACGGGACCTGACACTGAGACGTCGCACCGCGGACGCGACGGGGCACGGCGCCACCGCACTCTCTGCCACGCACCCCACGCCGCTTGCATGACGCATCCCATCGCGCCGCACTGCATGCGCTTGTGTTCACTCACTGTTACCGCTACTCTCACCACCATACACATAGTCGCGCACAGTAGTTACGACGATATTTTTCTATCATCCCGTCGGGTCGACTCGAGCGGCGGGGCCGTCGCCGCGTCGCCCGGCTCGTCTCGGCGCCAGTGGGCCGCGCGCTCGACGCGACGCTTCGTGGCGCGAGTGATAGCGTTTTGTGTTTGGCATGTCCCCGGAGTCGGATACACGATGACCGACATACTGTACGTTTGGAAAGACGGCGCGTCGAGCGTCGGCATGAGCAGCGAGGTGCAGCTGCCACAGTTCCGAGTGCTCGGCCACCGGCAGCGAGCCACCGTCATCACGCTCACCACAGGTAACCGCTCGCAGTAGTAGCGCCACGCCCCGCCGCGCCCGCGCCCCCCGCGCCGCGCGACACGACCGCCCCGCGCCGCGCGCGCTCTGTCCGACACGCGACCGAGTCGAGCATGAGGTCGCCCGCGCCTTACCCGTCCTATTGCGCCGCAGTCGGCTACACAATGCGGGACATCCGGTACAAATGGAACGAGGGGCCCAACTCGGTTGGTGTTTCCAACGAAGTATCACTACCACAGTTCAAGGTGTTGGGCCACCGTCAACGCGCCATGGAAATATCTCTCACAACAGGTGCGAACTACTTCTTTTAGATTAATAAAACTAACGCATGACTGCGTGCTAATGAGTGATCTACCGTATCAGTAGACTTAGTTTGAACGTTTTTGTCACTACTATCTTATGAGTGTACTGTTTTAGTTGTTTATTGTACCGTTGACGACCTCAGGAAACTACTCACGCCTGGCGTGCGAGATCCAGTTTGTCCGCTCGATGGGCTACTACCTGATCCAGATCTACATACCGTCCGGCCTAATCGTGATCATATCGTGGGTATCGTTCTGGCTGAACCGCAACGCGACACCGGCGCGCGTGCAGCTCGGCGTCACCACTGTGCTCACCATGACCACGCTCATGTCTTCCACTAACGCGGCGCTGCCCAAGATCTCTTACGTCAAGTCCATCGACGTGTACCTGGGCACCTGCTTCGTGATGGTGTTCACCAGCTTGCTCGGTGAGTCTTCGTGCTGGCCTCCACTAGACCTCGTCTTCGGCATCTTCAATATTAATAATACATTTAGGATCTCATCTATACATATAAAAGGAGAAGCTGACTGACTGACTGACTGATCTATCAACGCACAGCCTAAACCGCTGGGGTTAGAAAGTTGAAATTTTGACAGTAGGTTCCTTTTGTAAAGTAGGCATCCACTAAAAAGGGATTTTTCGAAATTCAACCCCTAAGGGAGTTAAATAGGGGATGAAAGTTTGTATGGAAAACGTCACTCATCGGGTTCAAAATTTCACGCAAGCGAAGCTGCGGGCGAAAGCTAGTCCTTAATATATTGGATAATTCACATTTCAGAGTACGCGACGGTAGGGTACATGTCCAAAAGAATACAGATGAGAAAACAGCGATTCGTCGCGATACAAAAGATAATGTCGGAAAAGAAATTGCCGGCGGAATGCGCGCCACCGTGGGACGCGCACTCGCTGGGCAAGGGCGGCAGCCTCGGGCGCGGCGCGCACCCTCCGGGGCGACACTCGCTCAGCAGCGTGGGCGCGCCGCCGCCGCCGCCGCGCCACCACGGCACCGTGGACCGCTGCGGCCGCCACCTGCAGGAGGTGCGCTACAAGGTGCGCGACCCCAAGGCGCACTCCAAGGGCGGCACGCTCGAGAGCTCCATCGAGGACGCCCCCGCGCCGCCGCTGCACGGCCTGCACCCCACCAAGGTACTTGTCGCTTCTTTCTAAATTAATCACAATGAGCATACATGTTTTAATTTGTTTACGGATCTGAGAGTGAAAAAATGATTTCATCCCTTATGCTCTGAAAGTGTTGTTTACCTCAAAAGCTGTATTTTCTTCCCTTACATATGCATTTAGAGCACTTTAAAATTAATGAAAATAACAACAAAAAATGATTAAGGTACTCTTCAAAAATAACGCTTTCCATTACAAAATGAAATGTTCGCTCTTATAATAAATCAAAAACCACTTGTTTATGAACGCACCCATTAAACGAATCGTGGAACGAGATCGGTGAATCCTTCTATTATTTTTATAGTTAATGTAGTATAATAAATTTATTTAGTATAAAATTCCCCAAAGAGTACCTATAGAAACGCTTCTTTATTATTCTTGTTTTTTTTATATCCTCAGTTTTCCGTTTGTTTAATTATTATTAGGTAAATGTTGTTTGAATACTCCCGAACAAGTTTTATTAAATAAAAATGTCTACAGCGGGCTACTCACACACCTGCCGCAGGGACAATCTAGAGCGCACGGCGGTCGAGGCAAAATCGGAATTGTCTCTACACACATTGAAATTGCCCCTGCTTGCCTATACACATCACAAATAAGGAGGCAATTAAGGGTCATCCCCACTTTTACACCCTAGATTGCCCCTGCAACAAACGTGGATCAAGCATAACTAGTTTTTTTAGTTTCATACTCAATCATAAAAGTCAATCATAGGTCAAACTTAAAATCTTAAGTGGACTCTCATGACAGTGCTGCTTACCACGACAACAAGAAAAAATATAATTATGGTGAGTTCACACCGAACGAAGTATTGAATTTTAGTTCCTAATTTTACCGCCTGCTAAGATATACTGGGCGCAATGTAGTGATTAATTATTCTATAGAAGTATTAAGTATGTATTCAATACTCATAGAAGTAATACGTACTTGTATGTACCTACTACGTGTTCTTAAAAAGTTCTTGAATTATTCTCTTTGACAAGGTTTAGGTGAATGTATGCGAACAGTAGGAATGCCATTTTTTTTTTTTTAGATATTTCTGTTCATGCTTTTATACGTTTATACGTAATTTTATAATTTGGCGATACCTATTGAGTATTGCATTGCATTTTTGTGTGTGTTTATTTATCTGATAAAACTGATCTGATTTTACTGTAATTTTGTTAACCATGACCATGATACATACAATCAACTTTAATTTTGTTCAAACAATTTTCGTTAAAATGACGGATTCCCATTGCTTACCTATGTATTACGAATTATTATATAGGTAATGTAAAATGGTTTCAGGACTACGGAAAGTTCCTGGGCATGACGCCGTCGGACATCGACAAGTACTCGCGCATCGTGTTCCCGGTGTGCTTCGTGTGCTTCAACCTGATGTACTGGATCGTGTACTTGCACGTGTCCGACGTGGTCGCCGACGACCTCGTGCTGCTCGAAGAGAACAAGTGAACGTCGCCGCTCAACACCCTCGCCCCCCGCCCCTCCCCCACCCCCGCCCCCAGCACCCCGCACCGCCCCTCACACACCCCTCACACCACAGTCCTCTGCAGCGCACCTCTAGACTCGTGTACATAAACTCATGTAATATAATATCGATTAGCAAAACGCTAGTGTCACGACCCCTTGTAGACTTAACCGAAGGTCTGATATCGTATTATAGATAGGAAATCGAAGGACTTGTACAGTTTGTAAATACGAAGTATATTTTATGTGCCGGTGCCGACGCGCCCCCCTCCCCCCTACCCCTCCCACTTTACGTAGTATCCGTCTCGTAACGTAGGTACACAAGCTACGTTTACGTGAACTTCACAACTATTAGTTAATCACAGTACACTTTCGTATTAGCAATAAATAGCACGCGCTCAAACTAACTATATCTAAAATAAATATTTACTAAATATCTTAAGCTGTATAACATTATGCCAAAACTCGAAATAGACCTATTAAAAAAATCTAATACTGAAACAATAATGTTCAGTAATATTGTTTTAGCTAGGCTATACACACATCACTTGTTATTTACATGTTATTTAGCTTAACTTTAACATAACAACTGTTACTTCTGACTCACGGAGTCTGTAATATTATGTTGTAGGTAAGCCTATCTGCAAGCCTATTTTGTTGAATATCTTATTATAAGCTATGCTCTTCCAAAACCGAAGCTGGTAATATTTTTTTACCATGGATATGAAAATGAAACGCAAATCAAAACCGATCCTATAATAAAGCGCAATGCACACCAAAGAACAAACCGGGTGGCACCGACGGCTCTACGGCAACCGTGGCTAGTCAAACAACGTATTCAATACTTATACAAGACTAGCCTCGTGTAGCATGCAGGCTGTCTGCGTCACCCAGCAGCCACCAGCCAGCACCGAGCTCGCCGCGCGCCGGCAGCGGTACCGGCGACTATCGTAACGTACTCAGAACATGATCAATTTAATATTAAGTTGATAATGTCATAGATTTATTAACTAGAACGAAACTGTTAAGTAATGTAAAGTAATAAATACTATTATTAGGTAAGCACGGTAAGGCACACGAGACTATTTTGCATACACATGCAATACGTTTGTCTTGTAATAAAGACTCAAACATCATTTTCATTGTTTTATTTCAAGCAAAAATTGCAACCAACAACGCAATAGCGGTACCGCGTACCGAAAGGCGCAGCGTGGGTACCTATCCCTCCCACAAGGTGCACCGATCACTTGGTGAAGGTCGCGGGAATCCGCTGGATGTGAGAAGCACGCGACCGCTCGATGTTGCGATGCTTGGGGGAGCCCTGAATGATGATGAACAACGCAATGGGGTAGGCAATAAGTCAAAGTCAAAGCATTTATTTCAATTCGACCATTTACAGGAACTTTTGAACTGTCAAGAGCGGAACTGTTTATGAAAACCTAAACATAGTCGCACTATCTACGACAGCACGAATGGCGCAACGACTAAGCGATTGCCTACTGCACTATAGGTCGCAGGTTTGATTAACGCTTGGAACAAATATTTGAATGGCATAAAGATGGTTGTTCCGGGTCTAGATATTTCTGAACGAGACTTTCTTGATCTGGCACACGAAGTTGTCTACATGTGGAATGTTGATTTAGCACTTATCGTGCTGTTTGTTACAGCCAATTATCAAATAACCAACAACCACGACCAACTTCTGAAGAGGGTCTCGTAAGGCAGCTGGATCAAGAGCTTGATCCAACCCAAAAAAATAAGGTTAGGCGGAGCGCGTAGGTACAGCTAATGAGTAACGCCCACTAAATACCAAACCAAAAACTACTAAAATATAAGGGTTAATATACAAACAAACGTATATTTACTGTTCTTACTATGTCAGGTTTAATTATTCTTGTAATTAGATTCGACGGATGCCGAAATGAAATATATTTTTCGGACTTGGCAATCACGCAGCATAAGTAGGTATATGTACTTGTTTACCGTGGTACAGATTTGTTTATAAATTAACAAGGTATCTTGCATCATAGTAATCCTCATGCTGCGTGATGAAGTCCGAAAAATACCTTTAGGTATAAATGAAATGCCTGACTTGGTTCTACATTAGATCTCAGAACTTTTCACGACAAAAGAGTCGCGAGACGATATTTTTTACATGAATGTTTTTGATGGGATCTCATTTCTTTTTGTAGGTGGTTTCATTTCTTGCAGAATGGCTACCGATTTCCATAAAGCCCACTCTCTATCTTTCTCCTTTGCAGTGTAACAAAACCGAAGCAACTTCAATTTTTCTACTAACACCATCAAGTTACGTTTTAGTAAAAATAATTGAAACATGCAGATATTAATACCAGATATTAATTTTCAAAAATCGGTCAATTACGAGTGAAACATCGTAAAATAACAATATCATCTACATATTATGCTACATAAGCATAATAAGTGGTATCGGATGGTATTGGAAATAGTTCTGATGGAATTGAAATAAGCAACATGTTTGCCTCTCACTTCGCGTCTATCTACAAAACCAACAATAGTAATGTTATATCTGATGGCCCGTCAGTTGCACAGAGTCCTAAATGGGGCACATCGAATTGTTTTACATCTTTAGTCATATAACCAAGTGAGCTTATTTGTAAACTTAAAACGTTGGATAAAACAAAGGGCGCAGGTCCAGATAGTATTCCACCTTACTTTATTGCTTCGTGTGCCTCAAGCCTTGGCACTCCGCTGTGCAAAATATACAATAAGTCACTCACCACCGGATACTTTCCAACACTATGGAAAACGGCTAGAGTAGTACCTGCTCATAAGTCAGGGGACAAAAGTCTAATTCGTAATTATCGCCCTATATCGATTTTATCCAGTATCGCTAAAATATTTGAATCCATGGTGTATCCATACATTGAAGCTCACTTTAAGCAATTTTTAACTGAACACCAGCATGGTTTCGTGCGATCTCGATCCACGTGCACAAATCTAACCATTTTTGTGGAAACTCTGTCAGAGGCCTTGGATAATCATAGTCAAGCTGATGTACCTAGTCTACGCAGACTTTAGCAAGGTTTTTGACATGGCTTCTCTCACGTAATTCTTCTGCGTAAGATGTCCGTTTATGGTTATTCTGGGGCGGTTCTCAGTTGGGTCGGGTCTTATCTTGGCGGTCGTAGCTTTCATGTTGTGCTGAATGGTTTTAGCTCTACCTATCTCTTCCAGCCCACCTAAATGGGTCCAGGGGCGACGGACTTGGGGAAGTCTGTCGCCCCCCACGCATCAGGACCCGAGGCGGCGGCGCGAAGTTTACCAAGCTCCTCCGAGGCGGCTTGTGCACTGGCTGGATGCCCGCCCTGGGACCTGGAGGCGAAAACCCTTGCGTCACTTCACAGGGGCGCGAGGAGGCGCGGACGCGGGGCGAAAGACTGGTGCAGCGACAGATCACGCTGCGTCGGTCAGAGCTCCGTCAGGTCTTAGTGGCGGAATGGCGGGACAGGCTTTCACGCCCTACCGCCGGCCTCGTCACCATTGAGGCGATCCGGCCGGTGCTCGATCTCTGGCTCGGGAGGAGGCACGGCTCCCTGACGTTTCGGGCGACGCAGGTGCTCTCGGGGCACGGTTGCTTCGGGAAGTACCTGTGTCGCATTGGCAGGGAGCCGGACGCCCGGTGTCATCACTGCGTCCATTGTGGAGAGGACACGGCGCGGCACACGCTGGCAGAATGTACTGCATGGGAGGAGCCGCGCCAAGCCCTTGTTTCTGAGGTGGGGAGCGACCTGTCGCTGCCGGCCGTGTTTCGTTCTATGTCCGGCAGTGCAGAGTCCTGGGACGCGGCGATGTCCTTCTGCGAAAGTGTCATCTCGCAGAAGGAGACTGCGGAAAGGGAGAGGGAGAGTGCAAGAACTCTTCCAGCCCGCAGAAGGCGCACCGGGCGTCGGCGGAGGGCGGATAACGCCCTCTTCCAACCCCCGTAAACGGGTCCAGGGGCGGCGGACTTGGGGACGTCCACCTCCCCCATCCAAATGGACCAGAGGCGCGTAGTGTTCCACGCGCGCCTCCTAGATGACACAGGGGGAGTCTCACTCCCCCCCGCGATTGAGGTCTGCAAATGCGGGCCGGCACTAGTTGGGGGCTGCGGACGAATGTACTGCTCCCGCGGCCCCCGGCCTAAGTGTGAGATGGAACACCGGGGTGGTTTTAGTCAGTAAGAGTCTGACAGACCCCTCCGCCCACCCGAGGGCGGAGGAAATCCATGAGGATTACCACCCCGAAAAAAAAAAAAAAAGGTCGCGCTCAGGGGCTGCAGTCTCGACATGTATCGCTATCACTTAACGACCGAAATCGGCAGTAAAGTGTATCGAGTCAGTTAAACTATAGATAGGTGATTGTGTCCTCGAGTTAGAATTATTGAAGTATTCGAATGCTCGCAAATCGAGTAAAGATTTCGAGTATTCATAGTAGGTACGCGAATACTGAACCGAGTACTTAAATCGCGACCTTATGTTGTTACCCATAAAGTCAATTCGTCGGGACCTCTCTCTTCCGAAAAATGCAGGTTGTTGTTGTGTGCGGAGTGAGCTCCACCAGATCCTAGTGGCCGAGTGGAAAGAACGACTTGCGCAACCCAGCGCAGGGCACGCCGCAATAGCGGCGGTAAGACCCGTTGTGGAGAAGTGGCTGGAGAGGCGGCATGGCGCCCTCAGCTTCCGGCTGACGCAGGTGCTCTCAGGACATGGATGTTTCGGGAAGTACTTGTGTCGTATAGGCCGGGAGCAGACGCCCGGATGTCACCACTGCGTCGACTGCCCTGAGGACACGGCGCTTCACACGCTGCAAAGGTGCCCTGCGTGGGCGACGCAGCGCCGTGAACTGGCCGCGGCAGTCGGTGGTGACCTCTCGCTTCCGGCCGTGGTTCTGTCCATGGTCGGGAGCGAGAGTGCGTGGGAAGCCGTCGCCTCCTTTTGCGGGGTGGTGATGGCGACCAAGGAGGGAGCGGAGAGGGAGAGAGAGGCGGCAGCCACTCTCCCTTCCCGCGCCAGGCGCACCGGGCGCCGCCGGAGGGCGCGCGACAATCTCCGGCCACCCTAGTGTGTGGCCTGCGGGCGACGGGTAGGGAGACCCGTCGCCCGACCAGTAACAGGCCCGAGAATGCGGCGCGCATGTGTTCCGTGCGCGCCTCTCAGGAGGACGTGGGGCAAGGCCCCACAGAAGGAGAGGTCCGCTAGAGGCTGGCGGACCGAGGCCTGCCAGGGTTGCGGTGCATTCAGCTGCGAATCCCGCGACCCCGGCCAAGGGTCAGGAGAAGGAACACCGTGGGTTTTTAGCCGGTAAGAGTCCGGCATAACCCTTCGCCTTCCCCAGGCGAAGGGTATCCATGAGGATTTTCCCACGAAAAAAAAAAAAAAAAAAGGTTGTTGTTGTGTACCTGTTTGTTTTTGTTGTGATCGCGAGAGTTTGATTTTCAAGTTGCGTTTTAAGAATAAATGCCCATAGTAATAAATGATAGTCATGAAGAGAGCTTTCTAACGACATAAGTCTTGTTGTTATTGCGGGGGGGGGGGGACATTTTGATCGTCCTCCTTTGCTTTTTTAGATACTTAGTTAATTGAATTGATTTAATTTTGGCCCCTAGAAAACAAAAAGAGATTTTTTTTATGATTAAACAGTATATCAGACAGTAAGTATATGATTTCTAATTTTTTTTTTTTTATTGCCTGATCATTATAACTGATTTGTATTTTATGACACATATTTTGTATTTTTGCTTGTATTTTTGGAAGTGAGAAACATTAGAGTAGTCGAATTCTAGGAAGTACTTGAGTACCTGACGCAGTAATCGAATCTAGATTCGAGTCAGTGACTCGAGTTTTGAATCGATTCTCTTTTTAACGAGTACTAATTTATTCAAATACCATAAATGGCCAACTCGGCACATCACTATTTAAGTCATAATGACAATTTTTTAATTGATTTTTGTCGGAAACGTAGCGAATTCAACTGTCAAGTTTACGATTTAACGTCATTTTAGCGAATAACTTTGCGAGCAAATTGGAAAGCCCGCAAAGTATTCATTACGATCGATAAGTTGTGCAAGAGATTTTTTATTTGAAAATATACGTTTATCTGCTTATAAGGTATTGTAGTTGTAGCAGTAGTCTCAGGCTTTATTGGGTATCAAAGGAGATGTTTAACAAGCTCGTAAATAAAAAATAAAATAAAGAAATAACGTTTATTAGCAACCAAAATGAACTACGACCATCTCTTCAACGATTTTCCACGAAATCACAAGCCAGTGCCTCTGTTATTTTATTTTATTGAGCCGTTTCAAATATTGTTCAGCTCTGCAGCAACTTCCTTCCACGCCAACTCAAAATTCACCTTTCCTTGATGAACGGTAAATCATCTTCTGGCTAAAAACGGCCGAGCATCTTATTTAGCCAGTAACGCTTCTATATGGTTACTTGAAGGACGTGTTGTACGTCTACGTCTAAAACATGAATACAAACGTAAACATTATTAAGGTACAAAGTGTTCAACAAACGAAATTATAGGGCGCTTTAATTAAAAGACGGTTGGTGTCGGACTGCAACCGTGCCGCAGCCAATGACATTTTTTTTGTATATAATATCATTTGCCGCTGCGGTGCGGATGTTGTGCAGCGGACGGGTGGTTGTGTTTTTTTATACAGTTGACGAGGCGAGAGAGCAGTGCGTAGTCCGTACTGCCGCCGTGCGTGCACGGTACAGACAACACAAGCCGCCCGACCGCACCACTGCACCGCACGACTGCACCGCACGACTGCAGTCCGACACCAACAGTTTAAATTTAAAGCGCCCTTAGACTACAATAGGTGTTGCATTGCAGGAACCTACTTACTTTCTTACATTCTACGACAACGCACCCGTGTGCTGCCGTGAGTCGGAGTGACTATCACCCATTGTCTGTTTTGTCTAATAACTAACTAAACTATAACAATTTTCAATAATTAAAATTCACAAAAAAGAGCACATGACACTTAACAAATAACAACAAAGTGACAATTGACAAAATACTGTGACATTTGCTAGTGTTGCAAGGAAAGAAACTTTTATGTCCATTTATAAGGTATTTTGTACTTTAAATGATAAAGGAATATAATTTCAATGTAAAATAGGTGTTGCAATTATAGTTTTATGTAATTTATTTATATTTTTATATTTTTAAATATTTATTAGGATAAAATCATCTTTACCAATCTTCCTTAAAATTTTGAGAGATTTTTCAACAGGCATCATTGCCCTGTAAGAATACTGCACTATGAATATCGTTTTTCGGTAGATAACCGATCGCTATCTCATGTCGAGACTGCAGCCCCAGGTTAGGTTAGGTCGCGCTCAGGGGCAGCAGTCTCGACATGTATCGCTATCACTTATCGACCGAAATCGGTAGTTAAGTGATAGTGATGTATCGAGTCAGTTAAACTATAGATAGGTGATTGTGTCATCGAGTTATAGAATTGAAGTATTCGAATGCTCGCAACTCGAGTAAAGATTTCGAGTATTCATAGTAGGTACGCGAATACTGAACCGAGTACTTAAATCGCGACGTTATATTGTTGCCGGGACCCCTCTCTTCCAAAAAATGCAGGTTGTTGTTGTGTACCTGTTTGTTTTTCTTGTGATCGCGAGAGTTTGATTGTCAAGTTGCGTTTTAAGAATTATTGGTGCTTACTAATCCGAAAGGGTGTTAAAGTACACATAATAATGAACAACTTTTGTTCTACCAATTTCCCTAAAAGTAAATACTTTAAGAGAAATAGCTGTTCAAAAATTTCACAAAAATACACTAAAATATATCTATCCTCAATGTTATATGAAACATTTTAAGTCATATTTGGGGTCACCAAATAGAAGCTCCTTTTTCTGATTTCGCAACTGAAGCAGGAATGTTGAATTTTTGAAAAAACTAAAATAAAAATTCATTTCCATGCAAAATGATCGAATTTTGAAATTTTGACACTTGCTTTAAAACCGTCATTAGTGATACTTTAAGTGGCTTGCGGATTAGTACCCCCTTTCCAACTAACCTTGTATATTAACATTAAAGTGACATTCGTTTCGAAGCGATTGATCTGTTAAGTGTTGGACAGTGGTAATAAGTATCGTAAAGTTTTTTAAATAGTTAATTGAATTGATTTAATTTTGGCCCCTAGAAATCAAAAAGAGAATTTGTTTATGATTAAACAGTTTACCAGACAGTAAGAATATGATTTCTAATAGTTAAAATGTTTACTTTTCTTTTTATTGACTTATCAATAAAAATGATTTGTATTTTATGACCCCTATTTTGTATTTTTGCTTGTATTTTGGAAGTGAGAAACATTAGAGTAGTCGAATCCTAGGTCTTAGGTTAGGTTAGGTCGCGCTCAGGTTAGGTTAGGTTAGGTCGCGCTCAGGTTAGGTTAGGTTAGGTCGCGCTCAGGTTAGGTTAGGTTAGGTCGCGCTCAGGTTAGGTTAGGTTAGGTCGCGCTCAGGTTAGGTTAGGTTAGGTCGCGCTCAGGTTAGGTTAGGTTAGGTCGCGCTCTACGAGGCGGCTTGCGTACTGGCCGGATCTCCGCCTTGGGACCTCGAGGCGTTAGTACTCGCGTCACTATATCGGTGGCGCGAGGAAGCGAGAACGCGGGGCGAGCGGCCGATGCAACGACAGTTGGAGCTGCGTCGGTCGCAGCTGCACGAGGCCCTGGTGGCGGAGTGGCGGGACAGGCTTTCACGCCCTACCGCCGGCCTCGCCACCGTCGGGGCAGTCCGGCCGGTGCTCGAGCGCTGGCTCGGGAGGAGGCACGGCTCCCTGTCGTTTCGGGCGACGCAGGTGCTCTCGGGGCACGGTTGCTTCGGGAAGTACCTGTGTCGCATAAACAGGGAGCCAGACGCCCGGTGTCACCACTGCGGCGATTGCCGGGAGGACACGGCGTGGCACACGCTGGCAGAGTGTGCCGCTTGGGAGGAGCCGCGCCGTGCCCTCATCTCAGGAGTAGGCGGTAACCTGTCGCTGTCGGCCGTGGTCGAGTCCATGGTCGACAGCGAGGAGTCCTGGGACGCGGTGGTGTCCTTCTGCGACGGGGTCATGTCGCAGAAGGAGGATGCGGAAAGGGTGAGGGAGATCACCTCCACTCACCCGGCCCGCAGCAGACGCACTGGGCGTCGGCGGAGGGCGGACAACGCCCTCTTCCAGCCCCCCTAAATGGGTTCAGGGGCGACGGACTTGGGGAAGTCTGTCGCCCCCCACTCATCAGGACCCGAGGCGGCGGCGCGAAGTGTTCCAAGAGCGCCCCTCTTAGACGGCGCGGGGGGAGTCTAACACCTCACTCCCCCCGCTAACCCGAGGAGGCCCGCTGCGGCGGGCCGGCACCAGCCGGGGGTTGCGGAAGTGTCGTAAGTTCCCGCGACCCTCGGCGCAGGTGTGAGATGGAACACCGGGGTGGTTTTAGTCAGTAAGAGTTTGACAGACCCCTCCGCCCACCCCAGGGCGGAGGACATCCATGAGGATTTCCACACCGAAAAAAAAAAAAAAAAAAAAAAAAGGTTAGGTCGCGCTCAGGTTAGGTTAGGTTAGGTCGCGCTCAGGTTAGGTTAGGTTAGGTCGCGCTCAGGTTAGGTTAGGTTAGGTCGCGCTCAGGTTAGGTTAGGTTAGGTCGCGCTCAGGTTAGGTTAGGTTAGGTCGCGCTCAGGTTAGGTTAGGTTAGGTCGCGCTCAGGTTAGGTTAGGTTAGGTCGCGCTCAGGTTAGGTTAGGTTAGGTCGCGCTCAGGTTAGGTTAGGTTAGGTCGCGCTCAGGTTAGGTTAGGTTAGGTCGCGCTCAGGTTAGGTTAGGTTAGGTCGCGCTCAGGTTAGGTTAGGTTAGGTCGCGCTCAGGTTAGGTTAGGTTAGGTCGCGCTCAGGTTAGGTTAGGTTAGGTCGCGCTCAGGTTAGGTTAGGTTAGGTCGCGCTCAGGTTAGGTTAGGTTAGGTCGCGCTCAGGTTAGGTTAGGTTAGGTCGCGCTCAGGTTAGGTTAGGTTAGGTCGCGCTCAGGTTAGGTTAGGTTAGGTCGCGCTCAGGTTAGGTTAGGTTAGGTCGCGCTCAGGTTAGGTTAGGTTAGGTCGCGCTCAGGTTAGGTTAGGTTAGGTCGCGCTCAGGTTAGGTTAGGTTAGGTCGCGCTCAGGTTAGGTTAGGTTAGGTCGCGCTCAGGTTAGGTTAGGTTAGGTCGCGCTCAGGTTAGGTTAGGTTAGGTCGCGCTCAGGTTAGGTTAGGTTAGGTCGCGCTCAGGTTAGGTTAGGTTAGGTCGCGCTCAGGTTAGGTTAGGTTAGGTCGCGCTCAGGTTAGGTTAGGTTAGGTCGCGCTCAGGTTAGGTTAGGTTAGGTCGCGCTCAGGTTAGGTTAGGTTAGGTCGCGCTCAGGTTAGGTTAGGTTAGGTCGCGCTCAGGTTAGGTTAGGTTAGGTCGCGCTCAGGTTAGGTTAGGTTAGGTCGCGCTCAGGTTAGGTTAGGTTAGGTCGCGCTCAGGTTAGGTTAGGTTAGGTCGCGCTCAGGTTAGGTTAGGTTAGGTCGCGCTCAGGTTAGGTTAGGTTAGGTCGCGCTCAGGTTAGGTTAGGTTAGGTCGCGCTCAGGTTAGGTTAGGTTAGGTCGCGCTCAGGTTAGGTTAGGTTAGGTCGCGCTCAGGTTAGGTTAGGTTAGGTCGCGCTCAGGTTAGGTTAGGTTAGGTCGCGCTCAGGTTAGGTTAGGTTAGGTCGCGCTCAGGTTAGGTTAGGTTAGGTCGCGCTCAGGTTAGGTTAGGTTAGGTCGCGCTCAGGTTAGGTTAGGTTAGGTCGCGCTCAGGTTAGGTTAGGTCGCGCTCAGGTTAGGTTAGGTTAGGTCGCGCTCAGGTTAGGTTAGGTTAGGTCGCGCTCAGGTTAGGTTAGGTTAGGTCGCGCTCAGGTTAGGTTAGGTTAGGTCGCGCTCAGGTTAGGTTAGGTTAGGTCGCGCTCAGGTTAGGTTAGGTTAGGTCGCGCTCAGGTTAGGTTAGGTTAGGTCGCGCTCAGGTTAGGTTAGGTTAGGTCGCGCTCAGGTTAGGTTAGGTTAGGTCGCGCTCAGGTTAGGTTAGGTTAGGTCGCGCTCAGGTTAGGTTAGGTTAGGTCGCGCTCAGGTTAGGTTAGGTTAGGTTAGGTTAGGTTAGGTTAGGTTAGGTTAGGTTAGGTTAGGTTAGGTTTTTTTTTTTTTTTTTTTTTTTTTTTTTTTTTTTTTTTTTTTTTTTAATCCTCTTGTACCTCCAACGTAATCGGAGTCTATGCTTGCTATATCCTTTCATTCCAGTTCTCGCTTTTATTCCTCTCGCACTTTCATTCTGCATACTTTATCTTTCTATCATTCGGTCGTCTTTCTTACTTAGGGGTGGGATGCCCCTTCTACTGCCTATGCTCACTAGCTATTTCTGTCTTTTTTATTTTATCTTTATTATAAACAGGGATACACAACAACAGGATACTTTTATTTACAGCAGTTTCCTTATTTTAATTTATATCTGTTTCTTAATTACTAGTACATATTTTTGTCGTTTTTTGTTTATCTTTATTATAAACAGGGATACACAACAACAGGTTATTTTTATTTTCAGCAATTTCCTTATTTTAATTTATATCTATTTCTTAATTACTAGTACATATTTTTGTCATTTTTTGTTTTTTACAGGAATCTTATGTCTAAGCTATTCTAATTGTTACGACTATGCTTATCACTATTTTACATCAACTTATTTAGGTTACAATATTGCTACTTTATTTATTTTAGACACGTTTATTGATGCTTGTCAACAATATGCTATATGATACTGCGCAAACATTCTTTTCATTAGCTTTTGTTTCTTTTTATTACTATTTTACATATTTTTACACAATATTCTAAAAACACATCTCTTTTTATGCTCGACATTAGACTCGGTGTATTTCTGGCATTTATGGAGGCATCTAACAAGTGTTCGGCATTAAATCGCTCCCTTCCGAAGACCGGGCATTCAAATAGGATGTGCGGAACCGTTTCGGCCTCTGCAGGGTCACATATGCACGACGGGCTCCCCTTGCACTTGAAACGGTGCAGATACTCTGAGAACCCGCCGTGCCCCGTCATTATTTGCGTAACTATACTATTCATCTTGAATTTTCTGACAGCCCTAAACGCCGCCACCGCATCCGGGAAGAACAGTTTGGTGACTGAAGCAGTTTCCCCAACTTTGTATCGCCGGTTCCACTCGTCAAGCGATGCCGTTCGAATGCATCGCCTGACGTGCGAAACCGGGCACAGGTCGTAGTCTGGCTTTCGCTTGGATTTCTCAGCGGCCTCCTTTGCCAACGCGTCGGCCCTCTCATTCCCCTCCAAACCCGCATGAGCTTTAATCCAGAACAAGGTCAAGACCTTGCTCTGGTTGGATATTGTTCTAAGGTTTGCCCTTGTTTCTACTGCCAGGTGGTGATGCCGGTCATGGTTCGATATGGTTTGGAGGGCCGCCATGGAGTCGCTGAAAATTCCAAACGATTGCGCACTGTGCTTCAGGATTACCCTGGTCGCAACGCATATTGCCAGGAGTTCAGCCTGGTAAACCGTAGAGTACGGTGGTAGAGCGAGTTTGAGGGTCTTGGTTTCAACGTCACCAGTCCACATGGATAGTGCCGCTCCCACCCGACCCCCAATCTTGCTCCCATCTGTAAATACGCGTACGTCTATTCCCTTCTGGGCATCGAGTTGCTCTTGGTTTACCAGGCTGACGATCTCTAGTTCAGCGCGATCTGCAGGGTGTGGGGCATCCATCGCCGAGGCGGTTCGCTCGACCTCCCTGTCGCCAAGCGCTGGCTGAGGCACCCCCCTCCTGGCCTCATATAATGATGCCGCCTCACGGACTCGGAGGTCAAGGGGGAGTATCCCAGACAGCACCAGTGCTGAGTTCAGGGAGACCGTGCGATACGCCTTGCACATTTTTTGGGTGATTCCGCGCTGGACTGTCTCGAGCTGTTTCATTATGCACAACTTTTTGGCTGCCGGAGCCCAGACGCTCGCTGCATACAGTATTATCGGTTCCATAGTCGCCGTGTAAATAATTCGTATTACCTCCGGGTGTAGCCCCCAGCTGACCTTTGCGGCTCTACACAGTTGTTTGTAGATGGCAATTGCCTTTCTGCAGACAGTCGAGACATGCGTGTTAAAGGTCAACCTCTCGTCTAGCGTCACACCCAGAAGCTTCATTTCTTTTGAAGGAGCGATGTCGATCCCTCCCATGCTCAAGCGTGGTGTGTCGTACTTCAGCTTTCTAGTGACTACCATCGCAGTAGTTTTGTGCGGAGCGAACTTTAACTTGTTTGCGACACCCCACGCCAGAACATGGTCGAGAGCGGCATTGGCTCGCTCCTCCACCTCCTGCGCGGTCTCTCCGTCAAATACCATGACAACGTCATCCGCGAAAGCCTGAAGGTTAGGTTAGGTTAGGTTAGGTTAGGTTAGGTTAGGTTAGGTTAGGTTAGGTTTTTTTTTTTTTTTTTTTTTTTTTTTTTTTTTTTCTCTTGTACTTCCTCCCCCATAAGTGGAGCCTATTCTGTACTACATTCATACTAGTTCTCGCATTTATTCCTCTCGCACTTTCATTCAGCATACGGTATCTTTCTTGCATTCATCCTCATGTTTATCTCTTGGGTGGGATACCCAACTTTCAGCTGCTTGCTGACTAACCTGCTGGTTTTACTTTATTTATTTCGCAGTTGGGGTAATAATTCGGGAGGCGAAAAACATTTATTTGTAACGTTTACATAACACTGTAACATATCTCTATCCTTATGACTATTTTACATTTTCTATGGTATACAATTGTACTTATTCTATCTAATTTCTATTCTATAGCTACTTGGATTATTTTACACATTTTACTCAGCATCTTAACAGTCTAATTTTATAACAAGTACTCTTAAAACTATTTCACAGTTACTTTTATTGGGCAAATCACAAATGTTTACTTCTTATTGGCTATCGTTTACACATACATATTCTTAATTTCTTAGTTTTTAATGCTTATTATCTATTCTTACTTCTAGCCATTTTTCTTAGAGCTAATTTACATTTATTTATATAGGCTGTCAGATACATTCTGTCAGTATTTCGCTTACACATTATACAATTTTTTACACTTAAAGTTTCCAATGCTTAATATTAATATTCTACATAATATCACTTAAGCATTGTTTGCTTGTGCACTTTTGTTTCGCTTTATCACCTTTTCCGCTATTTTAACGCAATACTCCAAGAATTTGTCTCTTTTTTTGCCTACCATGATTTGTGAGATGTTATTGGCGTCAAGTTTTACGTCCAGAGCTTGTTCGGCCTCTAGTTTGTCCCTCGCGAACACGGGACACTCGAATAATATATGTGGCACCGTTTCGTCAGCTTCGGGGTCGCAACTGCACGATGGACTCTCCTTACACTTGAAACGGTACAAGTATGCGGAGAATCCACCGTGCCCCGTCATGATCTGAGTGATCGTATTAGTGATTTTTATCTTCCTAATAATCCTGTAGGCAGCCACCGCATCCGGGAAAAACAATTTGGTCCCTGAGGCAGTTGTACCGGAGCTGTATCTGCGGTTCCATTCGTCAAGCGATGCCATACGAATGCATCGCTTGACGTACGAAACCGGGCACAGGTCATAGTCGGGTTTCCGTTTGGAACCTTCAGCGGCCGCCTTGGCCAGTTCGTCGGCCCTCTCGTTTCCCTCCAAACCCGCGTGTGCCTTTATCCAAAACAAGGTAACAGCCTTGTTTTGGGTGGTGATGGATTTAATGTTGGCCCTTGTCTCCACCGCTAATGGGTGGTGTCTGTCATAATTTTGGATGGTTTGGAGGGCTGCCATGGAGTCGCTGAAGATTCCAAACGACTGCGCACTGTTTTTGATGATCTGCCTGGTCGCGACGCATATTGCCAGAAGCTCGGCCTGGTAAACAGTGGCGTAGTGTGGGAGAGCAAGTTTGAGGGCTTTGGTCTCAGCGTCGCCTCTCCACATGGAGAGCGCCGCACCTACTTTGCCCCCAATCTTGCTCCCGTCCGTGTAGATACGAACTTCATGTTCGTTCTGAGCATCAAGTTGCTCTTGGTTTACCAGGCTGATGAGTTCCAGCTCAGCGCGCTCCGCAGGGTGTGGGGCTTCCATTGCCGAGGCGGCCTGCTCGACGCTCCTATCGCCGAGTGCTGGCTGGGGCACCCCCCTCCTGGCCTCATACAAAGATGCTGCCTCTCGAACTCGGAGGTCGAGAGGTAGTATCCCAGCCAGCACCAACGCAGAGTTCAAGGAGACCGTCCGGTAAGCCTTACACAGTTTTTGTGCTATGCCGCGCTGTACTGCTCCCAACTGCCTCATGACACCCAGCTTCCCGACGGCTGGGGCCCATACGCTGGCCGCGTACAGGATCACTGGTTCGACGGTTGCCACATATATTATCCTGATGACCTCGGGGTGAAGCCCCCAGCTGGACTTCGCTGCTCTGGTCAGCTGTTTGTGGATTCCTATTGCCCGCCTGCACACGTTTGCGACGTGCGTGTTAAAGGTAAGCTTTTCGTCGATGGTGACACCCAGGATCTTGATCTCCTGGGACATGGCAATGTCGACCCCGCCCATGCTCAGGCGTGGGGTGTCGTACTTTAACTTTCTAGTGATGACCATTGCGTTGGTCTTTTGCGGAGCAAATTTCAACTTGTTTTGTACACCCCACGTCCGAACATGTTCGAGAGCGGCATTGGCACGTCCCTGGATCTCCATCGATGTGTCACCATCGAAGATCAGCACTACGTCGTCCGCAAAGGCCTGGCAATAGTCATCCCTAGCCTCCAGACTTTTCAAGAGCGGGTCCAGCAACAAATTCCACAAAATTGGTCCCCCTATCGAGCCCTGGACGCATCCCTTGCTTGTGCTCTTCGCGTATTCTTCGTCCGCGTACCTGACCCTCACTTGTCTATTTTGGAGATAGCTGTCGATGACCCTCCTCAAGCCCACTGGACAATTTTCCTCAGCCAGACGGACTCTTATGGCTGGCCACCAGGCACTGTCGAAAGCTCCCTCTATGTCCAGTGATATCATAACTACAATTTTCTTTTGTTCCAGCTTGCTGCGTATATACTGCATTAGGACATAGAGGGAGTCCTCCGTACTCCTCTGGGGCATGAACCCGTACTGACGAGTACTCATCCGTGGGATCAGGTGGAACTTGAGGCGGGCCACCAACATCTTCTCATAAATCTTACCTAAGATTGGTAAAAGGCCGATCGGTCTGTACGCCTTTGGGACGTTGTAGTTTTCCTTGCCCGGTTTTTTAAGGACGATGACTACTGCCTCCTTCCAGATTTCAGGGAAGTGGTGGCACCTCAGGCAACCGTTCATGAGAGCAAGGGCGACCTCGGGGGCACCCCCGATGGCGCGGCAACAAATATCGGCGGTGAAGCCGTCCGCTCCCGGAGCTTTTTTGGGATTAAAAGATTTGCACGACGCCATCAGTTCGGCCATTGTGAATGGTGGCTCGCATGGGTCACCATGCGATCCAACATTCACAACGTCAGCCCTTTCTCTCACGAGACGGTGGTGTGCGCTGTCACCTTCCGCTTGGTCTTCAGGATAGAAGGTGTTGGCCAATAGTTCGACTGAACCCTTCGTGTCCAGCACCATCCCATCCTTCACCAGCGGTTGGTCCTCACCCCTTCCCTTTGTCCTCCCTATCACACGGTAGATACCCTCCCAAACCCCTTCCCTATCCTGTTTGGCGCAGAAGGTCTTCCAACTCTCGATCATGTCTTTGGCTGCTTCTGTTTCATACTCAACTTTGTGTTTCAGGTAATCTTCGACGACCTTCGGTCTACGGACCGGTGCGGCGCATCTGATTCTGTTTTTCCTGGTAGAGACTCCCCGCTTCATCCTCTCGAGTTTCTCAGACCACCACGGCAAGGTAAGGACTTCTTTGGTCTTCCTCAAAGGCATCGATGAAGTGCATGCGTCTCTGACAGCTTGCGTGTATTTGTTTAAAATTTTGTTCATTTGCTCTACTGTACCTAAATTCTCTATTTCTATTTCGTTTATGTTTTGTTCTAGCATTAATTGGCTGAGTTTCTCACGAAACTCAGACCAATTCGCCTTTTTTGTATTGAAAATCCTTGTAGTTCTGTTTATTCTGATGCCTTTTGACCTCTTCAGTCCTATGTTAAATACAATGCCGTTGTGATCTGAGCTCGTGAGTCCCTCGTCGACTCTCCAGCCGTCTACCAGGTCCAACAGATCAGTAGAGCACGCCGTGATGTCCACGAAGCTGCTGTAGCGCCTTCCCCCTCTAATCGTATCGAAGGTCGGAATTTCCCCTGCGTTGAGTATGTTCAGATTCAGCTCATCGAGGACTTCAGACACTTCTTCGCCCCTACTGTCGATGGTCAGGCTTCCCCACCAGGTACTCTTTGCATTGACATCTCCTCCAATAATCAACATCCTGGGACCTACCACTTCCTCAACACGTTTGAGGTGCTCCAGGTACGGTCCCACTGGCTGGTCCGGTTCAAAGTACAGAGAGACGAGCGTGATCGTCCAGGCACTGGTCCTTATCCCCACCACGGTGATGTTGTTCGTGGTGAGTTCCGGGTACTGTGTGACCGTGAGGTCGTTATCGAAGACCGCTATTGCGGCCTTGACAGTCCCACTTCCGGAATCAGTGCTCTGGAAGATACGCACGCCCCTGCGGTCCCCGACAACCTTAGCCCCGCCGACGTATGGTTCTTGGAGGAGAGCAACGGCGACTCCGCGCTTCGCGGATTCTAACAGAAGCTCGTCTGTCGCCAACTTTTTCCGCTGGAGGTTGGCCTGAACCACCTTATAGGGGTTTGAGATACCGTGGGTGCCCTTAGCAATACGCTACCGTCGATCTGGCCACGTCATCCCATCTTCTCCGCACTGGGCAATCCACGCTGAAGGCGTTGTGCTGCGTGCCGTACTCTGCTTTCGCCCTTGTACAGTTGCGGCAGACGGGTGCTGCTCCTGAGAGCCAGTCTGCACACTCGGCCCTCATATGGGGACCGCCACAGTGGCTGCAAAGGTCCGCGGGCTCTTTACAGAGTCGCTTCCCATGCCCGAAGCCCAGACAGCGCGTACACTGGACCAGTGGGGACTGGTCCTCAACCCGGACGCGCTGCAGGTCTATGTGCACGGTCCCCAACTCTAGTGCCCGTCTCCAGATGGTGGGCGACACGCTGACGATGACGTGGCCGATGTGCGGGTTCCGCATCCTTCGCCGATAGCGGATCTCAACTCGGTTTTCCTCGCTGTCGAGGCCGTCAAAAACTCCCCTGTTCTGGTTCCTAAGTGCTCGAATGACGTCGTCGTCTGTGTTCACGACCAACACGTTCTTTAGGATCAGAAGAGGATCCTTGTTCTTGACTTCCTCGACAGCGAGGTCCACTCCTTCCTTCTGTAGCCGGCTCTTGACTTTGTTCCTTTCTTCTATTGTTTCAAAGCCCATAATCACTTTCCGGTCCTTGGCCTTGCGCACCTTCTCGACCTTGATCCAGCCGTCCTTTGCGTTCACGGCCTCCCTGATCCTGCCAAGGACCGCGTCTCCTGTTTCGTTTTCGTCCTTAGACGTAACCACCACGGAGTGCAAAGTACTGCGCCTTGGCAGTGGGATCACCGGTTTTGTTGCGGCCACACTCGCGTATGTCCCGCGCTCCAGGACCTCGTTCTGCTGGTCAATTTTAACTTTGAGCTCCTCGATCTTCTTCGTGTTTTCTGCCAGAACCTTTGTGTGTTCCTCCATCGCTGAGAGGATCTTTCCCGTGGCAGCTTGATCGAGTGCTGTCGTGTCCGTGACTGCAGGCTCTGGGTTTGTCACCACCGCCCCCTGCCTCTCCCCCGCCGGGAGCCTCCTTTTAACCGCCTTTAGCTCTGTTTCCGCCTCCTTAACCAGTTGATACAGCCTATCTGTGGCTTCAACGATCGCCGTCTTAATCTCCGTTTTAGTGTTCCGCGAGTTGCTGAGGTGAAGCTTTGCCTTTGTCAGGCAAGCCTTCGCCTCAGCAGTTCGGTCGACGAAGGTGGCTTTTGGCGGAGAGTCTATTAATTTGCCCTCCTGCATCAGTGCGGGCTTTGTCTTGGTTTTGGCAGGACCGGCCTGCGACGTCATTTTTGATGTAGAGGGGGCAGGGATGGGGATGGGGGTGGGGGAGGGGGAAGTTCTCGTCGCTTCCCAATCGGTAATACTCCGCCTGACACTTGGGGGCACTGCCCCTGGTCTCAACGGAGATTTCTCGGCGTCAGGTTTCTTCATCGGAGTCCTATGACCGAACATTGTCGGAAGTATGCGTCAGTAGTTAAAATTAAAATTAAAAGCGTCAAAAGGGACGATAAAGTAAAATAAAATATTATTATAAAGCGAAAATGTTCGGCAAAAGTGCACAAGCGTCTTTATCTTAAAAACTATGGTAGGACTTCAAAAGAAGTCTCTATCGGGTCTTATTCTAGGTTGCACTGTTCTGTGCCGTAAGAAGGTCTCTGCCTGGACCTTATGGTCGGTTTTAAAAAGTCAAAAAACCTATTTTTGGACTTATTGTCGGAGTGGCTCTATGTAGAGTCCCTTCGACACTATCTGTAGATAGAGCTCGCCGAGCCAGACTCAACAATACCAAACACGAGGTACCTAGCCCTAGGGGTTCCGGAGCAAACGCAGTCCAAAGATTCTGGTTCCGATCCAAGATGGCGGCCAGAACTCGGTTAAAGCTAGATTACTCCGCAACCACCGGACCGAATATCCCCGTGCCTGGGCTTATCTTGACGAGCTCGACGAGATCTATATACCGGCAGACTTTTCAGGCTGAAAAATCCTTGTCTCCTGAAAATTCCTGAAAACAGGTCAACTCAAAGGACAAGCACCCCACAATGCCAACGGAACCAATCCCGTTGCTCTGCGACCCCCCTTTGCGGAGATATAGCTGTTCAAACTTTTTCAAGATGGCGACGCAGCTGTCAAAGTCAAACTTTAACGGTCGATATCTCCGCTTCAGACGGTCGCAGAACACCAGAGTTTGGGCTCTCCCAGCTCAGCCTGAGCTTCGCTGTGCGCCGAAACCACTTTCAGGACCCCAAAAATTTGCAAGCTTCGAACCGCCTGAAAACACGGGGCAAAGAAGACTAGGAGCCCCCGAGTACAATGCCGAAAACCGCGACTTCCCACGGCTCCCGGTTCCAGAGTAATCGCGGTTCGAAGATTAACAAAATGGCCGCGGAGCTGTCAAAAGCTAGATTAAAGTGCTTGTATCTCCGGAACCCCTCGTCGGAGAAAGTCCGGGTTTTGGATATACAGCTCGGCGTCACTCTGGGTATCTCCCGAAAATGGTTTCAGCAGCAAAAAATTTTTTCAGCCTGAAAATCCTGAAAACTATCTAGTGCTAAAAAGTGCACAGCGCTACAATTAGTAGCGAAAATCCCCAGTCTTTAAGCCCAGCGGCTCCTGAGATATATCTAGTTGAAGTTTAAAACCTGAAAAACCTAAATGTTAAAAAATCGAAAAACTTACAAATTTAGAGATATTTAACCCGTGTTTCGGCTTAAATGGGTCACAATGGACTTATTGGACCCGGTCCCGAAGTCAAAAATAATTAATTACTATTAAATTTTAAATAAAGAGCAAAATTAATTAGAAAATTGATATCTCAGGATCCACTGGACCGAAAAATCTGAGAAAAATACCAAATTTAGGTTAAATGTAGCGCTATATGAGGAAGTAAAAAGCGCTACTAATTACCTATGTCACAGAGGAAAAAATTTTGAAAAAGTGAATTTTGTATTAAAAACCTTCTGTCTTAAAAACTACTTTACTTAAAAATCTAAAACTTAAAGTCTCTATTCAGTCGGTTAGCGCGCACAGGACTGCAGTTGAAGATTTCAAAATTTTGAACTCCCTGAGGAGTTATAGAGGTCGAAAATTTCAACTTTCAAATGAGTACAGTTAAAAAACTGTAAGTCGTAAAATTATGGTACTTGCGGCGTTAGTTCCCTCCTAGCAGCGGCTTGAGTGCTGCAAATTTTCAGGTTGCTGCTATGCCGATTTCTGTTTTTTCGCAGCACGTGGATTTTGTTTTTCTGGTGATTTCTCGCGATTGGTGCGCCGGAAAAATCCGGGGCTGCACTTGTTGCGCAGGGGCGCCTGAGGCGCTCCCAACGGCGTGTCAAAAAGTGTGTGTCGTCGCGACCAAACGCGAGATTTTCCACTTTGAAGGTTTTTTAACCTCAAAATTTGCACTGTTTTCACTTTAACTTTTTCAGTAGCACTTTGCGGCTAAAACAAAAAGCACAGCCGAATGCACCGCGCAAATGCGCAACTTTTGATATATCACTTGTTTGGATCGGACAAGAAAAACCACTTCATTTGAATTTTTAATCGCGGAGCGAGTTAAAAACGTGGCGCTCTGAGTGCCGGGTGGAACGTGACTGGGTTAGGTTAGGTTAGGTTAGGTTAGGTTAGGTTGGGGTGGGGTGCGTGGTCAGAAACCTCCTCGTGTGCCCGGTGGCTGCTGGTCCCTTATGGATACGTCCGGGGGGAACAGCAGTTGCTCGGGCCGGTGCACCCTGGGCACGGGCAATAGCTTCTGAGCTCCCGGAGGCTATTGTCTGTGGCGAATTCTGACCATGGGGGGGTGGCCAGTTGGCCATGGGAGGGAGGGCTCTTCCCCGCCCTCTCATCTAGGAGAGGGCATGGTGGAACGAGCCTTGTAGGGGCGACGGGTTTGTCAGCTGGCAATAGCCGGCTGACGAACCCGTGCTGCGGAGGACGCGGCGCGGCACACCCTTGGGTATTGACGGCTCAGTCTGGGCCGCGCCGCGGTCTGATTGCGGGGATCGGCCGGGACCTCTCGCTTCCCGGCGTGTTGCGTTCCGTTCCCCAGGGCGGAGCGCGCCGCGCTGGGAGGCGAGGGATCTTGGGCTGCGGTCGCCTCCTTTTGCGAGGACGTAATCGCAAAGGGAGGCGGCGGAGCGCGCGCGGGAGGATGCCCTCTCGTTGCGCCTCTGTGGGCGAGGAGGAGGTCGGAGCGGATATGCCGGCTTTCCCTCCTCGTGGTGGTGATGGGCGGGCGACAGGCGCGGGGGGGGCGCCTCCGCCCGCGTTGCACTCCACACCACCTGCGGGACATTCGTGCGGGGCCCGCCGCGGTGAAGGCGGGCGATCGTCGGAGGGGTACTGGAGGTAAAGGCTATGCCGGTTTCCCAGTGCCCTTCCACTCAGACGATGCGGGAATGCCGCTGGGTTGTTTTAGTGGGTATACCGGGCTAGCCCGGGGAGTCCCACATAGCCCCCCATTCCCCCAAATGGGCGTGGTATGCGTAATTGCATTTTTTCCCAGCGCAAAAAAAAAAAAAAAAAAAAAAAAAAAAAAAAAAGGTTAGGTTAGGTTAGGTTAGGTTGGGGTGCGTGGTCAGAAACCTCCTCGTGTGCCCGGTGGCTGCTGGTCCCTTATGGATACGTCCGGGGGGAACAGCAGTTGCTCGGGCCGGTGCACCCTGGGCACGGGCAATAGCTTCTGAGCTCCCGGAGGCTATTGTCTGTGGCGAATTCTGACCATGGGGGGGGTGGCCAGTTGGCCATGGGAGGGAGGGCTCTTCCCCGCCCTCTCATCTAGGAGAGGGCATGGTGGAACGAGCCTTGTAGGGGCGACGGGTTTGTCAGCTGGCAATAGCCGGCTGACGAACCCGTGCTGCGGAGGACGCGGCGCGGCACACCCTTGGGTATTGACGGCTCAGTCTGGGCCGCGCCGCGGTCTGATTGCGGGGATCGGCCGGGACCTCTCGCTTCCCGGCGTGTTGCGTTCCGTTCCCCAGACGGAGCGCGCCGCGCTGGGAGGCGAGGGATCTTGGGCTGCGGTCGCCTCCTTTTGCGAGGACGTAATCGCAAAGGGAGGCGGCGGAGCGCGCGCGGGAGGATGCCCTCTCGCTGCGCCTCTGTGGGCGAGGAGGAGGTCGGAGCGGAAACCGGCTTTCCCTCCTCGTGGTGGTGTGGGCGGGCGGCAGGCGCGGGGGGGGCGCCTCCGCCCGCGTTGCACTCCACACCACCTGCGGGACATTCGTGCGGGGCCCGCCGCGGTGAAGGCGGGCGATCGTCGGAGGGGTACTGGAGGTAAAGGCTATGCCGGTTTCCCAGTGCCCTTCCACTCAGACGATGCGGGAATGCCGCTGGGTTGTTTTAGTGGGTATACCGGGCTTGCCCGGGGAGTCCCACATAGCCCCCCATTCCCCCAAATGGGCGTGGTATGCGTAATTGCATTTTTTCCCAGCGCAAAAAAAAAAAAAAAAAAAAAAAAAAAAAAAAAAAAAAAAAAAAAAAAAAAAAAAAAAGGTTAGGTTAGGTTAGGTTAGGTTAGGTTGGGGTGGGGTGCGTGGTCAGAAACCTCCTCGTGTGCCCGGTGGCTGCTGGTCCCTTATGGATACGTCCGGGGGGAACAGCAGTTGCTCGGGCCGGTGCACCCTGGGCACGGGCAATAGCTTCTGAGTTCCCGGAGGCTATTGTCTGTGGCGAATTCTGACCATGGGGGGGGTGGCCAGTTGGCCATGGGAGGGAGGGCTCTTCCCCGCCCTCTCATCTAGGAGAGGGCATGGTGGAACGAGCCTTGTAGGGGCGACGGGTTTGTCAGCTGGCAATAGCCGGCTGACGAACCCGTGCTGCGGAGGACGCGGCGCGGCACACCCTTGGGTATTGACGGCTCAGTCTGGGCCGCGCCGCGGTCTGATTGCGGGGATCGGCCGGGACCTCTCGCTTCCCGGCGTGTTGCGTTCCGTTCCCTATCACGGAGCGCGCCGCGCTGGGAGGCGAGGGATCTTGGGCTGCGGTCGCCTCCTTTTGCGAGAACGTAATCGCAAAGGGAGGCGGCGGAGCGCGCGCGGGAGGATGGCCCTCTCGCTGCGCCTCTGTGGGCGAGGAGGAGGTCGGAGCGGAAACCGGCTTTCCCTCCTCGTGGTGGTGTGGGCGGGTGGCAGGCGCGGGGGGGGCGCCTCCGCCCGCGTTGCACTCCACACCACCTCTGCGGGTCATTCCGAGCCTCCCCCGATGGGGAGGACGTGCTAGGCCCGCCGCGGTTAAGGCGGGCGATCGTCGGAGGGGTACTGGAGGTAAAGGCTATGCCGGTTTCCCAGTGCCCTTCCACTCAGACGATGCGGGAATGCCGCTGGGTTGTTTTAGTGGGTATACCGGGCTAGCCCGGGGAGTCCCACATAGCCCCCCATTCCCCCAAATGGGCGTGGTATGCGTAATTGCATTTTTTCCCAGCGCAAAAAAAAAAAAAAAAAAAAAAAAAAAAAAAAAGGTTAGGTTGGGGTGCGTGGTCAGAAACCTCCTCGTGTGCCCGGTGGCTGCTGGTCCCTTATGGATACGTCCGGGGGGAACAGCAGTTGCTCGGGCCGGTGCACCCTGGGCACGGGCAATAGCTTCTGAGCTCCCGGAGGCTATTGTCTGTGGCGAATTCTGACCATGGGGGGGTGGCCAGTTGGCCATGGGAGGGAGGGCTCTTCCCCGCCCTCTCATCTAGGAGAGGGCATGGTGGAACGAGCCTTGTAGGGGCGACGGGTTTGTCAGCTGGCAATAGCCGGCTGACGAACCCGTGCTGCGGAGGACGCGGCGCGGCACACCCTTGGGTACTGACGGCTCAGTCTGGGCCGCGCCGCGGTCTGATTGCGGAGATCGGCCGGGGCCTCTCGCTTCCCGGCGTGTTGCATTCCGTTCCCTATCACGGAGCGCGCCACGCTGGGAGGCGAGGGATCTTGGGCTGCGGTCGCCTCCTTTTGCGAGAACGTAATCGCAAAGGGAGGCGGCGGAGCGCGCACGGGAGGATGGCCCTCTCGCTGCGCCTCTGTGGGCGAGGAGGAGGTCGGAGCGGATATGCCGGCTTTCCCTCCTCGTGGTGGTGTGGGCGGGCGGCAGGCGCGGGGGGGGCGCCTCCGCCCGCGTTGCACTCCACACCACCTGCGGGACATTCGTGCGGGGCCCGCCGCGGTGAAGGCGGGCGATCGTCGGAGGGGTACTGGAGGTAAAGGCTATGCCGGTTTCCCAGTGCCCTTCCACTCAGACGATGCGGGAATGCCGCTGGGTTGTTTTAGTGGGTATACCGGGCTAGCCCGGGGAGTCCCACATAGCCCCCCATTCCCCCAAATGGGCGTGGTATGCGTAATTGCATTTTTTCCCAGCGCAAAAAAAAAAAAAAAAAAAAGGTTAGGTTAGGTTTTTTTTTTTTTTTTTTTTTTTTTTTTTTTTTTTTTTTTTTTTTTTTTTTTTTTCTCTCTTGTACTTCCTCCCCCATAAGTGGAGCCTATTCTGTACTACATTCATACTAGTTCTCGCATTTATTCTTCTCGCACTTTCATTCAGCATACGGTATCTTTCTTGCATTCATCCTCATGTTCAACTCTTGGGTGGGATACCCAACTTTCAGCTGCTTGCTGACTAACCTGCTGGTTTCACTTTATTTATTTCGCAGTTGGGGTAATAATTTGGGAGGCGAAAAACATTTATTTCTGACTTTTACACATTTACTTATCTCTAAACTTATGACTATTTTACATTTTTATCTCATACAATTGTACTTATTCTATCTTATTTCTATTCTATAGCTACTTGAATTGGTTTACAGTTACCACGTATTATCTTATTACTAGTGCATATCTCTTAAAACTATTTTACACTTATTTTTATTTCGCAAAACAAATATATTTATGTCTTATTGGCTATCGTTTACACATATATATTATTACATTCTAATTTTCTAATGCTTAACATTTAATATTTTACATAATATTAATTAAGCATTATTTGCTTGTGCAGTTTTGTTTCTGTCTATGACTCTTTTAGCTATCTTTATACAATACTCCAATAACGCATCTCTCTTTTTCCCCGCTATTATTTTGGAAATGTTTTCCGCATCTAGTTTGGCGTCTAGTGTATGCTCGGCCTCCAATCTTTCCCTAGCGAATACGGGACACTCGAATAATATATGTGGCACCGTTTCGTCAGCTTCGGGGTCGCAAATACACGATGGACTCTCCTTACACTTGAAACGGTTCAAGTATGCGGAGAACCCACCGTGCCCCGTCATGATTTGCGTAGTCACATTCGACGCTTTGAACTTCCTAATAGTCCTGTACGCAGCCACCGCATCCGGGAAAAACAGTTTGGTCACTGAAGCAGTTGTACCGGAGCTGTACCTGCGGTTCCATTCGTCAAGCGTTGCCATACGAATGCAACGCTTGACGTACGAAACCGGGGGTTAGGTTAGGTTAGGTTAGGTTAGGTTAGGTTAGGTTAGGTTAGGTTAGGTTAGGTTAGGTTAGGTTAGGTTAGGTTAGGTTAGGTTAGGTTAGGTTAGGTTAGGTTAGGTTAGGTTAGGTTAGGTTAGGTTAGGTTAGGTTAGGTTAGGTTAGGTTAGGTTAGGTTAGGTTAGGTTAGGTTAGGTTAGGTTTTTTTTTTTTTTTTTTTTTTTTTTTTTTTTTTTTTTTTTTTTTTTTTTTTTTTTTCACTTCTACCTCCGACTATCAAGATTGTCAGAGTCTATTTCTACGAGCTTCGTTCATTCTAGTTCTCGCTAGTGTGCCTCTCGCACTTTTATTCCTCATACAGGTTCTTTCTTTCATTCGTCATCTTTTGCAACTTTCCTGGGTGGGATGCCCAGCTACCATCTAACTTCTGCCTAACTATCTTTATTTATTTCTTTCAGTGGGGTATTTGAACACGGACACAAATTTTTATTTTTGAAGTTTACAATTTTCACTTAAACTACGTTACACACAATTTCCTTATTTCTAATTTTAATCTTATGTTCTACTTCTACACATTACTATAATAGCTTACTTCTATTACACATTTTGTCTATTCACTAATTTATCTAATTTTACATTTTTAAGCCTTAAATGTCTATGCTATTCTATAATATATACATAATATTATGACAGCATATTTGCTTATACAGTCTTATTTTCGTCTATAATTATTTTTACAATTTTCTCACAATATTTTAAGAACACTTGTACATCTTTGCCTTGCATTATATCCTTAACGTTTTCTGGTGCTATCTGAACGTCTAAATTTCTTTCTACATTGTACCGAAGGTATTCAAAACGCGGGCAGTGAAAAATTAAATGGGGGATACTTTCTGCCTCATCCGGGTCGCAACTGCATGATGGACTCCCCTTGCACTTGAAACGGTACAAGTACTCGGAGAATCCACCATGCCCCGTCATTATCTGAGTCTTAAGGCTGTCAATCCCCATCCTGCGAATCGCACTGTATGCTAGTCGCACGTCCGGGAAGAACAATTTAGTTATGGATGCGGTGTCCCCAGCTTCGTATCTACTATTCCATTCATCAAGCGTCGCCGCACGTATGCTTCGCTTGATGAATGAAATTGGACAACGATCGTAGTCGGGCTTTCTTTTGGAATTTTCAGCGGCTTCTTTTGCTAACTGGTCGGCTCTTTCATTCCCTATTAACCCCACGTGTGCTTTAACCCAAAACAAGTTAACCACCTTGTTCAGGCGGGATGCAGTCTTTATGTTATCCCTGGCTTCTACCGCAAGAGGGTGGAGCGAACCAGGGTTTGTTATCGTCTGAAGAGCCGCCATTGAGTCGCTGAAAATTCCATAAGATGATGCCATGTCTTTTACCACCTCCCTTGTTGCTCTCACTATTGCTAACAACTCTGCCTGGTAGACTGTGCAGTAGTTTGATAATGCGAGTTTGAGGGCTCTGGTCTCGACCTCCCCACGCCATATAGACAGTGAAGCGCCGACCCCTCCTCTGAACTTGCTCCCGTCCGTAAAAATCCGGACGTCAAAGTTACTGTTGCTTTCTAGGTCTTCTTGGTCTACCAGGCTCTTAAATTGCAAAACGTCACGTGTCGCAGGATGAGGATTGTCAGCCGCAGACGTCATTCGCTCGGCCTCCCTATCCCCCAGCAGCGCTGCCTGGGGCACTCCCCTCTTGGCTTCATATAATGAAGCCGCCTCACGGACTCGGAGGTCAAGGGGGAGCACTCCAGACAGCACCAGTGCTGAGTTCAGGGAGACCGTGCGATACGCCTTGCAGATTTTTTGAGCGATTCCGCGCTGGACTGTTCCAAGCTGTTTTATCACGCCCAACTTTTTAGCAGCCGGTGCCCAGACGCTAGCTGCGTAGAGTATCACTGGTTCCATGGTCGCCACGTAAATGGTCCGAATGACCTCTGGATGTAACCCCCAGCTGACCCTTGCAGCTCTACACAGCTGCTTGTAGATGGCAATTGCCTTCCTACAAACAGCCGACACGTGCGTGTTGAAGGTCAGCTTCTCATCTAAAGTCACACCCAGGAGCTTCATTTCTCTTGAAGGGACAATGTCGACCCCTCCCATGCTCAGGCGTGGTGTGTCGTATTTTAGTTTTCTAGTTATTACCATAGCGGTAGTTTTGTGCGGCGCGAAATTCAGCTTGTTTGCGACACCCCACGCCAGAACATGATCGAGAGCAGCACTGGCACTTTGTTCCACCTCCTGAGCGGTTTCTCCATCAAATACCAGTAAAACATCGTCTGCGAAAGCCTGGATGTAATGTCCCATATCCGTTGTTGTTTTCAGGAGGGGGTCAAGTAGGAGGTTCCACAGAATCGGACCCCCGATTGAACCCTGGACGCAACCCTTGTTTGTTTCCTTGCCGTATATCTCCCCACCATACCTGACTGAGACTTTTCGATCTCTGAGGTAGCTGTCTATGACCCGCCTAAGACCGATCGGACACTTTTCCTCAGCCAGACGGACCCTTATCGCTGGCCACCAGGCGCTATCGAAAGCTCCCTCTATGTCTAGGGATACCAGCGTGACTATTCGCTTTTGTGCGAGTTTATTATAGACACGCTGCATCAGATCATAGAGGGAGTCCTCGGTGCTCCTTTGTGGCATGAACCCGTACTGGCGAGTACTCATCCTCGGTAAAAGATGGAATTTAAGGCGGGCCACCAGCATCTTTTCAAAGATTTTTCCCAAGATAGGCAGCAGTCCAATCGGCCTATATGACTTTGGTGTGGAATAACTCTCTTTTCCAGGCTTCCTTAGTATTACCACTGTAGCCTCCTTCCAGGCCGTGGGGAAGTGATGGCACTCCAGGCACTTGTTTAATAATTTTAGGAACACTTCAGGGTCATCTCTCACGGCGTGTAGACAAATGTCGGCGGTAAAGCCGTCGGAACCCGGTGCCTTCTTGGGGTTGAAGGACTCCACTGAATTTTTAAGTTCTGCCATCGTAAACGGTGGCTCGCAGGTATCATCTTGATCGCCAGAGTTCACGTCTTCGGCTTGACTTCTTATGGATCGGTGAAGCGCGTTGTCGCTTTCTGGTAGGTCTTCTGGGTAAAATGTTCGTGCTAAGAATTCTACAGAGCCTTTTGCATCCAGCACTTCACCGTTCCTTTCCAGTGGCAAATCCTCCTCCCTACGCCGCGTCCTACCTATAACCCTGTATATACCTTCCCAGAGGTTAGGTTAGGTTAGGTTAGGTTAGGTTAGGTTAGGTTACCACCGCCTGCTGTGGAGGCCCCCTCCACCAACCTAGAGGACACAATCCGAAAGGTTGTAATGGAGGAGCGGGCCTTCACTAGAGCCTGCTTAGCAGGCATTGAGGACCGGCTCCTGCCGGAGCAGCGCCAGCGACCGCCACTTGCGGCGGATAGGCGGCGAGAGCCAGAGCCGGGGCCGTCCTCGCAAGGGGAGGACGCCCTTCTACCTTCCACCACTCCGTCCAACGGTTGGACCGAGGTGGTCGGGAAGGGTAAAGGCAGGGGCAAAAAGACCCACCGTCCCGCCACCGTACTCCCTTCCGCCGCGCCTTCCGGCCCGTCGCAGACGTCCGGAAAGGGGGAGGGGAAGGGGAAGGGAAAGGGCAAAAGGGCGGCGCAGGCCGCCTCTGCCACCACCCCCGCCGCGTCAACCCCCAGCCAGCCGCAGACTGGCGGGGGTAAGGGGAAGGGGAGAGGGAGAGGGGGGAAAAAACTCACCCCCCCAAAGACCGCAGCCGTCGTGGTGACGCTCACCGCAGAGGCTGTGGCGCGGGGCGAGACGTACGCGTCCATTCTGATGCGGGCGCGTACCAATGCTGATCCCACCCAATTGGGGATCAGCAAAGTCACCTGCCGGCGGACCCAAACCGGGGCTCGAATCTTCGAGTTCCCGGGGGCGGAGGGCAGCGCCAGCGCTGACCTCTTCGCAGCCAAGCTGCAGGAGGTCATCGCGGACGCAGCGCAGGTGGCTCGCCCGGTGAAGACGGCGGCCTTGGAGGTGACCGACCTCGACGATTCGGTCACCAAAGAGGAGGTGGTGGCGGCGGTCGCAGCGATCGGAGGCTGCAGCGTCGCAGCGGTGAAAGGCCGGGACATCAGACCCGGCCGCGGTGGCATGGGCACCATTCGGCTCGAGTGCCCAGTCGCCGCCGCCAAGGCCGTCCTCGAAAAGGGACGGCTGTGTGTGGGCTTCAGCTCGGGTGCAGTCCGGGCACTTGCGGAGCATACTCTGCGGTGCTACAGGTGCTTCGGCACCGGACACACCCGGGCCCTCTGTCCGTCCACGGTCGACAGGACGGACAGCTGCTACCGCTGCGGCAAGGACGGCCACAAATCCGCCTCCTGCACGGTCGCTACACCGCGCTGTGCAGTGTGTGCCGCCAGCGGCTGCCAGGCAGACCACATCATGAAGGGGAGGAATTGTAATCCTCCCCCCAAGAAGGGCAAAGTTCGGGCTCCAACGGGGCCCGCTGCTAGCACAGTCGTTCCCGTTGCGGGAACCTCGGTGGCTGCGGAGGAGGGGGGTGCGATGTCCGACTGATGGACATCGAACATCGCATCCTCCAGACGAACACCAACCACTGCCGGGTGGCCCAGGACCTGCTGATGCAGACCATGGCTGAGTGGTTGGTGGACTTGGCGGTGGTCGCCGAGCCCTACTCGGTCCCCAGGAGTTGGCTGGGCGACCGGGACGGCCTGGTGGCAATGGTGGCGCGGTCTTCCACAGACTCCCCTCCCCTCTCGCTCTTAGAGAGGGGACCGGGATACGTGGCCGCCGCGTGGGGGGATGTGGCCCTAGTTGGGGTCTATTTCTCCCCAAACCGCCCTCTCTCAGACTTTGAGGACTTCCTGGAGGTCCTCACTGCAGTTGTGGGGAGGGCGGCACCGCGCCAGGTCGTCGTGTTAGGCGACCTAAACGCCAAGTCGGCGGCTTGGGGCAACCCGTCTGCCTCCTGTGACGTCCGGGGGCGCGCCGTTGAGTTTTGGGCGACGTCGTGCGGTGTGTCCCTCCTCAACAGGGGGGCGGTCCACACGTGTGTGCGGCAACGGGGAGGGTCGGTGGTTGACGTCTCGTTCGCCACCCCCGTGCTAGCCGCACGCATCGTGAACTGGCGGGTGGAGATGGTGGAAACCTTGTCGGACCACCGATATGTGCGGTTCGACATCTCCACCCAGAGTCCCCGCGGGGAGATGGCCCGCTCCGGCAGGTCTCCCTTCCCCCGGTGGGCTCTCACTCGCCTGGACCGGGAGGCGGCCAGGGAGGCGGCCTTCCTCCAGGACTGGCTGTCGCCCCCTGTTGGGGCCCTGGACGTCGACGTCGACGCCGCAGCGGTCCGGCTCAGGGGATCCCTGACCGAGGTGTGCAACTCCAGCATGCCTCGCTCTCGCCGTCCGCCCCCCCGTCGCGCCGTCTATTGGTGGACGGAGGAACTGGCGGGGCTCCGTGCCGCCTGTGTGGCGGCCAGAAGGGCCTACATGCGGAGCCGTCGGCGCAGCGTCCGTAGTCAGGCAGACGAGGACCGCCTCTACGCCTCGTACAGAGAGGCGAAAACGGTCCTCGGGACGGCTATGTACGCTGCCATGGACTCGGCGGGAGCCGAGATGCTGGAGAGTCTCGACAGGGATCCGTACGGGAGGCCATACAAGGCGGCGCGGAACAAGCTGCGCCCCCATGGTCCCCCACTGACGGAAACCCTTGAGCCGGCATTGTTGGATGGGGTGGTCCAGTCCCTGTTTCCGCGCGGGACCGACTTCGCCCCACCAACGATGGACCCCCCGCAGGGTGCGGCCTCACCGGATGAAGAGGTCCCTCCGGTGACTGCGGACGAGCTCCACGCGGTAGTCGTAGGCCTCCGCGCCAAAAAGACGGCCCCTGGACCGGATGGTGTTCCGGCACGGGTGGTGGCCTTAGCTGCCACTCAAATGGAGGACAGGTTTCGGGACCTTTTCAGCGCGTGCTTGACGGCTGGAAGGTTCCCGAAACTTTGGAAGGAGGGGCGGCTGTGCCTCCTCCGTAAAGAGGGACGCCCGGTGGATTCCCCCTCGGCGTACCGGCCCATCGTCCTTCTCGATGAGGTCGGTAAAATGTTCGAGGGGATCATTGCCTGCCGGCTCAACAGCCATCTGCGGAGGGAGGGGCCGGACCTGTCGGACGCCCAGTTCGGTTTCCGACGGGGCCGGTCCACCATCGACGCCCTGGCCCTACTGAAGGCCCAGGTGAAGGAGGCGGCGGAGGCGGGGGACGGAGTATTGGCGGTGTCATTCGACATAGCCAACGCCTTCAACTCCGTCCCCCACTCGACTATATTGGAGGCACTCCGGTATCACGGAGTGCCCCAGTACTTGAGGGGCCTCCTGGCCAGCTACTTGGAGGACCGCGAGGTCCTCCTTGTGGACAAAATGGCCAGGTTGAGGCGGTATGGCGCGGAGTCCGGTGTTCCGCAGGGGTCCGTTCTGGGGCCCACCCTGTGGAACATTGGGTTCGATTGGCTCCTGCGTGGGGCCCTCCTCCCGGGCACGAGTGTCATTTGTTACGCGGACGACACTCTTCTCACTGCCCGGGGGAAGAACTTTGGGGAGGCGGCCTGTCTGGCATCGGCTGGCGGGTCCTTGGTGGCGGGGAGGATCCGCCGCCTGGGGTTGAGGGTGGCGCTGAACAAGACCGAGGCCGTGTTCTTCCACGGGCCTCGGCAGCGCTGCCCTCCAGACGCCCACATAGCCGTGGAGGGCGCCAGAGTGGAGGTCCGGCCCCAGATGAAATATCTGGGTCTGGTGCTGGACAGCAGGTGGCGCTTCGGGCCGCACTTCAGCGGTCTGTCGACGCGCCTGCTGAAGGCCGCCGACGCCCTGTCGTGGCTCCTCCCCAACCTGGGAGGTCCCAGCGCACGATGCCGGCGTCTATATGCCGGCATCCTGCGGAGCATGGCCCTGTACGGGGCCCCCATCTGGGCGGACTCCCTTCATAGAAGGGAGAATGCCACCGCTATCCGCAGGCCGCAACGGGCCATTGCACAGCGGGTGGCGAGGGCCTACCGCTCGGTGGGCTTCTCGGCGGCGTGCGCTCTGGCCGGCACCCCCCCTTGGGAACTCGAGGCGTGGGTGCTCGCCAGAGTGTACGAGTGGACGGCGCGTCGAAGGGCGATGGGGGAGCGCCCCGTCGCGGAAGAGCGGGAGGCAGTACGGCGGGAGGCGAGGGACGCCATTGTCGTCCATTGGACGGACGACCTCGCTACCGCCACCTTTGGACGTCGGACGCTGGACGCGCTCGGTCCAGTCCTGAGAGACTGGCTCGGGCGGCGACACGGTTTCCTCTCTTTCCGTCTGGTCCAGGTGCTGTCAGGGCACGGCTGCTTTGGCTCGCACCTGCACAGGATCGGGAGGGAGGAGACCCCAGCGTGCCACGACTGCGGCGCGGCGGAGGACACGGCGCAGCACACCCTTGAGGTCTGCCCGGCTTGGTCTGGGCCGCGCCGCAGTCTGACTGCGGAGATCGGTCTGGACCTCTCGCTTCCCAGCGTAGTACGTTCCATGCTGGGGAGCGAGGGATCTTGGGCTGCGGTCGCCTCCTTTTGCGAGGATGTCATTTCGCAAAAGGAGGAAGCGGAGCGCGCGCGGGAGGATGACCCTCTCGCTGCGCCGCTCCGTAGGCGAAGAAGAGGTCGGAGAAGACGTCAACTTTTCCCTCCTCGTGGTGGTGATGGGCGGGCGACAGGCGCGGGGGCGCCTCCGCCCGCATTGCACTCCACACCACCTCCGCCGGACATTCCCGACCCTCCCCCCATGGGGAGGACGTGAGGGGCCCGCCGCGAAGGCGGGCGATCGTCGGAGGGGCACTGGAAGTAAAGGCTATGCCGGTTTCCCAGTGCCCTTCCACTCAGACGATGCGGGAATGCCGCTGGGTTGTTTTAGTGGGTATACCGGGCTAGCCCGGGGAGTCCCACATAGCCCCCCATTCCCCCAAATGGGCGGGTATGCGTAATTGCATTTTTTCCCAGCGCAAAAAAAAAAAAAAAAAAAAAAAAGGTTAGGTTAGGTTAGGTTGGGGTGGGGTGCGTGGTCAGAAACCTCCTCGTGTGCCCGGTGGCTGCTGGTCCCTTATGGATACGTCCGGGGGGAACAGCAGTTGCTCGGGCCGGTGCACCCTGGGCACGGGCAATAGCTTCTGAGCTCCCGGAGGCTATTGTCTGTGGCGAATTCTGACCATGGGGGGGTGGCCAGTTGGCCATGGGAGGGAGGGCTCTTCCCCGCCCTCTCATCTAGGAGAGGGCATGGTGGAACGAGCCTTGTAGGGGCGACGGGTTTGTCAGCTGGCAATAGCCGGCTGACGAACCCGTGCTGCGGAGGACGCGGCGCGGCACACCCTTGGGTATTGACGGCTCAGTCTGGGCCGCGCCGCGGTCTGATTGCGGGGATCGGCCGGGACCCCTCGCTTCCCGGCGTGTTGCGTTCCGTTCCCCAGGGCGGAGCGCGCCGCGCTGGGAGGCGAGGGATCTTGGGCTGCGGTCGCCTCCTTTTGCGAGGACGTAATCGCAAAGGGAGAAGGCGGAGCGCGCGCGGGAGGGTGCCCTCTCGTTGCGCCTCTGTGGGCGAGGAGGGGGTCGGAGCGGATATGCCGGCTTTCCCTCCTCGTGGTGGTGATGGGCGGGCGACAGGCGCGGGGGGGGCGCCTCCGCCCGCGTTGCACTCCACACCACCTGCGGGACATTCCGAGCCTCCCCCAACGGGGAGGACGTGCAGGGCCCGCCGCGGTGAAGGCGGGCGATCGTCGGAGGGGTACTGGAGGTAAAGGCTATGCCGGTTTCCCAGTGCCCTTCCACTCAGACGATGCGGGAATGCCGCTGGGTTGTTTTAGTGGGTATACCGGGCTAGCCCGGGGAGTCCCACATAGCCCCCCATTCCCCCAAATGGGCGTGGTATGCGTAATTGCATTTTTTCCCAGCGCAAAAAAAAAAAAAAAAAAAAAAAAAAAAAAAAAAAGGTTAGGTTGGGGTGCGTGGTCAGAAACCTCCTCGTGTGCCCGGTGGCTGCTGGTCCCTTATGGATACGTCCGGGGGGAACAGCAGTTGCTCGGGCCGGTGCACCCTGGGCACGGGCAATAGCTTCTGAGCTCCCGGAGGCTATTGTCTGTGGCGAATTCTGACCATGGGGGGGTGGCCAGTTGGCCATGGGAGGGAGGGCTCTTCCCCGCCCTCTCATCTAGGAGAGGGTATGGTGGAACGAGCCTTGTAGGGGCGACGGGTTTGTCAGCTGGCAATAGCCGGCTGACGAACCCGTGCTGCGGAGGACGCGGCGCGGCACACCCTTGGGTACTGACGGCTCAGTCTGGGCCGCGCCGCGGTCTGATTGCGGGGATCGGCCGGGGCCTCTCGCTTCCCGGCGTGTTGCGTTCCGTTCCCCAGGGCGGAGCGCGCCGCGCTGGGAGGCGAGGGATCTTGGGCTGCGGTCGCCTCCTTTTGCGAGAACGTAATCGCAAAGGGAGGCGGCGGAGCGCGCGCGGGAGGATGGCCCTCTCGCGCGCCTCTGTGGGCGAGGAGGAGGTCGGAGCGGAAACCGGCTTTCCCTCCTCGTGGTGGTGTGGGCGGGCGGCAGGCGCGGGGGGGGCGCCTCCGCCCGCGTTGCACTCCACACCACCTGCGGGACATTCGTGCGGGGCCTGCCGCGGTGAAGGCGGGCGATCGTCGGAGGGGTACTGGAGGTAAAGGCTATGCCGGTTTCCCAGTGCCCTTCCACTCAGACGATGCGGGAATGCCGCTGGGTTGTTTTAGTGGGTATACCGGGCTAGCCCGGGGAGTCCCACATAGCCCCCCATTCCCCCAAATGGGCGTGGTATGCGTAATTGCATTTTTTCCCAGCGCAAAAAAAAAAAAAAAAAAAAAAAAAAAAAAAAAAAAAAAAAAAAAAAAAAAAAAAAGGTTAGGTTTGGTTTGGTTTAGTTTTTTTTTTTTTTTTTTTTTTTTTTTTTTTTCCTCTTGTACCTCCAACGTAATCGGAGTCTATGCTTGCTATATCCTTTCATTCCAGTTCTCGCTATTATTCCTCTCGCACTTTCATTCTGCATACTTTATCTTTCTATCATTCGGTCGTCTTTCTTACTTAGGGGTGGGATGCCCCTTCTACTGCCTAGGCTCACTATCTATTTCTCTTTTTTATTATATCTTTATTGTAAAAAGGGATACACAACAACAGGTTATTTTTATTTTCAGCAATTTCCTTATTTTAATTTATATCTATTTCTTAATTACTAGTACATATTTTTGTCATTTTTTGTTTTTTACAGGAATCTTATGTCTAAGCTATTCTAATTGTTACGACTATGCTTATCACTATTTTACATCAACTTATTTAGGTTACAATATTGCTACTTTATTTATTTTAGACACGTTTATTGATGCTTGTCAACAATATGCTATATGATACTGCGCAAACATTCTTTTCATTAGCTTTTGTTTCTTTTTATTACTATTTTACATATTTTTACACAATATTCTAAAAACACATCTCTTTTTATGCTCGACATTAGACTCGGTGTATTTCTGGCATTTATGGAGGCATCTAACAAGTGTTCGGCATTAAATCGCTCCCTTCCGAAGACCGGGCATTCAAATAGGATGTGCGGAACCGTTTCGGCCTCTGCAGGGTCACATATGCACGACGGGCTCCCCTTGCACTTGAAACGGTGCAGATACTCTGAGAACCCGCCGTGCCCCGTCATTATTTGCGTAACTATACTATTCATCTTGAATTTTCTGACAGCCCTAAACGCCGCCACCGCATCCGGGAAGAACAGTTTGGTGACTGAAGCAGTTTCCCCAACTTTGTATCGCCGGTTCCACTCGTCAAGCGATGCCGTTCGAATGCATCGCTTGACGTGCGAAACCGGGCACAGGTCGTAGTCTGGCTTTCGCTTGGATTTCTCAGCGGCCTCCTTTGCCAACGCGTCGGCCCTCTCATTCCCCTCCAAACCCGCATGAGCTTTAATCCAGAACAAGGTCAAGACCTTGCTCTGGTTAGATATTGTTCTAAGGTTTGCCCTTGTTTCTACTGCCAGGTGGTGATGCCGGTCATGGTTCGATATGGTTTGGAGGGCCGCCATGGAGTCGCTGAAAATTCCAAACGATTGCGCACTGTGCTTCAGGATTACCCTGGTCGCAACGCATATTGCCAGGAGTTCAGCCTGGTAAACCGTAGAGTACGGTGGTAGAGCGAGTTTGAGGGTCTTGGTTTCGACGTCACCAGTCCACATGGATAGTGCCGCTCCCACCCGACCCCCAATCTTGCTCCCATCTGTAAATACGCGTACGTCTATTCCCTTCTGGGCATCGAGTTGCTCTTGGTTTACCAGGCTGACGATCTCTAGTTCAGCGCGATCTGCAGGGTGTGGGGCATCCATCGCCGAGGCGGTTCGCTCGACCTCCCTGTCGCCAAGCGCTGGCTGAGGCACCCCCCTCCTGGCCTCATATAATGATGCCGCCTCACGGACTCGGAGGTCAAGGGGGAGTATCCCAGACAGCACCAGTGCTGAGTTCAGGGAGACCGTGCGATACGCCTTGCACATTTTTTGGGTGATTCCGCGCTGGACTGTCTCGAGCTGTTTCATTATGCACAACTTTTTGGCTGCCGGAGCCCAGACGCTCGCTGCATACAGTATTATCGGTTCCATAGTCGCCGTGTAAATAATTCGTATTACCTCCGGGTGTAGCCCCCAGCTGACCTTTGCGGCTCTACACAGTTGTTTGTAGATGGCAATTGCCTTTCTGCAGACAGTCGAGACATGCGTGTTAAAGGTCAACCTCTCGTCTAGCGTCACACCCAGAAGCTTCATTTCTTTTGAAGGAGCGATGTCGATCCCTCCCATGCTCAAGCGTGGTGTGTCGTACTTCAGCTTTCTAGTGACTACCATCGCAGTAGTTTTGTGCGGAGCGAACTTTAACTTGTTTGCGACACCCCACGCCAGAACATGGTCGAGAGCGGCATTGGCTCGTTCCTCCACCTCCTGCGCGGTCTCTCCGTCAAATACCATGACAACGTCATCCGCGAAAGCCTGAATATAGTGCCCCATGTCTGTTGTAGTTTTTAGGAGAGGGTCCAATAGGAGGTTCCATAGAATAGGGCCGCCGATTGAGCCCTGGACGCAACCCTTTTCTGTTCCCTTGCTGTATACTTCCCCGCCGTATCTCACTGAGACTTTTCGGTTTCTGAGGTAGCTGTCTATGACCCGCCTAAGGTCGATCGGACACTTTTCCTCAGCCAGACGGACTCTTATTGCTGGCCACCAGGCGCTATCGAAGGCTCCCTCTATGTCTAGGGATACGAGCGTGACTATTCGCTTTTGTGCGAGTTTATCATAGACACGCTGCATCAGATCATAGAGGGAGTCCTCGGTGCTCCTTTGTGGCATGAATCCGTACTGGCGAGTACTCATCCTCGGTAAAAGATGGAATTTAAGGCGGGCCACCAGCATCTTTTCAAAAATTTTTCCCAGTATTGGCAAAAGTCCTATCGGCCTATACGATTTTGGCGTGGTATAGTTATCTTTCCCAGGCTTTCTTAATATTACCACTGTTGCCTCTTTCCAGGATGTGGGGAAGTGATGACATTCCAGGCATTTATTCAGTATATTAAGGAACAGTTCAGGGTCATATCTCACAGCATGGAGGCAAATGTCGGCGGTAAAGCCGTCAGCACCCGGTGCCTTCTTGGGGTTGAAGGACTCCACCGATTTTCTCAATTCGGCCATCGTAAACGGTGGTTCGCAAGTGTCATCTTGTTCGGCAACGTTTACCTTTTCGGCTTGAGTTCTGATGAATCGGTGGTGCCCATCATCACTTTCTGGGAGGTCCTCCGGGTAAAATGTTTGTGCCAGCAGTGCCACGGAGCCTTTCGCGTCCAATACTTCCCCATCTCGGACCAGCGGCAGGTCCTCTTCCCTTCCCCTAGTTCTTCCTATTACCCGGTAGATCCCTTCCCAAACTCCTTCCCTATCCTGCTTGGCGCAAAAGTTCTTCCAGCTCTCGACTTGAGCTCTTTGTGCCTCCAGTTCATACTCATTCTTCAGTTTCAGGTATTCATCAACGACCTTCGATCTTCGGGACGGTGCAGCGTTTCTGACTCTTCGTTTCCTGGTAGCGACTGCCTTTTTCATCCCTTCGAGTTCCTCGGACCACCACGGCAAGGTAAGTTCTTCACTATTTTTCTTCAAGGGCATTGAGGCTATGCATGCTTCTTTTATGCTTTCTGTATATCTACAGATTGCATTCTCGAGTTCGTTAGCCGAGCGTATCTCTTCTATTTCTGTTTTAACGAGCTTTCTTTCTACTAGCAATTGGCTGAGTTTCTGACGAAACTCAGACCAATTTGCTTTTTTCGTATTAAATAGTCGAGTGGTCCTGTTGATTCTAATGCCCTTGGATTTTTTCAGCTGGATTTTGAACACTATACCGTTGTGGTCCGAGCTCGTCAGACCCTCGTCCACCTTCCAGTCGTCTACCAGGTCCAGGATGTCTGTCGAACAGGCCGTTATGTCGACGTAACTGCTGTAACGTATACCACCTCTGATAGTATCGAAGGTCGGAATTTCCCCTCTGTTAAGTATGTTCATGCCCATCTCGTCGAGAGCCCCGGACATTTCCTCGCCTCTACGGTCTATGGTCAGGCTTCCCCACCAGGTACTCTTGGCGTTAGCATCTCCTCCAATGATCCACCTCTTGGACTGGATCTCTTGGTTGATCAATTTGAGTTTTTCTAGGTATGGTTCGATTGGCTGATCTGGCTCAAAGTAAATGGAGACAATCGTGATCTCCCAGGCACTGGTTTGGATTCCCACCACTACGATGTTGTTTGTGGTGAGTTTCGGGTACTGTTTTATGTTGAAGTCGCTGTTAAAAACGGCAATTGCCGCTTTCACAGTCCCATCTCCTGTGCCAGTGCTCTGGAAGATCCGGACGCCCCTGCGGTTCTTCATTACCTTGATCCCGCCCACGTAAGGTTCCTGGAGGAGTGCTATGGCGACGCCGCGCTTCGTAGCTTCAGCCAGAAGCTCATCTGTCGCCAATCTTTTTCTCTGGAGGTTGGCCTGAATCAGCTTGTAGGAGTTTGGGTTCGGGTTCCCCGGGGTGCCCTTAGCAGTAAGCGACCGTCGATCGGGCAAGCTCGTCCCACTTATTTCTGGTCTGGCAATCATAGCTGAAGGCGTTGTGGTCGGTGTGCTCAAGCTTGCCTCTTACGCAGTTTACGCATTTCGGAGGAACATCTGCGAGCCAATCGGCACACTCCGATCTGAGGTGCGGGCCCCCACAGTGGCCACACAAGTCAGCAGGCTCTTTACAAAAACGCCTGCCGTGGCCGAAGCCCAGGCAGCGCGTGCATTGCACCAACGGGGTCTGATCTTCGACCCTTATCCGCTGGAGGTCAATGTGTAGGGCTCCAATTTCGAGTGCGCGACGCCAGATAGTCGGCGAGACACTGATGATTATGTGGCCAGTGTGGGGGTTCCGTGTCCTTCTTCTATACTTAATTTCTAGCCTGTTCTCCTCTCCGTTGAGGCCATCAAAAACACTCCGGTTCTGATTCCTTAAGGCCTTTAAGACGTCCTCGTCGGTGTTAAACACCAGGACGTTCTTAAGGATCAGAAGCGGATCCTTGTTTCTGATTTCCTCAACGGTGAGGTTGGCTCCTTCCTTCTGCAAGCATTCCTTGACTTTGGTCCTTTCCTCCTTTGATCCAAGGCCTATTATGACCTTCTTGTCCCTAGCTTTCCTCACCTTTTCCACCTTTATCCACCCGTCTTTAGCATTCATGGTCTCCCGGACCCTGCCTAGGACTTCATCGCTGGAGTCGGCCCCATTTTTGGAGGTGACCACTACCGAGTGCAATGTTCCGCTTCTAAGCGGTGGTCCTGCGCCCCGAGATGCGGCCACACTCGCATACGTGTTTCCCCTCTCCCAGGTCTGTTGTTGCTGCTCCATAGCCTCTTTCAGCTCCTGCATCTTCCGGCCGTTCTCGGCCAGGAGCTTCGAGTGTTCCTCTATTTTGGTGATGATGCTAATTGCATCGTTTTCGGGAAGAGGAGGGGTCTTAGCGACGTCGTCCGATGCTATCTCTACCATTCCAGTCGCCACCGATGTTTTAGTCAGCCGGATTTTTGCGCTTTTCAGCTCCGTCTCTGCTTCTTTTACCAGTTGGTAGAGTCTATCAGTGGCTTCTGTTATGGCCGTTTTAATCTCGGTCTTGGTGTTTCTCGAGTTGCCTAGGTGTAGCTTTGTCTTGGTGAGGCAGGCTTTCGCCTCCGCCGTACGGTCCGCATATTTAATGGTTTTTGGTGGTGAGACTAGTACTTCCACCGACTTCCTCGTTATGGCCGCTGTTTTACCCTCTTGTGTCAGGGCAGGTCTCCCCTTGGTCTTTGCAGGGCCGGCCTGCAGTGTCGGTTCAGTTGTCGAGGAAGATGTAGATGGGATAGGGCTGCGATTTGCCGCTTCCCACTGCTCTATGCTCCTAACTACTGCTGTAGAGGGGACCGCGACGGTTTTTGAAGGCGATTTTTGGCTGCCAGCCACCTTTGCCGGAGTTCTAATGCCGAACATATTGGAGGTATGTGTCAAAAATTTCCGTCAATAGGGACGTAAATGCAATATAAAAGTATTGCAACTAAACTAACACAAAATAATATAAAATAAAATAAACTATACAAATAACCTTAAAACTATACTGTAGCGCAACAAAAGTTGTCACTAAGTCCCAAAATTATACCAACCAGGTCTCTACTTAGAGTTTCGAGAGTCCAGGTAACCGTCAAGAACTCTTAAAGCTTTTAGAATTTGTTTCCAACTGTCAAAATCAGTTATTCCCCGCTTTTTTGAGAATGGCTCTATGTAGAGACCACCCAATATGACCACTGGATAGAGCCCGCCAAGCCCGTTTCAACAACCCCAAACACGGGGCACCTAGCCTTAAGGGTTATGGAGCAATCGCAGTTTGAAATTCCCGGTTTATTTCCAAGATGGCGGACAGAATGTGGTTGAAACGCGATTACTCCGCAGCCCCCCAGCCGAATCGTCCCGTGCTTGGGTTTATCTTGAAGTGCTCGACAAGATCTAGGCAGTGGGACAGTTTTCAGGCTGAAAAAATTTTTTATCCTGAAAGCTCCTGAAACTCCGTTCACTCGCAAGGGGCGTACAAGCCAAACCCTATACAGAAAATCCCGTCGCTCTGCGACCCCCCGTTGCGGAGATATGGGTGTTCGAATTTAGCCTAAAATGGCGGCACAACTGTCAAAGTCAATGTTTACCAGAGTATATCTCCGCTTTGGGAAGTCACAAAACACCCGAGTTTGGACTTTACGGACTTGGCTCGACCAGCCCAGTCGTGCGGGACAACTTTCAGGATCCTGAAAATTTTTCAGCGGAAACCGCCTGAAAACCGGCGCGTCAGACCGAGTCCGTCTCCCCACACAATAGTGTGGAAACGGCAACTCTCTACGACCATTAACTCCGGAGCTACGTGGCGTCAAAGTTTGCCAAGATGGCCGCCGAGCTGTCAAATGCCTGCTTTAATTGGCTGTAGCTCCGCAGCCGTTTGTCGGAGAGAGTCGCGGTTTTGGATGTGTAGTCGGGACTGACCTTCCGCGCCTACCCAGACCGGTTTCAGCGCTGAAAAATTTCAGGCCTGAAAAATTCCTGAAAATAATTTTATGTTGTTCCCGCAAGTGTTACAGTGTAAGCAGTCCAAATCCGGGTCTTCTACGTCCAATAACTCCGGAGATATGGAGAGTTTTTCGCTCAAACCTAAAGAACCAAAATGGCGGAAAAACGCTGTTTTTGTCAATCTTTAAGTTATTGGGCGCAAATTTGGGCTCATACTAGTCACAATGTATGTAATAAACACAGTCCAGGCATTAAATTTCTATTATTTCCATTTATAATGAATTTAAATCAAAATAACACTAAAAAATCAATAACTTTGCAACGGCTGCTCGAAAAAATTCGGAAAAAATGTCTAAATTAGTGTCTCAAGGTTAGCTACACGACAGCAAATTAAAATTTAAAAATTTTGAAAATTTACTTACTGAAATTTACGATTTTACAGGTTTTTCGAGTTTTTAATTATAATTCTAAAACTATTATGTTTAAAAATCCAGTTTCTGGGGGGCGTCTTCTTCAAAGGAGCGCGCAGCAAACAGCAGTTGAAGATTTGAAAATTTACAACTCCTTCAGGAGTTATACAGGTCGAAAGTTTTGATATTCAATATAATATAAATAAAAAACTATATGACTTAAAATTATTTTACTTGCAGGAAAGGGTTACTCCCAGCGGCCTTGTGAGTGCTGCAAATTTTCAGACAGCTGCTATGTCAATTTCCGGTTTTTCAGGACACGTGTTTTTCAATGATTCCTGAATAACTCAAGGAATCCTGCTTCGATGATCTTCCGACGTGGTCCAGAACAGGGGGGCGGTCGTCCCGCTGTTTTTCCCAATAGAAAAACAGGGTGTCGCAGATCTCTTTCCGCCGTAAAAGTGCCAAACGTTCTTGAAATTTGCACTTAACCTCAAAATTACACAGTTTTCAGGTATTTCACTGCACTGCACTGCAATCCGGCTTATCACTTTCACTTGGGGGTGTGGGGGCAACTATTCTGCACACGCCAACACAAAAATTTTTGAAATCGGATCACAAAAAACCACTTTTTGGAATTTTTTAACTCAGAGCGATACGAAAAACGATCTGGTCGTCACAAGGGCTGCGGGGGAACTGGGTTAGGTTAGGTTAGGTTAGGTTAGGTTAGGTTAGGTTAGGTTAGGTTAGGTTAGGTTAGGTTTTTTTTTTTTTTTTTTTTTTTTTTTTTTTTTTTTTTTTTTTTTTTCTCTTGTACCTCCAACGTAATCGGAGTCTATGCTTGCTATATCCTTTCATTCCAGTTCTCGCTTTTATTCCTCTCGCACTTTCATTCTGCATACTTTATCTTTCTATCATTCGGTCGTCTTTCTTACTTAGGGGTGGGATGCCCCTTCTACTGCCTATGCTCACTAGCTATTTCTGTCTTTTTTTATTTTATCTTTATTATAAACAGGGATACACAACAACAGGATACTTTTATTTACAGCAGTTTCCTTATTTTAATTTATATCTATTTCTTAATTACTAGTACATATTTTTGTCATTTTTTGTTTTTTACAGGAATCTTATGTCTAAGCTATTCTAATTGTTACGACTATGCTTATCACTATTTTACATCAACTTATTTAGGTTACAATATTGCTACTTTATTTATTTTAGACACGTTTATTGATGCTTGTCAACAATATGCTATATGATACTGCGCAAACATTCTTTTCATTAGCTTTTGTTTCTTTTTATTACTATTTTACATATTTTTACACAATATTCTAAAAACACATCTCTTTTTATGCTCGACATTAGACTCGGTGTATTTCTGGCATTTATGGAGGCATCTAACAAGTGTTCGGCATTAAATCGCTCCCTTCCGAAGACCGGGCATTCAAATAGGATGTGCGGAACCGTTTCGGCCTCTGCAGGGTCACATATGCACGACGGGCTCCCCTTGCACTTGAAACGGTGCAGATACTCTGAGAACCCGCCGTGCCCCGTCATTATTTGCGTAACTATACTATTCATCTTGAATTTTCTGACAGCCCTAAACGCCGCTACCGCATCCGGGAAGAACAGTTTGGTGACTGAAGCAGTTTCCCCAACTTTGTATCGCCGGTTCCACTCGTCAAGCGATGCCGTTCGAATGCATCGTTTGACGTGCGAAACCGGGCACAGGTCGTAGTCTGGCTTTCGCTTGGATTTCTCAGCGGCCTCCTTTGCCAACGCGTCGGCCCTCTCATTCTCCTCCAAACCCGCATGAGCTTTAATCCAGAACAAGGTCAAAGCCTTGCTCTGGTTAGATATTGTTCTAAGGTTTGCCCTTGTTTCTACTGCCAGGTGGTGATGCCGGTCATGGTTCGATATGGTTTGGAGGGCCGCCATGGAGTCGCTGAAAATTCCAAACGATTGCGCACTGTGCTTCAGGATTACCCTGGTCGCAACGCATATTGCCAGGAGTTCAGCCTGGTAAACCGTAGAGTACGGTGGTAGAGCGAGTTTGAGGGTCTTGGTTTCGACGTCACCAGTCCACATGGATAGTGCCGCTCCCACCCGACCCCCAATCTTGCTCCCATCTGTAAATACGCGTACGTCTATTCCCCTCTGGGCATCGAGTTGCTCTTGGTTTACCAGGCTGACGATCTCTAGTTCAGCGCGATCTGCAGGGTGTGGGGCATCCATCGCCGAGGCGGTTCGCTCGACCTCCCTGTCGCCAAGTGCTGGCTGAGGCACCCCCCTCCTGGCCTCATATAATGATGCCGCCTCACGGACTCGGAGGTCAAGGGGGAGTATCCCAGACAGCACCAGTGCTGAGTTCAGGGAGACCGTGCGATACGCCTTGCACATTTTTTGGGTGATTCCGCGCTGGACTGTCTCGAGCTGTTTCATTATGCACAACTTTTTGGCTGCCGGAGCCCAGACGCTCGCTGCATACAGTATTATCGGTTCCATAGTCGCCGTGTAAATAATTCGTATTACCTCCGGGTGTAGCCCCCAGCTGACCTTTGCGGCTCTACACAGTTGTTTATAGATGGCAATTGCCTTTCTGCAGACAGTCGAGACATGCGTGTTAAAGGTCAACCTCTCGTCTAGCGTCACACCCAGAAGCTTCATTTCTTTTGAAGGAGCGATGTCGATCCCTCCCATGCTCAAGCGTGGTGTGTCGTACTTCAGCTTTCTAGTGACTACCATCGCAGTAGTTTTGTGCGGAGCGAACTTTAACTTGTTTGCGACACCCCACGCCAGAACATGGTCGAGAGCGGCATTGGCTCGTTCCTCCACCTCCTGCGCGGTCTCTCCGTCAAATACCATGACAACGTCATCCGCGAAAGCCTGAATATAGTGCCCCATGTCTGTTGTAGTTTTTAGGAGAGGGTCCAATAGGAGGTTCCATAGAATAGGGCCGCCGATTGAGCCCTGGACGCAACCCTTTTCTGTTCCCTTGCTGTATACTTCCCCGCCGTATCTCACTGAGACTTTTCGGTTTCTGAGGTAGCTGTCTATGACCCGCCTAAGGTCGATCGGACACTTTTCCTCAGCCAGACGGACTCTTATTGCTGGCCACCAGGCGCTATCGAAGGCTCCCTCTATGTCTAGGGATACGAGCGTGACTATTCGCTTTTGTGCGAGTTTATCATAGACACGCTGCATCAGATCATAGAGGGAGTCCTCGGTGCTCCTTTGTGGCATGAATCCGTACTGGCGAGTACTCATCCTCGGTAAAAGATGGAATTTAAGGCGGGCCACCAGCATCTTTTCAAAAATTTTTCCCAGTATTGGCAAAAGTCCTATCGGCCTATACGATTTTGGCGTGGTATAATTATCTTTCCCAGGCTTTCTTAATATTACCACTGTTGCCTCTTTCCAGGATGTGGGGAAGTGATGACATTCCAGGCATTTATTCAGTATATTAAGGAACAGTTCAGGGTCATATCTCACAGCATGGAGGCAAATGTCGGCGGTAAAGCCGTCAGCACCCGGTGCCTTCTTGGGGTTGAAGGACTCCACCGATTTTCTCAATTCGGCCATCGTAAACGGTGGTTCGCAAGTGTCATCTTGTTCGGCAACGTTTACCTTTTCGGCTTGAGTTCTGATGAATCGGTGGTGCCCATCATCACTTTCTGGGAGGTCCTCCGGGTAAAATGTTTGTGCCAGCAGTTCCACGGAGCCTTTCGCGTCCAATACTTCCCCATCTCGGACCAGCGGCAGGTCCTCTTCCCTTCCCCTAGTTCTCCCTATTACCCGGTAGATCCCTTCCCAAACTCCTTCCCTATCCTGCTTGGCGCAAAAGTTCTTCCAGCTCTCGACTTGAGCTCTTTGTGCCTCCAGTTCATACTCATTCTTCAGTTTCAGGTATTCATCAACGACCTTCGATCTTCGGGACGGTGCAGCGTTTCTGACTCTTCGTTTCCTGGTAGCGACTGCCTTTTTCATCCCTTCGAGTTCCTCGGACCACCACGGCAAGGTAAGTTCTTCACTATTTTTCTTCAAGGGCATTGAGGCTATGCATGCTTCTTTTATGCTTTCTGTATATCTACAGATTGCATTCTCGAGTTCGTTAGCCGAGCGTATCTCTTCTATTTCTGTTTTAACGAGCTTTCTTTCTACTAGCAATTGGCTGAGTTTCTGACGAAACTCAGACCAATTTGCTTTTTTCGTATTAAATAGTCGAGTGGTCCTGTTGATTCTAATGCCCTTGGATTTTTTCAGCTGGATTTTGAACACTATACCGTTGTGGTCCGAGCTCGTCAGACCCTCGTCCACCTTCCAGTCGTCTACCAGGTCCAGGATGTCTGTCGAACATGCCGTTATGTCGACGTAACTGCTGTAACGTATACCACCTCTGATCGTATCGAAGGTCGGGATTTCCCCTCTGTTAAGTATGTTCATGCCCATCTCGTCGAGAGCCCCGGACATTTCCTCGCCTCTACGGTCTATGGTCAGGCTTCCCCACCAGGTACTCTTGGCGTTAGCATCTCCTCCAATGATCCACCTCTTGGACTGGATCTCTTGGTTGATCAATTTGAGTTTTTCTAGGTATGGTTCGATTGGCTGATCTGGCTCAAAGTAAATGGAGACAATCGTGATCTCCCAGGCACTGGTTTGGATTCCCACCACTACGATGTTGTTTGTGGTGAGTTTCGGGTACTGTTTTATGTTGAAGTCGCTGTTAAAAACGGCAATTGCCGCTTTCACAGTCCCATCTCCTGTGCCAGTGCTCTGGAAGATCCGGACGCCCCTGCGGTTCTTCATTACCTTGATCCCGCCCACGTAAGGTTCCTGGAGGAGTGCTATGGCGACGCCGCGCTTCGTAGCTTCAGCCAGAAGCTCATCTGTCGCCAATCTTTTTCTCTGGAGGTTGGCCTGAATCAGCTTGTAGGAGTTTGGGTTCGGGTTCCCCGGGGTGCCCTTAGCAGTAAGCGACCGTCGATCGGGCAAGCTCGTCCCACTTATTTCTGGTCTGGCAATCATAGCTGAAGGCGTTGTGGTCGGTGTGCTCAAGCTTGCCTCTTACGCAGTTTACGCATTTCGGAGGAACATCTGCGAGCCAATCGGCACACTCCGATCTGAGGTGCGGGCCCCCACAGTGGCCACACAAGTCAGCAGGCTCTTTACAAAAACGCCTGCCGTGGCCGAAGCCCAGGCAGCGCGTGCATTGCACCAACGGGGTCTGATCTTCGACCCTTATCCGCTGGAGGTCAATGTGTAGGGCTCCAATTTCGAGTGCGCGACGCCAGATAGTCGGCGAGACACTGATGATTATGTGGCCAGTGTGGGGGTTCCGTGTCCTTCTTCTGTACTTAATTTCTAGCCTGTTCTCCTCTCCGTTGAGGCCATCAAAAACACTCCGGTTCTGATTCCTTAAGGCCTTTAAGACGTCCTCGTCGGTGTTAAACACCAGGACGTTCTTAAGGATCAGAAGCGGATCCTTGTTTCTGATTTCCTCAACGGTGAGGTTGGCTCCTTCCTTCTGCAAGCATTCCTTGACTTTGGTCCTTTCCTCCTTTGATCCAAGGCCTATTATGACCTTCTTGTCCCTAGCTTTCCTCACCTTTTCTACCTTTATCCACCCGTCTTTAGCATTCATGGTCTCCCGGACCCTGCCTAGGACTTCATCGCTGGAGTCGGCCCCATTTTTGGAGGTGACCACTACCGAGTGCAATGTTCCGCTTCTAAGCGGTGGTCCTGCGCCCCGAGATGCGGCCACACTCGCATACGTGTTTCCCCTCTCCCAGGTCTGTTGTTGCTGCTCCATGGCCTCTTTCAGCTCCTGCATCTTCCGGCCGTTCTCGGCCAGGAGCTTCGAGTGCTCCTCTATTTTGGTGATGATGCTAATTGCATCGTTTTCGGGAAGAGGGGGGGTCTTAGCGACGTCGTCCGATGCTATCTCTACCATTCCAGTCGCCACCGATGTTTTAGTCAGCCGGATTTTTGCGCTTTTCAGCTCCGTCTCTGCTTCTTTTACCAGTTGGTAGAGTCTATCAGTGGCTTCTGTTATGGCCGTTTTAATCTCGGTCTTGGTGTTTCTCGAGTTGCCTAGGTGTAGCTTTGTCTTGGTGAGGCAGGCTTTCGCCTCCGCCGTACGGTCCGCATATTTAATGGTTTTTGGTGGTGAAACCAGTACTTCCACCGACTTCCTCGTTATGGCCGCTGTTTTACCCTCTTGTGTCAGGGCAGGTCTCCCCTTGGTCTTTGCAGGGCCGGCCTGCAGTGTCGGTTCAGTTGTCGAGGAAGATGTAGATGGGATAGGGCTGCGATTTGCCGCTTCCCACTGCTCTATGCTCCTAACTACTGCTGTAGAGGGGACCGCGACGGTTTTTGAAGGCGATTTTTGGCTGCCAGCCACCTTTGCCGGAGTTCTAATGCCGAACATATTGGAGGTATGTGTCAAAAATTTCCGTCAATAGGGACGTAAATGCAATATAAAAGTATTGCAACTAAACTAACACAAAATAATATAAAATAAAATAGACTATACAAATAACCTTAAAACTATACTGTAGTGCAACAAAAGTTGTCACTAAGTCCAAAATTATACCAACCAGGTCTCTACTTAGAGTTTCGAGAGTCCAGGTAACTGTCAAGAACTCTTAAAGCTTTTAGAATTTGTTTCCAACTGTCAAAATCAGTTATTCCCCGCTTTTTTGAGAATGGCTCTATGTAGAGACCATCCAATATGACCACTGGATAGAGCCCGCCAAGCCCGTTTCAACAACCCCAAACACGGGGCACCTAGCCTTAAGGGTTATGGAGCAATCGCAGTTTGAAATTCCCGGTTTATTTCCAAGATGGCGGACAGAATGTGGTTGAAACGCGATTACTCCGCAGCCCCCCAGCCGAATCGTCCCGTGCTTGGGTTTATCTTGAAGTGCTCGACAAGATCTAGGCAGTGGGACAGTTTTCAGGCTGAAAAAATTTTTTATCCTGAAAGCTCCTGAAACTCCGTTCACTCGCAAGGGGCGTACAAGCCAAACCCTATACAGAAAATCCCGTCGCTCTGCGACCCCCCGTTGCGGAGATATGGGTGTTCGAATTTAGCCTAAAATGGCGGCACAACTGTCAAAGTCAATGTTTACCAGAGTATATCTCCGCTTTGGGAAGTCACAAAACACCCGAGTTTGGACTTTACGGACTTGGCTCGACCAGCCCAGTCGTGCGGGACAACTTTCAGGATCCTGAAAATTTTTCAGCGGAAACCGCCTGAAAACCGGCGCGTCAGACCGAGTCCGTCTCCCCACACAATAGTGTGGAAACGGCAACTCTCTACGACCATTAACTCCGGAGCTACGTGGCGTCAAAGTTTGCCAAGATGGCCGCCGAGCTGTCAAATGCCTGCTTTAATTGGCTGTAGCTCCGCAGCCGTTTGTCGGAGAGAGTCGCGGTTTTGGATGTGTAGTCGGGACTGACCTTCCGCGCCTACCCAGACCGGTTTCAGCGCTGAAAAATTTCAGGCCTGAAAAATTCCTGAAAATAATTTTATGTTGTTCCCGCAAGTGTAACAGTGTAAGTAGTCCAAATCCGGGTCTTCTACGTCCAATAACTCCGGAGATATGGAGAGTTTTTCGCTCAAACCTAAAGAACCAAAATGGCGGAAAAACGCTGTTTTTGTCAATCTTTAAGTTATTGGGCGCAACTTTGGGCTCATACTAGTCAAAATGTATGTAATAAACACAGTCCAGGCATTAAATTTCTATTATTTCCATTAATAATGAATTTAAATCAAAATAACACTAAAAAATCAATAACTTTACAACGGCTGCTCGAAAAAATTCGGAAAAAATATCTAAATTAGTGTCTCAAGGTTAGCTACACGACAGCAAATTAAAATTTAAAAATTTTGAAAATTTACTTACTGAAATTTACGATTTTACAGGTTTTTCGAGTTTTTAATTATAATTCTAAAACTATTATGTTTAAAAATCCAGTTTCTGGGGGGCGTCTTCTTCAAAGGAGCGCGCAGCAAACAGCAGTTGAAGATTTGAAAATTTACAACTCCTTCAGGAGTTATACCGGTCGAAAGTTTTGATATTCAATATAATATAAATAAAAAACTATATGACTTAAAATTATTTTACTTGCAGGAAAGGGTTACTCCCAGCGGCCTTGTGAGTGCTGCAAATTTTCAGACAGCTGCTATGTCAATTTCCGGTTTTTCAGGACACGTGTTTTTCAATGATTCCTGAATAACTCAAGGAATCCTGCTTCGATGATCTTCCGACGTGGTCCAGAACAGGGGGGCGGTCTTCCCGCTGTTTTTCCCAATAGAAAAACAGGGTGTCGCAGATCTCTTTCCGCCGTAAAAGTGCCAAACGTTCTTGAAATTTGCACTTAACCTCAAAATTACACAGTTTTCAGGTATTTCACTGCACTGCACTGCAATCCGGCTTATAACTTTCACTTGGGGGTGTGGGGGCAACTATTCTGCACACGCCAACACAAAAATTTTTGAAATCGGATCACAAAAAACCACTTTTTGGAATTTTTTAACTCAGAGCGATACGAAAAACGATCTGGTCGTCACAAGGGCTGCGGGGGAACTGGGTTAGGTTAGGTTAGGTTAGGTTAGGTTAGGTTAGGTTAGGTTAGGTTAGGTTAGGTTAGGTTAGGTTAGGTTCGACCTTTTATTTCCCCCATACTCGTGGGTTTACATATGGATATAAAAGGTAAAACTGACGAAAAGGTGGGTGCGGTGTCTTCGGACACTGCATCGAAGGTGTCGAGGGGGGGAGAGTCCCCCCCCTCTATTGAGGGCGGCCCCACCGTGTCTGGAGGGGGCGCTGGCGGTCATTCCGCTCCGGCGCGCTCTTGTGTCTCTACCGACTCTGAGGTGGAGACACAAGATTGCGCCAGCCAGCGAGAAAAGGTGCTCCAGGTGAACCTGGAGCGCCTGCGCAATGTTGCGCCAGAAGGAAGGCGGAAGCGCCAGCGCAGCAACGACTCGGGGTCGATGGGCCTCTCCTCGAGTGAGGAGAACCTATCGGCTCCGAAAGTGCCAACGGCACAGAGGGGACGAGGTCGCGCAGTGACGAGCGGAGGTTCCGCTCGGTTGCCGGGGCGCGACCGAGCGAGTCGCTTCGTGCCACTATCTCGGCCCGCTACGCCGGTTCCCATAGGGCATCCGGCGGAGAGCGCAGAGAGCGACCCTGGATCCACGATGGCGGACCTGAGCGAGGGCTCAGTGTCCCTATTGGGGTCCAACAAGGCGGGGGCAAACGCGGCCAAGCGGGCACAGCGTAAGGCGGTCGCGGCTGATGAGGTCACCGAGCTGACCCGACAGGCCCGAGAGCGGCGCTTGGTCCGGATGGCTGCCGTGGAGAGCGTACCGGCGGTTGAGCTCAACCGCCAGGTCCAGGACGCCGTGAATGTCGTCCTGAAGGTTGCCACCAAATCGGGCAACCTGAAGGGCACGTTCACGAGCGCTCTGAAGGAGGCGGCGGACGCCATTATGGAGGCAGTTGAGGTCCTCCATAATCGCACAACCACGGAGGAAACGGCGAAGCTATGGGAGGAGAACGGCCGTCTCCGATCCGAGTTGGAGGACCTCAAGCGGCAGTTTGCCGCCTCGAAGGCAGTTCCCGCGGCCAGAGCTCTGCCGCCGGCCACGTCGGCTCCATCGTCGGCCCATGCACTTGCGGATGCGGAGATCGAGAGGATCGCGCGCATCTGCATGGTGCAGTGTGGGTCGATGGTGAGCGCCCGGCTCGAGGCCATCGAGGCGAGACTCCTCCCGGCGGAGACCCTTCGCCCACCGCTCGCTGCGGATAAGCGGAGGAAGGAGGGAGCGACTAAGCTGGAGTCACAGCCCGGGACAGCTAAGCCATCCGGGCCTGGGAAGGGGGCCAAAAAGCCCGCGGAGGGGTCTGGAAAGCCCGCGACGGCGCCTGGGAGGCCCGCGACGGGGCCCGGGAGGCCCGCGGAGGGGCCTGGAAAGCCCGCGACGGGGCCTGGGCCGAAGAAGTCCGTGGATGGGGCATCCGCGTCGACTTCCCGGCCGGCCGCTCCTCCTCCGCCGACCGCGCCCGGGCCTTTGACGGAGGCCTGGACGACGGTCGTCAAAAAGAAGAGGCGCCGCAAGAAGAAGGCGGCGCCACCGGCACCCGCTGGAACACCGGCACCGGCAACGCAGAAGGCGCAAGGACCGCCTAGGTTGAGAGCCGCAAGCACCGCGGCTGTAGTGATCACACTGCAGCCCGGAGCCGTAGAAAGGGGCATCACCTACAAGGCGGTCCTGACAGAGGCCAGAGCGAAGGTCGCGTTCCCCGACCTTGGCACACCGTCCGGCTTCAAGTTGAAGTCGGCGATTACGGGGGCGCGACTGCTCGAGGTGTCCGGTGCCTCCAGCGGCGAGAGGGCGGACATTTTGGCCGCCAAATTGAGGGAGGTCCTCAATCCGGAGGACGTTCGGGTGTCCAGGCCCATGAAGACCGCAGACTTGCGCGTCGACGGCCTGGACGACTCGACGACCCCGGCTGAGGTCGTGGCGGCCGTCGCCAAAGCCGGCCAATGTCCGCCCGCGGATGTGCGTACGGGCGACATTCGCACCGATGCCTCCGGGCTCGG